>OW443310.2:18401526-19788404 GCA_937001585.2 Brachylomia viminalis | reverse complement strand
TAGCAGTGCTTGTCAAGTGATGTTATTTTTGTAGGTTGTTTTAATAATATTATCTCATAGTTACTAACATAGATTAAGATTTCTGTTACTAACAAATTTTGGGCCTAGTTGCCATCAATAAACAAAATTATTATTATTATTATTATTAACGAGTTCCTAGAGGAAAGATTTGTATTGACATAGTAGCTTATTTGATTATTATTATTTTATTTTGTGTTTGTTAATTTTGCAATGACTTAGTTTAATTATTTTTGTATCTTTTTACCTATTTTTTATTGTTGACATGATTATTGTATAAAAGTCTTAATAACTTATATTTTAAATTTATTACAATATTATTATTTCATTTATGACTGATTTATTGTTATTTTATGAGAATGTTTTTAATTAATAATACTCTTTTTTTACATTTGCACGTCACATCAAGTGGCAAACATGTCTGTACGTAAAAATTGTTAATGTTACCACCATGCATGCATGTTTATTGTATGTATGTCACATGTTTACGCAAATAAATATTATCTTATCTGGGTAATATTAAAATAAATTGTACAGTCACCAAAAGGAAACGAAGTTGAATTTCGTTACAAAAATGAAAAGTGTTACAAAAAGGAAACAAAAAGGAACTAATAGGGCAATTTCACACTGAAGAAAACAAAATAGGTTTCCGTTTGTTTTATTAATTATAATCAATCACATAATAACTGAACTACTTAGATACAACTTGAATAGGTTCATCTGAACTTTTAATAATACAAAATCAACTTTTGATAAAAAAAAAACTAAAAATTAAATAATACAAACGATAAAATTTTTAAAACTATTAAATCACAAAACAGGTATAATGTCACATTTTTAATGGTTTCATATTTTTTCTTAACCTAATTAACATTCGAGGTCAATTTAGCAGTCTCATAATAATGTTATTGGCCCATGATAACATGACTAATTGTTTTCATAATCAATTCTTTCTTAAGTAATTAACAGTTTCAAAACTTTAGGTAACGAATTTCTTGATATTTTTCAGGATCGTTTTGTTTAAGTCTTTCTCTGTAATTCCTTTGTCGTTCTGCAGGTGTTTTATCTAAAACAAATTTTATTTTGTGAAAAATCTCGGTTGTGAGTACACTATTTAATAAACGTGAACCCACTCCAGCACAAGCATATTCAGCTTAATTGGGTTAACAGGAATCTGTTAATCCCTCCAATTAAACTGTATAGTTCGTTATTTAACCCAGATTGTAATTTGGCAGGTGTAACGTTAAACTCGATACTAAAAAGCACATGAAAGGTTAGATTATTATCTGGGATAAAAAACGAACTTTAGAAAAAATATAGCAATATTTTCACATATAATTTTTATATTAGGAACATTTCGTGAGACATTATTAATTTGATGTCAGGCAAGATTTTAGATTTTACTAACGTATTCATTAATTCTTTGCTTAGGCACTAGTTTCGATCTCAAACGGATCTTAGTCATGAGCTCAAAACACAGCGGTGAAGGCACGGCCGGTTGAAACAAGTTGGGTAAACACGAAATACCTACGCGAGTAAAACTATTAAAATAACATTATTAAATTGATACTTTCTTTCATCTACTAGTATTCCTAGTAGGTAAGGTGAAAGCATTGCTAGATTTTATTGTAACAAAATAAACGTGTGACGTATTTTCCAGCAGTATAAAATCACCCTTACTTCCTTTTTGTTAACTCATTTTTGTTACGTAACAAAAAATTGTAACGAAAAGGAATATAAAACACGTGTTGAATATAGCCTCAAACGAATTAAAAATCAATAAGGCTCCTTAGCTTAAATTGTTGTTTACTTTATTATATTTTTTTATATTGTCTTTTTTATAGTATTTAATTATAAAATGTTATTTTTAATTTTGGATGTGATTTTTTATTATAATATATATTTCGCTACAATACTTCTTACTGTTCTTGATCTATCCATATTTTCTCCTAAGAATGTATGCATGTTCTTCACTAGTAAATGTTTAAATCAGCCAGTCTTTTATGTAAAAATCTAATCGTTAACATTCAGGTGAAGTGATTTTGAAGTGAACTCTCAACGCACCTGCCGCTACCGATTGACATCTCACTACAAACTCACTTCACCTAAGTTTTCACGGTGAGATTGTTGTAGAATAGCACTAATTATCCTTACGTACCTATATACTGTGTCATGGGTGTTGGTCAAACAAAATTGTCGGTGACTGGATGAGCTGACCTATTTTCTACATACCATAAATCTGTAAGTGTTACCAAAATAAAACCGTTTATGAACTAACAAGTAAAGTAATAAAACTAATATATTGCGTCTTTGAGCAAGTTCAGATGTTTGTAACGACCATTATTTTGGGTACTTAGTCGTTTTAGGAGAATAAGGTTTTTCTTCTTTGTAATTGTTATCTAAACGGCACTTATACTTTGATGAATTTTCAGCAGTAGAAGTTTCAAAACTTCTATGATAATATATTTGTTGCTATCAAGATTTAAAAACTGTTAGAGTGATAAATTGAAGATAAAAAGTCACAATGGGGAGATATACTGGACAAGGCTGGGGCCCAGCCGCTGTTTCAAAGTCATGGATGATGATGACGGCTATCAATATAACCGTGACAAAATTAACTCCGTAAACTTAACCCATTCCATTATTCTCCCATGACCCTATAGCCACTCCATCCATCTGTCCATAAATTCCAAACTCTTTATTGTTTTTCAATATCTCAAATTTTATAGCAAGATTGCGATTATATCAAACATCGAAGAAAACAGTAATTATTACCAGCAAAAAGTTGACCCTTGCGATAAAAATATCTCGTTTTAGCTAGCTCAGAGAGAAACGAAAAACAGAAGAATTTATCATTCTTTTGCTGTGACTATTTTATGTTTTTCAATTGAATTGGAGTGTTTTAATTATTAGGATTTTCTTTTGTTACCTTGACAGGATCTGGACACAGTTCATCCAGATTTTATGTGAGAGATAAAAATATATCTGTTTGAGCGAGTTGTCGTATTTGCAATTTGTAACCTTTTGTTTTAAATAGGGGCTTTTAAATAGGAGGTTTAAATAGGGACCCGGTCACTTAAGTTTGTACATTCGTGTGGAATCTCCGAGCATGTTTGCTATTACCAAATATCTATTCGGAATTAAAAAGAAAAGTCGGGGCTGGGTGTGGCCAGCCCCGCTCTGTCGCCGCGTGTCCTTGACTGGCGCGTCATAGAGGGGGTGGAGACGTATTCCGACCACCGGTACCTCCGGTTTGACGTCTCCGCCCAGACGTCGAACGCACTGGTCCGACAGGCCCCGAGTGGTCCGCGATGGGCGCTGAAGCAGCTGGACCGGGAGCTCCTCCTGGAAGCCTCGATCGTGCAGGCCTGGGTGTCATCACCGGACAGGCCTGCTGACATCAACGTTGAGGCGGAGTGGTTCCGGGAGGCCATGTCCGAAATATGTGACGTGGCAATGCCCCGGGCCCAGCCCGGACGCGCCCAGCGCCAGGTGTGCTGGTGGTCGCCGGAGTTGACGACTCTGCGCAGTGCGTGCGTCACTGCGCGAGACCGGTTCACCAGGCACCGCAGGCTCCGTATTCGCCCTCCGGATACGGAAGCCATTCAGGCGGAGCTGTACGACGGGTACAGAGCGGCGAAGACCGCCCTCCAAGCGGAGATCATGCGGGCCAGGGGAATGGCCCGCGAGGACTCGCTGGAGACTCTGAACAGGGACCCGTGGGGACGCCCCTATAAATTGGTGCGAGAGAAGCTCCGCCCATGGGCTCCCCCGCTGACGCAGAGTATCTGGCCCCAGCTTGTGGAGGACGTGGTGAGCGCTCTATTCCCTTCTAGAGGGGAACATATCTCCCCGCCCATAGCTCCGCCCACTGCGGTGCTCAATGCGGACCACACCGCCGACGACGACGACGATGCTCCGGAGGTGACTGAGGTAGAGCTGCGAGTGGCGGTACGTAGGCTGAGTGCCAAAAATACCGCCCCAGGACCCGACAGCTTACCTGGGAAAGCCTGGGTCCTGGCCTCGGAGGCTCCCAGGCCTCGACTAAGGGGGCTCCTAAGCGCATGCATTTCGGGGCCAATTCCCACTTCGTTGAAAGACGGGGAAACTGGTCCTCATCAAGAAGCCGGGGCGCCCAGCGGATGCACTCCGGTACATCAGGGAGGCACTCCGGTATCACCGGATGCCGACCTACCTCTGTCGTGTGGTCGAGGCCTATTTGACGGACAGGGCCGTCATCTACCCCGGTCACCAGGGAGTGTGGAACCGGCAAGAGATGTCGTGCAGTGTCCCACAGGGATCGGTCCTGGGGCCGCATCTGTGGGACATCGGATACGACTAGGTGCTGCGCGCCGACCTCCTTAGCGGCGTCAGCGTGGTTTGTTACGCTGACGACACGCTGGTCCTGGCGCAGGGGAGGTCGCACTAGGCGGCTGCCGAACTAGCGACATGCGGGGTTGCGACAATCGTCAAGAGGATCCGGCAATTGGGACTCGAGGTGGCCCTGCACAAGTCCGAGGCCATGTGTTTTCATGGTCCTCGGAACGCGCCACCGTTGGGTTCCCAAATAACGGAAGGACGGGTTCACATCGGCGTCGAGTCGACGATGAAGTACCTGGGACTCGTCCTCGACAGCCGGTGGAACTTCGTAGAGCATTTCCGACGTTTGGCTCCCAGACTGGAAACGGCCGGGGCTGCCTTGAAGCGGCTCCTGCCCAATCTAGGGGGGCCAAACGCCTCCTGCTCTACGCGGGGGTCGTGCGGTCCATGGCCCTTTACGGGGCAGCGGTGTGGGCGCGTTCCTTGAGGTGGCGGCCAGCCTGCTGGTTGAACGCGCCCCAAAGGGTCATGGCCACCCGGCTGGTCCGGGGATACCGTACGGTCTCCGGTGAGGCAGCGAGCCTCCTTGCCGGATTACCGCCATGGGATCTGGAGGCAAAAGTCCTCGCGCACATTTGGGAGTGGCGCGAGGAGGCGAAACGCCGGGGCGTAGCTCCGCTGCCGCGAGAAATCACGGTACAGCGGACAGAGCTCCGGCGGGATCTCAGGGCGGCATGGAGAGTGCGATTGTCGCAACCCAGCGTTGGGCACGCCACAATTGCGTGCGATAAGTCCCCTCTTTGATGAGTGGCTAGAGATGCGCCACGGCGTCCTCACCTTCCGCCTGACGCAGGTCCTCACCGGACACGGTTGTTTCGGGAGGTTCCTGTTGCAGATAAGGCGTTTCCTCCCGCCCGGGTGTCAACATTGTGTGGATCGCCCGGAGGACACGATGGAGCATATGGTGGAGGTCTGCCCGGCTTGGGCGGAGCACCGCCGTGTCCTCGTGGAGGCGATTGGCGGTGGCGATCTCTCGCGTCCGGCCCTGGTCCAGGCCATGGTACGGAGCGAGAGGGCTTGGGAAGCCGTCACCTCCTTCTGCGAAGCAGTTATGTTCGCGAAGGAGGAGGCGGAACGCGTGAGGGAGAGGCAAAATTCGCGCCCTCACGCCCCTAGCCGCCGCAGGAGACGCCCTGGGCGTCGGGAATCGCAGGCCGATTCCCGGCCACCGTAGGCGTGTGCTTGCGAACGGCGAGCAATGGGCAGCTCATCGTTCGATAAGGACCAGGCCCGGGTCGCCGGCGCGTTGTATTCCACGCGCGCCTCAAAGAGATGTCGGCACCAATGACGGGGTCCGCTAGGGCCGATGCCCGCTGGGGTTGCGGGAAAGTCCGAGAGGGATACCGTGGCCCCTGGCACCACAGGCAACTGAAGGAACACGGGTGGGTTTTAGTCCAGTAAGAGTCTGACACGCCCTCCTGCTCTGCCCAGAGCGGAAGAAGTTATTTGATGATTTCCCACCCTCAAAAAAAAAAAAAAGGGTCTGGCTGTTTGTGTATGTTCGTTTAAATGTTTGTAAAACGCACCCACAATACAGGAGAAATTCCTAGAGTGGGGCAACGATTTTTTTTTTAATTACTTATATAACAACTTATGTCTAATTCATAAAAAGTAAAATTATTATATCCTAACCTAACTTAAACTATTAACAAACTAAACTCTATTTTTTAGAATTCGGACGATTGATTAATAGCACTTCTAAAACTGGGGCCCTATTTTTATTACGTTATTTTAGCTAATAAAGCTGCATCAATACCGTTCCCAATGCAACCTATATACCAGGCTAGCATAAGCAAAAAGGACACGGAAAGGGCGCCGTAACAGTTGGTTATATACGTGTTGCGTCTCATCGGATTATGTAAATAGGAGTCTATAAGCGGAGGGTCGTTCCGTGCCCGTTGTTTCGGAAAACCACCCCTCCCCTGCAGCCCTCTTCGGTTCCCCTCCCATCCTATTCCCCCTCTTACCCCACAAACTGTCCACTGTACTGGAAGTAAGCTCGACCGTCTATTTCACTGGTGTACCGTGTATATTTAGAACTCGACTGGTTTGTGTTGACTGGAAGAACGGTTTAGTTTTAAGCACGAATGAAAAATTTATTGAGTGTTCAGTATGTTTATACAAAGGAAAAGTGTGTTATAGTATAGCAGAATAAATTATCATTACTTTTATGAATTAATAATGTTGATCTATCAATTTAGGAAAACCTCACTGAGTTCTAAGCGAAGCAGTATCCACGGATCCATACCCCAATAAAGAAATAATATATTTCAAAATGTTTGACACATTTGGACAATTTATATCTATCTGTACATACATAATATAAATTAAAGTCACTTTACGTGTCTGTATGTGTTACCGCGTTGTTCTTCCAACCTACGCTAGGGATTTTGATGCGACTTTCACCAACATTTAAATAATTTATTTCGGAAGGTCTATGTGTCTGACACATTCATAATAAACTTAGGTACATATAATAAAGATACTTATATCGCGATATTTTGTTAAGTCTTAAAACCCGTGCGAAGCACAAGAGGGTCGCTAGTACTTTATAGAGTGTTGACCGCATTTGTCCATTTCTTTTTATACATTTGCGTATTCGAATTATGCTGATATGGCAAAAGAACAACTAAGCGAAACCGAAACCAGCCAACGTTACACTGCGGGAAAGTCCGAGAGGGATACCGTGGCTCCTGGCACAGGCAACAGAAGGAACACGGGTAGGTTTTAGTCAGTAAGAGTCTGACACGCCCTCTCACTCTGTCCAGAGCGGGAGAAGTTATTTGATGATTTCCCAGCCTCAAAAAAAAAAAACCAACGTTACATGACTAGCTACCTTATTTAGGATATAAATGATTTTATTTCTGTAGTTATGTTTGTACAAATACTTTTAAACGTCTAACATATATATTTTTTTAAACTAGATAAGGCCGGTGTTTCCTACCTGAATACTCTGAAGAAGAAAGGCCTAAACAAACTCAGAGGTCACAGTAAAGGAAATATTAAAATAATAAATCAAATTATATGTAGAAGCTAACATTGTTAGTGTTTAGTTCCATACTGTGGGCGTAGTTAGAAACCTAAAGCGATCCACAAATTTGGGGCAGTTCCTATTAATGGTAAGCTTATTAATACACCGTGTGTCGAAGATGTTTTTATATAATAACAAAGCATTTATTTCAATTAAATCATTTATAGGTACTTTTGAATTATCGTTTAACAAGAAGTCGTTCAGATTGATTTAGTAAGTGAAGCTATTCGCCTATTCCAAGGCGAAGTATGTTCCCTATGGAGAAAAACGAACATGAAACTTCATGGACATTCTTTTAAAGCAAAACATCATGTTACAGAGGTTTCTTGTTCGACAGTTATAATCTTTATCCTTTTTACACAACTTTCATCGCGATATCTCCCACCATCATACACGTGACTCTCTCAAAAGTGGGCGGAAACACTCCTATTACCATATTCAAATCTTATTACCTACTTATTAAGCCGAATAAAAGTGACAAACTATACTAAGATGATTATCAGTTATTTATTTAATCATTAAACAATACTAATAATAACAAAAGCAAAGGCGTTTAAGTTGAAAGTTTAATTAGTAACTTCATTACTTTTTACAACACAAATTGACAACATTTCCAATAGTTCAAGGTATTTAATCAAACAACAGGTTTTCATAAATAAATGTGTTTGTAAAATAATCTTGTTACTTTAAAGTTTGTAAATTATTATTGAAACTAATTTACTTCTTGTATTAAATTATAACATTGAGGTATTAACCCTCAGGTCATATAAACACATATGATCTGAGTATTGACGATTCAAACGTAATCGGCGCCATTTTCTACATCATCGGGCCAATGTACCATAACACTGTAACACTTACTGTCAAATGTGGAATTGTTAATATTACTAAAAACCAAGTCATTAAATAAAATATGTTCCCTTTTCATTTTAACTAAAGTTTTATCGAGAACATCAGAATTAATTTGAATCTTAAAACAATACCAGGTGTTCTATAATTCACAAAGAAGCCAATAGATAGCGCCGATCTCTTCAGCAGTCGATTAAAAACACGTGTTGATTGTAAGAATATCCCGCGGAGGGCATAATTAGCTAGATTATGATAAATTGGAATATTTATCTCGTTACGAATAAGATTATGTAATCAACTTAACAGGTAGACGCTTTTACGGCGACATATACTCGTAAATATTTTAGGAAAAACCTCTGAAAGCGATTTGCACTCGCAGTAACCCAGTGAACCAGTAAAAGCTATTAGTGGTTAACTGAAATACTCTGCACACAAAACTAGTAGAGCCCGCGGCTCCACTCTAGTGGAAAGTTTTTAATTTTCCGGGACGAAAAATAGTTGAGTGATTCTCCGTTTTAGAAGTTATATTTATAAATGTATAGTAGTCATAGGCATTTTATACCAGCCAACCTTTGGGTGATGCAGAGACAAACAGTGGTAAGTGCAATAACGAACATTGTGGAATACTTAAATATAATAACATATATATATAACAATAGAAAAGCACAAATAAATACATGAATATACTAAAACAAATAAGACAAAAAATGGCAAACCATTAACGTTGCGATGATAGGTAAGTACTGCCAGCTTCTTACGAATGTGCTCGCAAACTTTAACTTTTATTTATTTATTTCAGAAAAACAAACAGTAGCACAATAAGAGGTAGTCATATTATATAAATTATTACATTTGAAACAATTATACTACCCACTACGTTCTCCACAGATTACAATTTGAAGTATTGTAAACTAGCTAGTAACACAGATACAATACCTTTACAATAGTCATTGTCCAAGAACTCATTTTTTTTAAAGATAAAAGAAAAAGTAAATTTGTGTGCATACACTATAAACATTACGCTATTATTATATCACTTTGCTGATCTTGTAGGGTTGCAAGGATTTGTTTCTTAAATGCATTTTGACTAAGAAAAAGAATGTCGATTGAATTGAACTCATTATTGTATGTCTCAACCAAACGATGAAGTGGTGAACGCGAGCCAGCGCTGGATTTACAGAGGCTAGTAGCAAATAGACGTCGAGTGAGAACCTCACGTACATGAACTGTTCGAAGAACCAGGTAACACAAACTCCTAACTAAGTCTGGACAATAAAAATGATTGCGGCACACATTGAACAGTGTCAAAACTTCTAGAAGTTTCCTTCTTGACTTTAAGGTCAGAAGATCATACTTTTTAAGAAGTAAGTGATATGACATTTTATTCCGAAAACATCTTAAATTCATGGCACGAAGATATTTACGTTGTACCAGCTCTAATCTTTCACTATATTTTATGTAAAAAGGGTTCCAAATATGTACTGCAAATTCCAACTGTGGCCTAATTATTGATTTGTATAAGTGCAAAAAGGTGGAAGGTCGACGAAAATCCCTGGAAGATCTCATGACAAAACCAAACATTTGGTAAGCTGTGTTAACAACTTTTTCTACATGAGCATCCAGATGAAGCTTCGAATCTAGCAGAACACCAAGATCGCGGAGAAAACGTACTTTACTAATTGGAGTATTACCAAGACGATAGTCAAACTCAGTAATATTTTTATTTTTGGTAAATTTTTGGACACTTTGGGAGACTAAGGTAAAGTTTATTGGAAGAGCAGTAGCTAGAGAAACTGTCCAAATCTTGCTGGAATTTAACAGAATTAATTTTATTGACCTTTAAATCGTCCGCATAGAGAAGAAATTTTGAACTTTGGAAACAGTCTTTTATGTCATTAATGTATAAAATAAATAATAAAGGGCCTAAAATTGAGCCTTGTGGTACACCGGGGGTGACCCAAAAAGAGCCAGATTCAAAGCCATTAACCACCACCTTTTGTGTTCTGTTAGTTATGTAAGATATGAACTACCGTAGAAGATCCCCACTGATTCCATTGTAAGCAATTTTATTAAGTAGTAGTGTGTGGTCAAGTTTATCGAAAGCCTTCTGAAAATGTGTATAAACCGCATCAGTTTGCTGTCTATTATCGAGACTATCAAACAGTTGTGACGTGAAAATGAGGAGATTGCTAATGCAAGATCTGTCTTTACCAAAGCCATGCTGTTCCTTTATTAAAACACTGCGAATAGCAGGATATACTTTATTATGTACCAGTCTCTCAAGTAGCTTGGAAAAAGCAGATAGTATAGAGATAGGTCGATAGGTCGCTACGTCATACTTGGAACCACTCTTATGAACTGGTACAATATTTGCATGTTTCCAAACATCAGGAAAAGTACCACGTGACAAACATCCCCCTTCTCCCTTTCCCCCATGTCAACCGTCACGCTATCACTCAGTCCCTTTTCATTCATATCATTCCTCATACAATCCATCTATCATTTCTTTGACCTTCCTCTCCCTCTCCATCCATTAACATTTGTATTCATCACTATTTTAGTTACATGCGTTTCCTCCCTCCTCAACGCATGCCCATGCCAAGCCAAACGTATTTCTTTCAACATTTCTGTCACTGGCGCCACTTTGCAACCTTCATATACTCATTTCTTACTTTATCAATTTTCGTTACTCCACACATCTATAGAATAGAATACTCAATATTATGTACACCAAAATAATTACAGATATAAATGTAGAAATTTTACATAGGGTGGCATAATGGGCGGTCTAATCGCTAAAAGCAATCTTTTACAGACAACCTTTGGATGGATTTAAAAGGAAAAGGAGAGACAATACTGCAGGTAGTCAGTGGTGTACTAATTACATAATATACTCGTACATCATCTTACTGCCCTTGTACCATGTTACTTGTGGTCGGCGCAAGACGTTTTCTACTCCCTTTCATCAACATTTTCATCGATAAGATGTAGGTATAACTTCTCTCAGAAAAATTACCTATCCCGGAGAATAAAAAGCGTTGTAGGAAAACGACATCTCTTAACGAAACTAAGCGAGTGTAACTGGCGCTATTTGAGAAGATGAGCTGAAACTATTAACGTTTTTCTGTATTCTATGCCATTACTTAGGACATTTTGGAGAATACTTCTTGGTTTGTTTATTTCAATCAGTTTTGGTATCTATCTTGTTGGCTGGCTCACCAGGGACCATCGCCGTATCCACCATGTTGAATTTAGTAAAAACAAATAATAATAATAAACTCAACTTTTTAAATTCATATGTACTTTCTGAGTTTATCAGGGACATTGCAGACATCGGTGAAGGCAAACATCGTGAGGAAACCTGGACTTATAGTTAATTGAAGTCTGAAATCGCCGACCCATCTTGAGCAAGCCTGAGGTGATGGTGATCAATGTTCGTGCCCTCTCTGTTTGAGAAGAGGCTTTTGCATGCAGTGGGACTATAATAGGTGGGTATTATTAGTTAAAACTCATACTTATCTTATTACGTAGGTATGCTTGGAAAATGTTTCAAAAGTACCTAAAAGGTAACTGTTTTAACCCGATGCATTTCTTTATCTTGTAGCACACGACAATTTGAATCCTTTGAAGAATCAAACCGGTGAGATACGAATCTTATGTTTTATTCAGTCAGTGACAAGAATCGAGTGATAAAGTTAAGTAATGTCAATATACATCTCCACTTATTCTTGTGATTTTTTAAAAGAAAATGTCTTGGAAAAATGCGTAGAATACTTAACGCCTTTAAGTAAATTCTTTAACTAAAAAGTAATAACTCTTTTGTATTTAGAAACCTTTACTTAAAAACTTGACTAAAAAGCTTGTTACTTTTAATGGATATCCAATATCAAAGATTGTTAATATTACATCTACTTTTGGTATAGCCCGCGGAAAAAATACCAATGAGTTATTTTTAAATTGTTTTTATGAAGGTTTTGTTTGTGTGCCGGTTGAAACGTTGCTTAAGATATTGTGCTCAACTTAGCTCAATTTGCAATGCAGCTCTTAACTCAATAATGTTATCAATACAAAAATAAATTAAATAAGTAGTAATATTTTACTGACATCATAGTCAAAAATACTTCGCAAAAATGTTTACACAGATGCAGATATTATGTACCTACCAATATGTTTTTAGAAAAACTGTGTTCAATTTTAATAAAGAGTTTAATGCAAGTCATTGAGTTGTGAAGAAGATCCGATGTTTCGCATCTCGGCCAGCCATGATGCGACATAATTTAAGCGTTAAAAAAATATGTAATACAAAATATACGCAGATAAAGTCGCGGGCACCAGCTAGTGATACATTACTTAAGAACCTTATTATAAAAACGGGGAGTTATCGAAAGAATGACGAATGCTTCTTTTCATCATTGCCAATATTAACTTATTCCAGTTTTAATCCGCTGAATGTAAAATATAACTATATTTGTGTGGAATCCACTCAGATTTAATCTTTCCAAATGTTAAAATTTTGGATCCGGAATTCATCCGGTTTAAATTTTCAATGAATAAATTTACATTCGACCGGGGAAATACAACTGGGACTTATTGGAAGGATTTCATTTTGATAATAAGTAGGCAAAAGTAGTAAACTAAACAAGAGATATTACAACGGCTCTTTGTTTAACAATAGCTGTATCGAATACCAAGACAATATTATCTATATATACAGGGTTATTGGTAAAACACCATCAACCTCTTATGGGGTCATTGTACTCATCATTATGAACAACTTTTACTATGGGACCAAATATGAAATCGCGAAAAAAGAATCAGCTGTTCCCTACATTTATGTTTGCAGAACTCGTCAAAATGTAGGGACCAGCTGATTTTTTTTTCGTGATTTCATATTTGGTCCATTAGTAAAAGTTGTTCATAATGATGAGTACAATGACCCTTTAAAAGAATGCCCATGAATTCAATTTCACCCTGTATATACATATATAAATAGAAGCCATATATATGTATATTAAGGCTTCTATTTAGGGCTTCATGAGAACTTAACTAGTTTTTTTTTACTACCTACTAGATACCTAGTTATTTGGATCTTAAAAATTATACAACATAAGCTGTGTTATAATTGCGGTTTATAAAAAAATCAATTACACTCTTTTTTGGGCAGACTTATGAGCCAGATTTATTCAAAGCAAAATAAACCTAATACAAGAACATACATCACTTTTTTGAAATAATATGTGTCAACTGGAGAAATGAGTGAAAGCTTTTTCATTTGTCATCAAGACATTTATGAAATTACGCGTAATTCTTTCAATATTACCAACACGTTTAAATGAAAATGGTGAAAGTAAATAAACTACACAGGTAAGAATAAAAAGAAAATAAAATATTTATGCACCATAAATACTATTAAATTGGAACTTATAACTTAGGTTTCGACATGACATTATTTAATTAAATCAATACCTAATAAGTCTTCTTAATAAATAATATAAAAAGCAAAAGTTTCTTTTGTATAAAATGTTCATTAATATTAAATTACAAACCTACCAACCAATGCCACCCACGGCATATTAAACGACAGTATCTTTTACATAATAAAATTATAATTTTGTCCTTGCTTTTATGGCGACCCGTGAAATTATTCAAACCTTTAGGAGATGACGAGCACAGACACACTGATATGGTACAGTAATGAGCTCCGTATATACATACATAATTCATCTTTGCGTGATCTTTGAAGGTAGGTAGGTACATTTGTAGTTTTGAAACATGAATATGAAGTACTAATTGAGGTTAAATAATTCGTTGAAATGACATAACAACTACATTTCCCAGACTGTAATAATTGAATGGTAATAGACAAAATACCTACTGCAACAATTTCCAAACCGCAGATTTTTACAATACCTATTATTCTACTATAAATCACGCAAAAGCCAATAAAGCAGTTAAAAATCACTGAATAACAAATTATAAAGCCTTTATTTTTATATTCGATGTTCCATAATAAATGACAGACGAACTGAAGGCCTGTTTGATTCTGGCTTTCAGCTGAACTGGGTATGAATCGAATATTAATGAAGAGCCGGGAATAAATAAACCAGACTTCGTTGTGATGCTTTCTTTGATTCGTGGGTCCCTAGATTTATGACATTATAAGAAACTGTTTGATAAAGTTTGATTAATTGAAGATAATGTTACCAGGCGCTTTACTTCGTGTAAATAATTTCATCACCACTGCTCTCAAAACGGTGAAGGAAAGCATCGTGAGGAAACCGCATGTCCTAGAACCAACTAATTCGAAGACATGTGACATCTACAATCCAAACTGGGCCGGTATGGTAGTTTACAGGCCACTTCATCTCGAAGAGAGGAGGCCTGTGTCCCAGGAGTGGGAATATTATAGGCTAACTATGAATGTTACCAGAACCGACAGAACACTGGTTGCCTAAAACCTACCCCGGTACAAATGCTGTATCCACTAGCAGGAATAGTGCCACCAATAGTTCGCAGAGCATTGGCAAGCTCCAGCAAAAGAGCCTACAAGGTCTCCAACACACGACCCCCTTTGCACGATAATATTCAAGTGCCATAAATGCTGAAAAGCTAAAATCCCACTCAATGGCGAACGTTTAAAAGAAAGACTGAAGCTGTGGCGAGACAGGGCTTCCTTACCCAAACCATTCGTTCCACCCGCTGAAGATCGGTCCGCCTTGACCTGAGTGGCCTTGGGTAGCCTGGAAGTCTTTAAACAGGATTCCGGAGCCAGGTTGGCCTAAGCAAGGAAACCCTGTTCGGAGATTCATAGACGACTCCGCCTTGGAGTTTAAATGTGGTGCTGTTCCACAAACGATGGGATTAATATCATCTCCTACGTGTCCTGTTAGCTACACGTTACATTAATAAATAGAATCTAGTGATGGCGCCAAACACGTAGCCGAACTCTGGGCCGAGTTTATTAAGATTGCCAAATACACGTACTATGTTTATTAAATATACGTGTCTTAATTTCGCCGCTAATAAGTTAGTTACAGCAAGGATCTATACAGGGTATCAGGGACATCGGCGCGAACTGTTACCATGAATTCAGCACATAAACCCCCTAGCGTAGAAAGTTTTCGTCGGTTATTTAAACAATCTGTTGTCCCACACAATTTGTCCGTGTAGGTATTGCACTTTTGTAAAAAACAGTTGTTTTTTTTATTACCGACATAAAAAAAAATTACCCATGAGCTGTGTTCCGAATCTTATTTTAAAACAAACTAATGCTGATCGCTGGTGAATAATCCAGAAAGTGAACTACTTAAAACTTGACCCATACTACAAAAACCTGAATTGTACATCATAACCTTTGTCACTTTGTGTAGTTATGTGTTTCAGCAAATCGTTCGCTGAACCCCAAAACATGTGTCGTCGCCGCTGGTATATACGTTTAGGGTGACGCTCACTAAGTAGGTACTGTACTGTCTGCATCCTTCACTTTAAAATGATCCATATACTAACCTTACTGTACATCGTAGCTGCCACTACCTCGGGTAAGAGGATTTTTACTAATTGCCTCCGTGATGTTTTACCCTCTACACTCATGTTATTGGTTTCATTATTTTTAAGCGGCGGTTTATCTATAATTCCTGTGTTTCCTTTTTCTAACGTAAAAAGCCAAATACCTCATTACAATTCGTGTCTAGTTTTTTCGATGTTTACATATTCAAGGCTTTGTTGTGTTTCAGGACTGTATGCTCCCAGTTTAAAAGGTGAGTTAAATATTGTATTACTACAGTCCCTTTTTTTTTTGTTGAGGGTGGCTAATCATCTTAAACTGATCCCACTCTGGGTGGAGCGGGAGGGCGTGTCAGACTCTTACTGACTAAAACCCACCCGTGTTCCTTCAGTTGCCTGTGCCAGGGGCCACGGTAACCCTTTCGGACTTACTTTTCCGCCACCCTGGCAGATTATCACAGCCCTGTGATTGTGTATAAAAACTAGTGATGTCTATGATAACATCTACAATGTTTGCAGTCAGATTCGATTTCACATGTGTGGGGATTGGAAGGATAGCGTTCATCGAATTACCACAAAACGACACTGCGGCTGCTGCATCTGGATGGGTTCAAAAGACAAGGCCCGATGGCCCCGCAGAACTTGCTTCTCTTATGATGAGGTGTCCCAACAACGACAATACAGTTTGCTTATTATTCGATGATATTGGCTATGTTGCTGGGTTACAGATAGCCGTGAGTATATCCTATTATTTCTTTAATCAAAACTTCATTATTTTCCAACAATATCATCATCATCATCTACAGCCTTACTTCACCCACTGCTGAGGATAGGCCTCTCTTTTGATGTGCGAATCCCCACGACCCTGTGCCAGCCTCATTCAGGTTCTACCCGCGATGGTAACAATGTCGTCCGCCCATCGCGCCACCGGACTTTTTGTCACTTTGTCTTCAACATAATAATATATTCTTAGATATTCGTTATTGACATTTATTATTGTATACGAAATTGTGTTCACCTAGTATGTTGTACGAAGTTGTGTGTTACCTATTTGTTCAGGTGCCGTCTTAATATTATTTACACATTATTAACTATTGCATGAAATTGTGACCTCTACTTACCTATTGAATCTATTTTTATTTTGGTAACAATGTCGTCCGCCCATCGCGCCACCAGACTTCTTGTCACTTTGTCTTCAACATAATAATATATTCTTAGATATTCTTTATTGACATTTATTATTTATTATACGAATTTGTGACTACAACACCAACCTATTTGTTCATGTGCCGTCTTAATTTTATTGACATATTATTAACTATTGCATGAAATTGTGACCTATAATTACACATTGAATCTATTTTTATTTTGTTAATTGACATAAGATTACCTCAGATATTTTGTATGCCTTTTGGCGGGACATAGCATGGACCAACATGTTTTGTATAACATCTGAATAATTGTACCATAAGTTCACAAAATAAATACATGAATTTGAATGAACAATATAGTTCAAGCAAATTAAAAAAAATAATTTGAAAGATCCCAACAACTCTCTATTACAGTTTGAAAAGGAATTGATTTCCAACCCTGTATATGACTGGGTTGTCCAAGGATTCACAAACTGGACCACCACCCTGAATGGCACCACGAAGAATTATTTCACTACTCAACTAATACTACGTTTCTAACGGTACGTAAAAACTGGAATCAGGTACTAGATATAGCAACTGGGCTACCCATTAGCGATGACGATTTAATTGGTGAGGATTTGAATTTTAAGTTAAAGGACATATTAATTTGAGTCATATTTAATAGGTCATTCCCACAAATTATTAATATTTTCTTTGAACTTTTGGAGCTCATTGATTAAATCTAAAAACACTTAACACCATCTTCTTCCAGAAACCTTAGCAAAGGATCCAGCCGATCGCATAGCCACTCGCAACTCGTCCCTACTCCTGCAAGATGGCAGTGTGTGGGTATCTGGTATCAACGGCGAACTATACGAAATTTCCACGAACACTAGTGTCATCACCGGTGCCGACAGTATCTTCACCAAGCAACAGTGTATCCCGAGGATGGGTAAGCCATTCTAACTAAAGTGTTTAATTGTAAGGGTTTTTTAATTCAAACTTTAATGCTTTTAAAAAGTTATTTTTCGTACCACTAGCTCAAAAAAGTGACATTCTATGCCACATAAAGCGAACATAACAATAGTCATTTTTAATCTGTTAAAAACAGGGAAAGAAAATTGTACTGAATTTCATGCATACTCTAGGGGGAGAATGTGATTTAAATTTGGAATACTTACCGAAATTTATACTGAACTACATCTTTGGTTACACCATTGAGTTTGTGTATAAAGCATTGTACATCTTTTTGAAAAAGGAATACGCATTTATTATGCAGTTATGATTATTAAATAAAATTACGAAAACCGACGAGGCCGTATGAGCTTAATGCCTTTGCTTTTCCGACAAAAAAATATTAGTCTAGGAATTTGCCGCGTTTTTGTTTTCTTTATATAATTTATTTTTATAAATAAGTTAATTTTCTAAAAATACGTTTAATTGTCATTATTTTTAATAAATGCTTATCTCATATTATTATTGTGTTAATTTTTTCGCAAATGGTACGAAAAGTAGAGTATTTTCCTCGGTGATAAAGCTGTCTTAGTCTTGGGTGAACTTAAATCCCTCGCTTCGTTCATGATTTAAGTTTTTAACACCCTCGCTACGCTCGGGAGTAAACCTCGAGTCCTTCACTACGCTCGCGATTTAAATTGTCACCCGCGACAGAAGACACTGCTTTATCCCCTTGGTTAATAATCTACTATTAATGCCATTAAATAGCAAAACTTGATTTCACAGAGTAACCATGAAGTTTTTTTGCCCGTTTTTCTCTTTAAGAAGCTACGCTTTAGATAGGTTATAGAATCGACTTTCTGTGTAACTGACCAACTTTATGACACTTCTAAGGCGCTCGTAAGTGGTTTATTTTAAATTAATGCTTTTAATTTGAGTTCACTTCTAACTCAATCCATATGAATTCAGGTTATCACTACTACTACAATATAACAACTAGCAGTAAATGCGTTGATGAAGCCATGTTTCCGTGGTTTCCTCTCGTCTACGACGACCAGTTCATCGGAATAGGCTTCAATGTCTTCGCACAATACGCCATTAAAAGTGGATCCACGAACTGGTTCGAATATTCTGGCGAGACTGCTGTACGGGTAAGGGAACTTTCCTTCTGTTTCTGCTTAATTTTATCGTTTCCCTGTCCTTATTGTGGAATAAGCCTTTTCATCATCTTCTTCTTAAATCGTGTCTGCCAGAGTTACTTGAAGATTAGCCAGTCAGAAGTTCGGAAGCAATAGAGGTTAATAACAAGTGCGCTGGCCAATAATTTAAATTATAACTATCATCCCTCATGCGACTTCATTTTAACGTCACCACTATGAATTTGTTTTGTGTGGAGACGTATGATTTATAATTATAGTAGAAAATAGCAGCAATCGAATCCTGCATTCCATGCATTTCCTGCATTTTGCTGTTTTTTTCACTGATGAAATCAATGCGATGTCTAACTAAAGGATGATCATGTGTTTTTCTTTTTTTTCAGTACACAGTTCCCTACGGTCCAGACTGCCTGTATGAGATGGCTGGGCTAGTAGGACAGGTATCTTTGCACATCTACTTCATAGAAAGTCCCTATAATGTCGTCTGTATGGCGTGAAAGTTATGTTGTCGATGTCAACGTCTCTTTTTATTGTGTTTTGTTACATTCATGTTTTCTACTAATTAAATCTTTTTAAGAATTAAAAATCAGTTTGTTTAACCTATACTAGTTTGTTTAGCTACTCCCTGAAAACCATGATCAATTCCAGAAAAAACAAGTAAAAAAAAAGTATGTCGTAGGTATATTAGGTACTTAGTACGAAACGTTGCGGGGGATACTATTCTTTCTATGACCGACATAACATTTAGATAACAAACATAGGATACGTGATTTGGATTCATTCAGTTCGATGTGGGAGTCTTACTTAGGTATGGGGTGACGTCAAATAATCCCATGTTAGAGAAAAGGACGGTGTGGTAAGCATTTATTTTTGAACATTTTCAAGACGAGTGTAGCGTAGAAGGTGTATATCATGATCTATATGGTCAGGCGGCATTTTCTCAGTATAAACAAAATAGTATACAATATAATATCACTTCTTCTTCTTCGTTCCTTCAATATTAAAGATCTCGACCACATACGACGCGTCTCCAAGTTACGCGGTCTTCTGCAGTGTGGACCGCTCGGTAAATACTGCCTTCTTGATCGCGTCTGATCACCTTGCTGGTGCTCATAACATTACGCTTGTACACTCTTGTACATATTCCCCGAAGGTTTAGACGAGGGTATGTAGCACGTCGTCTTCACGCCAGTTATGTTTATGTCTCATGTTATTTAAATAGGGGGCAAGCCTGCTGCCATTAATCGGACACAAATCGAACTCCGGGCTGCTCCTGAGAAATTCCTAATAGAAAAACCCATTAAAATGTTGCCAAACCTAGGAATCGAAACCAGGACCACATTCTCAGCAGTCGCGCTAGCCACCACTTGACCAACGAGGCAAACAAAAGTACCTAGTGACGATGCACAAAATAATATAGAACAGATAAAATAAAAATTATTGCAATGACTTTATTTTATGCAGTTAACTACCCACCTGCTAATTACAGTACAGGTTCAAACAATACATAGTTTCACAAACTTTATTAAGTTAACTTGTTGCGTTTGGAAGTAACTAATCATGGCTGGAACCCGAGCCGATGATTGAACTAACAGTTAAATCGGATTTGGGCCGCAATTGCCGTTTGCAGACGAAAATGGCCGCCCAATTGAGTTGATTGCGTGCTCTACCTGTATGTTGTATTTACAGAACTGTTGGTTGAAGATAAATTGGACAAATAAGTGAAGAAAGAAAGGAGGGGCTCGTGGCTTAATAATAACAAACACACAGGTCGATCGAAGGTTTTAACGGGAGGTTATCCTAATTTAATTGATTGTTTTAGAATCAATTTTAATTGGTCAAAAGGTGTATTTAGGTCCTGAAAAAAATATGTCATCATCAAATCAATTTTTTTAATTGTGGGCATAGGTTAAACAGACAGATGTTAGGTAAATTGCAGATCTATTATGTCCTGTCTAGTAGCTATACAATAATAAATTATGTCAACACGTAGTATAAAAAAATTCATGTGTATCACTTTTAAAGCAAATTTTACAAAATTAGAATTAGGTGTATGATGACAGATTGTTGTAGGTACTAATTATTAAGAAAATCTTGGATCGTTTATTAACAGTAAAAGCTTTGTCAATAAAAAAATTACGCAATTTATATTTGAATAGTGGGAGTTCCTTAGTGTTTAAAATGTCCACAGGTATTTTATTGTAAATTCTAGATGGCATTCCAAAAAAAAAATTTTGCCTAGAGGAGCAGTTCTGTGTGGTGTACTAGATATTTTAAGTGTATATCTTTTTGATTTTAGTTCACCAAATATTTTTTTATTTATTTGAACATATACTGTAACTTCATACATATGTATGAAACATCCTTATTTTAGGGAAACTATCGGTTGAAAACACGCTATATTGTAATTAGCTCGAGGAAAAAAAAAATAAAACAGCATCGATTTCATAACCAGTTTTCGTTTCATTTACTAATGACGGCGCAAAATAACATTTAAATTGCATGTACTATGAGGCAAACGTATTTTTTAGGGAAATTAAAAGGTTAGATTTTATAAAATAAACACAAACAGTAAATTGGGCTAAATCGTCTCGCGCTCAGAGTCCTGCGGGTCGTCATCGAGGGTGAATTTATGCCACAATAAACCCCTCCCATGCATGAGACAGTATGAAACTGCGACAGCTCCGAAAAAAAATCTCGTAATTAAACTATAGTTTTAAGTCATATTTTTTTTTTCGATAATGTGATTATTTCTTTGCGGTATAATGACGTTAAATTGTCATATTACAATTGTGGTAGACACATTACACATTATTATTGGCCGTTTATGAAGAAGTTCTAATATAAAAAAAAAAAAAACGAATTCATCCATAAACGCCATATATCACCATAATAATTATATATGAACTCGGGTACGGGTCGTTAGAAGCCCAAAAAGTCTGACAACCAGTCTTACCAAGGGGTATCGTGTTACTGTGTGTATACTAGTATTCATCTGCACCTGGTTAGACTGGAAGCCGACCCGAGCATAGTTAGGAAAAGGCAGGCAGATTGATATATGTGAGGAAAGAAAGTGGATGATCAAAACAGCTGCACCAATTGCATATAACACTTTCAATCACAATCTGAATGATTTTGAAGGATATTGCTAATCCATTGCTTCATATGTTCGAAAAATGTGTCTGCTCAACAACGTAAATAACGCAATGAATGTTGTTGAACTGTCAAAATTAAAGCTATTGCTACTGTTAGTGTGTTACGCAGTTATCCCGCTGAAATGGTTTTGGCATACCTTTGATTCATTAAACTGAATTTTATTGTGAAAGACAAATTAGTTGTTTCCTACAACAGTAGGTAAAAGACGTGCAGAAGAAGGGACGAATAGACTCTGTAGGTAATCTGAACGGTTGTTTAGACAAATAGAAAGCTACCTATTCGTTAAACTTTAATAATTTTATTTTAACTCAAATCTTAACTTATAAGAATGACCTTACCGAGCAAACAAAAGAAAATTAACAGAAACAAAGTAAGTTAAAGTACTTAATAAAACTTTACCGCTCCACCTAACTTATATTGCACAAAAGCACTTGCGACGTATTTTCTTCTTAGAAATTTAATATGTGGTGAAGTTATATTATTCTTCTTTAAGTACACGGCAAAGCTTGTGGCCTTAGTTGACCTTAGCTCAGAGTTACTATAAGTGAAAATATCGAGTTTTGTTAGTCGAATCCACAAGAAAATAATTAAAAAGGTAAAATCATTTAGATTTACCGTTTTAAAATGATCTGGTCCCATAACTACATGCATTTATTTCAGTTAAACTATTTACAGGCACTTTTGAGTTGTCAAGTGGTCGGTCAGTCAGAAATATGAAGCTAGTGGCCCATTCCAAAGCGTAGTATTAGGTACCTATGGAGAACAACGGACCAGAAACTCTATGGACAATCTTTTTAATTATATTGTTACATAAATATTAGCTACATAATTATTGTTGAATGTATAATTATATCAAAATCAAAAGTCTTTTATTCAAACTAGGCTGAGAATCAGCACTTTTCGAACGTCAAATTACATAATACATTGTCCCCAAAACGCCTGCTCTTCTCCACTTCCTAGTGCTTTAGCTGGGAACAAGAAGTGGCGCAACAAACTCCCCAGCAGCACTGCTGTCTGTTCAGTTAGAAGAACTGGATTCTATACAGCAATAAGTAATTAAAATTACGAAACACAAAAACATTAAAATTATTTGCCATATGTCAGCTGGCACACGCCAATATTGAAAACTATACTCAAGCAGAAATAAATAATAAAAACGTAAAATAAAAGCCTCCAGGCATAAAGGACGTGCCCGCTTACATACGCAATGCTGCATTATGGTTATATACTCGTATGTAGCTATAACTTGAAGTCACAAATTATATACTAGGACCTTCGAAGTTTTATTTAAGATAACACTAATACCAATAACACTACAACTACACTAATAAAAATAAAAAATCATAGTCAGCAAGATGACCTGTCACCTCAAGCGGCACCCGTTCACGAGCATAACGCAAATACCAGCCATTACCCCCCTTGCCATATTTGAAGGAAGGAGGCAACCCGACCCCCAACGCTACCGCAAGCATTGACATCTAAGGGAGCATGACGAACTTGCTGCCGGTTCCTCAAAAGAATAATATATTCAATTATCAAGGTCGCTAGCTAACCATATATTGTATTACAACTCATTAAAAAAACATTGAAAAGAGTAGAATAGGTCAATAATTAATAAAATTTAAATTAAATTAAATTATATGATCTCATATAACTTGTCAGTAGGTAAGCTAATTCTGGACAAAACATTGTCTTGAGTTAATCACAGCGACCGACTATTTTTAGAATAGCAAACTAACAAAGGTTGGATTTTACTTTAGCTCTAAACGCATTAAAGGGCAAATCTAACAAAGAAGAGCTTAAAAGTTCGTGGTAAAAGTTTATACCAAGCCCAACAAATGCTTTATGGAACTTATGAGGCTCGTGAAACTTACTCTAGAATTTTCAAGAACACTTGTAAGGCAGCTAAAGCCATATATATTAGCAACAAGGTCAAATCAGCAGACAATAAAATAAGGACTGTTTGGAAAATTAACAATAGTGAAAAGAACAGGAACAAAAAGCATAATTCTGATTATACACTGGAGACGACACATGGTCTCATTTGCGATAGCAAAGAAGTTGCTCAAGAATTTGTAAATTTCTTTACCAGTATCCCAATTAAAACTACTGACACTTTAAATTCCTCACCCACGCTCGCTTTGGATTTAGTAAGGGCGAACGTTTCGGTCCGCCCGATTGAATTTAACTTTAAGCATATTAACCCCATAACAGTAATAAACAGTACAGTACAGTGCAGTACAGTAGTAAGCTTTTAAGCAAATCAAGATCAAATTGACTGAAGATTTTTGGGGAATGTCCATTAAAGTCTGTACATCCATAATTGACACTATAGCGCCTTACTTAGCCTTCATATTTAATTTGTGTGTGGATCAAGGAGTCTTCCCAGATTTAATGAAATACAGTAAGGTAATACCACTTTTCAAATCCGGGGACAGTAAAGACTGCAATAATTATAGACCCGTATCCGTGTTGCCAGTTTTCAGCAAGGTATTTGAAAAGGTAATGCTTAATCAAATGCTCAATAATTTTAACACCAATTAAATCTTACACGATCAACAGTATGGTTTCACCAAGGGACGTTGTACGACTGACGCCGGGGTCACCTTATTAAAACAAATATTTACGGCGTGGGAAGAGGCCCAAGACGCCATAGGAATCTTTTGTGACCCCTCCAAGGCATTTGATTGCGTCGATCTAGAAACCTTGCTCTTGAAACTTGAGCATTATGGACTTGGAATACTTGCGCTCAGTCTAGTAAAATCTTATTTAAATGATAGGCAGCAGCAAGTTCAAATAAATGGTGTCAATTCACTTAGTTTAAAAGTAGAAATGGGAGATCCACAAGGCTTGACATTGGGTCCTTTCCTCTTTTTAGTGTTTATTAATGATCTACTCCATTTAATAAAAAATGAACCACTTACTTTACTTTTGTTTGTTTGTTTGTTTACACGTATTTTACTTTTGGGACGGGCTGCAGACGTCGATTCTTTTTATATTCTGCAGAAAAGAGCCATCAGAGCCATATATAATCTCCGCAGGTGCGATTCTCTAAGGGAACTGTTTAAGGTTATTAAGATAATGACGGTACCTTGTCAATATATCAATGAAAACATCATGTACGTAAGAAAAAATTTACATCTTTTTACTAAAAGAGGTGATAGACATAATTATAGTACCAGAAATAGGGACCTATTAGTTCAACCAGGTTTCAGACTGGCTAAAGTAGACTCATCTTTCATGGGGTACTGTTTAAAATGTTACAATAAAATACCTCCCCACATACTTCAACTGAATGAGACGAAATTCAAATGTTGTATAAAACGCACACTATGCAGCCAGGCATATTATAAGTTGGGGGATTATATCGCTGATAAAAATACCTAGCTCAATGCTGGTCCTGCTCCACAACCACAATTAATTGATTAGCATTTGAAAATACTGTTGGAGCTGCTGAAGATTATAAGACTACCTTTGCTTTGTATAAACTCAATCTCCTTTGTATTATATAATTGCATAGGACAAGTTTAGTGTGAGTACTATTTACTATCGAGCTACCATTTAACGGGTAATGTCTTTCATTTACTTGAATGTGCCCTGGCGGCTGATAGATGTCAGGCTCACTCAAATGTCTCTCTGACGGTGGCACGTGTGTTGGATCATTACGTTCCCTTCAAAATGGTTGAGCTGAATGGTGCTGATCCATACGTCATGTTCGTGAACGGGCGCCGTCAGTAGGCACTGCTCATTTCTTAGCTGCCACGGCTTATTTTAATTCCTGTATTGTTTTTATATTTTCAATACGGACGCTTTTAACGTGCACGTCTTTCTACATCGTTCTCACATATATGTATAATTTCATCATGAATGGTGTAACCACTTTTTTGTAACCATATTAAGATTTAAAATAGTGTTCATGGAGTTTCTTGCCTATTCTTCTCCATAGGGATCTACTAAGCTTTGGAATGGGCAACTAGCTTCATACCGACTACTTGACAATTCAAAAGTGCCTGTAATTGGTTTACAAATAAACCAATAAATAAATGCTTTGAGTTTGAGAAGGAAAGGGAATTTTACGCAAAAATCAGAATTTAATTCGCATAGCATTAAAACTTGCTAGTGTACATCATCAACATTCAGAATTATAAACATACTCGCTCTTAGCATAGTATTAACGCCCGTTTTCACTAAGACTACCTGACACCTAAATTTAATCCCTAATAAAAGCGCGATATTTGATTTTTCGACTCTCGGCGCTGAGCCTAGCGTAGAAAATCCAATAGTGCGCTTTTATTACCCAACACATTTAGGTGTCGCGTAGTGTTTTTGAAAACGGATATTTAGTCAACCAATGACTTCTATGGACATCGAGTACTACTATTTCCTAACAAGCCTATTTATTTATAGCACACACACACAGTCCAGGAAATTCATTGTTACGCAAACACCCTACGTCAATTTGCCGCGGTAGAGGCATTTTATACAACCGTCAAAGAATTACAGTTTTTATTTGAATATACGGGCAATTTTAAGTCGATAATCAATTCGTTTTACAATTAATTAACTTGACTTTACATTCTCATGAGTCGTGGGCCAAATGTACCACAATGTGAGTCTCAGAAAACGTCTGGTGGTATTGAGACAGATCCAGGAGAAGATGGCAGGGCGAGGTGGACGTCTACAAACAGGATTGGTCCACACTAGCTTAAGACAGAGAAGAGTGGAAAGGACAAAGGGAGCCCTTTGCCCAGCTGTGGGACAACATAGGCTAAAAAAAAAAACTCTGCTTGTAAGTGTCAATGCACAATAAAAGGTTATTTAGATCATGGATGATAATAATGAAAGCCAACGTTTTCGAGCCATTTTATATCTTGATTTGAAAATAGACATTTCTATCTTTAGTTAACATTATTATCGGACCGGCCTTGTCTCAGAATAGCCACCATCTTGTAACGTAGGCGTTACAAAAGGTGACTGGAAAAAGGAAATCGAGATTGATATCAGTGAAGTAAAGACGTCATATTTGCAATAATAAATGTGTGAGTTCGAACACGATTCTTTGAAATATGGACGTGAGACCACTCCAAAACAGTATCACATAATGCATCAGTACCTACCTACATGTATCAGTATAAAGCTACCATTTACTGGGTACGTCTTTCATTGACTTGAATGTGCCCTGGCGGCTGAGAGTATGCCATGCTCACTCAAATGTCTCGCTGATGGTGGCGTGTGTGTTGGGTCTTTAAGTTCCCTTATAAACGGTTGAGCTGAATGGTGCCGATCCATCCATCAAGTTCAACAACGGGTAGCGTCGGGAGGGATATGTCATCTCTTAGCTGCCACGGCTGCACAAGCCTGTACCTTCTGACAAGAGAAGGAAAGATTTAGTCTGCATAAAGCCTCAAACTAGACGTGCCTTTGTAAACCGATTCCATGTCTATTTAGAACCCGATTTATATAATAAGCTCAATAGAATACTTAATATTTACAGTGCCGGTTACAAACATTGTAGTGAAGATACGCGAATATTTGGGTAAGCTTGATTACACAGACACAGAAAGACTTCTAGAAGTACTTCAATAATGATGTATGTAGTTCTTAAATTGGCAACTTTTATTTGTATTTAGTACCTAATTTATTAAGGATAGTATTATTGTATATATCGCTTAGTATGGGGACGGCCTAACACAGGTTTTTATTAACCTAGCTCAGGCAGGTCGCCACAAGATAGAATGTCAGTTATACCAACGCACCTTTCATATGTAATTAAAAACGAGTACTAAATTAAACTAGCTGTTATACCTATAAGTATTTAAGCCAATCTGTTAAGAACTTGGTACTACTAAGTATTTATAAGTGTTTAGATGTATTACTTTGTAAAAGGTCCTAAATAAAGGTTATTTATTTTTTAAGTTATTTATTTATTGAATTTCTTAATGTTTTTTATTGTAATCTTGTTATTACGATTCAGTGAGTGTCCACTCGTGCACGTAGCATTGTACTCGTGCGTACAAGGAATGCACCTAATTACTAATCACGCTGTATTGCATCTATAGAGCGTCTCTAGTCCCAAAAATTCATAAAAATAATTTAAAAATATCAAGCAAGCCTCTAAGATCAAGCCTTGAAACCATTTGTTTCCCAAATTAAGGATGAAACCACTCAGGGCTAGTCTAGGCGCTCTATGCTACATATAATGGGCAACAGCTGTTGTCATTTATTGCTAAAGCGATAGTAATGACCGATAATAAAATCAAAACACACTATTGGATTTTTGGACTTTCGGCGCTTAGCCGAGCGTTGAAAATCCATCACCGCGCTTTTAATTCGGCATAAATCTAATACGTGCAGTATTTAAACCTCTCTTGATCCACATTTTCAACTAAAAGTGCCAAAAGTTCTCCATACAATTAAATTCAGTTTGCCTTACTTGACAATCCGACCCAGTTAAAAATCTCAATCAATTTTTGCACCCATTTTTGTACCGCCTTACCTCATAAAACTTTCACCATTTCCCCTCTAACTAACGATATAGCTCTGAAACCTAAGCTAAATTGCTCAAAGATGAATTATTATTGGTCTCAGGTAAGCCATTACTTAGGCAAGGCTCTAGGCATTTTAATTAGTAGCTGGCTCTTCGCGTTCGCCTCACGGAGGTGCAATATCGATCCGGGTTGTTGACCTCGTTGAGAACGGTCTTATAAGCCCAGAAAACGTAGGCTGTCAAGTAGGAACAATTGTTATGGCAGATACGGTTTTCTGCGAGTTTGTACGAATGTTTTGCTCGTATGACTTCAAAAGGGGCGGGGTATATTGAGGCATGCGTTCATTGCGGATACCATTACCTTGTACATTTAGTATTTTATCTATGCCATTACCTACGTTGCGCGTGTTGTAAGTGTGTTCAAGAAAGGCTTCTTAATTCCGAATATATTATCATGGAATAAATGAGCGGGACAGTAGGGTTATAAATCTGTATATCCAGGGCCCTCAAGTCGTGGTAGTCGTAGAAGCCGTGGGGTTTTAACTTATCTTTTTATCTTTATTTCAAACAATTTTTTTTTAACTTATTTTTTGTTATGTAATGGCCCGAAATAACCCTCCCCAGGCGGAGGCTACCCATAAGAATTTCCTCACAGCAAAAAAGAGCTTACTTATAGCTATTTCACTTAATGTTATTGTGTTTAGTGGGTTTTCTTACTTATATAACCATATTTCCTTGTCATTTTCATTAGTAACGTATCGCTAGAGCAATTTTATTACTACGTTTTAAAGACGTTAAGGTCTATTCGCCTTCTTATCGTCTCAAGTTCACGCACAGTCAGTCCTCTTAGCCGTCCACTAAATAACAGTTTCAGAGATGGAACAAGATGATAATAGTAATAAATAAGATAATACATAATAATTATGGAAGTGGGCTAAAGATTAAGATATCAGCAGTGAAATAGAACTCGGTGACTCGGTTTTTCGATGGCCAAGTAACGCTCACTATTTATGGGGAGCTGGAAATGGAGTAGTAGGGCGAGGGATGAATATAATTAAGTACCTACCATCATTTTTAGTCTGTATTATTTACAGTTTTTAGACAGTAACATAGATACAGATACGACATAACAGTATTGAGTACAAAAGTACAGTTTATTTCTTAAGAAATTTCTTCCAGCAGACCTGCGAAAGGAGAAATGTAAAAGAAATGTAGGTATGTATGTGAGTGAGAACAAGAATAGAAGAATTTGATTTTGTGATAATGCAAAAAAGGTCACCGTTTTATTCCCTCCTATTTATTATTTGTTTTTATGTAGGTTTGGGCCTTCTCTTCAAATAGGAGTCGGCTTCGATTGTTTTAAATTTTTTGTTTAATTTGGTAGATGAAAACGTTTATCATTGAATTATGCCATTTGCTGCTATGTTTTAAGAAGGTTCAAATACTTAATATGTACATGTATATGCTTATCTAATATTTTAAGGATGAAAAAAAAAAGAAATGAAAAAGTGTTTATTCACAGAAATAATTTTAACAAGACATAAATTACCTCTGCCAAACTGCAAAGCAGTTTGTTGACAGACGTAAGTAGCTCTTTTTTGTACATAACAAAACATATATATATTTTTAACTGACTTCAAAAAAGGAGGAGGTTTCTCAATTCGACCGTATATATATATTTTTTTTATGTGTGTGCGCGGATAACTTCGTCGTTTATGAACCGATTTTGATGGTTTTTTTTTTTTGTTGAAATAAAGATATCCCAAGGGTGGTACCATGATAAAGAAACCAGTATCTGATGATGGCATCCCAGAGAAATCAAGAGGAACCTAGGAAAACCGTAGTGGCGACTAGTGCGTTTGTAATTTTTTTTTTCATTAAGTATTTTAAAGCACTACTATTTAATGAAGTCGATCTGATGATGGAGCTGAAAGTCACTCGAGGGAACTCCTCAACGATTTACAGCAATTACCAGGTGTTTGGGCTTGATTAATTTGTATTGGTGAGAACTTTACACCTAGATGGGTAATAAGTGCCATTCAAACTCAAAACTCAAAGTATTTATTTCAAATAAACCAAATAGAGGCACTTTTGAATTGTCAAAGGGTCGGTCAGTCAGATAGATGAAGCTAGTTGCCCATTCTAAAGCGTAGTAGGTACCTATGGAGAAGAACGGGCAAGAAACTCCATAGACATTACAAAATAGTGGTTACATCATTCATGTGAAATTATACATGTGCGAACGATGTAGAAAGACGTGCACGTTAAGTAAAAGCGGCCGTAATAAAAAGGACTTGGCAGCTAAGACAATGCCTACTGACGGCGCCCGTTCACGAACATGACGTATGCATCAGCACCACTCAGCTCAACCATTTTGAAGGGAACTCAATGATCCAATACACACGCCACCACCAGCGACACATTTGAGTGAGCATGACATACTCTCAGCCGCCAGGGCACATTCAAGTCAATGAAAGACGAACCCAGTAAGCTTTGTAGTAGGTACATAGTGCTCACACATGTGCTATGCAATTATACAATACTAAGATATTGAATTTACACAATGCAAAGATAGATTGTACAACCGTCATCAGCTCCAACAATATTTTCGAAAGCTAACTAATTAGTTTATGCGCCCTTGTGGAGCAGGATCAGCGCTGAGCCAAGCATTTTTGTCAGCGATGTAATCCCCCAACTTATATTATGCTTGGCGGTATAGTGTGCGTTCTATACAAGATTTAAATTTTGTGTCATTCAGTTGGAGTATGTGAGGATGTATTTTACTGTACCATTTTAAACAGTACCCCATGAAGGATTAGTCTACTTTAGCCAGTCAGTCCAGCCAGAAGGAAAAAGTCATAGACGTGCTGCACTAGAAGTTGGTATCAATGAAGGTGCTTTGCGAAAGGGGCTTAAGTCTACCCACGTGCCAACCTCTTTGAATCGTTTTAAACCTACATTTACCAAAGACCAAGAAGCAGAATTTGCAGTTAATTGCCAAGATATGGACGATAGGTTTTTTGGCATTATTATAAATGATTTAGGACATTTCGCTTATGAGTTGGCCACGGCCAATAATATAGAATACCGTTTCGATAAATCGTGCAAGATGGCTGGTCGAGATTGGGTGGATGGGTTTATTAAAAGAAATATTCATCTAAGTTTGCGACAGTCAGCGCCCATCAGCTTAGCCAATGCAATTAGTTTTAATAAAACACAAGTTCAGAGATTTTATACTATGCTCAAAGAAGTCTATGATAATCATAACTTCTGGCCAAATAGAATTTATAATATGGACGAAACTGGAATGAGTACAGTTCCAAAAAAAACCCCTAAGGTCGTATCTGTCAAAGTTACTATTACTACTTAAAGTTTAATAAATGTTGATTATTACCCAACTTTATTTTATTTTACCATTCATTTAGATTTCTTTAAATGCGTCCGTTTACCCCACACGCGTAATTTTACCCAAAGACTTGCGTAATTTTACCCGCGTGACGGGGCAAGAGTACGCGTTCGGAACATGTTACTTTAAACATAAGTAGAAAAAAATTAAATTGATCTTGAACTAAAATTTACTTAAATAATGAAAATATATTAAAATCTCGACCAACTCTATATCCAACCAACCCTGATAATTCATTTTTCATAGTTCGTTGAGACCATGCAAAATTAAGTGCGTGCTCTTGACCCGAATGACATTAAGATTGAAGTTTTATATAGGAATACCACTACCTACTAGGCATGCTGATGCGTCAATTTGACACTGAATTTAAGTTGCGTAATCGCGTCATCTCTAGCAATGCTCTTTCGTCGTGGGGTCTACTCAATAATTTGTTTGAATCTAAGTCAGACAACGCTATTCCATCCAAGGTTTTAACACTACGCAGAGCAACATACCTGTCCTTTAACGAATTTTTTCTTGCCTAGATCTATAACATATATCTATATCTATAACTCGGGGTGCGACGGGAATTTGCTCTGGTCTCGTACATGGTGAAACTGCTCCGAGGCACAGAGCACAACCCAGGAGTGCTGCAGCAGTTGCACTTGTACGTACCCGATCGTTATGTGTGGAGGCGACGGCCCCCGCCACTGCTGGTCGTGCCAGCAGCCAGGACCAACTTGCTGGCCAAAACCCCTCTAACTCGAGCAATTCGCACCATCAACTATATTCAGGTCGAAATGGATATATTTACATGTCACTGGGGTGAATTCGCAAAAGTACTATTGTTTACATTATGTTACAAACAATGATTTTTATGATTCTGAGATGTAGTTGTGACTTATTTTTAATTTTGTGTGTGTGACTTAGCTATCGCATTAGGTTTGTAAGACCTGGGCCTGCAGTCTCGACATAGTTAGCAATCGTTTTCGGTTGCTAAGTCCTAACAATCCAGATGTAAATGTTGATGTAAATGTTTGGTAGTTTCGACACTCAAATTTATCGGCTGTTACCTATCAGTACCTACCTAAAATACCAGCAACAACTGATAAATTTGAGTGTGGAGACCACCAAATATCGTTACATCTGAATTGTTAGGACTTAGCAACCGAAAACGATTGCTAACTATGTCGAGACTGCAGGGCCTGTAATGATAGTTTTAAGGCATTTAAATAAATAAATAACAGCTTTTTCTAGTGTAGTTCCCTGTAATCTGTGAACCGTAACCTTAAAATCAAAGATAACATTCGGCGCTCGACATCTCCGTATCCTTTTTTTGCCTGAAATGTTTCAACCTTCGATCAATATTATTATTAAAATACTATTATTGATCGAAGGTTGCAACAGTAGGAGTGATCGGTACCCAGCCATTTTCACCTTTCTACTTCCAATCGTATCCTTATCGGGACCGATTAGGTACTCGAAGACGCCTGAACCGATTTGGAAAATTATTATTTTTTTGATAGGGTATACTTCCCAGGTGGTCCCATTTAAATTTTATCGAAATCGGTCGAGCGGTTTTTAAAACATAGAATTGTTTTAAATAAAAAAAACCGCCTTCAAACGGACGTGAACGTGTAAGACGATCGTTTTCGAATTGGTGTGGGGTAAGAGTACTGTAACAAAAAGTGAAAAATAAAAAAATTACATTATTATAACAAAAAAAAATTACAAAAAAAACAACCGCCTTCCAAAAAAAAAACACTACAAAGTGAAAAATAACTAATATTCGGAAGTCGGTATCTTTGGATCTATATTTTAGTTTTTGCCACCGACTTCCGAAATTAAAGCAATTTTTCACTTTGTAGTGTTTTTTTTTTGGTTGTCGGTTCTTTTTTTTTGTAAAAACAGGTTTTTTTTATATTAATAACATTTTTTTTACCTAAAACATAATGAAACTATTCCTTAATTTCTTAAATTAAAAAAAACAAACAACTTTTTTAGATAGTGCTCTAGTTGTGAACCTTTTTTTTTTTGCTTCCTATAAGTACAACCATATAGTTAGGTATTTTTAACATTTGGTAGGTAGACATTACAAACGCAATTAAATAGGTTCCTGCACTTAAATACTACCCAATAATGTGATGTTATATTACTTACCTTTCTAACGTCTTAAAGATGTTCGTTTAGTACTTACGTCACATGATAATCATTCAGCACGTATCACTCAGCAACAATTGACTCAGAAAAAATTGTATGGTATGGTACCGTAGTTATTAACTAACTAAAGACACCTATAAATTATAGATAACAAGAATGTATATTACTTAAGTATTTAATTTTGCAAGGATAATGGACGCTAGTTCGGGAGATGACTTTAAAACTGACAGTAGATAATTCTATCAAAAAACTACAATCAACCTGACAGGAAGATAATGTAACTTGTTAACTCTCAAAATGTTTATAATTTTATTTTTTTGTTGTATGTATGTATATGTCGTAGGATAATTTGATACTTCGAATCTTCGCGAAAATCCTAGGGGTTTTGCGAAAACGCGGATAATTAGACATAGGCTTAGAATTTAGGTTAGGTTAGAACAGTGACCATTACCGCGCGAAGGCGAGCGAGCGAAGCGAGCGTGCCGCGGCAGCGGCCGCCAAGCGCCAGATACCCTTCTATTGTTGTTGTATCATTTAGGTTAGGTTATGTTAGATCCTGACTTTGTCCAGTAAGATTTGATAATTTTTCGCCTATGTCTAATTATCCGCGTTTTCGCAAAACCCCTAGGATTTTCGCGAAGATTCGAAGTATCAAATTATCCTACGACATATAATTATAATGTATTTATTGTTATTATTTTTTTTAGTTATAAATATTTTCTAAGTTATTTTTGCACCTACTATGTATTGTCTCTGCATCACCCTAAGGTAGACTGGTAGAAAATGCCCAAGGCATTAAGTCCGCCTTTGTACAGTTTTTACTTGTGCATAAAGTTTTAATAAATAAATGTAGATATTGTCTTAAAAGCTACACTCCTTTAGCAGACTACGTGTCAGAAAATCGTTTCATAAGCTAATATACAATAATATTATGAGCCATTTTACATCAATGAATCCAGGTTACACAAAGAGCTAGGTATACGCTAAATGATTTTTGCAGGAACATGGGTAGCAGCGGCCATCTGTGAACTAACCACATCACATTGTCATGACTAACCCCTTCTGCCAAGCGTGGTAAAGCCACACGACCACAGTGTTTTACGTAGGTGCTAAACAAAATAGAAGCGTCCTCAGTGCTAAACCTAGGTACGGAAGCGGTAAAAAAAATGGAAGTACCTACTGTCGTTAACATGTTCTGTTGCAATAGTGTTGAAAAACAGTTACATCCTTTATTGAGGTACTAGCAACCCGCCTTTTATTTGCAATGTTTTTACGACATTATAAAACATCGTGTTTCTGTGATCTTAAACCAATAAAAATTAACTTTCAAAATTATGGTGAATAACGCATCAAAATCCGTGGTGTAGTTTAGAAAAGTGACTTTGTTGTATCAAATGATGTTGCGAAATTTACATTTGTCTAATCTTTCCAAGTTTTGGTAGAGGTTTCAGTGTTACCGGTAATTTCCATAACGGTAGGACGATAATTTTAAACGAAAATGAATCGGAAATAACAAATTAATTTCACGTTTTCTCTCACGTACTGTTCCCGTATGAGAATCAGTCAATTTTATTTATAGCTAACTATGTATTAAAACTTACAGGAATTTGCAAAAACAAAAAGCGCCTTACCATAATCGCATACATAACACGACTTTTAATGATTTCTGGCTAACAATGGTGCCGATTCTGTTGTACACCGAACTAAACTAACTAAACTATCACTAAAATTCCTTACGATGCTAAGAGGCTATGAGAATCTTAACGCTATTCTGCAAAATAAAATCTCTAAATTTAAAAATAATTTTGACACATCTAAAATCAAATTTGACAATTATTGCGACTCCACGTGGTACTTGTTTGCCGTACCACGTGATCTTTTTTTAGAGCCGTAGGCGCGCATTATGTGCGGCCTCGACTTGTTTTGTATGGAATTTTTTACTTTTTGTATGGAAAATATAAAAAAATATTACCAACACGTTGAGTTTTATAGGTTTACGGGTTGCAAAGGGGGTCGAAATTTTCATTATTTTTGCGATAGGACACCGTTTTCGAGATATAAGCAAAAGAAAAGAAAAAAAGATACAGTACTGTTTTTGCATCTGAAGTCGAGGTGTTGGTGTGAATTTTAGTTCATGACAACTAATTTTATTCCACACCTTTTTAATCGCGATTAAAAATAGTCGGATTTAGTTACGACAATCAAAATTTTTGGTGAAAAACGTAAAATTCAGAATAGCAAAATTGCCATTTTCACTAAATTATAATCTCAGTGCCATCTTAGTGCTGCCAAACTAAAATTTAGTTAAGTTGTGTCACTTTAGTCAATTTCAGAATGGGAAATCGTCGTTTGACAGGAATAAACTAAATTTTGGTGATTTTTAGTCTAGTTTAGAGAATTTTGTGACAAGAGAATCGGCACCAGTATCCAATCTCTAGTGCCAAAAACACCTGTATTATTTATCCATTTACCCACCTGTTTGTCTAACATCTTTGAAAACGTGTGCTATAAATACACACCAACTTTAAATACGGAGAGCGGCCATGTTGAAAAAACGTATGGGCATCCATCCGAATACACAATTCACCCCAGCGCTGCATTCCAGTATACTTAGACCTCCCTCGACTCCCGAACACTGAACTAAATTTAGTGTTGTAGGCAAAAAGTTGCTGGCGTCAGGGATCCTGTTATATTAGAAGGTTTTGCTTTTATTTGCTCGTGCCACCTTTGTCACCACTGCTCTTTAGCTCCAGTGCAGACGTATATGATAAATCAATATTTTGTTGGAGTTATTTTCTTTTTAGTAGCAAGAGTTACTGTTATTTTATGAAAATGTTATCGTAGTAAAAATAAAATGTAAGAAAAAAAAAGATTTTCCCGTACCGGGAATCGAACCCGAGCCTCCTGGGTGAAAGCCAGGTATCCTAGCCACTAGACCATACGGGATACTGACTACCAAGTGAATATTAACGTTCAATTCTCTTATGTGTCACGTTTCTTTTCGTATTATTGGATACCGAAATTATTTTGTTTTTATTACACAAAACTTCTTCGTTTTTTGAGGGCAGCTCTTTTAACCGATACCTACGGAAGTGTATACCTTTATCTATTAAATGGACAATATCTGTGCAATTTATTAAATAATTTCCCTAATTTTAAAATAAATGTATTTTATCTTGGCATTATTTTGTTCTAGTTTCAAAAAGCTTTTCAATTCTACAAATATGATTTTCTAAAAGTTTTAAGATATTAATGGGGTCTGCAATGACATCTAGGGATTTTTGTTAGAACTATGTGTTAGCGCAGCGCTCTTATTACAGAATGAGCGCAATTTTCAAAAAGTGCGTGTGCAAAAGTTGTAACATAATCTACTAGATGTCGCTAGTAACCAGTGCCAAATAGTTACCTGGCGTAACCAACAGAGGGCGGTGCTCTTAAGCTCCCTAATAAAATTATGTGTTCAGGCAACTGTTTGTAAATAAATGAGATCTATGATATAGATTTCTTTGAAGGAAGTTTTTCTTATCATTAAGTATTCGGGTATTTCATTGAAACGCCTTTGTTATTGCAGTAATATGTGATATTGTTATACTTAGGTACAACATAGACAAAGACTTATATGTATTCATTTAAAACACATTTATATAAATATGAATATCTCTTTATTTTCAACAATAAACTCTAGACAGGAGGTATTTATCACTTAAATTTTATCTATTTACTAATTTGCCACATACATACATAGGAATGGTAACATTGAATCTATTACAGGTACTAGAGGTGGGATTTATTATATGGAATACTGTATTTTCTAATTTACAATAAATACTAAGCGTTTCAAGACAGCATTCGTGATTAAATCTTACATGTTGAAAGATAGTGATATTTTAATACTGAAGGAATACTGACACCGAAATGGAATTAAAATTATGAAGTAGGTACACGCGACTAGTGATGACTAGAACAAGTTTAGGTACATCATCAGACTCGTAGAAATGTATCAAAATCAGTCAAATATATTTTTGTTTTTCTTATTAAGAACTTTAACTACAAGGTCGAGGTGGCAACTTTTTGTTCTGAGTTTTACATAAAAATAGTCCAAAAATTATATCTGTAAAATTACAATGGACAGTTTTAATGAATCTGCATTACTGGCTTAAAAAATGTAATGTGAAAGGTGATAGAACTGTCTCACATTCAATTATAACTGGATTGGAATCGTTAGAAGCGAATAACAGACCATTGTATAATCTATTTTAAAAAAAAAACATTATTATAACATGGATGTTATTATAAATCTCTGACTAGAAATACTTATATCACGTTAAGCGTTAAATTGAATAAAGTTGACTATAATCTATATGGATGACATGTTTGTTAAATGGAGCCAGCCAGATGGTGATTGACCAAAGCTTATGAAGTTGACTACTGCATAGAGGTGTGGTTATATGTTATAGTGGTTGTATTGTAGTCCACCTCAGTGCAGTATTCGAGTGGTTATGCTAAGGATTTAGTGGGCATCTCGTCGCCTCCTTCCAGGGCCCCCGGCGTAGTTGGCTGCTGCGATTCCCATAAGGTGCTTGGCTTGAAGGGCGCCGGAGTATCCGCGGCTGAGGCCGAGGTCGAGGGCTCGCTTCTCGCTGGAAAAAGAGACACAATGATAAGTTACGTTGATGAGGTGGTAAGAAATTAAGCCAATCTAGAAGCAGTTTTAATAGTTCGCAATTGGCACTTTACAATGATAAATGATTTATTTCTGTAAGTAAGTTTGTACATACACTTTTACACGTCAATCATATTTTAAAAACTAGATGAGGTTGGCGTTTCCTATCTGACTACTCTGAGAAGAAAGGTCGAAACCAACTCAGAGGTCACAGTCTCTTTTAAAGTCCAGACATAATCTTGGTCAGATCATGTGAAGACCATGTAGATTGGTGTCTGAAACGGTCTTTTGAGGAAAAGCCGTACAGATTGAGCGGACCCGTCTAGTCAGTGCACGCATTTTTCAGTAATCGTGCAGCTCAACTCAAAACTTAAGAAGCACAACGATTCGACAAACAATACCAAAGAAATGACATTTGGGTAGGCCCAGGCCGCATAAATTACTCAAGCTGCCAGATCGTGATTAAAAACTAACTGAAAAAACAAAAAAAAGTAATGACCCACCTAATCTTCACATTCACAATAATTAAAATAATATAATACTTTACAAAGTAAATACTTATGTCATTGTGTGTATATAATACATCAATGTCATTAATTCTATAGTACCCGTCCAAAAAGTGGACTAATAGGAGATTACCAAAGACTGGAAGTCTTCTGGCAATAATTCGTTTTGCACATGTGGCTTCCCTGGTACCTCATTAATGGCATCACTATGTAAATAATATATCTATTAATTGCTCCCATATTATGACGTCTTTTTTTTTCACATGCTTCTTTGACGTAATCCAGATTTGTTATAGTTGTAATGACAATCATGTCATTTAGTTTGAATAGGCTTTTATTATTATTATTTTATTTACTTTATAGATAGATTCTTTGTATTAAATATGTGAATGTGACAAAGTTGTAGGCCTAACTTGTAAAGTTACGATTACAAATCTTATGTTTCCCACCAGTTGCTATCTTGTTAAGTACGAGTACCAGGTACCTGTTGACAGGCCTACACTGTCCTCCCATACCTAAACACTGTAATTTGAAAACATTGTAAAAGCCAATTATTTTTAAAAGAGTAACCGTGGAGTTTCTTGCCGGCGCTTCTCCATAGGAAACGACCAATTGGAACCGTGCACCTAGCTTCTGGCGTTTCATAAGTGCCCATGTAGGTTAATGTGAAATAAAATATTTTCAGTTGATTTGATTTCACTGAATAGATGCCACAATACAACTAGGGAAATGACTACAAATAATTTATTTTTCTCACAGTGTCGTCTAAAACATTTTCTACGAGGGATGTAAAAAATGTGGACCGGGATGCTAATGTGAATGCCTCCCCTTGAATGTTGTAAATTGTTTTGTGGGAAGCGCTTGAAACATTTTTATGTAGGCCTAAACAAATGCTTGCAGCAAATTGCAGGCCATTCTTTCAATGCTCGTTCGTCAGCCTCTTTGTCATTCAGTAGTACGTTAATTTGAAGCTCGCTGTTTATTTATTCCCGACAATCGTTTTTCACTTTGATTGTAAAACAGTATCATTCGTTTGTTTTGAATTTTACATAAGGAAGAGACGTAGGTATATCATTTTCATTCGATATGTTAAGCATACAACACTAGGGTAAGCAACCCTAGGGTAGCAACAAAAAGATATAACAAAGTCGTACACAATTTTATTGTAAATATACACTTTATCCATAGAATATGTACACTTTCCTAAAGGAAAAATTCTAATACAATAGATATTCATGTTATTTCAAAACATGATTTCCAGATAGCTACTGTCTATAACAAGTACTACCGGGAGTTACCGAAGTTCAAATCAGGGGCTCTAGGGACTCATGCCATATTAGTACTAGTAGGACAATACTCTTGCTATATTGCTTTTGTTTGGCAACAGTATTTTTAGTTACTCGTGAAACATTATTCTAATAAAAATAAAGGTGTTTTTTTTTTATTGCAGTATAATTGGCTTTAGTAACATTGAATATGGAAGTAAATTTATAAAATATAAATGAATATAACAGATATAAAATGTGCTGTTAGTAATATAAGAATAATATAGAACTCCAGAGCTCCTCGCAATAATCCTTGATGTAATAAAGTACCAAGCGACAATAACGCTAGAGGTACGGCAGCTAATGTAATAAAGCTAAAAGATTAACTTGTTGATTAACTAAAGACTGAAGCATTAGGAATTTCCATGCTAGCCAAACATTATAACTACATGCATGAAGCACATTCAGTGATAATTACATTAATTTCTAACAACTGAAAATAAAAAAGCAGGGAGAAAGAAAGTTAGGCACACTAATCTATGGTAACCTAAGTACGACATGCAGACGTACCTAGTAATGTCTTCTTTATAGCTGCAAAGAGATAAAAACAGATATTACACAAGTAGTAGATGATAGAAATGGAGATGATAAAGTTATCATAGAAAAAAAAATATTGTACAGCGTAATTCAGTATATTTAAACCAAAAACCTGAACAGAATGAGTGATTAGTTGACTTTCTGAATGATTCGAGAGAATCTTTTATTAAGTTTCAAATTTTTTTATGGTTTATCCCCAATCCCCAATTAATTATAAAAGTGCGTGGGCTTTAAATAAAAGGTAATTGAAGGATAATATGAAGAAAATAAATAAATGGAAAGTATTGAATTTCACGACAAATGGGAATGGTAAAATTTTAAAACACACAACAATTAAAATCATGCGGAACATTGGAATCGATCAAATATGTCACAGGTCTGAATGTAGCGTGATGAAGATTTTTAATTTTCAACTCAAATTAGCTCCGCTATAGACGATTTTGATGTTAACTAACTTTTGAGATAATTTGATGTAAATTAACTTTGAGACAATTTTATGCGAATTAGGTTTCGGAGAACTGAATTAGTATTTTCTCAATTATCAACAATAGTATTTCTGTGTAGGTAGCAATTTAATAGAGCACCTACCTATCACTGATCTTATAATAGTCTTGTTAAAATCTTCCATTTTGAAATGTATTTCGATGAATATAACTCGATGCTAGTGAGTCATAATGACAATGTATTCGTCAACTTACTTTTCCATTTTGCGTTCCATCTGGATGAGGTTACCCAGGCGGTTCATCATATCCATGATATCTTCGGGTTCGTATTGGCCTTCTTCGCGAAAGTAGTTGCTTGGACTGAAAACGGTATAACATTTTGTGTCAGTATTGAGAACTATGCAATTTAGGCACATTTTGCTAAGAGTGAATAGTTCTACTTTATAACCGTGAATGGTTCTAAAAGATCAATAGGCTTTATACATTATTTAATATACATTTATCATTAGTAACTCTGTCTAGCCGATATTCTGATCTTGCTGATAATATAGGTATGTCGTAATTCTTAATTCTTGATAATGAATAACGTCGCTCTCTGTTCACTGACGGTATGCCCTGTTATTCTGTGTTTGATAAGTCTACCTGTCTTGCGTGAGATTAGACAAAAGTCATTGTAGTAAGGTTTTTTATATGAGTTTTCGAACTGTGTAATATACCACTACCTGGGGTAAGCAGAGGCGGGCACGATGAGGAGTAGAGCGAAGAGCACGCAGCTCGCTAGCAAGCAAGTCACACGCACCATCCTGGAACTTGAGAACATAAACTTGGTTAATATTTAAAAGTACAAAACTGGCGATGAGATCATAAGAGGGTTTTTTTTTTTAATGTTGCCCCACACTAATAATTTCTCCTGTATTGTGGGTGCGTTTACAAACATTTAAACTCACATACACAAACAGCCAGACCCGAAACCACTACTTGCAGGTCATACTAATATTTGTTCCGTGCGGGAATCAAACCCGCGACACGCAATGCAGAAAAAGAAAGAAAGAAAGAGAGAAAAAGTGTTTATTGTGACTCGTACAGGAAGTGCACAAACTAAATTATAAAATAAAAAACCAAACTATATAAAAACAAAAAGTAACAAAAGAAAAAGGAAACAGAAATTCCTATACGAGGCCAAAAGGTTCCTATCTCAGCATGATGCTGCGACATTTAAAAAATAAATAAATGCCGCTACGCTGATAATCTGATAGGAGTCAATCGCTTAACCACTGCGCCAACCGTGCCGTCGAATTATGCAATGATCGACGAATGATGAATGACGAATCGATTATGCAATGAATGTAGGTAGGTACATATAAATAAATTGGAACTTAAATGTTTGAATTATTGAAACATATCGACCCAGCTCTTCATGAGACTGTGTTGCGCTGTAGAAATCGCCAAAAAAGGCCACAGTGGACAGGTTACTTTTTTTTCTGCCTAATGTAACTGAGTTAGAGCCTTTGATAATAATATATAGGTATATTCTTCCAAGTTCATTTGCTAACAGCGGTAAGGTCAACAGTTTAGTAGGTATTCAAAAATGATATTATGTTAGATTAATTTACCACTCGCAAAATTTTTACTTGTGAAATTGTTTCGAACAAATGTAATCTTTAAACGCAGCATGTGATTGCCTACAAAACAGATATGTTTCAATTTTCATGTCGTGGTTTAGGTACATCGAGTTTTATCCTCTTTCTTAGAAAAAGGGAAAAGTACACAGAATAAAAAAGATGTGTTGATCGATAGTAACAAGTTTTGCTTTGATTATCATTTCCAACATCCTACTTATCCTTAAAGTCGTGAAGGAAAACCCAATAGCGCAAAAGAAACCGACAAAATACCTTTATCAATGTCTTATACAACCTTTCAATAAGCTTGATGTCGAAAAACATAAGAAAACGGAAACACTTTTAACGAAATCAACGTCAATATTGACGTGAATTTTACTCGTAGGAAAACTCAGTAATGTGATTTTATTAAAGCAGAATTTCAATTTTGTGGTTGAGTGTCAAAACCTGTCGCGTTTCATCGAGTTAAAATTCTCTTTTTAAGTGCAGAATTTGATAAAACTAAACGTCGGATCCATGTATCAATATTATTATTATTATATTCATGTATCCATCCATCCACTTACATTACAATGCTCTTTAAGTTTTATCTTCAGAATTTTAATGAGTGTTAATATATATTATTCATATGATTAGCTATTTATAATTCTGTAGGTCACAAATAATACAATTTTGGTAGTAGAGACATCTTAGGGTTAACACAATAGGCTTGACACAAACGAAATTTACAATTGTATCCTTTTATAATGGAACAAAGCTTTGAGTAAATTACGATATTAAAATCCAAGTGTACCTACCGTTGGGACACAGCTTAATTATGATACGAGTTTAAGATGGGATTATCGTGGTGTTAAGAAATTTTGTTAATTTACCCTTACGAATTAGGAATTGTGGTGTAAATATTTTAGAAGGTCGCGTTCAATATGTACATAAACATGTAAAATTGTTATAATTATAAAATATATCGTACAAGCACGTGCTTCAAAAATATATCGTCGTACTTTTATCCCATTTCTTATCCTCGTTCCAACTCATTTCGTTTAAGAACGAGACACAATGGTGCCGATTCCCTTGTTCACAAACTAAACTAAATTTAAGTTGAGTGCATCTTTTTCTTTCTATTTCATTATGAAAAGGACAGAAGATAAATGTTAGTTTAGTCCTGTCAAATTAGTCAGCACCTGACGTAATTTGATGTAATTTTAGTTGTCAACTTTTTAATCACGTCTAAACTTGTATGGAGTAGTGTCAGGCGCTGATTAATTTGACAGGACTAAACTAAAATTTATCTTCTGTCCTTTTCTTAATGAAATAGAAAGAAAAGGATGCACTGAACTTAAATTTAGTTTAGTTTGTGAACAAGGGAATCGGCACCATTGCCTTATCAAAAGGTTTTACGAACTTTATTGTAGTTCAAACTTTAGCTTCCATTAAAGTTTAGCTTCCATAGTAATCTGTATAAAAGATTGTTGCATTGCACTTAACGGCTTCAAGTTCCACCTGCATTTCCAAGTGGGGCTTACAATCGGATTGCAGTCGGTTGTCCCGCCGATCGGCCGCAAAAGGCACAATTTAGCTCAGATACGCGATAGAGCAAGTAACGCAGCTTAGTAGATGGCATGAAGTGTTTCGTAAATATACGCAGATTTTTATAGATTTTGAAGTCTTTATCTACTACCTTCTGCTACATACGTATTTTGTTCAGACACGTACAGAATATCAAATAGCACGTAATTTATCCTGTTATAAGACATTGGCTGTATTTTAAAACTTGTCAAAACCTTACACAGCAATCAATCAATCAAGAACTTTTCTCGATGAAACATTATCTTTCACAAATCCATCATTTAGTTCCGATAAAAAATTATGATAACATCCTTACATCCGCTGCACCATTTTTCATCGTTTTTTCATTGAATTGTCTCGTCACTTTGTCGTTGGTCCCCTTATTCATGTCTGACAAATTACCAACATTATCATCATTCAAAATTATTCCACTAGTCTAACAATCTAGTCTATTGTAATCGCTTCCCAACTTGAGGAGTATATTAGCATCTTCAATGAGCTTGCCGGATAATTGGCCTAGGTTTCTGAATAGCCTTGCTCGCTTACCGGTGTATTACGTTGGACATTATAGAAACAGCTCTGACCGCATCGTATATGGGGTTAATTTGTGTTGATCACAAGCCTGCTGAGCTGTATCGTGAACTAATGAGACTGGATCGAATTACACCGACAAGGAACATTATTGTAGTATGATTTGTTGCAGTTAAAATACTGTCATTATTTGAAGTCTATTGTCTAGTTAATGTGTCGGAAATAAGCTTCAAAGCAGTACATCCGAATCAAGATGAATTTACGGCTTTCACTGTTCATTGAATGGAATATTCTCGCATTTCGGCTATAAACTATAACAATAGTTTCACAAGGGATTTGTTGGATAGTCAAGCTCGTTTAGCTTTCGTGTTCAAATAATTGGATGCATAAGATAGTTATTAACGTGGGTCGACTTACAAATATACGTGAATCATCAATACAAAATAATATTAAAGGAAAATTCTGACAAGTTGCAAGCCCGTTTGTTAGAATGGTTTAAGGAATATCGATTATTTTTCAGTACGAAGTGCCCAGTGGTGCAATTAGTTTTTATTGAGAATGTATGATTTCGAATAGGAACTAAACAGCAAAGTGAGAGAAAATCGTAAGCAGCGCTCATATGTAAAGATTTACATACAAAACGCCTCTTCTACGCACGCAAACTTTTAATTAATTAAGCTCTTCAGAAAAAACTACGGGATACGATACACAGTAACATAGCCATACGGTTGACCCAGTTTTAATTCCTTTTCCAGGATTATTTCCTTAAAAGTTTAATATTAATCGATTTATAAAAGTAATCACGTTGCTACATAAGTTTATAAGGATTGTTATGTAAGTCATTACTGTAGGCAATTTGTACTCCCAAAGTTACTTTTCTTGACTTGTAACGTGTATCTTATTTATTGTCATGTTTGTAAGAATTGGGTTTGAGGAAACTTTTTGGAACGAAGTTCCTTATCGCGCGTTGTGAAAGGGGGCTAGACGGAAAAAATTCTTACGAAAAGTTGTCACGACACTTTTTGCTATAGTAAGCTATATATATATAATTATATATATATACATATATATAAAGTTAAGTTATAATAAAAAAAATATTATTATAACTTAAAAAAAATAAAACTTTATTACAATTCCTTCACTAATTAATCGAAAGGAACTGCGTTCCATCCGGGTGTCCCTTGACACCTCTCAAGTTTTTTGTTACGTAGGGATCCCTAAAAGAGGGTTTTTTTTTTGCAGTTTCGATCTGACTCATTTTAGGAGATTAAATTACGTGTCACACAGCTTTCAAAGCAGTTTTCTAAAGATTTGTTGAAGTTTGGATAGCGATCACTGTAGAGCGTAGATTCCCACTAAACAGAATTTACATCGGTAAACATCTCATCAGAGCTTCGACAGAATTCAAAGAGGACATATGCTAAGAATTCCACACCTAATTCAAGTATATATACATACACCCATGATCAAAACTAAAGTCACAATTTCTAAATTAAATCTACACTTGATTTGAATTCATTACGTTATAGCCCACGAATTGCAAATAGACCCACACAGCGAGGATATTATAATAACATGAGTATGAAATTTTGGTGATGTAAATTGTACCACTTCGCAGTTGGAATAACCGAAAAACATTACAGGAACAATAAATATGCTCATTTAATTGAAGTTGGAGGAGTAAAAGTTTTGATGGCTTTGAAGACTGAGGCTGTTTTAAATAATTTACATGTTAAACAGGGTTTTGAGTGAGGATTGTGTTTGTGAACGCGCCTACGTTGCAAGAGAAATGCTATTGTGGTGTTTCTATGTGAAAGCGTTTAAATGGTAATAATGACAGATTAAAAAAAAAAAAAAAGAAAAAAAAAATTGAGTGTGATGAGAGACTGAGTCAAATCAACCTGCCTAGCCTATCCCCAACTATTTTAGGGTCAGCGTCCGGGCTTATTCTAACCGGATGTAGCTGAATACCGGAATTTTACAACGAGCGACTGCCTATCTGACCTTCACAACCCAGTTACTGGGTAACACAATACCCCTTGGTAAGACTAGTTGTCAGACTTTTGGGCGTCTGACTACCCGTAACAACTGTCAAAGATCTACGAATGACAGCCGGGACCAACGACTTAATGTGCTTTCCGAGGCACGAAAGGGTCTCGATACGTAATGGAATCATAATCCATCCTCGAACCGCATCAAGCGTACAACAACTGAGTAGTGATCTACATTCACACATTTTAAAATTAAAAAAAACGTATTCTGACTCACGCATCAACAGTCTTTTTTTTTTTTTTGAGGATGGGAAATCATCAAATGACTCCTCCCGCTCTGGGTGGAGCGGAAGGGAGTGTCAGACTCTTACTGACTAAAACCCACCCGTGTTCCTTCCTTGGCCCTTTATGTTCCGGGTCAGCGGTACCCCTTTTGGATGATCCCGCTTTCCCGGCAGGCTTGGGCCCTAGTGGACCCCCTCTATGATGCTGACATCTCTTTGAGGCGCGCGTAGAACACGTACGCGCCGTCCAGCACGGGCCTGGTCCTGATCGGACGGTGAGCTACCCATTACTCACCGCCCGCAGGCCCGCGCCTACGGTGGCCGGGAGTCGTCACGCGGCTCCCGACGCCCGGAGCGTCCACCGCGGCGGCTTGGACGGGAGACTCTCTCCCTCTCCCGTCCCGCCACCTCCTTCGCTAGCATGACTGCTTCGCAGAAGGAGGCGACTGCCTCCCACTCCCCCTCGCCCCGGACCATGGCTTGAACCAAGGCCGGGCGTGAGAGATCGCCGCCGCTGCCGATCGCCTCTACGAGGACACGGCGGTGCTCCGCCCATGCAGGGCAGGCCCCCACCGTATGCTCCACCGTGTCCTCGGGGCGATCATCGCAGTGGTGACACCCGGGCGTTTCCTCCCGCCTGATGATGTGCAGGAACCTCCCGAAACTTCCGTGTCCGGTGAGGACCTGCGTCAGGCGGTAGGTGAGGACGCCGTGACGCCTCTCTAGCCACTCCTCAAAGAGGGGTCTTACCGCCGCTATCGTGGCGTGCCCTACGCATCAACAGTCTCAACCTTGTTCAAATCTAAAATACAGTAGCGCCAACTAATTCAGAACTTATACAAGGTATTGTAACGGTAATCTACCTGCACCGTTATCATTGTGAAGCCGATCAAGCGCAATGTTGACAAAGCTCTTCATGTAGTAATTAGAGGACGATTCGATTAGGACGAGGAGTTACGTGTTACAGATTCGGTCACTCGATAGGGTAGAGTAAACTTTCGAGATGTAGATAATCTAGATATCGAAGCTCCACATGTCTTCATTCATACTTTGTGAAAAGCAGTCCAATGAAAAAGGAACATAGCATTATGAGAAAGTTTTAACGAACTACCACTTTTCACCTTTTAAGGTAACCTTTTCAGTATAAAATCGTGTCACGTTATTTCTTAATTAGTTACTGGATATGTTCAAGCCGTTAAAAATAATGAATCCAAAAATAGACACAAAGAAGTGCAAATATATGGTTAAGACTGCTGAGAAAGAGGGTGCAGAAACATTTTACCAAAATTATTTGGGTGCACTCCAAGCCTGCTCGTTGTTTTCGGGTTGCCATTTCGGCCTACTTATTAAGAATACAGTTAGGTACACAGAACAAATAAAAGAGGTGTTAGGTATATATAACTTCTCTTGTAGACGGACAAGGGTTAAGTAGAATATAGCCGTGAGGCTTTCATCTAAAGGTAAGTAGAGCTAAAATGTTCAATGGTCAAGCATACACCACATTGACCTAATCGTATCCAAAGCGACAAAAATGGCAGGTTTTGTGAAGAGAACTTGCTCGGAGTGTCGGTCCATACCGACCCTAAAACTTCTTTTCAGCGCGCTTGTTAGAAGCATACTAGATTACGCATCTCTGGCATGAAATGCTACATATCGCGTCCATGTCAATAAGATAGAACGTGTACAGAGGGCCTTTTTTTTTTTTTTTTTTTTGTTTCCGGGGTGGAAAATCCTCATGGATGTCGAAAAGCGAGGAGGCCTAAAAGGCTGCCAATCATGCTGATGATGAGTCAGTAATACGCAACCACTCCTGTTGCTGCCTTTTTTTTTTGTTTCCGGGGTGGAAAATCTTCATGGATGTCCGCCGCCCTGGGGCGGGTGGCGGGGTCTGTCAGACTCTTACTGACTAAAAACCACCCCAGTGTTCCATCTCACACCTACGCCGGGGGTCGCGGGAACGTACGGTCCTTCCGCAACCCCCGACTCGTGCCGGCCCGCCACTGCGGGCCTCTTCGGGTCTGGGGGGGGGGGGGGGGGGGGGGGGGAGTGAGGTGTTTGACTCCCCCCGTGACGCCTAAGAGGGGCGCGCGTGGAACACTACGCGCCGCCACCTCGGGTCCTGGTGTGTGGGTAGCGACGGACGTCCCCGTGTCCGTCGCCCCTGGACCCATTTAGGGGGGCTGGAAGAGGGCGTTGTCCGCCCTCCGCCGACGCCCGGTGCGCCTTCTGCGGGCCGGGTGAGTGGATGAGATCTCCCTCTCCCTTTCCGCAGCCTCCTTCTGCGAGACGACTGTTTCGCAGAAGGAGACCACCGCGTCCCAGGACTCGGCGCTGCTGACCATCGATTCGACTACGGCCGGCAGCGACAAGTCACTGCCTACTTCTGAGATGAGGGCACGGCGCGGCTCCTCCCAAGCGGCACACTCTGCCAGCGTATGCCACGCCGTGTCCTCCCGGCAGTCGACGCAGTGGTGACACGTGTACAGAGGGCCTACACCAAGTATCTGCACATCAGGTGTTCTAGTTGCGATCGAGACTCCGATTATCCTCAAAAACCAAACTATTTCAACATGATATCTCTGGAACAACGTAGACGTCTCTCCGATCAGATATTATATAATGTCTTTATAAAATTGTCCGTAATCGGTCCGATGTTCCGGAGCTTTTATCTGAACTTAATATCGCTGTACCAAGGCATTATAACAAGATCTGTAGATACGCAGTACAGACTTACTTACTATGCCCTCATAGTTGCTATATCCTCATCAAGAACAAACCTTGGTCGCAGTGCCCCTATGAACCGATTTAAGGCTTATTATAATATAATCCACAATAGCAGCAACATTGACATCTTTGCCGACACTTTTTACCAATTCCGTAAAAAACTTATGATTCCCAACCATTTGATCACGTTCATTGCAATCGACTCACTTATAATAATCACACCAAAATTTTACTGAGTATCTTTTATTTATTAAACAATTAAGAAAATCTGTTGTTGTATTTTTTTTATATTGTCTTTTTATGGAAACTAGCTCTTTTATCATCTTTCATTGTAACAGAAAATAAGTTAGTTTTTTTTATAACACTTTAAATGAATTCTCTTAATTCGTATGTACGAGTATGTTATTATCCATGTCTGTGTACTTCTTTAAGTGACTAATTCACCATACCAACAGATATATATGTTCTTTATGTAATATGTTATTAAGGAATAAGTCAAGGGAGTACATAAAAATAATAAATAAATTTAATACACCGACGATATGTGTCATAAGGTGGTGGCAAAATTAACCACGTCGCTCTTCAAGATTATACAATGTGGGGAGGACAATATGATCATAAATGAAACTTCGTATAAGTCATGATATTCCCAACCGTCACACAAAAAATCAAATGAATATATCCAGTAGTTTAGCCACAAGACATTATTTTTCATTTTAAGTATTTTCTACATGATGTATTGTAAACAGGAGAGCACGCGACAGGGTAATGACACACGTTGCCAGCTCGCTACTTTAAAAACCTACGCCTTTTCTTTCAAATTTATTTTCTCAATGCAAATTATACTTTATGCCCGAGCCATAAGAGTCATAAAGCGTGTCATCACAGCTAGATAAGAAAAAATGCATGCGAAAGTTATTACTTTCCTGTTACGCACTCATGTCAAACGCAAAATATGTATGTGCGAAAGAGATAGGTAAGTTTTCTTGTTTCTACTTTGCTTACTTGTCGACGTGTCTAGGTTACGCGGTCAGTGTGTCACCGGACCTCCTTCCTGCCAGTGACGCGTTTTGTTTTTCTCTGGAATTTCGGATGCGCCCGCGCCCGTTTGTAGTCGCCGAGCGATTGTTATCGTATCTTTGTTGTTGTGTTGTGCGAAATTTTACGCTTTGTTTTAACGCTGGACGTGTACAGGCAGATGTGGTACCAGTTAGATGGAGCACCAGCTCATTCAGTGGTGTCTGCAAGAGAGCGTTTGACTCAAATGTTCGGACAGCAGTGGATTGGCCGTTTTGGACCAGTGCGGTGGCCAGCGAGGTCACTAGATCTCACGCCCCTGGATTTCTTTCTGTGGGGTCACATAAAGAATGAGGTATACTCAACAGAAGTTACTACCGTTGAGGAATTAAAAAATAGAATAATAATATCTTTGAATAAATTGAAAGAAATGGCTGCTAATGGTGACCTATTATCAAGAGTGAGAAATAACATTATACGTCGGTGTAGTTTGTGTATTCAAGAACACGGCGGACATATTAAAAATAAAAAAAAATAATGACTGGCGACATAGTTATGTGATCGAAAAGTGATTGTGAATAATAAATTGATTAGTGAATAATTCGCGGGTGAATGATGCCCGACTATTTGGTCAATATTCTGTGATTTGATTTGTGTAATTGAGCATTAATAATAATAAGAATAATGGCGCCAAACATTACGTCGCTGCGTCGGCCACAGCTTTATTATGAATGAAACCAAGCTGCGTTGCCATTCTTATCGCAGGTCAGTGTACCAATTTTATAAATGGTGTTTTATTTTGTTTGCAGTTTTAAGCTATTTAGTTTGTTAGAAAAAATAGTTTTTTTAATTTTGATGTTCGGATTTATTTGATAGTTTACAAATGTTTCTATAAACCAGTATTGCCAGTGTTTTCATTTAAAGTCATATTGTCATCTCCACATTGTATATGGACTTAAAAAAAAAAACTTTTGATTTGTTTACGGTTCTCAGAGTTTATAACGTTATTTAGTTTCCACGTGAAATTGTGTTTTTTTTAACCAATTTACAGAAATAAATATAATTTATACCTAGTTTTTAGTTTGGTTTTACGGTCTTTTGATTTTGAACTGGGTGGATTTCCTGTCATTTTTACAGCATGTATCGCTCGCAGACTTCATCACATGTAAAAAGGACTTTTCACTCCTCTTGCTCAAAAAGACCGTCATTGTGGCGTACCAGAGCGAAGAAAAAATAGCAATTCTTCCTCTAGGGGAAAAAGTTTTTTTTTTTTAAATTGTTGTGTGTCAAATGACAATGAGCCTACAAAAACGTAAAAGTCTTTAGTCATAAGTAGAATAATCATGAATATAGACTCGACTTATTACTGTTTCATAAAAAAAGAACTTCATTGTATTTTTGAAAATGGAACTAAAATCGGCGATCTCTTTGGTAGAATGCATGCAATGCGTTGCGGCTGCAGAAGAAAAAACAAAAAAAAAGACATTGGCGCGAAATCTTTATAATTTTTCTCTAACTGCAAATTGAATTGGTAGTGACCGTAATTAATTTTACAATAGTGAAAATGTCATCATCTAGTGAGAATGGAGACCCTAATTTGCAAATAGAAGAGAAAGGAAAAGAACCACTCAACATTCATCTTCACAGAGGACTGAAATTAAGTTACCGGGAAAAAACATCTCGTTAAATATCCAGAATTGTACAAATTGTACATTTAATTTTTAATAAAATAAACTACATATTTCATATTGTATTGGATTGTTTTATTTTCTCGCAATAGTAGTGAAAAGTAGAGTGTAACACACGGCGCTAAAAACTCATTAAAATTCGGTTTCTATTTACTCCCTCGCTAAAGCTCGGGAGTAAAACTACCTTGTATATAATGGGTCATTTTAGCTCCTTGTATAACAATCTCCTATTAATGTCCAAGCACCGTTGTTATCGTACGACGAAAATCCGCTCGCACCGTATTTAGCGATGAAATTCTTGGTAGATTGCCCCACGTAACAATCTCATTTACATTAACTTAAATATCTCTTCACCCGGCGTAATTTTTTACGTAGGTATAACATTTATGAAATTTTCGCTGTTAAAACATATATAATCTCCGCAGGCGTGATTCTCTAAGGGAACTGTTTAAGGTTATTAAGGTCTTGACGGTACCTTGTCAATATATCTATGAAAACATCATGTACGTAAGAAAAAAATTACATCTTTTTACTAAAAGAGGTGATATACATAATTATAGTACCAGAAATAGGGACCTATTAGTTCAACCAGGTTTCTGACTGGAAGTAGACTCATCTTTCATGGGGTACTGTTTAAAATGTTACAATAAAATACCTCCCCACATACTTCAACTGAATGAGACGAAATTCAAAGTATAAACGCACACTATGCAGCCAGGCATATTATAAGTTGGTGGATTATATCGCTGATAAAAATACCTGGCTCAATGGTGGTCCTGCTCCACAACCACAACTAATTGATGAACATTTGAAAATACTGTTGGAGCTGCTGAAGATTGTAAGACTACCTTTGCTTTGTATAAACTCAATCTCCTTTGTATTATATAATTGCATAGGACAAGTGTGAGTACTATGTACTATCGAGCTACCATTTACCGGGTAATGACTTTCATTGACTTGAATGTGCCCTGGCGGCTGATAGATGTCATGCTCACTCAAATGTCTCTTTGTGTTGGATCATTTAGCTCCCTTCAAAATGGTTGAGCTGAATGGTGCTGATCCATGCGTCATGTTCGTGAACGGGCGCTGTCATTTGGGACTGGTCATCTCTTAGCCACCATGGCTTATTTTAATTATTTTATTATGGATTGTTTTTGTTTAAATTTATATTTGCTGTACACTGGACACTCAACGTGTACGTCTTATTTACGTACATCGTTCTCACATATAATTATACCTATATTCAACATTAATGATGTAACTAATATTTATGTAACAATATAATTTGAAAGAGTGTCCATGGAGTTTCTTGCCTGTTCTTCTCCATAGGTACCTACTACGCTTTGGAATGGGCAACTAGCTTCATATTTCTGACTGACCGACCACTTGACAATTCAAAAGTGCCTGTAAATGGTTTAATTGATATAAATGCTTTGAGTTTTAGTTTGAAACATCACAAACATCAGTGTTGTTTATTTTTTGTAAAAAGTTACTTTAGTTGCAAAAATAGTAAATAGTTACGGCTAGTCCCTAAAGGTTAATTAGAAAACCAGCGTCGGACAGCATCTGTCTGGCATTAATGCTGAAATTAACCTTTTTGGTGCAGCCGCGAGGATATGTTATTTATATGCCAATGCACTATTGTTTTTAAAAAATATATTTTAAATTTTTATTTTGTTATTGTATCACGAACTGTGTCCAAATAAACGTTCTTCTTTCTTTCTTTGTACTTTTAACAAATAAAATGTTTTAGTTTAAAGGAAAGATTTATTTCTAAAATTACGAAGGTGCTAAGCCACTAAGAACGTAGAGAAATGTATTTATTTCACACGTGAAAGTGCCTGTTTCAAGTCTTATCCTTTAGTTGTTAACGGTATAAAAAGAAATAACAGTTCTCGGGTAACTAACCCGTGCGGAAAAGCTACCTTAAGCTAGAAAATCTTCGAAGTAATTCAGAATTACGGACCCATTCGAATATATTCGGTACTGGAGCGTAACTCTCTTTGCAAACCAACGATTGAACGGCGAAAATGCTTCAGTAGATTTTGATAAAAAATAATAATCTAATTCTAAAGACTTTGTGAAAACCGGTGACGTAATAATAGTACGCATGACTGGGAGTTGCGTCATGGTTCAATGTAATCTTGTAAAACTCAACAATTACATGATTGTGATAAAGGAAATCGCATATGATAACGAAAGCAATGGCCGTGGTAGAATTTAAACTGATTACTTTTCAGAGGATTAAAAGGTTGTAATGCGAATTATCCGGTTATTTTGTCAAGGGGAATACGGACTCTCTTATACACATGTATGACATTGATGAAGGTGAGGAAGCGATTATATTGCCTTTAATTTCAGACAATATATTTCATTATTGCATTTATTTTGATTTTGAAATAAAAATATATGCAATACCAGGACAAGCTAATGGATATCATGAACATTTTGAGAACTAAAAACAAACAAAAGAGATCAAACATAAAACAAAACTAAGTTTCATTTAACCTACATCCAAAGTCATACCAGTTCCAGGCAGCAATGCAGTCGAAACTGGACTCAAACACAAAGGTGCAAACGAACCTGTGCGGGACAATGTACAGGAAGGGCTCATACCAACTAACGAGCGAAGACTTTATTGCTTCAGGCTAGAGGGACTCAACGAGGCTTTTTACGTAGAAACTATAATAGTGGAACATGTCACTAGTAAAGCTATTATATACGAGTGATTTCATAAGTTCAAAGACATCTGGCAATGATAAATGATGGTCTAGCATTGAAATTTATTAACTGTTATCGGTTTTTGTGATTGAAATATTACTGCATGTCAAACCACCAAAACAAATTTAAAAATAATATTTTTTATTTATTGGATGCCTCAAGAATTGGTCCCATATAAATTTTATTAACTTTGCTTGGGTAGTTTTTCAGTTAGCTTCAATAACACGTATTGTTTATACTTAGTGTTTAATGATGATGTTATAATAGGTACCGTACGGTACTGTAAAAAGGTACCGTATGAATTAGAGTTCTTCATCTAAGCTGTTACTTTTTAAATAACCGCTTACATGTATTGCCATACATAGCAATATACATAATGGCTTACAAAGCAACATAATCATAGGTATACCACCAGTAGTTAAAGCAAGATAAATTTAAAACAAAAACGAACATCTTAAAGACCATTGTCACGCAGAAGAGGTAAATAATGAAATCTGTGCAACTACTTTTAAGTGGAAATTTTCCTGTTCAAGACAAATGTCACTTTCCAAAGTTCTATGATACCTTTGTGCCAGCCAGTCGCTTTGTGGTCGCCGGGCCGCTATAAAATGTCCTCTTAATTATTTCTGTTGTCACTGTATGTTTTAGATTCTCATTATATTGTGTGCTCTCAAATAAACACGATTTTAGCGCGTTCGGGATAAAAGGTTTTTAAATGATTAGTGTTGTTGTTTTCAAGCCTAGCATAGTTTATTTTAAATAATTTCATATATGAAATAACATTATTATTTAGTTCACGTCAAATACCGTTACCATATACCTGTATCCCAGAAGTGGGAACATTATTAGGCTTATTATACATATACCACTGGACAAAGCAGATTTTCATACTAATAGGTATTCAATATATTTTAGGACCTGTAAATAGTTAATATTAACAAGATTCCCTCTTCAACCACAAGATCTATCAAAACATGAGATATTTTGCGCCGTAAGGAACTGTGACTTGAGTAATTTTCTTAATCAGTTTATATATTTTAGTTTTCTTCATGAGAACCACGTAATATACCAGAATTATTTACATTACTTTAATGAGTTAATTCCTCAAGTTTCCTTCTTCAAGTTGATTTTTAAAGTACTCAAGCTTTCCACCTATGTCCTTATTCAGAATGTATTACTGTAGGTATACCTTAATGGTATACCTACAGTAATTTTGAATGTGTGTATGAATGTGGGTGTAAAGTATTAACTTTACACTATGCACAAATCATTAGTTAATCATAAATATTACTGACGATAGTAAAGGAAAATATGATGATGACATGGCTAGAACGGGGGTGACTAACGAAATGCCGTGTGACAGAGAAGTATGAAAGAAGAAAACAGGTTGCGCCGACCGCAAATAAATTGCTATATGGACAGGAGAATGAGTAAAGGAAAGTGTGATGAGAACCAGTATGTAGTATGGACTGGCGATTTTCGTTCATTAAGCATGTTCAGAGAGCAGTGGTGGCCCATTGGTAATGGCCGCGACTTACGAGTTGTAGATCGTAGGTTTGGACTCAGTCGGTTTACTTTGTGTAAACTATTTCATCACCAATGCTCTCAAAACGGTGAAGGAAAATATCTTGAGGAAACTGGCATGTCCTAGAATCAAAAACTCGAAGATATGTGACATTTACCAACCCGTACTGGGCCCGCGTCGTAGCTTACACCGCACTCGAAAAGACGCCTGTGTCCCAGCAGTGGGAAATTTGAAGGCTGATTATGTAGGTAAGTATGTTCAGCTGAACTTACATAGGTATTGAACTAAAATCGCCACTCCGCGCTGTGAACGAGTTGTTGTGGTTCCTTCTTTGTACGAGAAGAAGTCAGTGAGACAACCACAGTCCGATACAGTATTAATTCTTCAGGTATAGGTAATGAACAATTTGTTACTCAAAATTAAAAAGCAATCCGATATCATATTCGAGTTTCGTAGCAAAAGTTAAGTCGGAACTTCATAATTTTGATTTATAGCAAAAGAGAAGTTAGCTGAAAATTAACCTATAAAGATGAACTTTTGAGTTAGTATTCAGTAAGTCGGTGTGAAAGAGTGTGGTAATCTAAATAGATTAGTTACTAAGTAGAAGAGCCATTAAGAAATTGTTTAATCAATGAGTTGCGTGTCATGTGAAGAATTTAGTGATGTACCATTTTGAAGTCTGTCAGTAATTAAACCGTACCTACTTACTAATACAATAAGAAAAATTGAATGTGGATAATATTAAGGAAAGGAGACAGCACATTTGAAAAATGTTTGGAATGCGAGAAAGATGATAATACCTATAGATAGCAATGAAGGAAGTGAACACTGAAAAAGATGACGGCTGATAGAGAGGTATGGATAAAAATAAATAATACGCCGATCTAAAAAAAAATGAATATTAGCAAGAGAATAATGATGACTTGCATACGTTGAGTGGATTACATGTAACTGCAATTAAATACTATTCCAAGAACTTATATACATCAAACGATGAGGCTTCAATTGATTTAACACTTAAAACGATTGGTATCATAATGATAGACGTGATAACATTTTTTGCTCTTTATGTGGTAAACTACACAAATTACAACAAAATCGTCGGATCTCAGAGCAATAACCATAAACGGTTATTCATAAAATAGCCTATAACCCCGACCTTACGCCATAAATTCTGGAATGTCTGTTTTATTCCATTCCGGGAACGATTTGGGTCCATAATGAATCCTTTAATATGGTTGTTTATGGTGCTCGAATTTTCGTGTTACAACGTAGAGCAAATAATTTTGTTTGCAATAATTGTATTTTTTTAATGAGTTTTGAATTTTGAATTAGATTGTGTTTTTTATGTAGGTTGTCTTCATCCCTCGGGGGTCGTGATAACAGATGATTAAATTTATTTCTGTTATATCATGATTTGCGATTGTTTTTCATCTTATGTTTTAAGTAGACGTGTTTATGACAAGAGGATAAATGGTCTGTCACGAACAGTTTTTGCTAAAAGTACCTACCTGAATAATATTTATAATATTGCCTAGTGAAATTCCTTGAAAGTTGTAGCGGTATTTACATCGCCACGTGCGAACTACACATCACACTGATGTCACTCAAAATCCTGCATCGCGCAAGCTTAGTTTAGCATATATAGAACATCGTCACATCGATCGTTGGGCTCTTGCCCACCAGACACGACCCCCGTCAGGTTGGAGGATCCTCCCGTTTCTACGGAGGTATGAGTGAACTTTACAACCTGTTCCTCATATCTCTATAAAATAATAAAGTGAAAATAATATGAGAAAATTGTAACATCACAGTCTTCAACCACGTCAATATCAATTTCCTGTAGACAACAAGACAAACGAACTATATTAGAACATTTAGGTCGTGTACCAATAGCTTATCGGAAACTAATTGGGTCATCAAAAATTGATTAATTAGATAATTCTATAATCTAATCACGTACAGGTACATGCTTAGTAACTGTAACACAGTACTAAAGGTTACGAATGTACATATCGATTTCTGCAACGCATAACGAGATAGCGTGTCACAATGATATATGTTCGGATATCTTTTAGACGGATCTTGACAAATTGGGAGTTTGGGACCCCCGCAACGGAATCTTTTGTGAGATTGATAGTCGTTTGTTTTGAAAAACATGTTATATTAAGTTACTCTTGACCTTATTTGAAGACCTTATTTGATTTATTAAAACCTTGTTTGTTTTAATAATGCGGAAAAAGGTTATGAAGATTTTGCATAAACTGGTAAAACACAAAAATGTGCCACATATTTGATTATTATATCCTATGTAGCTGATAGAAAAACAGATGAAGTAGGTGTAAATGTTTTCAATGAAGAACTAAATTAATACAGACACGAATTCGACATATAGGTACACAACAGCGCTTTTTTACTTATGAAAAATTACCTAACAGAACAATCTGGACCAGTTTGCAATTATTTACGTAAACCCGATTTCCCAATAGGCACAACTTTACTAATAAGTAGATACAGGTTCAAAAAGTTCGAGTATAAGGTAATATTAATCATTAGTTTCCTTGCCACACTGGTTTGTCGCACACCGCACCCACTGGTTTGTCTGTGCAATGTGCACTACAGCGCGCTAATGTGCGCTACAACTACAGCTGATATTGTTCTTCGGACAGCATTGTTCAGTCCGAGCCAGTCTTTATATCGATGTTTTCATCTTTTGCTTCACTTCAAATAACTTCTAGGCTATTAACAAGATTTGTACGAGTATGTGATCACGTGAAGTTACATGTAAGATTAATACACTTAGAAAGCAAGCAAGTATTTATTTTTTATTAGGGATCACCAACAAAGGTTACACATATACAAATCACAATAATAAAATAGGTTCTTTTACGTGTGCTCTTTCAATTTTAGGAGACCACAGCATGCACATATAACTAGGTGTAAACACAGTTAAAAAAAAATGGACAAAAAAGATGAAATAAATTATGGGATTTAAGAATAAGAAAATAACATGTCAAGAGTGAGCATTCATATTACAGTGGTATTATTATTATTAGTAGTATTTAAATATTCTAATGAAAACCTAGGCATAAAAAAGATAAGGCTTATCCAATTTGTTAAATCAAAAGAAATGTCTTACAAAATCCCTTTTTAACTGCCGGGCTAATCTCAAAGTTGAATTCCTCATTACATTAGCACCCTAGCCTATTTAATTTTGCCTTCTCTGTGTTATTCTCAATTTACGAATCGAAAATTAACGAAGACATTTCTAATGGAAAAGAAATAATGAAAGGCATTAATAAAACAGATGTACCTAGTTATCTTTTGCAAACAGGTTTTATGACATGAGAGTGGCAATGACTATTGAGGTACCTAACTCATAAAAAAATAGGTAAAGTTCTATCGACGAAGAAGAACATAAAAAGGAGTAAGATTTCTAAAATAAACCCAATGAAACTCGTTACTAGGACACAAATCCACTCGCGTTTATTCAAATAGTTTTCCAACATTTCCTATGAAAAGCATCTCTGACCAATTTTGAAAACATCCCCGAGTTTTTCGCCTCTGCGAAAATGCTATGTGTACAGGATCAAAGTAAATTAGCTAGCAAAACCCCGTAGACGTGATCAATATCTAAACACGATAAAATAAAATAAAAATAAGATTTGATGTATTTTTTTTGGTATCAACGAATGCTGGTAGTATTTTTAGTTGAAGAATGTGTTGTGAACATAATGTTTTATCGTTTTAGATATCGATACCTATCACGTCTGTAAAATTACACAAAAAAACTGATTTTCAATTTAATGCAGTAAAAACGGACAAAGACCTCACAAAAAACCATCAAATTAGTTTATTTTTGTTTTATCATGTTTAGATATCGATATCCATCACGTCTGCGGAGTTTCACTAGCTAATTTAATTTGACCCCGTTTATAGTTTCAACATTGGAAGTTTGTTCACAACCGCAGCCTATAGAAGATTCGCCATTGAAAACTATATTGGATGTTGGCCCCATATTGGCAAATAAAAGGATTCATTTATCAAAGTGTACGTGAGGTTTTCAAGTCAAGTACCCTTCTAGACCATTCGAGGTTAAGGAGACCTTTTTAACCAACTTTATAACGCAAATTCTACACGTTCCAGTCCGCATTGACACAAAAATTACGCCTAATCCTAAATCTATGTGAGTCGTCTCGGAATAAAATTAGAGTATTATGAAGAGTAGTTTCTTAACAAATTACCGAAATAAAAAGCTCATTCTATTAGACGTCATTAAGAAACAACTTCTTACATGGTTCTTCACTAAGTACCTACCTAATAAATAAATTAAAAAAAAACAAAAGTGAAATTTATCAAACACGATGATGGAAGGGACAAATGAAGATCACAAACCGACCAAAATCTCAAAAGCATTAACATCGTCTGAAGACCCAACAGAAAATACATACCAAAAATATTTCGCTTGTTCTAGTATTGTAACAGAAAAGGTATGCAATAGTGGCCAATAACAAGCTGTCGCTCTGTGATGGATGAGTTCCGTACATATTTGTATTGTGTGTGATTGTGTGTGACTTGAATTGCTTCGCTGTACAATGTACATACTAACCCCGCCACCCCCAAACTGTAATTCCATGAATTGATCTGTTGTCAAAAATATTTGTCGTGATTTGGTAGCATAAAGTTCTAGTTATTGCGCCGCTATAGTTACTTCAAAATATGATGAACACATTTTAACAAAAATAAAAGTTAGTAAAAACTAAAACCCAACTACTTCATAAACCATAACTAATAAAAAGGTATAAACAAAATGTCACAGACAAACAAATTAATCATCTGGAGCCACACGTGTGACTCCAGTCTTTTTTTTGTGTTTAATATAATTATCTAGAATTTAAGTACATTAAGTCTTTTTTCTAACTACAATGAGCATTTTGCATGTGGTGTTTGCCTGTAATTGGTTGTGCAGTTAGATTTAAGACACAAAAACTTATACGTTCCTATTTGTGTATTATCTGTAACTGTAATTAAGATCTGCAATTAAGGTTCACCAACAGGTATTGGTGAACTTTAATTAAATTTGTCTTTATGATTGAGGCTAGGTTTACGAAAATTCAACACTAAAATTTGAGTTTCAAGTATTTATAATTATAGATAACCAATACATATTCAGAAAATACTCCTTAAGACCTTTAATTAAATACCAAACACGATATAATATCCTTTTTCGTTTTTTCGGCACCTTTTTTTTTGTATGGCATCTCGCCACTCTCCTCTCGCTTCTCTCTCTGGCTTGGGTGGCCGTGACTGCTTAACCGGTCTATCCTGTGGTGCCTTTGAGCTAACTCAAAGCCTCCAGTCAGGGGCATAATATTAATTACAAACTAAGCGACCATCACCTAAGGGCACCCCCTGTGGGGTACGAACCTCCGCTTAGGGCGTCGCTGGGGGATGACAGCAAGTTGGGGACAAGCTGGATCAAATTAGATTCATTATTATTATTAGGGGAGTTTAAAACTACTGACTCAGCTACGCCACCAGCTGTCTCTGCGGATCCGATCAAGGGACAGGGAGGAGAATTTATCGGGGAGGAACGCGGACGCGATGGACCTCGGCGGCGAGGTCAGAATTTCGATTTGTGTCTGTGTCTGCTGTAAACTGTACTGGTGGCCCTACTGCTTTCCTGGAGGAGGGTAATGGGGTCGTCAGGGTCGGTAAGTGCTTTTTTTTCCGGCACCCCTTTGCGTCAACTATAAGCCGCCATGTTTGATTTTTGTGACGTCACATAGCCTTTAAACCAGCTGACGACCAAGTCACTTCCAACCAGTGCTTCCAGATCCCAAAAGTAAAATTACAGTGTTGTCAGCTAAAAAATACAGGAGGTTCTAAAAAACATACAGTAGAATTCAAAATCGATTACAGTAAAATTACAGTAAACTTTTTAAAATATTAAACGAAAAATAAACTGCTCTATTCGTTTATTTGTAAATACAAATGATTTAAAGTTATTCTAGAATAATATCCTCATGATTTTCATAAATTTTTGCAGTCATCCTAGAAATCATTTCTTTTGATGGATTGAATTTGACGCAGTTTTCGGAAGTTCGACGAATGGCTTGCTGAGCTAACATATTTCCTTTAATGGTATTTGTGATCAGACAGTTCCTCTGCTTGGTTTTTATATTATTTATTTCACTGAACCTGCGTTCGCACTCAGCGTTCGAGTGAGGCAAAGATAATACTTGCAACATAAAACGAGGCAGAAGATGGAATTTAACATCTCCATTGCTATCTTTCATTTGAGACAACTGAAAAAGAAAAAAAAAACTATGAAATGAGAACATAATATGAGCACTAATAAGTAAAGTTCTTAGTATGATAAAATTTTACCTGATGCCAAAACACGTCTGCTGGTTGACTTGTATTCAAATGTATTTCATTCGCAGTAAAAATTAAGTTTCTCCATTCGTCATCTAACGTCTGTTGATCATTTAAAGTTTGGGGTTTTAGCCTTGGTAACACTGGGAACAGTGAAGACAAAGTCTGTGCTCTATTATCTGATAAGCAAGAATCGGGGTGTAACTTTGCGATTGATGTCAAAACTGGGTCATTTAAACTGTATCTTTTCCGAATACCCACGCATGCTATAACGATGAAATTGAGGCATCTCTGTTTCATCACTGTAATTTCTTCGGTGTGCGAATGTAGCTCTGGGACAGCAACTTGATTAGCAACTCCCAATCCCAGATATATATCTTTCAGATTTATGTAATGTTGACTACCAGTAGGGTCAATTGCGTCGAGTGGGGTCTGTTTAAAATAGCTCGGAGTTATGTATAGGGATAACAGTTCTCTGTATAGCTCAGTCATTTTGTTATGGGCTTCGATAACTACCGGATCTTCACTTTGAAAATATAAATTGACGCGTGTAAATTTTGGCAGCATCCAACATAAAAAATAAAAATATGCCTTGATGATGTGATTATTCAAAAGATTGTGAATATCTTGGCAATCCTGGTCTGTCAGCCATTTATCGTCAAAGTACAATCGCAGGGCATTCCATTGCTCCATAATTCTGTTTACAACACTGGACAGCGACAACCAACGCGTTTGGGCTGGACGTAGAATTTTGTGTATGTTGGTGTCCGTAAATGCTTGAAATTCTTTTAATTCTGCTTGACGTTTGCTGCTGTTTTTGAAGTAATTGTATATCAATCGAGTTAGTTTTTCTGCATCATTAGGCAATTCTTTACAAGCGTCAGAGGCACATAAATGTAAGGAATGGCAAAGACATTTTATCACGGTAATACCTGGGCACAGTTGTCTAAATCGTGAGGACACTGAATTACGACACCCCATCATGGTATTACAGCCATCTGATCCAAACCCAATAATATTTTCCAAAGGTACATTTTTGTCTCGAAATGATTTTGTTATTGAATCAAATAACTTTTCAGCCGTAGCTGAGTAATCACCAGTCAGTCCAGCATTTTTATCATCAAAAATTTGTATAAGGTCCCAGAATCGACTGACTATATGTCCTGAAGTAAGATCATAATATTTAACTACGACGCACATTGTTTTCACACTGGCAACATCTGTACTTTCGTCTACCATTACAGAAAACTTTTCGCGTTTCAAATCTTCGACTAAACATTCTCTTTCAGAAGCTCCGACAACGTTGTTTATAACGGCTTGTAATTTAGTATGTTTAAGATTGATGTTACTTGCGATTTTAGAATCTGGGAATACTTTTGGAAGTAAATCAACGAGATGGTCCATCACTACGTGCGATATTTTATGTTCTGCCATGAAGGCCGATAATTTTATTTCCGCAACTTTCCGTTGCTCATCATCACTTACACGTTGCTGAGTCTTAAAAATGTTATCAATGGTACGCACATGCGATAGGGGAAGACGAAGTTTATGTTTAGCACCTTCACTGTGTCTTTTAATAGCACCCAGATCGGCAGTTAGAGAAGAATCGCAGACAGTGCAAATGCATTTGTAAGCAGACTTTTGGTCACGCTTTAGCCACTTACGGTAGTCTTGTATTTGGAGCCATTCATCACGAAATTGTTGCCGATATTTCTTTTTTGCTCTTGACGGACCAGCAGCACTACGCACATCACTTTCCTCACTACTTGAGCTCATTTTATACAGCAAACCTGCTTTAAGTTAAGTTTAGTCACTCAAACCAATTAAAAAGTGTTAATCTCAAATAAATAAAATGAATGTTCTGACTACAGTAGCAACGAAACAAATCAAAATGACGTAAATTGACGTTATGAACTAGACGGAAAATGCAATGTTCCTTTGTTAGACAAAGACGGCTAGTTTTTGCTAGTTGGGGCCCAGTGCGCACAGCATTAATTCTGATTCATCGGGGAATTCCCTGCACGTAAACGATCGAGGTTAGGTGCGTAAAAAAATATACGATTGTAAATTAAATACAGTATATTCATACACTGTATTTTATCAATAAAGTATACAGTAGAAAAGTCTAAAATACAGTAAATCTACTGTAATTACAGTGAATCTGGAAGCACTGCTTCCAACGATACCTCATTTGTCAAATTATGATACGCAGTTTAGAAGTTTTGAGGGAACAGGTGAACATACATACATATATACCGGTCAAAATCATAACCCTCTCTTTGCTTCGCCGTCATCAGGTAATAACGAATTGATCACGAAACCTTGCTCTTAAAACTTGAGCATTACGGACTAGGTAAACTCGCGCTTAGTTTAGTACAATCTTATTTAAATGATAGACAACAAAAAGTGCAAATAAATGGTATCAATTCACTTCATTTAAAAGTACAAATGGGTGTTCCACAAGGATCGATATTAGGTCCCTTCCTCTTTTTAGTATATATTAATGACCTCCCCCATTTATTTAAAACCCAACCACAAATGGTATTATTTGCTGACGATACTTCTTTAATCTTTAAGATAAATAGACGTGCATCAAATCTTGACGACGTAACTGCCCTACTGCAGGTACATAATTGGTTCACTGCTAATAATTTAGTATTAAATGGGAAAAAAACGAAATGCATAAGATTTGCTTTACCGAATGTTAAAAGTAGTGATTGTGACATAGTATTGAATAACGAGAAACTAGAATTTGTCGATGAAACTGTTTTCCTGGGAATAACGCTAGACTCAAGGCTGCAATGGGGTCCTCATTTAACATCTCTTGCAGGACGGCTAAGTTCAGCAGCATATGCTGTAAGAAAAATCCGTCAATTTACTAATGTAGATACCGCGAGGCTAGTCTATTTCAGCTATTTTCATAGTATCATGTCTTACGGTATTTTATTATGGGGACGGGCTGCCGATATTGAGTCTATTTTTATTCTGCAGAAAAGAGCTATCAGAGCAATATACAGCCTCCGCAGGCGCGATTCTCTAAGGGAACTGTTTAAAGACATTAACATCATGACGGTACCTTGTCAATATATTTATGAAAACATCATGTACGTAAGAAAAAATTTAAATCTTTTCAGTAAAAGAGGTGAAAGACACAATTATAGGACTAGAAATAGGGACCAATTAGTTCAACCAGGTTTCAGACTGACTAAAGTAGACTCATCCTTCATGGGGTACTGTTTAAAATGTTACAATAAAATACCTCCCCACATACTCCAACTGAATGAAACGAAATTTAAATCTTGTATAAAACGCACACTATACAGCCAAGCATATTATAAGTTGGGGGATTATATCGCTGACAAAAATGCTTGGCTCAGGGCTGGTCCTGCTCCACAAGGGCGCGTAAATAAATTAATTAGCATTCGAAAATAGTGTTGGAGCTGATGAAGATTGTACAACCTATCTTTGCATTGTATAAATTCAATCTCTTAGTATTGTATAATTGCATAGCACATGTGTGAGCACTATGTACCCACTATAAAGATTACTGGGTTCGTCTTTCATTGACTTGAATGTGCCCTGGCGGCTGAGAGTATGTCATGCTCACTCAAATGTGTCACTGGTGGTGGCGTGTGTATTGGATCATTGAGTTCCCTTCAAAATGGTTGAGCTGAATGGTGCTGATCCATACGTCATGTTCGTGAACGGGCGCCGTCAGTAGGCACTGGTCATTTCTTAGCTGCCACGGCTTATTTTAATTCCATAATTGTTTTTTTTTTTTATTACGGACGCTTTTAACGTGCACATCTTTCTACATCGTTCTCACATGTATAATTACAACATGAATGATGTAACCACTCTATTGTAACAATATTTTGATTTAAAAGAGTGTCCATGGAGTTTCTTGCCCGTTCTTCTCCATAGGTACCTACTACGCTTTGGAATGGGCAACTAGTTTCATCTTTCTGACTGACCGACCCCTTGACAATTCAAAAGTGCCTGTAATTGGTTTCTTTGAAATAAATGCTTTGAGTTGAGCTGAGTTAATTATTATGTACCTACGCAATATACAGCATTGCACCTTGGTACTGAATGTTCACTAACAGCAAATTTTCCTTAAAAGTATCCCTATTATTGGATTAGGCTCCATATAATTCAAATTCATTATATACAGCATCTAAATTAACTTGATCAGTATATAAAAGGCTGTCCATCAAGTGCCAAGTTTTTTCAAGCGGTGTCATGTATTCTGCGACTAGAATAGTTAATTTTTGGTCGACCATTAATGGGAACAAATGCGAGGCACGTTCCTGCGTTGTTGACAGACAGACTTAGCGGCCGTGGCTAATTGTCTACGAGCATTTAATGACAATGGAAAGTAAAAGAAATAAGCAGATTCTTCAACATTTTAACTTTGTTGAGATGATAATCCGAGAAATGCTTTTATAGTGAGGAATTTGTGGTAAGCTGAAAATAATTTTAGCGTTGGAAGAAAAGAGAGAAGAGAGAAATGTTTGATTATTTCACTTATAAGCTTTATATTGATGTACTGAAACTTAGTACTTACTTACCAAAGGTAGATTTGATTGATTTGCAGGTTATAACGATATAAAACTGTCCAATAAAAGTAATTTCAACATCGTATCGTGTCGTTGTAATTTCAGACAAAAATATATAAAATTCGTTTGTATCGTACTCTTCTCAATTCTTTACAATTTCGTTTATTTAAAGTAGCGATAAAATCCAACGCTCTGTTGGTTTCCTTATAATCGTTAAAGAAAAGTATTTGACGGCCTTTTTATTCGAAAACATTTTCTTTTTCTTTCGTTACGGTATTGGACGAAAAGTTACTTTTGTAAGTGTTAAAATTTTCTATGATGTTAAATTACGCTTTGTAGATTATTTAATCAAATATAAAGACAAACATTCAAATAATAATATTGTCATGGTGAGTGTCAGGTACAATGCCACAAGATTTGTTGATTTATTCCATGATGTAAGAGGCATGGGTTTTATATTTCTAAGAACCTATAATCCTACGCAAGAGAACCAAATAGTGAGGTCAATAAAAAAAAAAATATTCCTCATACGTAGGGGTATCCGAAAACACCCCATGTATGTTCTGCGAGTTTTGATAGTTTAGTGTCTTTGGTGTTCCCCTACTCTAATAGCCATCGACATTCATACTCAAAACTATCCTCACGATATTTTCCTCATTTTCCGTATCACACGCCCATACCATGACAACCAATTCCCACAAAACTTTTCAGTTACGAGTGCCACTTTCAGACTCTTTAACTCTCTCTCTTAACTCGACTCTTATGTACTCATTTCTTATACTATCCATTCGTGTAACACCACACATCCCTCTTAGCATTCTCATCTCAGCTGCATGAAATTGCCTTTCATTCGTCCCTTTTGCACAGCAGCAGCAGGTCTTACCATTGTGTTATTTATCTTCCCCTTAAGTTTAAGGGGAATGCTTAATTGAAGTAGGAGATTGTTCCCGTGACCTGCCGCCATTATATCCATCCAGTGTTTATTCTGTTCTTGACCGTCCCATCTACTTCGCCATTGCTTTGCTCGAGTGAACCGAGATACCGAAAGTCAAAGCAGATTGGGAGATGCGCGCAATCAAGCGCAATGGCTCCAGAACTGGAGAGACCGCCGAAATCACAGAATATATATTCGGTTTTGGTTCTACTGATTTTCATACCCACATTCTCCAGCTTCTATTGCCATTTCTCCAATCTGCTCTGGATCTCAGATCCATCTTCACGGACAAGAACAATGTCGTCGGCAAACAGCATGCACCAAGTTGCCACTTCCTGTAGAGGCATATAGATGCAAAGGCAGCAACATCCTATTTTTCAATGCTAGCAACTTTGAATACACTCTGTCAATGTCAAATCAGCTTTATTATTTGACTTAATAACTTTCTAGCGAAAACAACGACATCTCATTTTAAAATAACCGTTAAAATTGTAAGTTTGCAGGAAAAACAGCAAAATCCAATAGTAAATACACTGCTTTGAAATCAAAAATATTGTTTACCGCCATTTTGGTTTATCTGGATGTTGCTACCTTTGCATTTATATGACTCGTATGTCCGACGTCAGTATCTCATAAACTATGAAAAATCGCGGAACATACATGGGGTATTTTCGGATACCCCTCCCTAGGCATGAGAAATATTTTTTTTTTTATTGACGTCGTTATTTCGACCATTCTGTATACTTACACTTTGAATTGAGATATGTTCTTTTACTCACACATACATACATACATAAACTCACACCTTCTTCCCATGTCCCTTTTCAATATTTTGCCAATAAAAAGTCTGTCTTAAAATCAACCTTAGTAAGACCGTTAGCTTAAATATTATGTAGGATGTGTAGACTTTAGAAATTGTTTCAAATTGAAACTAACTTTGACTACTAACATGTGTTACTTTCTGGAGAGTATCACTGTTGTTAACTAACCTACTATCTGACACGTTGCACTGGTAGGGAAAGTGTAGATTCTGTACTCTTTAAAAAAATATAGCAATGGTCAGTTTTCCGTGCGTCGGTAGTGGAATAAAAAAAATATTAAATTGTTCTGAATTGAATTGAATTGATGATTGTTCTGGAATTCTGAAGCAATGACTCATTGTCATTTATGTTGTTATTTTCATGTATACTAACATAGGCTTAAGTATTTATATTGTGACTAACACTTATGCGTCATAGATATTCGAATTAAATATACCTACCTCAATCTTAGTAAGTAATATTTACAAGAAAGAAACATATCTAGTCTATAGACCATAATAATGGGTAGGCTACCCAAAGTTTATCCGAAACTGGCGCTTAATTAAATTTAGCCAAGTTATTCATATATCCGACAAGTTGGAAGGCGCCTGCGATCCCTCGTTATTTAATAAACCATATTAGTTGCACGATTTAGTCGCACTTACTAACTTACTAATTACTTTAATGTTATTAGTTGTTATAAGTTTTGGAGTAGGCTGCTTTGATACTGGCACGCTCATATTACAGTTTGTTTTATATGTAGTGGATTACTTATTTCGGTCTGGACTTTAAAAGAGACTGTGACTTCTGAGTTTGTTTCGGCCTTTCTTCTCAGAGTACCTACTCAGATAGGAAACGCCAGCCTCATCTAGTTTAAAAAAAAATATGATTGACATGTAAATGTATTTGTACAAAACTACTTACCGAAATAAAATCATTTATCATTTACTATTTCTCATCGACGCGCAAACTTTATACGTATAAACGTTATCAAAAAAATACCTACTGTTTCATAAAAAAGTGCAATAACTGCGCGGTCAAAATGACGGACGAAAAATATCAACGCAGGGGGCTTCAGAATGATGATTGGCGGTGGCGATCTCTTGCGTCCGGCCCTGGTGCAGGCCATGGTACGGAGTGAAAGGGCATGGGGAGCCGTCACCTCCTTCTGCGAAGCAGTAATGCTCGCGAAGGAGGAGGCGGAACGCGTGAGGGAGAGGCAAAATTCACGCCCTCACGCCCCTAGTCGCAGGAGACGCCTTGGGCGTCGGGATTCCCAAGCCCATTCCCGGCCACCATAGGCGCGAGCTTGCGGATGGCGAGCAATGGGTAGGTCGCCGTCCGATAAGGGCCAGGCCCGGGTCGACGGCACGTCACAACGTGCCGTCGACTCGCGCGTGGAATACATTCCACGCGCGCCTCAAAGAGATGTCATCACCAACGACGGGGTCCGCAAGGGCCGATGCCTGCCAAGGTTGCGGGAAAGTCCGAAAGGGTTACCGTGCCCCCAGGCACAGGCAACTGAAGGAACACGGGTGTGTTTTAGTGGATGGCCCTGCCACCCTGTTTAGTAAGGTACGCACGGCTACAGATCAATTTAGCTATACATTTCCAGTAATAGCTGATCTCGTATTGTATAGGATTTTCTTACAACGAGAGTTCAATGTAAACTGGAAATGTATAGCTTGGTGTGTAGCCGCGTGTACACTAGATTTCAAAATTAAACTAGATTAGATTTCAAAATGTTCATGGATGGACGAGAATGTTCGTCCATTAAAGACTTTGTAGCGCATTTCCATGCATTCACCTAATCCATGAAATCTCAAAGGTCCTCGTTTACTCGAAACACGAACTTCAAAAAGTTTCAGTAATCCAGTTACAGTTCCTGAAATGGAGCAAGTTCGGAAACAGTTCCCAACGACATTAACTTACGTTCGAATGCAGTTATAAGAACGGAAAAAAGAGAAAACAAGTCGCTAATACACTGAACCTATGACAAGAATGGACTATTGAATTCCATATTCTCATGATATTTGGTAATTTTATCAATGAGACACTTTAAAAAAAGGTAGTTTTTGTTTGCCTGACAACCTACTTATACATTACAGGCAGTCGGTAGGTAGGTGCCTACTTTCCAAATTCAGTATTTAATTGACCTACATATTTTTTTATTGTTTGTCAAAGCCATACAAACAAACTTCCATAAACGTAGTACTTATTTCCAATTATTGACCCCAATTAAATCTATCATTTCACAGCAAATTATTTATTTATGAACCATTGTTTTATTTAATTTAAGGTGGAATTTATGAGAAATTATGTTGTCGATAAACTTTTAAGCAAATATATTTATTTATTTTATACACGGTGACATTTGAATCACAGTTTTGCTAGAACAAAAATGTTGTTCAGACCATGGTCTACAACCATTCTATAGAAGTTCTATAGTAGTTTTGTTCCGGGTCTGGCTGTTTGTGTATGTGAGTTTAAATGTTTGTAAACGCACTCACGATATAGGAGAAATTCCTAGTGTGGGGCAACGTTTTTAAAAAGAAAAAAATATACCTATGACTAAACTGGCACTACTTAGTTAGCTGAGTATCCAGCGTTTGATGGAGGATTTGGATAATCTCCTTTTTAAGTCTGTTTCTTGTGGTATTAAAGGTGTCCAGAGATGGGAATTTATTGTTATATAATGCAGGTAGACGCAAGAATGGTGACTTATTTAGATAATTAGTGGAGGCCGATGGTACTTACTGATAGCAAAGTGGTATGTCTGGTACGTCTGAGTGAAACGTTTTTTTTTTTTTAATATTATATCTATTATAAATTTAGGGGCTTTTGGTCACAACACGACCACGCCAGTCCCATCATAACCTAATTCGATAAAGGCTTTACACTATTCTGATTTAAAAACCTTATAAGTCTATTTTGCTGAGCAGTTACTACTCGTAGTTAGTGGTACTTTAAAAGGAACGGTTTGTCTGAAATTAGAAAAAGCTATGTAAGTATGCTTATTTGCAAGCTTCGCTACTGTTAAACTTAATTCAAGAGTTCTTTGAGCCAACATAATGCAGTTTGCATATGAAATGCACACAAGCATAATGCGATTAGAAACTTTAAATATATTCAACAATGTAAATTGAGCAGAGACTTAAAATCTCATGAAAATGATAATGTTAAGGTATTAAAATTATCTTATGAATGCATTTTATGCAAGTTTGTGAACACATCTTTTTCCTTAGGTCTTGCAAGTAGGTAATGTTTTACGCAGTTCAAAAGTTCTGACATTTTCTTATACTTAGATTTAAGTAACTTTACCTGCCTTAACTATTTGTATAAACTAGATATAAATTCAAATACTTCATGTAGTAGAATAGAACACAAAAGCATAGCACCAGTTCAAAAGGAATAGCTGTCATTGCTGCCATTCCATACTAAAGGCCCGTTACCCAAACTTTCACGTTTGCGTTAAACTGAAAACGCGTGGGTCGTAATTACTTTCAGAAAACGCAGTAACAACAAAATGTGATGTTGTGGTTTGGAATCAGCTCAGCTAAAACTATTTTTGCGTGTATTTTGGTCTGTAAGATTAAAAAAATAAATAAGTAGTACACTAAACTGTATGTCAGCTTCTACAATTGCTTTGATTTTGCACGCCTCTTAACGCGAAGCGGTTGAGGTAGTCCTTTACTCCCGATTCGCCAAGATTCAAGCAATTTTGTAATCTTTAAATGCCTCCATCACAACTACATACATTGCACTTATACAATGAGCAGATGTACATCAAGGAAACACTTAAATTAAACCATCTTATACTTTCTAAAATCATTTTACATAATATGTTGCTACTTTGAAAAAAAAACGTTTCGATTTTTTTTTACTTGGATGACCAGAGGGGCAATTCCCGTATTTTTAAGAACGTTCGCATTCTAATCTCAGGCCCAATCTGTCAAAAATACAATCAATTTACATACATTTTTGACAATTTTATGACATTGATTGTCGCTGCGATGAGATTGCGACTTGAATTTGAACGTTTTTTAAGTACGAGAATTGGCTTTCTGAAGGCAATTCTCGTAATTAAAAACGTTCAAAATCTAGTCGCAATCTCATCTCAGCGACAATCAATGTCAAAAACTTATCAAATATGTGGCGAAATTAGAGGAATTTTTGACATATTGACACTGAGATTAGACTGCGAACGTTCTTTGAATTACGAGAATTACCCCTGTAGGCCAATTTTCGTACTTAAAAAACGTTCAAATTCAAGTCGCAATCTCATCTCAGCGACAATCAATGTCAAAAATCTGTCAAAAATGTATGTAAATTGATCGTAATTTTGACAGATTGAGACTGAGATTACAATGCGAACGGTCTTAAAAATACGGGAATCGCCCCTCTGATGTCTGCACGCTGATTTTGTATGTACCAACGATAACTCCCGAAAAAATTGATATATCGAGACCGGGCTTTTTTTATTAGTTCCAGAATTCGGTGCCATATTTCATATCAGTAGCCTAGATTACGTAGTTTTTTTTTTTATTGAGATTCACTATTTAACACACGTACGTAAAAATATAAGACCTTTTCTTGCATACATTTATTTTTTGTTTATTTTACAAATCATAAAACGATATTCCTGATATACCTACATAGAAATCATCTGTAGGTAATTATAAAACCGAAACGAAGCAAAACGAGTAGATATGTGAAGATCGCAGCAGGTGGCGCTCCGTAACTTCTGCCCATCCTCATGGGAAAAGGCGTGAGTATATGTATGTAGTATGTAGTTATTTAAGGTAAAACGTAAGTAACAATGTGTTGTCTATGTGACCTAGTTCGAGGCTATTGTTTTGGTTAACTTTGGTAACAGTGGGCGGACGTACTCCTCACGTCGTCTTTGATATCATCTCTCAAAGTATGTTGAGAAATATTCAGCGAAGGTATTTCATGTACCTAAACATAAACCATTTCTCCTTGTGTATTAATAACGTCCGTTCTTGATTAATAATTTGATAGTTTTGTGGTTTTCTATTTGCATTTATTTAAATTCAAAGTAAGTAACTAAAAAATATATTTATTGATGTGTAACATCTATAGGCGCACGTAAAACAGATTGCTGTTGACATGTTGACAATTTATTTCATAAAAAAACAGTATCTTTGGTTTTTGTTTAGGCCATATTTATTTTCTTTTATTAAACCATTCTTTCACACTTATTTACTATACTATTTGTAGTTTGTATAGTAAATAAGGATGAAAAAATGGTTTTCGCTCATCTGCCAGGCGTCCCGCGACGGCTCAATTTTTGTTTTTAAACAGATTTAAAATAAATATTGATTTATAGCTACCGATTATTATTAGCTGAGTATTGTGAGACAGGAAATCTGAATGAAACCATGATTGATTGCTAAATAATATTCGTAAACTTGGTACTCAATTTATCGAAATTATTTAGCTGGTAATTAATTTGGATATTGGTTAGACAGCAGAAAAGCCGTTTGTGCCTAGAAGCTGGTTTTACTAAAAAGATTAGGTAAATATATTTATGATTCATTTTAATAACCTTGAAGAGATTTTGTAATACTTAAAGGCTTATTATACTACGTGATATTCTAGGACCCTTTTCCTTAAGTGGAATGGTGTAATAAGTTAAAAGGACGAAGAGCCCCTATAAAAATACATCATCTAAATATCGGGCATAAAATTTCCAGACCCGTTTCTAAGCGAAGATTAAAAACTACAGACAATGTTACTCATTATATTGATACCTTTTATACCACAGAAATTATAGAAATTTAATGATAAAACCGAAGCGCACATCAATAGAATATAGTTTTCGCAAAGTAACTATGTATGTTAGTCTGTCCCAAACATAACGAAAATAAACACAATCTACCATGGGAATTCCACACCAAAAATATTGGATAGCCCGGTTCTCTTTCATCAAAATTGATAACACTATTCAATACATTAAGACCAATCGGCGTCGGACAAACCAACAGGGATTTCACACATGATCTCATTCAATTTATCGTTCCCTGAAATAGTTTTTTTTTTTTTTTTTTGATAAACTGGACCAGAGCCGTCGCGGTTAACCGCCGCGACGTAACGACGTGACGACGGTTGAAGTGGCCAGCAATTTTGAACGTATTGTACAAAGAGGTTGATATGTGGACTAAAACGGCCAGTATCTTAGCAATCAACAGGTTCTGTCGCAATTTTCACTTTTTTTATTTGTGTTTCACGAACTGTGTCCAAATAAACGTTATTCTTTATTTAAGGCTATGGTTTCAAAGAAGAGCGGAGGCCGCCACATAACAGCCGCGGTGGCAGCCGTCATTAAAATGATGGCAGCGGGGTTGGACTTTACGGTGTCAAAACCGCTCTCTCGGAAAATACAACAACATACTTTCATAAATAACGTTTCAGTGACGCCGTCCGCAGTCTAGGGCCAGTTTTTTGATCTGTAGTTAACTCGACCATTAATTAAAAATAGTAACTAGGTATGGTTGGTAAAATTGAACCAATATTTACAATTTTTAACTAATGGTAGAGTGAAACGGATCAACAAACCGGCCCTAAACGAAACCTTAGCTTGAGTGAGCGTACCTATATTCCAAAATACATACCTCATTGGTCCCTACAATCTAATCGCCGCGACTGCATGGGCCTTCTAATGTGTGCACATTAGGGTACTTCATTTTCGGAAAACACTTTATTAAACATGTTGTAGGTAAACGTTGTTGGACCTACTGACGTACTGCGGGGTCATTTATTATTCCGAGTAGATACTTCCCTTAAATATTAATCACGCTAAGTACGAGTACATTAATGAGATAAAATCATTTATATTCAACCGAGTCGCGTGGTATGTTTTGCGGTTATTCAATTTGAATAAATTAAAACGTGGCCACAAGTTGTATATGCAAATAAAATTATATTAAAATAAAGGTCATAATTGTAGCATAAACATATTGTAGGTATGTTGTTAAGGCACACAGTGGTATGGCCAACATTGAATTAGATTTATTTAAACTAATATTTTATACAGAAATGATTTGATTTTTTTGTTTGTTTCTTACGCTTTCACGCTAAAACGGCTGGACGGATTTGAATGAAATTTGGCACATGGGTATATCATAACCTGGATTAGGACATAGGATATTTTTTTTCCAATATTCTTACGGAATCGAGACTTATACGGGTGAAACCGCGGCACGCAGCTAGTGAAACAGTAAACGGAATAACAGTTTTTATTATTCGGATTGAAACTTCAAAAAGATGCTATCAAATATAAATTAAAGCTTTTTACCTCGCCGGCAAAGTACGAATTAAATAGGTATGCTTGAAAACTTTTTCAGAGTCTAAATCTCTTTTTGAACAATTCTTACACTCCCATCTCATCAATCTTGAAGAAAATAAATGTTCAGGTGCAAAAATAATTTAACAATTTCCCAAAGAATTTACAAAAGAGTTCGAGAGAAAAAGTTGCTAACTTATGTATTACTTTGAATCTGTATGTAACTTGTTTCTCGTTTTGAACTGACAAGTTAATTGGTTGTTGTAGGTGTATAGGTACACATCTGCCTTACCCTTCCGGGTATAGAGGCGTGATGTCACGTTAAGTTCGCTATCAATTTTTTTATTTTAATGATCTTTATTTTTTTATATATCTGAGTAATGCTAATCTAGTGGCACTTTTTACCTTATCTTAATTTTGTTAACATGCGGATAATGTAGTGGACTGCAATATTGCTGATATTACTTATGAGCCTATATTATTATTTGTAAAGTTTTTATATTGTAGCTGTTTATTGTCCCGTAATAAATAAAATAAGTGGCTGAAGGTGATTTTAGCGAGTGCTTTCTTGGATAACAATTTATTGTTCAAGTTAGGTTTAAGTGACCAGTTGGTAAAGTGTCTCTAGGTGACTTAGAATAGAATAGAATATAATAATTATTTATTTGCATAGAAAGAAGGTACAAAAAAAATGTAGATGTTTTATAATATTAGAGATCCTTATACATTCTACCTTAAATTAGGTATGCGAACAAGTGCTTAATAGTCTGAAATACTGTCAATATGAAAATTCTTATAATATGGTCATATCAATAAAAATGTAGAGTTACCTGATTAATCCTGACATCTCTAATTCATAAAGAATTAGAGATGTCAGGATAAATCAGGTAACTCTACATTTTTATCATTTGGAAATTCACAAATGGAGTAATAACATTTATCAATTAATAAGACTGACAATTTCTTTATAAACAGTGGAATGGATACGTTTTGTTATTCCATCGGGTATTTTGTTAAAGATAATCGGGCACATACATATAACACTTTTTCTTAGTAATGCAGTGTCGTGTTGATCACTTCCAAGGGATTGTATGGCAAATTGTGTGTCAAACCTCGAATTTATCTCAGTTTGCCTTTATACAAATATTTCTTCTGCGATTATTTAAACTTTTCTTTAGTATGGGAATTCGCACTAAGTATTTTTTTTTCTTTACTACGCAAATTTTTATCGCCCTTCATTTTTTATAACCTAACCCAAGTTCCTTTAAGATCTTCTTCTGGGTAAGCTCACTCTATCGTCGACTCTGTCTCTGTCACTGCTGATCTAGACTAGAGTCAAGAGCAAACCCATCTTAAATAATAAAAAAGATCCAGAGAGACAAATACTAAGTACCTACCTACCCACATTTTATTCTTTTACCCACAGTAGCCACTGGTTAATGGTAACAGATTTCTGAACGTCTCTCAGAGGGCATAAAATAAAAAGGACGAGTTGTTATAAAGTGCTCACAATTATAGGCACCTGATCTGTTAAAATTATTGCTTTAGATCAGTCTTCTAGAAGTAAGCGATGGGCTTGACAAAAAGGTTTTGTTTTTGCTTCTAACTTGAGCGATACTGTTAGCAGGAAAACCTTTTATGCTTAGTAGCATCATGTTTCAATGTTTAAAAGCTTCTTGAAAATTAAGTGTTTGTGTAACTTAAGTAAGTTGAACTTTATTCCTTTTTACATAATAAAGTTTTAGTTTGCGAATACAGTATGATATTTGGGTCTATTCGATATTTGACTCATGTACCTACATACTTAGATAGTATCACTTTGCATTGTTCTATTAAGTAATTATAACAGAATGCCACGTGTACTGAAACTCAGACTAATTGTAAACAATTCGTCTTGCCAAATATACCCGGAGAGCAGTGGTAACCCAGTGGTAACGGCCGTGACTTACGAGTTGCAGGTCGTAGGTTCGAACCCAGACAGGCGCTTTACTTTGTGTAAATTATTTCATCACCACTGCTCTCAAAACGGTGAAGGAAAACATCGAGGGGAAACCGGCATGTCCTAAATCCAAAAATTCGAAAGATTTGTGACATCTATCAACCGCACTGGGCCCGCGTGGTGGATTACGGCCCACTCCCTCTCACCGAGAGTAGGCTTGTGCCCCAGCAGTGGGAACATTATAGGCTGATGATGATGATGATGAAATATATTTATTTATTTATTTAACACTTTAAGCACACAAATGTACAGAGGCGGACTTAATGCCATAGGCATTTTCTACCAGTCAACCTTTGGGTGATGCAGAGACAAACAGTGGCAGGTGCAAATTATAATGATATTTTAGGTTAAATAATTTTAAATAATATATAGACACGTATAAACTTATTTAGTCTATAAATACATATAATACATATAACTAATTATATATAAATATAAGCACAAATAAATGTACATAAATACACTAGTATGTTAAAAACAAACCTAAACCCAAAATATACCTGCTGAAAACATAAATACCTAAGTATTTTCTTGCCGAATTTTCTAAATATAAACACTCGGGCTTCTTGATGTAATGTATGTAACTTATTCCCAACTTAGTAACATATCGGGAATCAACTAACCGTTTCTGTTACGCTAGAAAAACTTCGTACGTCAAACTTACATTGCCCGATATACTTAGTTATTCCCTTTTTTAACTTAGTTCCTTTTTATCTAAAGTAGGTTGACATTTTTGTTTCCATGTGGGAGTTTTCTTTTTTATTTAACCTGCATTCGAACTTTACTTTTTTACTGTTGTCATAACTCTGAATGATTCCTTTATGGTTTGGTTGATTTGATTTTGTGTAACTTAAGTACTTTATTTTTTAAATAGAATGGAAGATTTGTTTAACAAAAATTTGCCGAAATTATTACAATAGGTAAAATGAAAATCGAACTTGTGTGCTAGTTTTTGTAAGTAGTTAGGAACCTTCTTAAACCTACCAAAACGTGGAAAGATCATAAAAGATATAAAATACATAATCATTTGCATAGCCTTTTCCCAACTATTTTGGGGTAGGCTTCCAGTCTAACCGGATGCAGCTGAATAGGCAGTCACTCCATGTAAAATACTGATTTTACATGGAGTGACTGCCTATCTGACCTCCACAACCCAGTTACTGGGTAATACGACACCTCTGGTAAGACTGGTTGTCAGACTTTCGGTCTTCTGACGACCCGTAACGACTGTCAAAGATTCACGACACTATGACAGCCGGGACCAACGGCTTAACGTGCTTCCCGAGCCTCTTGCCGCCGTCTTCGTTCGTCTGTCGTTGCTCGCCGTCTTGGTATGTAAAGATGGTCACCCATCCATGGACCAACCGCGGCAAACGTAGCTTAACCTGATCGATCGACCCGTGCGGCTGTTATTAAATAAATAAATAAATAAATATCGTCTGACATTGCACACAGCACCATCTAGTTCCAAGTTAAGCACTTAAGGCTTGTGTTATGGATACCAGATGGTTGATACACTACTTAAATACATTATTTTTTCGTAAATACATACATATTATAAATATACATCCATGACTCGGGTACAAATGTCCATATTCATCATACAAACATTTGCCCCTACCGGGATTCGAAACCAGGACCATTTGGTTTCGCTGACTACACTTAGCCACTGTAGCCACTACACCAAACGTGTCGTCTACTAAGCCATATGTTCCACTCCACCCATGATAAGTAATAAAATATGACAGTCCATTATATCCTAGTTCTCATAACTGACAGTTTTTGCTAGTACAAAGATGACACGCGACAGATTCTATGATAACTTAACTTGACATAAAATTTACAACTTGAAAACGGTAGAGTAATTTTATTTATATGTAGTTTGTGTGTCCTGACAAATGTTACTTGATAAATGTTTACGTTGAGAACAATTGTTACGTCATTCTGATGTGGGATTTGAAATTAGAACAGGCTTTGTCTCTGTCTGTCTGTATTACAGGACAAACTAGGTTTAGACTGGATAAAGTGACACTTAATAACAATAATGTAGTTTACACAATTTGATTTTACAACGCACTTAAATTTTTTCTCATCCATTTTCACAATTTCCACATTACCGCCGCAATCTCACAATGTTTAAAACATTAAACATGACTACTAAATGTTCACAATTAATTTATACTGATCTAATGCCATCTGAGATACATTTTTACCAGCTGGTTCGGATGAAGATAGTCGCAAGTTTTGTATTTACAAACTTTAAGCTGTTATTTATTCTATAATCTCTTTATTCAATTGTGTAATACGCTTCTTATTTTGGTGAACAAAATTATTTGTTAGTTTATATATTATTATGTCTTTATGTTTACGAATCTCGGGACCATGGAGTCCCGGTCCTTTGGAAGGCGCACGAGGGGCCGAAGCCAACTTGCAGAGGCCTCTTAGACAATTTTAAATGGAATGAGTCACCAACCGACGATTATCCGTGTATGCTCTCTGCAAATACACCCAAGGACAACCCCCGGTAGGTGCAGGACTATTGCAGAAGATGGGAACAAAACATATTGGGCTATGGGTTTGGGTGGCTATAGTGTATTGGTTACCTAGAACTATGGAAGGACTATGGCCTCTGCCTGATCAAAGTTTTATTACACACGGAAAAAATGGCAGGGGGTGACTTGCACACTCAATAAATAGGCCCCCGGAAACTATCGCTAGTTCTTAGTGACGTAGTGACAAGGGGGCAACATATCCTGAGGTGCTTGAGGAGTGTAGAGGTTTTCCACGACTATCAGGACAATCTCAGAACCCGGAAGATGGTCAAGATCCCTACCAGCACTTGCTGGAATACTTCCTTCCTCCGGGCACGTTGCTCTTACGAATTTCCACTCAAGCCAGTCAATAAAGGCAAGAAAGAGGTGGGAGGTCTGTGCCTTATCATTATTCACTCCAGCTGGCCAATAAAGGCAAGCCAAAGATGAGGAACAAGACTTCTCCCGGGAGGTAGGGTCCGTGGGGTCGCTACTGCCCAACAGCTTAAATATTACCAGACGAAATAACAGCACTAATCAGACTATGAACGTGCTAACAATGACTTTCATCTAGCGAGATCCTAGCTACATACTAAATCCTTTGTAAGCTTTATCAGGTTTAGAAGCTAGTTATGGAATATTAAATCCTAGCTTTAGCCACTGAATTGATAAGATTACCTACAGGCCTGTGAGTGAATTCCAGACTAAGATAAAATAGAAATGTAATAAAATAGTTTCTCGTGATAGCTGTCGGAAAAATTAAAGCAACAATAGATTTAAAATACCTAAAACTAACAACAAACGATTATTTATTCATGAGCCTGATGAAATGTCGAATCAGAATGAATTGCCGTACATTCTGACCGATTCGATAACATCTTTTAATTAGTTATGTCACACACTGTCATTTAAACGTATGCGCTAATAATATTTGGATGGTCGTGCCGTCGCACGCTGGGTTTGATAACCTGTCTATATTTCTAAATTGTTACGGTACGAGTGAATAAGGTGGTTTTTTCATGATCATTTTCAAGTTGCAGTTTTCTATTTTAATCCGGAGATACAATTAGAACTCCATCTTAAATGAAATTTCTGCAGATTATTTACGTCGACATGGTCTTCTACAAAGTTAGGTCTGACAAATGTTGATATCGATTATTCTGGTTTCTTTAATTATCATCTGCCTATGCTTTACCAACTATATTGGGGTCCGCTTCCAGTCTAACTCGATGCAGCTGAATACCAGTTTTTAATATGGAGCGACTGCCTATCTGACCTCCACTACCCAGTTAGTGGTGAACAATGATACCCTTTGGTAAGACTGGATGTCGGACATTGATAGGAAGGGTCTCGATAAGGAATACAGTTTAACTTTCTATCAACCCATGTGACTGCTTTATCCAAGAGCCCCGATTCTGGTTTATAGTATGTACAATCTTGGTATTAAACGGTGTCAAAATAGGTTTTTAATAAAAAATGGAATCGCTTTTAAATAAGGTCACGCAGGAGTCATATAACTCTAGAATGTTGCACGGCAGCGATAACTTTTTATGGTTACTTAGGGATGAGACTGGATCAAATATTGCACGACAAAGGATGCTACCCGTATCTGAGGTATATACCTCAGATATAATTTCTTTTAAATAAAATAAAGCTATTAATAACAGATACATGAATATAATAATTAAAATAAAGTAAACTACTTTAAAAATGTTCTGCAGATCATCACTGTCCGTGTTACAACGTCATGAATGTATTTTTAGTTTGCGACGTTTCATATAGACCTAGTTTTGAGAACGATGAAATATAAAACTTGAAATAGTACCTGCCTTCCTGACTAACTGGCAGAACCATGCGCTCAAATTTCAGTGCCTTGCAGAAAAACAGCCAACTTTTTCTCGTGAATAGCGAGCATACAAGTTTTTGTTTTTGTACCGTGCATGAGTGTGCATTGTCACAGCTTTCTTTTGCAGCTGAGTCTGCCATAAACTGTCTTCCTTGAACAGTATTAAACCTGAAGAGTTTTTTTTTATATTTTTTATTAACTATGAGAATAAAATATAAATAAAGTAGGTGTGTTTTAGCTGCTTTAGAAGGAAGGACTGTCCTTTAGCAAGAAAGTTTATTGCAAATTTCGCAATAGAAAAAATCAGCAAGATTTAAAATAAAATACTGATATCCTAAATCTAAAGAACTATGGCTGGATTTAGTGCTTGACCGACGCGCGACGGTCAGCGCTGACATCGGTCACGTACCGATTTATAAGGACTCGCACTCGCTGACCGTCGGTGTTACACTTTACACGTCCATTTATCATCAGCGTCTTTGTACGCGTGACCACCGACCGGTACGCGATCGACGACAGCGTAACACTAAATCCAGCCTTAGGGAGGTAAAGATAAATCCAAATTGACTCAACTCTTCGATAACATGTTTAAAATGAGGTTACATATTTTAAACATCCACTAATTTCGTTAAAAAATTGTGGGTGGGTAGGAATTCATTGATTTTTCTGTGCTTTTTTAAATTGTTCTTTGTTTATCAGCCAATCATGGATATAGTATAAATGTATAACGGAAACAAATTAATTATGCATATAAATACCTTATTTAAAACTAAGAAAGACAGGAATCATTGCCAGAATTTCCTCCAATCTAGCTTACAACAATGCTTATCTAGGGACGGGACGGTGAGACTGACGGGCACAATTTAAATCCTCCAGTCGTAATTTATTAAATGGAAATGCAAATGTAAGGGAAAATATATTTACCGAGATATACATAATTTTGCACTTATGTATACTGATTTCGGTGATCAATTTTCCTTACAAATATGGAAAACATAAAAAGTAACGCGTTTATTAATATCTCACGGTCAAATCATGAAGAACCAATTTTTTTTTCAGCCAGTCCTGTCATGTCATCATAATCTGCCTTTTCCTAACTAAGTATATTGTGTCTGGTTGCCAGTCTAGCCAGATGCAGTTGAATGCCAGTATTTTACATGGAGCGATTACCTACCTGACCTCAGGAACTCAGTTAAATGATAAATAATTTTATTCTGTAAGTAGGTTTGAACAAACACTTTTACACGTCAATCATATTTTTTTTTAAACTAAATGAGGTCGGCGGAGGTCGGAGTTACTGAGTAACACGTCAAAAGTCTACGAATGACAGCAGAAACCAACGGCTTAACTTACTTTCAAGGGCACGGAGGGGTCTCGGTACCTATATAATCGACGGTCATCCATCCACGGGCCGATCTCGACAAGCATAGTTTAACCTTCAATCTACTCGTGCAGCTGTTGTTACATAGCCACGAGCCCCTCGAACGTGTTTAACGATACAATAACATGAAAACGGTTTATACTTTTCACCAGTTCACCCCTTTGTTCTATAAATGTCGCCCCTACGTGTCAGTTTTCTCGAGCAATTGGCTTCAAGGGTACCTCGCTGTGGCTTCACTTGAAGACAGCTAAGCTACTGTTTTAAACGAAAGATAAGTGAAGTTTCCTAAACCAACACTAATAAAAAAACAGAACTGTGAAGACATTTTAGCTGCTTATATCTTTCATATTGCCAAAACGTATCTTTTCCATTTCAATTACTGTTAGCGGACGAATCAAATCATTTATTTGCTTGATTAAAGGTACATGAGGTGATACATAAATAACAAAAGTTCTTTAAACCATGACATGTTGCCTACTTTTTATGAACTCTCGGGACCCCCAACATCACGGCACGTTTTTTTTTATTCGTTACGTATTGTCATTTACCCAATCTGGCCATAAAAACGAAAACAAATGGTGCAAATAATGGAATAGTAAAAGCTTGTCAAAAAGCCTCGTTCTAAAAGGTTTCTGAATTTATAATACAGTGAAAAGTAATATAATTCACGCCAGCTCAGCTAAAATGATTTATGGCCTTTTTGCAGTGTTTTTTTGTGGTGCGATGTGTTTCATTTTACTCGTATGACATGTAACAGTTATGTTTATAAATTGCAGGGGTAGATAAAAAAATATATAACTAGATAGAAGAGCTATTGTTATCAATCCGATGTAATACTAAACTGGCCTAGTGGCCTAACTGGCAATAAAAAACCTTGGCCAAAAAAAAAGAGATTCGCGTTTGAATTTGGAATCATCTTGAAAAGCTACCCGCCACCAATGCCGAGAATAAAGTAGGCCCATGTCTTTACGTACTCTTCAGGTTCACCCACACCCCTCAAACCTGTAACGCAGATGGCAGATGGTGGCAATTGATGTTGATCAATTTACTCTGTAAATTATATAGAAATGTCGTGTCGCGACAAATTATACCCATCCCGCCCGCTATAGGCTTGGCTCCTATTCAGCTGTCGACTATTTCTGTTTTGTGCTCGTGATTATAGATCTATTTGCTATTTTTACTAAAACTTTTTCTTAATTATTAGAGCGTATTATCTTTTTTTGTATGCACGTGTTTCTGTGACAAATAAACCAATTTTTCTCTCCTTCTATTCTATGGGGCTTAAACATAACTGGCCAAATGTTGGTGTGCTATACTTACATCTCTGCCTGTCCCTTCGAGGATTACAGGCGTGATTTTTTGTGTGTAAATTGTATAAAATTGCGTAAAACATCACAAAATAAACCGAGTATAGTACACTCGAAAAGAATTCTTTCACAAAAAAATTCTACTACAACTACTTACTAAACGAATCAGGAACCTATTTTCTTTTTATTCAAGTTTTCTCTTTACCTCGTTATTGGAATAAAAATAGGAATAATTTTACGATTGTAGTGATTTTGTATTCAAAAGAGATTTTGCATATTGTTGTTATGATTCGTTGAGCACGATGACAGTCAATCATAGCCTAGAAAAATGTGAATACCGTCCTTTTTTGTGCAATTTCTCATTTTGTTCACGTTTTTCTTTTTAATTTTTTTCGTACCTACTCAACAGTCGAGCTTTGTTGTAAAGTCGAGTCGTTGTCGAGTTTTGAAATATGTACTACCACAATGCTGGAGTAGGTTGAAACACATCAAAACTCCCAGTTTATATGTGTGATTATGGTTTAGATAAGGCCACAAAATTAAAAAAAAATATGCCCGAGAAAGTTTGATTATTTCTCTCGGGAGTGTTCTAAATAAATATGACATTTTTTTCTTGTATTTGAGTGTGTGACTCTTCAAACACTCAAATACAAGAAAAATTGTGATAGCCCTCATAATAAGATAAAAAGCCCAAAGATAACCTGTTAGCAAAAGGCGAGAATAACTGAATTACTTGTACAAAGATTGTATTTATGATGAAATCCTAACTAAGAGCTTGTGTGGATGTTGTCTCATATTTAAATAATTATTTATTTAATTAAAATAATATATATATATATATAATAATAAATACTTTAAAACCGGTGTGCAGGGAGCGCATTTCTCGCCGCCTACTCCCTACCACCAACAATGAGGGCGAGACGGGCTGTTAATGAAACTGGTCTGTCCGTTATTTAAAAAACAAAATACAAAATGTTTTTCTGAATGAGAACCACAAATTGTTCCTTTTTAATATTGGAACAAAAAGTTCCAATAGGCTTTGTGGTTATAAATAAAAAGTAAAATAATGTAAGCGCAAAAGTGTGGGTGGCTCGTGAGAGTGAACTTCTTAAATACTTTTGTGAAAGGTAGATTGTTCTCGAGATTATGTTTGATAGATGCTAGAACAACATACTAACTTTGATGTTCGGTTTTTTTTAGGTTTCCACCGAAATTTAAATAAACTATTAAAATTAAAATATAACAATCTAAACTAACAAATCAAAATATGGCGTCGAAAAATTCCTCCGGAATGTTCGGTTACATTTAATTTTTAACTCGCTATTTATTTATTGCTGAATGGGCCTATTCTTGACCTTGATCGCGCCTGATGGAAAACGATGGATGAGGAACTAGCATGCCCACAAGATGCATATTCACTCTTGCTTTGAAGGCAGACGCGTTAAATGTGGAAGGGAATACATACGCTGGCAGAGAGTTCCACACTACGGCTGTGCGCATAATAAACGTAAAGGCGAAGCGCTCTGAGTTCTAAGTTCTATGTTAGGGGGTTTTGGTTTCCGCACTTAGTCCTTCAGGTGGACCTTTGTCCCTAGCCACCGCAGGAGACGCCCTGGGAGTCAGGAATCACAAGCCGATTCCCGGCCACCGTAAGCACGAGCTTGCGGACGGCGAGCAATGGGCAGCTCGCCGTCCGATAAGGACCAGACTCGGGTCGACGGCGTGCTGTGTTCCACGCGCACCTCAAGAGATGTCAGCAACAATGACGGGGTCCGCGAGTGCCGATGCCTGCCAGGGTTGCGGGAAAGTCCGAAAGGGTTACCGTGGGCCCTGGCACAGGCAACTGAAGGAACACGGGTGGGCTTTAGTCAGTAAGAGTCTGATACGTCCTCCCGATCCACCCAGAGCGGGAGAAGTTTTTTGATGATTTCCCACCATCAAAAAAAAAAAAGTGGACCATTGTGCGTGGCCATGGCTGCCGTCAGTGATTCATTCCAACCAGCCCATCTCCCTTTGATGCGCTAAGTATGATTACTATTACTAATAATTGGGCCCTTCTATAACATTGCATAAGTTAATGATTAGGTACTTTCTAACCTTTGTTTATTACAACCGAGTTTTGCAACTGGCTTGTTTTCCATCTACCATCTAAGTTCCTTTTTTACTCACATTGTGTCGTAGCATAACCAATACAGGTTCATTGTAGCAAACTTTAATTCCACTTAATTCAATTCGTTGAGCTTCATAAACTTTTTGTTACGTTCTTAACACAAACCGCACTCACACATTCTACTGCCAACACTTTTAAACCACACAGTATATTAACATCTATCATAAAAACTCAATTTTATTTCCACTTTGACATCGTAAACCTGACTTCGTTTCACGTAAAGGTGCACGAGTGCAGTTCACTTCTAACAAGAAATGAAAACATTGTCTTTTGTCTCTACCAAAATAATAGAAGGTATTTAATAAAATAGTATTTTCTTTGAACATCTGTGAAAGCTTGTTTAAGTGTGTAAACTTGTGAGTTTTATTTGTCAATAGTGTCAGCAAATACGATTATTGGAGTGAAAGTATTTTATTGAAGTAACGCTTTTGAACAGAATTTTGTTGGTGTATTTTGATTGCAGAAGATGTTTCTTTTGACATTGAGTTCTGTCTTTTGACAACAAAAAAGGTGAATTCAATTTAAAAAAAGGCATTAGAAATATATTTTTGTAAAGCATATTGATATTAGAGAGAGAATGATCAAAGTGTGAAAATTTTAAAACCTTTTAACATCTTGTTCTTTGATCCACTTTCGGGCATTTTTTTAATTAAAATAAGATAGGCACTAAAGCTATGAAGATTCTCAGGTATTTGAAATCATTTATGAAGGCGACTTTTAAATCTAAAGTAGAACCAAAAATTCGAAAGACATGTGACATCTACCAACCCGCACTGGGCCCGCGTGGTGTATTACGGCCCACCAATCTGTTACATCTCGCACACTGTTGCCAAACAAATGCCTGTCTGCCTGTTGCCTATGTTTACAAATAAAGCATTCTGATTCTGATTCTCGATCTCACCGACAGAAGGCCTGTGTCCCAGCAGTGGGAACATTATAGGCTGATGATGATGATGATCCCGGGGTCTGGATTTGTGCCCGGCTGATGGCAATAGGCTCGCCCCCTGTTACATAGGACTTTAACATAGCTAACGAAAAGTAAGTGTACTATAGATATACTCCTCACTACTGTTTCGGGGAATACAGGCGTGAGGTTGTGTGTACTAAAGGAAAATAAATGAACACTAACTTACACAAAATTCGAGACAGGTGACACCCATATCGATTCGATTCCCGCACGGAACAAATATTTGTATGACCTACAAGTAGTTGCTCCGGGTCTGGCTGTTTGTGTTTGTGAGTTTAAATGTTTGTAAACGCACCCACAATACAGGAGAAATAACTATTGTAGGGCAAAGTTTTAAAAAAAAACTTGAAATTTGAGTCAGATGACACCCATATAAAAAATACTTTAAATGCGAGCCAGATGACACCCATATAAAAAAAAAAAACTTGATATTAGGGATACAACTGGCCTACTTAAGTTTGAACAAAAATATTTAGGAATAAGTTCATAACTGATCAATCAATACGTGATTGATTGTGTTCGGTTGGTTTTTGGATCCCTTGTACAACAACTTATTTTTATTAATGATGAATCACATAATGCATTAGATTAGGCAGAAAAAGCTCCGAGAGAAAAGACATTAAAAATTTACTGAGACTTCCAGAGTCTCAGTAAATTATTAGTATTCATACAGCATGTATCAGAATGGTGTGGTCAAATTTAATGTGTGGTGGTGTAGACCATCAAACTGAACAACTTCCTCCGTGGGAAATACATCGTAATCGCGAAAATATTTCAAATGCCCATACAAAACTTCAATAACTTTTCGAGCCAATTGACTAAATAATTTGCTGAATGCATTCACTTTTTAAGCATTGTTACAAAAACCAATTAAGTTTATGAATTTTTAAGTAAACTAAGTAAACAAACAAGCATTTGACACATTTGCCTACAAAACCCACCCAATATTTTGTGGTATAAAAATGGTTTATCCACACTTATTCTAAATCGGTAAATTTCTTACATTTCGTTTTTTGCATTGTGTCTGACCGTGTTTTTGGACCTAACCTTAACACCAGAAACTCCAGTTCTTGATTTCTGATTCCATAATACATTCAATTATAAACATACAGGACTTTAAAGCCTACGTATTTCACGCATAACTGTCGAGTAGCTAATAAATTCTGCAAGACTAACTCATTCATACCGAGGTCTGTCGGATTTTCCTGATTAAAATTAAAATTGAATAATACATGTGGGCGGGAAAATGAGAAATACAAAATTTCCAAAATTAATTTGGCCACACGGAAAATTTTGTTTTATTAACGAACTATGACGTGTTTGTCGACGTGAGAGTAAGGGTGCTGTTTGTATCCAGAATAGATTGGATTGCAAAATGTTTCTAGTATAAGATTTATTTTCTCACCACAAATATTACAAAATACATATTACATGGTATCAGGGTCAGACAACATTTCAATATTGTGGAAGACTGGTGCCTAAACCAAGCTCTAGGCTGGTCTTCGCCCTTTTACAAAATGATAAATTTTATTTTGCTATGAACTTGTACACTGACAACCTAAAAGATAAAAAATCAACATTACAAAAAGATTGGTGGCTCGAGTGGAAATTTTAACTTTACATTATAATGTTTACATAATTATCTGATACACTGATTCCTGACCTAGGATCGAACCCAGGTACGCATGCTCAGTCGAAGCGCTCGCTACCACTAGACCAACGAGGCTGTCAATTTCAGTAAGTGAATTTTCAAATATATAAAGTAGACCACTCTTAGTAGGTATTACTAAAACTGTAGCGGTATCTACATCGCCACATGCAAGCTGCGCGTCATACTGACGACACGCAAATCCTGCATCGCGCAAGCAGAGTTTACCGCGCGACTACCATATACAGAGTGGTTATGACAGAGGGGCATTAAATTACAGTACGTACACTATACGTGTTTAGTATTAATTCAATACGATATAAAAATAAAAAGCACTAAAAACTAGAAAAAAAAATCAAACAAACTAAATAGCTTACAAATCAGAGTAAAACGCAACCAGCCTTTGTAATTAAAGTGCCAGTGTGTGTGTATTCATTGCCATCTTTTTAGCGAAAATATTTGGTTGTACTCGTGACTTGCATTAGAGCGGCAACAACGCATCGTATGTTATACTCAGATTTATCGTTTTAAGGTGCATGACCTACCGAATGTGTATAGACATAATCAGCTGTTAGGAAAGATAGATCGTGTTCAAACGGGACAAAAATTAAAAAATCGTTTGCGACTAAACTACAGTTCCTATTTGATTGATTTTTGGTACAGAGCTTGCAAATGGTACCTAGTATAGGCAGTTTAAAGGAAAGCCCCTCTGTCGTATCTACTCTGTATACAACTTTCAGACGTCAATCGTCGGGCAGTTGCCCACAAGACACGACACCCGACTGGTAGGAGGATCCTCCCTTTTCCATAGAGTATGACTGAACTTGAAACCCTGTTCCTCGTACCTCTATACAACTATACCTACATAGACATACGTCTCAAAATGGCAATTAAATGATTAAATTCGATTGTAGTCCCAGTAAGATAACATTGGTTTATGATCAATAATTTATTTAACTATTTAATTACGACTGAACATAATTACATTATTCACTAATGCACTCCCAATGGCACGTTTACGAAACGAAGTTTGAAAACGAGGAATTACTTTTGAAGTGTATCTAAAGAGAAGTATTTTGATAGAATGAAGTTGTTCGCACAAATTATGATTAATGTTAAATACGAAGTCTGACATCGAAAATGATTTAACAGAATTTCGGTCATGGCAGCCAAAAGTTTTTTTTTTTTTGTTTAACATGTGTTTGCTTTTGAGTCTAGTCTGGGTCAGTGGTGACAGAGACAGAGTCAACGTTGGAGTGAGCTAACCCAGAATAGGCCTGTTCACTCTCACTTTGAAGAGACTAGGGTTGTATGCGTTCGGAAACACAGACTCAGGTAGAGAGTTCCATTCTTTTGCTGTGCGCATTACAAAAGACATTTTTCATCTCAGCGGAGACAAACCATCTACGCGGGAGATGTTAAAGTGCACAAGTGTGTCCGCAGACCCAGGTGCACTCACTCTCATTGACCGATGCACGAGGGACGGCAATCGGGGATCAGGCGCAGGACCAACGACTTAACGTGCTTTCCGCCAACACCGCCAAGTTCCAAACTCCGGGAAGTTACTGAGAAATTCCTGATGAAAAACTCAATCACACTTTGCTTGGCATGGGAATCAAACCCAGGAACCCACGTTCAGCAGTCGGACTTGCAAACACGAGACCACCGAGGCAATCATATTAACTAGAGAAAGGTCACAATGGGAAAGACTTAACAAAATAAGTAATTAAAAAAGAGAATACGGAAAGAAGCATTCTTCAAAGCACTCCTGAAGTATTACATTTCCATTTTACAGTTCTTAAAGTTTCTCAAACATCGAAGTCAACGTTTTTATTTGTTAAACATTGGTTTAAAACTTGTTTAATGTTTTTAATGAAGTCAAAAGCAGGGAAGTGTAATTAGATCCTTATCGTGTTACCTAGTGAGACGCTCCTCACTGTTCAATTATTTCCTTATTAGCTCTGAGTAATTATGCAACACTTTCTGAAAGTTGACCACAATTTTAATAATTTATTTGTGTGGAATTATCGAGAAGTATATAAGTCGACTAAACAGTTTAGTCGGTGCAAAAGTGTGTATGTATGCGCTAGACATCTCTCTTTCTCAGAAAAATCTATTAGCAGTAGGAAGCTATAAACAGGGTTTTTTGTAATACGTCGGCAATCCAAGGGGAGGTCATTTGCAACCAAATGACCCCTTATGACATCTATGGAGTTGTCAACCATTTTCTAGTAATTTTACATTTTATTGAAGATATCTGGTATCTTATTGTATCTCGTTAGATAGCTGAGAAGTTGTACCTACATACTTTTGGAATGTTCTGTCGATAAAGTATCCATGTCATATCCATGTTTTTTTGCAGAATTCAACCATTTTAGTCAAATAACCTTCTCAAAATGATGAAAATTGTGTGAAAAAGAAGTTTTAAAAAAGATTAAAGATAATTGTCATTTTATGTTTGCTTATTATGTATTGAAGTAGAAGAAGATAATAATAATAAGAAAAAATACTTATTGTATTTTTTTACACATTTTCAAAGTTGTATACCGCAAATTTTTTTTTTTTTTTTTAATATCTAGTAGGTTCTTCTTTCAGGCACCTTCTTTAAGCAATCCATACACTGCTGCGTTTACACCTAAATTAAATACCAACATTGCGAGTTAACTATATTCACACTTCTAAAAGCTAATAACGATGGTCATAAAATATAATAAATCTAGAGATAAGACATCAGCATAGCTCATGCTGTCACGTACTAGCTTCAATATGGGCTTAATTTTTCTCTCACCCTTTTTGGATTGGCATATTAGTTGTATAAAATGGTGCCAATGATGCGATGAACTCATGTAGAATATTTAAATAGAATATTTTAATTTTACATAAAATACGGTAGGTACATAAAAGGTCATAAATAGTTCCACATATTTTGCGTAGTATGCAAAAATATCTTACCACTTCAACTATTAGATACAACGGAGATCATGTTGGTATTGAGATAACAAATAAACTTTAAAATTTGATTGTATTACTAGTGAGATCATAATAAATGTATTAGTCTAATGTTGCAAACGATTATAGGCTAACCTAAATACCTAATGATTAAAATGTAACTAAAGAGATATAAAATGTTCAAAAATTATTTCAGGCTTTTTTGTATTGTCCTAGGCTACAATCTTTTTCGAGAATCTGAACATTTGAAGAAATGTTCAGAATTTCTCTTATTATTTCTTAATTTCCTTAAAAGGTTTTTATTAAAAGCTAACCATTATGTTCTACTCGTAATTTAAAGATTTGATAATACAGTTTATTTCCAAGTCGTACTGTGAAGATAATTCAAAATGGACGAAGAAATTATACAACATTAAGTATTTGCTTTCGATGGAATTGATATAAATTATCCTTTGTTTCAATTCAAATTAATTTTGTTTACAAACAATCATGTTTGAATTTAATAGACTTTTTGCAAATGACATAACGTAAAGCCGAGCTTTAGAAACTTTTGGACAAAAAGATATTTATGGGTCTGTAATTATAAGCCCGTGTTTTTCTAAGAATCGGAATTTAATCAGAACGAATAGGTATTTAATTGCAATTTGCACGAAAAGCCACAATTTATCAATCAGGATGTTTTTATTGATGTGGGCAAACGAAGAGGGAATTTGACTCTATTAAATTAAATTACACAATTCATTTTACTAATAATTGGCAAAATTTAATAGGATTTGAATTTTATTTAATTGGAGAAACGTTCTTTAATTTTAATTGAACCCATGACAAAGAGAAACAAATTAAGTACTGAATATTTAATAATATTAACAAAATGCTATTCATACGTGCTAAAATGCTATTACGAAGAGCATTATATATTTATTATCATAGCTTTGATTCGAAGTACTGATTGCATACAATGGAAACCTTCTGCCATTAATAAAAAATGTGTTGAATGTCATCTTTATCTATCTTTTCTTCTTTGGGTAAAGTAATAAACAACACACAATCACGACACAATATTTCTTCTTCTTTTCATTTCGATGTAAGTACATCAATGTTGCTAGTACTGTTTGCGCCCAGTAGGTGGCCACGTTTATTGCAGCGTCAGAGGCGTTGTTCAGACCGACAAGGATGCAGATGAAAGGACATTTGGAACACTCTAGCAGATGGGGCTAGTCGGTTCAGGAGCACCGCACTCTTACTGGATGATGAGTGAAAATAACTACTGTTTACTAAACGGGCTGTCTCTGATGAACTTTTCTAACGGGGTATGCTGCAGAGCTAAGCTTTTTGTCAATTTATCAATTGAAGCTTGGCATCCAAAGTTATGCCTAAGAATAACGTGGCATCTTCGGGTTTCAACTCTTCACTCTTTATGAGGACACTAGTTTCTACTTGTCTTAACATAATACTTACAGAATATTTCAACATTTTATTTTTATTCTATCTCAAAAGGGTATCAATAGTGTTGTTTGTACACTGAAGTGCTGCGCCGTGTGCTGATCCATTACTGAATTTACCGACACCTACTCATGTTACTGACAGACAGCCGGTTTGCAGTAGTTAGAAGGATAGCTGTTGAAATATAAACAAAATTATGTAAAGGTTTTCTCCTTAATATTATCAAAAGCTGCAGCTGTGTCTGAAATGAAAAAGGAGTAGATCATGAACCTACCTATCATACATTCTAAAACACAGATTTGTTGCCGTCAAGTAAGAATACCCATTGAACTGGCTTTACCATCCAATGTAACAAAACATACTAGCATTGTACTGAATGAAAAAGTTACGGTTATAACGGACTGGTCATTGGAACAAAAAATTTGATTTCTTCTTAATCATCATAAATAACGCCATACTCCGCTAACAATCGCAACACTCTGTCGACGAAAACACGATTAAAGTCCCGAATTTTTTCTCTGTTGACATGAAAAACTTCCTAAACTGGAACAGATTACTCCCCGGATTGTATTTTATTTTCCAATAAACGTGTATTACTTTTCTATTTAGCCTTGTAAGACAAATGAAATCAATGGCATCTAATTCTATTATTTACGAACAACTTACCTAAAAACTTCTCACGACTGGGCAACTTCTTGACAGTTCAAAAGGTCAATGATACTTTGAGTTTGATTCCAAAAAATGTTAGACTTTTTCATATTAACATTCTTTTAGAAGGGTTCGTGGGTAAATAATAACAACTGCACGGATCAATCGATCAGGTTAAGCTAAGTTTAGCGCGGTCGGACCGTGGATGGATGAACATCTTTACATACCGAGACCCATCCGTGCCTCGGAAAGCACGGTAAGCTGTTGGTCCCGGCTAAGAAAGAAAGAAAGAAAGAAAGAAATTTTATTTGCTCAAACATGTGTATACATACAGAATTAAAATCAATACATGCATGCAAGATCTTCGAAAAAATATATAATTCGTGGTTCTTTGACTGTCGTTACGGGTCGTCAGAAACCTGAATGTTTGACAACCAATCTTCGAAAAAATAATTCGTGGTTCTTTGACTGTCGTTACGGGTCGTCAGAAACCTGAAAGTTTGAGAACCAGGGGTATAGTGTTGCCCAGTAGCTGGGCTGTGGAGGTCAGATAGGCAGTCGCTCCATGTAATATACTGCTATTCAGCTGCACCCAGTTACACTGGAAGCCGACCCCAAAATAGTTGCAGAAAGGCTAGGCAGATGATTATTTTAGAGAAAACTTTAGTCTGATATTCCCTGATAGCACCAGTCAGCTTGAATACATTCCAAATTTTCAAATACATTTCCAAGAAACCACGTATCTCGTTATTTAAACGTAGTATCAATTTAACTCACTAAAGATGGTAGTCAAGAGCAAGGTTGTAAGTTCCATCAATTTGCGGTTACCCTAATGCCTGAGCCACAAAAACGTCGCTTTGTCGCAAAATCAACGACATTTCACTTTAAGAAATATCAGCTCATTGGGTCGTGTTAGTAAAATAGATTTTAGTTTGCTCAATCGACGCTGAATTTTAAACCGCAAAACGCAAAGAGCATTCGTTTTAAAGCACTCCCGTAACGCGGTCACAAAATATTCTGCGAGCGTCGCCGCTAAAGTTAATTGCCATGATAAACAGTTACAGGATCGTTTGCCACTGTCCACAAACATTTTAGAAGCCCCCAACATCTGTACATAAAAAATTATAGGTACTGTTGATACAATGCTGACCAAACAGTTCTTTTTTAAAAGGTTTATTTTGTACTTAAAATGGATGCGCTTAAGTTTTAGATTCGTCATAGATTATTTGTGGCACCTAGGGACATTAACATTGCAAGTAATTCCTAAAAGTCAACACTAAACATACATGCACTTCAATAAAACGACTCTAAACTCTGACCACAGGGATTTAGTGCAATGTACTGCCGTAGTATTTTGTAAGGATTATAGTCACTATCTATCTTTTCTAATGTCGTAGTTGAAACTATAAATGGCTCCGTAGAGATTTAAATTTTTTTAAGGTTGAATAAAGACACCTCGCATACATGAATAGGAAATCCAGCTTTAAGACCACACATGTTGTCTTTCACTTGGCTTTGTTTATGTATGCAATCGCCTTTACATGATATTGAGAGCAAGTCGCACACCTGGGTAAGATCAGGGAAGATAGTATCAAGTAGATAAACACAAAACTGTCTCAAGAACTAAGAAGAAAAGCTATTAAATGCTAAATCACCAATCTGCCTATTTGTTTTGGACCCAAAATCAATGTTTCAGAAAGCGAGAACAGCTTGTTTAGAAACAGCTAACGAATTAATTTCATTCAAAGAAACAAAGGACGTCGTATAGAACCGATTTAACATGAATTGGAGGAATTCATGGATGAGATTTGCAATTTTTGACAATGATTTGTTCAACTGTAAAGAAAATGCTAAACAAAAGTAAGTCATCTAGATAAACAAAAATAAAAATTTTAATTACAATAAATACGGTAAGTCATCAAAACAATAAAGCAATCCCAAAAAAGTTAAAATTACATATAGATCACATTTCGCACGCATAATAGAATAGGTACTGACCTAATAGAGCTTGAGTCAAAGTTAGGAATTCTGCATTTTTTTTAATACACAGAAACCAAAAATTGATTAAATCAATGGTGTTTGGAAAACTAGGATTGTTTATATTAAACTGTTCATTACATATTTTTATATTGGCTAATAAGCCGACTAGACCTCGAAAGCAAAACATTAAACGGCGATTACCCAGACATCTACTTTCAATATTCTATTAAGCATGCGATTTGTGCTAGAAAAAGATAAACATACCAAAGTTAATTAGGTTTATAAACACCTGGCGGTAGGTAAGAGCCCATCCGAGAGACAGTGATCCAATAAGGAGGATGGCGTTATGTCAACTAACGAATTCGCACCTCACTGCACAAGTTTAAAAAATTATTAAAAATTATACGAAGGAACTACCCCGAGAAAAGGCTAGAAATCTACTAGCTGATAAAGGAGAACAAAAGTGTTATAGCAGTTCTAATTACAGGAAGCTCTTCCTCTTGTTAATTTTCATGTCTGGGTTGAGCTTTAAAAATATTTTTTCTTTTCCTTTTTTTAAGAAAATGTCTATTGTTATTTTATTAATCTAAAACTTAGGGCTTTTATTGAAACTATTATTTCATTTCATTTCCTGTAAATAAAATATAAATATCCAACTTCAATCACATCCTGTTTGTTCTAAAATATTCTTGCTTTGTTCTACCTACACATTTCATTACAGACTTTGTCTCGTTTTATGACAATTTGAAAGAGAAATACAATACGATGCTAATATATAACATAGGAAATGCCGTTGTGGATTAAAAGCAGACTACATTTTTAAATTCATTTAGCCTAACGTTTTCTTCAAACATTAAAGCTTCATAGTTTCATTTCGGTATTATAGTGAAACTACCATTCCAATATTTCATTACTGAGGTTTTAACCAAAAATAATAATAACCTTACACAAATCAAACTTAAAGCATTTATTTCAAATAAACCAATTACAGGCACTTTTGAATTGTCAAGGGGTCGGTCGGTCAGAAAGTTGAAGCTAGTTGCCTATTCCATAGCGTAGTAGGTACCTATGGAGAAGAACGGACAAGAACATCCACGGAAATTCTTTTAAATCAAAATATGGGTTATATTATTCATGTTGAAATTATCCACGTGAGAACGATGCAGAATGTTAAAAGCGTCCATAAGAAAAAGATAAAAACAATTCAAATATTAAATTAAATTAAAACAAGCCGTGGCAGCCATTAGATGACCCGTCCCTACTGACGACACCCGTTCACGAACATGACGCATGGATTAGCACCATTCAGTTCAACTATTTTGAAGGGTGCTAAATGATCCAACACATGCGCCACCATCAGAGGGACATTTGTGTGAGCATGACATACTCTCAGCCGTCAGTACACATTCAAGTCAATGGAAGACGTACCCAGTAAATGGTAGCTCTTCAGTATGTACATAGGTAGTACCTACTCACACATGTGCTATGCAATTATACAATACTAAAAGGTTCAATTTATATAATTCAAAGATAGAGTTATTAAAATCTTCAGCAGCTCCAACAGTATGTTCAAATGCTAATCAATTAGTTTATGCGCCCTCATGGATCAGGACCAGCGTTGAAATAGTTTATTATTGTTCTCAAAAGTCTCCTGTCATGTTCTACTGTTCCCGAGAGAGTGGCCTATTTCACTTTATGACACCGAGGGATTATGTTTAAGATGTTCAAGTGAATTACGGCTAAATGAGGTTGACCTTTGTCTTTCATCGCTGCTAAATTTAGATTGAGCTTTATAAAACATTCATTAAAGTCTTCAGTGGCTCACTTTGCCGTAAAGGTGTAAATGCCTTTTTGTAGGATGTAATAAAAAAATCTCCACGAGTGAAGATACATAAATGTTCGTCCGGTGCATCCGGCTGGGTAATCTACCTTGTTACCATCTTGCTGGTTGGCACATATTTTTCCGAAGGCAAAGCAAAGAGCAGTGGTGACCTAGTTGAGCATTGGTGACCCAGTGGTAACGGCCGTGACTTACGAGTTGTAGGTCGTAGGTTCGAACCCAGGCAGGCGCTTTACTTTGTGTAAATTATTTCACCACTGCTCGCAAAACGGTGAAGGAAAACATCGAGAGGAAACCGGCATGGGTCCTCCCATGGCACGGCCCGCGTGGTGGATTACGGGCCACTCCCTCTCACCGAGAGGAGGCCTGTGTCCCAGCAGTGGGAACATTATAGGCTGATGATGATGCTGATTATGAAACCGCACGGGGCCCATGTGAGAGTAGGCCTGAGTCCCAGCTGTGGTTACATAATAGGCTGATTATTTATGATCTGGTCTATGTAGTAATCTCGTCACGAGAGCAAAACACAACGTTTTCACCTAAATATGTCATAGTTCTGCTATTTTTATTCCGTAAATACTTAACGTTCTCAAAAATACCCAATTGTGTCACTTTGGGTAACATTTTTATGTGTTAGTCCTAAGTGTTATGTATTTTTATTCAACATAATCATAAAATTTGGTTTTCTTGTTCACGGCCATAATGATAAAAGGTTATAAAATGAGGTTAATGTACAACGATTACAATATGTTCGTCGATCGAAAGTGAAAAGAAAATAAACACTCTAGTATAAGCAGATTTCGGTATAACAAAATGATGGTGATAGAATCAGAAAGCCAAGGTAGAAATATAGAAAACATTGTCATTTTTGTAGTAAGAATTTTATTTAGACTGGCCATTTAATTTAAGTTTGTGAGGTCTTTTCCCAACTTGGTCAATGTTAATTTAAAATTATTTTTAACCTTACGAATAAGAGACAATCAGCGATTGTAACCTGTGGCTTTAGCTGTAGCCTGTAGCTTATTTGAATTATAAAAATAACGGTGTTTAAGTATATCTATTTAGCCTCCACCCTAATAAAGGGTCCAGATACAAACACTGAAATGGCTAGTGTGTTCGTGTTTTTATTTAATTTTTAAGGTTTGGACGGGCAACATGTAAATTTGTTATTTTCTGTGTTTAGTGAAAAAGGAATTCTGAATTGTACATCTGTAAACACTAACGTTTTAACGTACTAACGAATTTTATATAAATCAAACTGTTTAGGTTCCGTTTAAATGACTATTATTATATTCTTTATTTTTCGGACAGTAATGATCCAGAGAATAATATAACTTATTACTAGTGTTAGTAGTTAAAATACAATAGAGAAGAAGACATGACAAAATAATTAGTATCGTGAAAAGGACACCCCCAAATTATTGTTTAGTGATTGTCCTTCTCACAAACATTTTAATAATCTCTCCGCCATAGTTTTTAGAATGTTGTTCCCACTGGCCCGTAACCTTGACAACAGCTATGCGGTTTTCTTGCGAATGACGGCGTGGAAGCCGTCAGTTCCGTTTTGCGCAAACATTGTAGACGCGCTCGATCATCGTAGCAGTCCCAATAGCATCCTAAAAATATGATTATATTGTACGCGCAGGCCATCCAGCGTTCTTCTGGTATAGTTGACCCAAAGATTCCCACTACTAGATTGCTACACCGCACCGAGCGAATTTTAGGGCCAACATGTTACCTCGGACCACCAATGCCCTACGCTCCCTTTCAATATCAACATTGTCCTCAAGGTCGTCAGTGAGAAAATGCCCTGACACGCCCTGTCGCTCCGCGCAGAGCGGGAAAAGTTATTTGAAAATATCCAAAACTAAAAAAAAAATGCATTCGCCTGACAGACCCTCAGCATTTCATTCACGGCCCCTGCTGTCGGCGCCAGCAACGCCATGTCATCAGTGTAGCTGATACTATTTTTTTTACACCATGGATGCTACATCCGACCCGCATATTACTGAGGTCCACGATTAGGCCATATATATATATATAATATACTAAATATCCTAGGAGATGTCAGACCACCCTGTCTCACACCGCATTCTAACCTATATGTCTCAGAGAGTGTATTGGATCACTTTACAACATTTCTAAGGTCATTTCAATAATATAGGATCCATTCCAATAATATAGGCCCATTCCAATAATATAGGATCCTGAGGACTCCTGTCGGTACATCCCTATTCTTAAGCTCTCTCCAGAGTATACCATAATTTACCAGATCGAAGGCTCTGGAGAGATCCAGCAAACAGGCGCATATCGGCATTTTACGATCAGTGTAATACTGGACCGTATGTAGGTATGTTTGAGACTTAAATCAAATCAAATCAAATCATTTATTTCCTTGCAAACATGGGTATAGTATATAATACATAGGTGTTTTTTATAATAAAGTTCTCCATATTTTACCGTCACATGGGCATGCAAAGGTTTCAATTCCAAATTAAAAATTAGCAATAAGTTAGGTCATTGGAATTACAATATAAATATTATTAAAAATGTCAGCGTGATAATAGATTAAATTAAATAAACTAACTTACTAAGGCACTTTCTTATTATGGATGAAACATTCGAAAAACTCTCAGTTACGACTTATATATAGAATTTGAAAAGGCTTGTGTCCTTTCCAAATTCTCTAAGTCACATTTCCGATGACATTTCCTTTCTAATTATTATACCTTCACAAAATTGACCTTACCACCAATTGCATTAAGACCAACCACCTTCATTTACAGCCATAGAGTCTGCACGACCGTCTTTAACAATATCTACATATGTAACCTACACCACTGTTAAAATAATTTGACTTTTTTTTACTTAAGGTACATTCTGTACAACACTAAAGTATTCGGTATTTCACTCGGTTGGGGAACTTCAACAAATCTTTGCCTTTATGGGCACATAGGGCGAGATAACAGGGATTCCATATATTTATCTAAATCTCTACTTGGCCCTCTGGGGAAACTAGCTGTGTGATGCTAGTGTCAAAGTGAATGGAATTTAGTAGCAAAACTGAAGTAGAAACTCAGAAATGTATTTTTGTAAGGCTGGTTGAATGAAATCAATTCAGACAAAGAATTATCACAAATAATAGAGGTTTACCCATATTTTTAATAGGCATTTTATGATCAACTCTGCCAGAGAACTCGATTTAAAAGAAAAAATGGCCGTAAAAAGAATTTCAATTTTAGTTTTAGGTTTTTAAAGTATTGGTGTGCCTCGCGGTTTCACCTGCATAAGTCTCGATCCTGTGGGAATATCGGAGTAAAAAGTATTTTATGTCCTAATCCAGGATATGGCCTATCTATGTGCTCCTCAATTTCATCCAAATCTATTTAGCCGCTTTAGCGTGTAAGAGTAACAAACATACATAAAAAAATCGAATGTCTTTTCTTTAGAATATTAGTTTAAGAGTTTAGATTGCATTTAAGGCTATTGCATAAACCACCGTCAAGACATAATGGTCCTCTGTTATCAAAATTTACCTGCCTGAAATAATGTTGGTCTATCTATTTTTACGGATGGGTACCTTAGACAATCAAAGTTAAACCAACCATCGTTTTCCATTTCAATAGATAATAAGTTTCCCGAGAATATTCTTACCTTCATTATTTTTCTTTCTTAGGACATTTCAGTAACTATTGTTTAGTTTTGATAATTTTATCAAACCAACTAAGTTTCATTATCGTATTTTTAACTTTCACGTTTATTAATTTGTAATTTAAAGTATGAGAAATCTCTGAATTATTTCCGTATTACGAGTTTTTCTTGTCAAGTAGTCAAAACAATGAATAAACAGTCAGGCCAGGTAGCTTTGTCAAGAAAAAAAAATTACACAAAGCTAGTAATTTATATCATTCATTCATTTATTTTAATAATTAATGTAAGTACTATTTTACCTACTATTTTGATATTTAAATTATTATTTTTGTTTGTCGTAAAGTAAACGATAAACGATGTATATAGCATAAAATCCAGAGCCTACTGATTAGGGAGAAGACACTGACTCCTGTAACACAGGCCTTTTACCTAGCGCAGTGGTCAGGGATTTATTATTTTAGTTAACCCGTTTATCGGTTAACCCGATTATATTATAGATATTGCTATACCCGTATATCCAACATATGTATACATACTTACGTATGTAGGTACCAAAAACGAATTTACGAAGGATCCTCTGGTACAACCGCCGTGTGTACTCATTACGATTGCGGTATCTAGAAAAATAAGGTCTTTCAAACACCTTTAAGCGTTTGTGAATTTAGGGTTTCGTTAAATAAACGAAAGGAGAATTTCGCTAGGTTTGATTCTATCTTGTTATTTTTATTAGGTACAATAAGTAATAAGAAATTAGCAAAAAGGTTGAATTGAAACAAAAACTAGCGTAGATAAAAAAGTTATTTCAGTTACTTCAATTATTTGTCAAAGCATGTTTTTAAAAGTTCACCAGAGCCAGAGAGTAAACCAGAGCTCAAAACATTTTTTTAATAAATTAAATACCTTATTCCTATAATTACTATTAATAACAATACAATCTTCTTTTTAAACTTCGTCAAACTCATACCAACTAGATTCGACAGCGGTCCCTAATATAGTTAGAAGAATCGATGTTACCGCAAAGGCGACGACGAATTGGGCCGTCGAATCGACTTAACCACAAATGGATGACGTCGACCTCCCTAGGGTGGCCATTTTATCAAATGCAAGCACTATTTTGTACACAATCAAATATAGGTGACGAATATTGGATTCTGAGTCACACAAAACTTTTCCCACATACTGCAGTAGAAAAATATTATTTGACACAATTCTTCGTTCTATTCTGTCAAAAACTATTTTGTGTAAACTTACACAGTAGGAACAGAGTTTTGACACTAAAACAACAGACGGTAAAAAAAAATGCAAAACAAGTTGATACCTATTAAGTCACAACATTATTAATTACCTATAACTTTTGGTCTAGACTTCTAAATTAACCTAATTTTGTGAGACAAAACCCTGCTATGATAAGTCCAACGGTGATTTTGAAATCTGATACTGTATCTTAAACAACAAATTGGTGGAGGCTATTTAATGTATTAGGCTGACCTACTTGTATGAAACGATGAGAAATCACTGCCCAAAATCAGTCATTAATGCGAAAATAAATCAACGTAGACGTAAATTATGCAGTCGTACGGGATTTATGTATCCATTCACCTCATCACATCAATCATCTTCACTTCGCTTTCACGGTTCAGTCGTTCGTTCACCCCTTCAAAGCACAACATATTGAACGATATAACATTAATATAATCATTCATTATAAGGTTTGGCTTTCGTATATTAACAGCTTTATGAAATCAGACTCGTATCACGTGAAAATTAAATGATTTAATTAATTATAAATTTAATATGCTATTTAACTTAAAAGCCATGTTAATTTCAAATCAGACGTTAATATGTGCTTCCGGACTGTTTAAATAAATTAAAGGTTTTCATCATTTAATTGCAAGCTCAATTAATGAAACTCAAACCATTTTCTGTGATGCGAAATTGATGATTATCGTTCATGCAAGAATTTTGTATTATCATGGTAGGTTATATTTGGAGTCGTTCATTTTATAATAATGTCTGAATCAATATTTACTAGCAAAATTACTGAAAATTTATTAAATTAAACACCATCATCAAACTCAATCATAACGAGAAAACTTACTACCGTTCATGATTCCTAAAAAGTAATAATAACATAAAAATTTCCTATTTTCGTTTCATCGAATATATGTAGTTGAAATCGAAAATCCTCTATTATCCTTTTACTAAAGTCACTGCAAGATAGATACGTACCTGCACCATTCGGCGGAATGCAATGCTTTTCCCAAATTCACTGAACAGTAAAATTGTGATGCTACTTCAGTATTATAAATTTAATTCGCTTTTCGTGTCTGTCTGTGTGACCACGTTTTTCTTCAATTTGCGGTTTTCACCATCATTTAGAGAATTTATTTTGAAAAACTTATATGTATATAACACTTACATACATACATACATAAGCTCACGCCTTCCATAGAACCCCTGTTACGATCCTCACATACTGCATTTGATCGTTTACGTTCATAGTTCATACATACCTACATCTGGTCATACACACACGCCGGTTGCGAGCCGATATGAAAGAAAGAAAGAAAGAAAGAAAATGCGTTTATTTGCGGTAAACATGACGCAAAAAATAACACAAACACAAAAAATATGAAAAGGTTGGGGGAAACATGCGTCACATCCACGCAAAACGGCTATCGCTCAGCATTATGCCGCGACCCTATGCAAGACAGAGCCCCAGCGCTGGTTTTCAGCGACAGCCGGCCGATATGTATTATATACAGGGATACTACCATAGATTTAGTACATGATTCTGAAACACACGGCGAAAAATGTTCGTCGAATATTTAAAAAAAGAATTGCTGTTCCATACATTTTGCCCGCGTAGGTACTGCACTTTTCTATGAAACCGGAGATTTTTTTTTTGATAACTGACTGTAAATTTTTACACTATAAGGTCTAGAATCGTGTGCTGATTTCAGGGTAACAGTTTGCGCGTCGATGCCACACTGTACACATTTATCTTAAACTAACATATTAAATATAGTAGTGCTATTATGTAACCATCTCACCGTGAAAACTTAAGTGAAGTGAGCGTGGAGTGAGCTGTCATTAGTGTCAATCCCTAGTGTCAGGTGGAATTAAAGCTCACTTCAAACTCACTTCACCTACGTTTTCACGAGATTTTTATAGAATAAGTAGATCGGCTGCAATCTCGATGTTTTGTCAAGTCATAAGAACCGTGCGAAACAGGGGCGGGTAGCTAGTTGATAAAATAATTGTAACTGAGTCGAATCCTTATAATTTTCAGGAGTCGTGAACATTTTCTTTACCATTGTAGTCACTCCCTGGAATATCAGAGTTCCGCTAGCTTGGTTTAATCTGCCACTAGTCCATGGGGACCAAACTAATATTTGCTACAGCAAAATTGTTGTTTCTTAAGAAAAAAATATTTTATTGTTAACGAAAACTGGGCTTGATTTTGTCTTGCGAAATGGATTTTAATTCAGTAGTGTCTGAATTTTAACCTTAAAATTTTCTCACGGTATTCCATCGATAATGTTTAAACCGGGAGATATGTAATACAATACTTTCAACTACTTAAGTGGTGAACAAATAAGCTGTTGGATACTTAACAAAACACGTCTTAACAAGAATGCTTTTAAAAGAATATAATAATGCTTTTAATTCCTACGATGCTCCTGACTGTGATCAATTTATACATGTACAGTCGCCAGCCCATTAGATTATACGAAACAGTCAAATTTCTCCAAATGATTTACGCCTTAAAATTTCAAAAAAGTTCAAAATCGAAAGAGGAAATTTGTCAGTTTGTGGTAACTTGACATGCTGCTGTGTGTACAAACGACACGCCCCTGCAGCGCACGGTATTTAGAAATTGACAGAACATCGAGATTTCTTAATTATACATATGTAAATTTTATATAAACATTTTATCCGTCAAAATCCGTTGTGTAGTCTAGAACACAGACAGACCAGAAAAGCGACTTCAATTTATAATAAGTATGTACTTATAGCATAATTATATAAAAAGGGTTATTGGTAATATGTCGGCAATTCAATAAGGGGATATAGGGGAGGTCATTTGCAACCAAATTACCCCTATGCAAATGTTTACCATTTCCACGTAATATGACAGTTTATATTTTTGGTAGTTTTTTCTTTACTTTTAAAATTTATTAAAAAAACCACAAAATGATTTTTTTTTAAATTTATTATTATTTGTTTATATTTCAATTCTTAATAATCAACCATAAAATGACAATTATCTTTCATATTTTTTAAATCAGAGCACACAATTTTCATCATTTAGAGCAGGTTATTTGACCTAAAATGGTTGATTTCTGCAAAAAAACATGGATATCGACAGAACATTTCAAAAATAAATACAACGTCTCAGCTATCCAACGAGATACATTAAGATACCTTATATCTTCAGAAAAATATAAACTGTCAAATTACTGGCAAATGTTTGACGTTTGCATAGGGGTCATTTGGTTGCAAATGAGCTCCCCTACATCCCCATAATGGATTTCCGTCGTATTACAAATAGCCCTGTAGACATAGAAGATGTAGGTAAGTTAGTACCAACTTAATAACAAAGAAGAAAACTCGTTTTAATTTTGAATCAATTCTTGCGACCGCAGTAAAAAAATCGAACTCCAAGGAACAATTTCGCTCTCATGAAATTCGGTAAAATTGTACTGTTAACAACAGAACATGATGTAATCAAAGAATCATTCGAATTTTACTTTAGAATACGAAAAGGTAAACGTGATAACAGTCATATCGACTTGCAACGTTTTTCCTTTAGATGTAGAATAATTTGCAAAACCCTTTGGGTAAAACCTGTTACTGAACGGTTAACATTAGGGTAACAATACTGTATTCCTCCCTAATGTTTTTGTGTAGGGAAAACTACGAGAATTGTAATTTTATACAGACATTCGAATGTTGAGGAGTTGTTATGAATTGGAATTGCTCTCTCTCCCAGTCTTTAGGCTCACCCCCTATAATGTTGTCGTTAACATCTGCCGGATCATTCTGTAAAAATCTCACCGTGAAAACTTAGGTGAAGTGAGCGTGGAGTATACTGTCAACAGTGTCAATCCCTAGTATCAGGTCGAATGAAAGCTCACAACAGCTAAGTTTTCACGGTGAGATTGTTACAGACTAGATCGGCTGATGCTAGGGATTAACACTGCTGTTAGCTCACTTCACGTAAGTTTTCACGGTGAGATTGTTACAGAATAGGTCTGCAGTTCTGATAATAAAAAAAAAATGACCACAGGAGAGAAGTGAAAACTTACGACTGGAGCCGAGTATACGCGATCTAGCGCCACCAACCCGAGCGTGAGGATTCAGTTTCGTGCACTGTGCACTATTCAGAAAGAGCGCATAGTGCGCCTAAATAAGTTTTGACTTTAAAGAATATACTTAACCGTTTTTTGAAAATAACCGTGTTTGCTGTTATGCTTGGTCATCGTATGCTTTCGAAAACTAACATATAAAGCCTTAAATAATACAAGGTTTTTAGAACAAATTATACCAAAGTATATTGCTATTTAAAATGCTTATTGTCAAGCAACATCTCTAGGTGTGATTTTAACATATAATTTATCATACCTGACAATTCGATTCACCAAAATATTGAAAGATTCGTATCGTCAATGATGGTAAGTCCCTGTGGGAATGGCTGGTGAATATTCATATGTTATAATATTGTATGATATATATATATACCATACAATACCTATTGAAGACACGCGAAAATGTACGTCTCTAACCATTGATTTGCACGTTAATAATGATCGAAGTTAGTAAACGATGTTAAACATGTTTTTTTTAATTTTTTATGTTCTATGTTTGAATTGTTGTGTCCTCTAACGTCACTATTATTTAAGGGGCTGACAACAGCTAAAGCGCGGTCACTGTCGGACTGCATAGAAAAGAAAGAGAACCGCGATGACAGAAAGCAATTACATGATGACAGAAAGGTAATTTGTTGCAAAATATGAAGCAATTCTCTATTTACAAGAAATCTAATTTGAAAAAAAAACCGAATGATTGCATGTATATTAGTATGGTATTTAATTGTTAAAATATTTTTTGAGGTATCTTCGTGACTTTTTTCTATCGTACCAAATTAGTTGTATTATGTTTTCAACACACTATCTAACTGGCATATATCCAGAAGAATATGATATATTTTTCTGATTTTGTTTACAGCAGTGGATCATATACTTTTAGGCATTATAAAACTTGCGTTTAGGTCACGTAGTCCCCTTAAGAAGAGAAGTTGATCCAATTAATCTGCCTAGCCTTTACCAACTTGGTTGGGGTCTGCTTCCAGTCTAAGTCTAATCTGACCTCCACAACCCAGGTACTGTGTAATACGATACCCCTTGGTAAGACTGGTTGTCAGACTTTCGGGCTTCTGACGACCCGTAACGACTGTCAAAGATCCACATATGACAGCCACGACCAACGGCTTAACGTGATTCTCGACGCACAAAGGGGTCTTGGTATGTAAAAATGGTCACCCATCCACGGACCAACCGCGGCAAGCGTAGCTTAACCTAATCGATCGACCGGTGCGGCTGTTATTACTTAGCCACAAGCCCCGAAAGAAGAGAAATTTATTATATTATTAAAATTAAAGCACACATTTGTTTAAGTAAGAGGTTGTGTAATTATTACTATCTATGTGTTTGCACATACAATGATAGTGGAACTCCAGTTAAAATTATTTTTTCGTGCGAACTTTCTATTGCTAAACATCACTCAGCTTATAAAGCTCATATTTGCTGAGAAATTCCTAACTTCATACGACTCATTACTAAGCCTGATGTCCCTAGTTATATTATACGAAATTCTGAAATTGCGGTAGTTTTGACACAATTATTTTAAATTGAAGGCACATAAACGGTTATTCGTACCTTATTACCTTATTAAGGCACGTTAAGCCTATGACGGTACTGTGTACGTAAATTTGCGGATTCATGTAAATTATCGGAGTGTGAAATGGTTAATATAATTAAAGCTGGGCGTAGAAGTGCGGACGCGTGAAATTGACGCGGCCGTCCCCAGCAGCATGTGCACCTGCCACTATACGAATAAATTCAATTTATCTGGTGTTGTTATGTTATTAAGTGAAGTTGTAAGCCTTTAACTGAGTCTAAAAGATGAAATGAAAAACTGGTTCGATTTTTGAATGAAAGTTTATGATATTCGTTTGTTTTTCTTGCAATAGGTAGTTTTATGTGGGTATTTCTGCTTGCAATATATTATGTATTGTTGAATGTTTTGTTTTTTTAACCCACGCTTCGAGCTTTTAACGCCTGCAGTACATTTTTTAAGCATGATTATTACTCACGTGCTGTCTACTTTGTACAATTCACCAATATTAGATTAAGACAAAACATGTCATCATAAATCTCATAAAGTTGCATCTTGGTTAACCTATTGGCCGGCCCGGTCGGATTAATACGACAAATGTTTTCGTGCCCGTGTCGCCTCAGTCGTATACCTACATATATACGACAGAGAAACTATATTCGTTTCTTGTAACTTATTTCATTGCACAACCCCATTTGTTGATTTATGAGCTGGGCGCTGGGGGCACGGCAATTGATACAAAACCAAGCGGTCAAAAGGTTAAAGTTTGTCAGTTAGTTAAAATATGAAACAATAAATTGTTCCTTTCCCAAGGCATTTCATATACTAGCCATAAATCAAACATCTTTATTACCTTATTTATGACAAAGTTGAGCTTCAAATAGTATTGAGGGATTTAATTAATGAAATAATCAGTCACTAACCCGTTGTTAGCAGAAGGCACTGTTAAACTTACTCTTTGCCATCCCATTAAATTATATCTGATAGAGAAACATGAGCATTCGTAAGAAGCTGGCAGTATCATCACAGCGGTAATGTTTTCTCATTGTTTGTCCTATTTGTTTTTAATAACTCATGTATTTATGTACATTTATTTGTGCTTATATTTATATATAATTAGGTATATGTATTATATGTATTTATAGACTAAATAAGTTTATACGTGTCTTTATATTTAAAATTATTTAATCCTAAAATATCATTATAAATTGCACCTGCCACTGTTTGTCTCTGCATCACCCAAAGGTTGACTAGTAGAAAATGCCTATGGCATTAAGTCCGCCTCTGTACATTTGTGTGCTTAAAGTGTTAAATAAATAAATAAATAAAACATGGAATAAAAAGACACACTGCCCCATAAAAGCTACGTTAAGGTCAGGTGGATCGATAGTCGTGGAGAGGATCCGGCAGTTGGGTCTCGAGGTGGCTTTGCACAAGTCCGAGGCCATGTTTTTCCATGGGCCCCGGAACAGGCCACCATCGGGATCCCAACCAACGGCAGGAGGGGTTCACATCGGCGTCGAGTCCACGATGAAGTACTTAGGACTCGTGCTCGATAGCCGGTGGAACTTCGTGGAGCACTTCCGACGTTTGGCCCCCAAACTGGAACGGACTGGGGCCGCCCTCAAGCGGCTCCTGCCCAACCTGAGGGGTCCAAACGCCTCCTGCCGGAGGCTTTACGCGGGGGTCGTGCGGTCCATGGCTACATATGGGGCCCCGGTGTGGGCGCGTTCACTGCGGCGGAGAGCCGCCCACTATCTGAACGCGCCCCAAAAGGTGGTAGCCGTAAGGCTGATCCGGGGCTACCGCACGATCTCGGGCGAGGCGGCAAGCCTCCTTGCCGGACTGCCGCCGTGGGATCTGGAGGCGATAGTCCTCGCGCGCCTGTATGAGTGGCGCGCGGAGGCACTACGCCGGGGGGAAACCCCGCTTCCGCGGCAAATCGCGGCGGAGCGGACGGACCTCCGGCGTGATCTCATGGCGGCATGGAAAGAGCGACTGTCGCAACCCAGCGCAGGGCACGCCACGATAGCGGCGGTAAGACCCCTCTTTGAGGAGTGGCTAGAGAGGCGTCACGGCGTCCTCACCTACCGCCTGACGCAGGTCCTCACCGGACACGGATGTTTCGGGAGGTTCCTGCACATCATCAGGCGGGAGGAAACGCCCGGGTGTCACCACTGCGATGATCGCCCCGAGGACACGGTGGAGCATACGGTGGGGGCCTGCCCTGCATGGGCGGAGCACCGCCGTGTCCTAGTAGAGGAGATCGGCAGCGGCGGCGACCTCTCACGCCCGGCCCTGGTTCAAGCCATGGTCCGGGGCGAGGGGGAGTGGGAGGCAGTCACCTCCTTCTGCGAAGCAGTCATGCTAGCGAAGGACGTGGCGGGACGGGAGAGGGAGAGAGTCTCCCGTCCAAGCCGCCGCGGTAGACGCTCCGGGCGTCGGGAGCCGCGTGACGACTCCCGGCCACCGTAGGCGCGGGCCTGCGGGCGGTGAGTAATGGGTAGCTCACCGTCCGATCAGGACCAGGCCCGTGCTGGACGGCGCGTACGTGTTCCACGCGCGCCTCAAAGAGATGTCAGCATCGAAGAGGGGGTCCACTAGGGCTCAAGCCTGCCGGGAAAGCGGGATCATCCAAAAGGGGTACCGCTGACCCGGAACATAAAGCGCCAAGGAAGGAACACGGGTGGGTTTTAGTCAGTAAGAGTCTGACACTCCCTTCCGCTCCACCCAGAGCGGGAGGAGTCATTTGATGATTTCCCATCCTCAAAAAAAAAAAAAAAAAAAAGGTCAGGTGGATGCTAAATATGGAAACTACCAAGCTCTTATGAACTACCTGATGGATTATTGCCATAAAAGAAAAAGTACTAATAAGATTGATTTGGATATTTATTGTAAAATTATCAGAAAGACATACGACCACAAGCACACAGGAACAAAAGGGACGACAGCAGTGACAGATGACACACAGCTGTCATTAGTATAGAACACGTTTACGAAGTCCGCAAAGCAATTACGTTGGATTGCGTTTACAGAGCACATTATCAATTACCAACACTACCAAACTTAATTTTATTTCAAAATTCAAATTCAGAACGTGTCATCTTACCAATGAAATCAAATCAAAATATTTTATTTCACAGAAACCTACATGGGCACAAACTTATGAAACGTCAAAAGCTAGGTGCACGGTTCTAATTGGTCGTTTCCTTTGGAGAAGAGCCGGCAAGAAACTCCACGGGTACTATTTTTAAAAATGATTGGCTTTTTACAATGTTTTCAAATCACAGTGTTTATAGGCATGGGGGGACAATGCAGACTTGTCAACTGGTAACTGTTAACCTAGTACTTAACAAGATAGAAAATGGTCTACAAATATTAAGTGTACAAGTTAGGCCTACAACGTTCTCACATTCACAAAATACAAAGATCTATAAAAAAATAAAAGCCTATTTAAAAACATATCATGGCATGACTGCTATTACCAACAACTATAACAAATTTGGATTATGCCAAAGAAGTATGTAATAAAAAAGAAAAAAAATCTTAATTTGGGAGCAGTTAATAAACATTTACATAGTGTTGCCGTTAATAAGGTACCAGGGTAGCCACGTGTGCAGAAGGAATTGTTGCCAAACGGCCTTGTCTTCAACGTAGTCTTTAATCTTATAAAATATGCTTTTTTTAATAAGGATACGTTTGATGTGGGGTTTGATCTTCCCATCACTAAGTTCTGTAACCGACTTTGGCAACTTGTTATAAAAGCGGTTACTGTTTATAAGAAATGACTAGCTCGTTTTAGTTAATCTAATTTTGGGTATCACAATTTCCTTTTTACTACGTGTATTTATATTATGGAAATCGCTTGTTATTTTGAAAAGTCCTAAGTTTTTGCGAACATACAAAATACTTTGAAAGATATAAATATTGAACTAATAAAAATAATAGACTTAAATATTGCAAGATTCATACTCGCAGCTCATTATATATATCTATTGACATAACTACGTTTGTGGCAAGTTTCCGATCCGCATTGATTTGATAGTCGTTACATATCTAGCTCAGCAAAATTTTGCTGTTTTTGGAATCTCCTTGCTCCATCCTCTCATTGACTTATTCAATTTAATTTATTACGCTGACACTTTTAACAATATTTATTTATTTAACCATTGATGTACACACTTATATAAACAGACAAGAGGAAAATAACAGATAAATAGGTATAAACGTGATGTTTATTTGTAATGAAATCTCTTCCAGCATACCTGCGATAGGATAGTAGTATTGTAATTCCAATGATCTGTCAGTTATTGTTAATTTTTAATTTGGAATTGAAACCTTTGCATGCCCATGTGACGGTAAAATATGGAGAACTTTATTATAAAAAACACCTATTTATACTATACCCATGTTTGCAAGGAATTATATGATTTGATTTTGATTTTGAAAACTGAAGCTTGAATGCTTGCTAACTTGCTTGCTTTACACACATGCGTTGTATAACATCACGCCTGAAACCCCCGAACGGTTGGGCAGTGGTGTACCTATAGTACCTTCATCCACATTTCGCCAGTCATGTTTTAAGTCGCATATAATTTGAAAGACCGGTTGGTGCAGTTAGTAGCGACCCTGCCTTCTGAGCCGCTGGTCCCGGGTTCGATCCCCGGACAAGTCAAACATTTGTGTGAATGAACATGTCTGTTTGACCTGTATCTGGGTGTGTATATGTATATAAGTATGTATATCAGTCATCAGGTTACCGTAGTACAGGCTCTACCTAGTTCGGGACCTGGAGACCTTGTGTGGATGTTGTCTCATATCTCTCTCTCTCTCATATCTCAAAAAAATTGTGTGCGAGCTTATTGCCGTCAAACCGCACACAAATCTAGACTTCGAGCTGCTTCTGAGAAATTCCCGATGGAAAACCTAATAACACTTTTCCCGATCTGGGAATTCGTGCTCGACTCGTGCTCAGCAGCAGCGCTTCCGACCAATAGACCAACGAGGTGTTATTTTATTTGTGGATATTTTAATAAATATTTTCAGCTTTATTATTACATATTCGAGAGCCATTTGACAGTGTCTACATGACGACTCAAAATTTATAAATTCATTTAAAAAAATACAACCAATCATCAGTTCTGTGCAATAGATTAATAAAAAAAATACTGCTTTCAGCAGGTGCCCCAAAGTACGAAGCAAAAAAAAAAAACAAAAAACATTATACAATTATCATTTATATCCCTTGTTTTCAAGGAACTAACGTGAAGAAAATATTACGTGGATTAAGTATTGATGACTATCGTAAATAAACAATTATTACCTACTATGATAAGTTTCCCGTGTCCATTGATTAGGTAAAGCGAATCCGATTAACTTTCTCATGTTGTTGGTATATTATCTTCCGTTTCTACTTACCTACTTATTATACCAGACATAAGCTTTAAGCTATTGACCTAGTGACATTTACAGAATTGATTTTTACTGTTAGCTACATAATAATATTTTGAAACTTGCTCAAATTATATAATTTAATTTTAAGTTCTACATAACTAGGGACCTTTTTGAAATTATAATATTTTGCTATACTTACCTAAGCAAGATTATCTATAAAAATCAATGCCACTTTTCGTTGTCATTTTATAACTCAAGAACGGATGGACCGATTTTGATTATTTCATTTTTTAGAATATAGCTTGAAGTACGAGGCTGGTTCAGACGGAGAGAAAAATTAAAAAAAAAAATGTTAGGTGGTACGAAGTTCGCGGAGTCAGATAGTTTTTTATAAATTTAGAATGACTATTAAGGCGCTGCCCAAACATAGGACACCATAAAACTCTCAGTTTTTTTGTCGCACAGCTAGGCGCATTGGTACATATTTCAAGCCAGAAAAAAGTTCAGTGTATTGTCAAATGCCCAAAGAAAATACTTATTAAAAATCTATATCTAGAAAAATCAATGCCACTCTGCATTGTAATTTTATAACTCAAGAACGGATTGACCGATTTTGCTAATTCTTTTTTTAGAATATTCCTTGAAGTACGAGGATGGTTCATACGGAGAGAAAAATTTAAAAAAAATTTAGGCGCTACGAAGTTCGCGGGGTCAGCTAGTATTTCATAACAATAAAATAGTATTATGATAAAAAAAATCGTAAAACAGAGTACAATTTTTTTTTCCGTTGCCCTATTATCAATACTTGGAGCGTAAACTATCATATTTAATATAGGAAATTCAATCAACTAAAGAAGTACCTAAAAAATATTCCTGTATTCTAGATACAGGATTTTTTTTTTAATAAATCAAAATTGTTACCTAATTTATTTGGGCACAGCCCACATGATAACCGTAATCATTCTTTAACACCTACAAGTAACTATAGACGAAAACGCTTTCACTGTTTTTACTATACACATAAAACCACACGACCTTTTTGTTAAAACAGAGGGTTTTCAACAAAAACTTTAACGTGGGTTACATACTAGGACATACGTCATACCTACCTACTCTTGGGTTCTAGTCATTTAAATGCGGTAAAAAAGCTACAAATAAACACATAAAAGTTCGTATTACGTGTTGTACAATTTACTGCCGTTACGGTTTAGGTACTTCTAAATGATCACTTGCGATGGACATAACTTGCGAGAGCTTTTCAATGAAAGTAACTTGCTAGGAGATTTATGTACCTACTTATTAAAAAATTTTTAACCTATTTTTTTGGGAACACCCTCGCACCTTATTAGAGCAATGATTCTCCAACGCTTCTAGATGTTTAGTATTATAATAGTAGTCTATGCTTCTAGAGTTTAAGTAAGTTTGTATGAGATTTATGTACCTACATATTAAAAAAAAATTAACCTATTTTTTTGGGAACACCCTCACACCTTATTAGAGTAATGATTCTCCAACGCTTCTAGATGTTTAGTATTATAATAGTAGTCTATGCTTCTAGAGTTTAAGTAAGTTTGTATGAGATTTAAATACCTACATATTTAAAAAAAACTAACCAATTTTTTTGGGAACACCCTCACACCTTATCAATGATTCTCCAACGCTTCTAGATCTTTAGTATTATAATAGTAGTCTATGCTTCTAGAGTTTAAGTAAGTTTGTATGAAATACAGTGTGAGTGATTACAATGTGCACAAATCAAAATGAGGGAATCAAAGCTTAATTTTATCGATACAAAAAATATTTTTAAAAAATCTAAATATTTTTTTTTATATTTTCTATGGATTTTTTTTAAATTTTGTTTTCTAATGTGACTCCAGCGTAAACAAAACGGTGTAACTTTAAACTAATTGATCTGTCGCAATGAAACAACGTCCTCGTAAAATGAAAATTGTGGAAAACAAACTACCCTCAATTGAAAATAAACATGTTTTTTAGCAAAAAATCTGTTGCTTTTTCCATATTTTTTTTACAATAATCGTAAAAATTCTTAATAAGACGCCTCCATTTTCTACCGTTTTTATTACTTACTCTAAGTTATTTTTCATCGTATTAGCCACCTAATGATACAAATTGCATGTTTTTAACTCAATCGCATCATTTCTTAAGAAAGGCCCAGCGGACGGCTACGCACTATTGTTTAGCAGGTAGATAGCCTTTTTTTTTAAATAATATACAGGGTGGCCGGAACATTGACGTCCAAATATAAAATTTCGGTCCCTCGTATCGTGGGGTATTCGAATCACCCCCATGTATGTTCCGCGACTTTTCATAGTTTTCGAGTTATGAATTTTTTTCTGAATGTTTGAAAATTTTCGACCTGACCAACCTAAAAAAATTCAAAAAAAAAAGTAGAGGGTTTTATCGAGTTTCTTTTTTTGCAACTGAATTTTCATAAGTAGTACTTTTATGCATAAAATAATCAGCTTCGTAACTGTGGTGAAAGTTATGAAAATGTTGATCTAAAGTGAAAAATTTACGTTCGGTAAATTATGACTTAAATTTTCAACTTCAAATTAAAAATCTAAACAGGTGACTTCATGGTTCTCAAGTAGGCTTCAAGAATGCGCCAGACTCTCAGCTTTCATAATCATTAAAAAACGTAGGACTTAATGGGGCTAAGTTTGGCCTTAATCGGCCTTCAAAGACTGCGAAGGGGAAAATTCTTAAAATTAGCTATCTGATTAATAATTTTTTTTTTTTCCATTTTCTCGCTCCTAAGGTTATTTAGTTTGCTAACCAAAAATGACTGCAGGAAAGCTAAGATTTAAACACGGAGATTTTTTTAAATGTTAGTTTAATGAATTTTGCGCGATCCGTTCTCGTGGACTATGGGTTGTAAACGAGGGTGCAACTCTTTTACCTGCAATAACAATGGACCGAGAGGAAAAGAGACCGAATTATTGCTATCTCTCTCACGCAAGGCGCGCAACCGAAGCCAACGCAAAACAAGTACCTCAGTCGTACTCACATTGTGTTTACTGCTATACGCGTGTCGCCATTTTGTCTTTACCACACTCGCTTTGCCCACGGACTCCGCTGCCTACTTGTTTGACTACTTTGCTCGTTTATTGGACTGTGTTTTGCATTCTGATTTGGACTTTTTTTACGTGGAAGTGTAAAAAATGAGTTACACGTTAAGTGAATATGCAGAAATGCATTATTTTTATGGAGTTGCACAAGGAAACGGCCATGAAGCAGCGCGACTGTATCGCGAACAACTTCAACGTCGTGGTGGGCCGCAACCTGAGCGATATCCCGACCATCGTGTTTTTATTAACACGCACAACACTTTGATGGCAGGCCGCATTCCTGGTCGACGCGGCAGTCATGAAGGAATCCCTAGAGCTAACCCGGATCGCAGAGAAATGGTGCTGGAAGAAGTTCAGCGAAATCCGTCTACGAGTACGAGAAGTATGGCTCGTGCTCTGAACATCCCAAGGACTTCTATCCAAGACATTCTTCACGATGAAGAATACCACGCGTTCCACATCCGACGAGTCCAAGCTTTACTGCCTACAGATCACCAATTGCGCGTTGATTTTTGCCAAACCATGTTACGAAAAGAGCAAGAGGATCCTGGATTTTTCAATAAAGTTTTATGGTCAGATGAGTCACGATTTGAGCGATCCGGAATATTCAATATTCATAATTACCACACGTGGGCGAATGAAAATCCACTCGAAGTGAGAGCTTCGACATTTCAACATCGCTTCAGCGTTAACTTGTGGTCTGGTATTCTCAATGGCGAACTAATTGGTCCGTTTGAACTGCCGTCCAGACTTGATGGAGAAACATACAAAAACTTTTTGGAAAATGAACTTCCATTGTTGCTGGCAGATGTGAATCTCGAACTCAGACGAACCATGGTGTTGCAAAATGACGGCGCCCCGTGTCACTATGCAACCCAGGTCCGAAATTACTTAGATGAAACATACCCCAACAGATGGATCGGACGCAGCGGACCAATTAGGTGGCCTCCACGCTCACCTGATCTCAACCCCATCGATTTCTTTATTTGGGGCTATTACAAGGAAATAGCATACGCCCGAGACTGTTCAAGTGAACAAGAGCTGAGGCAGTTGATTGCAGAAGCTGAACGTGTTGTGAGAGAGAACAGAGACGCTTTTAGACGATTGCCAGACAATTTCTTACGTAGGTGTAGAATGTGTATTGCTGCTGGTGGTGGCCACTTTGAAAACCTTTTCTAAATGTTAAAAATAAATTAAGTACTTTTTTCACATTATCATCTGTGTTTTATTCAAAACCACTTTTTACGTAAAACTTTTCTTACCCAACTCTGAAACTATTTGTTGGTTAGTTTTCAGTATTCTTATCATTAATTAACCTTAGGAACGAGAAAATAGCCAAAAAATAATAATTACTCAGATGGGTAATTTTAAGAATTTTTCCACCTCGCTGTCTTTGAAGGCCGATTTTAAACAAAGTAGCCCTATTAAGTACTTCATTTTTTTTATGATTATGAAAACTGAGAGTCTGGCGCATTCTTGAAGCCTACTAAGGAATTATGAAGTCACCTGAAGATTTTTAATTTAAAGTTGAAAATTTGAGTCATAATTTACCGAACGTAAATTTTTCACTTTAGATCAACATTTTCATAACTTTCATCACAGTTACGAAGCTGATTATTTTATGCATAAAAGTACTACTTATGAAAATTCAGTTGCAAAAAAAGAAACTCGATAAAACCCTCTACTTTTTTTTTTAGAATTTTTTTAGGTTGGTCAGGTCGAAAATTTTCAAACATTCAGAAAAAAATTCATAACTCGAAAACTATGAAAAGTCGCGGAACATACATGGGGGTGATTCGAATACCCCACGATACGAGGGACCGAAATTTTATTTTTGGACGTCAATGTTCCGGCCACCCTATTGTGTTTAATGTCTAAATTATTAAATAACATAAACCTGAAAGTACCTGCAAGTAACTACAGAATATGAAAACACTTACACTGCACACACACGCGATTAAGAATAATTATTGTTTTTAACATTTCCATCTGTCATTGATAGGCACTCTTTTTCAACCTTTTGCACCCACAGCTGAGAAGGTATCTATTTGCTGTTATTCTGTTGTGATCCATCATCATTTCGAAATTGGAACGTCTATCCTGGATTGTTTTATTGAAAACAAGTGACTTCCACTTTCGAATTATGTGCTGTCATTTGCGTAGATAGGTTCGGCTATTCTGTAAAGTTCAATAACTGTACAGAATAGCGCTGCCGCCGGTCTGTTCTGTAAAAATCTCGCCGTGAGAACTAAGGTGACGTGAGCAGTAATTCCACCTGCAGTGCGATTCTGTAAGCATTTCACCCTGAAAACTTAGGTGAAGTGAGCGTGGAGTGAGCTGTCAGTGCCGCCGCCACTGATGCTAGGGATTGACCGACGATTATATTTACAATCATAATCGAGATTATTTTGGATAATAATATTTTTTATGGAAATTCTATTGATAACTATATATTATTTCTAAGATAAGTGTCTAAAACAACATTGAGTTTCCAACTCAATTTCTGTTTTGCTATGTTATTTTAAAACCCCGAAAATAGTAATGTTTAGATTCATTTAAATCTATTATTTTAATTCTATTGATCATGTTATATTCTTTCAAAGCTAGTATGTACTAGCTTTGAAAGAATATAACATGATCAATAGAATTTTGAAAAAAATATTATTAAAATCTCGATTATGATTGTGAATGTAACGTTGGTCAATCCCTAGCATCAGTGGGATGACACTGACATCTCACTCCACGCAAGTCTTCACGGTGAGCTTTTTACAGAATCGACCGGCTGATGCTAGGGATTGACACTATTGACGGCTCACTTCACTTATATAGTTAGATTTTTTCAGAATAGATCGGCTGATATCGTTGTGGGTTTGTGGGATTTACATAATTTTCATTAGTATTAGGCTTCCATTAGGTATTGTGCAAAACGAATAATCCCTTTAGGTACTGACATTTAACCAACTTAGCGCGGGCAATCGTGCAGTGTTGGTACAATTTTATTTCTAACTACTTTTAGCTTTTCACGGGAAACTAAACTTTTATTGCGGACTTAATTTTAATTGTCTGATTTTGCATATTCTTAGAAATTGCTTTATTAATTTCGTTCACGTTTCCAACTAACTGTAAAAGACTACGTGAATATTTAATGTTATAAAAAAACTCTTATTATTTGTTAGAAAAATTGTTGACCTGCTTCCAGTACAGATATTGCTTATCTTCTCTGATCATAATATTTCATGGACGGAGAAAATTAAAATAATTTCTATGCCTTCACTCTGAAAGTTTAATTTAGTTAAAGTGGAACCCGATTGAATAGACAACTCCCCTGCCTTTTAATTAAATGCAATGCAATGCTTTTTGCATGCAAAAATCGTGTCAGGGTAATGTCAAAGTCAAAGTCAAAGCATTTATTTCAAATAGGCACATAAAAGGCACTTTTGAACGTCAACATTTACATTTAAATAGAATTTATTCTAGTCGCCCCTTCCAAAAGGTAGTTTCGTATGGAGAAGAATGGGCAAGAAACTCCACCGTTACTCTTTTAAAATTGGTTACAATATTTTGTATACATTAATTATATAATTTTATGTGAAGACGATGCACCTATAATAAAAAATTACCCTACCACAATAGGTAAAAATAATTTAATAAACGTAGCAATGATAAAGAAGTTAATTAAGTGATAGATACCTACACATATGTGAATTTCAATATTGAAACATGATACAATCTCAGACCAATAAACTTTTTTGTTGGTCTGAGGATACAATGCGTTTGATTCTTTGAACGCGATTGCGTAACTTTCCCCTCTCAATATTTTCCTGAATAATGTAGGTGTAAATGCCATACCACAAATATATATTTGGTAAGAATCGATTTCCTCTCCTTTTATATTTTTTTGTTATTACCATCTTATACATTCACTAGCATAATTTTATAATAAAACTTTTGTGATAAAGATAAACTAATTGTTTACCATCTCAAAATAAGAACTAAACTAGTATTTGGATGTTAAAAGACTAACTGGAAAAATTATAGCTCTTTTGTTTTTCTTATCATAATCAGCCTATAATGTTCCCACTGCTAGGACACAGGCCTCCTCTCAGTGAGAGGGAGTGGGACGTAATCCACCACGCGGGCCCAGTGCGTGTTGGTAGATGTCACATCACTTCGAATTTTCAGTTCTAGGACATGCCGCTTTCCTCACGATGTTTTCCTTCGCCATTTTGAGAGCAGTGGTCATTAAATAATTTTGCACATAGTAAAGCGCCTGTCTGGGTTTGAACCTACAACCTACAGTACTCGTCAGTCGCGGCCATTACCACTGGGCCGCCACTGCTCCATTCTTATCATTGCTTGTCCTCAACCCTAGAATACCCGAACAAACTGTGTTTTTATTTTCTTAATATTAAATCTGGCACCTATATTAGTCCCTGGAGACTAATCAGACAGACTAACAACGTTGTATGTTGGTCTACAGTGCATACGTCACTTCGCATGTGAACCCTCCGTGTATCGACAGTGACCTACTTCTTCCGCATGATAGAGGAATAGGTGACACATTAGGTCATTCGTTTACATTCACTGATTAGCATAATGATAATATTGAAATATTGTGTATGAAAATGTATTCTTAAAGAGGGAATGTTAGGAAAAATTTGAGAAATTCGGTGCCATACAAACATAACAAGAAAATATACTCCTCCATTTTCTGAAGTCGGTTAAGAAATAAGCCTTTCATATGTCAAAGAGGAGTAACTTTAGTGCGAGCCTGAATTTTTTCAAAATGCTGATTTCAAAATGTCACAAAAAGTCTCTGATTTCAAAATGGTATAGGGTTTTAGTGTTAAAAAACCATGAATGCATACATCAAAAGTGTCTAGGGATCTAGGTTTTTTTAAAAGTATTTTTGTTGCCCTATTGAAATTAAATAATATAATGTCTATTTAGATTAAGTAAATATAATTTTTCATATGTGTACAAGTAGATCGACGAAGAACTCTCTGATTTTGTTTAATAAAGACTTTTCGCGATTTTTGCTTATGACATTAAATTGTGATAAAAAGATAAAAACAAAACTTTTTAAAGGTTTTCATTGCGTAAAATAATCAATTGGTAGTCTGTATTTCCGCCGTTAACGCGTATAAGTTCTTCCAAATTACGTTGCGGAATCGCCACCCACGTCCGTTGAAACAGGCGAAAAAGATTTTCTGGTTTGTATACGGCACGGCATCCACATTTGGCAGAGCTCTTCTTTGAAGCATATCCCTTGCGTGCTCAATGGGATTCAAGTATGGCGATTGAACAGGCCATGGTAGGACGTTGATATTAGCTGCGGCGAGTGTGTTTGCAACGATTCTGACAGTCTGTAGACGTGCATTATCATGCATAAGCAGAAACGAAGCATCGTATCTGTGCATTGAAATTGCATCTGATCCAAATCAGTTCGTTTCTTCCGCCGATCTAAATACCCGTCCATATCATGATTGTTCCACCTCAGTATGCATGGACTTACGTTATGATTTAAAACGTTCTTGGCGTCCTAAAATATCGAGCACATCTAGTATCTGGTCTCATATCAAAGCGAGATTCGTCAGAAAAACACCAAAAGTGCCACTCTTCTTCTGCCCAATTTCTGTGTTCAAGAACCCATTATAAACGGGTTCTATGAGTCCACATAGGTAGTCATGTAGTCTTAAGTAATGCTGAAGTTTCAACTTGGTATTTTATGTTAAAAGATAGTTTAGATGAGCAAGTTTCTGAATTGTGAGTCTAGCAAAAGCAATGCTAAAGTTTTAACATATTTTTTGTTTAAAATAACTGAGACGACAAATATTTGAAACTGTTAATCCCAATATTAATGTAGGTTCAGTCCTAGTATTTACGAATAGTACTGAGTAGTGAGACCATGCTCATTTTTTGTTTTAAGAACCATTTGCTAATAGGATATATGCTAAAGTGTTGTTTTGATTGTAGGTCGTTTTGTTGTTAGAAGCATATTTGCTTTCAGGACTTTTTGATACTGAGGGATCGCTTATCAGATTCGTGTAACAACATATATGCCAGGGGTTCATAAGCTTTAGTTAACGTCCATATTATATCTAGTTAAGGAAAATGTTCCAATAAACATTATAAGGTAAGAAACACCCCGTTTCGTCTTACTCTATTGACACTTTACTAGATGATTACTTTGAAGGGGATACCTTAGACCGGGCTATAAGGGAAGTAATTAGTAAGGCGTGTATTTACGTAACTCATCATATGATATATGCAAATATGAAAAGGTTATTCTAACTTTTTATACTTGGGTAATAATTTTGAAAATGTGAAGTAGATCAAACTAATAACGGCTTTGAAGAAGATCCTGGAATTAGATCTTGTATAATATACAGCAGTTCCGTGACTGGCTAACAGAAAAACAATAGCCTAATAAACCGCTGAAAATAGAAACATAAAGGACGACGGGATTTTAAAGAATGAAGATGTGCATCAAGAAAGGGTTTTCGAAGTTTACTTCCCATAACGTTCAACGGGGTATTCTTTCGCGTCGGGGAAACCATTTTTTTGTGAATAATTTTAACGAGGATGCAAGAAATAATTTGTTAAACTCACATTTGAAGAAAAGTAACGCTGGTCTTACAAAAAAAAAAGATTGATTGTAATTAAGAATTCAGAATGTCAATACTTAATGTTTGTGAAATTCTAAGTTACAAAGTACGTAGACCAAAACGTCATTACTCAGATTCTTTCTCTCGTTAAAGAATGTTGCACCCTCTGACGTAAAACGCATTACACTCAGTTGAATTGAAACCATTGACAACTTCGCTCAACAATGTGCATAAAAAAGTGAATACTAAACCTCACTTCCACCAAGCGGGGTAGGTTTTCCAACGTGGTGAATTGTAAGCTTAGGTATCATTCAGGCTGGACATAAAACGTCGTTTCAGCTAGTCGCTAGTCAGCCTACATGCGTTCTAATTAATTTTACAAGCGACTATCTAAGCAGCAACTTAATCTTTCTCATTAATAAGTTGAAGCACACCCATTACAAAACCCAAGAATGGTTTATATTTTATATACTCAGAAATGGTTTCATGTGTTTGTTTGAGTATCATTTTGATGTAGGTAAATGTCGAATGCTTATTTCTTTCAAGTCTTGATAATAGGAAATAAAGATATTTTTCAGATCAAAATCTGTGTTCCTTTAAACATTTTTATCGAGAGATGAAAAGCTTTGGTTTCATGTTTGAATGCTTTGGTATTAATCATTTCTTTGCTGCCCCTTGTATTTTTTTGTTATGAACAATATCTAGAAGAATATTAAAACGATTTTATTGAAGCAAAATAGTGAAAAAAATATTGATTAGAAAAAGGTTTTCACGATTGGTCAAAGATTTTTATATTTGTCGTCGATTTGAGGTGTAACAACATTTAAGTACGTAATCTATTTCATAGGTGCGAGCAAATATATCTGTTGGGCAATAAAAGCTGTATTTTCTTTAAAACAATGTCGTGTTCTTAAACCCGTAGAAAATTTAGAAAATTGAAAGTTAAACAAAGACAATTAATTTTCATACCGCGTCTTTCTTTTAAACTATTTACAAAATTCAAAGGTTTTCATATAATCAAGCTACTTTCAAACTAAACATTATAAAAAAATATTTTTATAAGGATATTAAATTACTCTTGATCAAAGGGCTTTACCGAAGTTTAAGCGTAACTTTTCTAATATTTTCTCGACAATCGCTTTGGTAATGTTTAGAAAACTTTTTTATAGTTTTTCAACTCAGTGTTACGAAGTTCATTAGTTCACCACTCTCAAGTTGAACGGTGGAAAGTGAACTTTGAGTCATTAATGAAATAATTATGGAAGTTTAGAGTTACGTTCGTCTTTAAAACGAAGGAGATTATATTTTACGTTGTTTTGCCGGTAATCGTTTGACGCCAGTTTAATCAACGTTCATAAGACGTTTCAAGTTATAAGGACAGTTCAGATTTTGTGATAAAAAGTTTGCGAATATAATTTTTCTTTATTTGAGTATTAAATTACGTTCGTATGTTGATTTGTCACTTTGTTTGGATAAGTAATTGATTAAATTATTAGAAGTTTTATTTTAAATTGGCTAAGGATTTAATATTTATTAAACATTGCCTATTTCAGTAGATTATTAATGACATAGGAAATCACAGTTCTCAATAATAAAATTAAAATTAATTACGGACACAAAATATAAATAATGCATTTCTACAACGATATCTTGGGAATTTTAAAATATTCATAAACGTCGAAAAAAACACAAAAAATTCAAAATAATATCGTTTAAATTGAAAACTTTTCAAGTAAACCGCTACGCTCTCTGCGCAGTATAATATGCGAGCCTATAGGCTCGATCTTGAAAAGTTTGAAACTGTTCTATTTAATTTTTGTACTTACTTACTGTTTAATTTTTTGTTCTATTGTTATAAGTGACTTTAAACGCACTTTTCATAGCTACATATTTTGTATACGTCACTAAATGCATGTTTAATGATTTTATTTCTCTAACAAAATGAAAAAATATCAAAATTTTTGTTGCATTAACTTTAAAAAAACATTATTTTTCTCCTCTTCATTTGTTTGTTTATTTTTCGACAGCATTTTTCGCAATTAAAATATTTTCCAGAAAAAAACTTTCTGAAAATTGGAACTATATTTTCCTGTTCACTATTATTTTGTTTCACTTACCTGGTTCGTATGAAGTGTTGTTTCAGCAAGGTTGGCACCAGGCAGGCACTGGCGTCGGCAACAAGTGGTGTTGTGCAGTATGCCGCCCTGGCGCCCGCTTATATAGCGTGCTCGGCGGCCGCCCTACCCGCCCACCGCCCTAATCATCACCGGAATGCTACTAACATAGTTTGCATTTCAATTTTAGGCAACAAAATTGTATGATGACATTAAATTTGATACTTATTTTCCCAAATTTAGACGTTTTTGCGTATGTTCGTAATGTTTTTCTCTCGGAAAATGTTTAGCCTTTTAAATGTATGAGCGTGAATCGCGTATTTTGCGAAGTGGTGATACCTTTTTAATATGTTTAGATGTAAGTTTAATCGCTGGACATAACTTTTTATGGGAATAAGCTTTTAAAGCTTTTACGTTAAATGATCGAAGCTTTTTAAATGCAAATTTAAGAGAGGATACGTTAATTTGTAAACAAAATGCTTGAAATAATTAAAATATTACAAAAGCAGCTATAATTTAGTATTTCGTTTGCTTATACTTTTTACTTTTATACACTCACGTAACTGTATATTATGTGCCTCCGAGTCAAATTACTTTAAAGTTAAATTATTCCCTTCGGAAACGTTTTATTTTTATTGTTGTTGCAAACAAAATCATTGACGCTTTCGGTCGGTAGATATTATTTCCATTGTATCAGCAGGACATTGAGCTATGGCGCTCGTCGCGTGTTAATTATATTTTATAGCTGGCTTATTAACACTGCTAGGTACCTTTATTGTGTTTATGGAGATGAAACAAAACTGTTTTAGGTGTGAGTTTATTGGTCTCGTATTTTCGTTACCATCTACTTGACTATAGAAGGTAAAGCTATGCTTGGCGCGGTCGATTCGTGGATGGATGACGATACCTTACATATCGGGACCCCTCTGTGCCTCGGAAAGCACGTTTAGCTGCTGTCGGAGGTTTCAGCTGGCATCCGTAGATATGTGACAGTCGTTACGGGAAGAAGACCAAAAGTCAGGCAACCAGTCTTACTAAGCGGTATGGCATTACCCAGTAACCCAGTAGGTCAGATAGGCAGTCGCTCCAAGTAAAATACTGGTATTCAGCTGCAACCAGCTGGACTGGAAGCCTAAGCATATTCTTAAAATGCAGTCAATAATTGCATCACATCCTCTCAAGACCTGTCATCACTCGAGGAGTAGGTAATATATTAGTAATCTGTATATCCAACCTAAGGTAAGGTAAGGTAGGTAAGTACCTACCAACCTGATCAGGGATTTAAAGATACTTATCACTACACACAAGTTGTAAAAGTCAACCAAAACTATTTAGGTAACTGAAGTTAGTTCCATCCCAAGTACAACGTTTTCTTTGTGGGAACTCGGCGTGGTCACCTTTCTCGGAAGATAGAGGGTTATTTCGGATACCTACCGACTTATCTACAAACTAGACGGTGCTTCTTCTTCTACCTACACTTTGCCGAACAAACTGGTGTCCTTTGCGCATTGGCTCGTGGCCTGGCAGGAGAATTTTATCTCTAACCTTTAGCCACGTTTATGTACGCGATGCAAGTCTCTTGCATACAATAAAATTGAAGCAACAAATGAAAAATGCAAATGTCTCGCATCCTCTTAACAATGTTTAGACGGTGCTTCTTTTATTGTTGCTTCAACTTATGGCATGTTACAGGTATTGAAATCGAACCGTGTAAGTCAGACGCACAGATACAGCGACGCTGCGTTTTGTTAGTTATATTAGTGCAATAATCCATGTTTGAATTTCACAATAATTTGTTGGCATTGTTAAATTATATGGCAATTTTCGAGAATATAAATAAGTCGACCAGCAGCTATCACATGATAGTTAAGTTTTGTATTGTTTAGTTTAAACACAGTGTAAGGTAAATAGGTTATCTCGGGCCTGTGCTTTCCAATTCTAGTCGTATGGTTCTACGAGTAGCCTAGGATTTATTAGCCTGAAACTGTTTGAAATCTTAGTAAAAAAGGCGACGAAGATAATATAACTTAATTTTGTATTGTGTAGTTTAACACAGTGTAAGGTACATAAGTTATCTCGGGCCTGTGCTTTCCAATTCTAGTTATATGGTTCTACAAGTAGCCTAGGATATTTAAGGCTCTGAAAATGTTTGAAATCTTAGTAACAACGGTAAGAAAGATAATATAAATTAAGTTTTGTATTATGCAGTTTAACACAGTGTAAGGTAAATAAGTTATCTCGGGCCTGTGCTTTCCAATTCTAGTTATATGGTTCTGCAGGTAGCCTATTATATTTAAGCCTCTGAAGCTGTTTGAAATCTTAGTAACAAAGGTAACAAAGATAATATAACTTAAGTTTAACACGGTGTAAGGTAAATAAGTTATCTCGGGCCTGTGCTTTCCTATTCTAGTCATATGGTTCTACGAGTAGCCTAGGATATTTAAGTCTCTGAAGCTCTTTGAAATCTTAGTAACAAAGGTAACAAAGATAATATAACTTATGTTTTGTATTATGTAGTTTAACACAGTGTAAGGTAAATAAGTTATCTCGGGCCTGTGCTTTCCTATTCTAGTTATATGGTTCTACAAGTAGCCTAGGATATTTAAGTCTCTGAAGCTCTTTGAAATCTTAGTAACAATAGTAACAAATATAATATAACTTAATTTTGTATTGTGTAGTTTAACACAGTGTAAGGTACATAAGTTATCTCGGGCCTGTGCGTTCCACTTCTAGTTATATGGTTCTACAAGTAGCCTAGGATATTTAACCCTCTGAACATTTTAAAATCTTAGTAACAAAGGTAACAGGGGTAATATAACATCACGTCTGTATTCTCTGAAGATTATGCAGAGGTGTACCTAAAGCACACCCACATTTCACCAGTAACATAAATGTTTATTGATATCATTATGCAGAGGTGTACCTAAAGTACACCCACATTTCACCAGTAACATAAATGTTTATTGATATCATTAAGCAGAGGTGTACCTAAAGTACACCCACATTTCACCAGTAACATAAATGTTTATTGATATCATTATGCAGAGGTGTACCTAAAGTACACCCACATTTCACCAGTAACATAAATGTTTATTGATATCATTATGCAGAGGTGTACCCAAAGTACACCCACATTTCACCAGTAACATAAATGTTTATTGATATCATTATGCAGAGGTGTACCTAAAGTACACCCACATTTCACCAGTAACATAAATGTTTATTGATATCATTAAATGACTTACAGATCACCATAATCATCTGTCTAACCGTTCCCCAACTATGTTGGGGTCGGTTTTCAGTCTAACCAGATGCCGCTGAATACCAGTATTTTACACGAAGCGACTGCCTATCCCACCTTTATAACCAGTTTCTGGGTAATACGATACCCCTTGGTAAGATTAGTTGTCAGACTTTATGGCTTCTGACGACCCGTAACGACTGTCAAAGATCCACAAATGACAGCCGGGACCAACTGCTTAACGTGCTTTCCGAGGCTTGGCGGAGTTTTGGTATGTAAAGACGGTCACCCATCTACGGCCTAACCGCGACCACCGTAGCTTAACCTGATCTATCAACCCGTGAGGCTGTTATTACTTAGCCACAAGCCTCCCAAATGACTTACAAATATCAGGCCTATTTTTTCGGGCCTCCTAAATATCTCCTAAATATCTCTACCTTCTACAATGTCTTGGAAAATATATATTTCAGGATTGCCAAATTTAAATACGTCAAGAAAATGTTAGTATGGGAATGACATGACATGTGCTGGTCACGTGATCAGTGTGCCTTTCCCGACTGATACACATATTTTATACATATAGGTACGCTTAACAGGGCTATCACAATTTTTCTTGTTTTTGAGTGTGTGACTCTTCAAACACTCAAATACAAGAAATATTGTGATAGCCGTCTTAAATAGAATATTGCTTTAGGATACGATAAAGTTAATAATGTAAAACATTAGTACCTATAAGAACCTGTTTATGAAACTTATGTGTTAGTACGAAATACTAAGTTTATTTTTGTAAAGGTGTCTCTGGTAGTTACATTTTTCGGGAGTTTGTTGAACAATTTCTTCTTAGTTTAAACGAACGGAAATTGTGAAAAGTGGGCGTTATGGCCTTTTGTAACTTTTGAGCCATAAAAAGGTGCTGATTCTCAGCCTAATTTTAATAAATGGTGGTTTCTTCAATTAACAAAATTATACCTAAACTTATCTATAATAGTACCTATACATATTTTATAATATTATAAAGAGGTAAGGTTTGTGAGATTGTAGGGGGTAATCTCTGGAATTACTGATCAGAATGGTTTTTTTTTTGCATTTCATAGCCCTTTTTGAGGAAGGCTATTTAACATCACGCTATGACCCTTAGGAGCCGAGCAAAAATTAAAAAAAGTTGGAAAGAACGCTAAGCGAAAACGAAGTGTTAGCGCGGGCAGGTGATGCGATGAAACGGGGTGGGTCGGGGGCGCTAGAAATTTCACGCGGACGAAGTCGCAGGCAGAAGCTAGTATATTATAAAGATTTGATTTTTTGTATGTTTGTTATGCTTTCACGCTAAAATTGCTGAATGGATTTAGATGGTTTTTTTTTTTTGAATGATAATGAAATTTGCCACATGGGTAGACCATGGCCTGGATGAGGACATAGGATATACGTTTTATCCCGATATTCTCACGGAATCAAGACTTATGCGGGTAAAACCGCGGGGCGCAGCCAGTTCTATTATATTAGTTATAAGTCTAGTTTTCAGTTTCATCAAAGTTATACAAGGTGTTGTTTTGCATCCTCGCCAAATTCGAGGAGGTAACTATGCTAATGATTCTCGACACGAATCAATAATAAAATAAGTAGGTATTTATTTTTATTTTTTGTATTTTTCGGAAATCGCCATGAGTAGGGCCCGTGTAATACCGCCATGTAACTGCGCTGTAACTGTAACGCATGCACACAGCGACATAGTCGTACGACACTGCCTACCGCATACGCAACGGGGCGATTTTGTTCTTTGAAAGTGGAGTATTCTGAAATACTGTCAAACTTAAATACCTAAAAAAACAAGTATGTAATAATTATTGAGCAGGATCGTAATTTTATTTGATTATTTATGTCTTTCATAACAGCCTCCTGAAATTTGACGAGGATGCAAAACTAAACGTTGTATTTATTAGTCACAACATGAGTTAGTCTTACCCAGTCAGCAAGGTTGCTGCCTGTCCAGGATACACTGAATGTATCGTTTAGTATCGCCGCTCTTAGAAGCAGACAATAAATAAAATCAGATAATCCTTGAGAACAAGGACTGCCTCATATATTAACCTCCTAGGAAAGGCCATTTCTGCTCGTGTTACTCCCGTTGTCAGCTACAAGTACCGCAACCATCCAGAAGTAGATAGCTACTCGTAAGTCGTAAGTAACGACTCGTAAGTTGTCGCTCGGTAAACCCTCTTACCCACGGGCGATTTTTTTACGCGGCAATATTTTATCGAACACTAGATTTTCACCTACGGTTCACAAAGTTGGTCACTTACTGAACAACAGAAGTCCAAATTCAAAATTTACCAACGGGTTATGGAGCATAGCATAATAGATGTCAAACTTACAGATCGAGTTAGAAATACCACACTTTTTTTTTTTTTTTTGTGGGTGGGAAATCATCAAATAACTTCTCCCGCTCTGGGCAGAGCAGGAGGGCGTGTGAGACTCTTACTGACTAAAACCCACCCATGTCCCTTCAGTTGCCTGTGCCAGGGGCCACGGTAACCCTCTTGGACTTTTCCGCAACCCTAGCAGGCATCGGTCCTAGCAAACCCCGTCATTGGTGCTGACATCTCTTTGAGGCGCGCGTGGAACACAACGCGCCGTCGACCCGGGCCTGGTCCTTATCGAACGGCGAGCTGCCCATTGCTCGCCGTTCGCAAGCCCGCGCCTACGGTGGCCGGGAATCGGCCTGCGATTCCCGACGCCCAGGGCGTCTCCTGCGGCGGCTAGGGGCGTGAGGGCGCAAATTTTGCCTCTCGCTCACGCGTTCCGCCTCCTCCTTCGCGAACATTACTGCTTCGCAGAAGGAGGTGACGGCTTCCCAAGCCCTCTCGCTCCGTACTATGGCCTGGACCAAGGCCGGATAGAAATACCACCCTGTGATCCATAACTCAAGTAGCGGATGATAGAGAAAAAACAGCCAGGCTGAAGTGGAAGTGGGCCGGACACGTCTCACGAATGCACTCGGAGAGATGGGCAAAGATCGTCACTCACTGGACGCTTGTGAGAGGATATCGCCCTCAAGGTAGACCGCGGTGAAGGTAGTGTGACGATCTGATGACGATTGCAGGGCCAACATGGCCAGAGATCGCACAAGACAGAGAGATTTGGAAGGAAAAAGGGGACGCCTTTGCCCAGCAGTGGGATACAATGTAGGTTAACAATAATAAAATAAAACTTGGTTTTCAACTCACTGCTTAGCGCCGAGAGTTGTAAATCCAAATGTATGTTTTTTTCGCGCTGAGATGCTCTTTATTAGATTCTCAATGCTCTGCTTAACACTGAGAGACGAACATCCAGTGCGCGATAATAAATAGTCGCCTGAAAAATCGCCCGTGCCTACCTGGGATAAAAGTTGCGTCTCTTTGAAACGCGCCACAATGTCACAATGTCCAATTTATTGAGACGTTCGATTTTGCTGGTTTTTCTTTCTTTTAGATCGTAATTCAGCAATTTTGTTCTTTTGGATCTGAACTGCAATTTGGTGTTCTAAACTGCGGGCTTCAGCTGCTAATGTTGAGGTTCTGGGTTCGATTTCTAAATCTGGCAGTGTGATTACGTTTAGGTACATAGGTAATACTATATTCTTCTGGTACAAATCTCAGGAATTTAAAACGTTGTAGAGTATTAATGGTTAGATTTTTCTTTACCGCCAGAAGCATCGAGCCAAACAAAAATATTTATCAATTTTAATCTTCCACACTGTGCAGAGAGTTCGCGGTTCACAATTGGTAGTTTAAAAAATATTGAATAGTTTACAAGCGGTAATTACGCAGTTGAAAAACTGTATGTCGAAAACTGTTTGGCTAGTGTAACCGTACCCTAAGTCTGTAAATCACCCACCAAGTTCAGCTCGCAAATTGTGTACACATAGCGAAAGCTAAAGCAAGCATAGTAATAAAAAAAATAATGAACTGCCAACCAATGTTATGTGCTTATAATTTAATATGGCAAACTTTTACTACACCATAAGATGACATAGCCAATAGTTCCAATGAAGGACATTCTCACCATACGTGTGCCCATGAATGAGCTTCACTAATTGTTAGTTCACCAATATGTATAGTTATCTAAGTCATTAGATGTCCCTTACTATGGATTTATCGGAATTCATTCCTTATTATTGGACAAACGCTCGAAAGCAAGCTCGTGGCTGAATTATAACAGCCGCACGAGTCAATCGGAGGTTTAGCTACGCTTACTGCGAGCGGTCCGTGGATGGGTGACCATTGATTATGTATCGAAAACCCTGCATGCCTCGAAAAGCACGTTAAGCTATTGGGTCCCGGCTGCCATTCGTAAATGATAAATGATTTTATTTCTGTAAGTAGGTTTTTACAAAAACTTTTACACGTCAATCATATTTTTTAAACTAGATGAGGTTGGCGTTTCCTATCTGACTACTCTGAGAAGAAAGGCCGAAACAAACTCAGAGGTCACAGTCTCTTTTAAAGTCCAGACAGAATCTTGGTCAGATCATGTGAAGGCTATGTAGATCGGTGTCTGAAATGGTCTTTTGAGGAAAGAACCACACAGATTGAGTGGACCTGTCCAGTCAGTGCACGCAATTGTCAGCAATCGTGCAGCTCAACTTAGACTTAAAGAGCTCAACGATTCGACGAACAATACCAAAGAAAGGACATTTGAGTAGGCCGCACAAGTTACTCAAACTGCCAGATCATGATTACACTAAGAGTAAAAATACAAAAAAAAGCAATGACCAACATAGTTCTCACATTCACAATAGTTAAAATAATAGCATAATACTTTACAAAGTAAATACTCTTGTCATAGTATATGTATATAAAATTCATTAATGTCAATGTTTATATAAAATCCGGACATAATCATCGAGGACCATGCAGATTGGTGTCTGAAATGGACTTTTGAGAAAAGAACCACACATATTGAGTGGACCTGTCCAGACAGTGCACGCATTTGTCAGTAACCGTGCAGCTGTAGATCTTTGACATTCGTTATGGGTTATCTGACAAACAGTCTTATCAAGGCGTACCGTGTTACCCAGTAACTGGGTTGTGGGGGTCAGATAGGCAGTCGCTATATGTTAAATACTGGTATTAAGCTGCATCCAGTTAGACTGGAAGCCGACGCCAAAATAGTTGAAAAAGGTAGGCAGATTGATTGGTCTAAAGCTTCAGAGCTTCTGATGTGTACGCGGTCGTTAATAGTGCGCATCGGGTTTTTGCAAAACTTCGGTTTTGTAGTGCGTTGTTTCGGTCAATCATATATGTGACAGTCTCTTTCTTAAACTCTATCCGTCTTATTACAAAACCCGATCTAACTTTACCCTAAACCTTCGAGCCAGTTTTGTATTTCCAACATTACTAAAGTCGGCTTACGACTTTAGTAAAGTTCTTAATATAAAATTGACAAGCTAAGACCGGACTAACTTGTCAGTTTTGTAATAAGACCGAATCGGTTTTTATTACAAACCAAGGTTTTTCTTTTAGTGATGGTTTAAACCATCGAGCCTGTTTTTTTTAAATAAGAACCAAACAGAAATAGAAATCTAGTTCCTTTTACAAGACTGACAACTTAGTCCGGTCTTAGGTTGTCATTTTCGTATTAAGGGGACTACATGACCTAAACGCAAGTTTTATAATGCCTAAAAGTATATGATCCTGTACAGTTAACAAAATGAGAAAAATATATGATATTCTTCAGGATATATGCTAGTTAGATAGTGTGTTGAAAACGTAATACAACTAATTTGGTAAGATAGAAAAAAGTCACGAAGATACCTTTAAAAATGTCTTTTAACGATTAAAAACCATACTAATATACATGCAATCATTCTGGTTTTTTTTTCAGATTGTTCTTTATGCAACATATATTAACGTGATAGTGTTTTCATTTTTTAATCCAATCAATAGTTTTTGTGTAAATAGAGAATTGCTTCATATTTTGCAATAAATTACCAGCTTTGTGTCATCGCGCTTCTCTTTCTTTTCTATGCAGTCTGACAGTGACCGCGATTTAGGTGTTGTCAGCCCCTTAAGAACTCTAATGTCGGCATAAAGTTCGAAATTCAAAATCTGGCTCGAAGGTTTAGGCTCGGGCTAAAGTAAGATCATGTTTTGTAATAAGACGGATATCATACTGGATAATGTATCTAGTTATATTACAAGCAATGTGTGTAGTCACACTTTTAAATATTGTAGTGAAATATTAAATGTCTGTTTTTCAGAAACTCGAACCGATGCTTGCATGTGTAAAGAAAGTAGAAAGAGTTTTTTAGTTAAAAAACTTCCTGTCGTAGATACAGCCTTACTTCTTTTTAGCCCGCAGCTATACTTTCAGCCCCAATTTTTTGTGTCTAAACAACAGTTTAGTCCGCCGTTATTAATTTATTATGAGCAAGGCACACCCACGACATATTTACAAGGATATATTAATAGTTGATCATGAGTCTTCAATACTGATCTAATAATACCACAGACATACCTACAGTATGGTTACCACATTATGTGCAATAAATGAAACCACACACCTGATATCGCCTTTGCTGACGAAATACAAAAAAAATAACGAAATCGGTTCAGTAATTAGGTCAAACGGTAGAGTTTTCATTTTGAGCAAATTTGAACACTGTCGATTTGGATCACTGGGGCAATGATTCAATGAACTCGAATCCTTGAACAATGAAAAACGACGTTGCCACGCAAGGTAAACTATCACGTCGCTGTTACTTATTCGAATTATTTGCCAAAAATGTAAAATCGGTACACACAAACGACAAGTTACAAATGTACATACGTTGTCTAAACAGAGTGTTTACTTTTACTGAATTTATTTTGATTAATTTTTATTTTTTAATTACTGTTTTTAATGTATTATTTAATTTGGCTATACCTCTGTCGACTAGTATTACTTGTGGTTTCATTTATTGCGTATAATTATGTATGTGGTTATACTGTGTAAGGAACAAAAGCAAAATAAAATACCTCCAACATTCAAATATAAATTAAGGTTTTAACTTTTTCGAATTATGATAAAGAAAATAAACTAAGTGCAAAAGTTGAAGCCTATTCAAAAGTAAATATTTAAGAAAGTTAGATCGCTATTATTTAAGAATTGTAATATAAAAACATTTTCGTCCAGAATACTTTTAGGAGGAGATTCAGGCTTAAAGGAGCTTAAAACAATTTGATCTTGTTTCTGCCTAGTAAAAGGTATCTAGCATCTGAAAATACTAGAGGTACCTACTCTTAAAGAGGGACATTTTAAAATGATGGACGGGGTCCAACGAGCCGCAAATTGCTTGGTATTTGTGAAATTACAGTCGCTACTACAGCAGAAATTCATGATTGATTCGGTAAGGAATTTTAGGGGACTTATAACGAAAACAGCATTATTAATTTTGAATCTAACTCGAAGTGCTTGTTTTATAAAATTTATTACGGGTGATTTTAGGAATGAATTAGCAAATAATTCTTTGCGCTTTGCAGGATTATGATTTATTATTCAGAACTAATTACATTTTTTTTTTGTTTTCCGTACCAGCTGCACTTTTGTTTTTATTTATTTTGAAACACAGCTTCTGGAAATCAATGCTCATGTTTTGTGTTCAACCTCCAATACCTACCTATAATGTTAAATTTTTATACAAGAACAGCGACCATTGTTTACCAAACGTTACAGATTGAAATCTCCCATCACCTGATCCTCAAAGAAAAATATCCCGCAAAAACTCGAACACATGCTAACCTCTAGTAGTGGCTTTCTATTTTTTCTGACCTGACAATGGCGTCGGCCGACTATGGGGAGACTGTGAGCAAACAAAAGGAAATATGATTGGTGCGGGATGACGATAAGGCGCCCACGTACCAAACGGCGAGCTAAGGTGTCGGATAACTAAGTTCCGACACGGCAGACTTGCTATCATAACAAAGGTGAGAAAATAGACCATTATACTAGTTTGTAGGTTAAGAAATTAATTGTATCAAGTTAAGCGTTTCGCGTTTGGGTGGGTTGGTGAGAAAATTAGGTTTTCTTTAGAGTAATTTTTTTATAGATCGGTACACATTTGTATGTCTTTTAGCTAGATTTCCAAACTATTTGATATTATAGCACCCACAATTTGGATGGAATCCTAGTGTGCTTTAGTTTTTTTGTCTATTTAGAAATTATTAATAAAGAAAACCCATCAACTTATCGCAAAAAAACAACATTAGAGTGTTATTAATTTATCTTGTGTTATCCTCAATCATTATTTGCAACGCTTACTTATTAAATATTGAAAATAAATACAAAATGTCAGTTTGCAATTAGGTATGTTGACCCTTTAAATGTAGCTGAAGGCAGTTTCTTTCCCTTAATTTTTTCGCGTAGGTATTTAATTTGTCTTTAATGAAGCACCGAAGCCTAAATCATAACCCATTTCGGTTTGAGGGATTTCAATGGATTTATTATTTATTATTCAATTCTTTTACTGGTGCTGCGGACATCATAGCATAGACAAGTAACATATTAATTGCATTTACAAACCCCTTGGTGTCTGTAATGAATTTCATTTCCACCTGATGGCTCGAATGCACCAACCTGTTTACCAAATGATTGTAGGTAGGAAATGTGTGAGACACTAACTGACATTTGATAATTAAAAAAAAAACTTTCTAATTTTGAAATCACAGTTCCTCAATAATCGTTAAACATGCTATAAATAAATCAATAACTAAATCAAATATCGAATCGTACCCATCAAGAAAAATGCTCGGTTATCGATTAACCCTCAAGCTTTCAGGATGAGTTTTTTAAGTAATACTCTGATGTAATACCGACGCCGACTAGTAATTCACTAAGCTATCAAATGAGATAGGTCAATAAGCTCCAGAGTGGATCGCAAAACGTTTAACGATCTTCGACTGTAATATACGCACGGTCGTTTTTTTTTCTTAAAGGGGTTTAGGTACTGTCTGTTGCTAAGCCAATTAATCTAGGCTAATAAAGTGTAAGTTAAAAAAATATTCAAATGCCTATTTCTCGGAAACAGTGCGTCGTAGGATCTTGCATCTCAAAAGCTAAATGGTTTCTATAGACCCGGAATGGTTAACCCGATACTGCAATAAAGCTGGTAAATTTCCAAAAAAAATAAACATTTTTTTAAGTCCTGCTCCGCTAAAGTTACACTACCATGGAAGGATGTCAGGGAATTCGGTTCCTAGAACATGACGCTCTCACCAGTCAGTTCGTCACTTCAATGACATGGCAACATTACCTTTAGCCCTTTTGATAACCGGTTATGATTAGCGGTCTATCGGAAGTCCCAGATTCCCAGGAACTCTACGGGCTGATAATGTCAATTTTTTTACAACAAATCACAGAAACATGACGCTCGTACACAGTTTAGCATTTAATCATCGTTATCTCATCGATTATCTAGCCCAGATAAATACGAGGAAGCAGTGATTTCTAATTAGTTAGCCAACCTCGTCGTTTGTTTGGTGAGCCTCTTCAACTAAATGTCAGGCATTGTATTAGTGATGGTTCGATGGCGGTTGATTGAGTCATAAAATCAGTTGCTGAGTTTTCATTCATCATGAAATGTTTAAAAGTCATCATGCATTATGTCAGCATACAACCCTAATCTCTTCAAAGTGAGAGTGGACAGGCTTCTTCTAGGTAAGCTCACTCCACCGTCGACTCTGTTTCTGTCACCACTGACCTAGACTAGAGTCAACAGCAAACCCATTTTAAATAAATACAAATAATAAATAATGAGAGTACAAGAGTTTTAGATAAACGGCAATTTTAATCTCTCAGGGTTTAGTGATAATTACACAAATGAAACTGCATGTCATCAGCACATCTTAACCGCGTTCAAGAGCTGACAGTGTCATTTTCTTCTTCTTAGTGTATCGATGGCAAGAAGTTCAAACATCTTTAACCCAAAATTCAGATGCGTGAACTCCGCTCACTGATGCAGTCATAAGAACATCAAATGCGCAGATGACGGGACATGCGGCGCAGGATTGAAGGTGGGCCATTGTCTGTGGGGAGATGCCGCATATTCATTTGAAATTAAGAGATGAGACTGTCATCTTTGTTGTGGAACATTTAAACTGACAGCTGTTGAACGCAGCTCAGCAAATCCGCGCTTAATATATGAGACAACATCCACACAAAGTCTTCAGGTCCCGAACTAGGCAGAGCCTGTAGTACGGTAACCTGATGACTGATGTACATACTTATATACATATACACACCCAGACACAGGTCAAACAGACATGCTCATGCACACAAATGTTTGACCTGTCCGGGGATCGAACCCGGAACCAGCGGCTCAGAAGGCAGGGTCCCTACCAACTGCGCCAACCGGTCGGTCAAAATTAATGAATCTGCTGCGTTCTAATCTATTCGACAGTCGTTACAGGGAGTCAGAAGACCGAAAGCCTGACAACCAGTTTCAGGTTGCCTTTCACATACAGTGTCTACAGATGCAGCTAGTAGCAACTGGTTTAGGTACCTAGCTGGAAACTGGAAAAATATAGGTACAGGCAAGTAAGGAGACATTCATAAATCTGAGCATATTTTGAAATGATCTACTAATGATATCAATTCCATAGCAATTCTTTCATTATTTACAAATTCAATGAATCCACCAAAACAACCTACAAATAAATAGAAGCAATTACATTTCAACAAACTAAACCTAATGCAATCCAAAATGCAGATAAGTTATGTGTCATAAACGGAATGGTCGTGATAAATTGTAATAAAATCTGTAATGGGCAGTGCGAGGGTTGTCTCGGCGACAATGTGCGTGCGGTACTTTAGATCGACACGTTTACTGGCTATAAAACCGTTATGACCTGTAACACTGAAGGCCTATGGACTTGTGTGTTAAAATTATTTGTTCATCTGTAGAGATAAGAAGAAAGAAAATAACAAGAAAATATTCTATCTGTCTATTTAGCCAGTAATGTACCTGGGCAGAGGCCTCCCTTTCCCTGTTCTACACACGTCTGTCTTCGTCACCACGACGCATATGGAGGTACGAACTTGACTCCTATCGAAAAGACTGGCCCGCAATGGCAGTGGAGAAAAGAAAATAGTTTGTTAGTAGAGAATGGCAATATGTTGCATTTAAAAATATCTAAAAGCATCTTCTATTCACTACTATTCTTAACACACAAGGTTCGCATGATTAACCCCCTGATGAAACCGATCAGACGTTGAGTACCTGAATATTCAGTGCTGCTGGCTCCTCTAATTCTAGGAACATAGGTATTGTAGTCATCGCTATTTATTGCCATCGACGTCTTGTCAGTTCGTCGGCCGCATCAGTCTTGTCTAGGTAGGGCTGCTCCATCGCCAGCTAGTGGCACGGATTATTGAAATTAGCCAACGCATCACTACGCTAAAGGACCTTGTGCGCGACGCACCTTTTTTACAGTTTTATACTTTTTGGTGTATTTTGTACAGTGTTTATTTATATTTGGAATGTTATTTATTTTTGATACCTTTTTGTTTGAATAAATCAGTCTACCACGGTGCTTCACGGCGTTTACTTTATCTACGAGTAGAACAGTCCCCTAGAAAGTAGGAAAAGTCAAGTACTTAAACCAGCAGTGGAAATTTGGGTTCAGTCTTCTATAGACCTATTCCAGTGGTCAGCGATTGCAGCTCCAAGATTTCTTACGAAGATAGACATTAATGGGGCGAAGACTCCGTCAACGGATGTAACAGTGGTGAATGTAGTATGTCGCGTTACACAAGCGTTAGAATATTTCTTTATTTTTTCGTCTTCGGCGGATTTTAGAACAGAGGTGACAGGGCGTGAAATATAAGAAGTAGCGTCAGTGTCTACGACACGGATATCAAATAACGCCTCCCTCTGAGCATCCCAAAACCCCGGCATGAAAGGTCACCTCGTAGTTCGCAGTGTCCTTCGGCGATGATGGGTTTTTTGACTATGTTTCCTTATATACCTAGGTATTTTAGTTGCATATTCCAACCCTCAATTGCTTTCAAATCAATTTATTTGCTGTAATTGTTGGTACAATTTCGGTCTTGACATAAATAATCATACGGATCCCTAACACTTAGTCATAATAATGTAGTGACATGCAAACATTTGGGTTATAATTTTTTTTTTTTTTAATTTATAAAAAAAATTAAATTGACTACTAAGTAATATTGTTAAATTATTGGATACTTAGAAGAATAAAAAAAAACTATTAATGTCAGCAGTGTCAGACGTGTTATTAATGTCAGAAGTTAATGTTAGAATATGATTGTTATTTATTGTTTTCCAACCTCTTATTAAATATGTCACTTACTGAGTAGAAATTATTTTTCTATAACCATACTTTAAGACACCTTGTAAATTTATTAGCTGCTGGTAAGATTTTAATACTGTCAGGTTTAGCATTAAATATGCGACCATACATTGCATAGCTATTCTTACTATACACGGTGACAATTGAATCACAGTTTTGCTAGCAAAAACGTTGTTCAGACCATGGTCTACAACCATTCTACAGCATCCAATAGAAAAAAAAAACGTCATTGGTTTTCAAAAAAACACAAAAAAGGCAATGTTAAAAATGTCGGGATTATCGTTACGCCCTACAACACAGACATTGCGGCTGCGACGCGCGGCGCTCGCATCTGGAATGCTATATCGCTACCGTGATGAGTACTTTGAAGTTACGGTTAATGTTTCAAACATTATTACACGTTTGAACAACATAAGACTAATTTGAGAACTCCTAGATTAGATTGTTTTAATAAAATATGTGATGCTGTAGAATGGTAGTAGACCATGGTCTAAACAACGTTTGTTCTAGCAAAACTGTGATTCAAATGTCACCGTGTATAATGATGTCCTAGGAATTATGGGCAAAACGATTATATTTCTGTGCCTAGTACTTTTTTGAAACATTTCATGAGCTTTTTTTAAATAACTCCTTCTAACTTTGTCTGTGCGTTGTCTATCAGTCAGTCCATCAGGCAGTTGCGTAAGTTTTTCATACAACATTTTCTTAACGAATGTCGCAGAATATTATATTCTTTAGTTCTTTTATATTCAGTGGACCAGTGGAATGTAACACACATCTACATAGCTCCTTTAAATATCACTACAACTATGTATTTCTCTCAACGTTGAACGTCCACTCATATTTCAAAGCATCTTCAAGTCGTAAAGTAATACAAGTCTTACACAAAGTAAATGCTATCGTTTGCAGCGAGACATTTTAATGTTATTCGATCAAGTATTCGTTCGTAGAAAACGTTACAATTTGACTAGTACACCAAGTTTCTAGGCGTTTACAAAAAGCTTTATTAAACTCATCATGACCGTAGAACACTGGTGGCCCAGTTGTAACGGCCGCGACTTACGAGTTGTAGGTCGTAGGTTCGAACCCAGACAGGCGCTTTACATTGTGTAAATTATTTCATCACTGCTGCTCTCTAAACGGTGAAGGAAAACATCGTGAGGAAAGCAGCATTTCCTAGAACCAAAAATTCGAGGACATGTGATATCTACCAACCCGGAGCCTGGAGCCGCGCTGGATTACGGCCCACTCCCTCTCACCGAGACGAGGCCTGTGTCCCAGCAGTGGGAACATTACCTATAGCTGATTATGTTGTGTTATGGATCATAGCGTTAATTTCTCAGTAACCATTTAGATTTGTGAGTTTGAGTTTAGATTTATGCCCAATAGGCCCTAATAAATGGGACTTAAATGTAACTTGCAAAATGTGGGAGTACTATGCACCACTGCCCTACACCTTTGAAGAATATACGCGTAGAGTTATATTTCCCTATATTATGTTTCATAATTCATTTCATAAAGACACAGATAGTTTTGGTTAGGACCCTTTTTTCAAGGGACAAATCTTTAAATAATTGTATTCATAAAAGTCTATTTTTTTTATAAAATATTTGATAGGTTAACGTATTCTTTTATTCCGGGTTCGATTCCCGGACATGTCTGTTTGACCTGTGTCTGGGTGTTTATATGTATTTAAGTATGTATATCAGTCATCAGGTTACCGTAGTACAGGTTCTACCTAGTTCGGGACCTGAAGACCTTGTGTGGGTGTTGTCTCATATTATTATTATTATTATTCTCCTAGTCAGTTTTCAATCATAAAACCAAACCTTAATTTTATGCTTTTTTCTGAAACTCATTGGAGTTATATTAAAAGCAATTTATTATTCTGCGTACTGCTTCTGTCAAGGCTCTCGCAGATAGGCGTGACGCGACGGTGCGACGGGATTCTGGTAGAACAATTTCCATGAAGTTTTTATAGAAATTGTTATACTAGAGTCGCGTCGCGCCTGTCTGCGGGAGCGTTCAAACGGTTACGTGACATTCATTCGTCCAACCCTTTCCTATGTCAATAGACACACTGTCTGCTTTAGTAATTATTGGCTATTACTTTCTAGATATTACTGAACATTCGAGGAAGTTACTCTACAAAAATGAATAGGTACATGAGAAATAAGTTGCTTTGAAAAATTTGAATCTTTAAACCTACATGAAACTTCAGGTCAGATTCAAATACCTGAGGGGCAATTCCCGTATTTTTAAGACCGTTCGCATTCTAATCTCAGTCTCAATCTGTCAAAATTACAATCAATTTTCATACATTTTTGACAGGTTTTTGAGATTGATTGTCGCTGAGATGAGATTGCGACTTGAATTTGAACGTTTTTGAAGTACGAGAATTGGCCTACTGATTGCTGATACAATCTTTATCAATATCCGTTTCAGCTTTAAACCTTAGGAGAACATATTTTAGAGAGAATGAATGAATAAGAAACGTACGAAAGCTCTTAATAAAATTCTATCTTTTCTAGCCTGTAACACCCGGTAGCAGGACACTTGCGCGAAAGACATTTGCGCGAAAATACATTTCCGCGAATGGACTTTTACGCGAATGGACACTTGCTCATATGGACACTTGTTCATATGGATCAGTAACACCCCACAGCTGGGCAAATGACTCTATTACTGATGTTAAAAATGCATGATATGCGTAAACGTAACTCATTTTTTTTTGTAAAGACATCTTCTTTACAAAAAAAAATGAGTTACGTCTTGCCATCGCTTTTGAGGACTAGACTCCTCTATGTAGATAGTTAAACACGGTGTCATTTGAATCACAGTTTTGCTAGAACAAACGTTGTTTAGACCATGGTCTACTACCATTCTACAGCATCAAATATGTTATTAAAACCATCTAATCCAGGAGTTCTCAAATTACGTAATTTCAAAGTACTCATCACGGTAGCGATATTGCATTCAAGACGCGAGCGCCGCGCGTCGCAGCCGCAATGTCTGTGTTGTAGGGCGTAACGATCATCCCGACATTTTTAACATTGATTTTTTTTTTGGTTTTTTAGAAAACCAATGACGTTTTTTTTTCTATTGGATGCTATAAAATGGTTGTAGACCATGGTCTGAACAACGTTCGTTCTAGCAAAACTGTGATTCAAATGTCACCGTATATAGATAAACCATTTATTCAGTTCACACAAAAGACGTAGCACAACACACAAAAATACAATTAAATCATAACCAATGATATGAATATAAAAACAAGGCGCCAACATTCAACAAATTAAAAATTCAAACATAATTATAGAAATTAATTGACACTACGACATACTACAAATCAAAAAAGCGAATATACAAAGTGCGGTGGGCGTCATGTGGTCATTTTAGCCTACAGTTTCTACGATACGAAAAGGGTATGACAATCCCAAAAAATTTGCATAAAGGAAATTCGGAAAAGTTAAGTAATAGAATAGAACGTACTAACAGAATATCTAATATTTCGGAACTCTCGATCCCATGCAAGCCTCTGAGGAATATGGTGGGTTGACAAAACTCGCAAGGGTTTTGAAAAATCCGTATACAATTTCTGTAGCTTGAATTTATTTTTTTGTGTCATACCTGTGGCAACTTAGGTGGATTATTTTCAGAACCAAGTTTTTGTATTATTTTATTTAACCGTAACTTTGTTTCAACAAAAAAGCATTCATAAAAGAGATTTTTTCGTATCATCTAAGTTTATTTTTGAAAAGTAAATTAAATAAAGAAACACTAGCTTGCTTTAAAAAAGAGCATAAACTACGAGTTCACTCCGCCAACGGCGAATATGAAAAGTTTGTAATTTCTGCTGCTTATATAAAATTATTTCTAGAAAATGTGTTGACTGTTGTATGGAGACCGAATTTTGAAACGCTGCCGCCGCGTTGTTTTTCGTGTTAACACATTTTTTTGTTCTCACATGCACTAACCCATCTTCTTTACGATGATCTTTTTTACTCTCGTTTTTTTAATAAAATAGTCTTGATCAACTCCAACACAACACAAATAAATAATACACATTGCTAGGTGTAAAACGCACATACCTATACCAAGAATATAACCTACGTATTGGTACTCTGTTAACGCTTCGCCGTCCACAGTATAAAAGAGACGAAATTCAGGAATCACACACCATAGCCAACGAGTCGCGCGATTGATTACATTCAATTCAAAGGCGTTGAGATCACAAGTGGGAATTGTTGAGTTCAATTTTAGATTGTCATACGTACGTCTTCATGGTAAAAATAAGTAGGTACGTAGTTATATGACTTTAACGACAAATAAGGCTAATACAAACTCAAATTCTTTATTGCGAACTAAGTGTACAGAATTTTGAAAATGTTAACAATCGGTAGGTTCTTAGAACTGTGGCCTGATATGGCATTGCAATTTAAATGTCTATTAATATAAGAAAAGAAAAAAAAAAATATATATATATATATACAAGGTGTTGTTTTGCATCCTCGTCAAATTCGAGGAGGTAACTATGCTAATGATTCTCGACACGAATCAATAATAAAATAAGTAGGTATTTATTTTTATTTTTTGTATTTTTCGGAAATCGGCATGTGTAGGGCCCGTGTGATACCGCCCTGTAACTGCGCTGTAACTGTAACGCATGCACACAGCGACATAGTCGTACGACACTGCCTACCGCATACGCAACGGGGCGATTTTGTTCTATGAAAGTGGAGTATTCTGAAATACTGTCAAACTTAAATACCTAAATAAACAAGTATGTATTAATTATTGAGCAGGATCGTAATTTTATTTGAATATTTATGTCTTTCATAACAGCCTCCTGAAATTTGACGAGGATGCAAAACAACACGTTGTATATATATATATCTACTCAATATTACAGTTTACATTATATTAAATTAATTATCATTATTCATACACTTTTTAGATATTAACTCATACCATTTTTATGAACTATATCACATTATAATAAGTATCAAAATAATTTCAATATTAAATAAATATTTAACTTCAAGGAATTCTTTTACAGAGTATTATGCCTTTTTAATCAGGAAGTGTTTTAGCTTCCTTTTAAAAATAACGATAGAATTTCTTATAAAATAGGTTCTTAATGTCTACGCCTAAGGGCAGTTAACGCCAATGATGTATATTTTCTGATGACGCGTGGAAAAAGTTTTTATTGGAAAAGAGCACATTTAATTCGTGTTCAATTTCTCGTTTTTATAGCTGCCTTTGGCTCGCGGCTTCGTCCGCGTGGATATCGAAATGTATCCCACGGGAACGTACTACCGGGATAACCAATAATTGCGTAACACGCTAACAGTAGGAATCGCTTTCATTTGTACAGTTCAACAAAATTCCATAATATTGACTGCCCCCAAATATTTCACACCATTGACTTCCATGCTCCCTCAAGAATTCCTCGCAGTCCTATAACACCACTCTGCCCACCGCAGAGAAGAACGGTTCTAGGCGCCAAGTTCTCCTAAGCAAGGTTATGCAAGGTCGTAAATAGCTGCAATTTCTGCCAAATTTCATAAATACCTTTCTAAATAGATGTGTATGTTTACATTTAAATTAAACACCTGGTTAAATTTTTTTTCAACACATTTGCTCAAAAAATGCATTTACGAAGCCTGTATACATTGTTCGAAAGTTAAAAATTACGCACCATACAACGGAACAGGCGGTAAAATAGGTACTCTCACCTAAATACATGTGTGTTTTACCGCCCCCTTCGTTGTATAGCGCCGTGCGCTACGGCCGTGCGTATTCTTTACGGTTTTTTTTTTATTACCATAAAAAATTATATAAGAATTCCACCAAGGAGTTTCAAATTACAAGAATAAATAAGCTGAATGATCGAACCTCCTTGGAAGCGCTTTTGCTCAATACGTTTATCTCACTTTAGTATTAAAGAGAAAATGAGACGAAAGATGCTTTTCGACTCGACTATTGCGATTCGACTTTTTGCGATTCTAATTTTCACCACGCGCACGTAGCGCCAATTGGAAATGGCGCCATTTTCATATTAGAAACGTCAAAGATTGTTATTGTTGCGACTTTCTGACTGATAATTTTATATACAAAAGTTTGTTTCATTACCTATTGTACTGTTTTCTCGCAAATGTGTTAAAAACGTTCTATGACACACGCGCGGAAATTGGTATTTACAAACTCGTGACTATTACATTCGTCTACTCGTTTGTAAAAACCAACTTACCGCACTAGTATCTTATATTAACTATTGCCGGATACTTTCCATTTTTAAATGGTTAAAAACAAAAGCCTTCTGTATAGGTCATTCTATCATTAGGTAGGTACACATGTTACGGGGTATCCATTTTGCCACCCCTTAATATCCATCCGAGGGTGGATACTCGGAAACGCATGTACGAGAATCCACCCTAGGGCTAAAAGGGCACCACCATGCGAAATTTCCATTTTGCAACCCCAAAAATCCACCCTAAGGTGGATACGCGGAAACGTATGTCCGATAATCCACCCTAGGCCTAGTTTGAAAAACGGAATTTATAGGCTCAGGATGAGTTCTCGTGTGCACGCCACAATTGCGACAATAAGTCCTCTCTTTGAGGAGTGCCTAGAGAGGCGCCACGGCGTCGTCACCTTCCGCAGGTCCTCACCGGGCACGGTTGCTTCGGGAGGTTCCTGTTCCGTATAAGGCGGGAGGAAACGCCCGGGGGTCACCATTGTGTGGACCACCCGGAGGACACGGTGGAGCATACAGTGGAGGTCTGTCCAGCTTGGGCGGAGCACCGCCGTGTCCTCATGCAGGCGATTGGCGGTAGCAATCTCTCACGTCCAGCCCTGGTCCAGGCCATGGTACGGAGTGCGAGGGCATGGGAAGCCGTCACCTCCTTCTGCGAAGCATTAATTCTTGCGAAGGAGGAGGCGGTACGCATGGGGGAGAGGCAAAATTTGATCCCCGATTCCCGGCCACCGCAGATTCGGGCTTGCGGACGGCGAGGAATGGGTAGCTCACCGTCTGATAAGGACGAGGCCTAGGTCAACGGCGCGTTGTGTTCCACGCGTGCCTCAAAGAGATGTAAGCACCAATGACGGGGTCCGCTAGGGCCGATGCCTGCCAGGGTTGCGGGAAAGTCTGAAAAGGTTACCGTGGCCTCGGGCACAGGCGACAGAAGGAACACGAGTGGGTTTTAGTCAGTAAGAGTAGCGCCCTCCCGCTCCGCCCAGAGCGGGAGAAGGTATTTAATGATTTCGCATAAACAATTATAATAAAAGTGTGGATTCTTGGACATACGTTTCCGCGTATCCACCTTAGGGTGGATTTTTTGGGGTGGCAAAACGGAAATACCGCACGTGGTTTTCTTTTTTAAATACGGTTACGAGTTAAGTAATGTATAGGACATGATAGGAGCATAATTGGCTTATAACGTTCCCACTACTAGGACACAGGCCTCCTCTGGCCACCTCTCTTGGCTTACGTTAATGTCCTGCAGATCTGGTAGCGTCGTGTGACGGGTCATTGAGCTCGCTAAAATAGGATTGAGCTACACGATGACTGATGCATGCATGTCGTCTGTTGGGACATGCCAACTGAAAGATGCAATGGCTCTTTCTACAAAAGGCCCTTCCAGACATAGTTCTGCATTTTTAGACTCACATAAAATCCTAATAATATAATGTTTGGACTTTAAAAGAGGCCACGACCTCCGAGTTGGTTTTGGCATTTATTTTCAGGGACCAGTCAGCTAGGAAATGCCGGCGCCATCTAGTTTTAAAATATTTACCAACAAAACATTGACAAGTAAAAATGTCTTAAAAGATCTATTTACAGAAATAAACATTTCATTTCATCTCTATGCGGCCAGTACGGGCTGGACTTTTGGGTTTTCTCACGATGTTTTCCTTCACCGATTTGAGAACAGTCGTGATGAGTACACAAAGTAAAGTGCCTGCCTGGGTTCGAAGCTATGACCTGCGGCACGTTAGTCCGTTACTACTGGGCCACAACTGCTTATCTTATTTGTAGTTAGGCAGGGTTCGAAATATGTAGTATGCAAGTATTGCCTTTGTTGGCGACGTCCGGTAAAGGGGTTTTCTCACCTTTTTCACGTCTTAGCAAAACTTAATCATGTTTGTATGTGTATTTCTTGTTTTGGTGTTTAACAGTAACGTCAGAACTAATTTGGTATAACAAAAATTCAGTGATAATTATGTCTAATCTTGAGATTTAAAAGTAATTATTTTGATTAAATAAATATGTTAAATGAAAAAAAAAACGAATTTAAATTTTTCAGTAGGTACAAATCGGCAATTTCATACTTTAACCCATAATATATGTATATGCGAAATAATTACCTACTCATTAATGAACAACAAAAGTACTACTTGTTACTAACCTGTGTTTACAAAACTATAACGCAAATCATAGGACCTAACAGGTTAACAAAGTGCCTACCTATTTAGGTATCTACACTTTTACAATAAAGTAAGCTTTATCGTAAAATGTTCCCAATACCCTGTTCCGGTAAGACCAATATTATTGAGATGCTGAGATAAAACGTTACAGAGAAAGTCTTTATACATTTTATTTGAACTTCCACGGCCAAGTGGATTTTCCTCAAATGCTGGCTTCGTTGGTACCTACCTACATAAACTACACTTTACTCCAAACATGGGTTTCTACTTTCAAAAGAAACCTTGAAAACTTAAATATTATTTATAAGGAAATAAGTTGACGTCATATTTTGCAATCCTACCTAATTCTGATAACCTTGTAGAAAATAGGAGGAGGATTTAAATTCCACACTTTTGAATTTTATAGGTATTTAAGTTTAAATTGTTTTTTTTTAATTCAAATAACGTCTTCTTTCAGTAAAATGTTCCATCTACAACATTCAAGGTACTTTCCCTCCATTTGGCATATCCGTGGGACGCCCTGTATAGTAAGTACACTAGCGCACATAAGTGATATTTGTCTGCTGAACAACGTAAATAAACCAATTAATGTTGTTGAACTGTCAAAATGAAAGTCATTCCTACTTTTTTTATTTATTTTATTGGTTCACCAACGATTGTTTTTTTTTTTTTTTTTTTTTTTAATTATGATTAATTTTGTATATATAATTGTACAAAACATTATGATTAAACTAGTTTTAAATTACTTAAGTATACATATATAAGTGTAAATAATGACTATAACAATATAACGCACTTATTATAATAGTAAACATACACATCTATTTAGAAAGGTATTTATGAAATTTGGCTAAGAAATTGCAGCTATTTACGACCTTGCATAACCTTGCTTAGGAGAACTTGGCGCCTAGAACCGTTCTTCTCTGCGGTGGGCAGAGTGGTGTTATAGGACTGCGAGGAATTCTTGAGGGAGCATGGAAGTCAATGGTGTGAAATATTTGGGGGCAGTCAATATTATGGAATTTTGTTGAACTGTACAAATGAAAGCGATTCCTACTGTTAGCGTGTTACGCAATTATTGGTTATCCCGGTAGTACGTTCCCGTGGGATACATTTCGATATCCACGCGGACGAAGCCGCGAGCCAAAGGCAGCTATAAAAACGAGAAATTGAACACGAATTAAATGAGCTCTTTTCCAATAAAAACTTTTTCAACGCGTCATCAGAAAATATACATTTTTTTTTTTTTTTTTTTTTAGGATGGGAAATCATCAAATGACCCCTCCCGCTCTGGGTGGAGCGGAAGGGAGTGTCAGACTCTTACTGACTAAAACCCACCCGTGTTCCTTCCTTGGCCCTTTATGTTCCGGGTCAGCGGTACCCCTTTTGGATGATCCCGCTTTCCCGGCAGGCTTGGGCCCTCGTGGGCTCCCTCTTCGATGCTGACATCTCTTTGAGGCGCGCGTGGAACACGTACGCGCCTTCCAGCACGGGCCTGGTCCTGATCAGACGGTGAGCTACCCATTACTCACCGCCCGCAGGCCCGCGCCTACGGTGGCCGGGAGTCGTCACGCGGCTCCCGACGCCCGGAGCGTCCACCGCGGCGGCTTGGACGGGAGACTCTCTCCCTCTCCCGTCCCGCCACCTCCTTAGCTAGCATGACTGCTTCGCAGAAGGAGGCGACTGCCTCCCACTCCCCCTCGCCCCGGACCATGGCTTGAACCAGGGCCGGGCGTGAGAGGTCGCCGCCGCTGCCGATCGCCTCTACGAGGACACGGCGGTGCTCCGCCCATGCAGGGCAGGCCCCCATCGTATGCTCCACCGTGTCCTCGGGGCGATCATCGCAGTGGTGACACCCGGGCGTTTCCTCCCGCCTGATGATGTGCAGGAACCTCCCGAAACATCCGTGTCCGGTGAGGACCTGCGTCAGGCGGTAGGTGAGGACGCCGTGACGCCTCTCTAGCCACTCCTCAAAGAGGGGTCTTACCGCCGCTATCGTGGCGTGCCCTAGAAAATATACATCATTGGCGTTAACTGCCCTTAGGCGTAGACATTAAGAACCTATTTTATAAGAAATTCTATCGGTATTTTTAAAAGGAAGCTAAAACACTTGCTGATTAAAAAGGCAAAATACTCTGTAAAAGAATTCCTTGAAGTTAAATATTTATTTAATATTGAAATTATTTTGATACTTATTATAATGTGATATAGTTCATAAAAATGGTATGAGTTATTATCTAAAAAGTGTATGAATAATGATAATTAATTTAATATAATGTAAACTGTAATATTGAGTAGATATATATATATATATACAACGTGTTGTTTTGCATCCTCGTCAAATTTCAGGAGGCTGTTATGAAAGACATAAATATTCAAATAAAATTACGATCCTGCTCAATAATTAATACATACTTGTTTATTTAGGTATTTAAGTTTGACAGTATTTCAGAATACTCCACTTTCATAGAACAAAATCGCCCCGTTGCGTATGCGGTAGGCAGTGTCGTACGACTATGTCGCTGTGTGCATGCGTTACAGTTACAGCGCAGTTACAGGGCGGTACCACACGGGCCCTACACATGCCGATTTCCGAAAAATACAAAAAATAAAAATAAATACCTACTTATTTTATTATTGATTCGTGTCGAGAATCATTAGCATAGTTACCTCCTCGAATTTGACGAGGATGCAAAACAACACCTTGTATATATATATATATATTTTTTTTTTTCTTTTCTTATATTAATAGACATTTAAATTGCAATGCCATATCAGGCCACAGTTCTAAGAACCTACCGATTGTTAACATTTTCAAAATTCTGTACACTTAGTTCGCAATAAAGAATTTGAGTTTGTATTAGCCTTATTAGTGGAGTCGGTTTTAAGAAGCCTGATATTATCCGACATTTCTCATTTAGGACAGCGTCTACGTGCTTAATAGGAGCGGATCGGTGACACACTGGTGGCACGCAAATTTGCCAGTAGAAAAGCATAGAGACATGTCAGTGAAAATATGACCTTGGGTGATTTATTTAGTTTTCTGGTTCACCAACAATTGTTTAAACTGGTGTTATGCTAAAGGTGGCATGCAAAAATGTATGTGCAACAGTGCAAAAATCACTTACAGTAATCATATTTTTGAAATCGACTAGTATCTACATCAAATAAATAACTAATGGCATACAGAAGTACTAAAGCGTAGGTACTATTTCTAACACTCAATGTTTTTTATAGAAAAAAGATACATAAAATATTGCGTTGCATTGTTTATTATTTTTAGTTATAGCTCTGTGCAAAGCATATGACATATGACAAATACATGACATTGACGGGCAGTGACAATGATTATGAAAGATAAAGTAACTGCTGCAATTACATACTTTTAAGAATGGACTAATCTATTGATTTAAATATTAAGTTGATGCATTAATCAATTATTATATATATCTGATATTACTTCCTAGTTATTATTTAAGGGGTTTAATATTGTAATTTCTAAAAATACTCGTGCAATCATATTAATTCTTACAATAAGCATGTTCCGATTACAATATCTTATTTCCAAAACTGGCAACATAAATATCTCATCGAATACTTGAATCAAAATAATAATCTTTTAAATTAAAATATTTCCTGCAGAGTTTTGCCGAGTAACGAAGACTGTGGTGGGATTGCAAATATTATCAGTATTTTTCTAAATAATATTAACTCTTTGTCTGTGCTGGGCCAAACTTTAAGGAAAAGTACAATACCTACGCGGTCAAAATGTATGAAACAGCAATTTTTTTTTTTAAATACCGACCATACATTTCAACGCAGGGGTTCAGAATCATGTACTGAATCCATGGTAACAGTTTTCACGTCGATGTCCCTACTACCCTGTATATCTCTGTGGAAAAGGATAGTATAGGGCTGTAGGTAGGTACGTAATATTTTAGGACGAATATTTTAAATAGGAACATTAGTTTTTGCTTAGACCAATAGGTATGATCTACCAAGGATCCCGAATTACATTTTCTCAAACATGCTTGGAAATTTGAGCATTATTTTGACAACCTTCTTCGAGATAAATCGAAATTGCTGTACTGGACAAATGCATGCGAGCAGCGGCCGGCAAAAGTTGTATGGAAATCCATATCTGTCGTGGTTTAGCGGCCAAATAAATAACATAATAATGAAACTCTTATCTGTCCTGTAATTTAAAAATGGAACGATCTTTTACTCCGAAACATGGCAACCAAGGAGGTAAAATATCAAAGGTTTTATTTAAATTTCGAACTGGCTTGCAAATAGAAAGTTATTTATTGAAAAAACAAATGAACACTTTAACGCGGGAAAAATTATTGTTGTTCATCATTGATTTTGAAAAGTAATTGTATTTTAATTTCCTCGCATTATTTGATAAAAGTACTATACAAGCCTTGGCAACAACTAGGTATTGATGGACTTACGTATATTTATACGTTCGTCCACCAATGCCTCTTTTGCTGGCAGCTGCAGTAATATACTTATAGCATAACTATTTGAAGTTGTGTTACTCTACCCACAGGATGATAATATTGTAAATTTTCCTTAACAGTAGGTAAGGTTTCCTCCCGATGCTTCGTATACACCTACGGAAAGGTTGTGGGTGAAATTGTGTGGCCTTTAATGAACAGAACGAAACATAAAAGTTACAGGTTTCTAAATTCAAAACTTGAACAGCAAATAACTGTCGGTTATAAAGGAACCCGAAAAGTTAAGTTGCCATTCAGTCTCGTACCAGTTTGTAAAGGTGCTTAAAGTTAAGAGAAGTTTAAACGTCAACGGTAAAGCAGCCATTAATCGTTTCTTAACTTTAAACGCTTATAAATGAAACTCCATTAACTGTTTTTAATTTAACCTGCCAGATTGAAGAACCTGCTAGTAGCACTTTGCTCGACCCGGAGATCAATTTCTGGACCTGCTAAGCAAGACCACTAAGTCTGATAGGTAGGTAACGGGTCGGACAGTATGGTGGGTACAGAAAGAAGGCACTTTTATCTTGCCGGCCTCACATAGTACGGAGTTTCAATAAATTAAAAGACCAGCTTATACCTACTAGTCTTGTAACCACTAACTTGGAGCTTTCTGTACATTTAAGTATCACCACACGAGGAGGCTATTCAAATGCTCATTATCCATTAGATGGATGGCATTTGATATTTGATGGATGGGTTGATATTTTACCTCCTTGGTTGCCATGTTTCGGAGTAAAAGATCGTTCCATTTTTAAATTACAGGACAGATAAGAGTTTCATTATTATGTTATTTATTTGGCCGCTAAACCACGACAGATATGGATTTCCATACAACTTTTGCCGGCCGCTGCTCGCATGCATTTGTCCAGTACAGCAATTTCGATTTATCTCGAAGAAGTTTGTCAAAATAATGCTCAAATTTCCAAGCATGTTTGAGAAAATGTAATTCGGGATCCTTGGTAGATCATACCTATTGGTCTAAGCAAAAACTAATGTTCCTATTTAAAATATTCGTCCTAAAATATTACGTACCTACCTACAGCCCTATACTATCCTTTTCCACAGAGATATACAGGGTAGTAGGGACATCGACGTGAAAACTGTTACCATGGATTCAGTACATGATTCTGAACCCCTTTTTTTTTTTTTTTTTTTTGTGGGTGGGAAATCACCAAATAACTTCTCCCGCTCTGGGCAGAGCAGGAGGGCGTGTCAGACTCTTACTGACTAAAACCCACCCGTGTTCCTTCAGTTGCCTGTGCCAGGGGCCACGGTAACCCTCTTGGACTTTTCCGCAACCCTAGCAGGCATCGGTCCTAGCAAACCCCGTCATTGGTGCTGACATCTCTTTGAGGCGCGCGTGGAACACAACGCGCCGTCGACCCGGGCCTGGTCCTTATCGAACGGCGAGCTGCCCATTGCTCGCCGTTCGCAAGCCCGCGCCTACGGTGGCCGGGAATCGGCCTGCGATTCCCGACGCCCAGGGCGTCTCCTGCGGCGGCTAGGGGCGTGAGGGCGCAAATTTTGCCTCTCCCTCACGCGTTCCGCCTCCTCCTTTGCGAACATTACTGCTTCGCAGAAGGAGGTGACGGCTTCCCAAGCCCTCTCGCTCCGTACCATGGCCTGGACCAAGGCCGGACGCGAGAGATCGCCACCGCCAATCGCCTCCACGAGGACACGGCGGTGCTCCGCCCAAGCCGGGCAGACCTCCACCGTATGCTCCACCGTGTCCTCCGGGCGATCCACACAATGGTGACACCCGGGCGTTTCCTCCCGCCTTATCCGGAACAGGAACCTCCCGAAACAACCGTGTCCGGTGAGGACCTGCGTCAGGCGGAAGGTGAGGACGCCGTGGCGCCTCTCAAGCCACTCCTCAAAGAGGGGACTTATCGCCGCAATTGTGGCGTGCCCAATGATTCTGAACCCCTGCGTTGAAATGTATGGTCGGTTATTTAAAAAAAAAATGCTGTTTCATACATTTTGACCGCGTAGGTATTGTACTTTTCCTTAAAGTTTGGCCCAGCACAGACAAAGAGTTAATATTATTTAAAGAAATACTGATAATATTTGCAATCCCACCACAGTCTTCGTTACTCGGCAAAACTCTGCAGGAAATATTTTAATTTAAAAGATTATTATTTTGATTCAAGTATTCGATGAGATATTTATGTTGCCAGTTTTGGAAATAAGATATTGTAATCGGAACATGCTTATTGTAAGAATTAATATGATTGCACGAGTATTTTTAGAAATTACAATATTAAACCCCTTAAATAATAACTAGGAAGTAATATCAGATATATATAATAATTGATTAATGCATCAACTTAATATTTAAATCAATAGATTAGTCCATTCTTAAAAGTATGTAATTGCAGCAGTTACTTTATCTTTCATAATCATTGTCACTGCCCGTCAATGTCATGTATTTGTCATATGTCATATGCTTTGCACAGAGCTATAACTAAAAATAATAAACAATGCAACGCAATATTTTATGTATCTTTTTTCTATAAAAAACATTGAGTGTTAGAAATAGTACCTACGCTTTAGTACTTCTGTATGCCATTAGTTATTTATTTGATGTAGATACTAGTCGATTTCAAAAATATGATTACTGTAAGTGATTTTTGCACTGTTGCACGTACATTTTTGCATGCCACCTTTAGCATAACACTAGTTTAAACAATTGTTGGTGAACCAGAATACTAAATAAATCACCCAAGGTCATATTTTCACTGACATGTCTCTATGCTTTTCTACTGGCGAATTTGCGTGCCACCAGTGTGTCACCGATCCGCTCCTATTAAGCACGTAGACGCTGTCCTATATGAGACATGTCGGATAATATCAGGCTTCTTAAAACCGACTCCACTCTATAAGCTCTACCCGCTTGCAGGTATAGCACCACCTGCCGTACGGGAGGGATGTCGCATGCGCGCTGGAAAAAATGAATTAAGAATCCGTTTCCCCTCTACTTAGTATACCGGGTAGGTTAAAACGTCGCTAGAGCTTCTTACGCTCCACGCAGGCAATCCAAAACAGGCCACCTAAAGAGCGAAGTAAATTGTGGAAAGTGAGGCATAAACCACCTCAAGACTTCGTAAAGCCTCAAGAACACTTGCCTCCCAGTCGCGAACTGCAGTGGCGTATTTAGAAACCACTGAACCGATTACGTACTGAAGGAAGTAGGCCGCTGCAAACATAATTGGCGAAATGGGGCAATATCCATTCATCCAACATCCAGTGCGAGTGCAGTGCTCCTGAACAGACTAGAGTACTCCCCATCTGCTAGTGTACCAAATGTCCGTTTACTTACACCCTTAACAATATGAACAAGGCCTCTGTTTCCGCAATAAATGTGGCCACCTACTGGGCCTAAACAATATAAGAAACATAGATGTACTGTCGAAACGAAGCGAAGAAGTCATAACGGGTGATTTTTTAAGAGGTATAGGATTTGATTTTCAAAAAAAACACAAAAAAATTGAAAAATTTGATGAAATCTTTATTGGAATCGATAGAACGATCAATATAATTTAATGTTTGAAGATGATTTCATGCAAATGCTGGCCGCGGCTCCGGTTTAGATGGCCCATTCGCAAGGCCCAATTTCGGCACACTCTCTCCAACATATCAGCCGTTATATCACGAATACATGCTTCAATATTGGCTCCCAGTGCGTCAATCGTTGCTGGTTTATCCCTGTAGACATGAGCCTTAACATGGCCCCACAAGAAATAGTCCAAAGGCGTTAGATCACACGATCTAGGCGGCCAATTGACGGGCCCAAAACGTGAGATAAACTGTTCACCGAAGGCGGCTCTCAATTGGGCCATTGTTTCGCGTGCCGTGTGGCATGTGGCACCGTCTTGTTGAAACCACATGTCAGGCATGTCCAATTCTTCCATTTTGGGCAAAAAAAAATCGCCAATCATCACACGGTAGCGCTCGCCATTGACAGTAACGTTTCGGCCATTGTCGTCTTTGAAAAAGTACGGCCCGATGATGCCACCGGCCCATAATCCACACCAAACAGTACATTTTTCGGGATTCAGTGGTAGCTCTTGCAATGCTTCTGGCTGGTCTTCACTCCAGATGCGGCAATTATGCTTATTGACATATCCATTCAACCAGAAATGAGCTTCGTCGCTGAACACAATTTTTCGATAAAAAAGTGGATCTTCCTCCAACTTTGCCAATGCCCATTCACCAAATGTTAGACGTTGTGGGAGGTCGTGTGGCTTCAATTCTTGCACCAGCTGTATCTTGTAAGGTTTTACACCCAAATCCTTTCGGAAAATTTTCCACGTAGTGGAGTAACAGAGGCCCAATTGCTGGGAACGGCGGCGAATCAACATTTCACGGTCATCACTAACACTGGCGGATACAGCCGCAATATTTTCTTCGGTCCTCACTCTACGTATGCGTGTTCGTGGTTTAATGTCCAATAATGTAAACTGGGTTCGAAATTTAGTCACAAGCTTCCGAATAGCTGCCTCAGTAGGCCGACCAAACTGCCCATAAATTGGAAGAGGTGCGCGATGCACTCTCTTAACCGAGCATGCATTTTGATAGTAAAATTCAATAATTTGCAAGCGTTGTTCGTTCGTAAGTCGATTCATGGTTAAATTATAGACCAAATAAGTTTGACAATGACACAAGACACGATTCACGCGTGATCTGTCAAAAACAGTGTTGCCAAAAAGATACCAGCAAAAAAATCACCCGTTATTTTTAGAATCGTCTCTTCGAGCCTTTTATTTTGACGTACTTACTAAACACTTTTTACACGATTTTACATATTGTGTTCTAAAGTCCGCCATGTTGATTTTTTTCAAAAGCCTGTTGTATTGAGAATGTCCTTCGTAATCCTTCGGATTGCGATTGAAAGTGAAGTGCGTTACGCTGGGCGGTCACCACAAACCTTTTTTTTTTTTGAGGTTGGGAAATCATCAAATAACTTTTCCCACTCTTGGTGGAGCGAGAGGGCGTGTCAGACTCTTACTGACTAAAACCCACCCGTGTTCCTTCAGCTGCCTGTGCCAGGGGCCACGGTAACCCTCATGGACTTTCCCGCAACCCTGGCAGGCATCAGCCCTAGCGGACCCCGTCATTGGTGCTGACATCTCTTTGAGGTGCGCGTGGAACACAACGCACCGTCGACCCGGCCCTGGTCCTAATCGGACAGCGAGCTACCCATTACTCGCCGTTCGCAAGTCCGCGCCTACGGTTGCCTGGGATTCCGGACGCCCAAGGCGTCTCCTGCGGCGACTAGGAGCATGAGGGCGCGAATTTTGCCTCTCCCTCACGCGTTCCGTCTCCTCCTTCGCGAGCATAACTACTTCGCAGAAGGAGGTGACGGCTCACCATGCCCTCTCGATCCGTACCACAGCCTGGACCAGGGCCGGCTGCGAGAGATCGCCTCCGCCAATCGCCTGCACGACGCCACGGTGGAGCTCTGCCCAAACCGAGCAGACCTCCACCGTATGCTCCACTGTGTCCTCCGGGCGATCCACACAATAGTGACACCCGGGCATTTCCTCCCGCCTTATCCGGAACAGGAACCTTCCGAAGCAACCGTGTCAACCGTTGGCAGGACCTGCCTCAGGCGGAAGGTGAGGACGCCGTGGTGCCTCTCTAGCCACTCCTGAAAGAGGGAACTTATCGTCGCAATGGTGGCATGCCCAGCGCTGGGTCACGACAGTCGCACTCTCCATGCCGCCATGAGATCCCGCCGGAGCTCGTGTCGCCGCTGCCGTGATTTCTCGCGGCAGCGGAGTTACGCCCCGACGTTTTGCCTCCTCACACCGCTCCCATACCACCCACCCTCCTCCTCCACTCTCTTTGGGACGCGATCAACTAGATTGTGCAGGAGCCGCTTCAAGGCAGCCCCGGCCCTTTCCAGTCTGGGAGTCAAACGTCGGAAATGCAACACGAAGTTCTACCTGCTGTCGAGGACGAGTCCCAGGTACTTCATCGTCGACTCGACGGCGATGTGATGGTCGTCGGAACGCGCCACTGTCAGGTTCCCAAATTAAGGTTGGAGGGGCAACCTTAATTTGGGAACCTGACAGTGGCGCGTTCCGACGACCATGAAAACACATAGCCTCGGACTTGTGCAGGGCCACCTCGAGCCCCAATTGCAGGATCCTCTCGACGATTGTCGCAACCCCGCGTGTCACTAGTCCCTGTGCCAGGATTAGCGTGTCTTCAACGTAGCAAACCACGCTGGCGCCACTAGGGAGGTTGGCATGCAGCACCCAGTCGTACCCGGTATCCCACAGTTCCCTTTGAGACACCGCACGACATCTCTCGCCGGTTCCATTCTCCCTGGTGACTGGGGTAGATGACAGCCCTGTCCGTCAAATAGGCCTCGACCACATGATAGAGGTGGGTCGGCCATCCGGTGCTAACGGAGTGCCTCCCTGATGCAACTCCAGGGCAGGCATGGGTATTGAAGGCATTGGCGATGTCTAGAGACACTGCCAAGGGGACCCCACTCCGGGCTACAACATCCCCTGTCGTTAGGGCCTGCACGCGCATGATGGCGTTCACCGTAGAGCTCCCCTTGCGGAAACCAAACTGGCTCTCCGCCAAATCCGGCCCCACCCGCACCAGCCGCCCGACGAGGCGGTCTGCAATGACTCTTTCAAAGAGCTTGCCCACCTCTTCGGGCAGCACGATGGGCCGGGTCACCACAAACCTAACACGTAAATCATTCAAATGCATACAGACGACTGGATGATAAGAGAGAATAAAGAATCCTACATACATACATAGGACAAAACTATGTAGGTACTACCTATACGAATTCATGCGCCTAAAACTTAATCCCAAAAACATAAAATCAGTCGGGTAATAAGCTTTGTCAATTTCTATTTTATGTATCTGTGGTGCTTCGTGTGACATCATCATGGATTTTTTGTTGTGATTTGTTTATAAATGTTATTGGCTGTGTTTCTGGTTATCTTTTTTGCATTTCTAAGTGACTTCGCCTTCTTGGACTACGGATGTTCGCATTGCAGCTTACCTCGGCTACAATGACAGTCCCTTATAACTCACATCTTGGACCACTCAGTTTTGTCTGTTTTCCAATGGACATCCAACGTTCTATAACGTTTCTTTGGGCAAATTAATCATTTGGGATACACTCGTTAGATTTGAGTGAAATTCACTCTGCTAGAAGACGGTGGATTACTCCGCGATAGACATATTTGAATTTCTTTTTTGAAGTCATTAGATTTGTGAAGGGTCTTCACCAAGTTTTTTGACGAATAAAAATATACAGGGCTATGAAACAATATAATAGCTTCATTACTTGTGTTCATTTCTGGGTCAAGCTTGTATGGGACCGTTATTCACCTCCTTTATAATAATTGTACGATGAGACTTTAATAAAACAGTGGAAACAATTACAGTTCCCGAAAACTAAGAGGGCAATCTCTTTAGAGACATTTTCCAGTTTATTCACTGAATTGAAAATCCACTGCACAGGCGTTTAATTAAACAAAGCTAAACAGTGTTCTAACAACATTTTAGTTTCTGTTCTTAAAATTAATTGTATGTCTTTTTAATCTTTTTTAAATACCACTCTCATAAATATAATAAATACAGGTCTATAATAAATAGTAGTTTAATCATAACATTCTTATAGCTTAAAAATGACGTGAAAGTAGGCAATATGTACGCGGTTCACACTGAAAGTTTTTAGAGTAGGCCAGTAAGAAAAGCAGCCAATAGAAAAAAATTATTAAAATTTTGAATTAGGAATGCTTTGGGAATCTGCAGGTGTGTAATGAATTCATATATTATGTCATTTGTTTTTACCAATTAAAAGGCGGCAATTTATAAAGTGACTGTTGTGGGTCGAAATTGCTTTGACAAGAGAAAATTTTCGTTGCGGTATTACTCAACAACAATGTTACGATAGACTTCGATTAGCATTTCATGACGAAGCCCCATCTTGTGCCACTGTTTACAACTGGTTTAAAGAGGTGTTTGGTTTTTGACTTTAAACGTGGTCGAAGCAAACTCACTGATGATTCGCGAGAAGGACGTCCTTCTAGGGTGACTACTGAAAATAACGTGAGTGCTGTCCGGCTAATGATAGAAGCTGACAGAAGGGTAACATATCAACAGATTCGGGCAGCTTTAGGCATTGGTATGAGTCAAGTACAAAAAGTCTTACATGAGCATTTAGGCGTTCGAAAACTTTGTACTAGATGGATAGGTACCTCATAATTTGACGGAAGATCAAAAACGCCGTCGTTTGGATTGGTGCCGCTCAATGCTTGAAAAGTATGGCAGAGGTGACTCGAATGCTGTATGTCATATACAGCATTTGAGTCACCTCCGACATACTTTTTGTATCGCCTATCGTCACAGGTGATGAAAGTTGGTTATATTGTTACGAACCCGAAGCCAAAAGACAATCTGCGTAATGGATGTATTCATTCGAAGATTTGCCGACGAAAGTAAAGAAGGGCAGAACTCAAGGGATAAAGACGATTGCCTCATTCTTTGGACGGACGGGTCATTTCGCAACAATTGTCCTAGAAGATAAAAAAACTGTTACTGCAGACTGGTATGTCAGTCATTGTATACCAGTTGTCTTGGAAAATGTTAGACAGCAGCGCCCAAGAAACAGGATCCTCCTCCACCACGACAACGCTCCAGCTCACTCTGCCAGACGGACGGATATTTGTCTATCGAAAGTGTGGAGTTAGTAAGTTATCCTCCTTACAGTCCATACCTGGCCCCCTTGTGACTTATTTATTTTCAAAAATAAAAGATCAACTTAGAGGAATTCGTTTTATGAACCCTGAAGGTAACCGTGGCTGCGTTTGAAACAGGCGTGGAAGAAGTCCATAAAGAAGAGTAGGCCCACTGCTTTAGTCAATGGATCCATTACATGCCAAGGTGCTTTGAAAGTAACGGAGACTTCTTCGAAAAGCTATAAAAATATTAACAGGCTTCTACATACGAGTAATTCGATTTTTTATTTTCTAAAAACTTTCAGTGTCCCAAGTATAGTCTAATATTTATCTTCCGAATTTGTAGTCAACATATAGGTTATAATGATAGTCAGCCCAGAGGGTTTTTGAGCAAGCATATGCAGGGCGAAAAGTTGATAGCTGATTCGGTGCGGCATGATGAGTGGACACCGAGAAAATCTAACGGATTGCCTTCGCGGCAATCCGTTCGGCTTCTTCGGTTCGCCTTTGGCAAATGGGACGAAATTTCATTGAAAAATTTCATACAAAAGTACACTAAAGTGGTTATCATTTTCCATTTAACTCTAAATCAACGAACCGAGCAGCTTCGATTGCTATTTGAATTTGAAGCTGACTCTTTTATGAAGTTTCGTCGGCATTCAGAAGTTCGAAAATATTAAAGACTTAAAATTAGTACTTTTCCCTGTGATACTTTCCAGAATTTGATCCTTAACAACGACATAATTGGACGGTGCAATAACACAGGATGTGTTTTTTTCAATATCTTCTTGTTCTATTGCTAGCTAGAACAATTGATTTACAAAAAATCGAAGGATGCAATTTTAGTTTTTATCAAAATCGATCCGAGACAGACATTTTCGGTATTACCTATAGTTTCGGATTTGGTCATCCATGCTAACATGACACTAGTTAGTTCGTTGATTTAGTGATAAGTGCAACATTATGAGACCACTTTTGGGTACTTTTGTGAATCAATGAAATTTCGTCCTATTTGCCAAAAAGCTCCATCAATCCGTCAGATATTTTTATATATTCACTATCAGGACATGTAACACTATTGCACAAAATAACTTTTATTCGCCCTGAATATCCTTATAAAAACTGTCCAAATTGTTTTCAAAGTCGTCTGATTGAAGGAAAGAACACAATTTCTTGTCAAAGTCATTGTAGGTTAGGCGCACACGATCATACCAAAATCAGCGAACCTGAAGGTCACTTTATTTTGGGTTCATTTTCAAAATCTGAAAGTAATAATAATAATATAATAATATGAGACAACATCCACACAAGGTCTTCAGGTCCCGAACTAGGCAGAGCCTGTACTACGGTAACCTGATGACTGATATACATACTTATATACATATACACACCCAGACACAGGTCAAACAGACATGTTCATGCACACAAATGTTTGACTTGTCCGGGGATCGAACCCGGGACCAGCGGCTCAGAAGGCAGAATCGCTACCAACTGCGCCAACCGGTCAGTCAAAGTCAAAGTGAAAGAAAGAAAGAAAATAAATTTATTTGACCCAGGTTAAAGCACACCATATTACACAAAAACAGACAGACAGAGAGAATGCACCTACTTAAAATAGTATTGTGTGCCTTAAGTGGACTCCTGACCACAGGGATTCTTATCTGAAACTATTCAAATATATTTTTGGTGTTCTTTCATCATGCCGCACCTACTCTGCTATCAACTTTTTACCCTGCATATGTTTGCTAAAAGACCCTCTAGGCTCCTACCATAAAGAAACGAATTTAATAAAGACAGTCTATGAATCAATATTTCATAAAAATCAGGTCAATTGGCTCAATGTCCTGCTATTAAGGGGCACTTGGCATATTAACTGAATCGGACTGCACTTAATGCCATCCCGAGGACTAATTAATTGAGAGCAACTCTCACTGTCGATAATTCGTACCTACTTAAAACTTTTGAAAATTGGGTTAATACAACAAATCACTTTATAAATTTAACCTTGTGACCTGTGACCTCTGAGTTTTTGTTTCGGCATTTCTTCTCAGAGTAGTCGGATAGGAAACGACGGCCTCATCTAGTTAAAAAAATATATGATTGACGTGTAAAAGTGTTTGTATAAACCTACTTACAGAAATAAAATCATTTGAAATGGTTCAGAAGATCAGCATTGAGACACGAAGTTGGCTTCGTATAGAAAAAGATGGATGCCATTTAAACAGTTTAGTAGTGCTCTATAATGTTCATTGCGCATCACACTCAAGTGACCGAATACAGTTCACATGCTATACAGGTGGCAGGAACATCGACACGCAAACTGTAATCATAAATTCAGAACATGATTCTTTAAACTAGGTACTCTATTAGAGCGTAGAAATTTTTCTTCGGTTGTCAAAAAAAATAATCTGTCATTTCATAGAAAAGTGCAACGCGGTCATAATGTATGGAGCACTTATTTTTTTAAATGACCGGCAGAGAAGTTCAATGGAGGGGGTTTCAAAATCAAACTTGTTATCTTTCAAACGTAAATAAACCAATTACAGGCACTTTTGAACTGTCAAGGGGTCGGTCAGTCAGAAAGTTGAAGCTAGTTGCCCATTCCAAATCGTAGTAGGTACCTATGGAGAAGAAAAGGCAAGCTCCATGGACACTCTTTTAAATCAAAATATTGTTACAAAAAAGTAGATACATCATTCATGTCGAAATTATAAATGTGAAAACGATGTAGAAAGTCGTGCACGTTAAAAGCGTCCGTAATAAAAAGATAAAAACAATTCAGGAAATATAATAAGCCGTGGTAGCTAAGAAATTACCAGTGCCTACTGACGGCGCCCGTTCACGAACATGACGTATGGATCGGCACCATTCAGCTCAACCATTTTGAAGGGAACTTAACGATCCACACACACGCGACCATCAGCGACACATTTGAATGTGCATGACATACTCTCTGCTGCCAGGGCACATTCAAGTGAATGAAAGACGAACCCAATTTTAATCAATTACTTTATGCGCCCTTGTGGAGCAGGACCAGCGCTGAGCCAAGCATTTATGCCAGTGATGTAATCCCCCAACTTATAATATGCTTGGCTGTAAAGTGTTCGTTTTATACACGATTTAAATTTCGTTTCATTCAAGAACTAAGCCTTAATAAATTCAAATCTTTTATAAAAAGGAAACTATGCCAGAAAGCCTATTATACTGTCAAAGAATATATGGAGGACAAAAAGACTTGGATTTAGCTGCTCCAATAAATTTACTCAGGGAATGTTGAAATATTTTATTTTATTTTGTTATCTATTTGTACTTTTAATCTTTGCCTTAGTATCTGTACCTTTTTACATTTATACAATGACATGAATATTAACTGTTATTTAATTATTTTAATTATTGCGAATGTGACGACTATCTGGGTAATTGTTCCAGTTTTAATCATGTTCACATCACGAACACAAATAAAAGAATTCCATCGGTTTTATATTGATAAAGTAATTTACATTAACACAACATTATCATCTCCGGCTTCATTTTTAGATAATGTTTTTGTAAGATTCACAGAATAACGAATAAATAAATAAATCCCATTTTTGTTGTTTTATTTCAATATATTTTATACCTATCCTTGGTCACTCAATGCGTTCGTTATCTAGTTTAAGCAGGATTTAACAATCACCACATACTAATTAAACTAAGTCCCCCTGCCACGTTTGTCTGTCAGTCTTTCTGTACGGATATATCAACAAACAGATTTATATGGGGTTGTCACTAGTTGGTAGATTGGTTCTTCCGAAAGGTTTAGGTATAGGTACATTCGTGTAGGTTGTATTGACCAATGTAAATCAAGTCAGAAAAATCCTGCCGCCTAAGTGCTTTTCTAGCGCGCGTTGCCCCATTCAGCGCCCAGAACCCGCCTCTCGAGTCAATTTACTATAGGGATTTGGTTTTGGACAAAAAACAAGAGTTGTTTGGGTCAGTTATTATTAATCTTTATTTTCAAATACGTTCATCATTTCAACCACTTTTTAAACTCATTTTAATACGACGTAGTTTAGGATTTACAAGAGTTTAATACTTAACACGCGGTCGGGGAGTGATTTTTGCGCTTATTGTAGAATGCCCGTTGTAGCACGTTTCTTGGTGCAATTACGCCTTTGTAGATATTTACTCAAGTACCACTCAAGGGTCACTAGTCAAGAATACAATTATCAATACCATCGCAGAAACATCTAAACGCCCAGGTAAAAGTTCATAGCAATGTCATTTGTTGACAGTTTTTTATGCCTATTGACGTAGGTATTATATATAGGTATTGACTATACACGAGTTTATTTTCAGGTTTGTAAAGATATGAAAAGATCTTGAAACTTTTTTATATGAAATACTAACATTCAGCTATTCAGCATTGCATATTGCTATATTATGTTTGTACATTGCTGGGGCAGTCGTCGTCGTATTATCTGCCCGTCGTCATGGAAGAAGACTTTTGGCCGCAGGACGTGGTGTTCCGTCGCTTCCGCGGACAAGTACCACAGGACAGCTCAAAGACAAGCTAGTGAAGTGCTACTAACATAGTTTTAAGCTATTATTAACACAAATTTTGTTTTATATAAGTACCACCACCACCACCACCACTGTAGCCTGAAATAAATGTTTTATTATTATTATTAAACATTAAATTTTAATGTGCCTGAGTAAATTTACACAATCTCCATAGCTGGCAACTAGAGAACCCTCGTGTTATACCTGAAGACAGGTCACAGTACCAATCCAGACCGCACATTTTAGTTTCCGGTCTTTTTTCCGGGTACCGGACTAATCACCAGGCTTGCGAAGTCTTGAGTCACTTCTATCAGCTGCATAGAGTCCTTGGAGTTCAAAACCAGTAAGTCCGCTCTGGCCCGCAACACGTCATGATCACCGTATTACCTGCGAATTCGTCGAGGCGTGCGTCATGTTTTGAGGTTGCGGTTCGTTAGGATTGACTAGGCGTGTTACGCTTTGAATTTGCGGTTCATCAGGATGGACTAGGCGTGCTACACTTTGAGGCTGCTGTTCATCAGGATTGACTTGTTACTTTAATCCTTTACGCTTAATTATTATAGTGGTATTAGTACCTCGTTTTTCGTTTTAATATTAGTATATTTTTTAACCAAGACTGTTTCTATCGGGATAACTGAGGTTCTTCATTATGATAATATTCATTTGAAAGTTTACGTAATTTTGTGATCACGAACCAAAAACCTATTGCAATCGGTTCTCTAGTTCGGAAAGCAAATACGTAACAAAGTTTTACCATCCGGAGTACCTTAAGTTTTCTTGCATTCTAGGTACTTATTTTCATTTAAGCCAAATTACGAGTTCCACAACAGTTTTTAATTATATTTAACTTTAACTCTTAGATGTTGTTTTTTTTTTAATGTTAGTAAATTATACGCGTTAAAGTGGTGAATTTTCATTTTTGTTTCGCTACACTATGTGCCAAATCGAATTAAGAAATATTCATGTTCTGTTTCTTTCCGTTGATAAGTTGCTATAACTTTAAGAAATGGTCCAAGAGATGTGAATAGTTAACAACAATTTATGATAATGTAAAAATGTGTTGATGAAATACTTTAAAACAAGCTGCCATGGAGTTCCATGGTCCTTCTTCTCCATGATGACCTAGTTTTGGAACAGACAGTTCAGACAGACAGTTTTAGGATTAACGTATTTATCTGACAAGCTTAATTGAAATAGCCAGCAGTAACAGTATTCTCAGTGTGTTCGCAGATCGGTGGGATTGCCTATATTGTAATATAGGTGGGATATATGTATATAGTTATAAAAGTGCTATAGTTAGTTAAATATATGCAATATATATAGTTTATTTATATAGTTGGGATTGTGTATATCTGTAACCTTTAATAACCTTCCAGTCTATAAAAAACAGTTGTATCACTAAAACCGCCTTTAAAAATTGAATACATAAGTAACTCTTTAATATTTTTTGTCAAAGACTTACAGTAGAGAACATCGAAAAAAAATGTATGTCTGTTTTTTTTATTGAATAAATGAAGGAATTATGTGAAAAACTGTCATGATAAAAAATAAAAATATTTTAATATACACAAAAAAAGGAGCTACGTCTGCCAACAAACTGATTTGCAGTTTTACTGTTGAGCTGTTTAAACGCTGCTATTTTCGCGCGCTCTTTTGATGACGTCAAATACTATGTCCAATGACAGCCCAGTCCATTGTTTATTACAAGTTAACTTATTTCACCATGAAAAAAGCTCAAAAGCGAGTTTATGCGAATTACATTGTTCCTGAATGCAGAAACACTATCAGAAGTGCACATGATAAAGTGATAGGTACAAAAATACGTAACGAATGGTGTAAAGTGAAAACAGATGAAGTATCTGCAACAACTTGTTTACATTGTTGTGAAGATCACTTTAATGTAAGTATGACGTATTTAGATACCTAATATGATTTCAGATAATCAGAAGTATGTTTTGTATTGAAAATCAATCACACAATCAATAGATAACTGTATCTAAATCCAGTTTACAAACTTTTGTGATTTCGTCTATTGTTTTTTACGTAAACAATAAACAATAAAACATTTAACTATTCAGCTCTGTTCGTAAAATAAGCTAAAGCAGACACGAGAGATTCCTTCAGACGCGTTCACGTTCATCCCTAGACTTTTTAAATTTGTTTTATCTACTTGAATGTTTTGTTTTAATATTTACGATACATATTTAATTACAGATAAAGGAGGATACAGAAAATTATGTTCAATGTAACATAATGAAACAAGAAGGTATAAATTGGGTTGAATTGGATTTGAAAGAAAATAGGACGACTTTATGAATGGATCTATTCTCGGCAGATTATCCCATTGTGCTTTTACAAAACCACTTTCATCGCACTAGTATCCTAAAATTACACTTAAATAATAAATTAATTCACAACACACACGTTAATTCTATGTTTTTTAATCAAAAGCCTGCAAAGCCATACAAATAATGTAAGCAATACGAACTCGTTGACATAGTATTTATCGCCACGTTTCGTTTTAACTTCCCTATATAAAAATGTACTCTGTGGTTTTAACCAATGGTGTTGCGTTTTACAAATTCGAAATTCCCTAGCTTAATTTGCACTTTTATTTATTAATTGAATTAATTAAAAAATATATTAATTACTAAAATAATGATATGGTTCAAAAGCCCGGCCAATAAAGATTCGGAATAAAAATATTTGAACCAAATTTAAACAACATGCATATTCCCTAATAAGTGGATATCATTACCTATACGTCATAAAGTCCATCACCTAACACTTTCACACAATAGGCATAACGGACAGTCCTCTGTGCAGGGCTTGCATGGAGGCTGACGAAACTGTCGCGCATGTGCTCTTCGAGTGCACAGGCGTCGCCCAAATTAGGTCAAAAACCCTCGGGACACCCAGATCTTACACAGATGTTCTTAATAGACCAGGAGACCTAATCAGCTTCTGGAGGGAGGTGGGCTGGTTGGAATAACCACCGACGGCCGACATGGCTCACGCACAATGGTCCACTGTAGGACTAAGTGCGGAAACCAAACCCATAACATAGAACAAAGAAGTCCATCACCTTTCTGACACATGCGACAGAGATTTGAGCATTGAGCTAGGAAAAACAATTTGAGCCTGAACGTCGTTGATACAGAAGAAGTAAGGCACATAACTGACAAAAGACAAAAAGAGTAGATACTTTATCTATGATATATTTTCTGAATCAAACCTTCTTGGGAATGTGCTAAGGTAGCCAGCAAAATTCAAATTTGCTTACGGTTTTCCAAAGCAGCCCAATATCGGGTTGTAGCTGTGGTAATAAAAAAAACCAATTCTAAACTACTTCGGTGAATGAATATTTTTTAAGGCCGCATATTGTTCTTTTTTCAAACTTTCTTCATACAATTTGATACTAAACTGCCAATTGCAAAAACAAATTAAGAAAAATCTTAACTTCGCTAAAGTATACAATCCCCTACGAATACCCTAATATACACGTGACTAATTTGTAAAGGATATGTGTCACCACATAAACCCCCACTCGTCTCATTCCGATTGACAAAGGCCTCAGTTTATGAGCCATAAACTGCGTGAACTCATGCCAATAAGACAAGTGATCACTCTTACGTCTTACAACGTTCAATGTTGTGGAAGCTGTGATACGATTTGTACTGACTGAAATGAAACGCCGAAATAATACTTTAAAAAGGCACTATTGATTCAATCAAGACATCTTAAACCAATAAAGAACAAATAATAAAATAATATGAAAGTAGAGCAAAACAAATTTTATCCCTCATTCTTCATAACAGGACTTTCATTCATATACTTTCGTCGTCCACATGCATCTGTGTCTTTTAAAGCGTATGAGTGTGAATATCACAGAAATATTATTATATCTATGGTAAATATAATAAATGTCAGTTATCAATTTATCATCATTAACTAGTGAAATGAACACACCTTTTTCAATATAAACATTTCTGTATTTAAATTTTTGCACACATATGTCACAAACAAACCTGGTATATAGCAATATTGTACTCAACATAATATCAATATTGACTTCTTGAAGACAAACTTTTGATTTCGAAGATCGAAGAGAACTAACTTAGAAAACTAGGCAATGCTCCAAATATGATATTTCCATTCCGTTCCTTTATAAAAGCAGTACTTTTTCGGTAACTGTCCAATGAGATACTTTTAAACTTCATGACTACACTAATATCAAAATCATTTGAGACAAATCCACGGAGTTTAGAAAGAAGAAATCACATACTTTCAATTTTATATTTAGCATTTAAAATCACTACAACTCTTATTAATATTTGGAAATCATGACACTAGGTTAACAATAAGGATATCACAAAAATGCATGTATTAATATTATTTATTAACTCTCCTTCGTTCCTCGTTACAGAAGACAAATCAATCATTATTCCTACTATAATTATTGTTCTTACTAGGAGCGGTGGCAACAAAGACAATGAAAGTGCCAACTCAATGTGAAACCATTGCGGGTCCGTCTTACAACAGTTGTCATGGGGTCTCAACGCCGAAATGTAGCTGTGTGAGGACATCTAGCGTATTAATAGTGACAGGAAATCTATGTATCTATGCAGGTATACTGACCTAAAAAGTACTGCTTATGTAGAAAACATCGTAATACCTACTTCAATTAATTAAGAAACGCCGATAATGAGGATTGAATTCTATAGAGTAATTTAGGATCCCCCGTAACCCGCCGATAAACCATGTTCAAAACTGCCGGGACCCTGTCATATTTGATGTTTACTACAAAGCCAACGAATTAAATGTTTTATTGGACTAATTGGTACAGGCTTACAATCCGACCTGTCTGCTGCAAAAACCTATTTCTTTTTCAAGATTATACGGGAAGTACTGAAATATCCCATTTTTACCATAAGTTTATTAAAACGGCGAAGGGTGCTGGCATAGGTAACTTACACAATACCTTCTTCGTCCTTTTTCCTTACCCAAGAAGGAAGTAGACAGTGTTCCAATCTAATGATAATATTTTGACCACCATCTTTGTCAATTTTAACCCTTCAATAAATTACTGACATCAATCTAAAGACATGGAATGGAACAACAAAATTTATATAAATATTTATTTTGTCCTAATCATTACAAATTACTGTGATATTTCAGCTGTAAGTGTGGGTTGAATGGCCAGCTAATGAAACCCTATTATTTAGATTCGCGAAACATTACGATTTATAGGAGGCCCGAGAGGCTTATGCATCTTAATCTATCTAAATAACAGAAATCAGATGCGTCTGGTGCTTTTCTAGCTAATAAAAGTGGTACTTAGAATCGACGTTTTATTGTTAGCAAGTAGGTAATTTGTTTCATTGCTTAAAACTTATTTGCGTAAAGGAAAGGGTTTGAGGAAACTGGCATTTGATATTCCTATATCTTAAAATCTTATGAAAGATACTTTCTATGCATACTACGTATTAGGAACGAATACGGTAGATATACAAGGAACGCATGAATCACTTCACTTTAATTCCAATTGGAACGTCACGGATTACAAATTGAATATTATATTTTTTTTTTCATCACACACATCAATGTCATTTTATAATTTCCTAAAACTAGTTTCCAATGCATTTTGGACTTTTTTTTCAAACATATGAATTGAGGTTTTGAAGTTTCCAGACAGTGTCATCTGTCAATCTGTCTCTTCGCATATAAAATCATAGGTAGACGAGGGTTGCATTATGACAGTAACTCCGTATTGGAAAAAAAAGGCAATTCAATTTAGAATCGAATAGATTTGACTGTGAAATCAATCTATCCATAAGATCAATTTTTGCACGCCTCTTAACGCGAAGCGGTTGAGGTAGTGCTTTACTCCCGACTCGTCAAGGTCAAGCAATTTTGTGATCTTCAAATGCCTCTATCACAAATTCACAACTATATTGCACTTATAAAATATATATATAAATAACGAGAAATACTAGAAATATATGTATAACGAGAAAACACTTCAATTAAACCATCTTATACTTTCCAAAAATATTTTTTTTTTTTAACGAAATATTATTTTATTAAAATAAATGAGCGTTATGAAGCGTGCACTTTTGTATTTTCCAAACTTTAGTATTTTTTTCAACCTGTGTTGTAACATTTTTATTTATTTTAATGCAAAAGTTAAACCTTTCAGTTTCCTTTAAAATTATTCATACCACTAGCTTTGTAACTTGCAAAAAATCTATCATGGTATCTGCAAATAATATAATTATAAAATTCGTTTTAGTGGCCCTTGACAGTTCTAATTGTAATTAAATTGAGTTCTATTTCCGTACAAAGAGAAAACGCTGCCACCATTAACATTTTTTAAGGCAATTCTTTTCAAATTAGTTCGCAACAGCGGGCGGTAGCGAATCGTCAGCTTGACTGGCTCGTTGGTCAAGTGGTCTGCTGAGCTTGGTGTCCTCAATTCGATACCCAGTCGTGCAAAGTGTTATTGTTTTGTGGGAGGTATTCATAGTCTGAAATTATAGGAGAATGCAATGCATGTCACACGACAAACAAAGAAAATGATTTATTTTATTATAATGATTGATGATTTTAAGTCGTTTGAACCTCCGCAGCTACGTTGCCATATAACTTCACGTTAAGAGAATATCCACCTACTACTGCGGTACGTAACTGTACCTACTCGTAAGTGAAAATTTTAAATTCTGCAAGTATCTTAATAGTTGGAAAACTTCCATGTCTCTTGCATTTAAATACACTTATTAAACGTTATTTTTGTACGCGTTGTTCAACAAATAGAATTGTGGACCAGTTTACCAGAAACGAATTTGTAAGGAGGATTCAATAATCTATTTTAAGTAGACTGCACTTTGTGCTGAGAACATCTGCGTAGTAATATAAATTCAGAATGTATTCATAATATGATTATAATATTAGCTATTGTAGTTTAGTTAGTTAAAGTCACGAATGATATCACGGAATGCAGCATTGGTTCGGTAGCATTCGATATAGTGGAGCCTGCAAGTTAACCTGTTAATCATCATCATCTGCCTAGCCTTTTTCCCAACTAGGTATGTTGGGGTCGGCTTCCAGTCTAACCGGATGCAGCTGAATACCAGTATTTTACATGGAGCGACTGCCTATCTGACCTCCACAACCCAGTTACTGGGTAATACAATACCCCTTGGTAAGACTGGTTGTCAGACTTTCGGGCTTCTGACGACCCGTAACGACTGTCAAAGATCCACGAATGACAGCCGGGACCAACGGCTTAACGTGCTTTCCGAGGCACGGAGCAGTGGTGATGAAATAATTTACACAAAGTAGGTAAAGCGCCTGTCGGGGTTCGAACCTACGGCCTACAACTCGTAAGTCGCGGCCGTTACCACTGGGCCACCACTGCTCTAAGTTAACCTGTTAATATTTTATGAAATAGTACCTATACTAGTTTCAAGGAGTCAACCTTTAGTAATATGTTATCACGCCCTCTCAATAATGTACAAATTCTGCAAACAAAAGCTGTCAATATGGAATTAAGAAGAACAAAGTAACAAATAATGTTATTCCTAGTATAAAAGAAAATAAAACAGATTAAGCTATTATTTGAATAGCTTTACTTATCACATTTGTGTCGTTTCCAAGGAATCTCTACAGTACTTAAAAGTAAAGGCCAGTGTACATGTGTACTCAAATGATAAATGGAATTATAATAACTACAAACATTGACAAGAATATAGCTTAATATAAATATTAGAACTGATACTTAATTACTTTTTTACATAAGAAAAACATAGTATTTTGTATAAGTATCTTACTATTACTTGACAAAACATCGAGATTTCTTTATTACTAGGTATGTATCTACATAAGTTTAATAATTCATTTAATTTGTTATAATAATTGTGCTTTTGTGTGTTGTGTTACGTCTTTTAGGTGCAATGAATAAATGGTTTATCTATCCATAGGCTTTTATATGTATCGTTTCTGCTTGTGATAATTTAAATTTTATATGGTACCTATTGTTTCTGAATGTGATAATTTTATTTAAAATGTGATGTTCAACACAATGTAAATTGTTTATGAATAATATATGTATGAATGAATGAATAAGTAATAACCTATATATTAATAAATTATATTATTTATTAATCAATTATATAGTATTATTTATACAAGCAAACCTTCCGGACCAAACCGACGGTGAAACCACATGAATATCCGTTTCATAGTTTAGAAAAAAACAACGCGGTTACACAGATATACACGAAAGTCCACTTTAATGTATAATATGTATAGATATCGATTTAGTAATATACATATACATACCAAGCCTTAGTACTTAGCCAATAAGTATATCTTTCAGCCCAAACTGCAAACTCCCTGATACCTTGGTCACTTAACACTGACCAACCAATCAACAATTAACAACACAACAAAAAACGAAGTAACCAATGAGAAAAGTGCATTACGATCTAAAGCGTGTCTGCGTGGTATCGTATCTGATTAAGACGGCCTCCGTATAATTTAGTCGATAGAATACCAACCTAACCCTATTTTTAGACGAAAAAAATTATATATTCGCACCTTTACGCAACAAATCATTCAAGAACATTAAGCATATGAGTAACTTGCTCTTTGACACTCTGATAACATTAGGTATAGTATTTATAAACGCAGATACAGTTTTCTTTAAATATAATAGTCGCCATTTTTTGCAATAAGTCAGTCATAATAACGCAACTGTCTCGAACGTATGTCGTTAAAGATGTTTAAACATTTAGTGTTCGTTTTATTCCTTGCTGTAAGTGTAAGTGTATATTAAAACTAATATTTAAAAAATATATCGCCTTTAAAATGTTCAGCCGACAGTTTGTATAGACATTCGCTTTTCGTTTCAAACTTTTTGCCAGTTTTTAGGGGTGCAGCTTAGATTGTGTACACTTTTTCGACCCTGTTTATTAAGAGTCATTCAATGTTTAATAAATTGTTGGTGATTTCAGGCTTCTCACGCTGATCTTTTGAGTCAAAGAGAAAACAAAGGCGCTACACTGGTAATTAATAAAATAAATTAATTTTGTTTGTTTATGGTGACAGTTTGTTTTATCATCAAAATAAATCATTTGGTTGTTTCTTTTTCAGAAACCATTATCAATATGCTGTGATATACCAGAGCTCGGTGATCCGAAACATCTGACGAAGTGTTCTAACCCTAAATTGCCGGGTCCGGTGAGTTCTTCAATTAATAATTGAAATTAACATCTGCTGTAGTCAGTTTTGATTGCAAAAGGTTTAACAATAAGTGTTAATGAAATAAAGTCAAGGGAATTAATTCTTAAGCCAAGTGACTACCAACTTAAATTGTCCGTGTATTCAAACTCAAACGCGAAACATATATTTCAATGAAACCATTTACAGGCACTTTTGAAGTGTCAACGGTCGGTCAGAAAGTTGAAGTGAAACAGTAGGTATTCAAATCACAACTGTTATTTTTCTTAGCAGCTGTATAATATTTCTATAATACGGCAATTGGACGCAGAGTGTCAAGTGTGAAACGTAGAGTGTTTGCTGAACAATTATTTTCCCTGACTGTAGGTACATGTAATATCGAATATTTGGTACCTATGTATTTTGAAAAACATATAGGATTTAAATTAGTACAGAAAGGCCTTAAATGCTAAATAATCATTTTTTTTTTTTTTTTTTTTATAACGTTGCCCCACACTAGGAATTTCTCCTGTATCGTGGGTGCGTTTACAAACATTTAAACTCACATACACAAACAGCCAGACCCGGAACAACTACTTGCAGGTCATACAAATACTTGTTCCGTGCGGGAATCGAACCCGCGACACGCTGCGCAGCAGTCAATCGCTTAACCACTGCGCCAACCGTGTCGTTATCTTTACAAATGACCGACCTAAACGAGTGACACAAACAATCCAGAGCCAGTGACGTGAACCCATTAGGAAACTTACTAAATATCAGACTTTACTACTTATTAAATTCTAGTAAACATTGATGACAAATACAAAAAAAATATCATAAAAAAATAATTTTCCAGTGCAATGACGTCCAATGCGTGTTTGAAGAATCTGGTTTCCTGACTGACAGGAATACCTTGAACAAGGAAGCCTATAAAACCCACCTGAGGCAATGGGATGAGAACAATAAAGGATGGTCTGTTGCTGTGGACAAAGCCATAAAGGACTGTGTTGATAACGACCCGAGGCAACACCTGGACTTCCCTTGCAAGGCCTATGATGTCTTCACTTGCACTGGCATCGCTATGTTGAAGGTTAGAATGAAGTCATTTTACTTGTCTAATAAATTGTATCGTTTCAGGTATTAGTAGGCCTATACGTCAAGTAATCCTGGACCTATCGTATCAAGGTTACTCTTAACTTTGCCCACCGGGAAAATTTTTCATCACAACGACTTAATTTTCTAGCCAAGCCGCTTTGCAATTTGTTCTGATTTAGACAGTAAGGGTGGTGGTCAAATTACTGGTCCATGAGCAATTTCAACAAAGGCTCCAAGAAGGTTTTTTTGCACTCTGTTGTATCAGCACACTTCTTAGTATTGCGAAGCCAGTTTTTTTAGAGCAGCCTATTTTTTTTTTTGGTGGGAAATCATCAAATAACTTCTCCCGCTCTGGGCTGAGCGGGAGGGCGTGTCAGACTCTCACTGACTAAAACCCACCCGTGTTCCTTCAGTTGCCTGTGTATAACATATTGTAATATTCCATATTTGTTTACAGAAATGTCCAGCGGCAGCGTGGAAATGTTAGCTTTGAAGGACGAAATTTAATTGCAATTATTTACTTGTAAATCATTGTTGTGAGGATAAACTGTTTTGAACCCGGTATTTGTATGTTATTTATGTTTCACAAATCATTACTGTCTCTTTACGTAGTTTGGTATTGTCCCCGCACTCCAAGAGTTTTTTTATGAATTTTGGTCTGTATATAAGTATTGGCATGGACCGAACTTATGACGATTTTCCAATCTGGTAGGTACCGGAACGTCGTTTTTTAAGTAACGATGAAAATTAAAATGTAATAATCATCATGATTATCAATAGTATCGTTAGAGTTATCGTTTAATTTAATTTTACTTTCAACTAGGTATATTTATAGCCGTATCTCCCGAGTACCTACGTCAAGTACTACGATTAATTAGTACTTTGACATTAAGATAACCATATTTATTGCAACGTTTCTCTGATTAAATTTACTTAGTTTAGTTTGTTTTGTTTATTAATGCAATAAATCAGTGATGATACCGGGCACTTCATCTCGAAGTCATATGACTCTAAGTTGAGTCAAACTATTTTTTTTTGTAGGTAGGTAAGTAAGCAAAAATAATATTATCCTTATTTTCCACTAACCTTTCAAAGTCAACATAGCAATAATATCAACTTATCAAAAAAGCATAGTATAGCATTAAAGACCACGTTGAAGACAAAGAAGTTTGCCAATAATTCCTTCTGCACATGTGGCTTCCCTGGTACCTACCTCATTAACGGCATCACTTACCCCGGTACTCAGAGTCGTTACTTAAAATTAATCAATCATTTACTTTAATTACAAAAGTATGTCAGATTGAAAACGTTTCAATCTTGGAGACACGTGCGAAGATATGGTGGTTAATCAAAGTTAATGGTTGATTAATTTCAAGTGACGACTCTGAGTGCGGCAGTAAGTAAATGTCTAATAACTGCTCTGAAATTACGGTGTTTTTTTTTTATAACCATGACATAATCTTTTTATTATTTGACATTATAAGGCCCGGGATATCCACTGAAAGTGCAATCGTAAGTCTCAAGCATTCTGCCCAGTACTATACTGACCGTAGGTCGCCGGTATATGCCTGTTTCCTTGACCTCTCCAAGGCTTTTGATCTCGTGTCGTACGATGTGCTTATGAGAAAGTTGAGAGACAGGAGTGTACCGGTAGCTGTGCTCAACATATTGAAATATTGGTATGGAAACCAAACCCATTTTGTGAGGTGGGCTAATACACTCACTGAAGCGAGCGTGGTTGGAGATCGGGGTGAGACAGGGAGGAGTATATCTCCCAAGCTCTTCAACCTGTAAATGACTTCATCGTCGAGCTCAGTAGCAAGCAGTTTTAATAGTGTAATTTGAAAACATTGAAAAAGCCAATTATTATTAAAAGAGAAACCGTGGAGTTTCTTGCCGGCTCTTCTCCATAGGAAACGACCAATTGGAACCGGGCACCTAGCTTCTGGCGTTTCATAAGTGCCTTTGTAGGTTGAAGTGAAATGAAATATTTTGATTTTTAAGCAACAAAATTACCTCTGCAATTAACAAATTAACATACCGTAACAACGCCTGGCAGACAGTGATTGCAGATTGTTGCTATTCGTAGATAAAGAACAGTCGATCTATTCTGTAAAACTCTCACCGTGGAAACTTAGGAGCTTGGAGTAAGCTGTCAATAGTATCGACATCTAGCATCAGCAGTGCGATTCTGTAACCATCTCACCGTGATAACTTAGGTGAAGTGAGCGTGGAGTGAGCTGTCAGTGTCATGCCACTGATGCTAGGGATTGACCAGGCATTACATTTACAATCATAATCGAGATTTTAATAACATTTTTTATGCAATTTCTATTGATATTTTTATATTATTTCAAAGCTTGTACATATAGCTAAGTGTCTAAAAAAAAACAACAGTGAGTTTGTAACTGAATTTCTGTTTTGCAATTTTATTTTAAAACCCCCGAAAATAGTAATGTTTAGCCACATAACTACTTACTAGCTTTGAAATAATATAAAATGATCAATGCAATTTCGATAAAAAATATTATGAAAATCTCGATAATGATTGTAAATGTAATGCTTGGTCAATCCCTAGCATTTGTGGGATGACACTGACAGCTCACTCCACACAAGTCTTCACGGTGAGATTTTTACAGAATCGACCGGCAGGTGGAATGACAGCTCATTTCAAGCTCACTTCACATATGTTTCGTTGAGATGTTTGCAGAATAGATCGGCTGTGCTGCCTTCCATATGACGTGATCCACGAATGAAGGGGGATGACTTTTCTTAATCGGAAATTAGGTAATTGCACAATAATTACAAACAATAGTTAAAAAAATTGCCACAATACTTGCATTGATGTGCACGGAGCAGTGCACCCATTGAGGAGCTAAACCAGGATTTAGATATCGTTCAAAACTGGTCTGGCTGACGGTTAACCCCACCAAATGTCCGGCTATCATAGTAGGGAGCCCCTACAATATGAGGAAGCTGAATGACTGAACTGTGCCACCTGTAATCTTCGACAACCCAGTCAACCGTTTAGCTCCGATGTTAAGAATCTTGGTCTGCATGTCGACACTTGTCTTGACTGGCAAAAGCAGGTCACGACTGTAAGTCAAAAAATCACTGGCACGTTGCGGCCGCTCTATCGGTTGAAAAGCCTTCTCCCATCTTACATAAAAGCAATGTTTGTACAGTCCCTAATATTTCCCATAATTGAGTATGATGATGTATGTTACTAAGACCTGAATGCAGATCTCATCAATAAACTTGACGGCCATCGCAATAACTGCATTTGATTCATTTTCAATCTTCGTAAACGAATGTTTATGTTTCGTGTGAGATAAGATCATAAGATTACAAAAGCTTACCAATAGGTATTGTCAATATCAATTATTAAGATTCTTCTGGTAAACGTCTTGTGACCGAATCAGAATGTTTTGATCTTCGTTCTACGAAAGAGAGATTCTGTTATTTAAACAGACTGTGTGAATATTCCCATGAGAACGCGATTCTTTTCATTTCTGAAAATATTTCTTGATACAGCATGGAAATAAGACAAAACAAGACAGACATCATTTCATATGACGCATCAAAATATCGGTCTGTCAAAAACTGAAAATCTGTATCTAAATGTTCACAACATCACATGCCTAGTTCACAAATATGTTTGGGTCGACAACCAGTCGAGCTAAATGCGGCTGTCTAACATTAGGTATCGAAACTATCATCTCGTACGTACTCATATGTAATAGAAGTAACTATGTTTCGTTCAAGCGCAATACATCAATTAAATATAACACAATGCAAGCATTTAAGGAGACAATGCCAATAGTGATCAATTTAATTTAATCTTCCTTATGACTCACAAAACGAATATAATAAGCGATGACACTTTATTCAATAAGACATTATAATAATTTGAACAATTTTATTATCAAGTTAATACAGCATGAATTATTACTATAAAAAATGCACCAGCAAATTTTTGTTGATCTTGCAGATTCTTCAGATTCATGCGGCATAGATTCATTGCCAATGTAAATCTATGCAAGATGCATAGGACTGACGTAATTATCACGGCTAATTGTCAATGCAGTGCTGTTACCTACTATAATAACTGATGCACAGTACATTATGTTTCATGTAAGCACTCGGTCAGATTAATAAACAACAATACAGGACCAAGAACATATCCTTGTGGCACTCCGATTGCGTTATCTTTATTGATTCAACAACAAGAACTATGTAGGTGCATAACCCAGCATTATCCGTTGGTTCATTGTACCTGCGTAATTATACGTAGTCAACAGCATTCAAGGTCTTAAGAGCACTTGACACTGATTCACTCAGCTTGATCGTAGGCCTCCTTGAGGACATCCGACACACTTACACGGCTATTGTTGTTATTATGTACGATTTAATGGTAATTAACTGCCGATTTCGTACGAGTAATTGGCTTTCGATTGTCACAATGATGTTTAAGTAGGCTGTGTAAACAATCAACAGTTATGAGAACTAAGTTTGATGAGGTTTTAAGTAAAAAATCAATAAAAAAACAATTGGACTGATAAATTAAATAAACTAAATGTATACTAACAGCACTTGAACTTAAGTTACAATCAAATGAAAACAATACACAGTTTAAAACAAGATGATACTTAAAAATGGTAGAACAAATCATGCACAATCCAGAGATGTGGTGAATACTGAAAAATACATCATTCAGACGCAACAATTTGTGAAGCCTATAAAATATTAATTGTAGTTGTTTAAGTATTTTATTGATATATAAGCTTTTTTTTTGTAATGTTTTTTTTTTAAATATTATATAATTATAACTTGTCTTTGTTTTCCAAAATATATACAACGTAAATACATCATAAATCAGGCGTCCGCGATGCTGATTATCCCCTGATTAAGGACCTTAACTTAGTCCCCAAGGAAAAGAAGGAAGATACTTACGCACAGCTTGATTTACTGCAAGGAAATGTGGATCACGTTCAGCCGGGAGTCATTATTGGAGCTAATGAGAATGCTATGGGTGGCTATTAATGGTCCATTTGCTGCAGCTAAGTTGAGTAAAAACTAAAGAATTACATTTCAAAGTGCAATAAAAACTGCAGTTAGCGGCTTGTTAATTAACACCTACTGGCTTTGACTTGAAACATTCGTAGGATGTAGTAGAATTTTAAATTTGAAGACATTATGGTGGCAAATTATTAATATTAATTATATTATTGTAATAATCACACCATAAGTAGCACTGCTTTAACAAAAGGGTAGGTAAGGGAACAGTTAAAAGGACCTGGATATAATATTAGGGTGTAGTATTACAGGATAACTTATTATTAAAGAGGCAAACTAAATAATGCTCGGATAGGCTGTGTGTGTCCATTGAACATTATAACTTGATGATCGTCTTGAGCCATTTCAAATTACACCTATGGACGATTCTTCATCCCTGTTTTTATAGTTTTGCGGGTTCATATATTTTACATAACACGAAATACATAATATTATGGATTGGTGTTTTATATTAACCCACAGGAAATACTATGACAATGCAGCACTCACCGTTACTTTGGTGTGGTTTAAAAGTGCATAGTCAAAACAAATAATGTGGCATTTATAATGTATTGTAATCATGTAGGCCTTCGCACATTATTGTGTGAATATACTACTTACACTTGATAATCGTTTGCAATATTTCTATGAATTTAAATTATATTTTTTTGTATTTTTCTTTAGAATTTGCACATGCACATTACGGAGTTGAATGTTAAAAAATCAAGACTTTAAGCATTTAGCGTTATTATGTATACCGACATAAGTTTAGCTGATTGAAGAAAACAAGAATTTTAATAAAAATTGTTGCTGAATTAAATAAAAAGGGCTCACAAAAAAATCTTGTGAAATTACCTACAAAGAATCATATAAATACTTTTTACATGATTTTCATTACCCACTGCACATCATTTTGTTGATTATCATAGAGTAAACATGAACAGAAATTGCAAAAACAATACATAATAAGGTATAAAATAATTTTCCATCCATGATGTTGCAAGGTTTATAATTACTAAGATAGCATTTATAAAACATTCATTTTATTCTAAAAATATCACTAACTTTTCTGGAATAATACAGCAACCTGTTTGGGGACGGATTCACTACGTATTATAAGGTCTTACTATGTAAAAGTATTTTAATTTAAAACAAACTTCCAAAATAAACATCATTTAAACCTTAATATACCAAAATGTCGCACCAAACAACATCAACAGTGTCTTGTCTTTATAATTTCCGACATACTCTATGATCAACACCTTGATGGTTTCCCGTGCTGACAACAATGGTCATGGCCGGTAGTGGCTCAGTATATAACTGCTAGTGCCTACGTCATGTTATTACTTCACCCCAACACAGCACCATGATTAGATCCTGTAGCTGTTTAGTGTTAGCTGCTGTGTTTCAGGTAAGAAAATAAACAATATAACAAGGATTTCTCACAAAAATAAGACTCACATTTTCGATTTCTTAATCAATAATATCGTTAATTATTAACAGTCTTTAGTGATTCAGGCCAAATTTTAAGGTAGACAATGTGTGGTCTAAAGTTTCAAGGATACGAAAATTGTCATCGTTCTTTTGCAGTGGCATCCAAAACAATCTTGATTAAGGGTACCCCGTTTCCAGTTGATAATTAAAATGAATTTCGGCCATATAAAATCTTTGTCAAAATTTTTCTAATTATAAGTATCAAAAAATAAATCGGTAAAACTGACACAGAACTTGAAAGATTACAGGATGTCACTTTATCTGATTTATATTTTTATTCTTATAATTTGAAAAGTACATGATAAAGATATTTTAGATATCTTTTTTTTTTATTACTTTGCCGCACACTAGGAATTTCTCCTGTATTGTGGGTGCGTTTACAAACATCTAAATTCACATACACAAACAGCCAGACCCGGAACAACTACTTGTAGGTCATACAAATATTTGTTCCGTACGGGAATCGAACCCGCGACACGTAGCGCACTGCGCCAACCGTGTCGTCACGACTATACATATCACTTGTTTCCGGCTTGACGTTGATTTCTGGGACATCCTGTATATATATAAATATATTTTATATCTTTACAACGAAAAATACTCTTTGTTAGCAGACTTATAATAATAAAAATTCTTTTACAGGTGATATTTGGCCAGGGCGAGGAGCCCACCTTAGATTCGGGACCCTTTCCACCTATAAATGATCAAAACGGATATATGCCGATTATACCGAACCACTGCCGGTCTCCACCTCCTGGGGTAAATAACTTATTTATATTTTGCCGCATTCTCACAGGAAACCTTTCAGGGCATAGTACACGGAAGGATAGAAGGCATGTCTGTAAAATAATCTAGTAGGCCAGTGGTGGACCATGCAAGTGTATCTTTTTTTATTATTAACCTGTATTGTCTCACTGCTGGTCAAAGGTCTCCCCCATAGCCCTCCACTGTTCCCTGTCTGTTGCCTTTTACCTACATTATGTACAGTCCTTGCTAAGTATATCCACTTTGATTGCAGATAGACCTTCACAAATGTTGCCCAATACCCAAGCTATTTCCTGATGAAGATATGGATCGGTGTGGAATTGAGAAAGCGTCAGTAGGTAGAGCTAATGGCCCACCTAAACTCAAAGTAAGTTTAATTACCATCGGAATTATATAGATTTCTAGAAAGTTTTTATTTTCTTTTCGCATATTTTTCTGTTTGGTTAGCCTGAACTGGAGTAGGCTAAAAAAACAAAGAAATAAGGAGACGTATGTAGTAAGTTTCTTTATATGCAAAAATGTGGTAAATTTATAGGATGTTACAGATACACATTCCGCCTTAAAAGCATTTATTATTTAAAAAATGTTTGAGCTTAATACATGTCACCTTGCATAATATTAAAGTTCTTAAATGTCAAAACCAAAATTACCCCAAAGACTAAATTATAAACGAAGTTTAGTTTAAAAATCAGAGGGAAATAATATAGAATCCTCAAATATTTCGCAAACAAACTCATTGACATTTATACTTGTTTCCACTATCAGGTTCCCTGCCAAGAAAGTATATGTCTGATGCAAAACGCTAACATGCTTTTGGCAAATCAAAGTGTCGACTATGAAAAACTGAGGACTTTCGTCGACAACTGGGCACGTGCCGACCCTGACTTTACTGTAGCTATATATGAAGCTAAGAAGATATGTGCAAGGGACGGAGGACCTTCAGAGCCTCCGGTTTGTGTGCAAGATAGAATCTTCTATTGCCTTACCTCAAACGTATTATGGGTAAGATTTTCTTCTTTTATTTCTTATTAGGATGTCAGTTGGCCCCGTTCTTGTCTAGTTCTGTTTGTTTATTGTCTGGGCCTGTCTTTGCCCAGTACTGTTTGTGTGTGGCCGACAAAACTTTTTATTGTGGGTATTATATTCATTTTGGGAAACGCATTATTAATATTTTCTCAAACATGCTTGGAAATTTGAGCATGATTTTGACAACCTTCTTCGAGATAAATCGAAATTGCTGTACTGGCCAAATACATGCGATCAGCGGCCGGCAAAAGTTGTATGAAAATCCATATCTGTCGTGGTTTAGCGGCCAAATAATTTACATAGTAAACTCATATCAATCGCGTATTTTAAAAATGAAACGATCTTTCACTTCATGGCAACCAAGGAGGTAGCCTATCAAAGGTTTTATTTAAATTTCGATCTGGCTTGCAAATAGAAAGCTGTTTGTTGAAAAAAAAAAACAAATGAACCTTTATTACCAAAGGAAAAATTATTGTTGTTCGTTGTTCGTCATTGATTTTGAAAAGTAATTGTATTTTAATATCCGCGCATTATTTGAGAAAAGTACTATACAAGCCTTGGCCACAACTAGGCATCCATGGACTTATATCAATGCCTCTTTTGCTGGCCGTTGCAGTAATGTACTATATCATAAATATCTACTTCTTCTATGCATCTATGTCAGCGTTTCTAGCCATACCATCTTTCACACACATTTATACTTAACATCAACATAATAATAAGGAACTGTTTTTTTGGTTTATGCAAGTTCAGTATAGTCTTTGTATTCCAAGTACAAAAAATCCAACAATACAACACCCGTGTATAATGTAGAAATGCATGGTTCTGTAATTTAAATAACTTGTTTTTAATTTTTCAGAACTGTAATCTTCGAGATGCAGACGTTCCGGGTGACTGTCAGACTTTGAAGTTACACATGAATGAGTGCAGACCGTATTACTGGAAACAGATGGAGCATGAAGTAGTCAACCTGCAAAAACCAGCAAAAATTTAGTCGTATTGTACATATGTAATTTTATCATCATGTAAATAAATAAAAAAATCGTAGCAGTAACTATCATATTTACGTTATGTACTTTAGTGGCTATCATTATTACAATTATTATTAACCAATTCATAAGGGACGAGGTCTTTTAATAAAATATTTGTATTACAACATCTATATTGGTTTTGCATCTTTACTTTTTTGAGGTAATGAACTCAGCCTCATCAAACGATGGGACATTTAATATCGTGTCCTTCATTTCCTGTTGTCTGCACGTTGCAGGAGCTGATGGACGCTAGTGATGGCGGCAAACACGTAACCGAATTCTGGTCCAAGTCCATTTAGATAACCATATCGACACGCTTATAAGAATATCTATGCAATCCTTTTTCCCGAGTAAGTCTCGATCTATCTACCAAAGATTAGATGACAAAGATGGCACCTTTAGGGCACCGTTACGTCAGTCCGTAGTAACAGAGCTCTCTGTTTAACAGCTTGTTTGGGGAACTATTACAATTGTAACTCTTTTTCCGCCAAATGGCGTTGCTCAGTTTACGTTTAAGGCGACGTTGCAGTACCTTTTAACTTTCTCAAACCTCTGTAAATCTAGCCAATTGTAAATGTTGCGTAAAAAAATATTTTAGGAAAATTTAATATGTGAAGACAGAAACGTGAAAAATGGCCTAAAAAAACATAAAGAGGACACTAAATTGCTAAACCAAACAATAAGCCTGATCTTTTGATATAACTTTTACATGGTTTCATGATGGAATCTCTTCAAGAACGTGGAACACATTTTATAATTTTGATATTATTGCTCAAATTGTATACACAATCTAGCAGCTGTTTTTTCTATTCCGTGGCCCGCACCGTCCGGCCAGCGCCCACCGAGGTGCACAGCAAGACACACTGCACTACAAGAGGGCCTTAAAGGATATGAATTATAGGTAGGTACATGAGACATTTTTAGCTTTGCCTGTGGATTGGCAACGCATCTGCGATGCCTATGGTATTACATACTAGAGTTGTAACGGAACTTCGCCTCTGCCTCGGCAAATGTGAAACTTCTGCAAGAAATCGTACCTCGGAATCCGTCAAGCTCTTCACCTCCGCCTCCGCTAAGATTGCCTCCAATACATCCCTATTATGTAATAATCCTAATAACCAATAATCCCTAATACATATATGCTATTAGGCAATGGTAACCACTTAGGTATCATCAGGCGAGCCATCGACTTGATCGACATCCAAAAACATAAAAAAGTCTCTTCTGTCAGGCAGATAACTACGCTTCTTTTAATTGGAACTCCATAACAAAGTGTTACCTCGAATTTAAATTAGGTACATATTTTAGTATGAGTAAGTCACTAACTGCAGCTGCGTAAAAGCGGGACGGCGCATCAAAAGTATTGTGCTTAAAGTGGACACTGTCAGAGACATAACACTGGACCATAAATCAAGCAATAATAATATACTGTATAAAACTGATTAATTAACTATATAAAATAGGAACAATCGTAGGTGAATGAATAGTGAATGGTTCTGGTTGTGTTAATTGGTCAGGATGAGTCGTAAAAAGCCCTGGTTTAGACTCGCGCAGACCAGGGAAGCATGGAAAAAAAGCGAGGAGGCCTAAAAGGCTGCCAATCATGCTGATGATGAGTCAGTAATACGCAACCACTCCTGTTGCTGCCTTTTTTTTTTGTTTCCGGGGTGGAAAATCTTCATGGATGTCCGCCGCCCTGGGGCGGGTGGCGGGGTCGGTCAGACTCTTACTGACTAAAAACCACCCCAGTGTTCCATCTCACACCTACGCCGGGGGTCGCGGGAACGTACGGTCCTTCCGCAACCCCCGACTCGTGCCGGCCCGCCACTGCGGGCCTCTTCGGGTCTGGGGGGGGAGGAGTGAGGTGTTTGACTCCCCCCGCGACGTCTAAGTGGGGCGCACGTGGAACACTACGCGCCGCCACTTCGGGTCCTGGTGTGTGGGGGGCGACGGACGTCCCCGAGTCCGTCGCCCCTGGACCCATTTAGGGGGGCTGGAAGAGGGCGTTGTCCGCCCTCCGCCGACGCCCGGTGCGCCTTCTGCGGGCCGGGTGAGTGGACGAGATCTCCCTCTCCCTTTCCGCAGCCTCCTTCTGCGAGACGACTGTCTCGCAGAAGGAAACCACCGCGTCCCAGGACTCGTCACTGCCGACCATCGACTCGACTACGGCCGGCAGCGACAAGTCACTGCCTACTTCTGAGATGAGGGCACGGCGCGGCTCCTCCCAAGCGGCACACTCTGCCAGCGTATGCCGCGCCGTGTCCTCCCGGCAGTCGACGCAGTGGTGACACCGGGCGTCCGGCTCCCTGTTTATGCGACACAGGTACTTCCCAAAGCAACCATGCCATAGAGCACCTGCGTCGCCCGAAACGACAGGGAGCCGTGCCTCCTCCCGAGCCAGCGCTCGAGCACCGGCCGGACCGCCTCAATGGTGATGAGGCCGGCGGTAGGCCGAGAAAGCCTGTCCCGCCATTCCGCCACCAGGACCTCGCGAAGCTGAGACCGACGCAGCTCCATGTGCCGCTGCATCGGTCCCTTGCCCCGCGCCCTCGCTTCCTCGCGCCACCGATACAATGACGCGAGTATTTTCGCCTCGAGGTCCCAGGGCATGGATCCGGCCAGTACGCAAGCCGCCTCGTAAGAGATCGTGCGATACCCCCTGATGACTCTGACGGCCATCGCCCTCTGCGGCTTTCGCAAAACTACGATGCTGCCGGCCGTCAGGTCAGAGGCCCACACCGCGGCCCCATACAGGGTCATGGATCGCACGACCCCCACGTAGAGCCGCCTACAGACGGCGCTCGGGCCCCCCAGATTGGGAAGCAGCGTCGCGAGCGCGCCAGCCGCGCCCAGCAACTTGGGCGCCAGCCGTCGGAAGTTGGGCTCGAAGTTCCACCGGCTGTCGAGCACCAATCCTAAATACTTCATGGTGGACTCGACAGCGATCCGAGCCCCCCCGACCACGATGTGTGAGCCGGGCGGCGGCGCCCGCCGGGGGCCATGAAACACTTGCTGAGGGCCACCTCCAGGCCTAGCCGTCGTCAGCAACGCTGCCTCCCTGTGCGAGCTCCCCCGGGCAGTGACCAGCGTGTCATCTGCATAACACGTCAGGTCTATGCCCGGTTGGAGCTCGCCCCTCAGCACCCAGTCGTACCCGATGTTCCACAGAAGCGGCCCTAGGACTGAACCCTACGGAACACCGCACGACATGCGGCGCTGGTTTCCGCAATCACGTCCCACGTAGGTGACACACCTCTCCGACAGATAAGCCCCAACGATGTGGCGGAGGTAGGGAGGCACCCGATGATAGCGCAGTGCCTCCCGAATACAACTCCAGGGCAGGGTGTTGAAGGCATTGGAGATGTCCAAGGACACCACCAACATCACCCCGCCCCGGGATACCGCGTCCTCCGCCAGGACTCTCACCCGTGACACAGCGTGGATGGTGGAGCGCCCATGCCGAAAACCAAACTGGTTGTCGTCCAGGTCCGGCCCCTCTCTGCACAAGTGGCTGACGAGGCGGGCTGCGATAATACGCTCAAACAGCTTACCCACCTCGTCTAGCAGCACTATGGCCCGGTACGCGGACGGCGAGTCGGCAGGGCGCCCCGCCTTCCTGAGCAGGACCAGACGACCAGATTTCCACAAAGCGGGAAACTGGCCCCGCTCAAGACACGCTGTGTAGAGTCCTCTCAGTTGGGGCTCAAGCTCCTTCAGAGCGAGGGCTAACACGCAGCCGTGGATCCCGTCGGGCCCCGGGGCCACGTTCTTGGCCCGGAGCCGCATCACGGCTGCCCCCATCTCTGCTTGTGTCACCTCTGGGACGCTGATGGCGTTCTCTCTTGTAGGCTCTGCGGCTGTAGGCACAGCCATCGGCGGCGGACTGTGCTCCGCTCTTGCTGGGAAGAGGGCTGCGACTGCTTCCTCCAGCAGCTCGGGTTGGAGACTCTCCGTAAGTGGGGGCGCCGCGGCTCGAAGTTTCCCTCGGACCGCGCGATAAGGGCGCCCCCATGGATCCCCGTCTAGAGTCTCCATCATCTCCTCCCTGGCTCGCGTTTTCGCCTCGCCGATGGCCAGCCACAGAGCCTCGTTCGCCGCGCGGTACACCTCATACAGCGTGGCTTCTTCGTCAGGGACCCGACGACGTCTCCTCCGGTATCGGGTGTATTGGCGTCTAACCGCCACGCACGCGACGCGCAGCTGCGCGATCTCGGCGGTCCACCAGTACACCTGGCGCCTTGCTGACTGTGCGTGGACCCGGGGCATGGACGCGTCGCAGATTTGCGTCATCGCCCCGCGGAACCACAGCGCCCCCTGCTCGACGTCGACGGGTCCGTTTGTTGCCGACTCCCGGAACCAGGCCTGGACAATAGCGGCCTCCTCGAGAAGCTCCCTGTCGATGCGCTTACGCGCCCAGCGCGGACCGTCCATTCGCGGGGCCATCGAACTGCGGCCGCCGCTGGTCTGGGTGGAGACGTCGAAACGGATGTATCGGTGATCCGACAACGTCTCCACTTCCACGGCGACACACCATTCGCGGATACGGATTGCGACAGCGGGGCTAGCGAACGAGACGTCCACTATAGAGCCGCCCCGCTGCCGCACGCACGTGTGGACCGAGCCCTGATTTAGGACGGTCAAGCCAGTCGTGACCGCCCACTCCTCCAGCACCTCGCCCCTAGCATCGGTCACAGGAGATCCCCACGCCAGAGACTTGGCGTTGAGATCCCCCACCAACAGCACAGGGCGAGGGTGGAGTCTGCCCACGACGGCACCCAACTCGACAAGGAACCTCTCGAAGTCGGCGAGACTCTTTTTGGGCGAAAAGTACGCCCCAACCATACCAATGCCGTCCACGAGGGCGGCTACCCAGCCATGACCTCGGGACGGGTTGATAAGAGCCCCGCCAATGATGGCCACCTCACCCTCCAGGTCTCCCACCCAGTTATCCCTGGGGGGGACAAAGTACGGTTCGGCGACCACAGCCACGTGAATCGACCACTCTGCCATGCCCTGGAGCAAGAGATCCTGAGCTCTGGCACAGTGGTTGATATTGCCTTGGAGGAAATGGTAGGGCGCAATTATGCGCAATCCATTCCCTCCGCACCATTCCGAGGCCGGGAGTCGACCGAAGGGCAGCCAGGCTGAGGGAGGGGTAAAGAGCCCCCGGCAGCCTTGGCAGCCCTTCTCTTCTTCTTCTTGTTGGCGGGCGCGCCACAAGCCTTTCCACCCAATCTGTGCCCAGCGGGCCTCCCTGCAGCTGTACAGAGGCTGCAGTTTGGCGCCGCGGAGCACTGGGCCGCCTTGTGGCCGGCCTCACCGCAGCGATAGCGTTGCTTGCTGCGGTCTATTTTGGCGGTGCACCGTGGTCTGACATGCCCAATGTAGAAGCAACGGTAGCACCGCAAGGCCCTGGGTTGCAGCCGCTTCACCCTCGCTGCCACCCACCCCACCGACAGACGCCCAGCGTCTGCGACTTTGTTCGCCTCGGCCACCGGGCACCACACCCAGATCGCGCCGAGCCCGGAAGCGTCGACGCGAATCTCGCCCGACCGCACGTCATCGGGCGGACATCCACCGACTCGAGCGACAGCCGCCACGACCTCAGCCGGGGTCGTCGAGTCATCCAGGCCATCGACGCCGTTAGACGTTAGACGTACGTTTAGCCGTAATACATAGGCAGCTCGTCAGTTCCCCACAGAATACGTGGCCATTACCATGGCAAACAATAAATATACGGTAAAGATATCTCGTTTTTAGTGGTACAGAACCCTTAGTGCGCAATTAGATTGTTTTTTTTAATGCACAGCTAAAATACCTATTCAGACACAGCTAAGTATTCTACCTCAATTCGTTACCGTTTCAACAAAGCTTCTGGTAAACACATAATTGACTTATGACTATAATAACTTTACTATTTTCCAAACTTGTGTTTGGTGTGATAAACATACCTTATGAACGTGAGAAAATAGTGTGGTTAGCTGTTTACGAGAAAATGATGGCTGCCTCTGTTTACGAGTTACAATACAAAGAACAAAACGTAACACATGCCAACTCTTGGTCGGATGTGGCTGCATTTCCCAACGTAAAATAAGACGAAGAATTTTGTTTACGATGATCATCACAGGCAGTAGGCAATTGCTATAAAACAGCTAGTACCTGCGTCAGGTGCTTACTTCACCACAGCACAGCACTATGACAAGATCTTATAGCTGTTTAGTGTTAGCTGCTGTCACTCAAGTAAGAAACTATATACATATAAACATAATGCAGCATTGCATATGTAAGCGGGCACGCCCTTTATGCCAGGAGGCTTTTTATTATGTATTACGTTCTGTTTGCGTTTTTGTTTTTTAATTTATTTATTTCTGCTTGAGTATAGTTTTAAATATTGGCGTGTGCTAGCTGACATATGGCAAATAATTTTAATATTTTTGGGTTTCGTAGTGTTAATTATATATTACGAGTACTATATAGAATCCAGTTCTTCTAACTGAACAGACAGCAGTGCTGCTGGGGAGTTTGTTCCGCCACTTCTTCTTCCCAGCTAAAGCACTAGGAAGTGGTGAAGGGTGGGCGTTTTGGGGGGACTGTCTTATGTGGTTTTGACGTTCAAAAAGTGCTGATTCTCAGCCTAATTTGAATAAATGACTTTTGATTTTTGATTTTGAAACAAAAATATATTTTTAGTTTTCATCATCATTGCCAGCCTTGTTCCACCCACTTCTGAGTATGGGCCTCCTCCCTTTTGTGCCATGCCTCCCTGGTCTGTGCCAGCCTCAGCCAAGGCTGATTACGACTTATCCTGATCTCTTTCCTCAACCAGAACATTCACGACTCATTCACCTACATTGTTCCTATTTTATGTAATTAATTCGTCAGTTTTAAACAGTCTATTGCTTTATTTATAATCCAGTGATATGTCCCTAACAGTGTCTACTTTAAGCACAATACTTGTGATGCCCTGAGTTTTACTTGTAAATATATTGATACTATTTTACAGTTTTGCAGAGGAGAGGGATCATTTTTTTTAAGTGCTGTAGACTGATCCTAAACGGGTTTCGTTTTTTATATCAAATTTTGAGGCTGTGTTCTGGCCTATCACAAACTTGAAGTACTAGTCCTGTGACATTCTGACTACTCATTGGTGATTTGAGTTTACAACACGTCACTTTTGAGTAGCATCGTGGACGATAAGCCTATCATCATCTTTCTGCAGGATTTTTTTTGCTGTACAAAACATTTTATAATGGGATACTCTTTTACAGGTGATATTTGGTAATATACCACGAGAACTGCATCACTTTGGTATATATCATCCCTATCAGCAGATGATACCGCATCACTGTTGGCACGCACCACCTGATGTAGGTTGTTTGTTTTTTCTTTATTGAGAAACACTAAGTGGACACTGCAAAAAGAGCCAAGTGACAGTTTCCATACATCTGCCCCTGAATTACACTCGTTTTCTGTATTGAGAATTTGAAGAAAAGAACTATACTTTAGCATTACGGCGGTTCCTTCAAAGCAGCCCGCGAAATTCAACACTTCATACGATTTTTGCAAAGAAATGTTGAATTTTGCGGGCTTTCACATTAAATAATGCTAAGGTAGACTTTGACAAGCTTTTAACTTCAAATTCTCAATTCGGAAACCGGGTGCCATTAGTCAATTACGGACGATGGCTATTTCAACACCGTTCTAAGATAACTCTTTTTTCAGCTTTAGAGTAGAATATAAACTGCAATGGGTGGATTAAGGTATGGTACGGTAAATGTGAACAATTACGGCTTCCTGCAATGAAACTGATTCCAGTATTGTTTAACCAAAACTATGTGAATCTGGGGCCTATGGTTTATAGCTGACAATGCGACACATTTGTCACGTTTTAACGACAGGTGCTGTTTAGTAAAGCACTAAAACTAAATTCTTATGGTGTACATAATAAAGAGTATTCTATTCTATTCTAAAACCATGAAAATTTAAGAGGAAAACTGTCAGTTTTTGTAAGTGATCTTAAATATATATAAAAGGAAAATGTTCACACAAAATTTATTACAGATAGACTTGCACAAATGTTGCCCAAAACCAAATCTATACTCCGACGAAGTTTTTGATAGTTGTGGTATTGAGAAACCGCCTGAAAAAGGTTCCAACGTTCCAGCTAAACCCAAAACAGTAAGTATTACTACCAACAGATGTTCTTCGTGTTATCCTATTACAAAACTTGCACAAACACTAACATGATATTGCTGCGGTCCATGCACACCGATAAACAGGGCGAAATGTGGTATCAGCTCAAATACCACCAAAGGTGAGAACTAAGCTGTGGGAGGAATAGCACCTACCACCACGCCCACCGCCACCACGACCTTCAGTAGCCTATATGGAAACCACTCAACAGATTGCGCACCAAAATTGGTCACTGCAAACACAATCTGGCAAAATCCCCCATTTTGCCAGAATGTGTTTGCAGCGACCAATTTAATTATAGGTCCTTCCGACACCCAATGCGAGTGTGATGCTCCTGATCAGACGTTGGCCCACTTGTTGGAGTATCCAAAGTGTCCCTACTCCTGCACATTTGAGGAAGTAAAGAACGCTACCAAAGCTGCTATCAGCGCGGCCACGTGCTGAGCCGAAGTAGTTTAGTTGTATTATCGATTCGGAAAGAAGAAGACGCCCAAATAGACGATTCTCAGATGTTTCGCATACAAACTGACTTTTGTCTCCTGTTTTTCATAGGTTCCTTGCCAGGACGGTACATGTCTGATGACAAAGGCCAACTTACTAATGGCAAATGGAAGTATTGACTACGAAAAATTTCGGACGTACATAGACCAATGGGCAGCTGCCAACCCAGACTTTACTGAAGCTATATTAGCAGCCAAAACACTATGTGTAAAACCAAAAGGTGTGTTTTGGAATATAGGCCAACCGCCAGACATGTGTGACCCAGATAGAGTATTTTTGTGTCTGCAGACTCAAATTTTATGGGTAAGCTTTCCTAAAATTGAAACATTGTAAGACATTTTTTTTCCAACATCACTTTGGTTTGAATTCAAACTGATTCTGATAATATCCGAAGATGATATTTTATTATATTCGCCTAGTATAGCAGTACCTAATTTTAAGGATTGAAGATACTTAAAAACTTCTTAACATTAGGAACAGTTAATTCAGTTTTACCTACATTAGGGACTTCATAAGGATAAAAGTTAGGTAAATATCTTATAGCTCAATTTTTTTCAGAACTGTAAATTAAAAGAATTCAAAGAATGCCAGCGTCTGAGAGAACACATGGATGAGTGTAAGCCATATTATATGAAACCAAAGGGTTATGAAGAAAAATTCTCCAATAAAAACGAAGATATTTAAATAAAATTATTAAAAAATTTATATCCCATTGGGTTACTGATATTTGAATTAAAATGTAAAATATTTACAGCTTGTCAGAATAAGTGCATGCCCTCAGATTTGCTAATAAAAACATTGAATTAAAAGCACAATGCAATAATTGTCTTATCTGTAATAATAAGTATCTTCTAACGACTCTACTAAGTATTTGTTTTTATTCATCCGTTAGTTTAGGTATCTACGCGCTATTCAACTATGTAATTAGCAAACCATTTATGCTATCCATTTCACTAATAAATAGGTATACAGACCTATAAAAAAACAAACAAAATAAAAATAATAGATATAGGTAGTATTTAAATTTTGCGCTTTTCTTAGTATTTAAGAAACAATTATTATCGTTTACCTTTTATTTCAATTTCCAAAATAATATTTAAATAATTTAAAAGCCATCTGTCTTAAAATAATAATTATGTACGATTCTAAAAATGGAGGAGAATGAATCATAAGAATAAGAATAATTCATTTGCAGAAAATATAAGTGTTACCAGTTGTAAAAGTTGGTGGTTAATGTACAGTCCATATTTTGCCTGTTTATGGCATCAAAAAATTCTTCCGCATCGCTGTCAACAGGAAAAGTGCCCAAAAGGCTGGCAGCATTGCCACGTTGTATGGCGATGCTGATACTTTGTTTTGTGTTTTTTTATACCTTCTAGGTACCTATAAAAACTAGGTAAACAACCTACCATATTGGTCGACTCTTTACGTGACCAGAGGGCTGGCCTATTTTTTACCCAGAGAATCAACATTGCCATACACGTGCCAATGCTGCCAGGCTGTCACTACTTTTTTTTATCTGAAGTTTAAAAGGGATTCTGATTTTTTTGGTACCGCATTTGCATAAAATCCCATTGTTACAAGGTCCTGGAATTTTAGTAATATAAACTAAGTGATTATCTTGTTGCGAGAAGCTAAACAAATTAAAACTATAGAGATAGAAAACATGGTATCATTGTAGTTGTTAACTACATTCAACAATAACTTGTCTACGACATTATGTCTTTCATAATGTCCAAACATGATATGCATGCCTTCTACTAGCCACACGATAATAACACCAGCAAGAACGTGAGATTTACGCTGAAAGTCGACAAAAGGCAAAGCATCTTCCTGATTCTGCCTAAAAATTATAAGGACTCATCGCTTGCAATTGGAATCTCTAGGTCGGTAGTACAACATTGCCTCGTCGAAGCAACAAACTCTACGCTGTGCTACATTTAGGTTTGCCCATAAATTGGAATGATCGTAACTTGGCCAAAACTTAGGTCAAGGCGGATGTCATGCGTCACTCAGCGTACTCCACCTTGCAAATAAATAGAATAATCAATGCAAATGTGGCAGGTGAGGTCATCGTGGACGTACACACGGCTACAGATCAGGCTATACATTTCCAGTATAAGCTGATCTCGCATTGTATAGGATTTCCTTTCAATGAAAGGTCAGTGTAAATGTATAGCTTGATGTGTAGCCGTGTGTACACTATAAAGCCTACAACCACTAATGACTGAATGCGTTTAACGCAAAACGTAGTCGTATTTAAAACATAATTCTGTCTCTTTCTACTTCAAACGGATGATAGAAATGGATCGATATTTTAAATACGTTTAGCGCTAAATGCATTTAATGATTGATGATGACACATCATTGAAATCGCTAAACGTATTTAGAACATCATTCTGTCTCGGTCGTGTTCAAACAATTAAAGGAAATAGAATTTTGATTTATCTCGTTTAGTGTTAAATGTATTTAAGGATATGTGGTGCAAGCAGGCGTAATCGTAGGTCAGCCCGATTCAAACTTTATAGCGGCTCGGAACATGAGGCGAGTCGTTGCGCGGTAACAAATTCAGCTGCCAGCGGGAGTGAGGGGTGTGGTACTGCGCAGTTCACTTTTTAGTCATAAGAATGCTACCCTCCACGAGTAGGTAGCATGACTACCGTACAAACGAACAGACAAAATGGCAGTTTGTAGAAAAAAATCTAAGACGCGTTTTAGTAACGATGTAAAGAAATGCCACTTGTACGCACGGCTCCAGATCAAGCTATATATTCCCAGTATAAACTGTTCTCGCATTGTATAAGATTCCCTTACAACGAGAGGTCAGTGTAAGCTGGAAAAGTATAGCTTGATGGGTCGCTATGTGTACAGTATGTCTACTCGTCATAGAGTTGAGATATTAGTGGTCATGCTACACTAAACTTACTCATGAATACTGCTTTAATTCACCCTCATGACTCACGTGACGACACATGTGACTTACTTCAATGTTTTATGCAATAACTTCTTCGGCCATAATTTTAGCGTGATGAGCTAACTAAAAAAAAAGTTCCTGTACCTACTTACTTTGTTTAGTAAAGTTATTTAAATTAAAAAAAACTGATTTTTTTTCAATAGAACGACAGTAACACAAAATTGTCATGTCAACCCTTTTCTTTTTTGATAGTGGGAAATCATCGAATAACTTCTCCCGCTCTGGGCGGAGCGGCAGTGCATGTCAGACTCTTACTTACTAAAACCCACCCATGTTCCTTCAGTTGCCTGTTCTAGGAGCCACGGTGCATTGTCACCCCTTTTTTGTTTAATTTTTTTTTTGAGGGTGGGAAATCATCAAATAACTTCTCACGCTCTGGGCAGAGCGGGAGGGCGAGTCAGACTTACTGACTAAAACCCACCCGTGTTCCTTCACTTGCCTGTGCCAGGGGCCACGGTATCCCTCTCGGACTTTCCCGCAACCCTAGCAGGCATCGGCCCTAGCAGACCCCGTCATTGGTGCTGACATCTCTTTGAGGCGCGCGTGGAACACAACGCGCCATCGACCCGGGCCTGGTCCTTATCGAACGGTGAGCTGCCCATTGCTCGCCGTTCGCAAGCCCGCGCCTACGGTGGCCGGGAATCAGCTTGCGATTCCCGACGGCATTGTCACCCCTGGGTTGTACAGTTAGCCGCACGTCGGATGGCAACTCTTTGACTTTCAGTTGGCTTGGCGTAGTACAGCTCGCGCGATAAGAGTTTGGCTTTGACCTTCGGATTTTTGAACTTTTGATTGTACAACAGGAGTGCGCGGTACGTCGTATCGATGCGAGAGGCAGGGAACGACTGGAGCGCCAATCAGAGCACCGCGTGCGCCTACACACCCGCCCCGCACCCCGCTAATTGCCCGTTGATACCCAATTTCTGATTTCTGCGCAATAACGGTCAAAGCCAAACTCTTATCGCGCGAGCTGTACGGAGTTTCAATAGAATAAATGGCTAGCATAAACTGGTTTTGTTAGTACTGACAAGTGCAATATAATTAAGTAGTAAACTTTAGAAAAATACTTTATAACAGGTTAGTTAGTACCTACTTACTTTCACATTCTTTTATCTATGAACTCGCGGCCTACTGTCGGTACCTGCGTGTTAGAAGAAATTCTAGTACTTCCAAAATATTATGATGTGTGATGTAACGTGAAACTATGTCTATTGTACTAATTTCAAAACAGCCGTGTATTACTTAAACAGTACAAAAACGCAGTTATCACGTGACCTATGGATCATTCGTTTGATTGCTTCCACCCGGATAACCCACGCGAAGGAAAAAATACTACATATTTGCAATAATATTTTAAGGCCTGCAACTTACAAAGTGTAGACTACAAATTTCAAGTCTTGAAAGTGTTACGAGTGGAACTAATGAAATCAGTGGCTTTATTAGCGTTTGTCATTTATGTAAGTATTATTTTATGGGAAATGTTTAACTGAACCTAAAACTTATTAACCTTTTAATGATTGATGGCATGGGTGGCGCAGTGGTTAAGCAATTGACTGCTGCGCTGCGTGTCGCGGGTTCGATTCCCGCACGGAACAAATATTTGTATGAACCTACAAGTAGTTGTTCCGGGTCAGGCTGTTTGTGTATGTGAGTTTAAATGTTTGTAAACGCACCCACAAGACAAGAGAAAGTCCTAGTGTGGAGTGTTTAAAAAAAAAAAAAAGATAGACCCTTTTTTAAATTAATGAACCTCTAAAAACTCTTGCGCATAATATATTGATGCCCACCTTATTAAATTACTGAGCACCTTTTTAATGTTACCCAATTGTGAGAAAAGTCCATTTCTCACAATTGGGTCGCAGTAACTAGGCTAGGGTACCCCAACCAAGCCAGTTAGGTTAGGTTAGAACTCCGACCAAATGCGCACGAGCGGTGCCACGGCAGCGGCCGGCTAAACCAGGAATTATTTGAGGTTCACAAAAAGAGGGCCAATCATTATATTTTTTGAGTGAAACTCCGCTCCTAAGACGATCCATTGACCGAATTATTAGAGGTTCTATTAAATACATGCATTATTTTACGGTAAAATGATGTTACGTCATTGTTTAAGCATTAGCTGTGTTCACGTGGCAAATGTTTTGCAAAATGGCGACAGTCTCCCATCAGTTCCGTTAATCCCAATTACATTTTTCCTCAATATAAGGTGTTACGAGAATGTCAACAAGATCCGATCAATATACACAAGTGCGCACCAATCCCAGACCTCCTGGTAAGTTGGTTAAAGATACGATTATCATTAAATATATAATTAGCCTATATCGTTCCCACTGCAGGGACACAGCCTCCGTAACAGTAATTGCGCAACACATATCAAGTGACAATTGAGCACAATGCCTTTAATTTTGACAGTTCGGCCACGTTCATTGCGTTATTTACGTTGTTGGGCAGACGATGTTTTCAAACCTATGCATTAGGAGCAATGGATTAGAAATATCCTTCAAACCCCACGGATTATGATTGAATGTCTGTTACGCAAAATTAAGGTGCTGTCTTGTGACCTCTCAGCGGGCCGTAATCTACCACGCGGGCCCAAGCAGATTATTTATTTTGTTTAACTTTAAAAGCCATAATGAAAAAAATTGTCCGACCTTCCAAAAATGGGAGCTTAAAGACATGTAGCACATCTTTGTACTTTTGTAGTAGTAAGACTATTAGCAAGATCAATCGTATGCTTTAAATTCAATACTTTTTTCTTTCCGCTTACTTCAATTCATTTATTTAAGCGGAAATTGACAACAAAACTGTTTCTTTAATTTACCGCCATCTAGCTTTATCAAACGAAACTTTGAAAACGACTACTATTACTAGAGACTGGCTGCTCGGCGTTTTCGTTGTTTCCACACTTGATAAATTAAATTAAACTAAGATTTCCTTAATTTCGTTTTCAAATTACCTGCATTTGTTGAATTATGTACACTCAGTGACAGAAAATTTTGACCAAGCCCAAAGCGCGAATGTAGTGCCAAAGCAGTAGCTTGTAGTAGGTACAATGTAATATTTAGGCACGAACTCTTATTTAAAAATTCACTTAGGGTGATACGTACAAAATAAATCATAGCTCGAGGGACATGCGAAAACAGAGAGCGCAAAAATGCGCTGGAGCCAAAATAAAACAAAGTAAGCGCCAAACCGAATTAAAAAAATGTTTAAAAATAAATTAAGTGTATCAAAAATATTCTCAGCCAGAGTTATAAATTACCTAATACGCACATTTTGAATGCAATTTTGCAATGAAATACTTAGAATTTTAGAATTACAGAAAATAATAAAAAAAAGTAAAGGTCTTTTCGGAATTTGATTTTATTGAGGTTTAACTCAATTGCGTTCTCCTCCAGTCAGAGTATTTATTTATTTTATTCGGGAAACTTACAGCATTAATCAAATAGTCAATAATATCTAAAATTGTAATCAATATAAACTGTTATAATGAAATAAATTGTTACGAAAACTCCCCCAATAAATTTTGGTTTATGTTAAATAGGTCTCGTTTAATTTTAGTATCGACTTTGCTGTGTGTTCCCTCCGTTCTTCACTCGAGAGGTTAATAAGGAATGCGGAGGAGCTTTATTCCAAGATTTTTATGACGAAAAGAATAATGTATCTGGCTTTAAAAGGATTGCTTTTGATGTAAGTATACTCGTATATAATAGTGATTAGTTTAAGGATTTACACGACATTCCCTATAGTGTGCAACAGTTAACGGATTAAACTTACAAAGACGATGGGCAGTAGAACTCTACATAAGTGAAACCAGCTTTTGCCTAATTATGGGTAGATCAACCCAGGTCATCAGGTCAGATCAATCAAGGATTTCCTGTAGGACGTAGGCAAAAGTACGTAAGTGAATTTTTAGCTAAATGGGATGGATTGGATGGAAGGTGCAGATCCAAGGGGAGACAGCTGCCCTCACCTGCGTACGCTGTTACTTCCATGGAGTTCTTCGTCTGCAACAACACTGTGGTCTGTGATCATCTAACTTGACTGGCCTTTGCATTGAATGTATGCCTGACAGCAGACTTTTATTGGTGTCGCATTGGCGTAGATAACGAAGCCGAGGGGCAGACTGAAGAACCGTAACAGTTTCCTTAAGTCGACCATCCTACTAAATGACGACAGCTGCTTAAACATCCCCATCCAGCTGAGTATGTTAAGCCTGCAGAAAATCTCCCAGCGGTCCAGAAACTACCATGGTCAGCCTGGAAATCTCTTGACTGACTAAGAAGCCAGGTGCGTCAGTGCAGGTACAACTTAGTCGGGTGGGAATACTCCGACGAGACACTGTCTGACTGTGGAGCCACATCACAAACGATGCCTCACGTCTTGTCGTGCCTGCTGTGCAAAAACACCTGCTCTATGGAAGACCTTTAAGAGGCCAACGCTAACGCTGTCGAAGTGGCCGAATTCTGGTTGAATCTTTTAAAAAAGGGAATCATAGATACGACGAAGAAGAAGAAGTATATTATGTATTAACAAAGCATCAATCCAGATGTAAACCAATGTTTGGAAACCACGGAGCAAATTGGAAACGACCACACCAGACCTACCAAACGAATATAAGGTTAATTAAGATACTAAATTGCTAAAAGTCTATTGGCGATATTTGGGAAAGTGAAGGGCTCGTTCACTAATACGTTTTAATGTGTCCCTACTATCTGGTACAGAATCTTTATAATATTAAAGAATGTTATGTTTCCGATTTCGGCGGTCTCCCCAGTTCTGAAGCCATAGCGCTAGATGGCGCGGTTCCACCGGTCTGCTCCGACTTTCGGTATCTCGGCTCATTATTATTCCTCGTTCCTCTAGACCGTTTCGAATGTCAACATCGATACCCTTCGCCTTTTCATCATCATTAATATGAGCGTGCATTCTAAAAGTTTGCAACGCGAGTCGCAAATAGCTATCAAATATTTACCTTTAAATATTTCAGACAGAAATCCAGACAGGTACAAAAACGGTCAATTTACCTTGACCATTTTTGCTGTCTTGATTTCTTTTCGTGATATTTTTATGTTACGTACTGTAAGATCACTTTTATTTTTCCGTAGTCGGGTTACAATTTTATAAACTTATTTTCTTATTTTAAATCACTCCGTTTTAACGTCTACCACGGTACCAAAACTATTGTCATTAGCACAGCGCCATCTATGAGTTAATAGCGGTTAACTCCTATGCCAACAACGTCATTTAAATACCAAGCTTCAAAAAATTATATCACAGCGCACAGTGCCATCTAGGGACTAATAGAGGAAGGTTACTTTGGTCACTGAACCAAAATATCCATCAAAACAAGCCATCCATTGGCTTAGCAAATAAACATGAAAAAATTCCAATAACAGTGCACTAGGTAGTGCGATTTATTTTAAAGACAACACCATCTATCGAGCTTCGAAGAAATCCAAAATCCTTCTGAGTGGCATTACAAATCGTTACTATCTATTCAAACTCAAACTCAAAGCATTTATTTCAAATAAACCAATTACAGGCACTTTTGAATTGTCAAGGGGTCGGTCAGTCAGAAAGATGAAGCTAGTTGCCCATTCCAAAGCGTAGTAGGTACCTATGGAGAAGAACGGGCAAGAAACTCCATGGACACTCTTTTAAATCAAAATATTGTTACAATAGAGTGGTTACATCATTCATGTTGTAATTATACATGTGAGAACGATGTAGAAAGACGTGCACGTTAAAAGCGTCCGTAATAAAAAGATAAAAACAATTATGGAATTAAAATAAGTCGTGGCAGCTAAGAAATGACCAGTGCCTACTGACGGCGCCCGTACACGAACATGACGTATGGATCAGCACCATTCAGCTCAACCATTTTGAAGGGAACTCAATGATCCAATACACACGCCACCACCAGCGACACATTTGAGTGAGCATGACAGTATTATGATTTGAATAACTGCGCGTTGGTATCATTTTAATCATGCTTTTTTTATAACTAATAGGTATTAATTGTACAGCCGCGCCGTACGTAGCGCAGTCTTAGCTTAGCTTAGACAATATGATATTATAGTATATACATTTTTGGAATGTGCTCGCCAAGAACTTTCTTTTGATCGTAAGGCGGAAATTTACGAGTAAAATCCATCATATTAAATATAGGGAGAATTTATTATAGCCTATGTCATCCGGACTATTATTACGACTCTCTTGATACCGCATTCATCAAATACGGCTCTGTAGTTTAGGCACTCAGGAGAAACACACGTAAATACAAACATACTTACTTACATACATACACATAGACTGCTTAAATTATAACCCTTCCTTTCGGCTTTACCGTAGTCGGGTAAAACAGCTAAGTATTTGACAGCTATTTTCGACGTTGCTAACTTTCAGAATGCACAGCCATAAGCTTAAATATTAACAACAATAATCCCATTTAATTCAGATAACAAGATTAATAAGGTATTAGGTACTCTAAGGAAACTGTAATTAATGTAACATGTTTTTCAGTGTAAGTATTGGTATTGTGTCCTCGACAAATACGCTATATTGGATTCACAAGACAAGTTTAATATCGACAAGTACTATACCCATCTTGATCTGTGGGTATCACTGAACCCAGTGTTTGCTGACGTCATGCTCGAAGCTAAAGTATTCTGCAAGGATGAATATCGACCCTCTTTACCTTTGCATACTTGCGCATTCTTCAATTTTCAAGCATGTATAAGAAATTATATAGAAATGGTAAGTGTTTATTATAAGTGATTATTGTCGTCTCGTAAAACATATATTTTTGCTGGCAGCTTTGTCGTTTAGCTGCTTAATTTATAAGAACCTCGGTCGGTTCTCAAAAATTTTTATATTGAGTTGGTCCGACCAATACGAGCTTTCTCAATTCTTGCGTCTAAAGTAAAATCATCGAAAGTTAGGCTTTTGATGATTTTACTTTTACTTTAAGTACATCGTAATCATACTATAAAGAAAATCTGTTATCCTAATTCCACAGTTAGGGTAACAGATTTTCTTTATAAAGAATTTTGACTGCAACCGTATGCAGTCAAAATTCATATCTTTATACGTAGTGCCGAAATCAAATCAAATCCATCACCACTTTATTAATCCTATCCTAGTAGTAGGTGTCGTCAAACTGTAAACATTATTATTTCTTCCAGGAATGTCCTATTTACATAGAAACCACTGAATGTCTAGAGAAGAAGGAATTCTTAAGAGAATGTAAACAGTTTTTTCATAGAAAAAAATAAATTGTAATGAAATGCCTACACAATAAAATATTTGATTCGATTATTTTTTTTTATGGAAAAAGCTTACCAGCTGAAATGCAAATGGGTAACATAAAAGGTAAATAAAATAATGGACACTTACTCAAAACATCGCATTTATTCTAATATTGAAACTAATAAGACAGTGAAATGACAATATTCCACGTCAAACATACTTACTTACACTACTTAATCATTAGCTATTACAGTACAATTTATGCATACATTCAACAATAATTCATCATTAGCATTCTTTTATACATACATGTTATGAGACAGAGTAAAAGTACGTCCAGCCGTACAATTCTTATTGTACTGTTCAACGAGCCTACTCCGTACTGATACACTTATTAATACTGTCACGTAAATGCTCATAGAACAACTTTCATTATCACACTCACCAGTATTCCCTTATCACTTTCCTTTTAGGAATGTTATTTAAACTAAGCTAACAGTCTTTGTAACGGCTTCAAGGGAGAAGCCGAGGGTTGTACCGCCCGAAGTACAATATCATACCAGACGGGTTATGCCTCACGAAGTAGAGGAAAGGTCGGTCGAACTTTAGTCGCGCCGGCAGCGCACTCCGCGCTGGCAGACGCGCCTGTCTCGGCCGGAGGTGTAGCGGCAGGTGCATCGCGTCCCCAACGTCATGAGGATCGTGGAACGCTCTCTGGTAGTCTCTTGGCTCATCCCAATCGTTTAACCATCTAGTCCGACGTCTTTGTGAAACACTCAGAGTCTCAGGATACTCTTCAGTGTGATGCTGTTCTCCAATCCCATCTTCACCACAAGTGGCGAATGAGTTCAGCTGAACCATGTCCGATAAGTAAAGATCCTTAGAAGGTCCATTCAAGCCACCAAGATCAGCATGGTCACCATCGAATAGGTCCTTTAACCCCATTTTCTTCAAGCTCAAGGAGACGTTGAAAGTTGATTTATGGGAGAACCTTGGAATTTGAAGTTCCAAGCCGTTTCGAGGAAGTAAAGTGCGTAAGACTCGATTCCATGTAGGAGTCGTTGGCAAAGCGTCTAGTAGTCTTTGTTCAAGTTTTTCTAAATCATCAGCATGTACAACATTTCCTTGCTGACCAGGCATTAGGAACAGCGTACTGACTATAGTGTTAGTATTTCCCAAGGCGGCTGCAGTGGCGTCTAGGACTGGATCGTAACCAGCCAAGAACCCACTCTTGTAAACCACGGCGGGCACAGGCACGAGCCGTCGCTGACGGACGTTTGGTGACACCACAAAGTACATCTCACCATCTCTGCCTTCTACTGATGTTCCTGAGCAGTCAGTCTGAAAGATTAAAAACAAAAATCTAAGAATAGTTTTGGAGTGGTAGTTGGAATAGAAAGGGTTTGTTTATGTGCTACAACAACCATTTACTACCCATTATATATTTTTAAATGTTATCGGCTTTTATAAAAGTATAATAAAAGTAAAATGTTTATGACCATCATCCAAAAAGTAATCATTGGTTTTATTTATAACCAAGCCCTCGACTGGCGAAGAGAAACTATTGATGTTAAGCGACGACCAAATGAAAAGGTTCACAGGATTCCTGAATCCTTTGGACCTGTATCCTGATACATACGATCCTATTTTATCTAATAATTTATCTTCCTTTGTTCACTGATAATCTTTCACGCCCAGTATAATGATTACCGTATACTATCAGTTTCACAAGCTGCCGATTTGGAGAAGCATGCACAATAATAAACTAAGAACAAAATAACACTCACCTCGAAAATATTAGCCGTAAATGCAGCTAAAGGTGTTTGCATAACAATGTTATTGGTTTTCATGAATTCCGGAATCTTGCCCCAAGTATACCTCTTGACGAGCAAGTTAGTCCTTCTTCTTATTATGTCACTAATTAATTTAAAGTTAATCTCCTCGACATGACCATTGTAAAAGTGCTGAGCCCTTTCCTTATAGAATGTTAGGATTTTTCCCTTATTTCTATCACTGTAAAGTTCTCTAATAAATGCAGAAACTGCTACTCCAGATTCTGGAGTTGTTTCAATTGAGTCAGAAATATTCTTCAATGTAAAGTGAGGATTAAATGTTACCATGTCATCTAATTTCAGGATCTCATTCATTTCTCCCGAGGTGGCGCCTCTGGCTCCCATAAATATCATGGCTAACATCGAAAATATGGAATAGGGCGACAATACAAAACTTCTTTTTTTGTCGATATCTTCAATCATCACGTTCCAGAATCTAAAAGCTAGTTCATTGGATAGTTCAGAAAAGCGCGCAAGATCTTCACCCAAATCCTTTGTCGTCACTTCTAGTCCTTGGTTTTCTTTCGAAAATTCTAAAACAATATCTTTGTTTTCGCTATCTGGAATGTAATGGTTCTCAGACTTGACTTTATCCTTTGGAATTTCATTTGCTTTTGGTGGAGAAAGAGTTGGTATAAGCTTCCATGAATTATTTCTTTCGCTTACTGATTCTTCTTCATCGATGTTTACCTTCTGTATTTTTTTCTTGAAGTCGTCAACTTTGGGCAATGGTTCAGGAAGTTTATCTTTTTTATTATTTATATTTATTTTTTCAGGCAAATTAATTTTGTTGAATTTTGACTGACTTATCTTATGTGGAGTGGTGGTAGTTGATGTAGTATCTAAATTTGGTGATATTGTAGTTATTTCTATACTAGAAACATTTTCAGTCTCAGTTGTTTTATTCCCATTTTTTGTCATTTCTTTTTCGAGATTGGGTTCGACACTATCTTTTTTTAAATCAGTATTTTTTTCAATAGATTTGTCACTATTATTTTGATTTTCAGTGGATTTATCAATGTTATTCTTATTTTCAGTGAGTCCCGGTTCTCTTTTATTGTTATTATTACTATTAGTTGAAACTGAGATTTGTACAAAGTTTTTACTATTATCTTCAGGTGTTTCTCCTTTTTTGTTTTCGCCTTTCTTACTTTCAATTGGTTTTGTCAAAGTTTCGATTTGTTTCTTCTCTTCAGCTTCAGTTATTTTATTTTTATTATTTTCAGAGGGCAATTTGATTTTGTTGCTGACATCATTGCCTTTAGTTTGAATTTTTTCGTTTAGTGAATTTGCTGGTGATTCTGTAGTTGAACTTGTTTCTTTTTTCACTTTGTTGGATATTTCAGAGGCTGTATCGGAAGTTTGCACACTTTCTACCGTGGTAAGCTCTACATTCTTCTCAGTTGTCGTAACTTTTACTACTTTCTCGTGACTTACTTCTGAATCAACAATAGATTGCGGTGCTTCATTTACTACTTGTGATAGTAAGTCGCCCATAGACTCAGACATAATTGGGTCAATAGTAGTAGCTTCAGTAGCGGCAGTCGTGGTAAATAACTCTACTTTTTTAATGTCATTAATAATAATATTAGGTTTTTTACTGTCATCAGTTGGAATCTGAGTTATTCCAGTTTCTTTAGTATCAGTTTTTATCGTTTCACTTTCCTTTGTCTCAGTTTTTTGAACATCAGTTTCCTTTGCCTCAGTTTTATTTGATTCCGTTCCCTTTAATATGTAATAATTTTCTTGTATGTCATTTTCTTTGGTTTTGTTTTGCCCATGGGGATCTATTGTTGATATTTTAACAAAATTATCTGTATTTTTATCTGATGTTTCAGGTGTTTTATCATCGGTTTCGTTTCCAGCACCAGATGGTATATCCATATCTAGAACTTCTTTGCTTTCTAAATCCAATTCATTAAGTTTTGTTGTATCTAATAAATTGCTAGTTGTTGGAATTGGTTGATAACTTCCACCGAGATCGGAAGCTATTTGACTAATGCTTTGAGCAACATCAAACAAGGGAAGTAAAGGTTCTTTTTCATCGTTATCATCAGCAGCTGGTTTATTTCCCATTGTATTTAGATCATCAGCCGACACTACTTCTGTAGATGACATTGTTGTTGATGGAGATACAGATTGTGTGGTTATAGTAGTTACATTCATTTTATCGATTTCCTGTTCTTTCATAGTGCTTGAAACGTAATTAGATGTACTAATAACAGGTTTACTTGTAGTCACAAACGTTTGCATTTTAGGTACGTCAGTAGTTGGTGCAAGAGTCGTAGTAGTGACAGACCTCTTTGTTGTGCTTGAATAAATGGCAGGAGACTTAGAGGTTACTATTGGTTTACGCGTTGTGCGGTCATTAATATAGTTAACCGTAGACACTGGAATAAAGGTACTTATTTTTTCGAATTCTATTTCATTTTTCTCAGTAGAAGAAACTGCATTGGCATGAGGTTGAATTTGGACCTTAATATTCTCAACTTCTTGTTCTGGTAATATGCTTACGCTATGCTTTTTAGTTGTGAGTTCAAACTCTGTTGTGGTCACCTTTGCTGTTGTTTTAATCACTGGTTTAGGCGTTGTTGGTTTAACAGTTGTTGTAGTTGGACGTGGGCTAGTAGTGACTTTAGTTGATGGTACACCTGCGGTCGAGCTTAATCTAGTCGGAGTGTTTGCAGTAGTCGGTTTTTTTGTTGTAGTCGTTGAAGTCACTGGTCTTTTAGTAGTAGTAGAAGTAGTAGTAGTGGTTGGAGCATAAGTTGTGGATGTTGTTGGTTTAACAGTTGTTGTTGTAGGTTTTACAGTTGTGGTTGTTGGTTTTTCAGTTGTGGTTGTTGGTTTTTCAGTTGTGGTTGTTGGTTTTTCAGTTGTGGTTGTTGGTTTTTCAGTTGTAGTTGTAAGTTTGCGGGTTGTAGTTATAGGTTTTCGCGACGTAGTTGTAGGTTTACGAGTCGTCGTCGTTGGTTTACGTGTTGTCGTTGGTCTAGGAGTAGTGGTAGTAGTTGTAGTAGTGGTCGTAGTCGTAGCACGTGTCGTTGATGGAACTTCTCTAATTTCTGCTGTCGTAGGCAATTTCTCCGTAACAACAACTTTGTCTTCTCCTAAGGTTGTAGAACTACTAATAACTTGATTACTTCCTTCTTTGCTCAAAGAATTGTCCTCATCTTCAACATTTTCCTCTAATGTGTCTGTTTCTGGCGGTGTAACTGAGCCAGATACTTTGTCAAGAACTATATCAACTCCCGTATTTCCAAAAATTGAGGGCAAGATCAAACTCCAGGAATCGGAAACGTCAGGCGTATCTAATGTAGGTTGGATATGAGGATTGTTTTTGTGAGCTTCCATTTGCGCTTTGAGAACATTTTGTACATTTGTCACAACACTATGAACTTTTGTGTAGGGTGGTTGATTGATGTTGAAAGAAACAGTTGGTTGATTGTCATTTGCAAAAGTTACTAAGCCTTCAGCTTCTTCACCGGCTGCAACAATTGCTTGGATTTCTTCCAGAGTCATAAGCCTCTTTACAAGTTCTCCTGATTCGTCGAAAGTGTAAAACTCGTAGCGGTCTGGTGTGAGAAGATTCACGGGACTGCCAACGGTGGCTGGCGCGTTGGACGGCGGCGGCAACGAGTTCCCGACGGCGTCAGCGACGAATGGTAGTTTGTTGCGTCTGGAACAGTTAGAAAAAGAGCGTAAGAAATAGGACTAGAAACAAAATTGTAACTCATTCAATTGACTCATGCAATTGATTGTATTGCTTTTCAATAAATTTTATTATATTATTCTGCATTTAATTTTTTAATTTCCTAGCATTATTTCTATTGCTTAAAGTATAGAATCAGTGTATCATTCAATATATTTACCTGTTATCATTTTTATCAGCCGACGCACAGCTAACGGCGAGCAGCAGACAAAGTACAGCTCGCATGTTGACCTCCCATACACTCAGCAGACACCTGGAACTGAGAACAAATTATATTTTTTACTGACTCAATACTATCTCAACCTTGCCGTAACACAGTCTATGACTAGCGCGGAAGGTAAAGAATTTTTTATCTGTATACCGCCAATTAGTTTATTAGTTCAAACATAATTCTAACACCATTTTTTATTTTTTTTTATTTATATGTTTTTGTTTAAGTAGTTGAGATTCAAAGAAAAACGTATCATTTTAGCGTGTGTAGGTAATGATTACTAGCTAAGCATGTATGATTTGTAAAAATGCGTGTTTTTGGTAACTAATTGTAAGTACCTACCTACTTAATAAGATTAATACTTAGTCTTAAGTTGTGGTATACAATGTAACACTTACTTTGGAAATAAATTCTATTCTATTCTATTCTATTCTATTCAAACATAACTATTAATTTGACATTTTTTTTTTGGCTTTTTATGTTTTTCTCTATTCACTGTCATTTATTACCACTGTACAGTCAGTCAGTGAAAACCCGAACGATATTAGGCCCTTGTTATAATAAAAATACAGCATCAAAGAAACACAAGTGAAAATGACAGTTGACAAGTAAAGAGCTAATGTGTCAAAGTCCAAAAGTGATCAACGTTTTTGTAAGATGACTGAAGATCTTCTATATCGATATTTTTACTTATAGATATTATAAATTAAAGTCACTTTTCGTGTTTGTATGTGTGAACGCGATGTTCTTCATAACTACGCAACGAAATTTAATGCAATTATCACCATCACAGAGAATATATTCCGTAAGGTTTATAAATAATAAATCTCGAAATTTTGTCGTATTTTTAGACGTAAAAATCGTACGACAGAGAAGCCCTAGTAATATTATAAACGACATACACTGTAGACATGGATCCCTTATGTACTATATTATCCTCATAACTCTGCTTTCATGATATTGAAACAAACACAACCGGTACCGTAAGCATAATAACAACGGTATAGGTATATTGGATTTCCATTTGTGTTTGTTCATGCACGGTCTGTGCTCACTAATCAACTAGAAAAATAAAGCTAGAGTACCCAGTCTTGTAGCTAAGCACAATAAACCATTTCGTATTGTTTGGGTCTTTGCCAAAACGACACAGAAAAGTATGGCCTACTTTATATTACTGAAACCGTGTTATCGAATCACAAAAATCTTATTGTGAACTTGTTTTGTGAAGTCATCCTCTTTTGTTAATGTTAGGTTAATTACTTGCAAATGTTCTAATGAGCAAATCAAATAAGGTTCTTTAACTGGTTTGAACCAGTTTTCTTCTTCAGTGAGACACAGCAATACCACCATATTAAGTAATTTAGCATCTGACTAATAATTCAATTCAGTTGTTCAATTTTTCTAGAGGAAGGTGGCTATCTAAGGTTCAGTTCTAGCAACCCTTTATTTGTTTTCCGATGTTCTGCTGTAAAAGCTTCAGGCAGTTTCGATTTTGGGACTGGAAACTAAGAATAAGGCTAACTGAGTACTAAGAGTACTAGTTACTAAGTATAAGGTTGACTGGTAGAAAATGCCTATGGCATTAAGTCCGCCTCTGTACATTTGTGTGCTTAAAGTGTTAAATAAATAACGAAAATAAAATAGATAAAAACCGAACATTTAGGTAGATAACCAGTAAAACTACCAGTAATAATAAAATAGTATTATTGTTGATAGCAGTACAAGTCAAATGGTGCAGTAACCCCTTGTTGGATTCCCGCATTGGCACAAACATTGGCAGCAAATATTTGGTTCGAGTACTGCTGTGCAGTATACGGACCGCCACATATTATGTAAATACGGTATTTTTAAAGCTTTTGTTTTTGGTTATTAATGAAACAATGTAAGCCAGTGTTTCATTTGGAAAGAAAAATTAGAAAAAAAGTTGCCTACTAGTTTACAAGTTTGATTATATAAATTAGTTTTTTGTTGTTGTTTGTATTTGCTTTACTCTGGATGCTTATAACTTGTACGTCTTTTTTACATCGTCCTCACATATACAGGGCGTCCCACGGATATGCCACATGGAAGGAAAGTACCTTGAATATTGTAGATGGAACATTTTACTGAAAGAAGAAATTATTTGAATTTAAAAAACAATTTAAACTGCATTCATAGATATTTAAATAATTACATGGTTGAACCGGAAATCGAACCCGTTACACGAGAAAAATAATCACCCTGTAGTTTTATCATACCGATGGAAAGGCTTCATCATAAGGATTATTTTTTGCTAATTAACATAATGTCAAAAATAAAAGGAAGACCATGAATTTTACCGCTTTAGTTGTTGTCAGCCCCTTAAGTCACAATTTTGTATAACTTCATTTTAAAATTGACGTAATAAAATTGCAATACTTCTTAGCTAACTCAATAATTTATATGTCAACTAAACAGTTATTTTCAAATAACATTTCATGACTATGTAACCTAATAAGCATCCCCATAAAAGAAGCTTTATTAAAAAACCACGCAGATTCCTATCATCTTTTAATAATAAAGTATTAAAAAACCAATAAACGCAAACATAAAAATTATTTTATAACTCCCATAAATATAAGCTGTTAACAAAACGAACTGTAAAATTGTGAATAAACCTGCTATACAAGTAAAGCTACGGTCATTGTCACTCCGAGTAGAACTACTAGTTTACCTCGATGACTTACTAATCACATATTTCCTATTGCTTGCTTTGTCAAAGATGGTTCTTAACGTTGTCTTGTAAACCCAGTGATGAATGTTGTCTTAAGTTGAATGTTCGAATATGGAAACGTCATTTCGTTGACGGTAGTTCCGTTGTATTTTGACAAGTTGTTTGCCGACTATATGTGGGGCACCTGGCGCACGAGATGAGAGGTCACTCAACTTTATTGGTGACATATTTGTTGTGTAAGGTAATGGAATGGGTTCTTAAATTCTCTTAAAAGTAGACCTATGAACTTCAGAATTGATAGAAGGTCGAATTCTACTTATTTTTTATTTTTCCGTCTTGGTTCATTAGAACCTTTTTTACTTGAAACTATATATGAATATTCATTGACTCAATAGTGATAGTCTACAAACAAAATTTCTAGTAGCTAGTTTTTCTATAAAAGTTATCTTGGAACTAAATATAGATCTTGTTACAGATGCAAAAGAAAATTATTAAAGCAGCAGAAATTCACTTTATTTAATCATAATATTAACGCTTCAGTTACAAATACTCAGAAATGAGAAAACGTTAGATTCCGAAATAACAATTAAATAGAGAACAACAGTCAAGGTAATCCATTCTTACTCTCAGTTACAACACTGAATATTCTTAACTACGCAAACTGGAAGATGAAATAACTGAATGATGAAATACTAAGTTCTGACAAAACCAAAGCATACGGAGCAAGCAAAAGTAGTGATCAGTGCTCGTGCCTTCCCAGTAAGAGAAGAGGCTTTTATGCTTTAGTGGGGCAACAATAGGCTTCTATTATTGGACATTATAATTGATTGGTCCTTTCTCAGAAGCAGCCTGGAGTCTTCGATTTGCACCTTATTCGTGGCAAAAAACCTGTACAAACGACATTTCTGTTATAGTTATTTTTTATTTGGTAAGTAGGTTACCGGAATCACGTTTACAGGTCATATTAAAAAAAATTGCTAACAGGAGTAAATATTTTCTATCTGACTACACTTAAAAAGAAATGGCTAAACAAGCTCACGAGTCTCGCTCTTTTAAAATCCAGACAAAATATTTTTTTTTTAATCGTGTAACAAAATGCAGGGTAGACCTTTTGAAGGAAGCACCACGCACGTCACGCATTTTCGTTCCCGAAGTGATGATCGGAGGTATGAAATTAATTAACTTTTCGGAAAATACAGGCGCGATGTAGCTTTGATTGTATTATTAAATTGTAAGATTCCAACACATTCCAACATCATCATCGGTTACCTCACTCAATTTTGACAAGCAAGTAGATGATGCATCAGACACGATGTTACGGCAATCTGCCACGGTTCGCTGGTCGCCAACAATCGCGACGAGCCGTTACTAGCCGCCGATGCGACTCGTGGGACAGTTATACCTTATATGGAGTAAGAGATAGATGACAGCGGATTTGGAGCGCAGAAGAATAAGTAGTTAAATGTAAATAAAACACCGTATTTTTTATTAATTTTAGTGTAATTTGCGGAGCGGGGACGTTGTGTTTTTTGCTGGTGGGTCATAGCCATGATAATCATGGTTATCAGAAGTTACCTTTTAGTGTAAGAGAGATTGATAGAATATGCTTTGTTTTTCACCAAAATGTATCAGAGCTCATTTACCCGACTAGCTCATAACCTGTATTTCATTAAAATAGATACGTTTATTTATATACTGATTTTGCTCAAGCAAGAACGAATGCAGAAATGATATGCGATTGAGGTTTTAACACCTTTATCATCTTGAGAGTATAAACAAAATACTTACTCGATTTTTGTGCATAGAATAATATCGAATGATGTTTACATGCATACTAATCCTTCTCTTTGATTCATAATAACTATAACTCATAATACATTTTTTCTAACATATTTTCTTTATTTTCTTCATCATCCGCTACCGCCCGCGCTCCGCTTAATACTCACACCACTCCACATGAGAACTCAACTGACATTGACACGACATGATGTAACCCGAAGTGGGTTACACTCGTTACAGAACAATGAGCTATTAATTAATAACAGCGGATCAGTTAATCGATCAATCGATACGGTATCATACCAACGTAATTGTGAGGTAACTTTTTACGGCTAATTACGTTGTGCTCGACTTATTGTGTGGTGTGTTTTATAATGTAGATCGATTTTATCATGGTAGTAATGCAGCTTAAATATTATTATAATATACGGTTGTCAGTAAGGGATCTAGCTAGGCGAAGTACATATAGACGCAGTTCCATCTTCAAAAACCTAGCTACAACTTCTTTAACAAGTCAGAAACCTGACCGTGTACAGGTCGTCACAGTTCATGCACCCAGATTAATGAATTCTACTCCTCTTATGGAAAACACTATTCTATTTCTTATTGGAACCGAAAAGGGTACTAAATTTTCCCCATCTTAGGAAAAAGGTACTATATATTCATGCATAAAACAATTCAATTGAACTCCACCCCATATCATGAAAATCAAAAAGATAAAATAGAACATCATACTCTGCATTTAATATAAATCGCAGAAACTTATCTGGCACTTAACAGACTGAAGTTGAAACCAGCCTCAATGAATATTTAAGAGGATGACTGCGGTAAAATTGATAACATAACCGCATCTGTAGACCGTATCCGGCTTAAACGGCTGACGGCGTCTATCACGGCCTTACTGCTAAAATATGCAATGGATCAGACCTGCGGTTTAAAAGCAGAATAAGATTTGTGATGTGACCTTTTTGGAATTCAGCTGTCGAGTTTTGTATTTTTAAGTTGTGAAGGGACAAAAGTCGTTTGAACGTGCCTGGCTTAGTAACAAGCGTTGTGAAAAATTGTTAAGGTAATGGATTGTAGAACTCGTTTTTAGAAAGTAAAGAAAAACCAAGCCAAAAATGGACAATGGTTGCTACAGTTAGATGTTGCAGCAAGTAAGATAAAAATTCGAAAGCAATCTATGTCATATATCATACTTAAAATGCTGTTTGTCAATAAGCGGATCACTTGAGAACGGCTGGACAGAATTGGGTTTTTTTTAAATGCATAGTTGTAAACATCCGAATAAGCTTTTTAGTGAAAGGAAAATTGGAACGGTTATTCCAATTTTTCTTTTCCCGTATATTCAAATTTTCTGGGCAATTGCCAAGAAAATTGGAATATTCGGAAAAAACTAAAACTGCTTTTTCTAATTGATTTTAGTATTTATAGGAACAGGCCAACATCTGTCGGGTGGTAAAGACCTGGTTGTAAATTATAATTCGGGCAGTCATTCTGTTTTTGTCACCCGTTTGATGTTAATGTGTGAGCAAAGCAATTATGAATACTGAACACGCCATTTCAAAAATGTGAAAGAACCGAAAATCACTGCCTACTTCGACGTGTTCGAAGTTTGCCTTGCAGACTGGGCAGGCTTCCAAAAGAGATGAACAAAAAGTTGAGGCTTGTTGGCACACTGTTTTGGAATTAAAATACAGTACAATCGCCAGCCAGCACGTCAGTTTATACGAAACTGTCGAATTGCACCAAATGATTTATAAACCTTAAAATGTTGAGGGTTAAGTTCAAAATCGAATTATAAAATTTGACAGTTTGTGGTAACTTGACCTGCTGCAGTGTGTACATGAATACTGTTTTACTTTTCTGTTAGGTATATGTTTTTAGAGCTTTCTGTGTAACCTAACTCAGGCTACACAGAAATGCTTTTGGTAGTAAAAGCACCCGTATTTTTGAACATTTTATAATATGAGATGAGATAAAAACAAGGTCTGAGATGAGATTCAAAAGAAGTTAGAGCTGGATGTAGTTCACAACGGACATAAAGTTCAAATTCAAATTAAAATTTATTTATTTGTACACATACCTAGGTATAATGTGGTACACGATGTTATAAAAATAGAAAAATATTGTGCTGCCTTGCAAGGCGTACAAATATTACTACACAGTTGGCAATAGGTATACAGGTAATATAGCCTATATAATTTTAAAAATATAGTAGTATTAAATAAAATTATGACACAAACTCAAACACAAAGCATTTATTTCAATTAAACTATTTACAGGCACTTTTGAATTGTCAAGAATTCGGAAGTTTTTTATTCCTTGGGTATTAATTGACCTTTGTGTTAAATACACATTGTACAAGTATCTAGAAGGTCAGGCCCTTAGTTGACGGCTTCAATATGAGTTAATTTCTCTGAATTACATAGCCCTAATACTGCCGGAATAATGAGCTTATTTAGGCCGGGACTATACGCCTCCGGTTTGGGTCCGGTTTCCGTTCACTTTGAGTCTTTATTCCGGTCCGAAAATTAGCTTGACTGGCGTTATAAGTCTTTGGCCTGACAGTAGAAGATCAAAATAGTAATGCCTATATATAGGTAGGATTTTTGAGATGGGGCAGTAAAAGCAGGTACCTGCACCACTGTAGCTACAGGAAAAGGGTCTTAGGAGACTGTCCTTAATTTTTTGAGAAAATTGTCTGCAAAACAAAAAAAAATGCAAATATTTTGCTGTTTGTCAAATTTTTTGTCTGCACTCACAGATTAAATTGTGCAGTTAGAAAGAAAATGGCCAATTTTCACAAAAACTATTTTTCATGCCAACCAATCCTGATTCTTATAAGGATTTAAGACTTGAGTACTAGAAAAGTCAGAAAAAAAAACTCTTCCCATAAGTCTCATACAAAATGAAACTCAACAAAAAAAAAACTGAAGCACTGAACAAAAAAAAACTGGACCAGCGTTAAATATTGATCGTCTATTGTTTCTATTTCGAATTTTTATATTTGAAAAGTGAACTATTTAAATACCTACATAATTACTACCCCTTGCCATACCCTAGGGAAAACGGCTACCCATCCTGCTAATTAATAATTAATCAATTATTGGCCTAAATACGTTACCAGCTGAACGATTAAAGGCGTAGGAATCCATTTATTAGTTTCTATTTATTGAATACCAACTTTGATTAAATACTTTAATTTAGATATTGGAATATATTGTTTGCTCGTGTTATTATAATTTACATAACCAAAACATGTTTCCAAGTAAACATAATATAGTTACGTAACTAGTTTATATACGAGAAAGTTTCAGTAATAGGTAACCGAGGTGAACTTCAGGTCAATCGTATTCCTAAACTGATTTACCAGTGATATTGCGGGCTGAATGCTGAAATAGAAAGCCTTGATACAGTTCGAGCTACATGATGTTTGAGGGTCTACGTGAGTTGATGAAAATTTTGTTTCGATTCCTATTCTGTCTCTTGGGTATAAAGGTCACGTGTTCTTGGGTTCTACAAGAATTTCTCCGTACCAGCCTTGATAATGGTAAATAGGCTTGCGCCTTATTTCATAGGACTTAAACAAAAGTATGTATACTGTACAAGTGTACAACTCTGCCTACCCATTTAGAGTAACCAAGCTTGATGGTATCGTTACTAGTAGGTGACGTTCTGTATTGTCTGCCTACCCCCATGGAAAAAGTTGCGAAGTCAAAGTAGGTATTTAATTCAAATAGGCACTTTTGAACGTCAACATTTACATTATAATAGAATTGATTCTAGTCGCCTCTTCCAAAAGGTAGTTTCGTATGGAGAAGAATGGGCAAGAAACTCCACCGTTAGTCTTTTAAAATGTGTTACAATATTTTGTATACATTAGTCATATAATTATATGTGAAGACGATGCACCTATAATAAAATTACCTTAACTCACACAATAGGTAAAAATAATTAAAAAATGCAGCAATGACAAATAAGTTAATTATGTGATAGATACATGGTGCTCACATAATTACAAACATTGAAAAGTATACGATTTCCCAAATTATTTAAACAAGTAATATGTGAGTGTGTGAGTTCATTTATATAAGTAGGTATGTATGTAAATGTTTTATGTGACAATGTAACAAGATTTAGGAACGCATAAACCTATGTTTTTGCTAAACGGAGAACGTCCAACAGCTTATAGTTTATTTGTTACCGCGGGCTATAGCGCGCCCATAGATCTGAACATTCAAAACTGCGGGGAGTCACAGTAAATCTAAGTAATAACCATAAACTATGATTTGTTGCTCTTGAACTACTTCACAAAATCACTCTTGTTACACCTAATGGGTGAGAAATTGCTGCAATAGACCATCGTAGGGGATAAGGTCTATTGACCGGTAAGAATGTAGCTAGAATTGTGCTGTATATAGATGGCTATCTTTATAGATACTCTATTAATAGATAACCCTAGGCAATCAGCCTCTCTTTCACCTGTCTGACTATTCATATTGTAACTGCAGCGTGACCTGCATAGTTATTCACAACCATTCGATACGCTTCCGAGCCGAATCGAACATCAATCAATGTTATCGAGCCTCAATGTCCACTAAACGCTGTTCACAAATCCGAAACCCGAAATTTTTGTCAGTTTATTCCAAATAGACGACCGCTATTCTTCCGATGGCTATTTGCGGTCGGGGACTAGGCAAATTAGATAACAGAAAATGTGTTATTTTCGACTCGGAACCCTGTCGAGTGGTCGTGAATAGCTTTGCTGATCTCAATCCTTACCAAGACATGAGTTATTCTCAAATCTCTAGTTTTGCCGATACGAGAGAAGAAACATACATAATCAATACTTCGAAGTATTCATTACAAGAAAGATCATCTTTGACATAACTGGCGAAATGGGGTGTTCTATAGGTACTCCTTTGACTAACCCATCGGTGATTACAATCGACATGTTATGTTGTTATGTTGTCGTCTTTAAATCTCTGTTTATCTTCAATATTCGAACTAATCAAACCTTTTATATACACATATTAGATTAGATTAGATATTGATGAATTGTATATACTATGACATGAGTATTTACTTTGTAAAGTATTATAATATTATTTGAATTATCGTGAATGTCAGAACTATGTCTGTCATTGCTTTTTTTTGTATTTTCTCAGTTAGTTTAATCATGATCTGGCCATTTAAGTAATGTATGCGGCGGCCTACTCAAATGTCTTTTCTTTAGTATTATTCGTTGAATCATTGAGTTCCTTAAGTTCTGAGTTGAGCTGCACGATTGCTGACACTTGCGTGCACTTACAGGACAGGTCCACTCAATCTGTGTGGTTCTTTCCTCAAAAGACCATTTCAGACACCGATCTACATAGCCTTCACATGATCTGACCGAGATTTTGTCTGGACTTCACATGAGACTGTGACCTCTGAGTTTGTTTCCGCGTTTCTTCTTCTCAGAGTAGTCAGATAGGAAACGCAGGCATCATCTAAGTTGTTGTACAAACCTACTTACAGAAATAAAATAATTTATAATTTAACCATTTAAATAAAAACAGTATACAGTATGTCCCTGATGCACAAACGAAAACGAAAGATATACCTAAATCATTATTCGTCACCAAAAAATAAAAATAAAAAACAAAAAAATATCGTTGTAATGAATTTCGTTTTTTTGTTGTTGTTTTTATTATTGCCTATTATAGACGACATAATAACTTGTCTTGTTATTAGTTGAGTGAATTTCGTTAAAATAGAAACAATAATGATGGCTGATAATTTGACGTTGCTTGCATGGCAAATAAAAATAAACCCATATAAAACAGTCATCAAGTAAAAAACACGTTTCTTTGAAGAAATTTTGAAATTTTTTGTCTCATTTGTTTATTGTAAAATATACGTTTTTTAACAAAAAAAATAGATGAATAACGTTTCACCCACTTTCGTTTGTGCACTTTATCCAGGGACACACGGTATATATATTTCAAGTTCAATATTCGCGGTGTAATAATTAATAAGCCTAATTGGACTATGCACGTCGTTTACATGAGACACGAACCGCAATAAATGGGTTCCTGCATTCCATACAACAATAAATGGGTTCCTGCATTCCATACAACATGGCGATTACTGTGATTACACGAACGTTATAACATCTATATTACGTATACGCAGTATTTATGTTTACGTGTGTTTTCTATATTGTGAAGAGCACGAGATTCTAATATAGTATTCTAGTTGACTGACCGGTTGGTGCAGTTGGTAGCGACCCTGCCTTCTGATCCGCTGGTCCCGGGTTCGATCCCCGGACAAGTCAAACATTTGTGTGCATGAACATGTCTGTTTGACCTGTGTCTGGGTGTGTATATAAGTATGTATATCAGTCATCAGGTTACCGTAGTACAGGCTCTGCCTAGTTCGGGACCTGAAGACCTTGTGTGGATGTTGTCTCATACATACATACATGTTTTCCAAATACTTCCCGATAACCGCTTGATCTACTGATTTTACATTATTCTCTAATCACAAACTAATTAATTTTACAGAAGGCATGGCAAGAGATCTTGAGTTTGTCCATGTAATTCGCACAAAAAGACTATTAGACCATTATCTATAGAATGACACTGACATGAAGTAGATAGGTAGTTGGGTACCTACTAGAGGTATCTAAAATTGTATACACGGATATCGATTGTATACCTACACGTAACATATCAAAATAATACGTATGTGACATTGTTCGTCTAAATCCCGAACACAGAAACAAGTTTTGCACTGTCTTAGAAGAAAATTGAATCGATCGCCCGCATCAGGCCCATTTCCTGCAGCAGCCCTAAAATCTTGATCACCAGCAAAAATAAATTAGATTTCCTACTTTACCATAAAGTTCACAATCCAGTAAAGTTGGCGAGATCGCAGAGCAATGAAGTTTAATCTAGCAGAACAAAAGTTATGATATCCTGAAGTTCTCAGTAACTTCGCAACAACTTCACAAAACGAACATCATTACGTGTTAGGAGACGTCTTGAAGTACCAAGTTATGAGTAGATACTTTATACTTTGATTGGCTATAAAATAAGTTATCTTCGTCGGTGGATGTAATTATTTTAATTAACTTCATATAGTTAAACGATCATATCTGTCGTCTAATGATAATGTGCATGGTAGATCTTGATGGGCTTAACTTTCATGACAAGAAAATTATATTAAAAGTACCTAAATAAATGATGAAGTTAAATAAGTTCATACTGTATTGCGATCGGGATTTAAAAGCAAAATAAATGAGTTTTCGATGCTAAAGAAAAATAATGAAGAGACTAGTTAAAAAAACAAAACAATAAAAAAATCAATCATTGTTAAATACCTGCTCGGAATGTATGAAGAATACACGATCTAAACTCATCCCCAGAACACTCTAATCATAAAGTAGGTAGTAACACCACAAACATGACACTAGGTCACTCAGCATGTCCCCAACTTTGAACAAGTATCAAGTTCCTCACTGAACGAGACAGAACTGACGTATAAGAGTCACCAACTTCCTCGTGTACCTCACTGAACTCCTAAGTCCCCTTCAAGTTACATCGGTGAGTAATGACACTATTAAACATATAAATCTAGGCTGTATTGTGTCAGATATATTTTTCGCAGTGTGTATTTCTTTCTTTCTTTGTGCCGGGGTTATGGATGGTGCAGGGTTCCGTAATGGGCAGTATAGATATTCTTTATTTCTTCTGTTTCAGAATAACTGACGGAATATGGGTGTACTTTACACCTAATATGGGTGAAAACTTCTGTTATAATCATTTCTTCTTTGATCATATATTATGAAATCTTGTATATAACTAAAAAGTTTTCGAGGTAATTTATAAATTTTTGATTCACAAAAATAGATGTGTTAAAGGATTAAATATAATAGATTTCAAATGTTTAGAACATGACGTACGAACTCAGCTACTAACACTCGCTATCAATAACATTAATTATGAATATATAATTTGATTAACCTAATTATACCCGCTTCATGATAATTTAACTCCATGAAATATGATCAAAATTAATGAGGATATCAATAAACAAATTCGCCTCATGTTCGAATATATCAAACATACGAAAAATGAGGAACCCAACGCCATATGACGCCAAAGTTCAGACAAGTTCAACAATGTAACTGAACCTCCAGACACAGCATGCATTTCACATAAATATCACCTTCCAAATACAGTTATACAAACTGCCATGTTGTCTCAAAACTCACAACTTCCTCATTGTAAATTACATAAACAAATGTCAAACAAATCTAAGTGTTTTAAAACGTTTTAAGAACCGTTACCCTACACCGGGACAGAGACGAGACCTCGTTTGGAAATCATAAAAGCAAAATGTGTGTGAGCAAGCATTTGTCTAGCTAATTTGTACAAACCATGAATTATTAATAATAACAGTCGCTTGAATACTTCGCGAATGTCCCAGAATGTGGCTAAAGACAACGTTAATGGTAACAAAGATTTGGATGATAAACCAGAAGGCCGAATATTAGGATAATGAGGATATTAAAAATACAAAGCCGTATGTGTTGCGGAAGGTTAAACCTCATTTATTTTCATCCCACATTAACATGGTTGTGACTTAGTGGCGTGGGTAACATTAAAGGGCAACTGAAGGGTTAATTACAACAGTGTGTGTGTAATAACACACATACGCATAGAACAGTACCTCCTCCTTAATATTGATTTCATTACTTTCCTCATGGAAGTAGAATTTATGAGTTACGAAACCTAAGCACCAACACGGAATCTAATCAAAAGCTCAAACAAACATAATATGTAATGAAAGAAGAAAGCAATCCCTATAAGGATACCCAGACATAAAGGTACAGATGTAAACCAACTACTCCATTACCAACCACAGACCGTAAATTCAGTTACACAACTAATCAATAAACCTACACTTCTATGAGTGAAGACAATTCCGATAATAACAAAGTTAATACAGTGTGAAAGTGAGGGGTACGAGGCAGATATTATGCAGCATTGCAGACGATCTCGTAACATTGTGATGTATTGCTTGGCAACACTTGGCACATTCGTGCATAAACGTGGCGTGCTCGATGCAGATTGAAATTATACTAGCAATCTGCAATACACGTGGGAGCCGCAGTAGTGAGAGTTTGATTCAAATTCTGTGGCGATGTTATGGATTGGTGGAATTGCAAAGCGTTTAATAAAGATCGAGTTGCTGAAACGTATCCAAGCATGTCGTAAGATGTTTCATGACTGCAGTGCATAATTTACTGAGTTATTACGGATGAATTCATAACTATTGGGTTTCAGTGACGATCTAGGATCTTAATTATAAATTCAAGTCGTGCCCTATGAATCTATAGACAACCCTACATTTAAGCTCTACGATATTGCAAAATCTGGTAAAATATTATGTAAAATCTCAAAGGTAGCAAAACTGTTATTTGGTTGATCATGTATTGAAATTACGAATGAAACTAAAAGTGGATGTACAATTAATAAAACAAGATCAATTCGTAGCCGACCAGTAATTAATTTCATTTCTGTTAATCGTCTCACAACAAAGTAGGTACCTGTAATCAAGTTCAAAGAAATCGAAACTAACAGTCACAACAATCAACGCATCATCTATTAAGAAAGACTTAACAAATGATGCTAATTCAAAAATACCTACCTACATCTAAATCTATTTATCTAATAGAAAGCCTCGTGAACTAGTGTAAAATCTTTAACAATTACAGTATTATTCATCAGATGACCACTAACGTAGATGACACTATTGAGCGAACGAAAGTGGTCTCAAAGCTGTTCACTTAAATGAAAACGTGTATAATATAATATTATATCATTTATTGTTTCTACACGTAAATGACATTTTTACTATCATTAAAGAAAAAAAGATTCAAGAAATTCTTTAATGCTAAACATCTAAAATAAGAAATATTAATCAAGCAAACTAGATTACGCACTAATTATACACTTAAAGATAATGAAACAAGAAACAAAACAAGTGTAATCTCACACATGAACACTACGACGAATGATAGGTACTACCTAAAACAAAATAAATATTGTCGGTGTAATACAGCCCGCCAATAGTAACTCTTTATATGAATCCACCAATTACATTAGAAAGCCCAAGGAACAAGTGCAATATCGTCAACAAAGCCTTATTCTTACGTTATCAGATGAGCACAAAACAGTTGACACTATTAAAGTGAAGTAGGCGAACAGTCTAGCTGAAAGTAAACTCAGGAGTAACGGTAATATACTCAACAAGGTTCAATGAACCAGTGCACCCAAGAACCTCGTATTTGTTTGCGGAAAAAACTCATAATTACCTACGAATCGTTCTTAAATTTATTAGCCTCGGCCTGAGCACGACTATAGTCACGATTGGCGAATTACTCGGCCATTCCGTTACGGAAGATTATAAGATAGCATTGGTAATTTTGGTCGAAGCGAATTGGGGCATTTAGAAGTTAAGTCATATAATTTTTTTGGAAATATGAGGTTCTATGTGTCATTATATTCTTAAAAAAAGCTTAAGTGCTTACTTTTCTGCCTACATTTTTAAATGATACAATCTGCTCATTGTTTTGTTTGTAGCAGGCTTTACCGTACTCTCTTTTTGCGAGGCAACTCTCCTGTTTTCCATAAACCTGATAGATTATTTTGTCACAAAGGTGTTCGATGCTTGCTACTTGCAACTCACCAATATAGTACAGGAAATTGTGCAAAAAGAAAAACCTGATATAATTAGGGATTAATAACGGCAGGGTGAAGAAGACTCAAAACTTCTTCTGGGTCGAGAGCTATATTATTGCTGAGATAATATTTTTGCTAATCAAACATTACGTCGTCTTAAATAACCCGTAATTCCCATTATTTCAAGTCAATTCAAACGCCCATGCTCATAAAGCAATAGAACAATACGAGCAATTAATCCAGGAGCAGATAATATATCGTACCGTACAAACTTTATTGGTCGAAGTTTCTCTGACCCAAATAAATAAAATAGTTAGGCACTGAACCTGCAGTAACAATATAAATAATTTATTTTTATGGCCCAGGAACGTCGATAAGTAAATTACATTTGCACTAACTTTAATTAACTTTGCGTCAGTGAGGACGCGTTTACATTGAGACAGTAAGTGGGCGAGTGCGGGCGGTAGAGTACTGGAGTATAAAATTAATAACAATTTGAAAACCGTGTTTAAATTATTAGTGTTATATTTGCTAGCTACTGCTAACAGCCCGGAGTATTTGCATAACACTACAAATAGTATTTTCAGTACTTACAACCAAGTAATACTACTTACTTTTCCTAATACCATGCAACCTAAAGTACCGCACCTATGTAAATAAGCAAGGCAAGCTTATTGTATTATTTAACAGTTCAACCCTAAAATTCAAGGACCTTCCAACTTACTTTGATAATTATTTAAATTCGCGTCTGCAGTAGCTTCGTAGAAATTATACCTATTTGCACCCTAAACTTGTACAATATTCCAACCTACTATGATGCTCAATAGAAGATGAAGTATGTTAAAAAAATGTAACAAAAATTATGAAAAAAAAAAAACAAAACTAACTTCTCTGAAAGTGTTTTTTCTTGTACATAAGTCAATACACAAATGATAAGCACCGTGATGACGTATGGATAGCAATATCTTGTCTGCACCGTTATTTTACAGTAAACCTATGAACAACTGTTGACATTTACGAATACATTTCCTACAAATATTAATTACTTCTTCGTAATATAACTTAGAAAATTGAGGTCCGCTTTGGACAATTTATGTTTACAACCAACATAAATATCTAAATGTATTGTTCGTTACAAATAAGCTTGAGCTTCTTACAGTGTACCTTTCTATGCATTAAACTTATGTGAAAGGATTTATATTCATGTAATTATGCGACATCATAACTACTTACATTTTAATGTATCTGATAATAACCCGGAGGCGAACTAAACCATCTTCTAGTTGCCAGTAGCATATGATTCCGGTTATAATGGAAGGAAGGGAATCGGTCGGTGTACCAAGTAACTGAGTTTCTGTGACATTACGGCCATCCGGCCATATACCTACGAGTACATATGTACCATATGTTTTGGGTCATGCTTTACAATACATTGGCGATTTCACTGATGACTCATTCGGGCATTTCCGATGCAAGAAAGTCCGTTTACATTAAAGAAGTCGGTGTGACAATGAGTTTATTGACCAGAGCTAAAGTGATAGCCTTTTACTTTTTGAGTTCAATGCTTGGACCTAATCGAATCGAAAAGTATCGAACATTTTATTTGCTACGTGCTCGAAATAATAAGCAGTGAATTTAAGAGGGTCTACGTAAGACTAGAATCATTATAAGCTTTTAGTATCCATTATTTTTAATGTCTTCATTGGCTGGTTTAATCTAGTCTATGGTTATAACCATATAGTCAAACTCAAACTCAAATCATTTATTTCAATTAAACCAGGCACTTTTGAATTGCCAAGTGGTCGGTCAGTCAGAAATATGAAGCTAGTTGCCCATTCCAAAGCGTAGTTTCTTACCCGTTCTTCTCCATATGTACCTAACATATGGAGAAGAACGGGTAAGAAACTCCATGGACACTCTTTTAAATTATATTGTTACATAAATATTAGTTACATCATTAATGTTGAATATAGGTATAATTATATGTGAGAACGATGTAAATAAGACGTACACGTTGAGTGTACAGCAAATATAAATGTAAATAAAAGAATCCATAATTAAAAAAAGACGTGGTGGCTAAGAGATGACCAGTCCCAACTGACAGCGCCCGTTCACGAACATGACGCTTGGATCAGCACCATTCAGCTCAACCATTTTGAAGGGAGCTAAATGATCCAACACACGCGCCACCGTCAGCGAGGCATTTGATTAATCATTTCACATCATTAGATTAATTTGACATTAGTAGATTTAATCTATGGTGATAGACTAAGAAAATCTATCAAAACCTCAATTTCATCGAATCCAATTCACTCTTTTTACTTTTTGTAGACTTTTATCAAGCTGAAAGTAATCTTTAATTTAAATTTTATTCAGTCCAATTTCCTTGAACTACTACTTTCTGTTCCTCAAAGAATCCAATATACCTTAGTAAGTTACAGGGAAAGGGCGGGCAGCCACAAACTGCTGTCTCATAGAACTAGCTCCTTAGATTGTCGAACATTTTCTTCGGCACGTTTATTTGGAATTGTTTCTAAAGACTCTTCTGCTTCTTCTTTTAGAGTCGATGGCAGAGGCGAAAATATCATGTTATCTTAGGTAAGATGGACCTTATAGGTGCCAACGCCAAACGCTGCATCAGTGGCGTATTATAAGTCCTCTGATTAGAAGTGAAGGTGGTTTCTAAAAGTATAAATAGTTTATTATGTACTTTTCGTTTTGTGTGGGCCTAGTGGCTTAGTTAAGCTACGCTTGCCACGGTTGGTCCTTGGATGGGTGACCATCTTTACATACCAAGTACCCTCCGTGCCTCAGAAAGCACGTTAGGCCACTGGTCCCGCCTATCATTCGTGGATCTTTGACAGTCGTTACGGGTCGCGTCGTCAGGGGTGTCGTATTACCCAGTAACTGGGCTGTAGAGGTCAGATAGGCAGTCACTCCATGTAAAGTACTGGTATTCAGCTGCGTCCGGATAGACTGGAAGCCGACCACAAAACAGTTAGGAGAAGGCTAGGCAGATGATACTAAAATGATGATGTACTTTTCGGTTTATCCACCCTATCCTGTAGCAATATTAACTAAAAATAATAATATCAACACGTAAGGTACGTTGTTTCGTTTAGTTTTTCACTCTACAATGTCTTTAGTATAGTTGACTTGGTAAATGCTTTATCACCTTTGAGAACAATTCCTACTAAATTGAAGACACATCCTTCCATCATCATTGAAGACGTTTCCTTCACAAGTTGAAACTATCTGTGGGGCAATTCCCGTATTTTTAAGACCGTTCGCATTCTAATCTCAGTCTCAATCTGTCAAAATTACAATCAATTTTCATACATTTTTGACAGGTTTTTGACATTGATTGTCGCTGAGATGAGATTGCGACTTGAATTTGAACGTTTTTTAAGTACGAGAATTGGCCTACTGATTGTCACATAGACAAATAGATCTTGTCGTTTTATGACGTGGAAGTGACATTCAACCTTAGAGCGATAAAGCACTTACGAGGACGACTAAACCTACCTAATGAAAACTTTTTTAAAGTTACTCCATCACTATTCGCTAAGGTTTTCGTATTTTGATGACACCGAAACTCACAGACACTAACATCAACTATCAGAGCAAATATCAGTGTAGATAAATCCTATTCAGGAACTGAAAATGCAACGTGAAGTTGGTGGATACTTTGTAATCTGACACCCCTTTAATACTCAGAAATTGTTGTTCATTTAATAGAATACCTGCCTTTGTAGATATCTATATAACTTTTGAAATATTAAACAATATAAACTTTGATATTGTCTGTGCACTGTTTGGTACTTCCATACTAAAGTCATACTTCATGATACACTTTAGTACCTCTCCAACTTCTGCTCGACATGTAGAGACAAGCCGTGGCCGGAGACAGAAAGGCTTTTAGAGCGCCACACTAAAAGCTACTTTGGTGACGCCAAGATACTAGTTACTAAAACATGTTACTAATACAAGAGCCGCCATTATGACGTCATGTTTTGGCGGGAATCCAACGCGGCAAGGATTGAAGTAATTATATTTGTGCAAGCAAAGAGGTTTTGAGCTGTCAGTCTAGCTATGGGAGTTGTATAATTAATGCTAGAGGGTTGTGGATGATGGTGTTGTGACCTTCGGCTAGGAATATGAGTTCATGCTTGCTATGTACATAATTATTTTCTATTAGTTAGAAGGTATTCATTGTGAAGTGCTGTTAAAAACACCTTTAACAAAACGTGTCATCTTTTAACACCTTAAACAAAATTGTGGTCTTTTCCGACATTTATAATTTTCTCTTCCAACAATCTTGTGTAGTTCTACGAACGATAAACCCAATATTTCCAAGACCACTTTCAGAGACAATAAATTTAGAAACCCATAATAAGCAAGACTCGATAAATCTCGAATATTGGCTAACAAATGGAAATATATAGACTTCTACAACTTTAAAGCCTTCATTTTGCGTCTCAATTTAGTCCTCAGTTGAAGTTTCTGGGTCACTATGGTCAGGCGTTTCAGCAGCGTTTGCGGTGCCATCGAGAAAGGAAACTTTTGTTCAGTGTTCGACGTTTTGAGGGTGACATGACTTGGGCTGTGTTCTGCGGTGGTGTCGAGAAACTTAGATAGTTTGAAACTTAGTTTCCTTACGCTTATTTATGAAGTAGAGCTGCCAATTAAGAGATAGTGTGACTGCTCAGTTAAGGGATTGTTGGTTGTTCTGGGCACAATTCTGAGACTGGACTACTACTTATTAATGATTTAAATGCTTCGCAAATATTCTATTCCCAACTCAGAAACTGAATCAAGAACTAAAGTCAAAGCATTTATTTCAAGTAGACACATAAAAGGCACTTTTGAACGTCAACATTTACATTCAAATAGAATTGATTCTAGTCGCCCCTTCCAAAAGGTAATTTCGTATGGAGAAGATTGGGCAAGAAACTCCACTACATTTTAATACTGAGATTAGATACAATTCGTTAAGAGGAAAGTTAGGAGCCCCTCCTGTAATTAAAATAATGAGAGACGTTTCAATAATCGTCATAAAATACGATTTAAAATACAGTTTGAAAAACTAGGCTTGAGTGATACTTAAATAATTTTATTCCACTTTCTCTCTTTTATGTAATAACACGCCGTACATATTACTGATCCCAACGTTCAATGCAATATGTTTTCTGATGTCGGAAGGTTCCATTTTCCTTCTCGATTCAATTTTTCCAGGACGATTGATGTTTACAAGCACCGATGCGATGCGACGGTTAGATTTCGAATTCCTTCGTACATTTGCGTGGATTTGATATAGATTGTATAATTTGGAGGATTAAGATACAGTTACCTGCAGCATTACGTACAGTCAGGAAAGTTTATTGCGAAGCAAATTGATAACTCACATAAATTTGCCATGTTATAGCCATGTTATACAAAAATGTCAAATAAATGACAGTTGTTGTGAAGCCAATGTTTAATAATTCTAAACGTCACCCGTCCAAATAGGATGTTGGTGCTCGTCAATTGTACAACGCTCGAAGTTCAAACGGCTTAAGTCCATTTTTTTCTTACTATGTGACACCTAAATGAATGCTTAAATAAAAACGCACTGTTTGGTTTCAACTTTCGGCAGGCTGGCTTCTTAAGGCATTTATTTAGGGGTCGCCTAGTGTTAGTGAAAAAGGCATTGATCTCTTTATGGACATTCCGAAGCGGCCTTCGGACTATTGCTGTTTATTCATATGTAAAATATAATAACAAAAACGTTACAAAGCATCGACGTAGGTTCGAGCAACGTGTTAACCTTTCACCCGGCTCTTCTCTTAAAAAGGCACTTTGTATTCAAAAAACTTTGATAGCTTTTAAAACACTATTTGAAAACCCTTTTAGTACGACAGTTTTAATGCTGGCCCTAGTTTTTCTGTACAAAAACCGTTTCTTCAGATGTAGAGTGTTCTAGATTATTTATAAATTGGTTTTATTTTGATAATAACTTTTGGGAACTATATTTTCTATCACCAAAATTTATATTTGTCATCAAGTTGTATCACCTAATAAATAGATCTATCGCCACGAAATATTTTCGTTCTCAGATAAACAAAAATTGTTCCCAGGTTGATATCTCAGGATTTTAGGTGATTTATTGTGGAACTGATTTTGCATTGTTTGGTGACTACATTTTGGTGACAGATCTACTATTTGGAGGACAAACCCTATTATTTAAGAAACACAAAACTAATTAAATTGGTAATAGCTTAAATCATACCCGAGACAAATTACCAGGAGAAACTGGATGCAATCTGGACTTTAGGGCACCCCGACTCGGACAGGTTAGGTTAGAAGGGGATGGCGGGGTCGATAGACCCCGCCATCCCCTTCGTGGTTATTTTTTTATAAACCACCCAGAAGTAGGAGCCCCGCAAAGCGGGGCTCCGTCGACCAAGCCCTACCGTCGACATATTATGTATATCAATCGATCCGTGGTGAATAAGAAAACTACTACTATTGGTGATCTCTTTAAATTAGTTTGCTTAAATACTTATTAGGACACACCTATTATAATACATACAAAAACATTTATTTGGTACTAGACCTTATATCTCAGGATTTTAGGTGATATATTGTGGAACTGATTTTGCATTGTTTGGTGACTACATTTTGGTGACAGATCTACTATTTGGAGGACAAACCCTATTATTTAAGAAACACAAAACTAATTAAATTGGTAATAGCTTAAATGATACCCATAACTTTTTCATTGCTCGAGCCTCGCAAATACGATTCCCATGTCGAATCAAATGTTATTTTTCATTGTAACTATTACTATTTTTTTTCTGAAAATAAATGTCACAAGTAAAATTGGCCGGCTTTTCGAGTTTTGCTTGACTTGCCTTAACTAAATTTAAGTGTGACTTTGTATTCATAACATACCTACCACTAAATTATTTTCATCCCTAGATAGACTTTAGACAGTCTTTTCTAAGCCCTATACAGAGTATTGTATAAGTAAGCTTGCGGCCAAGTAATAATAGTCGCACGGGTCGACCCATCAGGTTAAACTATATGCTTGCCGCGGTTGGCCCGTAAATGGGTGATCTTCTTTACATACGGAGACACCTCCGTGCCTCGGAAAGCACGTTAAGCCGTTGGTCCCTGCTGTCATTCGTCAATCTTTGACAGTCGTTACGGGTCATCAGAACCCGAAAATCTGGCAACCAATCGTATTACCCAGTAACTGGGTTGTGGAGCTCAGATAGGCAGTCGATCCATCAAAAATTCTGGTATTCAACAGCAATACAGCGTTTAGACTGGAAGCCAACCCCAACAAAGTTGTGAATTGGCTTGGCAGATGACGACATAAATGGCGATTGGCGGTGGCGATCTCTCGCGTCCGGCCTTGGTCCAGGCCATGGTACGGAGCGAGAGGGCTTGGGAAGCCGTCGCCTCCTTCTGCGAAACAGTAATGTTCGCGAAGGAGGAGGCGGAACGCGTGAGGGAGAGCCAAAATTTGCGCCCTCACGCCCCTAGCCGCCGCAGGAGACGCCCTGGGCGTCGGGAATCGCAGGCCGATTCCCGGCCACCGTAGGCGCGGGCTTGCGAGCGGCGAGCAATGGGCAGCTCGCCGTTCGATAAGGACCAGGCCCGGGTCGATGGCGCGTTGTGTTCCACGCGCGCCTCAAAGAGATGTCAGCACCAATGACGGGGTTTGTTAGGACCGATGCCTGCTGGGGTTGCGGAAAAGTCCAAGAGGGTTACCGTGGCCCCTGGCAGAGGCAACTGAAGGAACACGGGTGGGTTTTAGTCAGTAAGAGTCTGACACGCCCTCCTGCTCTGCCCAGAGCGGGAGAAGTTATTTGATGATTTCCCACCCACAAAAAAAAAAAAAAAAAAAGATGATGACATAAATATGTTACAACCTACAAGCCAACTCAACATTCAAAGGGCCATACTATTCATGTTATTGTATAGGTACACACATAATATTAGTTACCCAGCAAAACCACCGCACACCTATCCATATATTCAAGTTAATACGCTTATTAGAGGCTATCGGAGTGTCGATTAGCCCTCAGGGATAACGCGGGCTGTAAGATATAATCAGAGTTAATTATACTCAAAGTTCATTGGATATACGGAACTTGTAGTCAATAGTATGGAGTGTTTGTTTCGTGTTCTTGTTAATAAGGATGGCTCTTTGAACTTACAGGCTGGTTGGTAGTTTCTCTAGTCAGTTTTAGAGCGTTTTACTACCCGTTAATTTATTTAGGTGTTTTTTAGGGTTCCGTACGGCCAAATGAAAAAGGAGGAAGGAAGCTTTATATGATCACTCGTGTGTATGTCTGTCTATCTGTCTGTCACAGTCAATTTGTTCCGAATCTGCTGGATTGCTGGATACCTGTGGTATACAGCTATAAAAATGAAAATGTTTTCCTCTTCATAAGTTTTAGTTTTGAAAATAAATTGAACACTAGCGGATTAAGTGCCTCAGGTATACTCTACCTGTCGATTTTTGTCCGTTATATTGTGTCTATACAATTTTACGAGTGACTTAAAATCAATCACAAAGAAAGAAAGAAAAATATTTATACTTAGTGAGAATTGTATATCGCCTTTAGAGCCAATTTTTTACGATGTTGTCAAATAGCTTCACTACACTTGACTAAACCCGATTTTCAGAATCCCCGATCTAATCTAACTGATCAGAGATTTAATCAGGCTCTCAGAAACCAGAGGTAGAAATCCTTTACACAAATCCAAGTTTAACGATCGTGAATCAAATTAAACATCCGTTTATTTACCTTGCATTTTCCAAACTTTGTTGGAAACAAGGAAGCGATACATCTTCTTTAAAATCACCGTGCAATCTATATCTGGAATCATAAACGTCGTGCGTTCGTTCCTCGATCCTGACGGTTACAGATAACTATCTATCATCTCACGTCCAGTTATAAAACCAGTTGTCGTTAGTTAACGTGTAGTTATGCGTTAAACTCAGCTCTAGCCTTCAGGGGTTATTGGCACAGGAAGAGTTTATTTAGATATTGGTACTAATTGATTGGGAGAGGTACGACTGGGCGGGAAAGCTAATGAATCATGCTTGTCATAATCATCATACCAGCCAAAAATGTTTAGGTATGTAGGTACTGCGGCACATAATATCGGCCATTAAATTAATAAAATATCCGTTTGACATGTCCCATCTTTTCCCATGGGCGGCATAAAAGATATACGACTGACGGATTTGCGGTTCAACAGAAAAGGAACGAGAGATTCAAAGACATATGAAGCTTCTGACAGTTTCAAACAAAATTATGTACAAGTACACAACAAGTCCAAAACTGACATGTAAGTACAATACAAAACTGAATATAGATTATGTTATGACAGATAACAGATTCATTCAGACGTGAATCTCGCTGAAACATGTCCTATTTCCAGCCGATTCTTTTCTTTCATCCATAAAACACAACGCGATCGGCTAGCGGTAAGTGAGTCGGAATTGACAGGCTCCATATTATTACAGACTAGCGATCCGCCCCTGGAAGTCTACTCTCTAAGTCCTTCAACGAAGATACGGGCCCGTACGAAAGAACTTGATCCGTCGAAACAAGTGTCAAATTATTTTTTTTGGACGGGCAGAAAATCGTCGGGCGTAGGGACAACTGTCAAATCGTGTTGTCATTTATTATCTTCAGCTCTGAACTAATCTTATGACCGTAAGAGTAGAAAACGCCCGAAGGACTTCGTGCGGGTGCAAACTACTGTAGTCAAAACATCGAGGTTTTGGTACTATAATTACGTCTAATATGAATGTATTATACACATAAACTTTCCGGGATACGTGCTCTAGATGATAGTGAAAACCGCATCAAAATCTATTGTGTAGTTTAAAAGAAGTTAACGGTCACACAGACAGACACGAAAAGTGACTTTGATTAAGCTATGTATAGATATACTTGGTGATACTAAATTTTATTTAGATCACAAAAACTTCTTATACTAAATAAAGGGCTAGCTTTTACCTTGTCCAGAGGCTAAGCATTGCCATACAACGTGACAGTGCCGCCAGTCTCTTGGGTACATTACCAGTCGTCAGCGATGCGGAGGAAATTTCGAAGCCATATTCTAATTTGTTAATAGTTTCAGTTAGCTTAGTTTATTATATTTTTGTTTTTATAGTTAGATATACTTCGATTTTAGAACAGTGAAGCTCAATAGAATATTCTATAAAGTTATAAAGGAACGGACACTTTGTTTGGGAATTTCAGAAAATACTCTTAAACCAGGAGCATTTTGCAGTGACTGCCAATCGTCATTACTTCGGCTACTGCAGTAGAATTTTAAAATATTTAAATTCTGTCGTGGCTATTTTGTCGCCATTAGGACGAAAATAGGATTTGTATGATAGGATCTTTAGCAGGATTCTTTCCCAGTAATAGCTGCAAAGTACAATATGCTAACGTTGTGTTATATGCTAAAGTGGAACTTAGCTATGAAAAAGTATATACATACCTACTGTGAATCTATACAACCAGTCTTACCAAAGGGTATCGTGCTACCCAGTAGCTGAGTAGTGGAGGTCAGATAGGCAGTCACTCCATGTAGAAAACTGGTATTTAACTGCATCCGGTTAGACTGGAAGCCGCCCCAACTTAGTTGGAAAAGGTCCAGGCAGATTCGTTTTCTGGTTCCTATAAATTAAGAGACACCACACATTGCATCACCCTTGTTATAGGTAAGTAGCTGTGTTTATATGATCTGAGGTAAGCAGGTACCTACACATTATTTTATCCGTTTAAAATTGTGTGCAATAAAGTTTACTTATTAAATGATAAATGATTTTATTTCTGTAAGTAGGTTTGTACAAACACTTTTACACGTCAACCATATTTTAAAAACTATATGAGGTCGGCGTTTCCTGTCTGACTCCTCTGAGAAGAAAGGCCGAAACAAACTCAGAGGTCAAAGTCTCTTTTAAAGTCCAGACATAATCTTGGTCAGATATTTGAGGAAAAACCATACAGATTGAGCGGACCTGTCCAGTCAGTGCACGCATTTGTCAGTAATCTTACCTTAATTATATTTATGTATCTAATCATCTACATACACAAACATGTCTAAATTGCTCTGAATTATTTCCTCGATCAATCCAGACAGATACATCTAGTACATAGTTTAGTTATCTAAACTAGGTCCTAAGCCACTGCCGCAGTTATCTCTAACGAAGGCGCGACGACAGTGCAATCTCCGGCGCTTTCAGACTACAAGTCACAGCTAAGCTACTTTACTGTACCTATCGGTAAAATGTTGGTGTGTGAACGTTCGGGATTTGTTGCGGTTACACTATAAGGATGAATGAAGATGATGAGATGAAGGAAGAACGTCTGGTAGAACCATGAGTGTTTTGGTTGAAAAATTTAGAGAGCTTTTATAGTTATTTATGTAAATGTTGTATAATAAGTGGTATTAAAACTCGAATGTGGGTGTGATAATAGTATCACATAATAAAATTTCTACGCTAGCCTTTAGGCTTCAGAATCATGTGCTGAATGCATGGTTTCAGTTTGCGCGTTGATTTCCCCGCTACCCTGTATAATCGCTTTTCTAGTCATGGAAAATCATTGAATTAATTATAATTCGTTCATTTGCGAAAAGCTTGGCATAATTCAAAAAGAGTAATTTTTGGATATGATTCTATTTTATTTTATTTATTAATAAAGGTACACCCACAGCTTCTGTATCTATGCTAGTTGCGTGGTAAACTCTGCTTGCGCGATGCAGGATTTTCGTGACGTCAGTGTGATGCGTAGTTCGCATGTGGCCATGTTGATACCGTATTGGATCATTGAGTTCCCTTCAAAATGGTTGAGCTGAATGATGCTGATGCATACGTCATGTTCGTGAACGGGCGCCGTCAGTAGGCACTGGTCATGTCTTAGCTGCCACGGCTTATTTTGATTCCTGAATTGTTTTTATATTTTTATTACGGACGCTTTTAACGTGCACGTCTTTCTACATCGTTCTCACATGTATAATTTCAACATGAATGATGTAACCACTATTTGTAACAATATTTTGGTTTAAAAGAGTGTCCATGGAGTTTCTTGCCCGTTCTTCTCCATAGGTACCTACTACGCTTTGGAATGGGCAACTAGCTTCATCTTTCTGACTGACCGACCCATTGACAATTCAAAAGTGCCTGTAATTGGTTTATTTGAAATAAATGCTTTGAGTTTGAGTTTGAGCTACAAGACCATTAAATTAAAACTCACCCTCTTACAGACTCGCGAAACAGCTCCCTTATTACCTTTTCTTTCTAAGGTAACTATTTCAATCAGTAAACCTTTAAACACTTACTCTGTGTCTGTCTCGTCTTATACTCATATATCATGTCCACGAGCCGTCCCAAGGTAATCTGATTTCGGATACATTTAACCAAGTCTGGGATATTTGGTAGCGTCCCACGAAATAGGCACTTTAGCTAATAAATAGAGTTAGACGGTGTTATCGTGTCTATCTATCTATTTGATGGTTCGCACTCATTTATCTGAAATGGAATTAGATTTTGGAGTTCGGGATATAGGTTCTAAGAGGGTTCGTTAGTGTGTTTATAGTTGTTTCTCGTCAATTATATTTATTATTGACGGCACGGTTGGCGCAGCTGCGTGTCGTGGGTTCGATTGCCGCACGGAACAAATATTTGTATGACCTACAAGTAGTTGTTCCGGGTTCTGGCTGTTTGTGTTTGTGGGTGTGTTGGTAAACGCACGCACAATACAGGAGAAATTCCTAGTGTGGAGCAAAGTTCAAAAAAAAAATATTAAGTCAACCGCCTCGTTGGTGTAGTGGTATCAAGTGCTACTGCTGAGCATGAGTTACTGGGTTCGATTCCCAGGTCGGGCAAAGTATTAGGTGTAATATGTTGGCTCGCAGGTTTGCGCGATGTACTAGACCTGTGAAGGTGACTTTATTTAAGGCATATTGTCAGTCGTTTTACACGTGCAGCCTGTGGACCAACTTTACGCAGCGAGCGTATAGCGCACTGCGCGTACAGTACAACAATGCCTTCAGGATACTGTTAGGGCTGCCGCGGTTTTGTAGTGCTTCGACTATGTTTTCTGAGGCGCGGACCGATGATTTTCTCGCGATCATAAGGAAGCGCAGCGCTTCACTATTGAGTCGCCTACGAAGCAGCTCGAACAGTCTCCTGAGGGTGTTGTCCGAGCGGTGGGACCTGTCCCTGATACAGAGGTGGATGCAGCTTCATGTTAGCGCGTCTCCTCGTATTATTTGACATGCTTTTAGTTTATTTTTTAATGTGTAATGTTCTTTATATATTTTATTTAACTGTGACATTGGATAAGTAATGTAATGTGTAATTTTATTTATTGCTGTTTATTTTAATGTAATTTGTTTTTATTTGATTGATTTTTTTATATAATCTATGGACATGTCTGAAATAAATAAATAAATTAAAAAAAAATTGTTTTTTCCAACAGGAATTTCACAGCAGCAGCACGACAGGATTTTTTCTGGATTTTTGCCCGGTTGATGGTTATAGGCTTGCTCCCTATTAAAACAAACAAAAATAACTGGCCGAAATGTGGGTGTACTATTAGGTCACCTCTGCCCATCCCTTCGGGGGTTACAGGTGTGATGTTATTTTATAATAAATAATTTATGTTTATTTTATTTTATGTGTTTAATTAATGATTGTTAGCGTAGCTTAGATATTTTTATAAAAAGGCCAATCTTTTGATTTATTTCAAACACATAAAGCATTGAGTTTCGAACATCTAAAGAAATTCATACCTTAAAGTGAAAATGTATCCAAACTTATTAAAAATGCATCTTCATCAATAACTCAAGGTATCTTTCTACTGCCTAAAACCCTTTTAAAATATCTAACAGAATGTCTGTCAAAAAAATATATTCGAACACATTTCTCCCAGAACCCTTTTAATAATTGATCACGATACGTTACGTGTATCGCACGTGCTTACGTGCGTTATATTACGGAATAATATCTTCGCAAATTATAGTAAATTGTTGTGAGAAGTTTGTCCGACAACTATTAAGTACATTGCCGACACAAAACTGTCGCTCATTAATCATAATAGAACAGAACAGACGATGGATGTAACTATAATGAAATTAGTGAGCATCAAAGTAATTGAGGCTGCCATTTGTTTTATTATTTCTCTATTAGATACAATATGATGAAAAGATGGGATAGTGATGAATTTGTGGCCAACATTCTTATAACAATAGATCGATTAAGGTGAATCCTAGAGATTATTTTTGTTTGTAAAGTTATTCTCGGAAACACATCTGAACTGAAACGGAACATAATATTAGTATCAGATTCCTATTTCATTGAACCAATAACTTCTCGTATTTATCGATTTGTGAAAACCCTAACGATTATTTATTTAGGAGTCGCTCACGAGTCACGGTCGATACATTGCATTCCTATAAAAGAGATGTTTTCAAAATATATGACGCCACGGCCAAGACCTTGCACAGTGTATAGGTTTATTAATTAAACTTGCAAAATGTTATTCTGTTTGCTCACGAAAATTACAAAAGTAAGGTACGGTGATATAGTCGACGGCACGGTTGGCGCAGTGGTTAAGCGATTGACTGCTGCGCTTCGCGTCGCGGGTTCGATTCCCGCACGGAACAAATATTTGTATGATCTGTAAGTAGTTGTTCCGGGTCTGGCTGTTTGTGTATGTGAGTTTAAATGTTTGTAAACGCACCCACGATACAGGAGAAGTTCCTAGTGTAGGACAACGTATAAAAAAATAAAAAATGCTCGCGGTATGTGTGTCCTGTGTACATCACTCTATCGACCTCAATTAGGGTTGTGGGCATTCCCACCATGCCCACAACTGCGGATCCGCGCTTGCATTGTAACAGTATGATCTACCGATTGTACAGGACGAATCGCAGCACTCACAGTCTCACAGACAGGTCCAGGTGTTTTAAAGACAGTATTTACATTCAATTTTCGCCAATTATGTTTAAGTCCCATCTAATAGGAAGCCAGCCTATTGCCATCAAACGGACACAAATCCAGACTCCAGGCTACTGATAAATTTCAGATGGCTCCTTCAAACAGGCGCGACACGCGACGCAAAGGCACCGTTCGTCGCGCGACTGGCTGTGGCTTTGTGTCGCGTCGTGTGTCGCGCCTGTTTAAAGGAGCTTCAATGAATGCCCTTTACATGAAAACTTGTCAAACAAACGTAATTGGTTTTAAAACACGTAAGTAAAATATGTTTTCCTTCACGTACAGTCACCCAATAAGTCACTGATGGCATTATAACCGCATGATTGTAATCTGGAATATTGGACAAGGAAAATAAATAATAATAATTGGATAATGTAAATACAATGAATAATAATAGATATAATATGTATAAGTATATTAGTTAAAAAATCATTAATTCAGTACCTATTAATAATTGTACAAATATATTTGCACGCCATGAGAAATGGCAGACATGTCGTGAGCCACTTATTTTTTCGAAGATCTTGCATGCATGTATTGATTTTAATTCTGTATGTATACACATGTTTAAGCAAATAAAATTTCTTTCTTTCTTTCTTTCTCATGATTAAAGAATGCAAAATGAATTTAAAATAAGTAAATTTTCGCATAAATTTAAAAATATCTGTGACTTAATAAACACTACAAAGTACTTATACCAACTCAATGGGGCTTTCTTATATGTTTGCAATAACTTACAATGTTGCCCCTTGAAAAAATTTGTTGTTTTGTACATAACTCTGGTTAATTAAGCAATGTGTTGTAATTGACTTACGTCGTGGCTCTGGGCCAATAAACGACCCATAACTTGTCATTTGCATGTTCATTGTATAATAACTTTAATAGAACACGTACTGTACTGTACGTGGGGCTTAGTAATAACAGCCGCACGGGTAGATCGTCAGGTTAAGCTACGCTTGCCGCGGTTGATCCGTGGATGGGTGACCATATTTACACACCAAGACCCCCTCCGTGCCTCGGAAAGCAGGTGAAGCTGTTGGTCCCGGCTGTCATTCGACGATCTTTGACAGTCGTTACGGTCGTCAGAGGCCCGAAAATCTGACAACTAGTCTTACCAAGGGGTATCGTATTACCCAGTAACTGGGTTGTGGAGGTCAGATAGGCAGTCGCTCCATGTAAAATACTGGTATTCAGCTGCGTCCGGTTAGACTGGAAGCTGACCCCAACACAGTTGGGACAAGGCTAGGCAGATGATGGGTGTAACACGTACGGTCACATAAAGACCGGTAGTTGGTTATTAAAGTTTGGCTTTGTATCGATAGTACGCCGCAATAATCTCCCCCCCCCGTCCCTTGCTCGACGAAATGCCAGCCCGCGCCGTAGCTGAGCCCTTAGCTTTAAATTCCCTAGATAATAATAATTATCCAAATTTGGTCCAACCTGTCCCCCCTTGCTGTCCTCCCCCCAGTGACGCCCTAAGCTGAGGTCCGTACCCCACAGGGGGTGCCATTAGCGAGCAGTCGCTTAGTAATTAAAAAAATTCGCCCTTGGCTGGAGGCTATGAGTCCGCTTAAGACAGCCACAGGATAGGCCGGCTAAGCAGTGACGATCTCTCAAGGTCAACAGAGTGATGCCCATTCCAAAAAAAATACTGCAATTATCGAAGATGTTTTTATACCGTCCTCAGTGCCATCAAATAAAACATTAAACTAATAGTAATTTAAAAAAATCAATATCTTAATTATTCAATTGGCAACAATTTATTGAATTTATTTGCCAATGCAACGTTTGCCGTGCTTGTTTGTGACGTTGCAAAAATCAATAATTAAAGCAACTAGTAGCGACACCTTTCGTGGGTCTGCTCAAGCTCGTGGCGTGATGGTTTTTGTGAAATTGTGTCATGCGAATTAATTGCATGTTTATTAGTTATTTGAAATAAATAAACATATAGACATAATTTCCCATATTCTATTGATAAACAATGTCTATTAAATTCAAAATTAATACTAGGTGAGAATTCTATTTAGTCTGTGGAAGAGGATTTTCGAAGGACATCGATTGATGGTCCTGTCAAAATGGTGAAAGTTTTATTTCCCTCCAAAGCGTGACAACGAGGAACACGTTTTGGGAGAGGGACCAGTTCTGGGATGACCAGACTGTGTCACAATAACCCAAAGGGTTTTCTATGAGTCAAAATCAAACCTGAACGTTGTCTGGCTGATTATGCTTACCTCTTTTTTAATAGCTCTGTTGCGAGAGTAAGACGTGATGCCTTGGTGTGGCCCCGTGGTCGAATGACTTGGAATTGATCCGGGTGCGGGCAATTATGAGGTTTCTTAGAGACTGAACAAGCGTCAAAGCATAACCTTTCGAATATGGCCTGTTCCCATAAGCTATTTGAAAAACATCAGAGAACATTTTCCCGGACAGTCTTATGACGGCCAACACTATATAAGTGGTTCAGATGAGCAATGCATAATTTCTAAAGCTTTATTCATAACTGTTCGAGAAAATGACTGACAGGTTTTCATGAATAAGAAGGCTAGTGTTACACCGTTTATTGCTCTTTTCACGATATAAGGCTATGTTCACATTTATAGATGGCTTACTTTGCTTGTATAGCTTAGGAATGCTCGGGCAAGCACCGCTATATGCCACCTTACTAACGAGGAACCGAGAGCGCAGTGAATTCTAGAATTTTCTTTTTTAATAAACAGGCGACACATTTTTCTATAGGCGTCAACTGCTGATAGGAGTTTCTATGAAAGCGTATCTAGCCTGAGGTCAAGTAGATATGGAAGTCCGTAAATACAGCATAGGAAGACAAATACAGAAGGCACAGAAGGCTGTTAACCTGTTCATAGTTGAACTGACCCTTATTAGTCAACGCAACGGTCTAATTAAAATGAAAACTCAAGCAAACACTCAGCTGACAAAGCATTATTACACTGCCAATGATCTCAAGAACAACTATTCCAAAGAAGCAGGATAGTTAAAGTACCAACACATTTAACACTTCGTCACTCAGTCACCACTATTGACGCTCTAGTAATTGTGGCCCGTCGCACGTCCAAGCCGATTTCTCCTCCTTTTCATCTGATTCAAAGGGAGCCACTGAGAATCGGCCTACATTTCATTAATAATGAATACATTATGTATTGTGATAGTACAATAGTGTCTCTATGTTAATTCAGTAGGACACAGCGTGTTGCTAGAATGTTTAAGTTATTGTTAATGGATGTATGTGGCTCTCGGGTTTTCTCTTAGGTAAGGAGGTATGGCAAAAACTATGCATATATGTAGCTACTTGTTTGTGGAACGTCGCGTCAGTAGGTACAAACAGCGTTTATCTTTCGTGCATGTGACTTTGACGAATTGATCATTACATTCGTCGTGACACTTTACCTATTGACCTCAAATGACACATCACACTACTCACACAGTTAAGTTTATACCAACTATGTTTGTATAAAAGATGACTTAAACACATCTTAAAACTACTCTAAAATGGAGGAGCCCAATTTGTTTCTATGCAAAATAAATGCACTCTCTCTCTCTCTCTCTCTCTCTGGGTCTCTCTGTTATAATTACTGCCCCAATAAAATATAATTACTAAGTAACCCAATATGTTTGGGAAAATAACAAAAATCTGTGTCAATCCTGAGCGAAAGTAATCAAGTTAATAAATACTACAAAAGGCCGTACACAGCTACACAGGTAATAAATACAAGAAATCATGGCCAGGTGTAGGCAATAGTTGCTGCTCAAACACAAAGTATTGAAAACTCAAATAAAGCGAATAATGAATATTAGAGGATGACAAATTAAGATTGAATATGTAGGCATAATCTTTCGCTCAGGTCGATCACCTGTGACCTAAAAAATTTTGTGAGCCTTATTTTATAATTTCTGTATTTTAGGATTGCGAGGTAAAATGGAAAGCGCTCAATACATTTTCAATATCAGTACGAGAATTTTCTAAAAATAAATGTAAGTAGGTATGTGACCTACGTGTTTATGACAAATAAAAATAATCGCTCATAATGTCTGCTTGCATTTTAGACATGCGTTTTAATATTTAACAGTCTTTTTCTTTTTAAATAACGGGTATTTTAACGATCAAAATATAATATTGAATAAATTGTCTAAGACAAAACATTTCAAGACGATGATTACAACCATTCATCAGTCCATTTTCAACCTCTATCGAAAATCATGTTTACATCACAGAAAACAATCAACATTTTATACATGTCAAACCATTATTATTGAACACTGCTGCTGTGAGGTTTCATTCACAAACAAATTGCTTTAAAACGAAGGCAGTTTATCGCATCAATAAAAATGCATGTGACATGATGATACGGGTGTCGGCGGCATACGGGGTGATACGTGTGACGCGGACATGTTTATTGTCACTGCATAAAGATTCCTTTATTTTTTAAAAGAAAGAAATATATATTATTTGGGACACGCACAGGAAATACAAACAATAAAATAACACATTAAATCAAAAAAAATCATGAACACAATAAAAAATAAAGAGAAGACCCGTGCGAGGCCAAAAAGGCTTTTTCAAATGTCTCAGCATGATGCTGCGATATTTGAAAAACAAACAAACAGTTTTTAACAGTGGAAGTACAATATTACTAGGTCCTAAGGTCTCTTTATTTGCTTTTGACGATCTGAATGACGTCAAGTTTGTTCTATGAAGTTTTTTGACTTCATTTAATATACATACACACACACAGTCATACCATCACGCCTGTGTTCCCAAAAAGTAAGGCAGAGGTGTACCTGTAGTATTCCCACATTTTGCCAGTCATGTATAAGTCCCATGTAATAGGGGGCGAGCCTATTGCCTTCAACTGGCACAAGTCCAGACTCTAAGCTGCTACTTATAAATTCCTGACAGAAAACCCCAATAAAACTTTTCCCGACCTGGGGATCAAACCCAGGACTTGCGCTTGCGACCACTAGACTAATTATATCTTAATATACTCCCGTTTTAATGAGACCTGCCAGAATCTGTTGTTCATATTTATTTTCGTAGTTCATTCATTTTTATTAGCACATACATATATTTCAAGTACCTATTTACTTGAAATATGTTACTTCCCTGTTAACTCAAGTTACATCCATCTAAATAAATCTAGCACGTAGCCTTTACAAAGGGCTAAATAAAACAGAATGCCAATTCCAGTAATTAAAAACGTTCAAATCTAGTCAGTCTCATCTCAGCGACAATCAGTGTCAAAAACTTGTCAAAAATGTGGGTAAATTAGAGGTATTTTTGACAGATTGAGACTGAGATTAGAATGCGAACGTTGTTAAAAATATGTAGGCCAATTCTCGTACTTAAAAAACGTTCAAATTCAAGTCGCAATCTCATCTCAGCGACAGTCTAATGTCAAAAATGTAGGTAAACGCCATACAATTTTTGACAGATTGACACTGAGATTAAAATGCGAACGGTCTTAAAAATACGGGAATTGCCCCTCTGGGCATTGCCCCTCTGACCTGTATAAGTCTTAATGAATAATCCTCAAAGTTTTACTAAAACAATCAAACGCGAAATTACGATAAAGACCTCTATAAACGTCTAGTGTTCCATACATATATAACACTAACTTAGTGCCAAATAATTCGATTTACGTTCCATTTATGTGATTGTACCGTTCTAGCGAAATTTACCGAGAGTAGAATAAGTACTCTTTACGAATAATTGCTTTCCAGGACAGATCGTGTTTGCACTGCCGTTATTTAGGTTAAGATACTGAAAAGTTCTAGAAACCTCTGCTCTTGTTTTAAAGTAATTGTTTGTGAATGTGAAGAATTTGTTTGCACGTTTATTTATCAAAACAGCAAAACAAACTAAATAATCTTCTTGGAAAATTGGAGTCTGTCGGCAGTTTTAACGGGAATGCTGTATTAGTTTAGAGAACTTTACAGTTATACAATAATTTTGTATGTCAACATAAAGGTACTAAACCTATTTAATAGAACACCCTACCATTGAGGCACCAACTGATGTGAAAAGGAACACATGGAAAAAATCTAACGTAGGTAACAAAACTTTCAAACAGTGTTAAGACTTGAGACGTGTGTTTGCTGAGACACTTCAACAAAGAAAAACAGCTGCTTCCATTCAAGACTCTCCAAAACCCAGCCAAGCGGTAAAGATTCTCCAACTCAACGTAAGAGCGTATAAATACAGCCAATACCCACATTCGTGGCCCCTATTTATTTTAACCCAGTTCCAACTAAAGGCCACATTTACCCACATTAGGGCGAAGCAATCTAGCTACTCATAGCGCCCCTCTGATGTCTCATTTCACGCACGGTCACAGTCATAACTTGGCGTAAAGTAACGGAAAATTGCTTCTCAGGCATCTCACACCACGTAGTCGAGTCGTCGACGTCTCGTCGTCAAAATGATAAGTGTATGAACATACTTGCGACCCACGCTGGCTTTTTTTGGGTTTTGTAACTGTTCTTTTTTTGGAATATGCTGTTTTAGGGTGTAATGGTGAAGGTAAAAATGTTTTCATGAAGGACCTAAATGATTGTGTTTTTGATAGGCCCAAAACATGTTCGGTCTTATTACAAAACAAGGTTTTTCTTTGGATATGGTTTAAACCATCAAACCTGTTTTTTAAATGAGAACCTTACTGAAATCACAATACAGTTCCTTTTACAAAAGTGACAATTTAATCCGGTCTTAGGTTGTCAATTTTGTGTTAAGAACTTTATTAAAGTCGACATAAAGCTCAAAATACAAAAACTGTCTCGAAGGTTTAGGCTCGGGCTAAAGTTAGATCGTATTTTGTAATAAGACGGGTTTAGTTTTTATTTTAGCTATCGTAATTAAGCTTTTTGCGTATAGGATTTCATTGGAAGATATAAGACTTACTTTTCGTAAGTTTTTTATTCCATGATATTTGTTTTGACATACCTTGAAGAGAGGTCGGAAATATGACACTTAAAAGCCAACATTCATCACAAAAATTCTGAACCCCTATAATTACGGCCACATAAACCACAACATCACCATTCAGACTGACCCTAAATCGCGACAGGACTGCTCATCACCACTAATGACGACACTTTGCGGTCGCACATCCGTTGCTACGAGTCGCAAGCGTGCGCCCAACCTAAAGCGCAGACCACACTGGGAACGAAGCTGAGTTCGTTTAGCTTCGCTCATATAGCATTCCGCGTGTTTGCATACTTCGGTTCACACCGCGAACTATGAACCGAAGTATGAAAAGACGCGGTGGCTACATGAGCGAAGCTAAACGGACTAAGCTTCGTTCCCAGCGTGGCCTGTGCTTAATGGGGTAATGGAAACGTCGGAAAATTGCCTCGACGCGATCTTATCGAAGATATATAGAATTTTTATTGGTCATATCCGTTCGCCCTAGCTAGTTAACGTCGTTTTAGCACAGATTAACCGGTAATTAAATAGAAGCCAGCTTTATTTATTTTTAGATCGACCTTCTTGCTAGAGCGGATTAAGAATGGATTAAGGGAATAAGGTTTGTTTATGATTAAATGGCGCAGATGAGTAATATTTTATGGTTAATAAAGATGAATAGATCACCACGAGTTTTATGGGAGTTTTATGACGTAGTTGAGTCATTATTTTATTATCTGTGCACATTTTTGTGTTTTTGACTAAATGGCTTAACTATTAGTACTACCTATTTATCCGAGTATGAGATAATTCAAACATATCAAAAGTTAAAAAATTAAGAATACCTATGCAAAACGTTGTTGACTGACTGACAATTTCAAATTCTTCTCGTGACCGAAACCGCGGTCTGAGCTAGTTATTTTATAAAATGAAGTAGTGAATGTATTATTCAACACTGTCAACACTGGCTTCCAGGAGACAGTGAAATAGTGCTGTCGCTTGATGCAGTACCATCTTTAAGATGTGGTAGGTAGGTAGATGATACATGAAGTTTAATACAAGATATTTCTGAGAATAATGTACAGGGTGGCAGGGGCATCTACGCAAAACCAGGTACCATGGATTCAGTACATTATATTTATTATTTATTTAAAAAAAAAGCGTTCAAGTTTTTCGTCGGTATTTTTTTTATTAGCTCCGCCATATTCATATTGCACTTTTATATGAAAGAGCTGTTTTTGTTTTCAAATTTATATTTTTTTCAAATTTATATTATTATTATATTCAAATTTATATTTAATATAGGGTACAATTATACAGATGTTACACAAAAAATGTTGGTCCATGCTATGTCCCGCCAAAAGGCATACAAAATATCCGAGGTTAACAATATACCAATTAACAAAATAAAAATAAATTCAATAGGATCACAGGAGGATAGATCACAATTTCATGAAATAGTTAATAATATGTCAATAAAATTAAGACGGCACATGAACAAATAGGTCATAGGTACTTAATTAGTCACAATTTCGTATACATTATCGTCTGACGAATTTTTTTTACGCTAGGGGATCTAGAATCGAGTACTGAATTCATGGTTTCAGTTTGCGTGTCGATGTTGTCCCTGCCACCCTGAATATTTTTAATACCTGTGTTTATTTTTAAATATTTTTTTACAAAAGTGAGCCAATCCCGAAACAAACCCAAAAAAAACGAATATGTGTCATAAACCATAATAATACATCGTAAACAGAGAAAACTAATACATAGTTAAAACATGTGACACATAAAAGCTAACAAAAAAAAAAAAAACACGTCGACATATATTTTCAGAAATTCACCTCCAAAAAGTTTCTAAGCATTTACGGGACATTTATTCCTATTCGCAAAAGGACACGTTACACGTGCTTCCTAATTAGACCTTTGGGAGTAATTACAAGTCCATGACTAGACCACTTTGCTCAAAAATAAGCTCTAAAAACACGTACGAAACTTACTACGAAAAAGCACTAATCACTACTCATGTGAGTACGTATAATAGCAGACATAAAAATATACACTTTAGCACATATAAACATTAACTAAAACGATGCTCTTACGGCGTCTTTAGGGGATATGCTTTTATACAATGGCGGAACATAAGACGGACTTATTATGGAAAACTTTGAGTTTAAAGCAGTCTTGAAGATACGAGAAAAGGAAACGAGTAAGTGCAACTTACTAACAGAAAAATTCAATTCAATGGACATCGTATAAATGATGGGTTATTCCGTTAATCCACCCCAAAAAATCCACCCTAAAGTGGATACGCGGAAACGCATGTCCGAGAATTCACCCTGGGCCTAGTTGGACAAACGGACTTTATAGGGTGAATTCTAGGACATGTGTTTCCACCTTAGGGTGGATTTTGTGGGGTGGATAAACGGAATAACTGTAAATTATTGAGTTAATTAAGCAATCATAGTATACATGCATGAGTAGCTCATAGACAAACCTATTACGAATCACACCATCTTCCCACTTAAGGTCCAAAATACAGGATAACTGACTCATCAAGAACAATTTTCACCCAACTCAAAAATATATTATGTAAAGTAGAAAGTGAGAATAGAAATGTATTTACACAAAAATACTAGAGCTACTGTGAATACAGAATGGTCATCACTGTTCATTACGCCTGAAACTGTTTTCATGTTACGTCACTCATAACATGAGATGTTTCAGCCAGTTGAACAGTGATACTGTTTTAAAAGCACGACATTACGACGTCGTTTTAATTTTTTAATATTTTGAGCAAAACTTTTTTATAATAAATGTTTCATTAGCATTACAGAAACAGGCAGGTTAAGAGCAATATTGTATGTTTTATAAAGAGTCAATCAACTCAGCCTGTCGCAGCTTCATGCTGGACATAGGCCTCTCCCAGGCTGCGCCACAACATGTCCTCCACCTTCCGCATCAAGTCTGTCCCAGAAATCTTTTTAAGGCGGTCTGTCCATCTAGCTGGGCAGCGTCCCACACCACGCTTGCCGATACGCGGTCCCCTCTCCACGACTCGTCTGCTCTACCGCCCAATGTTTAATTTTTTATTGCCATTGTTTAATTTTCGAACTTACTCTGAGTATAAAGAGTACGTTTGTAATTAGTATAAATTGCTTCACATTGATCGATAGCAGTGCAGCACATGAAACCTTCTCTATGGGTCACAGTTGTTCCTTGGCAAATTTAATACAAAGATATTACTAATATCAAAAACCGACAGAGTTATAAAAGAACTTCGGCTTACAGACGGAAATTAAAAGGAGTTTTCTAGACCAACCCTACAGGAAGGAAAACGTAGTGACTTTCTCATTTATTTGCTTTGTTGACTCTTATTATTTACTTGCCTTAAACATCTGGTGTAGAGCGTATCAGGTGTATTGTATTTGTGTTGGTTTTGTACTAAATATCGTACGCCAGAATATTCTGAAGCATTACTTTTACTCTAGTTATGTTTGGTTATACCTGAAATGAACACATATTTTCCAGTTTTTCAGTATAAACATTTCTGTATTTCAATTCTTGTACACATTCAAACCTAGTATATAGCAATATTGTACTCAACATAATATAGACTTATTGAAGACAACCTTTTGATTTCGAAGCTCGAAGAGTTTTAACTTAGAAAACTAGGCGATGCTCCAAACATCATATTTCCATTCCGTTTCGTTATAAATCCCGTACCATGACTACACTGATACAAAAATAATTCGAGGCAAATCACATACTTTCAATTTTATATTAAAAATCACTACAAATCTTATTACTATTTGGGAGTTATGACGTTCGACCATCCGACACTATATTGCCTCCTGGCACACACACAATAATCATATATTTTAACTTTTTAAACACTTTAATCATGACTTTGCGTGTATGTGACGCATGTTTCCCCCAACCTTTTCTTATTTTTTGTGTTTGTGTTAATTTTTGCGTCCTGTTTACTGCAAATAAACGCAATTTCTTTCTGTCTTCTTTCTTTACATACCTATTTACACAAAAATAACATCATGCCTGTGTCCTGAAGGCAGATTTGTACCTATAATACACCCACAATTCGCCAGTAAAAATAAATAAAGCTTAAAAATGTTATGTCGTACTTAAACAGGTATTCAAGTAAGATCATAGATGAAGACAGACTGATTAATAAGTTACGAATTATTCTGACACATTCATTCACGATGCAAACAATATTGTTACTAAATTAACAGAAGTAAACAAATTTTAATGAACGTTGCTTTAACTGTGTAACGCAACGCGACAATTGTTTATTTGCTGTTTGAACGTAAACTAAACATTTACACTAGTCGCTGTGAAACTATGAACACAAGATTAATTTCATGTTACACCAGTTAAAAGTAAATTAATTGGTTCACCTAAATGACATAATTCTACAACATATAAATATATGCTCCTTAAAACATGTAGCTACTAAAATATTTTGTTAACTTTGCTTTCTGGCAATTTTTTTACCACAGCTTGCACAATATTTATGAGAAGAAATCCCATCAATATGTGAATTGGCTTTAAAATCAATATTGCTTTATAGACAGATATAAGGTACGAATTAGCTCGATTTTTGACGAAAGTTAATGTCGCTCGATATGTTGTGTTTTGAAAATCTATAAGATCTGTCAGCTTCTTACAGATTTGCTTACAAAAATACGATACTCAATACTTTATTGCATTCCATTATGTGTACATTATAACAGTTGGTATGTTAAAACATCGAATCAATTATGGACCCTGTCGGGCACAGCAAATGTAATGTTTAATAGGAGAGAGGATGAAGGCGCTTTTTGTTAAGAAAAAGATTAAATATTAAATAAAAATAGTATCATTTGCAAAATTAAATGCAGGTTTGGCAGACGGTTCGCGGACGGTATGTAAAAATGGTTTTTATTGTTTATATTTTTATCTCTAATGTATTCGTCAATGGTGTAGCAGCTTTTGATTATTAGAAATTACGATGTCGATCGTATGTTGCTGATAGTACCTACAGATTTTGAAAAGAAAAGTATTTGCTTCGGGAATCGATTTTGTTTGATCCCACGAGTCGATCGTCAAAAATCGAGCAAATCCGTAGGAACTTTTAAGTGGGTATGCTGTATTGTGTTAAGTATGCCTTCAGGGTTTTAACAGATTTTTTGACTAATGGTTTTAGATGCTTGATTTTGCCAATTCAAGTTAAGTGAGAAACCCAAAAACTAAACCCTCATTCAGTGGGGAAAAAGTAATGATAATTTATTCGTAATATTGCTATACTGTATATTTAATTACAAAATATTCACGAGTGCTCATTTATAAATGACGATTCCCGACAACGGTAACGTAGGTACTTCATATTTATGAAACCTGGGCTGCTTCGTTAGTAACTGAAATTAATTTTAATTAATTTATTGCGCCTGTAGTATAATGGAGCAAATATTTTAATTTTTGTTTTGCCATTTGAAATGGTTCTGGATTCCATGCAATGACGATCAATTTGCTATTAACCTATACAGAGTCAAATTAAATTAGCTATCGAAACTCTGCAGCCGTGGTGGGTACCGATACTTGTATATCTGGTATCGATATCGATCTGGCGTGCGCTCGCCGCTACATCGCTTAGTCGACACATAATAAAATAATGAGCGATTTAGTGATATCGGCATACTATTTTTTAACCGTAATACTTAAAAAAATAATATAAGTAGTTAAAATTCTGAGGGATCAGCAGTAGATTCCGTAAGCAGAAGCAAATTATTATAAATATTATAGGACCTTTAGAATACAAGACACTAACAAGAGTTTTATTTTGTTTTTTTTGTGCATGTTATTGATTTTGCCCTGAGTACAGTTACGTTTGGCATCAGTTTGTAAATATGTAAGTTGTAATCTGTGGAAAATGTAGTCGGTAGTATATTTGTTAAGTTAAATATTAAGTTATTACCGTTTATTTTTAATATACTACTGTTTGTTTTCCCTTATGAAAAATAAATAAAAAATAAAGACACCTAAACACGATAAAACAAAAATACATACTTAAAGTAACTACACTACCAGCGGTCGTTGACTCGCATAAGAATAACATAAAATCATTTTTATTTTATTTTATTATGTTTAGATATCGAAACCCCCCAAGTCTGTCGAGTTACACTAGCTAATTTAATTTGACCCTGTTTAGCTTTATATGAGCTATGAAACCGTATATATTGGTAAAGTTATAGATAAAAGAACCAGCTTCAAAAACAATAAAAAAAAAAACTTACGTTTTAAGAACTCGACATTCAAATAAAAAGATAGAGCTCACAAGTGACCAAATTAATGAAACTTTCTTGTTTTTCTGTTATCTTTTGTTTCAGAATGTATTTTTATCATCTCTTATAGTCGTTTACTTTGTAAAAGCCTTGAGCCAGTTACTGTTTCATTTCTAGACAGTTTATTTGGATATAAACAGAATAGCCCAAAGGTCTAATATTGACATTTTGCTTGATTATAGGGGCTTAGATACTTATCTATTTAGCTTAAAATCGATTACCGTGAAAAAGCTATAATAATAATTAATGTATTGTGGCTAAGTTAGAGAATTTGAAAGAATGTTATATGTAAGATAGTGGCCTTACTAAATGTCGATATTCTACATAAATTTTCATCTAATCTAATGTTTTCCTGTATAGCCTTATCAGGCGAACATTAGGTAAACCAACCGTTCTACAGATATAACCAGAAATCTTTCTAATCCCATCAGTTCCCATAGGGAGTTCGTTAGAGGTAGGTAACTAAAGGAATATATGCAACTTATTTACAGCTACATTTACCTCACACCTGTTTACTGTATAAGAATGCGCACATACATTATACACAATGTAGTACATAGGTATGTCCATGTTTACACCATATAACTTATTATGCGGCCAACTTCATCCGGCTTTCGTCCCTATTCGACCGGATAAGTAGCTCTCGATTTCCAGGCGCTTAAATGTACTGAACATTTAAGCGCCTGTAAATCGAGAGCTACTTAAATGTAAATCATAAAATATTGTTTTCTGACCATTTAGTTAATGTTTTATAAAACAAGCTGTGCCCATGCCCAAGTCCACTTGTAACGGAAAATAACATTGAATTTCAAGTCGAATAATACAGTTTTGCTGGCTGGCTAGAGTTAAAATTCGAATAAACATGTGGCGGCAAACCTTTATTTCTTAAAGGGTGATGTTGCTATCTAAATATAAATAAACTGTTTGCTGTAGGAGTAGGTATTGCTTAACTCAGTCTATGTCGTTGCCGCAGCTAGGTAAAAGTTTCTCCAATAATTTTCAGAGCTTTCAGTTTGAAAGTGATGTAAAATTCATGTGAAAATACCTTACCTTACCTTGACAATTCAAAAGTGGCTGTAAATGGTTAATTTGAAATAAATGCTTTAAGTTTCAGTTTGAGTTTGAATATCTATTTCGTACCCATACAATAATAGAAAGTTCTGGACTGTTATTTACATATTTTACCTATCTTTCTCAATTTTGTTTGGAGAAGCAGTAGCTTTTATTTAAATTCAAATTGGGAGCCACTGTAATAAAAGTTGACGCATACAAATAGGCATATTTACATGTGATGATGTTGTGTATGTGTACAAAGTACCTTTCTATGAATAATGATTATTAAAAGTTATTGGTACCTCAATATAAATATGTCAATGAAAATGGAACACTAAATACTAAAAGTTAGATATTTTCATAGTACAATAATTAACACTTATCTAATGGACGTTAGCTTAGAGGTCCTTCATAACTGAAAACGAATGAAGTGTGTTTCAACGCCAATTTGTTTACATCACGCACAGCCATCTGGCCGTCCATATACTAAAACAAAAGGATAATCCGCCTACAATGTTCCCACTAATGAGACACAGGCCTACTCTCTGTGTGAGGGAGCGGGCCATAATCCACCACGCGGGCCTGCAGTTCGGGTTGGTGAATGTCAACTGTCTTCGATTTTATACGTCTTCTTCCTTCCTCCTCTCCTTGTTCATCTACGTACTAGTCAAACTTAAATATAGTTCGCTTTTCAACACATTACCCAGATACCAGTATTTCAGCAATTTTTTCTTGTACGTCCGTTATGACCAAGTAAGCTGCCGGGGTCGAGTGGCCCACATTCAGCACAAAGGCGGGTCGAATGACGATGACGACTAATTTACCTCTCACGGCTCACACACAAACACTGTGAGCTGTGCCTTTTCACGTTTTAATATAGCCATTTGCACCTGATTTTAGCTGAATAACAAGCTACTTAATGGGCTAAAGACAAGATGTTAAATCATTCAGTTCAGTATAATTACTTGGAGGTAGTAGTCATCTAATAACTATTGTGTTTTACTACACCAAAACCATATATTTTATTATATTTGTATATTTACCATTTAGGGAGTTGTTGTGCCCAGTAATTCTTGTTATAATTTGGTACCTGAACCTATGTGAAATCGTATTGACACTCATTTAACAAATTTTTTTATATTTTTTTGAACGAATTTTGTATAGTATCCAGTTCTTCTAACTGAACAGACAGCTGTGCTACTGTGGAGTTTCTTGCGCCACTTCTTCTTCCCAGATAAAGCACTAGAAAGTGGTGAAGGGTGGACGTTTTGGGGGACTGTCTTATGTAATTTTGACGTTCAAAAAGTGTTGATTCTCAGCCTAGTTTGAATAAATGACTTTTGATTTTGAACACTTACCACTGAAAAGCAAACCTTTAAATACCTTTGACTGTATTTATATCCAAATCTGTATTTCATACTATTAAGTTCGTTCCTTTAAATAATCTTAGAATATTTTTTATACGTTGACATTGTTATTGTAAATTGGTTATCTGTCAGTTTTCTATAAACCTTACATGATAAAGCTAGTTACTGTAACGTTACGATTAGTCGGAGCTAAAATTGTAAGTCACACTAGAGCTCCTTATAATAGTAAGACTGTACAAATCTGTCTTAAAAGAATTAAATGAAACCCATGTTAGGTTTTGTGAATGGTATAAAATAATTATACTTACAAGAAACACAATACAATCAAAAATTACTGAAAGAGGCCCTAAATGCTCGCTCTAAATGGTTTTTATCGGAGGTCGTGAACGAAACGTGTTTTAAATTAGCCTTGCCTTCTCTGCTAGTAAAGTTTTTCTTCAATTAGGTTTCAGTTTACTTATCGAATGAAAAAATAATAGGTCACTGCCGGACGGGAATTTTCTAGTAGATTTTACTACACGTTGTAATATAAAGTGCTAAAGTTATTCTCCTAGCCGTCAGATAATTGTATAAAATCATAAATTGAATAAAGATATCGAGCCGTTTCAGGTTTCAGACTATTATCATTTTATCTTGTAAGCAATCATATATCGAACCGTTTCAGGTTTCAAACTATTATCATTTTTTCTTGTAAGCAATCATATATCGAACCGTTTCAGGTTTCAAACTATTATCATTTTATCTTGTAAGCAATCATATATCGAACCGTTTCAGGTTTCAAACTATTATCATTTTTTCTTGTAAGCAATCATATATCGAACCGATACAGGTTTCAGACTATTATCATCTTTTCTTATAAGCAATCATATATCGAACCGTTTCAGGTTTCAGAGTATTATATTTTTTTTTGTAAGTAATCATATATCGGACCGTTTCAGGTTTCAGACTATTATCACCTTTTCTTGTAAGCAATCATATATCGAACCGATACAGGTTTCAGAGTATTATAATTTTTTCTTGTAAGCAATCATATATCGAACCGTTTCAGGTTTCAGACTATTATCATTTTTTCTTGTAAGCAATCATATATCGAACCGTTTCAGGTTTCAGACTATTATCATTTTTTCTTGTAAGCAATCATATATCGAACCGCAGGTTTCAGACTATTATCATTTTTTCTTGAATGCAATCATATATCGAACCGTTTCAGGTTTCAAACTATTATCATTTTTTCTTGTAAGCAATCATATATCGAACCGTTTCAGGTTTCAAACTATTATCATCTTTTCTTGTGAGCAATCATATATCGGACCGTTTCAGGTTTCATAGTATTATAATTTTTTCTTGTAAGCAATCATATATCGAACCGTTTCAGGTTTCAAACTATTATCATCTTTTCTTGTGAGCAATCATATATCGGACCGTTTCAGGTTTCATAGTATTATATTTTTTTCTTGTAAGCAATCATATATCGAACCGATACAGGTTTCAGACTATTATCATCTTTTCTTGTAAGCAATCATATATCGAACCGTTTCAGGTTTCATAGTATTATAATTTTTTCTTGTAAGCAATCATATATCGAACCGTTTCAGGTTTCAGACTATTATCACCTTTTCTTGTGAGCATCATGTATCTATCATATAATTAACTTATTTAACATTGCTACATTTTTAATTATTTTTACCTATTGTGGTATGGTAGTTTTATTATAGGTGCATCGCATCGTCTTCACAAATAATTATGTAATTAATGTATAGAAAATATTGTAACACATTTTAAAAGAGTAAAGGTGTAGTTTCTTGGCCATTCTTTTCCATACGAAACTACCTCTTGGAAGGGGCGACTAGAATCAATTCTATTATAATGTAAATGTTGACTTACAAAGGTGCCTTTTATGTGCCTACTTGAAATTAAATGCTTTGACTCCTTAATCTAGGTAGGTACGTAGGTACGTGTTTCAATTCAGGCCGTTTGTAGGAAAAGGAAAATTTTCTTAAATTATCTTTGTAACTTTACTTTTAGATTAACAGAATAATTTCTTTGACTGTTATTAAAAGTGCTAATTGAATTTCTGCTATCATTAGCAAGGACGAGACTGCCATTCATTATTACTTAATGTTCGAGACCGTTTTTTAAACGCAAACAGACGCGACGCGACAGCGCAACGCGACTGTCGTAGAATCATTTCTATGAAAATTTCATCGGAATTGTTCTACAAGAGTCGTCTGGAGGAGCCTTATTAATTTTTTCTTACAGAATCTAAGGCAAAGCATAATAGTCCTTATTAACGCAGATTACGATGGGAAACTTCTGTCTTCTGTCTGTGACATTTATGTCATCTTATTTGGCTAACTTCACATAAAGTAACTTGTCTACTAGTATACCACATTATAACTACCCATAAAACTAAACTGTAAAGAGACGTAAACCTGCAACAAACTAGTCTAGAACTTTCCAAATATATTCCTAGTTTGCCTAACATTAGAACTAGAAGTTACAATACAATCTGTGTAATGTTACCCCATTACAATAAAACGAAAGTACCCTCTAAGGGACGCCTGATTATAATAAAAACGAATTGTACAGTCCATGTTGTCATTACAGGAACGCAATCATCCTTTCTACGTACTTTGGTTTGTAACGGTTCAGTTTTCAGACAAATGAAAGGTTTGAATAGATCGTTTTTATAATTAACACTCGAGTTGAAGGACACCATTTTTGCTGTAGATGCAAAAATAAGCTGGCTAAATTAAAAGGAGAACTACTGACGAAATCATATTTGCCACGAAAAGTATAGTATCAATTTGACATGTCATGTACATGTAGTTTTTAGTTCTATTTGCAGACATTAAGTTTATTATTGAAATATATAAGCTAACAGACTTAAAATATTATTAATAATATGTATATAAAAAGAAGGAAAAAATTATAGGCCATCAAAAAATTCGTTCGCATCGCTGTCAACAGGAAAAATGCCCAAGTATAATTTAAAAAATACCGGCCAAGTGAGAGTCGGACTCGCACATGAAGGGTTCCGTACCACTCTACAAAACATATTTAAAAAAAACACGTTTCTTGTATAGAGACCCCTTTAATTTTTTAACTTTTTCTCTGTCTTATTAGTTGTTATAGCGGCAATAGAAATACATACTCTGTGAAAATTTCAACTGTCTACCTATTACGGTCCCGCTGACAGACAGACGGACGGAGGGACAGACGGACAGCGGAGACTTAGTAATAGGAATCCGTTGGCACCCTTTGGGTACGGAACCCTGAAAATAAACGCTTTTGTGACGACGATGTAATCTGATTACATCATTTGCTTTTTATTAAGTTTAGAAAAATATTGGATACTCACAGGTTGTGCTGTTCTCCCGATCTCAGCGTAGATCTGAAAATAAATAAAATAGAATTAGAATGCTAATTTTTCTATACGCCAAACTCATAAACACCTTATTTCGTATCGGCAGGAACTATTTAAAGTAGTTCAAGCTACGAGTATTTTTTTTTAGCAAGTCAGCGGGTTGGGAGCAGATTTTACTCGCCAATCTAACAAATATTATGTCTTATATTCCTTCATATAATAAACGATTATGTAACAAAGAAACACAAACAACAACCTAACCACGAACACCGACAAAACAAAAACATCTTACATCATTAAAAACTTGCGAACCATTTAATCCGGTGTAGCTAATTGTGATAAAAACGTAAAGCGTTCGGATGCATGCTGGTAATAAATAACGGTTATTAAATAGCTATTTCGCACGTCACCTCTCTATAAAATAAACGTAGCACGAGACTTCCTCAACTTGCATTCCGAATCTTTGATTTTGGAACTGCCAACTCAATGCCATACAAGGCAAAGTTTAAATTCCATTGAAATCAGTTATTGTGAATCTTTTTATCACATATGGTCACTAAAACATCAACTTACTGCCACACTCCGAAACGTCACTTAATAATAATTCAGTCATTAACATTAATCAATCATCAATTCAGCATATACTGGAACGCTGTCAGTCAAAAATATGACAGATTGAGCAACAACATCTCATACTTTTTCTCTCACATAATTAAAGTGACCAAATTATAATAGGTGCCATGTTTGATTACTAAGATTAAACTACATACCACTAAAGCAAGTTGAGTAAGTGACAATGACTTTAAATTATCCGATTCTGAATTCAAGTACAATAAATATCTGTTATTAAATAGCTGTTTTGCACTTCACCTCTCTATGAGATAAACGTTGCATGAGACTTCCTGGGTGTGGGCAGTAAAGCTCTGAGGGGGTGTTAGAGTTGAGCTGAAGTGAACCGGGATAAACGGGACTGTGACTTTGTACTGAATATATATGCTTTGTTGAGGTGTCTGATCGTCTTTTTGTGTGTTAAAGTTGTATATTAAGTATGATATTTATTGATTGAACAAGCCATGTGCCTGATGTGAGTCGGCAAAAATTACAAACGTCCATAAAAAATGTCATCAATGTTTAACCCCTTTTAAGGATGAATTTTCAAAAATCCTCCCTTAGTGCTCACTTTTGTTACATAAGGAACTCTTGCGCAAAATGTTATGCTTTTCTAGACCCAGCAGTGCGTTTACTGTCAGTGAGATAATTAGTTAATGAATTTAAGATTCTTAATATGAAGATTACTAAATGCTACGCTGCAGTCTTAAATCTTAACAAGCCCTTTGCTATATGATATGAATTAATTAATGAATACAGGTGCTACAGCAAACGATAACATCTTAATTTATTAATGCAAGTGCTACATCGAAACATCATTTTCATTAATTATTAGTAGCGAAATTAAGTTGGAAGCGTGCGAACCAAAATATTAATATTACATTATACGCCCTATAATCAGTCTATTTATACTACATACTCTGAAAACCGACTTCTGTTCTTCAAGTCTTCTTTCATTCCAGTTGCCCACTTTGGATTTAGAACAGCGAAATCAAGTTCTCTATCAAAAGCAACCTTGTCTCCTTGCTACGTCAAAAAATCTTTATCGTTCCTTCTTTCGTTTTATCAACGACGGCAACCTTATACATATGTATTTAGTAAAAACTGCATCACTTAAATAACCGCTCCACGATACACTCTTCCAGCCGGCGCTACTCTTAAATCGATAACCCATAATATCTTTCTATCTCTATCTACAAGTTTACCTAATTATCGGTTTTCTATATCCAACGCAGTCTGGACTATACGCTTAAACATCCATGGACAAGTTGGCACGCCGGGATTTCGTGTGTGCAGTAATGTATCGTAACATCACTAGCGAAATAGCCGTCAGTACTTCCACTTAGAATCGTGATAAAATGCCCACGTAATCTTCGGAGCGGCTAGACGCGCTTAACGCTTTACTTGCATTTTTATTGGCTATTCAGCTTATCCTGTAGATTTTTTTAATCCTGTTAAGAATTTTAAAAGTAAGTACCTACGCCTATTGATCAGAAGAGCCGTAATGAGGGGGATTGGTTTTAGCAGAAATATCCCCAGGATTGGTGATCTCAATTAGTTATTACCAGCAGATAATGCAAATTCAAATGTTGACTTGATATTCATCGTGATCATAAGCAGCCCGATTTTGCCCACTGCTGGGCATATACCCCTTTGATTGCGCAAACTCCACACACTCATCTTTCAGGTTCGAACCCCAATAGCAATGATGTTATCAAATGCACAAATAAACTCTCTCACCACTCCACCTCATTTTGTCACCAGTACCTAGTCATCATCATCGGCCTATAATGTTCCCACTGTTGGGACACAGGCTTCCTCTCGGTGAGAAGGAGTGGGCCGTAATCCACCACGCGGGCCCAGTGCGGGTTGGTAGACATGCCGGTTTCCTCTCGATGTTTTCCTTCACCGTTTTCGGGGCAGTGGTGATGAAATAATTTACAAAATGTAAAGCGCCTGTCTGGGTTCGAACCTACGACCTACAACTCGTAAGTCACGGCCATTACCACTGGGTCACCACTGCTCTCAGCTAATTTGATCACCCAATATTGTACAAAGTGGGTTCTCTGGTCGCAATTTAGTAACACCGACTGAAATATGCAGTAACGAAGCGTAAGCACATCGAAGCTCGGTTAATGTCATACCTACTCTTGTAACCCTATTGTTCACGTTATGTAATTCAAGATCATTGTGCCGATATAACATGCATGCTGTAACTTTATTTAACCTCCGTGTGGTATATAATGTGATGTAAGCTTTGAGTAAGTTCTATGAGAGGTAATTAATATGTGACTATAATTTTGCTTTTACTTTTTCAAGAAACCATTGGCCTAACTTCTCCCGCTCTGGACGGAGCGGGAGGGCGTGTCAGACTCTTACTGACTAAAACCCTCCCGTGTCCCTTCAGTTGCCTGTGCAAGGGGCCACGGTAACCCTTTCGGACTTTCCTGCAACCCTGGCAGGCATCGGCCCTAGCAGAACCCATCGTTGGTGCTGACATCTCTTTGAGGCGCGCGTGGGACACAACGCACCTCGACCCGAGCCTGGTCCTTATCGGACGGCGAGCTACCCATTGCTCGCCGTCCGCAAGCCCGCGCCTACGGTGGCCGGGAATCGGCCTGGGATTCCAGACGCCCAGGGCGTCTCCAGCGGCGACTAGGAGCGTGAGGGCGCGAATTTTGCCTCTCCCTGATGAGTTCCGCCACCTCCTTTGCGAGCATTACTGCTTCGCAGAAAAAGGTGACGGCTTCCCATGCCCTCTCGCTCTGTACGGTGGCCTGGACCAGGGCTAGAAGCGAGAGATCGCCACTGCCAATCACCTCCACGAGGACACGGCGGTGCTCCGCCCAAGACGGGCAGACATCAACCGTATCGTAGATTCGCCCTACCGTGTAAAAACATGGTCACGTTTCTGTTTTGTTATGATACACCTCTGACACAGAATGTTGCAGAGACTTGACTTGAATGTCATGGAAACGCCATTATTATTGTTTGAGCTCACTCTTCTCAGTATGGTCCCTTTTTCGCGTGACTTAGAAATCGACTGATTTAAATATTTGTCTTGGACCTGTACTAGGATTTTTCATACGATATTATTAAGTATCTGTTGAGTCTCAGTGATTCGAAAACTTACTCCCAAGCTGTGTAACCCTTGACCAATGGCTCCATGGAGCAAAAAGCCTTTATTTGGAACTCTGCGTTTGTTTCGGCATTTCGTCTCAGACGCAATCAGTTAGGTAAAGCTGGCGCCAACCAATATTAAACCATATAACAAAATGTTTAGGATGCATAGATAAATAACATTTAATTTTTAATCCGATAAATGAAGGAGAAATTCAGAAATTCATCACGTAACATAATTTAATTTCACCAGCTTGCGAATATGCGAAAGACGAGAGAGATCTATGTTTAGCAACTCTGTACTAATAAAGGTTAAAGCCCTATTTTGACAATGCAACTTTCTTGCCTGGGTATACAGCAAAATGTACACAACAAATGACTTGCATCTTAACACTTGCATCTCAGACGGCACAATTTTAATTGTTAAAGGCGAGATCGTCCACTGCGACCCACGACAACGAATGCGTGGCAAACAAATGCACCGCCCGGAAACGTAATAAACCTCTCCATGCACATCCTACGTACCAGTGGAGTCGCCGTAAGTCCCACATATTCTTATATTATTCAGCACTAAAGTAAGTATGTAGTAGCTTCTTTGGGTTACAGATCTAAATAAATATTTTATATGTAGGGAGGGTTGTTTAAAACCTCTTTGCAAAATTAAATTGTAACGTGTAATTTCTCATTTTAGTTAAGAACTACATTTCATTAGCCACTTACAAACAATTAAAAACTTATGTTTTGTAAACAACCTAAGTTGGCTCTCTTTTTTAACTAGAGTGTCCAAACTTTGCTTAATTTTATTCATGAGATTTTAAATGCCTTTAAATATTTCTTTTTTGTTTGTTACGACCGTTTAAAAACTTGACAGAACTGTAATTAAAACAACTGTTAAGTACTCAGATACTACATTTGTTTCACGGATATCATTTTATCCGTATTGTTGTTTATACAGCAAAGTAAACTTAATAATTCAGATACCGAAAGCTCGAACTATCCATCCATATTATTATTATCAATATGATTTTTGAACGCGTGGCAAATTAAATTTGCCGGTCATGTTTTGCTGTAAAATCTGTTTTTACCGACATCAATTTTATTTTATGATAAATAAAATTTTCCCAACCGTAAATAGTTTACATAAACAAGTAAACAAGTAAAGTAAGTAAGTTTAGTGTAAACAGATTACATTCATAAATTGAAATCTGTTTAATGTTGATGTATTAGCTACCAAATAATAGTTGACCATTTTGAGAATTTAGAGTTAATTCGTATTTAATGACGAATTCTGGGGAATTTTCTAAAATAGATAGGGAATTTCTCAAATCCCATGGATTTCCGTCTAGCCTACACGGGGTGCTTTATGCAAAGAGTATCATGTCATATATCATATCACTATCACGTCCCGGAAGGAATAAGTGGAATTAAAAGTCACCAAAAGAATCCATTCAATTCCATACCCTACATGTTTGTTATTGATAGTGGTATGAAGATTAGGAGTATCGTTTAGCCACGGTAATAATATCATTACCGTGGTTTAGCTGTCTGATAATAAACTATTAACAATAAACTAAGCGTCAGCATACAATCTACCAAGCATTGTGACTGTGACAATATCCTCTTTGTTAATTCATTATGGACACTGCTCATAATAAAACAGCGTTCATGAACAGAAAAAATACCCATGCAGATTAGACTATTAATTACATAAATTAAAAAAATCGTCCACAAAAATCAGAATTTTAAGAATAAATTAGTTCTAAGTAACAAAATATTAAATACAACATACCGACAAGCTAACAATAATATATCATGTGGTATGTACTACTATTTAAATAAGGGAAGAGCTCATTGGGCTCCAAAAATTCGTCCGCATCGCTGTCAATGAGCAAAATGAAAATAAGGTTTAAATTTCATAAAATAGACAATACGTGTTTTGTTTCTCTCTTTCTTTCTTTTTTCAATGCGTGACACATAGTCTAATGGGCATTTATCTTGCCATCCTGCACTTTCATAACTTAGCAAAACCCGGCGACATTTCCCGCCACTCCACCACAGAAACTAGATGACGCTGACAATTTTATAGGCTCCGAACAACTCCACCGTTTGCTATGCGGAACGGTCTGTACAGTACTCCGGAGACCAACAAATTGGATCACGGAAACCGCAGACCAATTTTGGTCAGTTCGCTCACGTAATACCCTCATTGATTCATACGATAAACACAGTGCTTTGCGAAGAATTGCGAGGACTTGTGCCAAGTGTTCGTTATGTATTGTCGTTTAGGATTGAGTTTTTTGAATCACAGTTTTTCTTTTTGTATCAGTTGTATTAATATCACGGAGTTTCGTGCCCATTTTTCCGCAGATGTGCCTACTATGCTTTAGAATGGGCAACTAACTTCATCTTCCTGACTGACGGACTCCTTGACAATTCAAAAGTGCCTGTAATTGGTGAAAATAATTGAAACAAATGCTTTTAGTTTGAGTTTGAGTTTGGAGTTTTTTGTGATCAGAATAGGTGCCACAATTATCAAGGGGTTTCGGTACCACCGTCTAGAAATCTGTTGTCGGCCATCTAGCTGATGTTATAAGATGCTCTGACAAAACCAAAAACTTAATCTTAAAAATATCTCAGAAGAATCTCCTTTTATATAAGTACTTTTATGTTCCTTTTAAACTAATTGTTCCAATTACGTGGTTCAAAATCTTCCATCATCTAAAATTAAACACAACCTTCGCGGTTTTCAAACAAATTAAATCATTTCAACACAATGCTAGCACCATAATAAATTCCTTTACTTTACTCAAATTCTTAAACTTAACTACCAAACAAAAATAAGTCAAAACAGAACAATTCACTGTCTTGTGCTTTAAAAGACTAAATAAACTTGGACGAAAATCTTTGAAAGAACTTTGGAAGACTTTGGAGATTTCAAAGTCTTTCGAAATGTTGTTTTGGTGTTAGTGCTATCTCTGGGGTGTTGTTTGTTCACAGTGGTCTGAATAATAAACGATATTGCAGTACTGCGTTTGCATGAACGTTCAGACCGCAGGGATTGTCAGAGCCAGGCTTACACTGCCTGCCCCAATGCGGTCGCTCAAAGAAGTTGCAACTATGTATTTGATCGTACGTTAGTATTTACGGTTGATTTAAAAATGGATTGATTTAATAGAATAGGGATTTTTGAAAAACCCAGCCCTCGAGTCGAACACGGTTGATGTTGTTTCAACGCCCGAGGTTCAAAAAGTGATGTGAGCCTTCGAACAGAACTTAAATGAATTTGGCTCTATTGCCACGGATGGCAAGCTCAACTCGGAGCAGAAAATTAAAATGTCTACCCTATGCCGGAAAGTGGGATCTGGAACCTCATGGCAGTCCTGTATCAGTCGCTCAAGAAGAAATTCATTCACGCGTATAACGCGGTTGATGCCCTTCAAGAAAAGCAAGAACTGGCGAAATATATTTTGGAGCTCAAGCAAACGATAAAGGACTCTGGTTCTGAAAGAAGTGCTTCTTTTATCAACATAGTGAAAAAGGGATGAAATTATTTCGTTCGACCCAATAACAAAGCTATGTTGCCATTTATACCAATGATAAATTTAAATCAACTGAGGAATCGATCGATCTCATGCAAGAAATCATACGGCCCGAGCAAATGAAGCTGCACGTTTGCAGTGTCCGGAAAACAAAAAATGGAGGAGTAATTATCGGTACTGAGACGAAACATGACACTGATAAACTCAAGCACGCAGTCCAGCTCTCTACATCTGAACTACCGCCGACGAACCCATCAAGCGCAAACCCTGAATTGTGGTTGTAGCAGTGCCAACTTCTTTGGCTGAAAATGAGGTGTTCAGGTGAATTTTCAAACGAAACATAGCCGACAAGTTACCAGCGATATCCTTGGAATCCTTCTTGACCTTCATAAAATTTAAGGCACAAATCTGGGAAGAGAGACGCTACGACCTGTAACTACGTTGTTAAAGTTTCAGCCAATATACGTAAATCCCTAATCCCACAATTAAGGCTGTGTATAAATTGGATGGTCTGTCATGTCAGGGACTTTACATGGTTTTTATTTATTGTTTTAAATCCAATTTTGTAAAAAGAGATGATTCATTTGTAGGATTTGACTGGGTCTGTTTTTCAAGTGTCGGAGAGTGACTTGAGCTGGCTATGGATATATTATTTCTAGCATCCTTGTTTGATATACATAATTATTGTTTGTATAATTCATTTTCGTTCTGAGTTAATTTAGACATTAATCGCACTCTATCTATTCACAAAGTAAAATGAGTTTGATTAACTTTTCTAACGCTCACTGAAACCGCAAAATCGGATATCCCTACAATATTACTATCAGCACAGTTTATCTATTAATACCGGCAGCGGAAGCACCAGGAATCAATAAAGATTCCGATAGAACCGCAAATTACAGCCGAGGGAACAGATTACAGAATACGGGTCTATCCGTATGACGGACATTTACAGATAGGTAGCGCTTTGTATCACTGTTCCAATGTCTCCCTCGCAAACCATTCCCCTTACATTGTTACTAAGTGCGGCACGTCGAGGTGTTTCGATTTTAGAAGCCTCGATAACAACTGTTTTACGACCATTTCCTACGGCGGGAAAATCTCCAATGATCCGTATTTTACGGGTAAATGTTGGCATTTACTTCACATCTCAATTTAAAGTGCCCATACGATACTGATCTCGAATACCAATAACATAAAGACTGGTATACATGAGACAGACGTTATAGTTGCATGTTATGACGTAACAATTTCGAGGACACAATCGAGATCGAAATCTGATAAGCAAAGTTCACCAAGTCAATCAGGAGTTACCGTGTGGTCGCATTCGCATTGTGATAGCAGTATAAAGTAACAAGTATGCAATTATCCTAGGAGAGTTATCAAATTACGAAACATTATAATAGACATCTCCAATTCAGTTCACTTGTGCAAGACATTCACACATCGTTGCCTCATGAATAACTATCATTTAGGTCTTAATTATTATCATTGTCTCATACCAGATAATACCGACCTTGCTGTTATGACATACTAACCGACGGGTCATAACAGAATCATAATTATTAATTTTGCACAATGATATTATTTTGACATGCCAGTATAAAAATTTAATGATCCGTGTATGCCATATAAAAAATGAAGGATCGTAAGAGAAAGGAAACTTGATTACTACATTCGAAAACATTAAATCAGGTATAGATAATTTACTTTCATCTTAGGTTTAATTAAAGACACTTACGATAAATGACACCTTTTATCTCTCCAAGCGCTATTGTTGCAAATAAGTAATTATGGGAACAATATCTGAAGAGTCTGTCGAATGTCCCTTCTCTTATAATCGAAATGTATTAAACAGAAGCTTTTTATTATCTTGTGTAACCAAGATATAAAAACAAACGATGAAGGAATTTTAAGTCCATCGATCCTGTCTATACTGTGTAATAACTCACGATCAACCTCACTTCTGCATCCACCGTGTCTGGAGTTTATTCCAAGTTCTGATACCAAAATAAACTCGATGATGAAAATTGACAGAATAGCCGCGCTGCACTTGCCTTTGCATAAACGTACAACATTTGTTAAATGCCCTCAGCAAACACGTCATATTCCTAACATGCTGACCAACATGTTGGCTATATAGGTCGTGTAAAGTCGTGTTGAATATGTTGGCGCCACACACGGAGTGTTTGCCATGTGACATGCTTGAGCAAACATTGAAATGAGAGCTGCACTCGAAGCTGCATTAATAAAATATGGTGGTCTTTAAAAAGCGAAATACATGGTTCAGTATTTTAATTGAATTTGTATTTAGTTTGTGTGCGTTGACCTATTAGTTTCGCTAGGAAATTGTAGGAAGCTTTTGAGAAAAACAGGTCGTTAGGAAATGGAATTTAAATAAGTAATGTGTTCTCTAAACGGTACGTTTTATCACCTGAAAAACTACAGTAGGTAGATTCGCTTTGTACTCCGTGAATCTGATATAATTTATTTATTAAAACGCAACAAAACAAAGAGCTAGCTTTTACGTAACAAACAGAAATAAGCATGTGAGGATCGTAGGCCGATCCGTATTCGAAACATCAAAATGAAATAGTATGCAATTTCTATTTTTAGTTTTAACTTCGTAAACAATAGATCCAAGCTTGGATGCGCATGTAGAAGACGCGATAAATATACCTAATGTAACCCAAAGCCTTACTCGACACGTGTTTCATGAAGGTTTCACGTGTTTAGATAACGTCTAATTTCATGACTTACCTTTCGATTCATTATTCTATCTACTTGAATCATGTGAATGATTAATTACGATAGGTATTATCCTAAATCAATGGTCATTTACTAAACCTCAATATTGATTCACGGTAAACGACACATTTTCCTAAGCGCGTTTACCGAAATACACAATTTTCTCAGCGCCAAGCTAAGCTTTACCACTAGAAGCCTTCCTTAGAAATAAGCCAGGAAATAAGCAAAGATTTAACAAGTTGGCTTACGCTGAGAGTCGCTTTGAACTTAATTATAGCTAACAGGTATAATTTGTTCGCCTTTATAGTCGTTTAATAAGTTTATAAGGCGTTCTGAAGTTGTCTTCATTTCCTTGAAGAGATTGAGATCGGAGCGGATTTTTGATTACGACGGGCAGGGTTGGCTTGTTAAAAAAATCAGTTCTTCAACATTTCATTTAAGCCTATTGATTGATATTTTATTCACTAGGATTATATGAACTTAGAAGGTTGTATTAATGATTGTAATGACTATAATTATGTAAAGACATACTCGTTACGGTCGCGTATCATATTTTGTTCAACATACCTGCAAATTGCAAAAAACGTAAGAAAATTTGAATTTCGTGGGCTACGCTGGCACTTCTCCCCACTCATTTGAGAGTCTGACACATAATAATATATGAGAACGTAAGTTTGAAAAATCGTTCAATGGTTTTCATATTTTAAGCTTTTATTTCTAAGTCGTTACTATTAAAAAGCAATTTTACCAGGTAGTAACATGAAGTAAAAGTTTAAAAACCTACTAAAATGTCACATCTTAAAGGGTCATAAAACAAAATTACTAATTTAAGTAATTTAATTCATTTGCCTCTAGTGTAAATGAGTCTTTAGATATCAAACATAAAAACAAAGATAACGAGTCACCGCAGATCACTTGACAATACAAAACTTTTAACAATTACCTCCTTATATTCGTAATGTTATCACTAAAACCTCTTACTAACCCTGGACAACGAAAATGTATAAGTAAATCAAGTAAGTAATTTTTAGTATTTATTTCTGTACAAGTGATTTGTAATCTTTAGAAATAAATGAATTCAACCCGACTCGTATCAAAAATTCGTACTACTGGTATCGGAAAACCATCCCCTTTGAGGAACTTCATCGTGGCACAGTATTATTAAAGCTGGAAGTTATTCAAGCTTTAAAGTGAAGGTTGCATTTTTTTTTTAGTATCTTCATAATTATTTTCTTTTATAATTCTTCCTACCTACCTTACTTTACTAGAAAAAAATATATAACAAAGAATATCTGCAAGGAGCTAACAACATGTTACACAACCATCATGATTGGCTCATTGTTACTATTAGGTTATGTTTGATGATATAATGTATCTTATTATCTTCGTACTATATAGCAACGATAACACATGTTCACGGGTGTGACATAATTTAATAGTTGGTGACTACCGCAAGGATTTCATAATAATTTTAGTTCCAGTTTAGGCTGGCTCGTTGGTGTAGTGGTCACTAGTGAGGTCCTGGGTTCGATGCCCCGGTCGGGTGAAGTCTTATTGGGTTCTTCTATCTGGATTTCCTCAGTAGCAGACCGGAGACTAGATTTGTGCCCAGTTGGTGGCCATAGGCTCGCCTCTTATTACATGAGGCTTAAACATACTTGGCGAGATGTGGGTGTACTATAGGTACACTTCTGCCTCTTACTCTTCGAGGAGTTCAGGCGTGATGTTGTTTAGTTACCGTTCCAATTTGAGTAATTTATGCGGCCTGCTCAAATCTCCTTTCTTTGGTATTGTTCGTCGAATCGTTAATAATAATAATAATAAATTCTTTATTGACATAATATTAAGTATTTTTTAACAAAAGTAGTGAGGCCCTGACTCCTGCGCTAGGTATAGTACCTGTGTTACAGGAGCCATTGTCTTCTCCCAATAAGTATGAGACCAGTTTTATGCAATAAGAATTAATCAAAAACACACAAGTACAAAAATTCAAGTAAAATATGAAAATAGAGAAAATTATAAATTTGAGAAACATTGCCCAACGTGGAGTAATTTAAAAGAGTGTTAGTGGTATAGTGTATGAATATGGTGTGTAGTGTTTGTGGTGTGTGAATGTGTAATGTAGGTATGTGGTGTGTGATGTTAGAGTACCTATATACTATTTTAATCGTTGAGCTCCTTAAGTCTAAGTTGAGCTACACGATTGCTGACAATTGCGTGCACTGACTGGACAGGTCCACTCAATCTGTGTGGTTCTTTCCTCAAAATACCATTTCAGACACCGATCTACATAGTCTTCACATGATCTGACCAAGATTTTGTCTGGACTTTAAAAGAGATTGTGACCTCTGAGTTTGTTTCGGCCTTTCTTCTCAGAGTAGTCAAATAGGAAATGCCAACCTCATCTAGTTTTTAAAATACGATTGACGTGTAAAAGTGTTTGTCCAAACTTACTGTACTTACAGAAATAAAATCATTTATCATTTAATGGTCGTTCCGGCGTTTGGAACACAATAGCATGGAAATGGAAGACAGAATCCCGAAAAAAAACAAAATCTTCATTCAGGTTAAAGGCTCCTTCAAACAGGCAAAGGCACCGCTCGCCGCGCGTCAGTCGGTGCCTTTGTGTCGCGTCGCGTGTCGCGCCTGTTTTGTAGGAGCCTTAACAATTTCCGCACTCATTTTTTGTTGGAAAAATTTTACTGTTAATATTTATATATTTATGTTAGCAGCATTTAGGTATTTCAGTTTGGAGAACGAACAAAATTCTTTTCAATCATAATATTTTCTGCCACAACTTTCACTTCACCCATGCTTCAATATTCTCTATAATAAATAAAGCTACCGACTTTGTTACAATTTACATGACAGTGAACACTACACAGATTAAAAAAGCAGTACCTCTTTGTTAGTACATTATCAATACGGAAAGAGTCAATATTAGACGGCGCCCTAATTCAATACCAACTAAACAATCGCACGAAAGTGGCCCATCTGTACCCAACTTAATGCGAACAGTAAAGTGGCCTATGGGCTTACCGCACCCGTAACGGTCTTCGTTCACAATTATCCAAGTATGAACTGTCGCCAATTAAATTCATCGAACAAGAAATTTATCAATCCGTCGTATATTATTGCCCGTTTACGAGCAATTATCGAGACAGTTCAGCGGTTTTAGGTATATTCCAATACGCAACTTGAGGCTTACCAAGTTAGGTGATTATGCTTGTCATTCATTCATTTCATTTTTTTAAAAACGTTGCCTCACACTAGGAATTTCTCCTGTATCGTGGGTGCGTTTACAAACATTTAAACTCACATACACAAACAGCCAGACCCGGAACAGCTATCTGCTATCAGCTATCAGGTCATACAAATATTTGTTCCGTGCGGGAATCAAACCCGCGACACGCAGCGCAGCAGTCAATCGCTTAACCACTGCGCCACCCGTGCCGTTAACCACCACCTTGAACATAGCGCACGCATATAGTCACCATTCTTGAAAATAATTTTCACGACAGCACTATAGCGGATAAAACTGCCGTAAACGTAAACTTACCGTGGCCCCTGGCACAGGCAACTGAAGGAACACGGGTGGGTGTTAGTCAGTAAGCGTCTGACACGCCCTAGGTCAATATTACATACATACGTGTCGAATTGATAACCTCCTTCTTTTTTTGAAGTCGGTTAAAAAATATGTTTCACTTGTTTAGATTGAATGAAACATGACTGACCGGTTGGCGCAGTTGGTGGCGACCCTGCCTTCTGAGCCGCTGGTCCCGGGTTCGATCCCCGGACAAGTCAAACATTTGTGCATTGTGCAACAGTGTGCATGAACATGTCTGTTTGACCTGTGTCTGGGTGTGTATATGTATATAAGTATGTATATCAGTCATCAGGTTATCGTAGTACAGGCTCTGCCTAGTTCGGGACCTGAAGACCTTGTGTGGATGTAGTCTCATATTATTATTATATAGAGTAGAGAGGTATAGTGAGAAAGATTGTGGAAAGAGAGAAATTGTGAAAAGGCTTAGCGTCCGGTTGTAGCTTTTATTACTACTTCAGCAGAAATATTACTCTGGTCTAAACTGTATTCGACGAATCAAAAAATATCAGTGTTTCATTATCTCGACTAGATCATCAGGTGGCTACCACAGAGCAGTGGCGGCCCAGTGGTAACAGCCAGGCTTACGAGTTGTATGTAGGTCGTGGGCTCGAACCCAGACCGGCGCTTTATTTTGTGTAATAAATTAATTTAATCACCACTGATCTCAAACGGTGAAGGACAACATTGTGCTGAAACCGGCTCGCCTAGAACCAAAAATTCGAAGACATGCGGCACACATCAATCCTCATTGGGCCCGCGTAATAGATTACAGCCCATTTCCTCTCACAGAGAGTAGGACAGCTATTGGCTAATTGTGCATTAGGTGTCACAAAACAAAAGAATAGCGCAAAGCCGTATCAACCAGCGGCATCCTAACAATCGCTGTTAAGTGTTCCATCTAAACACAGCCTTACGAGTAGTTGTACACGATGTGGCTTACCGCGACATAACGGTGGTTGAAGACAATTAGCTGAGCGTGAACGATGCCAATTAAGTTGATAGTATCTTCATATAGCGTATCTAGTGTTGAAATAATATTCTCAGGAATTATTGGTGGTGTGGGAGGATGAATTAAAGATGGAACTGAAAATAGGTATATATCTAGGAATCGTGTGACATCCTTAGATAGATTAGGTTCTAACGGTGGGTAGAGACAGGTGTATTCAGTAAATAAAAAAACCGATGACAGTTAAGATAAAAATAATAGTAATAGATCATAATATTGATACACGCTTTTCTAAAAGATTAAGTTAAATATGAAAAAATTAGGAAGAAATTTGCTCACACCTTCGAGCAGCAATGAAAATGTAGCCAATCAGCAGTCGATAGTAAGGAGATCCTTAAATACATAGTAACTAATTCAGATTCTCAGAACAGAATTTCAACTGGTAATAGTATTAAAATTATTCAGCGAAATAGTGAATCTAAAAGATTACCTAATTATTAAGACCGCACACCAATTCTTTTTTTGTCTTTGTTTACTAACAATAGTTTTAAGAACAATGTTAATAATAATTGGGCCATAAATAAACAATTAGATTAGATAGATAGATAGATTTTCGTATTGCTATAAATAATAAAAAAAATTATATAACTTTGAAAGGAAGCTAAGTGCCTCACTTTTTGCTTATCCCTCCTGGGACACTAACTATGCAAATAATATTATGATAAAATTCTGCTAAGGGTAGAAAATGCTTTTATATACAATGTTATTATAGAATTCCTAAAGAAGCCTTGACGCTGTAAAAAGTATATGAATAGTTTACAAATAATTTGATTTATCTTGCTCTTTTACATCCAATTAAATAACGTTGATGATACAATGGCATGGCGCATTATAAAACAACGCTGCATGTAGGTAGTCTTGACTGAGGAACACGTTAAGACCCTGCATCAACGCACACATCTTTGTCCGACACAGATGTCTTTGTCAGATGTGGATTTGTTACCATTAATCAGACTGGTTAAAAATTAAAAATAAAATAAAAAAAGAGGACCCACATACACTTTTTTTTCACGTCCAGGCCGTTACTACGGCAGTCTGCATACATCTCAGAACTCAAAGCTTCACGATAACTAGAATCATTTCTAATATAAGGTCCTACATTGTGCCCAAAATACAAACGAAAATCTGTGTCTCCAGAAAAACCGCCTTCAATGAAATAAATACCAAGAAACTTCACATTTTACATCGAGTACTCGCTCAGAGTAAATACTTCACAGAATATACGAGATCATAGAAGTAGTGGTTCATTTTCATTCATACTTTTCTAGGAATGTGTGTCAGCCCTTTAACTGCGGGTCTGTGGCGTCACTAATGACTCCTCATCTTACATTTGAACTTACTGCAATTTACTGGCTTCTAAATTGACTTCCTTGCCCGCCAGGTTTCTAAGAGAGTTATATTTTTGATAGCAATTAGTACAAACTTTAGAAAAAGCTAGACGTTTTATTTTAAAGTACTATTTAATAAATTTATTTTCATCTAAGTTTAATTATAACATCATTAAAAATGATTTATTGATCGATTTGATTAGCTGGCTCAAATTAATCATTATATTATAGTTTTTACAGCTTAAGTTAGTCGAAGCTTTTTGTAAGATACAATTAAACATCATTAAATATCGACGGTAGATACTTTATTTTACTAACAGTAATCATTATAAGAACACCAAAATACTATCGCGGTAAACTCAGTGAAACTCATATTTCATCGTTTAAAATGATCTAGGTTAAGTTACAAAACAATATTATTATCCGCTCGGACGCAGAGCGCGGGAAAAATAATCGAGCCAGATGAATGCCAGATGCGTCACCGGCGCGCGCGGCGCGGCGGGGCGCCGCTCGGCCGCCCGATAATGTAAATAAAGCATTTTTACGACTTGGGTTTGTTTGAATGGTGCTAACACTTGTGTTTTTTGTTATGGTAAGGAACGGGGCTTTAAGATAGCGGAGTTTCGTTTGAAATAGGATAGTATTTACGTAAACACTACGTACGATACGTACGTACGATAGTATTTACGTAACTTTGTTTTCAAATAAATGGTTATAGTTCGAAAAAACGAGCGTTGACCTATATTGTTTAAGGTTTTAAATACATTATGTGTTTACACAGAATTTTACGAAATACCGACAGACTGTGTCTTAACTGACGAAACTTAAGATGGTTTAAAAGTTTATTAAAAGTTATAGCTTGGACTTTACTATTTTCCCTTTGGTGTCATTAGCACTACGTTTTCTCTCTTTATTCTTGGCTAAAAGTTTATTAAAACAAGGCGATGTTTTAGTTCTATGAAACTGAATTTAAGAAACTAAATATCTTAGGGCTTTAATGCCGGTTTTCACTAACACTAGGCGACACCTTAAAATGTAATGCGTGACCATAAAACAGTTACTTAGCGTAAAACCCATATTTATCATCAACCACAAGGCGAAGACTAAAGTTACGACACCGATTCGAACTCTTACAGGTTGCCTAGCAAGTAGCAATACATTTTTAATAATATTGATAAATAGATGCCTTAAAAAACAACAGACCAAAGTGTCAAAAATGTAGATTTCGAAGCTTACGAGTTGCCTACTGAGTAACGAATGCAGCAACAGGAGTAGTTGCTTTAAGAATTGCTCACGTTTGGCGTTACCTAAACCAGACGTTGTTTCACAAACGTCAGTGAAAACAGGCATAAGCACTATACAACTGAATTTAAGGTACTAAACAACAAAGGTTATTAAAAGATATGTTCATGAGGTTACACTTCCGTGAAAACTCCGGCCACTAATGTACACACGGTGGAAAAGTTTAGAGCCTAAATGGGTTTTAGTGAACTATTGCGATTAGTAACATTAACGGCTGAATTTTACCTAATTTACAAACTTCATCGAAAAGTTATTTAGCAGCGTCGAATTATACCTTTCCAAGAATCTAAAGCGCTGTGACTAAGGTGGAATATCTGCTAGCATTCAAAGGTACATCCAATTTCTTCCTCCTCCAGAGCTCCTTTATTTTTTTTTACTGTTTGTATTGCCTTTCCGCGTCCCAAATTAAATATTTTTCTTTCTTTCTTTCTTTAATCTATCTTCACGGTTTTTATGATTGGAAAAAACATCTAGAACTCTTTATTATAATTATATATATGTTTATTATGATTGTAAAATACACAATAATCTTCCGGAATAAATTCTGTCTAAATAATGGTGAAGAATGCATCAAAATCTGTTGCGTAGTTTAGAGAACGATGCGGTCGCACAGACAGACGCGAAATGCGACTTTACTTTATTATAATATTTAGAGAATATAGAGATCTATCATAGAAGCAAAATCAATATGTCTAGCCTTTTCCCAACCCTGTTGGGGTCGGCTTCCAGTCTAACCGGATGCAACTGAATACCAATATTTTACATGGAGTGTCTGCCTATCTGACCTCCACAACCCTGTTACTGGGTACCTAGTACGATACCCCTTGGTAAGACTGGTTGTCAGACTTTCGGGCGATATATTATTATATAGAAACGAAGAACTCTTTATTTAAGTACGTTCGCTGCAATTCTGACAGTCCAAACTATCAATATACTGACTGACTAATATTGACCATGGCTGGCATGAGCCATTCTCATGATTCGTGCCGAAGCGTAGGTACAGCTAGGGAAATTAATTGGGTGCCATTTCATGCAACTGTCAAATTATGGCAGTTGTGATTTGAATATTCAGGCAATTTAAGTCGGTAGGTAGTTAATTTTTTTAACAATTAACTTCCCTGGCTTTACAAGATAAGTTTTTCCCTCAAACAAATCCTTGCAACTAAATATTTCCTTGTCCAACGAAGACATCACAAAACTCAAACAAAACACAATCTCCCCCAGCCCTCATTTACGAACACAGTAAATCGGATACTAAAAAGAAATATCTCAAACGTTCATGTTGTGACGTCACTGAGTCTTTACGGAGTGTCGGAAATGAAAGGGTAAAAATAAAACAGGTACGAACGTCGTCCGGGACTTGATAACTGAATCAACGGCTGTACAAATGCAACGAACTAGGAAACGGTAATGACAACAAACTAAATTGGATGCTGAACTGAATGTGGATAGAGATTTTTCTTTGTGAGTTTTCAATGTAGGTAAAGTGCTAAGATATTTTTTTGGCGCGTGGACAAATTCGGAATTAACGCTGCACTGTTGTTTGTTTCAATCTATTTTTTTTTTAATTGTCTTCAACACCCTCCTGTCAATTCATTCAAGCGCCAAAAGATCTATGCAATTATGCATATCTATGTGTGAAATCATAAATATAGGTACTGAATTACCTACATGTCCCACATTATAAAACTCGAACCTTTTCCCCAGGAAACTGGAATACTTCTAATGAAATAATGTGCATATTAAGTATGTAAGATAAACAGTTAGGTATAAGGAAAATGTATTTGTACCTACCTACCTATCGTCCATAAAAAGCTAGAGAATTGAATACATTGTTGGCATTATCCAATGAATAAACAAAAATATTTGTAAAGGTGACTTAGATGAGGACAAAGTTGGTGATGTTTTTTTTTTAATAATTAGTACAGAAAATAGGGCAAGAGCCATCTACGAGTACATCGTGGACTTTTTTATCTAGGTAAGTCACTGGGGACCGAAGAAAGGCAACGGACTAAAAAACGAGACTGACAACTCAGAACTAATTTATACAAAAATTATTAAGATTTTGTTTTTTTCTACAATCTCACTATAAACACTACTGTCGTTATCTTTTGTCATTGTATGAAATATGTTTTGTGTACAGTAAAGACTCAATTATAAATCAATAATAAAATTCTATTTGTGGATTTTTGAGAAAGTAGGTAATTTATCCGCAAATAAAAAAGAAACTAAATTAAAACTTTGATACCAATAAAAGTATCAACGCTTATATCATTCAATCTGTGTTTTATGCAGGAACGTTTTAATATAAACAAACTTAAAAATAATACTTTTCTTTTAAAAGTTCAATTTGTTGTATACGGAATGTCAGTATACAGTTGGAAACAAATAATTCGATTTATCAACACTTCATTGGCAGAATTTAATGGACACACTTATTTATTTTTGCCTTCATATTTCTACAGATTCTTGCTTTATATTCTGGTATTGAATTAATCTAAAATGTTGTTGTTATTTTGTGGCTAAGTTATAACAGCCGCACGGATCGATCGATCAGGTTAAGCTACGCTTACCGCGGTTAGTCCGTGGATGGGTGACCATCTTTACATACCAAGACCCCTCCGTGCCTCGGATAGCACGTTAAGCCGTTGGTCCCGGCTGTCATTCGTCGATCTTTGATAGTCGTTACGGGTCGTCAGAAGCCCGAAACTCTGACAACCAGTCTTACCAAGGGATATCGTATTACCCAGTAAATGGGTTGTGGAGGTCAGATAGGCAGTCACTCCATGTAAAATACTGGTATTCAGCTGCATCCGGTTAGACTGGAAGTCGACTCCAACTTTGTTGGAAAAAGGCTAGACAGTTGATGATTTCTGTAGACTTATAATAATGGTGCGTAGGTACCTACAAGGATTACTTTTGTGTGAGAATAAAACCATTGCTTAAGTCTGTTGACAAAACTAATACACGTCAAAAAGTGTTCCATGAATAATACAAAACAAGTGCAAAAACACGCAAAATGCCCTTCTAATAATATCATAGAAATCTTAATCGTATTCCATGTTCAAAAGAAAAAAATGTAAGCATCTATATCTTGTTATTCTGCACGAACCCTATCAATCTTTTCTCCCATCTTGTTATATTGGCGCCCTATATCTTCGTAGCTTGAAAGATATCTTCAATAATGAAAGTGTGAATAACAATGACCCTCGACACACAAAACTTGATCCCCACTCGATAGCTCGATACACACGATAGCCTAACATCGATATAGTAATTGGCAACAACAATATCGATATGAAAAATCGATTCGATAAATGGAAGCGAGCTAACGGTAATGTCACATTGCTTACAAACATAATTATATGCTAAATACTAAGAAAGAACGTAAAGTCTCATTAGCTATTGAATGTAGATGAGGGTGTGAGTGTACTGGTTAATTAATAAGTAACAGTTATTGTTTCTCAACGGATAACTGTGCGGCAGTAATATAATGACCGGGCGGAGTCATTCCCACGCCGAGTCCGCAATTTAGATAGCGTGCATCCGAAAATGCTCGATATGCTCCGATGACGACGCACAAATATATTATTTTTATTTTTCTCTCACTATACACTGTCTGGGAAAGAAATCGAGTATTTTTTTACGCAGCTGCAAGTGTGTTCAGTGACAGAGTGAGCCGTTCGTTTGACAGGTGACAACAGCTTGACTGTCCCGACAAAAGTCGATGGTACTCGTTAAATAGAACGTAAACCTGTTGAACTTTTGTGCAGAACAGAGAAAAGAAATACGTTGTGTAAAAGCTTTAGAGTAATGATCTCATTATTGGGAAATAATCGAATGAAGCTAGAGAGCGTAAGGGTGTATCTACACGGGTGCAACATGCGATGCACAAATATTTGACTGCATACCGATTGTGTAATGTAAATAGCCTTGTGTGATCGCTAAACTTTAAAGCGCGTTATGGAGCGGGCCATGCTCGAGGTTTCATTGAAGTATAAATAATTCAGGAATGTAGTTATCCGGAAAAGAACTGGGGTAGCCGACATAGCTTGCAAACTGTAGTAGCAGTGGGCTGGCCATGTTTGTCGAAGGGCCGATGGCCGGTGGAGCAGATGAGTCCAGCCGGTCGATTCTGAAACAATCTCACCGTGATAACTTAGGTGAAGTGAGCGGTCATTCCGCCTGATGCTAGGGATTGACACTCACTTCTAGCTCACTTCACCTAGAGATGTCAGCATCGAAGAGGGGGCCCACTAGGGCCCAAGCCTGCCGGGAAAGCGGGATCATCCGATTGGGGTACCGCTGACCCGGAACATAAAGGGCCAAGGAAGGAACACGGGTGGGTTTTAGTCAGTAAGAGTCTGACACTCCCTTCTGCTCCACCCAGAGCGGGAGGCGTCATTTGATGATTTCCCATCCACAAAAAAAAAAAAAAAGTTCACTTCACCTAAGTTATCACGGTGAGATTGTTACAGAATAGCTCAGCTGGAGCTGGAGACCGCGTCTCTACAAGCGTAGTGTGGGACGCCTCCCAGCTAGATGGACCGACGACCTTAAGAAGGTGGCCGGGACAAACTGGATGCGGAAGACCGACTGGGTGTTGTTGTGCAGCCTGGGCGAGTCCTATGTCCAGCAGTGGACGGCGGAGTGATTGGCTGAGTTGTAGTTGATGATCGCTAAACAGTCCAAGTTTAGCAATTTATACCACTAGGTACATTATACTGTACAAATGTAGGCCAACCATAAGACGGTTAAAACCTTTGAATCTAAGTACGAAAACTAGAACAAAATAATATATGAAACATTTGCAATATGAATACCTACTTAAACCTTTATATCAAAGCAGAGTATGAAAGTAAGTTTTAAAACACAGCTTCTGTAAGCAACGTGAATGTTTTCCATGTATTTTATAAAGGGTTGTTTTTAACAGGTACCTATGTATGTGTTACTAGTCACGGACGTGCATTGCTTTTAGGAATGTAAACAAAACGTAACAAGACTTCTCAGTACTTTCGCATTTCACAAGCATCAGGATTTTTGATGAAAGCTTTTAATACTCTTCCTACATACTTCAACGTTTTCTCTTTGTAATCTCTCGCTTAGAAGAAAATCTTTGGCTTCAAAAGATTATTTATTTAAAGCTCTGCGCATGTACCTTACAGTATAGAGGAGAATGTTTACACGTCTTCGTTTACGACCGTATGAGCTTAGACATTACCTTCCTTATCATAATATGAAAATACGTGAAATATTCATAAATTGATTAAAATCTTTATTTACGTGTGCGTTTTTTCGTTTTTCTTAAACTACTATTTTATTTTTTAACAGTAAATAAGTAATGTTGTTATTATATAAAAGGACGAGTTTATCAAGTGTGTTGCTTAGGGTCGAATAACTGTCACGTGTTTATGAATTCGGTAAAAAATTATTTTAGTAAAATGCAAAATGGAAAACAACCTGACGCGTTAAATAAATATGTATGATGTCTGAATATAACACTGGCATTATTTGAACGAAACCGGAGCGAGGTCTAAAAGTAAAAATAAATATAAATGTTACTGAACTTCACACATAACATCATATATTTAAATAAATTCCAGAGAAAATTACCTAGAAAACGTTACTTTTTGTTACAAAAGTAAATGTTTACAAAGAGCATTATAAATGCGAGTTGTTAGTTCCTAACTAGAAGCGCCGCGCCGTGATAAAAAATAACATCTAGTATTAATGACATCTGCGGCGCTATCGAGAGTTAAGGCTACGACACATTTACGCGATATACAATTCCTGGCGCAATTGGTGTTTGCAACAATTCAATTGAGCATAATATCATTTTAGAATGAATGCTCTGATTTACTGCGAGTCGAGATGCATCATTACAGAACACGGAACATGAAATTTCGCTAATCAATTCCGAACACTCGCTGCTCTGCATTTCCCTTTCGAAAATGGAACGATTTAAACGGAATTCGAAACTGGAACGTTTTAGATTGCACGATATATCGCGGGTGTATGTCGGTGCCCTTATAGCGACCGCAAAGCAGTGCCTGAGGGTTCGCGCCATAAACACGCCTCGCCTGGACTTTTTGCTCACTCCAGAAAGTCATTACAGCCTGGTACGTGTTTTCATTATAACCCCCGATGCGTTATAAGCCGTCTGTAACTAAAAGTGACGTTATTGACTGCGAATTGTTCTGAGATAGGTAGGTACCTAAAACCTCCCAATGTGGTTCGCAGACTGTTTTTGCCTCCAGCTTATTTATTGGTAAGTTATTGGGGTGGTTTTACCGTCCAGAAAGATTAAAGACTAGAAAAGATAAATGGCTCAATATTTAGTCCCCGCAGCTTTGAGCATTACATAAGAAAATAAATGTTTCTACGCCTCAAATAAAGGAGAACCAATTCTGAAACTCACCAACATCATTTTGTGATCAAATAGAATCTAATGAATCACTATTGTAAAACAGAGACACGCCAAGAAAGAATGTGCTGGATCTCAAAACCTGAATAAAGATTCCAGTTTCAATGCACTGTATTTTGTACACTGTTCTCGTTAGGTGGTATCACACATCCCTAATCAAACCCGACATCTATTTAATTAACTGGCAACTCTCAAAGAATTATCTGGATCCATTTACATGACACATAAGTGATTAAATCTGTAGGTAATACTTATAAGGCGAACCTTTGTACCCACCTACTCAAAGGATCCTCATCCTCTATCTGATTTCTTTGATCATTCATATGTGACCGGAATATAATCAGCTTGTACCTATCCCCGAAACCGTGAAAGAGGAACTCTGTTACAAGGCTTTTTGTTATTTTTCATAACTACAATATTATGAATATTTTTGTTAGAAATGTTTTTAGACGGCCATATTATGCTGAACATGTCGAATAATGTTCGGGATTGCGCTCCAGGCACTACGCCGGGACAATAAGTGGATGATAGCATATAAATCACGTAGTTTTATTCCGAGAAAGTGGGACAAATGGTAACATATAACGATATTGCTCGCGACAATGTCTTGGGTAATAGTAGTAACCAACCTTTAGTATCCAATCTAACATTTTAAGTATTTTCATAACAAAAGACTTAGGTCTTAGAACGATAAGGCCAAAAACAGCCTATATACAGCGCGTGCAGACTATCAAACTGGCCAACTTTTTCCATGGAACAAACATTGTCTCATACAAAACATCATTACCTACTCGACCCAAATGTATGGGACGGCTGATAATTTCTTCGCGAGTACGATGTTGGTACCATGGAAAGTTGTACAGTTTGATGGTATAAACCACACCCTTAAATTTGACCACACTTTTGTGATCCATGCTTTACAGAGGGTATTCTGACACCATATATGCTGATTTATTAGTAGACATATAGGATTACGTCACACGATATTGCATTTCCAATATTGGCCCGGTCACGTTATCAGGTATTCCGTCCATAAATTATTGGCAAACGTCTTGCCGATAACAAATTCGTCTTACATGTCCGTTGGGATACCGCGATATTGATGAGATAATATCTACCCACATAGTTATTCTATATTTTACTGCCTCTGAGGTACCGCTTCTAGAATTTGCAAGTTTCTGAAGCGATGGATAATATGAATTACAAAATAGCATTTAATGTTTTCATAGTTAAGACAAAGCTTGGGAGCTTTGTAGTAACTAAGTAGTGTTTAAGTACACGTTTAGCATACTGATAGAACCAGCATTATGTATTTCAGACGTGCGCAATGTTCAGTTTTTTAATCGCTGATAATTTTAACTAGATTTCAACGTGACCGAAATATTCTGACGAAGAAAATATTCATTGTAACCTAAAAACATAGGTTTGCTTGGTTTAAATTACCTTTGAAAAGTTGACTACTCACCGTATTCATGAAAACAGATGAACATCGCATGAAGTTATAAAACGTTTTAGTAACAAAACTTTCATAAAGGGGTATACATTAAAGTATCAGTGTAAATCTGTTCAACGAGCCTGAAAACCGATTCTCAAAGCTCAAACTTTGTTTCATAAACATGAGATGAGAGCCACACCACCACCCATGATACAAAGAATTAACCGTGCAGTATTCGTGAGAGTAACATGACCTGCACCGAAATATAGCACCAACGATATCGGTGATTGACAAACCGCTTCGTACCTCGACCAAAGCCAACAATGTCCGCGCGGCAAAAAAAAACATTGCTTGTCGGTTATTTAACTTTGGTGTGAAAGAACTCACGACTATTTTTATCTCGTTCCAATGATAAATATAAAACTAAAAAAAAAGCACATTCGTGATTCGATTACCACGATTATTGAGTCGACTTTTATGTGCGGCTACTTTTTTTACTCACAAATGCATACTTCGATGTCTATATAATTTTACGTCGGCTAGGGTTGGGAGAAGATTTCATTTTGAATCGAGTTATTCGAAACGTTTCGTAGTCAAATATTTACGTAGCATTAGAATAACCTTTGGCATTTTAAATCATAGACGTTTATTCGTTCCCGTCGGACTTTAGGATTATATGAAATGTATTATTTATATGACTTACTGCCAGCCCTATGCTACATAGCAAAGACTGTAATGTGTATCGGAGTGTGGAGGGACACAAAAAGGATCTATTTTTCTCATTCCATCGTCAGGAACCAGCCGGGCCACTTTTATCGCTGTTTTACTGTTTGCAATTTAACTTGAAGCGTTAAACTCAACGCGGGCGAACAAACAACAATAATAATAATCACATTTTAGCATCAATGTGTGTCACTTCTAGAATGTTATATTTGGTACTACTTTGTTTGTTTATTCTGGTCACACGATGATTTATAAGCTCTCAATAACTATCTTTTTTTTAATTTATTTTATTCTCTTCTCTGGATCTATTTTGGCTGCCCTTAAAAATCCGCAAGTTCTACTAAGCTAGTAAGCAGTGAAATAATCAAGCCTAAAAGCAATTAGATTTTTCGCATAAAGGCTTTCATTACTCCAATAACTGAAATCCAATACTACTAACAAATTAATGGGTATCATTTAAGCTATTACCAATTTAATTAGTTTTGTGTTTCTTAAATAATAGGGTTTGTCCTCCAAATAGTAGATCTGTCACCAAAATGTAGTCACCAAACAATGCAAAATCAGTTCCACAATAAATCACCTAAAACCCTGAGATATAAGGTCTAGTACCAAATAAATGTTTTTGTATGTATTATAATAGGTGTGTCCTAATAAGTATTTAAGCAAACTAATTTAAAGAGATCACCAATAGTAGTAGTTTTCTTATTCACCACGGATCGATTGATATACATAATATGTCGACGGTAGGGCTTGGTCGACGGAGCCCCGCTTCGCGGGGCTCCTACTTCTGGGTGGTTTATAAAAAAATAACCACGAAGGGGATGGCGGGGTCTCTCGACCCCGCCATCCCCTTCTAACCTAACCTGTCCGAGTCGGGGTGCCCTAAAGTCCAGATTGCATCCAGTTTCTCCTGGTAATTTGTCTCGGGTATCATTTAAGCTATTACCAATTTAATTAGTTTTGTGTTTCTTAAATAATAGGGTTTGTCCTCCAAATAGTAGATCTGTCACCAAAATGTAGTCACCAAACAATGCAAAATCAGTTCCACAATAAATCACCTAAAATCCTGAGATATCAACCTGGGAACAATTTTTGTTTATCTGAGAACGAAAATATTTCGTGGCGATACATCTATTTATTAGGTGATACAACTTGATGACAAATATAAATTTTGGTGATAGAAAATATAGTTCCCCAAATTAATGGATTGAATTACTTAGAGTGATTAGAAATTCAAACTATCCCCACCTACATTGTTCGATCGAGAAACAACATTTTCAGAAGAGAGAACCTCCAAATTACCAGATTTAGGGAACCCTAAGGTTCTAAATAAAATGTAAATATTTCTATAATAATGTATCTGAAACACAATTATACGACTCGGCAACCTCTCGATAAGAAAATAAAAAAGCTTAGAAATGAATTGGAAACATAAAAATGATATATAAAACCCATAAAAAATAACGTGAAGGATAAATCGGATACCCTCAGACAGGAGTGAATACATTGAGCATGAACCATGGAGCTTGTATATGCTAGTATGTATATACAGCAATTTGCGTCTCTTAAGAGGGCTATCACATTTTTTCTTGTATTGGAGTGTTTAAAGAGCCTCACGCTCAAATACAAGAAAAATTGTGATATTTATTTAGAACACTCCCGAGAGAAATAGTCAAACTTTCACGGGCATATATTTATTTCTTATTTTTTGGGCATATCTAAACCATAATCACACATGAAAACTCCCAGTTTAGATTTATTATACAGGAAAAAAATTACTAGTGCGCAAACTGTAACCATGAATTCAACATAATATGATTCCAGACAGTTTGCGACGGCTATCAAAAAAAAAAAAATTGTGTCGTAGAAAATTGCAATACCTGCGCGGTCAAAATGTACGGAACCATTTTTTTTTTAAATATCCGCCGAAGCGTAATCTAGGGGTCTAGTATTATATTATGCTGAAAGATTAATGTTTGGGCACTGTTTAAAACTGTATTGTTTGAGGAGGCGACGTTGATTGCGGCATCAGTAGCATTCTTTAGGTCAACAAAGGTACAAGTGAACGGGCACTTAGAACACTTCAAGTGGGACATGATCTGATCAGAAGCACCGCGCACGCACTAGGTGTTGGATGTGTCTGTAATTCTCCACTTCGTCAAATTTGCACTTCGTCAAATCATACGGTAAAATATATGATATTGGAAACCTGTCACATCTACGAAAGTCCGCAGGCCGTTAGAGTTGTGACCTAATTTTTCTATAACCTGCAATGCAGCTATAACTTACATCACTATTTTAACAGAAGAAAGACGCAATCTCGAAGGAAGAAAAAGATCTCACTCTACCTTTGAAGTGAACTTCTTTTGTTTTTCTTTGCAACCTTTATTGTGTCTGTATAAGGGAGTGTAGGGATAGAAAGTTCTTGATTCAAAAGCAATCAAATAAATAAAGAAAAATATACCAATATACCAATGGCAAAAACAAACGTTTAGTTAGGAAGTGTTTTTTTTTTTCGGAAATATGTATTTTTATTTTCGCACAAAAACATTTATTTTTCGTTCAACTACAGAAAATGTTGGTGCAAACCCACTTCAACTTCAGACAGGTAGGTTATCATCACAAGGTAGGTAGGTTTTTATTTAGGATCGGCGCTTCTTATCTTTTTTAGTTAATAGGTATTTAAACAAAAAATAATTTCATGTCACACTTCTTTCAAATCATTTTAGGTTAATCACCTAATAACGTCTCAAATACCATTTAAACGTTCGACGTAACATAACCTACCTCAATGCTGCGGTAATTTCAGTGCTAAGGTTATAGTAACATCGGCTGCATACAAACTCGTTATAAACATGTTCCACCTGGTCGTGCCCGTTGATGTCTATTGACCAGACGATGTAATTTATGCTGGTTATTTTTACGAACTAAAATCGTGGACGGAATATTATTACTGTTAAAGGTTCTTTGAAGAAGAAAGCTTGATACTGTATGTTAATCAATATGTCTTTGCTATTGTCTTTTTATCAGTGACAAATAACAAATAAATAAATATGAATATAAAGTATGAATACGAATTATGTTTTTACTACCTCCTGATAAGTTTTGATTAACTAAAAAAAATATATTTAAATTTTTTTGCTAATTGTTTCCATTCCGAATTATTTTTGATACAAATGAAATCGACCAGCATTTTCGACTTCAAAATATCTGACCAAATTAAAAATACACATGGCCGACTCAATTGAAGTCCATCCTAATAAAATTAAACATTTCAACACAAACCTTTCCACTTGAAAAGCTATTTCCTTTCAACTCACTTTACTGACCCATAAAACGTAGGTATCCTTTCATTTTTGAGCACTTTCCACTCTCGTGGTAAAAGCATGTGCATCTTTCACTTTCCGCTATCGTAAATGGTACATATGCAAGTTAAGTACTGGCTTTTACGGGGTTAGTTTATAGCCCGGTCGAGGTAATATTACATACTATTGTTCATATAAGAACTGAAGGTTACCCGACACATCAAATCGGAACAATTCGAGCTTTACGCGTGATACAAATATGATTGTCAACCTTTTTTATGATGCGATTGTCTGATGGGTGATTTGCTCGAAATTGAGTGAGTGGAAGGCCTTGTAGATAGATTGAAGGATATTTGGCAAAGGCTGTAGGCAGACGATAAATCCAAAGATTTATATTATGTGTGAAGCACAATGAAAACTCATTTGCTCTCGAATCGTCGTAAAAGCAAATTGGCATGGTACAATTAACTATTATATTACCACACGAATTGGAACATAAACTCGGTTGGCATACCAACAAAACTACAACAAAACGTAAGTACGACAACTGAACAACCGATACGTTGAAAACTCAATCGGGCACTCAGTTCTCTTTTACGACAAAGTGTGAAACAAACAAAAGACGTTCAATACGAACCGTGTTCTTGAACATGAGCTCGAAAAGACACGTTTAAACTGTGAGGTTTTGTCGAGAACCAACCCAGAACAAACTTCTATACAGGGAGTCTAAAGCTGTGGACTCACCGAGTCTACGAAGAAATCGTGACGTAACTGGGGGCCTACTCCCTATTCACGAAGTGCGTCGTTTCGGCCGAAGTTACGGACGTTTCCTACTCCGTATCACTTATGGACTTAAGATTAATCCGGGGCCCGAACTAAAAATTAATGACACTACGTTTAGACAGCTGTCCTTACCGCCGATGTGTTTTTGCTCATCCGGAAAAGTGAATTAATCGGATGTAAGGTCAGGGTTCGCTTTTAACACTTTGAGCGGGTCAACGTTATAATACGTAAAATTTTATAAACGCTATTTGACACAACGTTTAATCACGTCACCAAATATATGTCTTTCTTTAAAGAACGTGTACAAACGGCTGCGGTTTATACCAATTCCTTCAAGCTACGTCATCGCGCCGTATCTCTTTAAATTTTCGGACTGCTAGCGCCGCTGAAAGTGTTAAGTATCGAACTACTTTCAGACGGGCCCGTATTCTCGTTGACGGACTTAGAGGGTAGGCCCGTAGAGACGTGATTCTAAAATATTGAAATGCAACGCTTGATGACGTCACGCTGAACTAGCTGCTCGAAGGCTGCGTCAATGACCATGTTCGGGGTCATCAGTTATGGTATGAGGAACAGGGTGTAAAGTTCACTCATACCTTTATAGAAACAGGAGGATCCTCCGACCAGACGGGTGTTGTCTGGTGGGTAACTGCCCGACGATTAATGTCGGGACGTTGTATATGCTAGTTGCGCGGTAAACTCTGCTTGCGCGATGCAGGATTTTCCGTAACGTCAGTGTGATGCGTAGTTTGCATGTGGCGAGGTAGATACCGCTACAGTCTATTCAGAAACACAATCTCGTGTTCACGAGTTTATTGCTTAGCTGGTGATCAGATTGCTGTAACAGTGTGAGATGCATCGATAACGGTAAACATTTAACAGTGGCGTGTTTTGGCTATTACATCGTCTATCTCTCGAAGGTTTTCACGTAATTTTATATCTTGAATCATTTAGGAATCACGACCGTAAAGACATTTTTTTTTAAAGTAGATCTTTTATTAGAGATTATCTTGTATAACTAGATACCTACTCTACTTAGGCACTGGATATGAATGTTTTACTTAGCCCAAGATGTTGTATTTACGAATAGGTATTGCAATACTTACCGTGTATGTACTTATGTCTCCTGAAATCGATTCCCACAGCAGACAAAACTAACAAGATTCCAAAATAAAGTCTTTTCATTTCATACAACACTTGGAATCCTTTTTCTCACCCGAAGAGAAATAAATACGATTCGATCCGCTTCGCAATAAACTAACAAAGATCGGACGAACTTCTCATCCTGGGCTTAACACCGATGCTCCTAAACTTGGAAACGACAACGAAATAAACTTCTTGTTCAGTTCCATACAATATCATCGAACATAGGTCCTGATATTATAAAGGAAACCGAGTTATAATAATGTTATTAGTTTATCCACGAAGTTTTGATGCCAACCTATCAAAGTTTAAGAAAGCTCTCACCTCGCTATTAATTGAAAAATGTTATTATACTGTTCCAGCTTTGGCAAATGATACTTAATGTTTAAAAATTTTTAGTTTATTATTGTCTTGTTTTATTGTTTGTTTTTAACTAGTTTAGTTTTAAATTACATTTTACTTAATATTTGTACGCCTTCACGACAAAACAGGGCGCCCAAATTATGTTCACCTAACACCTTTATGTAATTACTTATGTTTTACAAATAAATATTCTGATTCTGATTCAAACAAAGGTTGTTCATGAATACCATAGGTAGTAGAAGTTTAGGAATTCTATTAAAAGCACTAACTTTAAGATCTTTAGAATTTGTTACAGCTATGATTAGTTTAAATATTTTCTTTATAATGTAAGTTATATTATATTTTTTATTATAATACATTTTTTTATTATGTACATTATTTTTTTGTTAGATATTTCTAACAACTCTATTTGCACTAGGTCCTACTAAATTAAATGATTAACTATACAAATAAGTAATATAGTTAAGTTCATAATCAAATTGGTCTCAAATTTTATTAGGAAGTCCTAAAGTTAATCAATTACTTGATTTCAATATCATACTTTTTGACAAGACCGATGAAGTGACTGCAGATTCGACCAAAAATAGTAGTAACATGACGAATTTAGTACATTTAATTTTTTTAACTAAACCTTCAAAATTAGAAAAAAAAATATGAACTTAGCTTAAAATTTCGCAGTAATTCTAGTTCAGATCTAATCTTAAGTGCACAAGAAACAGGTCATCGACATAAGTGTGTTTGTAATGATCTAAAAATGGAGTTTTAAAGCTTCGTCTGTCACGACTTTTCACGCGTCGTGACTTTGTAATGGGTGCCTACGAGAAATTGACAAGCACCTGACGGCCCTTGTATTGTACTGTTATAGCTCTACTAACGAACATACAGCCTGATTTAAGACGGAAATATTTAATTTTATAAATGTGGCAAGGACTGCAAAAGCTGTAGGTTTATATTTGTGTGAAAAAATGTTTAAAGCATAAAAAAACCATCCTCTCTTCCCCGCTCTTGTTCCACCGTACAATATTTAACACAATATTTTTTTTAAATACGTTTATTTTATGGCGGCCCGCTTATAATTTTTATTTTATTTTATTTTTATTATTTGTCGTTATAGCACATTCTGTGAAAATTTCAAATGTCTACCTATTACGGTTTGTGAGATACCGCCCCCTGACAGACAGACGGACGGACAGCGGAGCCTTAGTAATAGGGTTCCGTTGGCATCCTTTGGGTACGGAACTCCAAAAAAACACTTATATGCTTGTGTTAGAAAAACAGTGTACTTCGGTATTTCACCTCCAAATAAACAGTGAAAACTAATTTTGCATTAAAAATAAAGCTACCGTGAAAATAAAGTGACCCAGTTAAATCAATCGCAACGGTTTTCAATCGGAAAAAGGTTGTCTGAAAGCTGTCTGAATAATTTTAGACATAGGTTTAAACAAACTGAAACAATATTTCAATTATAAATTTACTAGTATTAGGTACCCAAATACGATGCCTATAAACCTAAAAATAATTTGAAAATTAATGTATAACCGTCATAAATATTACCTCAACAATCCTAACAAAACAAATAGTCGAGATGTCATAACTTTCGAGACGAACTACAAAAACCCTAGGTTCTTGCGTACTTAGTCCTCACGGTAACTGAAAATAGATTTCTACTGAGAAAACTTCACAGTCCCTTGCTAAATAAAAGTCTTGGAACGAAGAACGAAGCATGAGATCAAAGTTCTGTTCTAGGAGCAAGGCTTAGTACACACGACCTCTGGTTTAATATTACAGTTCGCGACATTGTAACAGAAGTGCAGGCGAGACTTTGAAATATACGAGCGACATGCGTTTGTTAGGTTTCTCTGTATGTAGGGTTGTATTTTATTTCTGTTGAATTCGCTTGCAAAAGGTGTTTTGTCAAATTCCAAAAAAGCTCTAAAGAAACAATGCAACTTTTTGTAATGACTACATTTAAAACATGATTTAAAACTTAGTGGATCTTCATTTTTTTACAGTTATCGTGCATAAAACACAGAAAGCTTTTGAAATCTTCTTCTTTTATATTGTGGAAATCCCGCTACTTTTATAAGTTAGATAGGTACCTTCTATAAATATAAAATGTATTAGTTTGAATTAGTTTTAAGACCTTAAGACCAATGTCATCAAATGCAAATAGAATTTTATGTAAGCTGCATAACAATTTAAACGCAGTAGGTACAACTCCAATTTGAGTATTTTAAATAAACTCTTAATTGGAGTGCAGCCTCTTCAATTCTGCTGTTATCACACCGAAGCTCCATCCACCGAAGTTCCGTAGAACAATACCTACCTAATAACAAAACTATCTTAATAAAACAAAGAAAAATAACGTAAAGATGGACTGTAAAATATCGATTATATCCGATCGTGTACACCAAACTTTATTCAATCACTGTTTCTTATTATAACTTCTATATTTTCTTTCTGAACGAAAAAAGTTATCGCAACCTAGAATTTTTATTATATTCCTTGACAATAACAGTGGTAATAAATTTAATGAACGTCCATGTTACGTCCTTCACTGAACGCATCCGTTGCGAACCTTTTTTTAAAGATCGGAAAATTAAAAAGTTTGTAAGACATGTGGACATGCAAGCCCTTAGGTTATTTCTGTGTCGTAGTAGCAAAAAGCTCTGCGTCTACAATTTTATATTTATTAAAAATGTGCTTTTATGAAAGCACATTTTTAATTAAGTACCCACATAAAAATCGCTTTTCTGTTTATTTAAAAATTAAATTATACACCACAGTAAATATTTCATGAATACGAGACGACAAAATATAAAAGTTTCAGTCATAAATCAATAATAATAAATTAAGTTAAAACTTACCGATAGTAACTCGATCACTTGCGGAAAAACTTCAATGCTACGAGTTAATTAAAGCATTTTAACTTGGAACATAAATCACGAATAATTCCCGCCTATTTATTTTTATTGTCCAATATTTTTTTTTATTTAAATTCAAGCGTCGAATGTCATGCGTTCCGTTCGTCGAGTTCAGCGAGCGTAGTCGCGCGCGCGGGCTCCGGCTACTAAAGGCGGGAACACACTGCGAGAACGGCGTCAGGCTGCGCCAGTGCCCCCTCCGGCTATCACTCTACTTTCGGTTATTCTCTCGCCTCCCTCGAGACAGAGACCGATTTATCACGGTGGCGTATCTGTGTTAGCTCCTAGACAATCCAGACTCAACTCGAGGTTTGTCGTGCAATCTTTCTTATACCGACCACCTTACGTACCGCAAGTGTACTCGTTGCTTCAATAAAACGTCACTGACCGCATAATGTCGCAGATAATGAGTTTGAAGGCACACGAAAATTGTTCGTTAGCCGAAAAAGGCGATTTAGTTGCAATCAGGACGGGCTTAGCGAAATCATTAATTTTATCAGATTCTTAACTGTTTCTTGCGTGACAGGGCGTTGACCTCTCACACTGGTCCAGTTACAACGGTCCAAACATGTAAAACGCTCATTAGTAAGTACCTAAATAATCTATTCTATAACATAGCATTAAGTTTTCGAGCTTTTAAACTTTAAATCTGTAATTTATAGTTTCAATTAGGCTTTGGAATATTTGAGATCGAAATCCGGATTACTTAAATAATCCTAAGTTATGGCTGGTTTAATTTTTGTAGGTCACGTGACGATTGTAATTCTCAGCCTATTCCATAAATTACGATCCGTGTCACCCATTCTATTTACAAAAAACAATACAGTATACAATGTACACCGCAAGACAAACGTATCAGCAGTAACACCATCAATTATAACCACACACAATAATTAATTAAGGAAAGAGCCGATCACGCTACTAATATATTTATCTAAGCATTAATAATGTCTAACATGACGCTTCAGATTCAACGTTGACCTAATTTCTTTGGCTGCAATTGCTATTGTATTGTTACGTTCAAACGCGGACGGACGAAAGTAAATTTCTCCTAATGGGTCAACCTGAATACATATAATATGCTTATTAGTATGGAAAGGACGTGTGACATGCACTTGTAAAGTGTATTAGTACGTAAGTTGACATATCAATTTGTAAAGTCATTATTATTAATTAATTAAAGGAGGTCGGAGCCGTTTAGAATTTAATATCCTGATTCATGAATGGATATATATATGGTTTAATTGTACCGGTTTTTTAATCACCATACGATGTTTGTTCGTTTAATTTTATTGTCTAACAATATTGTTTTTTGTGGTCGGTATTGGTGTTAGTTTTTGATGAATATGAAAGCCTGGCGACCGCGCGATCTGCCAACGTTTCATTAAAATATAAAAAATGGAAACAAAAACCTTTCCAGTATAAAAATTGGGTTGTAAAAGCTGTATTAACATTTGCATACACATTTCCGAAATTGTGACCATCATTGTTAACGATACCTTTTTATATTTTGAAAAACATATTTAGTAACTAGCGCCGATAGGAGGTTACTTTTCCGGACGAGTTTTAAGGCAAAATTAGGCATGGTCAATGCAAGTTTGAGGTATTGTTTTTTGTCTATCGTGACATCTTCTCTTAATTTTTCATAGTCCCATTATAAACCTCACCCTATAGTAAGAATTATTGCCGATACGATGTAACTTTTCCGGGTGAGTTTTAAGACAAATAATCATGTTCATAGCAAGTTTATTTATTTATTTATTTAACACTTTAAGCACACAAATGTACAGAGGCGGACTTAATGCCATAGGCATTTTCTACCAGTCAACCTTTGGGTGATGCACAGACAAACAGTGGCAGGTTCGGGGTAGGTATTGTTTTTTGTCTCTCGTGACCTCTTTTCTTAATTTTTCATAGTCTCATTTATAACCTCACCCTATAGTAAGAATTATTTACTTCTTCGGGCCTTTAAATCAGGAAGCTCACATTCCTAACCTTTTTTATGCAATCAAGTCCGAGGTCTCGAAGGGTCAGTCTGAGGATGATTGAATAAGCTACAAAGGGAAAGTTACCCAGTTTGCATAAAACATCGCAGCCAGTTTGTTTTTGAAATTAGAATAACAGTCCCTTGTGTACTGCCAACGACTTTTCTATTTCAGTCCCTTAAATTAATCACTCTCACACTGGAATATCATTACAATCTGTTGCAATAGAGAAATGTATGTAGCAGAATTTAACCATGAACCATTTTCCTAAACTTTTAGGGAAAGGTCAATCAATAACGACCCTTGTGCATTTCAATTTAATACCATATACAGGGTTATTGGTAAAACACCATCAACCTCTTAAGGGGTCATTGTACTCGCCATTATGAACAACTTTTACTATGGCACCAAATATGAAATCGCAAAAAAAGAAATCAGCTGGTCCCTACATTTTGACGAGTTCTGCAAACATTAGGGAACGGCAGATTTTTTTTTTTGCGCGATTTCATATTTGGTCCCATAGTAAAACGTTGTTCATAATGATGAGTACAAAGACCCCTTAAGAGGTAGATGGTGTTTTACCAATAACCCTGCATAGCGCAATAAATTGTATCGCAATCATATATTTACCTTCGTGCGTCAGAATGTTCCATCTCCACTAGAGACTAAAGCCATATCAAAAATAGTAATCAATTGTAGAAAGCCAGACGCAAATACAAACAAAGTTCTATTTGCAGAATGATCTAAGTTATGACCTGCGTAACGTTCGCTAAACAACACAAAGCGATCCGACCTTAGTAATCATGTCAACGAAAGCTTCCCACGAGAATTTTAAAAAGTAAGTACAAGTAAAAACCACAGAATTGTGTCCTTCATCTAAAATTTAAAACAGCTGCCTCTCCGGAGTTAATTGCTGGTGAACCGAGTCTTTGCAGAACATATGAAATGTTGGTGGTCTCTGCAATTGTTCGGGGATACAGTTTTTTTCACAACAGTGGTAAAAATTTGAATATGAAATCATATTTTCTTTTCTAAAGTAGGTACACTTTGTGTATTTTGGAATATTATTTGCTGTGTATTATATTAAAAATCTTTTAAAACTTGTTCTGAATCCCATCCATATGTGACACTTACCCGGTCCATACATGTTCAAGTTATGAATATATTACATATTTTACTAGCTGACCCCGCGAACTTCGTACCGCCTAACATTTTTTTTATTATTTTTCTCTCCGACAGTCCTCGTCCTTCAAGGAATATTCTAAAAAAAGAATTAGCAAAATCGGTCCATCCGTTCTTTCTTGAGTTATAAAATTACAACGAAAATTGGCATTGATTTTTATAGATAAGGATAATAAGTTCATTATTTGTTTGCTTTTAACAAAACGTATACCGAAACCAACTAATATAATAAAGTGATTGATATGCGCGAGTCATTTTCCAGTGCCTAATTAATGTGTAAAAACATTGTGCATCCAATTTTCGCGTTCATATTTTGTTCATACAAAATCGTGTGCGATTGGAGCCAACGAATATCGAAGTAACAAGAACATCTAAGTACAATACTAATCCGCTACATCAATGTCAACAGAGAGCGACTTAGATTTATCAAAGCTCTCCTCCACGTCTGCTACTAAAATAATGGCAGAAAATCTTTTAAATCTTATCTTATCAGTTATTATTCAATATGTACACTATGACTCGCTGTTAACGACTTAAAGTTGTGTATACGATTATATCCGACGTCTATACGTCGAATATACATGTGTGTAGTACCGGATTGGACTTAGCTTTAAAAATCACGATTTAAATCGACCAAAATTACACTAATTTACTTTCAACGGCCACAAAACTTCTTTGGAAGCCTCCTCCAAGCTCCTTGAAAAACCTTGACTGCGGCTTAGTTATGCACGGCACGTCTTGTTGAAATATATGGAAATTAGACAGCTCGCCCGCGCCCCAGTTTGTTCCAGTAATTCTCTGATCTATTAGCAACTACCGTGACTTTATTAGGCCCCGATTTGTAAAAGAACAATGCCTACAGCTACAGGGTCACAAGACTTCGTTCCCTCGGATTTCTGTCTAACTAATTTCAAAGTGATTAAACTTTGCCCTTTTCTGTCCTGATGAGCTTGGCCGATTTTGTAATCCTAAACATTTTACTTGAATTTGCGACATTTAAATTGAGCCGTCGTCGTTCCTTTGGTGGAGTATCAAAGGGTCTATGGGCATAACTTTCAATTTGTTTTTGTTGCCTTCTGAAACTAGTTTCGCTAAGCCAACGTGCTCGTTTTGCATTCGCATTTGTTTTTTTTTTCTCATTTTTCACTTCAAGCTTCTAGTAAATGATCTTGTGATATTGAATCTGGGAATTGAATAATCCTTTATAAACCTGTATAACTTCAATAATATACTGGTGTTTCTTCTCAAAGTATTCGGATAGGAAACACCAAGTCTCATCTAGTTTTTAAAATATTATTGACGAGTAAAAGTGTTTCTTTAAACCTTCATACTTACAGAAATAAACATCATTTCTCACCATCATTTATAAATAAGGGATGGTGTTATACAGGGTTACTTGGGGGTCCAAAATTCAACAAATTGAACGCCCCATATGTATGGCCGTTTTTTTTTTTGAACGAGTCTAAATTTTTTGTAGCTTGAAATGAAAATGTTGGTAAGACATTATTCTTAAATCGCTCGAAATTTTAATTATTTTGTTGACTTTAGTACTTTTAATTATGTCCATAGCTTAATTGAAGTGCCAGCTACGATATCGTTTTTTAATGGTACCCATTAAATACGTAGTTTTTTTTTTATATTTGGAAATAAATGTCAAATTTTGGGTAAATGTCTAAAAACCCTTAAAATTCAAATATCTCGAAAACTATTGAATTTCGGCCGTACATATAGGGGGCTCAATTTGTTGCATTTTGCCCTCCCTATCAGCTCCTGACTGATATACGTCGGATTACAAGTAACCCTGTATAATGATAAAAAAAGTTGAACAATATTTATTTGCTACAAACAGCATTTTGTCTGATGTGTGATTTTTCCTAAACGTGCGGATCACTGACGACCAGCAATAATACAGTTGTGTCCGCTACCTACATGTCGGTTCGCCACATGACAAAAAGATAGAAAAAGCCTTGCACTTAGAATACAAAAGATTCCAGGAAGAATATTCTGGAAAATTGTGAAATGAAAAAGAACATGATCAACGCAAATTACCTCATAATGAACAAATAGACCCTAACCCCTACAAAGAACAGATTATCGAAGTAAAAGAAGTTGAAAAACCAGGCCACCACGCCCAACTCCTCACTCCAGGGAAATCTAACGCGCTTGGTACCGCAATGAGCTTCATCATAAGAAATAAAACCTACGACGTCCTTTATTTTCTGCACGTAATTACATGTCATTCTATTAGCTATGAATAATGGGAACACTAGCAATCCCTGAAGAGCGATTGTGGCAATAAGTAATTTTTTGCCCAAGCTTTTTTTTATGGAACACTCATAAACTCCATTTTTTTTAATTTCGGGTAGACTGGGCAAAAGGTATAATATGTCCAGTTGGGCCAACGAATGGTTTTGTTCAGTCATAGACTACCTTGTTTTATCTGGAAAAAAAATACAGAGAAGTAATTTTAGAAAAGCAGATTCGTTGGTCATTCTTGGCAATGTTTTCTATCAGCCGTAGATACATAAATTATTTATTTATTATTCACAAAATCCACAGCTCTTTGCAATTTTATCTTAATTTATATGTATAAACTAGTCTTACAGCCAATTACGGATTTACAATTTAATAGCTATACAATACATGCAGCACAAACAAACATACAGAATGAAGTGAACTGCTAGCACCATCTAAGCATTGTATCATATCATTGTAGCATCTAAGTGTACAGTGTGGGTGAGTATGTAGGAGTGTGCATGAGAAGTTGCGAATGGGTGTGTGTGAGTGGTATGTGGTGATTGTCTGTATACCTTCTGTTAATTTTTTTTTTTAATTATTTCTTCTTCATTGTACACAAAAATCCGTTATCAGTAATTTTCACTGCTTATGTAAAGGCCAATGTTATTGTTTAATTTAAATATCTTTAAAATTCTTGTAGTTAGCAATAACAGTATTATTCCAAACTTTTTAACCGACTTCAAAAAAGGAGGAGGTTCTATATTAGGCTGTGTTTTTTATTTGTTACCTCAGACTTCTGTCATTTATACCGATTTGAAAAATGATTTTGTTTAAAAGGATATATATACTTCCCGATTGGCCCCATATAAATTTTGGTCAAGTTATGATGAGTGATTTTTTGAGTCAGTTTCAATAAAACGTATTTTTTCCACTTAGTGTATATTGATGTAGTTGTAATAACTTCCTGTCACTGTTATTTTCATTGCAAATAGTGTTATATGATTTTGTTCGGGGTAGGTATCACAACTGAAAAGTGAAAAATAAAAACCTAATCCAAAAAAAAATCGCTACAATGTGAAAAATAACTAAGTCGGAATTTTCGTTTTTTCCATCGACTTTCGAAATTACTTATTTTTCACATTGTAGCGGTTTTTTTTTTTTTTGGAAGCCAGTGGTTATTTTTGTGAAAAAGTTTTGTAAAGATACAACATGTTCGAAGTTTTCAGCCATCTCTCGCATTCGATTGAACAATTTCCTGTTATCTTGTGCCGTGCTGTCATATTGGCTATCCGATTATACGATTCATCTTTACTTGAACGCACAGACAAAACAAAACTATAAAGCCTGCAGTAACATTAAATTGTACAAAATAAACAATTCGTTATTTCTGTCTCTTTCACAATAGCACCGGTAAGCAAGTAAATGAGCATCTTTCTATGCGAACTACTCATTAAAGTTTAAAACTGGCAAGTATAAGATGGACTTTCCGATAGGGTTCCGTACCTATCCAAAATATCTGAGAATCACATAGAATAATAGAATAGAACAGAATTTGTTTGCATAGAAATTAGATACGAAAAAAATCAGATGTTTTATAATAAGAGATCCTTATACACTCTACCTTAAATAGGCGTGCAAACATTTAGTACAGGTGCTTATTAGTCTAAAATACTGTCAATATGAAAAATCTGAAAATAACATGGCCAAATAAATAAAATAAAGAATTAAAGAAATGTCATGATTATTTAGGTAACTATAAAGTACTTATATCTACTTATCTTCTCTTATCTTATCTTCTTTGTTTTTTAAGTGCTAATATGTTTTTATATACACAAAGTTGTAATATTACTACATTTCTATTATAATTTTGAGAATCTTTGCCATCTCTCTAAATTCATTTTTTCACATTTCATCTAAAAATCATCAAATTCCTCCAGCCAGCACTATTTGTGCAAACTAAAATTCAACTGTACCAATTTCAGTTCTGTAATTGGGTCGCCACTTTAATTATATCAAACAACTGAAAACGTCAAACTGCCACACCGAAAGGGGCAGCTATGATAAAAACAGACAGACGGGAGTCACGAACACGATTTCAAAAATGTTCTCTTCTGAAAATTGGATGGATCTCTAAAACAGACAGTGAACAAGAATACGCAAAAGTTGTAAAAGAAAATTTTCTTTTTCTTGAGTTACTTCGACTTTTACCTGTGTATTATTACGGCTTGTATTATTTATGTGGAGGTTCTATCACGTTTTATAAGTGATAGATTTTTTTTTATAGCAAAAGTCTTCATCGCAATGTGTGTTTTACCTTTAATATAATAATATTTATAATAAATAAATAATAGAATCGAAAGAGAATATTTTCAGCAGGCGTAGCATGAACACCGTGTTGTCGACGGAAAATTAGACAAAAATGACGTTCCGTGTAGACAGTACGACGGCAGCAAAGTTGAAAGAGTCAACTGCACTTTTTACGAAATTCACTCTTTTACATAATTCGACTCAGAATTATTTATGAAAAAAGCTATGTCTATTCTTCTTAGAAATAGAAAGCGTCATGCTACGCCTGCTGATGACGTGGGTTAAAAAGCTCTATTAGCTTTTTGTCTCCTTTCTGTTTCTTGTTTTCCCTGATCTGAGATTAGCATTTGGTATCTAATCAAGACTAGACCACCACCGTTTGCTTTATTTAATGGTTTATATGACAAATCCAGGTTACAACTAAGTAGTTTCCGTTCCCGCTTTTCTTTTTGTTCTGATGTATTATTGAAGGCATATCGAACTGAACTTCTGTAAGACTATCCGGTTCTCATATGCAAAATTTATTGTCCGTTTTTTTTTAATCTTTTTTTAAAATAAGTATACAATGTGGCGCTACAACGGTGACTTTAATTTAATACACGGGTAGGGCTAGTGCCCATTAACCATATAAATATTGATAGGTTAAAATAATACGTAAACTGAAAAAAAAAATTTTTCAAACAAACTAAATAATAAAAAAGTCATTAAAATTGGGATCACCCTTGCAAAAATTCATTCATGAAATTACTTACCTAGCTCGCTTACGTTAACTCGGAGCGGCAACGTGTCGGTTCGCGGGCTGGCAACCGCGCATCGCGTCTTGTACCTACTCGTGATCGGTCCGATTCTTTGACGGCATATTATCAAAGAAACCGAGCGGCGCAAGTGGTACAAACACTTATCACATCACCCTCTCTTGTTACTATTAGTAATAACTGTCATCACTAATCACTGCCATCACGATCATAAGTTTACACAAGCACTAATAGCACAAATAAATGCGTCCGTATCGCAAGAGGTGTAAACGTACCTACTAGATAAGAAAACGAAAACCAATCAAAGTGTCTTTATCGCAGTACCATGATCTAATTACTATCCTAATTACACAAAAAGAAATAAATAAAACAATAGCTAAGAGTCTTTTTCGCGACGTAATTATGCGCACTAGAGTAAATAAGTGCGTCAAGGACACGGGTTCGACTAGCACTAGAAAAGCAAAAAAAGAATTCGTGTTCGGTGCGGCGGGTGGGTGGAAGGGAGAGCGCGCGTCGCCTGCGCTGCTCGCCAACAAAGGAAATTTCCTTAAATTCGCCTACTCTATGCATTTGTTTCATCCTAATAGTATTGCTTATTCGTTTTAATTTCATTGATGCGAAGTTATGATCCGTGACCGAGGGAAATGACCGCTGCGCGACAGTTCTTTAAGTACAGGTTGCTCTAAGATGCTATTTCCTAAATTCTTTAATAAATCTGTAAATAATAACGTTTAATGGAAATAAAAAATTGTCATGAAACGAAAATGTGAAAACGTATATGTGTGTTAAATTAAGGTCACCATAGCAGCGCCACGCTGTATAGGTATATTTTTTTTTAAATAACGTTGCCCCACACTAGGAATTTCTCCTGTATCGTGGGTGCGTTTACAAACATTTAAATTCACATACACAAACAGCCAGACCCGGAACAACTACTTGTAGGTCATACAAATATTTGTTCCGTGCGGGAATCGAACCCGCGACACGCTGCGCAACAGTCAATCGATTAACCACTGCGCCAACCATGCCGTCATAATATGGTCATATGTCAATAGGTTTGCCACCTAAACCTTTTCCAGTATAAACATTTCTGTATTTAAATTTTTGTACACATACAAGCCTGGTGTATCACAATATTGTACTCAACATAATATCAATATAGACTTCTTAGAGACAACCTTTTGGTTTCTAAGCTTGAATAGAACTAACCTAGAAAACTAGGCAAACATCAATTTCCATTCCGTTTCATTATAAAACCAGTACTTTTTCGGTAAATAAATGTCAAATGAGATACTTTTAAACTTCATGACTACACTAATACAAAAATCATTTGAGGCAAATCACATACTTTCAAACTTATATTTAGTATTTAAAATCACTACACATCTTATTAATATTTGAAAGAAAGAAAAATATTTTATTTGGGACACGCACAGAAAATACCAATAATAATAAAAGAAAATAAAATAAAAAAAGAACATTAAATCTAGCAAAATCATGAAAACAATAAAAAAATAATAAAGAGAAGACCTGTGCGACGCCAAAAAGGCTCCTAGCTCAGCATGATGCTGAGATATTTGAAAAACAAACAAAATATACCGCAGCGCTGGTATTCTGATAGGGCCCGTTGTGATGCCACAGACACACCTACGGACATAAAATAAATCCCACTAAAGCACATAATTTCTTATAAAAAATACTAATAAACAGAATAAACAATAACATATAATAAGAATACTAAATTAAATGAAAACCATATTTCTCAAGATATAGGTAGTCGAATATTACGATCGACCCACACCCGACGCACGCTACAGACAATAGTCTGTCTGTAGCATGGACAAGGCTTTGGTGTATGACAAACGAAGGGACGCGAGCGCAGGCGATGCAATAGTCTTTCAACGCAAAGTACCTTATATTGATAGACTAATATAGTTTTCTTTTTAACAATGGACAACAAATACAGCATCAGAATAAATAATACTTTATAGTCGAGTGAATATTATAAGATAAGACAAGAAAGTAGCGCAAATAGATAATTAAAATGTAGCGTTGTTGTGTATCGTATTTGGAAATCATGACAACAGATACACCATTCCCAAACCCTTTACGGAATACAACGTGTTTTTTTTAAATGTGATTTCATTGATATTTCTCGACACATCCGTAGCATTGGTCTGCAGGCTACCTATGTTTAGATTGTCGGAGTTCGGATTATACAGACGTAGGTAACTCTTGTTCACACATATTCGTTGTCTGTACGTAGGCTCAAGGGGGTTACGGTCGGCTTTGAGTTTCGGGTTAGCTTAGCTACATGTCACTTCTTACATCAACCTATATCATATAAATGTATATACAGGGTGTCCAAGAACCTGGCGTCCAACTGGATTCCCACGATGCCCCAAGTTCTAACAGTACTCAGAAAAATATTTTAAAAAATCCACCCCATGTACTTACAGAATTATACTGATTTCAAAAAAAAAGGGGAAATGAGCACCCTGTGACATACTTTTGAATGCTGTGACTGCTAATGCTGATAATTTCGATATTTCTTGGAGGTTTTGTAATCTAAGGTATTGCTGTGTCTAAATAGAATGTAAAAATAAAGTACTTATTGTACCATTTTAAAATAAAATATTATTTTAACTAAAGGTGATATGGAAAACTATTGAATTTCGCAACTTTGACCGACTGTAGTGTAAAAAAAATGTACCAAAATAGTATGGCAAGTGACGTCAAATTTTGACGCGTTTATTCCTCTTTTTAAAAAGGTATAATACTTACACATTAATTTGAAAAAAAAAATTTTGATAATATTTTTACTCAACAACCCAATTTTTACGAAGTGCCTACCTACTAACGGTAACTGTCGGACCCTTTCTTATCTTAGAAACTGTTATGTTACTACTATTATTTACTTCGGTTCCAAGAGTGAGCAAGAAGGAAATACACACAGGTAGATGGGTTCCCAGTAGAATAAAAGCAAAGAATGTTAGTTTAAAGATATTTTATTACAATAAATGTTCAAAATGTTGACCACCCGCGGCAATACAAGCTCTCACTCTCCTTAAAAAGGACCGCTTTATGTTTCGCGAGTAACTTTTTTGACGTATCACCTGCACTGCTTGTGTTATCTTCTCACGAAGGTCAGCGATGTCATTAATGGGCTTCGCATAAACGAGCTCCTTCATAGTTCCCCAGAAAAAAAAATCCAGCGGATTTAAGTCAGGTGAGCGGGCTGGCCACGGGATTGTTCCTGATCGCCCAATCCACCTGTTCGGGTATTGCTCGTCCAAAAACTCTCTAACGGATACGCGAAAATGTGCTGGACAGCCGTCGTGTTGGAACCACATATCTGGTGGGGTCTCTTCTAGTAAGTTTGGCAAATCATTTTGAAGAAAATTTAAATATGATTCGCCAGTCAAATTCTCGGGCATCTCAAATGGACCAATAATATTCCCACAGAGAATACCGGTCCACATGTTCACTTTGAACCGGTACTGGGATCTATCTTCTCGCATCAAGTGCGGATTTTCCACATGCCACTCGTGCAAGTTGTGTAGGTTCATGTAGCCATCCTTCTTAAATGTTGATTCATCTGACCACAAAATTTTGTCGATAAAGTTTTCGTCTTCTCGATGTTTTTGCAGGATTGTTTCACAAAACGCGACTCGGCTCGGATAGTCTCGAGGTAAAAGACTTTGCACTCGCTGTACGTGGTACGGATGATATTCTTCTTTTTGGAGAATACTGTGTGCTGTGCTCTTCGGTATCCCCGTATCAGCTTCTATTCCTCGCACAGAGATGCTTGGATTTGCCGACACCGCCTCTAAAACTTCATCGCGTATGAAGTCATTTACGGGTCGTCCTTCACCAGCTACTTGATTGGGGAACCGCCCGTCACATAGTGATCTGTGCACATTAATGAAAACTCGATGGTCGGGATATCGCGTAGCCCTCGGATACCTTTCTCTGTAAAGTCTCGCTGCAGCTCGTCCATTACCTCTACATTCTCCATAAATGTAGTGCATATTTGCGTATTCTTGCGGAGTGTAGGTCGCCATGGTAGCACACACAAAACACAAACTGTCCAAACACAGGCAAAGGTCGTCGTAAAGAGTTCGTTTCAAAGTCCAGAGCACAAAGAGTAATCGAGTCCAATAAACAAAGCTTTTAATCGTAGTACGTGATCAATGGTAACAATAAGAGAGAGGTGCGTAGTAACGGCAGGAGGCAGTGACGCGTACTGACCGTACTGTTATCCTAAATAGCACGATCCCAGATAGCGTCACTATCTATCTCACTCGCACCTCTAACCTTTTTCTCCCTCACTCTTACCTGAATAATGGGGTACCATAAAGAAGAACCAGCAAATCGCAAAGATAGTTTCTGTCTTGCTCCCTCCTGTTGTAATAACGAATCACTATGGTGAGATGCGTGCACATACCGTCCCTTACGGTCTAACCTGTTTTTTGAGAGGCCTGTTGTTATTTTTATGAGCATACAATAGTAATTCTTTAGAGGTTAGATTCAATTCGTCGTAAATTTTTCTTTCTAAGAATTCTGTAAGACATCGTAAAAATTGGGTTGTTGAGTAAAAATATTATCAAAATTTTTTTTTTTCAAATTAATGTGTAAGTATTATACCTTTTTAAAAAGAGGAATAAACGCGTCAAAATTTGACGTCACTTGCCATACTATTTTGGTACATTTTTTTTACACTACAGTCGGTCAAAGTTGCGAAATTCAATAGTTTTCCATATCACCTTTAGTTAAAATAATATTTTATTTTAAAATGGTACAATAAGTACATTATTTTTACATTCTATTTAGACACAGCAATACCCTAGATTACAAAACCTCCAAGAAATATCGAAATTATCAGCATTAGCAGTCACAGCATTCAAAAGTATGTCACAGGGTGCTCATTTCCCCTTTTTTTTTGAAATCAGTATAATTCTGTAAGTACATGGGGTGGATTTTTTAAAATATTTTTCTGAGTACTGTTAGAACTTGGGGCATCGTGGGAATCCAGTTGGACGCCAGGTTCTTGGACACCCTGTATAAGGGGACGAAGCCTGATTAAGTGGCTTCATCTCTTTTATTGTTCAGTGAATTATTTGGGACTTTTGGTGTCATGTTTTTATTTTTCACGTCGACAATCCCGATAGAAAGCAATAATTAAGGTAAGAAAAACAATCGAAGCTAGTTTCTGTCACTTCTAAACTGTCATAAGTCAGTTCTGTTATTTTTTTTATTTTTCGTCCCGCTGCATTTTTTTTTTCGTTTTCTGTCGTCTCGCTCTTCTAAAAGGACATCCAAATTATGAGACAAATGAATGAAAACCAATGCAAGCCATCAAAAAATTAGCCTGTTACACAGAATGGTAGCAGCGCGCCAATAATAAAATCCTCAGATCATATGATCTGAGATAAAATCGGCTTCAACTTTATTTAAAACTAGCGACTCGCTTCTGCTTCGCAAGGTTTCTACGACTCGACAAAATATCGAAATTTCATTATATTATGTGAGTTTAATAGTAGCATATAAACGCACGAACCCACCCCGGAATAAATTATCTAAATGATGGTGAACACCATAATATAAGGAACTGTTGCGTAGTTAGAAGAACAACGTGGTCACAGACAGACACGAAAAGCGATTTTATAATTATGTATCAATCCTGCAAATTATTAACTACGTTTATTTCTCTTATTTCTGAGTTGGCTCAAACTTGAGACAAACTCGCGTAAGATTACAAGCTCGTGTTCATTGGATCACGTTGCTACGTTTGTTGTCGCGCGGATTATACTTAGCTTACACTTAAGACACACCATTGTTGTATCTGGAAAGAAATAATAATTAGGCAGAGGCTTCACGTTGGCGGAAAGTTATGGCGGGGTTTTGAAATATATTTCAGTCACTCCATGTAAAATACTAGTATCCAACTGAATCCGGTTAGACTGGAAGCTTCTACCCAAAAAGCTAGGCAGATGATTTTCTGTCATTCATTAAGCAAATAACATTTTTCTATACGCACATGTAGGAAGAGAAGGCTATATTCCATTTTTTTTCAGAACCATCAAGATTTCTTTAATAGATACAAACTAGTAGTGTAAGTAATCCGGGATCCCTTCTTTTCGCATAATGTTCTTTGTCCTAATATACTTCGGCATAACGATTTTGGCACAATTTGTTTTGGCATAATAATACTTCGGCATAATTTTTTTAGGCATACATTTTATGTTGGCATAATCATCTTAAAGACTAATTTGTTTTGGCATCAATTTGATTCGCATAACGTTAGTAGGCCTAATGACTATTAGCATAACGTTAGTAGGCCTAATGGTAGTAGGTTAAATAATATTGCTGGTTAAAAATTTAATATGCTGTGCAACAAAAGTTAGTGACAGAACCGAATTACTGCAAAACCGACTCCACGTAGTGTTGTTTGTCCTACCCCTAGAGTGTAATTTAAAATCGCGTAGGCGCGTGGGGCCGCCGGAGGCCCGCAGCGCCGGAGCCGTGACAGAAACCCTGCCTGATGCATGTTGCATGCTCGCTTGAATGCTGCATGCTGCATGCTTGCTTGCATGCTGTATGCTTGCTTGCATGCTGTATGCTTGCTTGCTTCATGCTTCCTACAGCGATCCTCCTACAGGAGATATGGCTTTTTTCCAATCGTCGAAATAAATTGGTATATCCTCTTCGGGCAAAAAAGCTAGGGCGTATAAACATTTAATTTCCATGGCAAATGTTAAATCATTACCGTATAAGCGTTGGAGGCCATTTTTCTGTACGTGGCGGTATTAATTTGTCCTAAATGACAATTGCATCCTTTTATTGTTGTAAATTTATGCTTTAGGATATTATGCTTAAAAAAGTTATGCTTTAGAACTTTATGCTTAATAAATTTATGCTTTAGAATATTATGCTTAATCATTATTATGGTTAGAGAAATTTTGCTTAAAAAAATTATGCGTAAGCTGTTATGCGTAATTATAATATGCGAAAATATAATTATGCCAAACAAAATTATGCTAAGTTATATTAGGTCTTAACATTTTATGCAAATGGATAGGGAACCAAGTAATCCCTATGTACTCAAAAAATATCATAAGTATTTTTATATTCTTAATTTTTATCTTTGGTACTTTTAGTAACATAAAATACACGAATGAAGTGGTACCCGGCAGAAAAGAGACTCTCAACCCATGCTCCACTATCCATTTTCTTGACAATGGCACTTATGTAGAGGTCGGGTATTCTCCTATCTAATTGATATATCCTTGACTTGTTAATTGGAGGGACTATGTTGAGCAAAGGGCCACGGTAGCAACTAAAACATATAAATAAATAGGAAGCTTTCTTCAGAAACCAGCTATTTAAAATTATACTATTTAATCATACATAAATAATAGTACTACACTGTGTGTTTTGCGTAACTCATAAATAAAACAATTTACATGTAAAGTAATAGGTATATTTACTGCTTTTTACATTTTAAATACTTTTTCATTCGTTCAAACCATTTTTGAAAATAGTGAAAGCTATCACGGCCGCTTCTGGCCCCGTTAATGTCAAACCTTTCATCGAATCTTTGATTTTTGGGAAAATAAAAAAATCGCATGGTGTTGGTCTGGACTATGTTCGGGATGGGTCACGAGCTCTACCTTTTCAGAAGTCAAAAATTACTTTTTCTTATTCACGGTGTGCGCCGAAGCATCGTCATGGTGGAACAGGATGCGACTTCTTGGTCGTTTTGCCGTAACTTTTTCAAGACACAAGTCAAACAAATGGTGGTGTAACAACATTAAATGTCTTTCTTCAAGTGGGATCGTGCAGACAGGAACAGGACCCATCTGCGAGAAAGAAATGTATTAATTTTTTGCCTTCGAACAAAATTACAGAAGACTGTTGCTTTATTTGCGGTATGTAACAATATACCCATGTTTCATCTCTTGTCACAATGTCATACACAGCATTTGCACGTCGTAAGATTTTTTTTTATTTGGCTCACCAATCCCTAAATGCCCTCGAATCTCCTCATACATGATGCGCCAGTTTTCTTCAATTAGTTGCCTGACAATAGCCACATTTTCTTCAGTGATCGCAGTTGAGGGAAAACCTTTAGGTATTCCATAATGGAGAGAAACACAGCTCAAATTCTGCGTACCAATGAATGAGGGTGCTCAAATGAGGTGCTTCCTTTCCAAAAGCATTTTGAAGACGAGCAGTGCAGTCTTGCGGAGACAATGAACTTTTAAAATCATAAAAATCATTCCCCTAAAATCTTTTCGTGTTAATTCAATTTTTGCTACGGACGACGAACTTCAACTTGTGTTTTTTTTTATATATATTTTTTATTCACAAAACTGATGTGCAATCACAAATGCAATAAAATAGCTACAACACAATATGTCTGATTGGCATCTACTAGATGTGAATCTAGCATGATTATTTTAAGTAACACTTACAATAAAGATGATATAGATAATAAAAAAAAAGTTATCCTACAAATCTAACAAATTGATATCTTTTCCATAATGAAAAACTTAAACAATAGAAAACAAGTGACACACGACTTCCCGCCAAAGAATATTTTAGACAATGAATGAGTTTCTCGTGTCTAAAAAAATATAACATTCGAAATTCAAACATTTTTGAGCGGCCAGGAGCGCAGAATTTTCTGTGTGCTCTATGTAATAACCAGCGAGATATGTATCATTAAGTCACAGGAAATAAACAAATGACCCATTCTTACCATAGACACAAGTGACTTATGTAAATCCTCCTTAAAAGTTGAACATAGCTCTATGGTGTGCCAATACCAGTCCGATAGTGCCCTAGTCACGTACTAAATAATCTATGGGGTTCAGAGTTCGAAGATGCAAAACTCGATGGGATTGGCCGTAAATATTGTACAAAGTTGCAGAATAGAGGAATTGCAAAATAGTTTACAAAACGTTAAAAGCCAGTCATGTTTTAAATATAATATAATATAAAATATATATAATAAATATAAATAAATCTAATCCCCAAAACACGGCGAATGTAATTTGCTAGTGCAGGATTTTATAATTTACTCCACTGCATTTCAGTTTTAAGCTCTTTGTTTCAGGAAAACTCTAAAAACATCGAACCTTACTCCTTTCAATTTTATCAAATCGAATTTAGTTCCAGGTATTTAACTATTATTTAGTATTTAGCTACTATTTTATAGGACATGTTTGCATAGAATACCTTTTATGCACACCAGTAAAGGGAAAAAAATTGGTTTATTTTAGAAAAAAATATACAGAGTTGATATGACAGAGGGTCATTAAATTACACTACGTATACTATACGTGTTTAGTATTAATTCAATAAGGTATAAAAATAAAAAGCACCAAAAATGATTTTTTTTGTTTCAAACAAACTAAGTAGCTTACAAATCAGAGTAAAACGCAACCACCCTTTGTAATTAAAGTGCAAGTGTGTGTGTATTTATTGCCATCTTTTTAGCTAAAATATTTGGTTGTACTTGTGACATGCGTCAGAGCGGCAACAACGCATCGTAGGTTATACTCAGATTTATCGTTTTAAGGTGTTAGGAAAGGATTTACATAATCAGCTGTTAGGAAAGATACATCGTGTACAAACGGGAATAAAAATTAAAAAATCATTTGCGACTAAACTACTGTTCCTATTTAATTAATCTTTGGTACAGAGCTTGAAAATGGTACCTAGTATAGGCAGTTTAAAGGAAAGCCCCTCTGTCGTGTCAACTCTGTATAATCGGCAGTTTTATCGCAATCAGATATTTATTTAACACTTTAAGCACACAAATGTACAGAGGCGGACTTAATGCCATAGGCGTTTTCTACCTATAGACCTTTGGGTGAGGTAGAGACAAACAGTGGTAGGAGCAATTTAGAATAATAATAATTTAGGAATAAATATTTTTAAATATAAAGACACGCAAAAATCTATTAAGACTATAAATATAATATACTTAAATACCTAATTATATAGGTATGGTTATTGGTTGTGCCAGACAACCTAAGGATACACAGAACAATTATGCACTTATAAATAAGGGAAGCGTATAAAATGTTGTCGTGCTTTCCTATAATTTATTATTTTATTTTTATGCGAAATCTATAATTTTATTATGAAAAAGATTGTGGTCAATGCTGCGTATGTTTTTAGTTGGTAAGCCACTTATAAAAAAATATGCGTTTTGTTCTGTAAAAAAAATATTGCCCCACAGTAGGAATTGTTACTGGATAATGGATGCGTTAACAAAAATAAATCTCACATACACAAACAGCTGGACCCTGTAGTGAATATGCATAGTTATGATAAACTTAAATATATCTGTAAAATAATTCCTAGGTATTTTAATATACGACATTTATTTATACTCAAGGCTCTTGGGAAATATTCCACAACTAAGCTAACTAAAACCTATTATAAACCGAAAGTTCACCCACCCGTAAGATAACCTAGGAATAAAGCTAGTTTTACTCTAGATTCAATATTTTTTTTAATCCGGATCATAACACAGAAAGTTGGTACAGAACACGTCATGTAAAGTTTTTAAGGAAGGAGAATTTATGAGCCACGAGGTAGGATTCTCCTAACTTAGTTACAAGTTTAGGGATCAACGTATTCGGATGTTAAGTATAAGTTGTTATGATGATTTCTATGATCAAAAGGAAAAGAAAATGTAACTTCTGTGCATATTACAGAAGTTGGAACAGTCGGTTATGTTTAGCGGAAACAATTTACATAAATATTCCAAATGATAGGTATTCTAATATTTGGCTTGTGGCTTAGTAATAACAGCCGTACGGGTCAATCGATCAGGTTAAGCTACGCTTGCCGCGGTTGGTCCGTGGATGGGTGACCATCTTTTCATACCAAGACCCCTCCGTGCCTCGAAAAGCACGTTAAGCCGTTGGTCCCGGCTATCACTTGTAGATCTTTGACCGTCGTTACGGGTCGTCAGAAGCCCGAAAGTCTGACAACCAGTATTACCCAGTAACTGGGTGGTGGAGGTCAGACCGGCAGTTGCTCCATGTAAAATACTGATATTCATATTAAACTGTCTGCTATTATTCCGATAAAAAAAACATACTAATTTTCAAATCATTTATTTCAATTAGGCACCTAATAGGCACTTGTGAATGGCAAAATTTTCAAGGAAATAGAGTTGCCCCTACCAAAAGGTAGTTTCATATGGAGAAGAATGAGCAAGAAACTCCATATTGACGTCTTCAAAATGTTTAACAATACTTCAAAAGTAGATTACTTTCATAAACAATTAAATTGAAGATGCTGTCGTTGAAAACTTGTAACTTTCGCCGATCTAAAGTCTCCAGAAAATTAAAGCAACTACTTATTATTCTATAGAAATCCATTATCTTCTTACTAACCTTATCACTTTTGGGTAGGAAACCTTTACCTTCCAACTTTAAATATTTCCAACTTTGGCACAGATAAGGTTAAGGTACTGAAGTAAGATCATATCGCATTATTAGTTTTCCCCACTACAAGCCTACCACTGACCAAAGAGGTTTGATACCTGCAACAAAAACCAATGGCAGGATTAACTTTCTTAGAATCAAAACTTCGCAGGTAAGATCGCTTTCTGTGTGACCCTACGCGATACACATCATGTAGGGTCAACATATCTAAGACTTTATAAACATTCAAATTCACTACCATATCCGCTGAGTCACGATTGTCAAGTGCTGAAATTTCCCTGAGGGCCACCCACGAAATCGGCAACTTATTCGGGAAATATGTGACAAATTGAATAAAAAATAACGTGGGATTTGGCTGTACGATTTTGTAAATATATTTGTCATAATATAGGTATCTGGTTTTATTTAGGTTTAATATTTCTATTTTCCTCATTCGTCGCACAGAGGGCGCAGTCAGCTATTCCAGTCTGATTGACTAATGTTTAGGTATATCTTTGCAGGAACTATTCTCCTATGACTCGTGCTATCTCGACAGAGGAAGATTAGGAACTTGCATTCAACCATTCAACGCAGTCCACTGCTGGGCATAGGCCTCTCCCAGGCTGCACGACAACACCCTGTCCTCCGCCTTCCGCATCCAGTCTGTCCCAGCCACTTTCTTGAGGTCGTCGGTTCATCTAGCTGGGGGGCGTCCCACGCTTTGCTTGCCGATACGCGATCTCCACTCCAGGACTCGTCTGCTCCATCAGCCATCGGTCCTTAGACAAACATGGCCAGCCCAATGCCACTTCAGCTTGCTGACTCTGCAAGGTATGTCGGTAACTCCGGTTCTTTACTGGACAATTTCATTTCTGATTTTATCCTTCAAAGAAACTCCGAGCATAGCCCGCTTCGTAGCGTGCTGAGCGACCTTGAATTTGTGGACCAGCCCAACAGTCAGTGTCCACTTTTCGGCACCGTACGTCACAACGGGCAGGATGCACTGGTTGAAGACGTTAGTCTTCAAACATTGCACTACAAACTGAACTTGAACTTGCATTAAGCAGTAACTCGAAAATGTCCAATAAATATGAGTTTCCTTACAAAGACCAGTAATGAATATTCAGAAAAATATATGAATAAATAAACAAAACTGAAACATGAAAACAAACACAACAGCGCTGCATGAATAATAAAACTCAACTAAAACTCTAGCTCCATACTAGATTTCCCACCTCGTACCAAAAATGCAGAATGATATTATTTCGCGGCCGCCTGCACCACATGGTTAGCCTACAAGCCAACGCCAACCTAGTTAATAAAGCTCTAGGCTGACTAACTAACACCCGCTAAATCAGCTTTATCCAGCGCTAGAAAAATTTAACTTCCGCTAAACCGCTGGTTTGCATACCGGTGTCGTTTTACTTCTTTTCCTAGAACACGTTAACTGCGGAAACCAAAACCACAGTGTGAACGATGAGTTACGGGACTTGCCCGTTACGGTGAGGCTGTGAAAAAAGCGTTTTTTTTGTGAAGCGATGTTCAATAAAAACTAAGCGCTCGAGCAAATGACTGGTTTTAAGAATAAAGTTCGTATGCATTTATTTCAAGAATTTAGTAGCCCGGTTACTAAATGAGGTCTTTGCATTGCACGGAAAATTCAATCTTAGGATTCGTTTCTTCTTGAGCCTCTACAATCCAGCACCCTCTTCAACCAGAAAGATAGCCATGGGTCCAACGCCATAAGGTTAATCTTGTCGCGCATCAAGTTATGCAGTCATCAACGACACAAGATGTTGTAGCTTTTGGAACAGAATTAAGATAAAATTTACAATGACAATAATATATCAAAATCATCTTAGTAGGATCGTTTCCGCTTCCCTCAAAGCTTCTCAAAGTTCATTACTATTGGTCACTCAGTTTTTACCAGTGGCGTTGGAATGGAACATCAAAAACTAGCGGTCCCACAAACTGATCCACCGTAACGGCACGCTTGAAAACTTCACGCCTCAATCGTTTAAGGGTCTGCAGATAAAAAGAGAAGAACCCAAAGAAACAATACGATTAGTCTTTCTCTTCAACCTGTTTGACCGTGTTAAATTAGGTCAATGAACTCACGGTTTGTATTTATAATGTCGTGAAAATAAAAGTCTTGTTGTCTGGTGGATCTGATTTGTGGTGCAACTTTTTGTTGCAGAAGTGTGTCGCGGTTGACAGGTTTTTGGAGTTTGAAGAGGGTTTATTTCCGGCAGATTCATTCAGTAAATGTTTTTATTTAACGAACTGTAATGATTCTAGAACGATTTGACTTCATGGGCCCGATCACACGTACCACAAATTATACACCACAACGACAACACGTAGACGGGCGCAATATTTTTTTTCACACGTGTCACCTTTGGCCATCAAAATCAACCGTGTCGGCGATACCGACCACATCAAAGCCACATCGCAGCCACAATGCAACCACTAGCGAAAACGCGCACTACCGGCCGGTCACAACGAGAACGCAACGTTACGTCGACCATTTGATTTGATTTTGTAGTTACCACAACGCAACTGCAAGAAGCTGCAGTGGTTACGTGTTAATAGTGTCATTAACACGTAACCACTGCTTGCCCACATTTTGTCGCTGCGATGTGGTGTGCATTCGCATTCAAATTAGCGTCCGTCCACGTGTTGTCGTTGTGGTGTGTTAGTGGTTATGGTGTAGTCGTGACAAGTGTGATCGGGCCCTAAGTTGAAGTAGCTATAGATCGTTCAGACAAGAAGACACAGCAAACATCTCCACACCACCAGTCCAAAAGTCATTAACGCATCAAACATTCGCAACATCTAATAAATCTCTCAAACATACAATTTATTGCAATAATCTAATTGCATACTCAGACATTCATCACACATGAGCTATTGCGCTATCGTGATTACCTACGTCACATTAACATTTATAATGATGTTTGTACATTATTTACCTCTCCTGTGTATACCAAATTGACGCGATGAATTATTAATGTCCCTTCGAGTTACCAAGTGTACCGTAATTTGTAAGCTATCAGGAATTTCGAGACCTTTCCGAAAGTGAAAAATGTAGTTGTGATTTTCAATTTGAAATCCATTGGGTTGAAATTTGTTGTGATTTGAAATAAAACTATGAATTTACGACAGACAATCCTATTTTTTAATGTCTGAGTGTGTTTGTGTACATGTTTTTCTGAATTAATCTAGTAGGTATATATAATTATAACACTTGGAATAGAAATGGGATTTCACCCATAAAAACGAAACAGGGAATTTAGTTTTTGCATACATTGTGGTATTATGTTGTCTTCTTTATTGTGCACTGTATGAGTCACACAGATATTTCTGGGGTACAAATAAACTGTAAATTTTCTTTGAATGTAACAGGAAGTTTGAAGATGAAATTCTTGTAGATACTAAGTATCAAATCGAAAGCCAAATGGTGGTTCAACCAGGTTTTGTTTACTAGAAATTTATTTTCCTTCTGAAGTTAATTGTTGGCATACAATCCTGCCACAAAAAGTACTGTCGCCTATGAGTAGGTACTGCAAACTGCTACACCAAAGGGATTCACAATGCGTCATATCTAGTTCTGCTAAAAAGCACATTTATTTCGTGCGCTAGCATAAACATTTGTAGCTAAAGAAAATGTATGTATAACTGATACTCTTGAGTACACTTTGACCGTTCTATTTATTGTAAATACGTTGTTTTATCTATATAAATTAAATTAAATGGCCAAACATGTTTGTCCGCGCTTCAGTTCAAAGCGGTTGCACCCAATGATATATAAACTACGTCTACTATATAATATATACTTTATATATTATATACTTTATAATAAAATTATATATACAGTCTGTCAAGAAAGTCATGAAAAAAAGGGAGGGCGCCACCATAATTTATATGGTATTCCTGCAAATTTCGACTGAAAGGTTTTGATACTCGCTTTTTTTTCAATAGTTGACAATAATTATTAATTTATTATTATGGTCCCTTTACTGTCTTTAGTGTCTGTGTATTATCTGACAGATCTATCTGACACTCAGGGAGCAAAAAAAAAGTTTTGGCTTTAATTGGTAATGGTGAACAACACTGGTGCCTAATAGTTATGTATTCTGCAGTTTGTTTGTGATGTTTATTACCTGATTTTATTAAAATTTGTTTTGACCAAGTCTTGTTTCGTCCTGTCAGCTACTGACATTATCTACCACAAAGTGCAAAATTCGATGGTTTGCCTCTCTGCGCTGCCGTTTCAACATGAAGCTAGTGGAATATCAATAACAACTCAATTGCCAAAAAAAAATGCGAGTTTATTAGATAATTCTTTATTAATCCGAATCCGAATCTCCTGCATAATTCGAAATAAATCCGAACTCCTGCCTAATTATATTGGTCCAAATAGTCGAAATTGTCAAATAGTCCAATTGGTCGAAATCATCGATGTGTTTTGTAGGTCGGCTTTTCGTGTATTTTCCAGGTGTTACAAATTTACCTCCATTCTTCATGCCTTCGTCTACTATGCGCCGAATTGTGCTTTCAGAAACACCTGAAATCAATAAAGACATGTTAAATAACAAATACCTTATACACATCTAAATAAATAACACAAAAGGATCAAAACCGTCGAGTGGTAGTATAATAAATCGTAGGTAAATTTCATAACCTCAACGAAATATAAACAATGATAAAAATAGCTAAATTATACTTAAAAACAGAACATTGTCAAGAGATTATATTTCCTTTATTGTGTTTAACATTAAAATACATTTACGTACCGGTTAACTTTGCTGTTCGACCGTAAACATCGTCTTTACTCGTCCCAGCTTGAAATTCGGCCATACACTCTTGAAAAACTGTAAATATTATTTATCTCGCACCGCTCTTATAAACATTCCGATTCATTTTTGATCTCTATACGGTCACACGATTAAAAAAACTCGAAATAGCACAATAATAATAAAGAATATAATCAACCACAAAGCTACGATGTGACAGCTGAGGTACTCAGTTATTCAGTGTGGCCAGTATTAGGAAAAGAATGGGAAAAGCAGTAGTTCCCAAAACATTCTTTTCATAACTTTCTTGACAGACTGTACGTCATTGGTTGCACCTATTTGGCTAATTCCTTTTTGCTGTATTTGTAATTGACGGCACGGTTGGCGCCTTTTAAACCAACTGGCGCAGTGGTTAAGCGATTGACTGCTGCGCTGTGTCGTCGCGGGCTCGATTCCCGCACGGAACAAATATTTGTATGACCTGCTAATAGTTGTTCCGGGTCTGGCTGTTTGTGTATGTGAGTTTAAATGTTTGTAAACGCATCCACAATACAGGAGAAATTCCTAGTGTGGGGCAACGTTTAAAACATTTTTTTTCAGCACAAGGTTTGTAAGAAAGAAAATATTTGAAAAACGTACGGTTAAGTGAAAGTTCGTCATTTTTACCGATGGCTCCTATCGGGCGTAAGCCTTGAAATTAATAAATCATTCATAAAAATTCAGCAAGATTAGTTTTCTTCCATCTCAACTTAACACATGTATTCATTGAATTAGCAAGCAAGGGCTCGTTCAAAAACCTATGGACCTTACCTGTAAACAAAGACCGAGAATGTGTCATTCAATCTAGTCTCATCATTAATTCAATTCAAATCTGGATCTCTATTGAACGTACATTTCAGCATTAGTCTCAACAGAGGTGCCAATGAGGCAGAACAACACGTCGATCGACGGCATCTATTGATGACGTAATTGTGGCTGTCGCGAATTTCGGGAACGCGGAGTCTACGATTCTAGTGGTAATTTGCTGTTTAATTATTCAGCACTACTTGCAACTGCGTCAATTTGCGGTGATAACATCTACATAAGATAACTTGACTTGACTGGAGACCCTTACCACTGTGATAAAATAATTTTGACAACAATTTTGAGGTAAAACATGTTGGGATCATAATTATTTTTATAACAATCTCATGGCAGGAGATTCCTCTCTAGAGGAATGTGAAATATACAGTGAGAAACGTTTAAACTCCGAATTTTAATTAGAATAACCGATACATATTGTGTAAAGAACGACATGTTAAGGAAAGGGGAGAATACTTAGATGACTGCTGATGGAGACTACATTGAAGAAGAGGAAATGCTACAGACTTGCACAGCAAATAAATCGGGAGAAATACAAGAGAACAATCATGAAGACAAAAACCTCACATATACACAATATTAAACCAATAATTTAAGCAAGGAGGAAAACTTTGCAAAAGTGGCTCTCATTAATAATGTTGACCGGCGTTACGAGAAAGGCGATAATTATAGCCCACGATATAATAAGTACAGCACACACGGCCTGTCTCATTTGTATGAGCTCCAGATGAATATTAGAACACAGCAGCTGTGAAGCGGGAGAATGTGTAGTTGGGTTTTGTGCGTCGCGTTAGGATAAATTAATTCACGGGAACTGAGTTGTAGGAAAGCGACATAGCTTTAGAATCTCATAGGTCACTGGTAAAGCTAAAATCAGAATCCCAACTGCATTTGATTAATGTCCGTGAATGCATGTCAATTGTGTCAAACCACAAAAGGATTTTATAAAACAGTGAATTAATTTTAAGCCAATCGATCGATATTTATGTTCCTATTAAAATGTAGGTGACAATGGCAATACCAATCCTTTGGTGGTCGTAGAAGGTCAAATAGTTATATATGGTAAAAACTTATCACTTAAGATACGGACTAATAATATGGGGCAATTCAACAGACAATGATAAGACATTTATTGTACAAAAGAAATGTGTAAGAGCTATATGCGGTGTCGGTCCACTTGAATCTTGTAGGCCTCTATTCAAAAAACTGAAACTATTGACCTTGACCGGCATGTATTTGTTTGAGGTATCGGTGTTTGTGAGGAAACATAATGAATTCTCTAGATTCAAAGATGACAATTACACCAAACAGAGACCAAGAGATGCAACAAAGATTTTAGTTCCTTTTTGTAAAACAACTTTAAGTAAAAAAATGTTTATCATAAGTGCATTACAATATTTAACAAATTACCATAGACCATAAGGGAACTGCCATTTAAATATTTTAAAATTAAACTGCGTAGAAAGAAGAATTTCTGCAACATAAAGGAAAAAAAATATTCTAAGTTTCCTATAGTTTTGTGGCATGTGTTTATTCAGTTTAACTAATAAAGAATTTATGTTATCTAAAGACAACCTGTTATTTTAAGGTTTTAATTTTTTTTGTGTTTTTTATATATTATTGTAACTTAAATTTATCTTGATTTTAAAATTATATTAGAACATAGGTGTATATTTTGTATATCTTAATAAAATAAGTACCCTACTTATGTACCTATTCATGTAAAACTAATTTGCATGCTCTAACAGGCAAAATATGGACTGTACATTAAACATCAACTTTTACAACTGGTAACACCTATATTTTCTGCAAATAAATTGTTCTCTTAGATAAAAAAACGTTTTACTACATAAAGTATGCGCCAGCTAAGCAAAGAGATTTTGACACTATATCTCTAAGGACGCAAAACTTATTACGGACCATAAACAGCAGTAGTCCTTAAACTATTTATTACACGACAACCGTCAATATATCTCATCGCCAGAAGGATACGAAATAACACTAACGTTACGGACCTAATGTACTACGCTTCCCACAAAGTCAGTTATTCGCAGCAGTCCTAGTAAATTGCCTCGCAAATTCGTCCTTTCAAGCCGAGAATTGAACATAAAGCGACTCTATCAGTTTTATGTGAAACTATGCGAGTAGCCACTTTACATTACGAAAAGGTTGAGATTAATTGAAGAATGTTAAAGGATATAAATGTTCTGTATGTGGACAAAGATTAAAGAATTGGCCACGCTTTTATAGTAGAAGGGAAACTGAAAGTGATCGAAGGCATTGGTATCGTGATTGTAACCATACACAGAGATTCATTTGTCTATGTCAGTGCTGAGGTCAGTACGTCAATACATGTTTTATAGATTGACTTAACACTAGGCTAGCTAGATGAAGGTTTTGAAGGGGGCACAGCAGCCATAGATTGGAAGTAATATATAGAAGGTTCAAGATGGCTTGGAGCATGGTATTTGGTAATATTGAATAATAAGGAACTAACCACACATCACTGAATTAAGGCACCAAGTACAAAGTAGAATAAAAAGAATATCGATAAAAACCTGTATAGGTATTCATCATCTGCCTAACCTTTTTACAACTGTTGAGGTCGGCTTGTAGTCTAACTGGATGCAGCTGTATACCAGTAGTTTACATAGAGCGACTGCCTATCTGACCTCCACAACCCAGTTATTAGGTATTAGCGGCACGAGCGGCCTGTGGGTGTCATATACGAGCCGAGCCTACAACGTCCTACGCGTACAATACAACAACGCTAACAGGATGCTGTTGCGGTTGCCGCGACGTTGCAGTGCATCGGGAATGTTTGCTGCAGCTCATACGGATGGCTTTCACGCCATCATGCGTAAGAAAGCGGCTTCTTTACTGCAACGCTTGCGTAGCACTCGGAACAGCATCCTGAGAATGATTGTTGGCAGAGTGGACTGCCCCATACAAAGACACTGGGTCAAAATAAGTATAGGTTTATGTTAAATTTAATTGAATTAAGTAATAGTAATAACACTAACATAGCTTATAAGCACAATATGCTACTAACCACTAAAAGGATTAATATTACGACGGTACCTTGCCAATTCATTTATGAAAATATTATGTACGTAAGAAAAAAACTACATCTTTTTAAAATAAGTGATAGACATAATTTTAATACAAGAAAAAAAAGATAAAATCCCTTACCGTTCTTGTACTGCTTGACTTTAGTAGCGCCTTCAACTCAGTTGATTTCGACATTTTACTAGGTTTCCTTAAATCTATAAATTTCTCTACTTCCACTTTAGCCTGGTTCAGTTCTTATCTTCGGGGACGCTCCCAGTGTGTTCGCCTGGAGGATTCGTTCTCTGATTGGTGTAGTCTCACTGAGGGTGTTCCTCAGGGCAGCGTTCTCTCTCCTCTTCTTTTTTCAATTTTCATAAACTCTGTTACCAGAGTAATCTCCTCTAGTTTTCATCTCTATGCAGATGACTTGCAGCTTTATCGACATTTTACTGTAGCTAACGCGGGTTCTGCAATTGCTGCAATGAATCATGACCTGGCTTGCATCAGCGATTGGGCTAAGTCATTTGGTTTACAAATTAACCCAACTAAATCCCAGGCCATGATCATAGGCAGCAAATTCGTTCGCAATGCGGTTGATGTTAAATCACTGATGCCTTTATATCTCGATGGTGTTCGCATTGACTACACTGAAACCGCTGAAGATCTGGGTGTAGTTATTGACTCCAATCTTTCGTGGCGTGCTCAGGTCAATGAGGTCAGCCGAAAGGTGCATTTCTCTTTTCATTCGCTGAAATGCCTTCAAAGTCTTCTGCCCTTGAAGACTAAAATTTCTTTGGCACAAACACTTATTCAGCCGATTATAGATTATGCCGACGCCTGCTACCTGGATGCTACTGAGGAGCTATTAAACAAGCTTGAGCAAAACCTGTGCATTCGCTTTGTTTTCGGTCTTCGAAAGTATGACCATGTTTCTCACCTTCGCAAGGAACTCAAGTGGCTCCCAATCCGCCTTCGCAGGAACACTCGGATTTTATGTCTCCTCTTCAACATCTTACACAACCCGTCTTATCCTTCCTACCTGCGTGGGCGTTTTTCTTACGCTCGCTCTAGCGCGGCACCATGTAGATCACACCAGAGATCCCTCCTTAAATCTCAGCCTCACAAAACCAGCTACTATTCTTATTCCTTCTCTGTCCATGCTGTAAGACTGTGGAATGCACTCCCGCCTAGCATTCGTGATTTAAATACTATTTCTCTATTTAAATTTCGATTAAAAGAGCATTACCTTTCCTCTATACTGTGAGTATTTATATATATATATATTTATATATATGCTTATATATTTTAGCATTATGTATTTATTTAAGTATACATGTTAATTATTTTTATTTAGGTATATTTAATATTTTAGCTTTAGACTTCACACATTCATATTTTTCTTTTCTTGTTCTCACGCACTATTGTCTACGTTTCTTTTTTACTTCTCCTTTCGCAGGTCTGCTGGAAGAAATTTCTTAAGAAATAAGCAGTACCTTTGTACTCAATTTATAATTATGTCTTATCTCATGTATTTTATTGTGTGTACATAAATAATAAAATAAATAAATAAATAAAATAGATCAACCATTTTTCAGATTAGCTAAAGTACATACATCTTTTATGTACTGTGTTAAATGCTACAACAAAATACCTTGTCACATATTGCAATTAAATGAAAGAAAATTTAAAACCCATATAAAAAGTTCACTGTGTAAACAAGCATATTACAAATTAGAGGATTATATCCAAGATAATATGCTTGGAAACATGCTGGTCCAGCTCCATAGGACAATCTAGGGTCTAGACAAAATTAAACTTGTTGCTACTTTAACTGTATAGTTAATTATTTTTTATGACATTGATTTACATTCTGTGATTACTTTAACTCACACACTGACATATATACTTGTTTACATAATTTGGGAAATCGTATACTTTTACAATGGTTGTAAATATTTATCATTGCTACGTTTATTAAATTCTTTTTACCTATTGTGGTAGGGTAATTTTTATTATAGGTGCATCGTGTTCACATATAATTATATAATTAATGTATACAAAATATTGTAACACATTTTAAAAGAGTAACGGTGGAGTTTCTTGCCCATTCTTCTCCATGCGAAACTACCTTTTGGAAGGGGCGACTAGAATCAATTCTATTTAAATGTAAAATGTTGACGTTCAAAAGTGCCTTTTATGTGCCTATATGAAATAAATGCTTTGACTTTGACTTTGACTAACAACGTATGGACTGTTAAGGGTCTGAAATAAAGATATTTTTTTTATTTTTTATTAATTATTTATTTTATCAGAATATACCCTTGGTAAGACTGGTTGTCAGACTTTCGGGCTTCTGACTGCTTGTAACGACTGTCAAAGATCTAAGAATGACGCCCGGGAGCAATGGCTTTTTTTTTTTTTTTTTGAGGATGGGAAATCATCAAATGACTCCTCCCGCTCTGGGTGGAGCGGAAGGGAGTGTCAGACTCTTACTGACTAAAACCCACCCGTGTTCCTTCCTTGGCCCTTTATGTTCCGGGTCAGCGGTACCCCTTTTGGATGATCCGGCTTTCCCGGCAGGCTTGGGCCCTAGTGGACCCCCTCTATGATGCTGACATCTCTTTGAGGCGCGCGTGGAACACGTACGCGCCGTCCAGCACGGGCCTGGTCCTGGTCGGACGGTGAGCTACCCATTACTCACCGCCCGCAGGCCCGCGCCTACGGTGGCCGGGAGTCGTCACGCGGCTCCCGACGCCCGGAGCGTCCACCGCGGCGGCTTGGACGGGAGACTCTCTCCCTCTCCCGTCCCGCCACCTCCTTCGCTAGCATGACTGCTTCGCAGAAGGAGGCGACTGCCTCCCACTCCCCCTCGCCCCGGACCATGGCTTGAACCAAGGCCGGGCGTGAGAGATCGCCGCCGCTGCCGATCGCCTCTACGAGGACACGGCGGTGCTCCGCCCATGCAGGGCAGGCCCCCACCGTATGCTCCACCGTGTCCTCGGGGCGATCATCGCAGTGGTGACACCCGGGCGTTTCCTCCCGCCTGATGATGTGCAAGAACCTCCCGAAACTTCCGTGTCCGGTGAGGACCTGCGTCAGGCGGTAGGTGAGGACGCCGTGACGCCTCTCTAGCCACTCCTCAAAGAGGGGTCTTACCGCCGCTATCGTGGCGTGCCCTGGGAGCAATGGCTTAACGTGATTTCCGTGGCACGGAGGGGTCTTGGTATGTAAAGATGGTCATCCATCCACGGACCAACCGCGGCAAGCGTAGCTTAACCTGATTGATCTACCTGTGCCGTGCGGCTATTATTACTTAGCCACAAGCCCCTGCCATCAGTTGCCAAAAGCCTGTATGTTTATATTCAATAACAAAAAAACATTTCAACTAAGAACATGGCTACCACAAGGTTACCAGACCAAAGCACATAATATCATCAACCAAGCAGTAATAATAGTACATTTCTGGAAAATTACCAAACATTGTGTCCCCTGTTCCCTAATACCACCTACTTACAACTTGCAAATTACACGAACGCAACCACCAGTCTGGAAACTGGCATTATTTAAACAGTAATTTCATTTTGAACTTAATGTTACATTATGCTTTGGCTGGCGCAGGTAAACGGAAAATGTATGCACAGACATTTTTAAACTTATGATACCTAGCGGGGGAATGTAAACTGCTATTTGTGTGAAAATTCGTCTTGAAATAAAATTATTGTTGGCATTAATATGGCGGATTTAAAGTAGGTAGTGCTCGCTCGTGGTTATAAATGATGATATTCAGACGATCATGAAATCAGACAGTATGTTGTTTCTTTTTGTTTCCTTGTTTACTAATCATTCAAAGCTCATGACTAAAGGAAATAAGAAAAAGCATTTATTTATTATTATTATTATAAATTAATATTTATTTATAAAAAAATAAATAAATATTATTTATTTAAAAATTATATTTATTATATATTAATTAATTATATATTCGGTCATTTACAAATTACATAGTATAATAATTCAATATCAATACATAATGCAGTACTCTCAATTTTGCACATGACCTCTAGGACATAATGATAAAATTATTATTTTACGCAGTGCGCCAGTTTAGTCTAGCAAGTGAGTAAAAAATACTCTAGTAAAATGACACCAACAAGCAGCAATAAATAACTAAATTACGTTCCATTATTTAATCCATTGTAACAGCTCTTTTAAAAACAAATATTTATTTCGTAAAAGATAGCACTAATTTGCTCCGGTCATATTCAACAATGGAGCATTAAGATTCACCAAGTATATTGCAGCTCTCATTAAAATTTTCATCACTCATGACGAAGATGTGGCTCAATCAAATGATATACACCGGAGAATGTTTTAAAGCATTTTTTCTTATGCTCTGCTTTTGTAGAAGGTGTCAAGGTTATTTTTTATTGAATGTAATGGCTTTGTTGGATAGTTAATGGATTACAACCATTAGGGTAGGTACATTGTTAGGCAAGGTCTAGCGTTTAGAGTGTATCTATTCAGTCTAAGAAGGTAAGATTCCTACATCCTTTAAGGACTAATCCTAACGCGGCTGAACGGGTTTGCATGAAAACATATAGACCATGACCTGGCTGAAGTCGCGGGCAACAGCTAGTGTGGAATAGATGAGTCAATATGATTTAAGTGACATAACTTAGATTTTTTTTGCTGATTTTTAAAGAGAAATCTGACTGTGCGTGTGAATACCATGCAGGCTAGATAGAATACATGGCTTTATAGCTGTCTGGCGGTTTTGAGTATTTTATACATATACGGCCTATGGAAATGTCCTGCAGATCTGGTAGCGCCGTGTGACGAGTCGTTGAGCTCCCTAAAATAGGGTTGAGCTACACGATGACTGATGCATGCATGCCGTCTGTTAGGACAGGTCAACTCAAAGCTGCAATGACTCTTTCTTCAAAAGGCCCTTCCAGACATGGCCCTGCATTGTTAGACTCACATACAATCGTAATAATAAAATGTTTGGACTTTAAAAGAGACTATGACCTCTGAGTTTGTTTCGGTATTTCTTCTCAGGGATCAGTCAGCTAGGAAATGCCAGCGCCATCTAGTTTTAAAATACAGAAATAAACATTTCATTTCAATAGATGCTTTAAATGAATCAACTCACAACCTGATGTTGGAAAAAAGGACCTGCCGAGTTGTGCCACTACACCTACACCATATTGAGGCTATATGCTATATCTTGGCTACTACACATAGGGCTCAATTCTCTCACCACAGATACCTTTAAAGACTTGCTTCTGTATGTACGACATAGAACATTCTAGTTAAGAAGGTGCGCTTGACATCTGACTGGACCAATGGCACACATCTGTGTACACGGTGTTACAAAAGATATATGTTCCAAACAATAAAATCTGCAGTAATGGCGGATTACACGCTGTTACATATAATTACAGATTATTTTTACGGAAACAGATTTTTTACTCGAATTCTTTACGTTTATATGCAAATTTTTTGTTGCACGTGTTTGCGCAATAGATAGATTAATTTTGATTTCGTTTGACGCATAGCTTGCACGCTGTGCTTGTCGATACAGTTACGACTGAAGGTCATAATCAATCGAGCACCTATTTATTGATACAATCGATGCGATATTTGAAAATTTCAACAAAAAAAATCCTGCCTTTTAGGTTCAAGAATTGTACTAAATTTAATTCACTGTAAAGTAATTGAACTATTTAATGAAGCATTCCGGAACTAAGAATATTAATTTCTCACCACATACCTACCGCACACATACTACTTTCCTCATAAAAACTAATAAAAGCCATTCAACACAAACATTATACAATTAATTAGCCTATGATTTGGCAGATCGCGTGCGCTGCAGTGCCGTAATCCGTCACATCGTGAGAAATGATGCGCGGGCGCTGCTTTCTGTCCACTTCGCAACATGGCCGCCACGCCCGCCCGCCCGCTAGATAACTTGTTTAGATGTGATCGTAATTCGCACACGAATTTAATTGGTAACGACTTAAGTAATATGATATAACAATGGATCCCTGGATATTGCATTGTCAGTTATTTTTGTTTGATAAACAAGATAAATGCTGCAATAAGTAGGTAGATAGTTAGGTACTTGTTACGGAGATAATAGGATTCGTTGAGAAAGATGTGAGTGATGTTTTATATCGTGCTGGCTGATTGCTTTCGTCTAGGTCCTACTAATATTGTAAGCTAGCTAATAATACACTTTGCTCTTTCATGTTTTCTTTACACATTTCATAGATCATACGTATGAAGTATTTATTAATATTATGAGGCCAACACAAATGCTCCCATTAAAATACTTTCTAATCGAAAACGTTTCCAGACGCGAACATTTATTCGCAGTACTTTAAATAAACAGCACAAAAATTCCCTAGAGCATTATACGGAACAGTGCACACGAAAAGAGTAATATATTCCATTTGAACAAAAACTACTTTGAAACATATATAATAACATCGTTATTTGACAAAGGGGTAGTGAAAACAGACGGCACACGCGAGACAGAGGTCATAAAACTATAACGAACCAACTAACTATACACGAGAATATGCATCATTCTCGGTCATTGAAATAATAAAACTTGTGCACATTGTTCCACCGATTAATTTCCACTAGGATACTGAAAACAAAAGAAGCAGTTCGGTTGCACATAAACCCAGTGAATTAATAATTCACATTAATGTCTGTTATGCAATTTTGAGCTCTGTTTACCTGGAATAAGCACAATAGGGTGCATCGTCAACTTCCTGTCGTTATCCTGATTTATTTAGTACTCATAATCAGCCCTTACTGTTCCCACTGCTGAGGCACAGGCCCCCTCTCTGTGAGAGGGAGTGAGCCGTAATCCACCACGCGGGCCCAGTGCGGGTTGGTAGATGTCACATGTCTTCGAATTTTTGATTCTAGGACATGCCGGTTCCCTCACGATGTTTTCCTTCACCGTTTTGATCATTGAGTTCCCTTCAAAATGGTTGAGCTGAATGGTGCTGATCCATACGTCATGTTCGTGAACGGGCGCCGTCAGTAGGCACTGGTCATTTCTTAGCTGCCACGGCTTATTTTAATTCCATAATTGTTTTTATCTTTTTATTACGGACGCTTTTAACGTGCACGTGTTCCTACATCGTTCTCACATGTCTAATTACAACATGAATGATGTAACCACTTTTTTGTAACAATATTTTGATTTAAAAGAGTGTCCATGGAGTTTCTTGCCCGTTCTTCTCCATAGGTACCTACTACGCTTTAGAATGGGCAACTAGCTTCATCTTTCTGACTGACCGACCCCTTGACAATTCAAAAGTGCCTGTAATTGGTTTATTTGAAATAAATGCTTTGAGTTTGAGTTTTTGAAAGCAGTGACGATGGAAATAATTTACACAAAGTAATGCGCCTGTCTTGGTTCGAGCCTACGACCTACAACTCGTAAGTCGCGCCGTTACCACTGGGCCACCACTGCTCTCACACATCCGTTTTCTTCTCTCATTCATCTCTATCAAACAAAAACTTAGCGTTCGTTTCTTTCCTAGCCATTACATATAATCTATCCATATTTGCCTTTATATCCGCCATCTATCATTTCTTACAGCCATCAACATGACTGGGTATAACCTAAAAGTACTTAATTATTGTTAAAGCTTTTAACAAACCTATCTTGAAAAGCGTTCCGCGAATCGAAATTGAATGTTGTGAATTTTTTTTCACATTAAATTCAACTAGCAACACTTAGTAGTCTGTCGACATAGTGTATGTCTGTATAGTGTGAGGGACTTTCTCTGGAACGAATCGCGTACAGTCAACGTAACTAATTATTAATGTGTCGCCGACAATGCGAATGGAGACAATATGTCTGTTGCTAGGTGTCATCTTTTTTGACACAACAGAACTTATAAAATACCTTATATAGAATAGTTCGTAATGAATTCTGAGCACGTCTGCAAGAGGAAAGCTTTGAAAGATAATATTGTTAGGTCTATAATCGATACTGTTTAATCGAAGCCTTCTTCCGTTCCAACTTCAAAATCAGAAACGTTTTATGAATATTTCCGAAACAAAGAGAAAGCTAATAAAAGGATTTTAAATCAAAAATTAAATCCTGTCTTACGTATAGGTACCAAGTAACAAGGGACAAGGCCTGGAAGATAATGATGATGAAAATACGTAGTTTTTATTTAACAAAGCCTTGTCCAAATAAATGTTGTCGAGATGTCGAGAATCGAGATGGTCATGTGTATGTCCTATATTTTTATCATAATTATTCACTACCAGATAGTGATAAGTCTATGAATCTTTACACTTTATATTTTATACACTTTTGTATAAATATTATGTGTAACAGTTGTAATCAAGTGTTATTATAAGAACTTTCATTTTTATAGAAAAAAAATACGGAGAAAAACTTTGTTCCATTTCTTTGATTAGAGTATACCAAGGTAAGAATGTGCCTAGTAAATGACACTTCAATTATTATTGTCATTTGTGCTCGGTTATCTAAACTAATATTATAAAGAAAAAAGATTAGATTTTTTATATGTTTGCTTGTTACGCTTTCACACTAAAACGACGGAACGGATTTGAATGAAACTTGGCACATGGCTAGACCATGACCTGAATACTTTTCATCCTGATCTTTTTCCGGGATCGAGATTTATGATGGTGACACCGTGGGGCGCAACTAGTTATTATTATAAGCAGTTAACTATCTATGTAGAAAAGATCTAAGATAAATCTAACAGCCTAGGAACACAAAGCAATTCTTGTCAGTAAAAGCTTTTCATGAATACTCATTTATATGATTGACATTTATTTCATAACACTTTTGCGAATAATTCCTAATTTGCTTATTTGTAGTGTAGCTTCTTCATTCCTCGAAGCATCATCCTAAGTAGGTATAATAATTTGTTCCAACCATCCTTTCCCCTTGTACATATAAATTACAGTTTTCATCAGATATAAACATATACACGTTATAGCCAAGGTAACTAGCCCGATTAGATTTTACGAGTATTCCTACCAAAAAAAATATAATGTACCTATAACATGGCTAAGCAACCATACACCATTTACTCAGATATAAATTATATTATATTATAAATTTCGGCACACAAAGGCTTGTTTATCTGTTTGAAAATATACAACATTCTAATAGCATGAGTTTATTCAAATTCCTCGCTTGGCTGGTGGCTCGGTAAACATATTCGCGGGAAATCGTTTGAGCCATTCTGATACCGCGTTTCACGTTTGCGAAACGCCCGTTTTGAATTTCGCATTCAATTTGAACTATCGCACGTTTTATGGGTATGCCAAGTAATGAAGCTGTGCATTTCATAGTATTTGTTCGGCAAGCTTCATTATGCGTAAATTTTGTTAGCAAATATATTGTTTTGGTGCGGGCCCGAGGTGACAGCCTGTTTTTCATATAATTTTGTATCGGGCTTTACAACACTGTACTTTTTTTCTCCAACGACGTGCTATCACCAGATACCCCTGACACCCTTCAGGCCTTACGGACAAAACATCCTCCAGCTCCAGTAAACCCATATTTTCTCGACCCACCAACAGCAGGGCAAGGTAATACGGGCTGGTGTCCGCAACTCCACGTCAATGCGCGTATTTTGCGTACGGAACAGCAGGGCAAGCATGCCTTCAAATTCAAAACAAAGATGTTACGGATGCCATTTTATCTTTTAAACCAGGTTCGGCTGCAGGTTTGGGTGGAATCTCACCCCAACATTTAAAAGACTTAACATCGCATTCCGTGGGTGATGCAGGCGAGCAACTTGTAAATTCGATCACTAAATTAATCAACTTTATGTATTACGGTAATGTAAATCCAGAAATTGTTCCCATTCTTTTCGGCGCGAACCTCATTGCCCTCACCAAAAAGGACGGAGGGGTGAGACCAATTGCTGTTGGATCAACACTACGACGTCTGGCCTCCAAAATTGCTGTTCGACATATTTTACCAAAATTAAATTCGGAATTTGAACCCGTACAGTTAGGCTTCGGTGTAAAAGGAGGGTGTGAGGCAGCTGTCCATGCCCTACGCTCTTTCCTAACTTACGGACAGCCTGACGTGTTGCACAAAATTGATGTCAAAAATGCATTCAATTCGGTAAACAGGGATACCCTGCTGACGGAAATAAAACAACATATACCGGAAATATACAATTATCTTCTTCTTAGTTACGCTGACCCAACAAAATTGTTATATCGTTGTAATGAACTGTCCTCGGAAGTAGGTTGTCAACAGGGTGATCCCCTTGGGCCTGCAATTTTTAGTTTGGCTATAAATCCGAAAATCAAAAATTTTAATTCTAAATTCAACGTTTGGTATTTGGACGACGGAACCCTAGGAGGTAATGTGGATACTGTGTTTTTGGACCTTTTTTTAATCAAAAATAAATTTGAAACCATTGGTTTGGAGCTTAATTTTAGCAAATGCGAATTTTTTATAAATAACAACGACTTAAATTTAAATGACGTAAAACAAAAATTTAATATTTTGGCTCCAAATATTAAATTAGTTAACAGTAATTCCCTTTACCTTTTAGGTTCTCCAATTTTTGATGAATCTATTTCTGAATATATTATTAATTCAATTACTAAATTTCAAAATTCTGCTGACCGTCTCCTTGAAATTAGTCCACATTATGCACTTTGCATCTTAAAATTCTGTCTTTTCGTCCCAAAATTTACGTATGTGCTCCGTTGCTGCTCCTTTTGGAATCACCCAGATCTTTTGACACAAGTAGACGACTTAATCAAAATTAGCTTAGAATCGATTCTTAATATGCAGCTGAACGAGCAATCTTGGACCCAAGCATCCCTACCCATCCGTTATTGTGGTTTAGGGATTCGCAAAATTTCCAGTGTCGCTTTACCAGCCTTTCTATCTTCTGTCCATAGTTCAGCAAATGTCATAAGTAAAATTTTAAGGGCATCCCCTTCTAACTTTCAGATTACTGGCTTGGAAGAAGCTAGAAACGCTTTCTTAATTGCATGCCCAGGTCAAAATTTTCCAGTTTCTCCAAATTCACAGAGGAGCTGGGACGACATAAACTGCAAATTGACTCACAACAATCTTTTGAGCTGTAGTACAGGTTCGGCGCGTGCTAGGCTTTTGGCCGTGGGTGCGCATGAGGCCGGCTACTGGCTTCACGCGTACCCTTCGTCAAATACAGGAACATTTCTTGAGCCTGACACGCTCCGAATCTCAACCTGTCTACGGCTTGGGGTTCCGGTCTGCGCTCCTCATAAATGTCCCTGTGGCAGTGATGTCGACAAGCTAGGACATCACGGACTATCATGCCAAAAAAGTGCAGGCCACTTCTCGAGACATGCCGCACTTAACGATATCATACGCCGGTCCCTTGCCACCGTCAACGTGCCAAGTCTACTTGAGCCGACTGGTATTGCAAGAGACGATGGCAAGAGACCGGACGGTATGAGTTTGATTCCATGGAAGATGGGCCGGGTGCTGGTATGGGATGCAACCTGTTCACACACGCTAGCCCCTTCCCATCTACATGGAACCAACAACAGAGCTGGTTCGGCTTGTGAAGCGGCTGAAAAAGCTAAAACATGCAAATACAGGGGTCTAGGCTCCGAATATGATTTTGTCCCATTCGGTGTCGAGACCCTTGGTCCGTGGGGTCCTAGCGCTATAAAGCTTTTTAAGGAAATAGCAAAAAGGTTAGTAATCACAGGAGACCGAAGAGCTGGCAGCTACCTCGGACAAAGAATTAGTCTAGCTATTCAAAGGGGGAACGCTGCCAGTATCTTCGGAACCTTGCCTAAAGGGACTCCTTTTAATAATATATTTTAGTTTTTATCCTTGACATTGTATTTGATAGTAGTTAACGTTTTCCTTATCCTTGACATTGTATGGTTTTAATAAAATGCTAATTGAACACTGTAGAGTTAAATTAAACTTAAATGCCCATACGGAGCGTTCATTCTAGTCTGTTCTAATACAGTTTGCTTAGAGTCTGTTCCAAAAGTATCTGATCTAAGTGTTAACAGTGTTTGTTGCTATTTATGTCTTTTTATTGTTATTTTTACCCAATTACTCACAAAATGGAATTAGCACCAATGACGGGGTTGCTAGGACCGATGCCTGCTAGGGCTGCGGAAAAGTCCAAGAGGGTTACCGTGGCCCCGGCACAGGCAACTGAAGGAACACGGGTGGGTTTTAGTCAGTAAGAGTCTGACACGCCCTCCTGCTCTGCCCAGAGCGGGAGAAGTTATTTGATGATTTCCCAACCACAAAAAAAAAAAAAAAAAAAAAAAGGTAGGTACTAATACATTCATCTGTATTTAGAAGGTTTCAACTTTAGGTAGGTATATCTCACCACTTTTTCCAACAATTATTTTATTATTACTCGAACAGCAATATTGAATTGTAATTGAAAAATCGTCGAGGAATAATCAAATGAAAGCACTTAATTTGTTAGTCGCAGTACAAATTGGCATCCACAGGTTCGCTATCTCATCTGTTTGTTTACATTTTCATTTACACATTAATCATTTATTTAGAAACTTTTTAATGTAGGCAGATTTTATTTTTTCAATTTTTATATGCTTTACATTCAATCATTCCTAAAAAAGCCTTATAACACCACTACTAGCCACGTGTATAAAGTACTACCAACTAAGTATCGCAGAGTGTGCAAACTGAGCGCCTGCAGCGACTACAATGAGTGACCTCGTTCCCTCTCTTGAATATTTACGTCGAGATGACGAGCACCTGACACTCTGCCCTTCTAGCCTTCTTCCATGGCTCACACATCCGCGTCAAAACAATCGTTTCATCTATTCCTTTGTCTCTAGTTCCCGTTTGAACCATTCTCTCCAGTTATTAAAACTACGGTTTTTTTTTCTTCTATTTTTGTTGCGTTACCTTCCCCACACAAATTAGTACACTGCTGCTTGCTATGTAAACAACAGCGAAAGAACTTGCTATAACATCATCTATATACACAAAGTGGATTAAATGTGTATTATTGAATTTAACTCAAAAACCACTCCTATGAACTTGACTTTTATATGGCGGTCCCATATAAATTTGGTCAAGTTCTGACGAGTTATTTTTGAGTTTGCTTCCGGAGGATACGTACCAATCGTTTGGTAAAATGGGCCCACAATTGATGATATTTATGAACATACATAAAAACATATACCTACAGACGAACATCGTCCGTTTTTTAAGTCGGTTAAAAATTAAACGCTGTAGCAAGCGTAACTGCTTAGAGTAGGGTCCTTCATTCGATCCCCGGTATCTAAATGTTATTGAGCTGTTCATTAGGAATTCTTCAGAAGCAGCTCGGATTCAGGATTGGTGCCCAGTTGAATGGTTTGCCCTTTATTACATACGACTTAAATACCTATATAACTAGCGAAATGAACGTAGTTAAAAACTAATGGGATCCAATCCGCAACAAGGACAAAAATGAGTGAAGTGCATCAAAAAAAAAAAAATGTGATTGACGTGTAAAAGTGTTTGTTCAAACCTACTTACAGAAATAAAATCATTTATCATTTAAACTGATGTTAAATATCAATACTATCGGCCAGTAAAAAATATCTAAGCAAAAACCAATATGTCTTTCACTTCTTAACAGCCTCAGAACCAACCCACATGTATGTATAGCACGTTAAAGAGACTAGCGTGCGCTATGGAAACTGTAATTTATTCAACCGTATAAAGTTACATATACCTTGGAAAATGTAATAAGTACTACGCTTGACTATACTATTAACAACAAAAAAGTTTTATTATTCCACACACAACATCATACTTTCAATTAATTTTAAAATAAATACCAATGAAGAAAAATATCTTCTAAACTTCAAACGTCAATATCCTAAAGTGGCTTTGTGTGGATTGGATCCCTTTCGTGTAACTACGTCCAAATATGAGTTAACTCTTCAGGTTATCTGATCGAGAAAAACGGGCATGCTGTGATACCTTAAATATTTTTCCTTATTCGCGAAAGTCTCAATGATCCTTTACCCGGACATCATCTCAGGTCCCTTTGAACGCAATAAACTTATTGTTCGAAACACAAGTTTCACTCTTTCGTTATAAATAATGCATGTGGCAGTGTGTGTGACCATGACCGTACAATCACCTTCTGCATACTAAAGCTTTGACACAATGGTGTTCATTTCTCCAACGGATTTCCCGTGAACTTTTGTTTTGGATCTTAGCCTTGATAACGAGCTGAGAAGTGGTGATTGAAAGAGGTTAGAAGAAATTATATGGGTGACAGCTCTTTGGGGTAGCTGAAATCATAATTATTTCCTAACTCTCAGAGCAAAACAATGCGATCACTCTTGTGTTCGAAGGAAACGAAATGCAACTGAAATTCATACTTGTATTTTTTTCTGATATTCACTTAGTTATCTAAAAAGGGTTCTTAACTTTTAGAATTTATTATTGAAATATAAGCTATCAGACCTAAAATAATATTAATAATATGTATATAAAAAAGAAATAAAAGAATCACAGGGCATCGAAAAAATCGTCCGCATCGCTGTCAACAGGAAAAGTGCCCAAAAGGCTGGCAGGATTGCCACGTTGTATGGCGATGCTGATTCTTTGGCCAAAAAATAGGCCAGTCCTCTGGTCACGTGAAGAGTCGACTAACCGTTTGGCGATTTGTCGAAAAATCAAGTGGGCACTCGGAAACACACTATTAGAATAAATTCAATGTTTTAATTACAATTACTCCTTCCTAATGTTTTTGGGATACCGTCTACTTGAAACTGGTTTTTGAGACACCTCTTCCTCCTGACACGCACTTAAGTAAGTCATAAACGAACATTATTAAACAAATAATGACAACCCTGCGTTTTGAAAAACTAAATATTTTTCTCTCGTCTTTTTATTTGTGTCCACAAATCAGATACTTTGTATGTAGGTACCTATGTAAGTAGGTACACACATACAATTGAACTGAAGCACACTACCAACGACCGAACTATTTCATCGAACAAAGCTCGCCTATTCTTTGAAATTATCGTCCGAATTTCTGAGCACCTTTTGTTATTATGTACTTACAGACAATAAAGGTCTGCAGTACAGTTTGATAGCCATTTTTGTATTGAAGATTGTGAAATAGGTTTACAATTTATTGATATCGCATGTGGTTCGGTAATACATACGTTCCTGCTTTTTTGTTGGCAGCTTTCTACATAATGGCGTCCTCAAGAAAGCCAAGCATGGCATCTACGTAAGTATTAATACGAGTATATACCATCATCATCAGCCTACAGAAGTTCGCAGTTGGAGCCAGGATCTTCGTATAGCGTGGCTGATATCAGCTGAGAGAAAGTAGGAGGATTAATTAAATGGCATTCGATCTCTATGGACTTCTATAGAATAAGATCGAATTCTTAGTAGTAACTCATGGCACCAGTCAAATCTTTAAGAAGCAGTTTCAGTCATCACTTGTGGTATATGCAATCGATCTCCATATATGTACCATCAATAAACGCAGTCTGTGGCATAAGGTAGGTACTAAGTACTTACAGCCTTAAAACTTTTTCAAGAATTCAAACTGCAATAACTAATGACAGCAAACACACTAAAACTAAAATGAAACATACCACCCAAGAACAGCAACACGGATATCAAACATAGATTGTAAATAAAGTGCGCCTCAAAGTTTCAGTGCGGTAAGGCTGGCTTACCCGAAGTTTGGAGCGTCTACGCCGAAATAGGACACACTTGTACCTATTTGCTTTGACCCAATTGCATGGCTTGCATTGACTATAACCGTTACTAAGTACACTGACATATTTGGCTGGTACACAAACATTCTACACACTTTCTTCGCGTTTGTGTGTGGTCTCATAATCTCATTGAACACACGCTCTTTACCAAATTGTGACGTTAGATGTGTCATTATCCGCTACCTCTGCGATCCCTATACTTTATGCATACTTTCAGCTATGTTACGGATAAGCGGATATCACAATGGGAAGAACTCATGAGAAAGTTTTCTGAAGCACACAAGGAACAGTTCAAGTAAGTACATATGAATCATGGAATTTTAAGTACTTGGTACCAATGTAGTAAGTAATATAATTCATTTACTCCTTCTAATGTAAAGTTCTAAATATGAAATCAAAAATAGTAGAAAAAAAAATATCTTATGTCATACTTTCCCTCTCAATTCTTAGTTTTAGTTGCCATAAACGAATAAAATATTTAAATTATGCAACTTAGTAGTGATATTATATTTGAATAAAGGGTAAAAATTGTACTTTAATTTAATGATAAAACAAATATGGTTATAACAATAAAAATGATTTTTACTGCTTATATTAAAACTAAATTAGACAAATTAATTAATTAAATTAATTATTATGATTGTCAAATCATATTAGACTCCGCTGTTTCTACATTATCTGTGGCAAAAAAATGAAGCGTATCCTCGCGGCGCGGCGGAATGGGCGAAATGTACTCGTATGATTTTGGCGCCATATGTACGATATAGTTTAATGTGTTATTGATGAAGTCGCATGAGTTTAGACAAAGTAGTGTATGTAACTGCACCTAACTAAGTATTTTAATAGGTGCAAGAGAGGAGAAGAGAAAAGAGAGAGAGAGAAAGAAGAGAGTTATGTGTAGTTTCATCGCCACGCTCGTGTGGTACTATTATATCAACCTCACCTGCAGCTTGGTTTATGAAACTCACTTAACTCACATTCGTGTTTTAATAACCTCTGTTATTGATCAGTTTAATAAACTACAATTATCGGATCAACCAGTCGAACTCCGTCGAATCGTAACTAGATATTTCCTGCAGGGCAGCGGCAATGGACATACCTCGAGCTGAACGTTCCACCAAGTTCTTTCCGACTGGCTCCCAGTATGAAGGCTCGTGGAACGTACTGGGAATGAGCGGCTACGGAGTGTACACATTTCCTAATGGTAGGTATGACTCTTTTTGGGTATAGTAGGACAACGAATAATAGAAACAGCTTTAACTGTACAAGATGGAACTAGAATAGGTATACATTACAAGGCTAAGTTTAAAAATCCTTTCACTTGAAAAGGGTTAGCAGTGGTGACCGTACCCCACGGTGGTTTTCCAGTCCTGGGTTCGGACACAAGCAGGCGTTCATTTTAAAATCGGTTTATAATCCGTCAGGATAATTTATTAATGGTTAATAAACGTTTTCAGGGGTCATTTACGAGGGAGACTTTGAAGACGGAATGTTTCACGGCAAAGGTCAGCTTCGATACGAAAGCGGCATGATCGTCTGGGGCAAGTTCGTGAATGGCGTCTTGACCGAACGAACGCTGCTCAGTGATAACATGGAGTATACTGAGAACAACTGGAAGTACTGCATGATGCCTGATAGAAGGTATGGTGATATTCTATGTTTTATGACTTAGAACTGGATTTCTGAGGTTTGCTAGAGGTTTTATTGGGTGATACCATAATAGTCGAAATCATATTGCACTTAACATTGGCGTTCAGACAAAATGAGTCACCAGGATTTTTATACGCTTAATGCAAGGAACAAACAAAGATGAATGGAAAATAGGGGGGGTGATCTTTGCCCAGCAGTGGAAAGTATAATATATGCTAAAAAAAAAAACAAGGAACAGAGCTATATTAACGAGGGAAGATAGGACTCTAAGATCATCAGCTTGCCCAGTAATATCAGTAACACCTCAACTAATCCCTATCGCCAAATCGGTAGTTAACAAAATATATTTTTGGGAAGAGGAAAAAAATTAAAGGCTGTAAACATAGTATTATTTTCTATTTCAATTGATTTAAAATTGATAGGTCACGTTAACACAAATAATCTGCCGCTCGTCTTGGGCTTAACTTTGGATGCTAAGCTTCAGTGGGGCCCACACATAGATAAATTATCAAAAAAGCTTAGCTCCGCAGCATACGCTGTTAGAAAAATTCGTAATTTAACTGACATAGAGACAGCCCGTTTAGTGTACTTTAGCTATTTTCATAGTTTAATGTCGTATGGTATTATGTTGTGGGGAAATGCCGCCGACATTCAGACTATCTTTGTTTTGCAGAAAAGAGCTGTTCGATCAATTTATAAATTTAGCCCGAGACACACTCTCAGAGAGAAATTTAAGAAGTGTAATGTAATGACTGTGCCTTCACAGTATATTTTTGAAAATCTTATAAATGCCCATAAAAAAATAAACTGGTTTAAAAAATACAGTGACATCCATAATCTAAATACTAGGAACAAACACAACATCGTTGTACCTACAACAAGGCTCATGAAAATAGGTGGCTCGTTCAGAAGTCAATGTATACGCTTTTATAATAAACTTCCATGCCACGTTCAAGATCTAAGCCTTAATAAATTCAAATCATTCATTAAACGTAAGTTGTGCCAGAAAGGCTTTTATACCGTTAAAGATTATATTGAGGACAAAATGGCTTGGGATTGAGTTTGAATTTTCTGCATACTGAATGTTGTTTTTTTTTCTGTTACATACACCGACAATTGATGATTATTATAACACAACGACTTGAATACTTAGGTACTTGAGAAGTACAATTTATTATTTTATTTATTGTGAATGTGAGGACTATGTGGGTCATTGTTTCAGTTTTAATCATGATCTGGCAGTTTAAGTAGTTTATGCAGCCTACCCAATTGTCCTTTCTTTCGAAATCGAATAGTTGAGCTCCTGAAGTTCTGAGTTGAGCTGCACGGTTACTGACAAATGCGTGCACTGACTGGACAGGTCCTCTTAATCTGCGTGGTTCTTTCCTCAGAAGACCATTTCAGACACCAATCTACATGGTCTTCACATGATCTGACCAAGATTATGTCTGGACTTTAAAAGAGACTGTGACCTCTGAGTTGGTTTCGGCCTTTCTTCTCAGAGTAGTCCATTGAGCTAGGAGGTAGTCAGATAGGAAACGCCGACCTCATCTAGTTTTTAAAATATGATTGACGTGTAAAAGTGTTTGTACAAACCTACTTACAGAAATAAAATCATTTATCATTTATCAATGCTAATAATGAAAACCAGTGCATTGAATTTCTTTTTCGCTATTTTATTTTAAAACCCCCAAAATAGTAATGTTTAGACACATAAGTAAATACTGGATTTGAAATAATATAAAATGATCAATAGAATTTGCATAATAAAATATTATTAAAATCTCGATTATGATTGTAAATGTAATGCTTGGTCAATCCCTAGCATCGGTTTAGTTTCTCTGTCTACGGTGGGGTGACACTGACAGCTCACTCCCCGAATGTCTTCATGGTGAGAATTTTCCAGAATCGACATGTTCTTTCTACGATGTCTCTAGCTTTGTCTGCAATATTTAGCAACATAAAAAATGGAAAAAAAAAATGAAAATATGTCCAGGTAATATAGTAAGCAGGTTCACAGGTTAGCCGTAAGTTGAGACGACATGAGTAGCTTAAAATATTACCTACTGCTAGGTTACAATATATTATTTGTCAGTCACGGGCTCGGGGTACGAATTCCAGAGTGTAGACTAGAAAGGTGATTGGTTCCAGATAGGGTATGGTACGGAGTATGTGTAATGTTTGTGCGGTGTCTGTGTGATGTGTGTGTGAATGGCGTGTGTGTGAATAAGTGTGCGTGTTTGTTCCCTGCTTCTTCATTTGATTCGGTGTCAGGTCAGAATCTTTATATTAATGACCCTGACCTGACGTGACTGTCTAAAATCTTTCAGTCACTTAACATAAATTATTTTACAACGCATATCCCTAACTAATTAACCTTTGTTATGAAGTCGTTAATTTAATCATAATTATGTGCAAAAGGCTTGTGTAGAAAATTGAAATTAAAATTTTCATTCGCGTCCCAACTTTCATCGGGGGAAATTAGGAAGTTTTTAGGTTAAATTAAATTCAAATTTTATTCAACCCTAAAACGCAAATTTTGATTGATGGTTTCTGGTCAAGACCGGCAAAATGAGATTTCAAAATTGATCAGTATACTTAAACTCACTACTACAAAATTCGAAAGTATTATAAGTAATCTTTAATGAAAAGTAATTATCTACCATATATAATTAAAAAAATTGCTTACAGATTCGAGATGGAATACGGCACAATGCTAAAGCCGGGCGGCCAGTCGAATCTAACAGCTAAACAGCCGACAAGACAGATACCTTCCGGATACTATGACACCGGAGACGGCTTCTACGACCCTAAGACGAAAGTAATTTTTAAGTATGAAGACATGGCTGCGATTTTGAGGTATTTTTCTAAAGTATAGGTAGATTGGGATTAACATACGACTGCTCATCTTCTCACGATCATCAAATTTACCACATTCCGCTCAAAAGTAGTGCGACTCAACAAGAATCATAATTGCAGCAAAAGGAGTCCACTGCAAGACAATGTACCTATACCCGTTTTCTCTCAAAATCCAACGGCGCGCTCTTTTTTTATTTCTCTTTATTTATTAGGGACTTGCAACCATTAACAGGTCATGTCAGCCCCATCATTTGCTTAAGCAAGTTACTTACAAATTTTTCTTAAGACTATTAAATATAAATTTATAAATAAGCTTAGCTTTATTGCTTGCAGGATAAGCCAGAATACATTGAAATTTACCTAAATCTAATGCATTTAATTTTAATTATTTACATAAATGTTGCCTTTCAAAATTATTGCGAATACAATCTATAAGTTATTACAAACAATATAGTTTGGTGAAAGGGGTTTCTTCATTAAAAAGATAATTTTTTTAGTGGTATTTTTTTCTTACTTTGGCATTCGTTTAATTGTGTGTAATTCGTTAAAAAGTGTCGCCTAGTGTTAGCGAAACCGGGCAATAGGCCTCTACCTACCCCTCATGTCTCCTACATGCATCGCTACAGTGACCTGTCCTAATCCTGCGCTGTCCGCATGCAGCTGATTCTCGCAACCCATGGGGACACAATTGCATTAAGAACATATAGGTACATTAAGAAGCATATATAGGTACATTAAGAATTTAAAATAAACATTTTAAATTATAATGATAGCTAACACAGAAAAAATAGAAGAATAACTTAAAAACAAACCAGCTTAGTTTGCACATTGCAAAAATATTAAAGCCCAGAGAGCAACGACCAGCTTATTGCTTGTCGTAACCACAATTCAGTTAAACCACTAATCATATTGACGTCTGAGCAAATTACAGAACAATCAAGTCCCAATTATTCATATCGTACTCTATAAATGAGGCACGACTGTATAGCTGGACTGTGGTGACGTCATAGAGAATCGTGACTTTGTTTCTTTTTAAAATCACGGAATAGAAGTAGGAACAAGTTTCTTTGGCCCTCTCTTGTGTACAGGGAGCGTTTTTGAGACGGCACTTCAGGGCGAATATACTGAAATGAAATATAATAATAAATATAATATATAAATAGAGCGAAAAGCACCTTAAGCTCGATGATGTAGCTAAAATTGCATTTTCAGTTCTCTGACAAATAGCCTAGTTTCGACAGAAATCAAAGCTTTGAAAAATATATCCCCTTTTTTCGTCGCACAGAACAATAAACTAGTGTTGCTGACAAGGATAAAATACTTCTAAGAAATGTTTTGTCTAAAATGGCATCACTCTGTATATTCTTTGGATATCCTCCCGAAATCTTAAACCTACCAACATATTTCTATGATAAGATCTCCGTACGCTGAGATGCATATTTGAATTGCAAAACAAATTGTATTGGAAACTGCGATAACAAAATCCTATTGGAATATAGTCGGCAGGAAATATGAAAGGATAAGCTTGTCTGGGACGCCTGCCTGCATTTCTGCAAGCTTCAGGATTGTTTCTCGCTAGATTCTCAATTGTCTTAGCATTTTTAAAGATTGCAAAATACTTATCTCAAAACAAGGTAATTACAGCCTCGAATAAAATTATCATAACAAGGGAAACTATTGGAGTGAGTCAGTTAATTTTTTTATACTGGATATTCTGTGTTTGCTTCTTGGTTCATGAATCATCAAAAATAAATCGGTTATTATGTTATTGCCAGCCGATCACGTAATCCAAACAACGTTTTTAATTCAAATCGATATCCTTGTCGGCGACGACACCATATCTGTGCACAGGGGCGCAAGTAGTTTGAAGCCCTCTAAGATTATTGTAAGTTAAGAAATATTTCTAACTAGATGTCGGCGACGAGACTATATCTGTGCAGAGGGGCGCAAGTAGTGTGAAGCCCTCTAAGATGATTGTAAGCTAAGAAATATTTCTAACTAGAATTTTGTAAGGGATAATGTATTTTGTTGTTTTTAATATCTTTTAATTAGTTTATATTGCTTAATTTGTTATTAGTTTTTGTGTTTTGATCTAATAAGACTGTTTAAAGTAATTTTGTAAGGGAATTTTTAAGCAAGTAAAAATTAGAGTATAATTTACGTAACTTGAAAACGTACTTTTTTAAAACACAGGGATAGCTATAAAAACGATATTACAGTTTGTTTTATACAAATCGGACGACTGGTTTGGAAATTATAAGGGATTTTGTGAAGTGAAAATGTACCGACCTACATTTTTAAAAGGTTTTTGTACTACGAATTTTTTATTGTTTATAGTTAGGTCAAATGTTATTATTATTTAATATTAATAAGGAATATATATTTATTTATTTAACCATTTATGTACACACTTATATAAACAGACAAGAAGAAAAAAACAGAAAAATAGGTACAAAGGTGATGCTTATTTCTAATGAAATCTCTTCCAGCATACCTGCGATAGGATAGTAGATTTAGAGATGTAGACAGCGTGTGTAAGACTAAAATAGAAAATAAAATACATAAAATCAAAAACAATTCACTTAATAAAATAAAACGAATAGTATGAGAATATACATACATACATACAAACATACATACATACTTAAGACATATTATACAGGGTGTTTGGTGCATCGTGTGCCAAATTGAAATGGTCGACTGAAGGGGTCATCCGCTAGCCTTTCAGACCCCTTAACACCCCTCATGCTCTGTGGATATTTTTTTATCGACTTTTTATTGTTTTCCAAAAAAAAGACCCAAATTTTACATTCAAATACAGATTTAAAAAAAAATATAAGGCGTAGACTCTGAATTTTAATTTTATTTCGATGTGTATTGTTTAAGAATACTTTTAAATACAAAATTAGTGATATTAGTCACCTAGTTTTTTTTTAATTCACTCGCAAAGGTAAAACTTAAATTAAAGCTGTACATGTTACAGCTATTTATAAGGCTACAAAAAAAAAACCAAAAGCGACCGGGATCTTCCAACTCCCTCATTAATTCTCCAGTCTATCCTCTTTCTAATGATGTGCCACATGCCATAAAAGTATTTTAACAACTTTGTGAATTCGCTAGAATTGTGAATCAAATCACATAAAACTACATTCCAAATTCTAATGAAAAAATATTTATTGCGGAACTGTTACTTGAGAAAGAGGTAAAATTTGTTTTCTCACTCTTTCACCGTAAAATCTATCTTCTATCTCTTTCTTGCATACCTTAAATCGGTTTGAACAAATCGCGCCGCCCGACCCGCCATTTTTTTAGTCGAGACATCACTGCCTCTGCTACCTAACGTGTGTGCTAGTTCACCATACTCCGCGATTCTTTTATTACTTTGTTATCGTTAAGTTTTGTTGGTTCTTGTTACATTTGTTTAATTTTTGTTGTTATTGTTAAACTTTGAGTTTTTTGTTATTGCAATGGCGACATTCTCTAACGAAGAATATGCGGACATCATGATGGCTTACGGAGCCGCTAATGGCGTCGCTCGTGCAGCGCAACGACTTTACCAGGAACGCTTTCCTGGTAGACGATTACCTGGCCGCAGAGTCTTTCAAGACACATACCGACGCATACGCGAGACTGGCAGTGTTACTTTTAATGAACCAAGGGGCCATATTGTGCGACATAATGTTGAAGTAGACGAGAGAATACTGGCACTTTTTGAGGAAGACCCTACAAGAAGCATTAGAAATGTGGCATCACATCTTGATATTTCAATATGGAAAGTGTGGAAAGTACTTCGTCAAAACAAAAAGCATCCATTCCACTACACTCCGGTGCAAGGTACGTAATTTTAAACTAACTTTAAACCCGTGCAAGCTTTGTTTGACCTTGCCTTTGTTTAGCAGGTAATGGGTATGGTATGGCGTCACTTCCAGGTAGGTAGTGAATCTATTAGCACGAACAGCGGGTCCTTTCTTGTGCAATTACTTATTGCCCAGGAGAAATTTAAAAGAGTTTTTTTGTTTTTTGCAGGTCTTGAGGGTGGCGACTTTGAGAGACGAGTGGCTTTTTGTCGGTTTCTTTTACACATGGATGTGGATGATCCTGATTTTTTAAAAAGAATACTGTGGACGGATGAATCCAAATTTACCAAGGATGGGATCCTCAATTTACACAATTTGCACCACTGGACAACGAAAACGCAAAACCCACGTGTTAAAAGACAGAAATCTTCTCAAAGAAGGTTTAGTGTAAACGTTTGGGCAGGAGTGATTGGGAATCAGGTAATTGGACCGCATTACCTGCCCGATAATCTCAATGGCGAAGACTACCTGGAATTCCTACAAAATGACCTGCCCGAATTAGTGACCGATGTGCCCGTATTTAATGAACGTGTGCCCATTGTATTTCAAAATGACGGCTGTCCCGCGCATTGGCGATTGACTGTGAGGGAATATCTCGACAATGTGTTCCCCAATGCATGGATTGGACGCGATGGCCCTATTCCATGGCCGCCACGTTCCCCAGATCTAACTCCGTTAGACTTTTATGTCTGGGGACGTGCCAAAGAGTTGGTATATGCCACGGAGGTTCCAACTAAGGAGGTATTAGTCCAACGCATAGAAGCGGCATTCAATACTATTAAGGAGGAAATACGACTTCGTACAACAACTGTTGAAATACGAAACAGGTGTCGGGCCTGCTTTCGCAACAGAGGCTAACAATTTGAGCAAGATTTGTAACAATGATTAAATAAATGTTAAAAATGCAATTTTGTTTTTTTATTTCAAGTAAATCCCACGAAAGATAGAGATATGAGACACGAATTTACCTAACCATAAGAATGAGATAGCAGATTTATAGGTTTGACAGGTATCATTTAAGAGATTTTTTTTTAAATCATAATTTTGAATATTAGCCTTAGGTGACTCGATTCACAATTCTAGCGAATTCACAAAGTTGTTAAAATACTTTTATGGCATGTGGCACATCATTAGAAAGAGGATAGACTGGAGAATTAACGAGGGAGTTGGAAGATCCCGGTCGCTTTTGGTTTTTTTTTTGTAGCCTTATATAGCTGTAACATGTACAGCTTTAATTTAAGTTTTACCTTTGCGAGTGAATTAAAAAAAAACTAGGTGACTAATATCACTAATTTTGTATTTAAAAGTATTCTTAAACAATACACATCGAAATAAAATTAAAATTCAGAGTCTACGCCTTATATTTTTTTTTAATCTGTATTTGAATGTAAAATTTGGGTCTATTTTTTGGAAAACAATAAAAAGTCGATAAAAAAAAAACAGAGCATGAGGGGTGTTAAGGGGTCTGAAAGGCTAGCGGATGACCCCTTCAGTCGACCATTTCAATTTGGCACACGATGCACCAAACACCCTGTATATCAAAAATTTTAACTGGTACTGGACATGTCCCTGCTGTCCGCTATAGTGCGTTTCATCAAAGAAGTCCCTTCGCTGTAATGTTGGTAGCGCTTAAATGAGTGCTGCCAGGCTGTGAAAATTATATTACCCAATAAATCAGTATAAATTGAAAACGAAAATTTATTTTGGTTGTTCTTTTTGTTTGGTCACCTTTCAACAAAGGTCTATAGAAAATTATACCTTACGTGTAAAGATAAGTATTCATAAAATTAAACTCTTAATATAACCACAATAATTATTTATTTGCGAAACTTCTTAATAAGCTGTAATGATTAACAACAAAATTACTTTTTAAAATAACTGTGCCCCTCCAAAGGACCTACACCCGATATAGCACTATCTCCAGGGTCACTATCGTCTGAAGTATCTCCTATAGCATATCTAGTATATCTAGTCATCTCCTACTTCTATTATAAATCGATCTATTTTGTTATCAACAGTTACTCCATTGTTGAAGTACTTATCTTCTATGGTTTCTACGTGGCTGCATTCTTTTATCCACTCTAATGGCGTGCTACTGCAAATTGCCTCTTCAGTTATTTTTACAATATTTTTTGCTTCCTGACCCACGTTTTTTTCAGCAATCCGCCTTTACAAAAGACTCCATATGAGTTCGATTGGATTCAGGTCACAATGATAAGGAGGAAGTCTTACAACTTTATGACCGTGTTCTTTTAACAATGAATCGACTTCGTAGATAGGTGGTTCTTTATGGTCTTTAATTATTTTAAAAGGTGTAGGTAGGCACCTACGGGGTAGCAGCGGGGACTAGGGAGCATCTAGTTCTGGCAATGGCAACCCTATTTTATGGCGGCGACGCGAAGTCTCACACATTCTAATGGAATTATTGGCGCTTTGTTACGTTTTTCACTCTCACAAAACGTTTTGACTTTCAACACCAACCCTCTTTCGCCACTTTTAAGTGTCTTCGGCGTGATTAAAACCGTAAAACAACTATGAATCATGGAAAAACTCAACAAAGCCTACGATGCGTCTAGCGTTTGACGTTCTTGACAGTCAGGTATGCCAATATAACGGCGAAGGGAATTCTTTCGTGAAACGCACAATACAATCCTTTTGTACTTATATCAAGAATCGTATCTCTTATTTTGAAAAACATAATTATGACAGCGAATAATTTTTAATTTTGGAACATGATTATGTAGGCATCCTAAACTGAAGGATGGCTAACGATAAAAATACAATTCACCTGCAATATAATGATACAAAATGGCTAATTTAATGATTGTCCCAAATCAAGTCCCACTATCCTACTACTCCTACTGAAATTATAAATGTGAAAGTTCGTATGTTTGGGTGTTTAGATGTTTGGCAGTTTGACACTCAATCACGCAAAAGTTAATAACCTGGATTAACACATAGGACTTGTATGTAGCACGTTCCCGTGGGATGAATTCCGACACACACGCGGGCGAAGCCGGTGGCAAAAGCTAGTAACCAATAAATAATTTATTTTGTGGTATTTTATTTTATTCAGGGACAGTAAACAGCTACAATATGTGTTGGAACAGAGAAAAGATAATACAAAATATTTACAATATTGCAGCCCACTACATTGTCCGCATATTAACAAAAGTAAATATATGTGATTGAGTGCCACTAGATAGGTAATAAATAATTACATTACATTAATAATAATGAATTAATAATAATCACACTAATATTATAGGAAATATGAAAGTTTGTATGTTTGAATGTTAAGGTCAATGTTTTTGTCACTCAGTCACGCAAAAACAGTTGAACGGATTTGCATGAAATTTGGCACACAGATAGTTATTAACGTGGATTAACACATAGGACTGGTAGCACGTTCCCATGGCATAATTTCCGACAAAAATGCGGGCGAAGCCGCAAGCAAAAGCTAGTTACCAATAAATAATAATCAAATTGAATATAAGTCAAATATCGCACAGGCTCGGCAGTATACGGCTGTAATTAGTGATACGTCGAAACGTACCTTAATTGGTGTGTTAATTGACTCGCTGATTGGTCGCTGACTGCCTTCAACGCCTGCGAATACTTCTCGCTTATTGCCTACACAAAATAGTAAAAAAAAACACTCAATCATGAAAAACGCTAGAGTTTTTCCTAAATGTTCATGGTGTGGATGGAATGCCATCATTCGTTTCTTTTTAAGTTAGTTGTAAACTTCATTGAAGGTATAATAATATACATCTAAGCTTGTAATATGTTTAACAATTTTTAGGTATAAATAATCTTAAAGATATAATATAAGATCTGAATTGGCAAACTGCCGAGGCAACTCCGTTGTGAGCATCACAATAAAGCTTGATTTAGGGAGTCTACTAGTACACATCATAGTAAATTCGGTTTACCTTTGTGTCTGAGTGTTTATTTCATTTATTATCACTACAATCTCTCTTATTTTCCTTCAAAGCAACGAAAATATCGTGACAAAAACAACCATTTGTCCCAAAACCTTCTTACTTTTACTTTAGATTGCTCGATTTTGATCAATTACTCTAAAAGCTACCAAAGAAAAGCTTTATAAGTACGCGTTGCTTTTATTCCCACGTCAGTAACAAACGGCAGAAGAAAACAAAATTCATAAAAACGAACCGCTTTGCTTAGACGCAGAAATATTTATGCATCTTATGCCGTTATTGCTCTCCCTTTGTTTAGCCTTTCTTCCGATGTAATTCTTCGAATAAACAACTCTGAGAAACGGAAATATATTTGTACGGTTCTTTCGCTTAATCTTTATCTATAAAAATCAATGCCACTTTTCGTTGTAATTTTATAACTCAAGAACGGATGCACCGATTTTGCTAATTCTTTTTTTAGAATATACCTTGAAATACGAGGATGGTTCATACGGAGAGAAAAATAAAAAAAATAAAAAAAAAATGTTAGGCGGTATGAAGTTCGCGGGGTCAGCTACAGCAGTGCAAGGAATACGTCGAGTTACCAGTAACCCTGTATAATATTATGTACCATCAACAAAGTCGACGCATGATCACTTTTAAACATTTTTCGTTTGCACGAAGTGACCATGCTCAGTCCCCCGCCCACAATTTTGTATTAAATTAATAAAATAAAAATTGATTTTTTTATTATTAAAAGAAACACATGTTTTAACCTTTTGCCTGGACAAAAAATATTTGGTTCTTCCTTCCTTGATTGGTTGGTCAAATTGGTTATGGCGGGGGTTGGGTCTAGTCGCTGTATTTAAATATAAGCCTTAAAGTGGTTATGCGTCAACATTGTTGTTAGTACCTATTAGGCCTAGTTCACATTCTTTACTGTAGTCTGTTCCGAAAGTGAATGATTAAAATGTAAACGAATGGATCTGAAAATGTACTTCTGGATATCATTAGTAATGCCAGTTACAAATTGAATGTTTTGATTTCATTGTTTGAATACTTCAACCCGAAATTCTAGTTTTAAATCAACTTAAAGATGTTTTAAAATTACAATTGAGGTTCATTTTATTACCTAAAATTTCGTCAAAGTTTTTAAAGAATAAGTGTTGGAAAATTGGTGAGATATACATTTGAAACGTTCTAAATACAGATGAATTTGTTACTTATTCCCTTTTGTGAGTCATTCCATAAGAATATAACTTGAACGGCGGGGTAATTGCTTAACACACTAACGGTAGAAATGGCTTTCATTTTGACATTTCAACAACATTCATTGCGTTATTTATGTTGTTGAACAAACAAATTTTTCGAACACATGAACTAATGGATTAGTAATTTTCTTTAAAATGGGTCAGATTGTGATTATGTGTTACACAGTTAGGCTGCAGGGTTTGTTTACACTTTCGTCAGATACTTTTGGAACATACCATAGATTTAACTATTTAGGAAAAACATTCGCAATTGCTTAAGCTTTTACGTTCCACAAGGTATTATCATGGGACCATTTTTTTCGTGAAAATGAGACGTGAGTAATCTAGAGGTCATGTCGTATGCGACGTTTACTTCGTCATGGGACATATTACATGCCACCTCCGTTGTTGGTCGGACACTGCATAAATAATAATTAGTAATTACCAAGCTTTATGGTCAGTGACACCACACAAGTATCACGAGATGACAAAATGTAAGTGGGATAACCACGCATTTCGATTAGTATCTAATTGTACTTTCATACGACTGTCCATTGTCCATGAAGGAGATTTCTTATCAACATAGATACTTTATCTTTTTGTACTTATTTATAATATGAGTTTTTCCACACTTGAGCTTTCATTTTGGCGTACAAGTTACATAATTATGAATTTTAGTAGCGCCACACTTATGTGGCGCTACTAAAATTCATATGTAACTGCTGTATTAAACAAAAAAATCAAACTCAACACAGCAAATGCACACTTAGAATATTAAAAATATTATGGAAGAAAATGTGTCAAAATGACGACGAAGAAAACGTGTCACGAAAATTAACCAGAGCATTCCAACTATTTCCAGAGCCCCATCAACTCTAGAGCAGCAATGGATAGAAAAGAACTGTCGTGTCAACCCTGAGGAGCCTTTAGGGCCTCGTCCAGACCTATACGAGGAGTATATAGAGCCAGTACTAAAGCCAGAACCATCACCCCCACCAGCTGCTGGCGTCAAGTGCGTGATGGCATCGTTCAGGACACAATCGATGTATGAGGACTTTGAGTTTGTAAGTGTAGTTGTTATTAAATATTTCCTTATTTATACTTTTGGCTAAATTGTTTATTTTAATGGACTGGGGCTGACCCATCACTACCTTGACTTTAGCCTGTTATAGTATTTTTTTTCTCTTTTGGATTTCCTCGTGGATGCTCCCCGCCTGGGGAAAACAAAGGGTTATGTCAGACTCCTACCAACTCGGTTCCTCCTGCTACCATCAGTTGTGTGTGTGGGGTATTGTCGCCAATGCTCTAATCCAAGGATAGATGCAGTACAGCAGATATTAGTAATCAAAATTGTAGGTCGTGTGTACCATACTATTTAGAGTTAAACTCCGTTTCACTGTCTGACAAATTCATCATAATTTTAAGTTCTTCGATCACAATAAAATTTAGACGGTTATTATCTCTTGTCTTCAGAACAAAGGATTCAAATTCTTTGATTTCGACGGTTCGATGTCGGATTCCTCAAGCTGCTTTAGCGACAGTTAACCACCTCTTATTGTTATATCCTTTTTATTATAATTATGTCAAGAGTACCTACTTTATGTCTAGAGTTCCTTTTGTTTTCATTTGTGATTTTTTATTTTATAGTTGTAATTTGCACTAATAGTTAGTTCTTAACAATTTGATTAAACTTTACGATTATAACTTTAAATAATTTTTTATTTACAAGTTGTCTTAACAGAACTTTCGATATCTACACAAAGATACATATTATTGTGGCAATTGATAAAAAATATTAAAATGTCTAAATTACAAAATACATTTATTTTTCTTATTCTGTAGGTATATTTTAAGTTATGTCGTTTTAATTTACAGTATACGGAACCATCCACGTGCTACGACGCTTCACAACAATTGCTGACAAACGAAAATGTCGTTGAAAAATCTTCAATTTGTGTTAAATTACGTGACGATGCTCTCCAATCAGAACCTAGTGAGATAAACAAACAATCAGAAGCTGTAGGACTTACTAATAACCAATCAAAAGCTGCAGTATTTCTAAGTGACCAATTAGGAGCTGTAAAACGTTCTAGTGGCCTTTCACTAGCTGCAGAGCTTCCTAGTGACCTGGCTGGAGAAGTCACTTTTTCAAACTTTAAGACAACGCAACATTATTAAAAAATAAAAGTAATTCCCGGCAATTGTTTCAAAATAAGTAAAGTTAAGAATATTTTCTACATACGCCTGGTCAGAACATTTCAAAAGGATTCAGAAAGTGTTCATAAAATTAACCCTTCAAAAATACTAACAAATATGCCAATAGGCCTAAAGATAAATAAATGGGTTTTCTCCGCAAACTGCTTTTGCTTCCGTATCCTTTAATGTACCTTTTTTATTATAACATCCAGTTTTAACATAGGTACACTTTTTGATGACAGTTACAGCGTTTATTATTAGGGGGTTAAGTTAATAGTCAATTATTTATATATATTTCTTTTCATTTAGGTGTTTGGTATCTCCCAAATTGCGTCACGACCCGTTTTTCTACCTTCATCATCTGGCTGCCCACGCCCCTTATTCGCAGTCAAAATGCTATTCTATAATAAATAGGTAATACGGGCTGGTGTCCGCAACTCCACGTCAATGCGCGTATTTTGCGTACTCTATAATAAGTAATAGCTAAGCGGAGAGATATGAAAATAACCCAAACCAAATGGGTTGTTTAAGACGTGTCTCTAATCGTTTTAAGTGGAAACCGTCCCATAGGGTCCTAACTATACTGAGCATCTCGAAATATTCCGCGATTGTTCAAAAGCAAATGCCTCCAGCTTTAATGTCTCGGGTTACCCAGATTTCTTGTATTTTGTCACCCCCGCGTGGAGATCGCGAATAAGAAAGAAGGCTATACATGACTAGAGATACTTACTGACTTATGTAAGTGCTTGGCTGCGTGCGTAATAACAATAAATGTCTTTTGGAAAATTCTTGCTCATAGATACAAAGAAAGAAGAAACGAAAACCTTTTAAAATAGTCCAGGATTCGTATGTAACTTTTCCTACACCACCAATAATGGTTTTCCCAAAGTACTCCATTCCTTTGTTCTAAAAAGATAAGAATCTCATACATTAATTCCAAAGTTACTCCAAGGAATTATTATTATTTAAAAATACTTATTGTTTTGATCCCATTCTGCTCCATCGGTATCTGGAATTATTCTCAAAGTACTCCACCGATTATTCGTTACCTTTCGTAAGTAATGTCAAAGATTTATAGTAGAATAGAAAAATGGCGGTCCTGCTCTGCCCGCAACAACCCCTTGAACAAAGTTCCGCAATAAAGAGGTTTTAATTAAAAACCTTGAGGTGAATGATTGCCGACTATTTAGTGGGATACTCAAATTTAGAACGAACATTCTGATGTCATTTTTACAATTAACATGTTATTTTGACAGTCGGCGGACAGAGTCATTCATTAACTTTCTATTCCTGTACAACGATCTGTACAATTTTAATTTATAAATATTTTTTTTATAAAGTTTTACAGAATTTGCTAAACATTTATTTCGGAAAAAACGTAGCACAACTGCGGTTAAAACTTTGAGATAGAATTTTTACAAGGTAAGAACATTTTTACGCTTTTTATGTTTATATTTCGATATTATGTATTTGCATAAAAATATACGGGCTGTGTAATTATATTAAAGGCTTGTAAAATTATTTAATCGCCCACTTACACCGCGTGCATAGACACGCTGTGAATGTATGCGTGAAAACGAGTAGCGTAAGCACATCACGCACTTCCAACTTTCCCATTATCTCGGACGGTACCGAGAGCTCCTGCGGCGTAAAGCGTGTTTGTACAATTTGTAACCGCAAGTAAAGCGCGCGTCGCTTTGTGAGACAAAAATACTATAATGGTGGCAACATGACTTTCAATTAAATTTTTCATTAAATATCAGTTAAAATTACTGTATTTATTAATTTATTAATAAGGGTACACCAACAGCTTCTGTATACAAAATATCAAATAACAGTAGATAATAGTTGAGGGCTTATACAGTTGGCAATAAAAGGTGAACCAACATGCTCAAACACAGTGATAGCCTAAGGTAAAAACGAAATGCATAAAAATTAAGTGGTAACAACTATATACACAGAAATATAAAAATGCATAAGTTATAAGATTGCAGAGGTTGCAAGAAACACCTACATAATAATACAATAAAATCAATCTTTAGGTTGTAGGAGTTGCGTGCTTAGGGACGTCAAAATTTGGGTCTTAAAGTGTGTTATTGAGTCATGATATTATATGTCAACATCTGGAGAGGATTTTATATAAGAATTCATCTTACGACTGAGCCTATTGGGGTCAATAAGATAAAATAAATTTTTTATTTGCTTAAACTTAAGTGTGTGTACATATATATAGAAAGTGTATACAAAATATTAAAGTTAATTAAGTGCAAACATGTTTGTCAATAAGTGACGTGCAAAATAATAAATGTATAGGTACTTACAATTAAAATATAAATTAACAAAATATTAAAAGTTGTCATATTTAATTAATAATGGGTTATTAAAATTATAGAGTAAATTAACATTATTATATAAGTAGCTCCAAATGAATATAATTAATTACTTATGTCAAGACAAATTCCTTTTCATTAGGGAACTCAGTAACGCTATAATATGCTCTGACGGTCAAATTAGTAAAGCTCATAAATGGTTTGCTTCATATCTGAAGGATAGGATACAATTGGTAGAAATTGAATATTTCGATCGTAACACAAACGAAATAACTAAAATGAGATCCGACAGTAAACCAGTAAATGCGTCAATTCCCCAAGGTAGTGTAGTAGGTTGCCTTTTGTTCCTAATATATATAAACGACCTTCCTAAAACTATAAACGGACCTTGTGTTCTCTTCGCAGACGATATCTCCTTGCTTACCTCATGCCAAACTAATGACAATATAAACGCGAAATTAAACTCTCTTCTTTCGACGGCTGTAAACTGGATGGACAATCATAATCTTGAAATTAACTTTACAAAAACTAAATTAATAACATTTCATCCCCATCAAAAGTCCCCATTAAAACTAAATTTCATGTTTAATAACACTAAAATAGAACAAGTCAACGAATTTACTCTACTTGGTTTATCTATAGATACCCACATAAATTGGAAATCCCACATACAGAAAATAAGAGCCAAACTATCAAAATTCTCATACGCCTTACGCGAAATTAAAAAAACTACTTACCTCCAAACTGCACTTGTTACTTACTATGCATATGCACAAGCATGGCTCAGCTATGGGGTCATGCTGTGGGGTAACAGTACAGACTCACAAACCATATTTATCTTACAAAAAAAGTTAATCAGAATAATAACAAACATAGAACAAACAGACAGCTGTAAACCACACTTCCAAAAACATAAAATACTCACACTTCCTTGTTTATATATTTTAGAATTATGTAAATTTGTCAAAACACATCAAAATTACTACACCAGTTGCGAAGAGACACAAAAAAGATACACTTTCAGACATAACAAAAACAAAGTAAACAAACCTCAATCCCGAATCAAAATGCACTCAACCAGCCCCTTAATTATGTCCATTAAAATCTATAATAAACTGCCAAATGAAATTAGAGAAATAAGCAAAACACACTTATTTATAAATAAATTGAAGCGATTTCTGGAATCCAAGGCATATTACACAGTAAAGGAATTTCTAGATGATAAAACGATTGCAAAATGAAATTACTCTATCAAAAACAAACTAGTAAAAAAATAATATAATATGGAACACAGAAATTCTTGTATAAATATGAATAAATAAATAAATAAATAATGTATCTACATAATTAAAATAAATAAAATAGATAATTTAAATACAAAATTAATTTAATATAATATACTTATAATTAATCTATTTAAATACATAATTTAATTAATACGTACATATTATAACAAATACTTCTAAAATTACTTTTATTATGAAATGATAATGACCTATTGTTATGCAATACCTAAAAAATAAAAATAAATATAATGTACCTACACCAACATAATAATATATACATATAAAATTGTATACCGAATGAAACACACCTAATAATTTATAATAATATTGATTTGATTAAATTGCTATGCAGCCCTCTTCCTCTCTCCTAAATTTTTGCGTGCCCGACAGGGTCCATATTGTATCTTTAATTTGTTATTACCATCTCTGTAACATATGGAATGCAATAAAAAATTGAGTATTGAGTATAGTACGAAGTTTATTTTTAAACATATAGATTGAAGTAGTTCTCTCCAACTTTTAGGTAATTTGTTATAAATGACTGGAGCCATACAGTATACACTTTTGCGCATAAGGGACGTCTTAGCGGATTGGAGACAAAGTTGACCATTGTCACTTCTATTGCGTGGGAATAAGTCGGCTAGACGCTTAGGGCTGATTTCACCAAAGTCAGACATATTTTATCCGTGGAATAAAATTGACGTCTGACAGTTCTAGTATGGAAGAACTGTCAAAAATCCAAAATTTATTCTCACGATAAGACTTATTCTAGGTATAAAAGATTGGTGAAAATCGCCCTTATAGTAATGCCGATTCGACTTAACAAACACAGCTACTGCTTTTTTTTTTTTTTTTGAGGATGGGAAATCATCAAATGACTCCTCCCGCTCTGGGTGGAGCGGAAGGGAGTGTCAGACTCTTACTGACTAAAACCCACCCGTGTTCCTTCCTTGGCCCTTTATGTTCCGGGTCGGCGGTACCCCTTTTGGATGATCCCGCTTTCCCGGCAGGCTTGGGCCCTAGTGGGCCCCCTCTATGATGCTGACATCTCTTTGAGGCGCGCGTGGAACACGTACGCGCCGTTCAGCACGGGCCTGGTCCTGATCGGACGGTGAGCTACCCATTACTCACCGCCCGCAGGCCCGCGCCTACGGTGGCCGGGAGTCGTCACGCGGCTCCCGACACCCGGAGCGTCCACCGCGGCGGCTTGGACGGGAGACTCTCTCCCTCTCCCGTCCCGCCACCTCCTTCGTTAGCATGACTACTTCGCAGGAGGCGACTGCCTCCCACTCCCCCTCGCCCCGGACCATGGCTTGAACCAAGGCCGGGCGTGAGAGATCGCCGCCGCTGCCGATCGCCTCTACGAGGACACGGCGGTGCTCCGCCCATGCAGGGCAGGCCCCCACCGTATGCTCCACCGTGTCCTCGGGGCGATCATCGCAGTGGTGACACCCGGGCGTTTCCTCCCGCCTGATGATGTGCAGGAACCTCCCGAAACTTCCGTGTCCGGTGAGGACCTGCGTCAGGCGGTAGGTGAGGACGCCGTAACGCCTCTCTAGCCACTCCTAAAAGAGGGGTCTTACCGCTGCTATCGCGGCGTGCCCTGCGCTGGGTTGCGACAGTCGCTCTTTCCATGCCGCCATGAGATCGCGCCGGAGGTCCGTCCGCTCCGCCGCGATTTGCCGCGAAAGCGGGGTTTCCCCCCGGCGTAGTGCCTCCGCGCGCCTTTCATACAGGCGCGCGAGGACTATCGCCTCCAGATCCCACGGCGGCAGTCCGGCAAGGAGGCTTGCCGCCTCGCCCGAGATCGTGCGGTAGCCCCGGATCAGCCTTACGGCTACCACCTTTTGGGGCGCGTTCAGATAGTGGGCGGCTCTCCGCCGCAGTGAACGCGCCCACACCGGGGCCCCATATGTAGCCATGGACCGCACGACCCCCGCGTAAAGCCTGCGGCAGGAGGCGTTTGGACCCCTCAGGTTGGGCAGGAGCCGCTTGAGGGCGGCCCCAGTCCGTTCCAGTTTGGGGGCCAAACGTCGGAAGTGCTCCACGAAGTACACAGCTACTTCTAATATGTACATGCACGGTAATGTTAATATCTTGGAACTTTTAAAATAAGGCACGCAACTATCGGTCTTCTCAAGTTTAAACATCGCCCGTAAACATATTTTTTGAGACTAGAATGCTGATTCTTTTTCTGTCGAGTTATCCCAAAATATTAGCCCATAGCGTAGATGGGATTCTACTAAACCATAGTACGCTGTAAGTAGAGCATCCGTATATAATGTGAATGAGTGTGCGTAACGCGTATGCGAATATACTATTTTTTTTACATAAAATCTCAATATGTGCTTTCCCCAAACGGTTGGGTTCCCTACCCAAAGGGTGCCAACGGGACCCTATTACTAAGGCCCCGCTGTCCGTCCGTCCAACCGTCCGTCTGTCACAGGGCTGTATCTTTTGAACCGTAATAGGACTACTATGACCGCTATAACAACAAATAAAAAAAATTACTAAAGTAAAAATTAAAGCGGGGTGCCCAAACAAGAAACCTGTTTAAAAAATATATATAGTGTTAAATATCGTAAATTAGTACGGAACCCTATGTGAGCGATTCCGACTCGCACTTGGCCGCTTTTTACATTAATTTACCCAACATTTTGCATATGTTTACAGTTTTCTCCACAACTACGAGTATGTCAACGCAGAATTGTTGCACGGGAACTACGTAAGTTTGAAAATTCTCTTAAGCTAACGATGATTTATTTGGCCAGATTAAGCTATGAAAAACCATTAAATATTTGCTAGATTCCAATTATCGGTCAACAATGGGCACAATTAATGGGTCATTATGCAGCAAAAACTTACTGAACAACAAACAACACGGCAATTACATTCACGATTTTTCCAAAAGTTTTTTCGTATGGTGGACCAAAGAATGTGGCCGAGGCTAAGATACCAATGTCGACGACGGGAATCATCGCGATGTAGATTATATTTTTTAAAGAAATCTTTCTTTAAACGATCACCATGTTAAATAAAAATCCAGCTTTACAATATTTTTGAGTTGTCACTAATGTAAGATAACACTTTTAGCATTATCACTAAGAGACTGGTACCACACTGGGAAGATCTTATGAGGAAGTATTCCGAAAAAAACAAACTAACATGCAAGTTAGTGAAATAGCTTTTTCTATTCGCCGTTTATACGTGGTGGTGGAAGGGACATCGTGAAACAAACTTTGTCCATTCCGCCATGTATTGAATAGTCATAGTTACACCGCAGACATAACAGTGCCTACTTCTTATTTTAGTAATCAAATTGTAGTGAAAACAAGGGTTTTTTCTGGAAAATTCTATGTAACTAACATTATCCTGGTCAAAATATCATGATAGCATTTTTGACTGTTTCATAAACAGTGATGGTTTATGCGTTTGGTTGGTAACTACAGTTTTCCCGCAGATTTGCAGAAAAACCTCTATCTCCACTAACAGACTTCCCGACAGGCTCCTCTTATGACGGTGAGTTCGATGCCATCGGGATGAGTGGCTACGGAGAATACACATTTCCTAACGGTAAGACAATGGCTCCAGTTTCAGTAACAGACAGTATGAATTTGTTCGAACCCTGACAAGCTTGGCTATAAAGTTTGTCACTTGTAATCTTCCTTCTTCTTCGTCATTAAATTATTTCTAGAGTGATTGTGGTCATCGCGTCAGGATTAGTAACATATTTAATCAATTGAAGGGCACTGAACGAGACACAATAGGAGTTTTATTGCTATTACGCCTAAGGGCGTTTAGTGTCCGACAAAGTGTTAATCAAACGGTCATCAGTCCACACGCATTATTATTGCTGCTCTTCTCGTACACTCAAAATAACTTTGACTTCAGGGACCGTGTACCGAGGGCAGTTTGAAGATGGCATGTTCCACGGCAATGGCGAGCTCGTTTACAAAGATGGTCCCGAGGCCAAATCAGTAATTCGCGGTACCTGGGTAAAAGGCGTCTTGACGCAAAGAAAAGTGGTCTTCAACGGCACTCTGGAGTATGATGAACACGAATGGAAGTACTGCAAGTTACCTGATAGAAGGTATGATTTTTTTCCTGTAATTGAGACCCTTCGTGCTTCGGCAAGCATGTTAAGGCGTTTGGTCCGTTGACATGCGTTGTAGGTAGTCAGAACCCCGAAAGTCTGACAACTAAGGGTATTACTCAGTAACTGGGCTGTGGAGGCCAGATAAGCAGTCACTCCATGTAAAATACTGGTATTCAACTGCATCCGGTTAGACTGGAAGCCGACTTCAACATAGTTGAGGTCGGGTTATTAGGCAGATAATAATTTAAGCAGGCATTAAGGCAGTAATAAAAAAATAACATGATGGTATCATCCACGTAAGAACATGATACGAAGAATTTTATATTTAGTTTAGTTACTTTCATAATGTTATTTTTTTCAGTATGTTGAATGAAAGAGTTGCCTTCAAATCATTTTAGCGTTGGTAATAAATCTATAATTATGTACCACCTTGTCACTGTACCTAAGGGATATTCTAACAAGGTAGTCATCATCTTCCTGGCCCTTGTCCCAATGTTACTTGTGGTCGGCGAAACACATTTTCTTCTTCCATTTTCCCCTGTCAACCGTCACGCTATCATTCACTCCCTTTTCTTTCATATAATTCCTCACACAATCCATCCTTCTTCTCCCTATCCATCCATCAACATTTTTATTCAGCACTCTTTTAGTCGCATGCGACTCCTGCCTTCTCATCACTCGCCCATACCAAGATAAACGATTTTCTTTCAACTTTTCTGTCACTGGCACCACTCTCTAACGTCTCCAACAAGTGCTCTATAAATTAAAGAAAGTCGTGAGGTGTGTGTCATCCGTCAACCCACGCAGCAGAAGCACATTTTCTGTCCCTTTTTCTTGTTTTGATACCTACACAAGACCGAACTTACAATGGTTCCCAAAAGTTATAACATTTTCCAAATTGATTGTGTAATTAGATTATAATCTCGGAGTCGTTTCACTTCGCATTGTCCGCGGATTTACTCCGCATTCGCGTATGAACACAGTTGCCAAGTATAGGTACTTTAAGTTAATAAGGTTGGAGAAACATCACGTGATTTGGGAGTAAAATATGTACCTAATTAATGAGTATTCTTGGTTTTAAGAAATTATTGATAGCCAATACTTAGAATATCTGCTGTTCTGTTTCAATTATCTAGGACAACAAGAGTTTCTTCTAGTATGGTAGCTATCGATAATAATTGTATGTGCTGTGGTGTGTGTTTATCAGTAGGGGAGGCAGGGGTTCAAAGGGCCGCGGGTATGTTGTTCCGGCGCGAATATCTTCGTTAAGAAAAGAAGTAGCAGTAAATGGGAAATGCATCACTGAACGTTGTAGCATCGCGCTGCTTCGGCAGCCTTTTTAGTGACGATGCATAAACATGTTTGTTTGGTTTTCATGGTACATATTTGTTACGTAAGTAAATTTTTCTGTTCTCATACTTTTTGGTCTACTTCAATCAATTTCACAGTTATTTATGTGCGAGTTGCACTAATCAGTTAGAGAGGTATGTTTTTAAATCGCATTATTGATAATTTGTTACATGTATTTTTAGCGTTTGAGACTACTTTGAAAAATGGCTATAAGTTCCGCTGGTTTGGGGTCAGTTATGCTGAGAAAAACGTACTCAAAATGGAGCAACTTATAAATAAAATGAAAAAAATATTTTATAACGAAAACAGAAGCAAAAGAAAAACCCAACGGGACAAGAACTCAGTTGAACTGCGGCGGCGGGTAGCTGATGCTGTCATCAAAGATGGTCAAAGCAGAAAGCTCAAAGGGGTAGCTCAGGATTAAGAAATATTGTCACTTGTTTGAAACAGTAATACTGGGTTCCTTTTTGTAATAAAAGAGACGTGAATATTTGACACTAGATATTTTTCATTTAATTTATATAAATCCATTTTCAGTTAACTGCATCACTAATTATTATTATCACAATTGCTACCGGAACATATTGCCTCAAAGATGGAACAACCAACCCCATGAGAGGGTGGTTTGTTCCTTGTCGACTTTCTGCTTAAAATTGTTGCTGGCCAAGACGATATTACTAAGATAATAAATATGACCATTTATTTTAAATTTAGGATACATCCTGCCTCTACATATCCGAAAGTCATGGAGATCAGACCTCGTTTTAACAGATTTATTACGTGTTGTTTGAAAATTGGCACTTTGAACCCCAGCCTCGCCTACATCCACGGTCACCTATGTCACTTGGCTCTATTTCGAGGAGGCGAATTACTCAATAAATAAATAACATCATCAATATAGCTAACTGTCTATAAACAAAGTAAAAAAATGGTTACTAAGTCACAGCCTACGCTGAAACGGAAAACGTCCTTGCGATATTAAAGTAACAATGTATATTATTATTGTAATTGTTTATCTTATTTATTATATTCTTGGGGCTTGTTTCACTGTTCTTAGTGTCTTCTACCAACGGGAAGCTACTGGGAGATGGTGAGACAAGTGCTTGGTAGTTTTCTACGTACAATATGATACTTTTATACCAACTATATATTATATTTATGAAATATTGTATGTACAATTAATGTAGGTATACATTACACACACACACACACACACACACACACACACACACACACCACATACACACAGATCCGCATACACACACACCCAAATACATACGCTCACACACACAATTACTCGCAATTCAACGTTAAACAACCTTCACTATGTGATATATTGGGGGTCTGGAGTTCTAAAATACAGGTTTAGGCTTAGTTTAGACTCCTGCTAGTCGGTTCTGTAACAATCTCACCGTGATAACTTAGGTGAAATGAGCTATCATTCCACCTGATGCTAGGGATGGACACTACTCATTTCAAGCTCACTTCACCTAAGTTATCACGGTGAGATTGTTACAGAATAGCTCGGTAGATCTCCCACAACTTGCAATTTTTTTTCGAAATATTTATCGACTTAATATGTAAGATCTAGCATTAGATTGTAAGTTCTGGAGATAAATAAACATCATTTTTATTTATTGTATGTAATTCCTGGCTGTATATAAATCAGGGTTTACTATACAATAATAGTATGTCCACCACATTTATTTTTTTACTGATTTATAACGGGTGTAAAAAGACACTTTACGAAGCCGAGAGTCACTTGTGCTCCCCGTCATTGTAATATTTTTTTTGTACAGGACTATACCTGGAGACCTTCTGGTTACGCGATATTGAAGGTCAAAATTCCAACTTTACCACGTTGAACGCCACGCGGCCCACCGGTGGGCGATTCAAGCAAACCCGTTCAGGCTTAGTGGAAATCATCAATTCCATAATTTTTCGCTAAAGTTAATATCGACACAAAACAATAAAAAATTACTAAATTTGCATATTTAATTTGATTTAAACAATTTTTCGTGATATTTTCTTAAGGAACTTGTAATCGGTCACCGGTCACCCCCGTGGCCTGGTAATATAAAATCTCGATATTACGTCTGCGGGGGCCGCGGGGTCACCGCGCGGCCCACCTCGCGCGCCCGCGCATCTTTCTCGCGCGGTGTAAGTTATTCCCGCTAGCCGCATTTAGTGTGTAGTGTACAGTGATGATAGAACACGTGCACGTGTTATTATTTACTGTTGTTGTTCCGATGTTTTGTTATTCTCTTTTTAAAACAATAACCAACAAAGGTTTTCAAACAATACCCCATCTAATGTGGTCATGGAGTTATGCAGTGATCTCTTCAATAAAGGTCATACACTCTATACAGATAATTGGTACACCAGTTTAGATTTGGCTCGAAAACTCTTAGAGAAGGAAACCCACTTAGTAGGCACGCTAAGAAAAAACAGGAAACATCTACCAAAGAGAGTTATTTCCACTAAGCTCAAAAAGGGGGCATATATAGCAAAGGAAAGCACAGATGGTATAACTGTCATGAAATGGCGAGACAAGAGGGAAGTTCTTGTTTTGTCGACGAAGCACTCTACGGGATTCCATACAGTAACAAAACGTGGGAAAATAGTTTCAAAACCCAAAATGATATGTGATTATAACAGAGCAAATGGGGCCGTTGATTTGTCGGACCAAATCGCTGCCTATTCTACACCTTTGCGTAAGTCAGTTAAATGGTACAAGAAACTGGCGATAGATCTTCTTTTAAATACTGCTATCGTTAATGCTTTGACGTTGTATAAAAATGTAACAAAAAAAAGCATTCAAATCGTAGGTTTCAGAAAACAGTTATTGGAGCATCTATGTCAGAAACTACAAGAACCTGAAGTCCTAGTAAGGAAGAATAAAACATGTTTTATCAAAAAGAGATGGTATGGTAAGAGCAGCTAGAAGAACTTGTCGTCAGTGCTATAAAGAGATAGCTTCAACCATGGGTAGCAAGATTGCTAAAAATAAGTCACAAAAAGTGATCACTTATTGCGAACAATGTCCCTCCAAACCATCACTTTGCTTGCCCTGTTTCAATAAACTTCACTAATAATATGTAATTTTTTTTCTATTTTATTCTATTTTAATATTTTCTAGGTAATTTAATTGTTAGCCATTTTTATACATAAATAAACAAAAGAAAAATTATACATTTTTTATTCTGTTTTAGGGCACCCCTAACATCTCCTAAGAAATTCGCTGTAATTTTTAAACTTTTCTAAATATTAAAAAACCAAGCTGTTTTGGTCGTTGCACAGGGCCACGTGGGTCACATCTTTACCGTTTTCATTCAATATTAATGCCCCGTGGCTTGTAATCAACGTTTGATGTGAACACCTCGCTCCGGTCACGGGTGTCCCCCGTGGCCCGAACAGTTCAATACAGGGTGGCCCACCGGTGTCCCCCGTGGCCCAAATGACTAACTGCCATTTTTTGCTCGGCGTTTAACGTGTTACAGACGTTTTTTTTTTACGAAAACAAGTTTATAATGTTATATTATAAGTTTATAACACAACTTTAAATACCTCCACGACCCCTTTACCGTTGCATGCACCCATATGCACAATGTTTTGCGTGTGTTACATTGCGCACTACCGCAAACACATTTTAACACCAAAACTAAAAGCCGTTTTCCAGCAATGATTTTTGTGCAATGCTACTTAGTTTAATGTACAGAATACGTAGTTGACGGCTATGTGATGGGTCTTTTTACACCCTGTATGTTAATTTTGCAAGAAACTGCATCATCTACTTTGAAAACAATATGTTTCATTCACGAGGTAAACAATATTAGCGCAGAATTACATCTCATCACGTTGGTACGTACAAAAATAGCTGCTGTGAATTTCGCGCCAAAAACATTTCCCGCGTATTTTTTGCTTTAACTCACACTAATCGCCTATCATAACGATTTGTTTTACTTATACGGATTTTTACCTCAAAAAAAACCGTTTATTCTAATGAGGATAAATGATGAAACAGCCTTTTTTGTAGCATTTACTTAATTCTGTACTAGACAGAGATGCGTGAATAAAGAGGGTAAGCATTATGTGGGATTATCAAACGCTTCAGCTCAAATATTTTCATACAAAACCAGAACATGTTTTTTTTTTTTTGCAAAATTAACTAATGATAGTATCAACAAGCTATGTAACAAACTGTATTCGTACTGAGAGGATCTTAAACAGCTTTTAATGGGTCAAAAAATCCAAACAAACTTCCGCAGTGTTCATCACCTTTAGCTGGAGATCTCTGGATACCTGCTGTAGCTATAGGCCATTTCATTATTTTGCTGTAGCCCTGTTCTGAATCCGTAGAATTGATTTGATTTGACTGACCGGTTGGTGCAGTTGGTAGCGACCCTGCCTTCTGAGCCGCTGGTCCCGGGTTCGAACCCCGGACAAGTCAAACATTTGTGTGCATGAACATGTCTGTTTGACCTGTGTTTGGGTGTTTATATGTATATAAGTATGTATATCAGTCGTCAGGTTACCGTAGTACAGGCTCTACCTAGTTCGGGACCTGTAGACCTTGTGTGGATGTTGTCTCATATTATTATTATTATTAATTATCCGTAGATATTCAAATACCTAATATGTGAACAGATATGACGTAGAATACGAAACGGATCTACTGTCTGCCGGCAAGTCGCTCCTAACAGCCGATGTTTCTCCCCGAGAGATACCTCCCGGCTTGTATGACACTGGAAGCGGCTTCTACAATCCTAAGACGAAAGTCGTTTATGATTATGAACGACCATTGGATGTCATAAGGTAAGTTCTTTCGTTAAGTTTAACAATATCAAAATCAAAATAAAAACTTCTCAGAGTAGTCAGTTATGAAACGCCGACCTCATCTAGTTTTAAAAATATGATTGACGTGTAAAAGTGTTTGTAACAAACCTACTTACAGAAATAAAATCATTTATCATTTATCAAAATATTATAATGTAACGAAGAACAGGTTCCCATATTTTTTTGTGTTACAGCTTTTAGGGCTATAGTTGTTTAAATCATAGGTTCTCAACGTGGGCGTCAACACTCCATCTTGGGCCTTTGAGACTTTCAGGGGGGCAGTAAAAGACCCAGAGAAAATTAGGGGGCGTTCAGATGGGGTCTTACGACTATTTATTATTACACGCTAAAATCTAATCTAAAAAAAGAAAAACCTGGAGGCTCTTGAAAAAAAAACTCAAAGTGGGTAGGCAAAATATGGCTGAGAACCTATGGTTTAAATAATGTGTTGCAACCAATGAAGCAACACATTTCGTAGAACAGTCCCATCCCTTGTATGTAAGTAGCTGTCAGATAAACTATTTTTTGAGACTGGTGACCACCTAGCAAGCGGCCATCTGAAGGGTTGTTCCTACTATTCCTGGCATGAATTCTTATCAGTAGGAATACTGTGAATTTGCTTCTCATTATTCCTACTAGTAGTCATTATGTGAAATCCATGTATCAATAACCCTACCATTCCTCTACACACTTCACACCCACAGCACTCACTTCATCACTTTTCCCCGTCTTACCACCGTCATGAGGTGCAGCTGTCGACTACTTCTGTTTTGTGCTCTTGATTAGAGATCTCTTTTTTTTTCTTATTTATTAGAGCTAATTGCCTTTTTTGAATGCACGTATTTCTGTGACAAATAAACCTTTTCTATCTTTCTTTATGATGGACTACAATCAATTATTAAAGTGTTTTAAAAATACTTCAACAATATTCATTCAGTAGATGACATTATTCCTACCGACATTCAAAGCGATAAAATGGGTCGGTAAACTGTGAAGAAAATTCACACTCTAACTACTGGTAGGAATTCATGGTAGGAAAAACCCCATCTGAAATTAGTGGTCACCACCGCCAATTTAAGAAATACCGCAGGTGCATTGCACGCAGAAAAGCTACAACACCCTCCGTGTTCAGTTTAATAACGCATTCAGAGCGGTTTTGGGTTTGCCTCGCTACTGCAGCGCTTCCGGTATGTTCGCATGGGCGCGCACGGACTGTTTCCATGCGACCATGCGGAAGCGCTGCGCGTCGCTTGTGCGCAGAGTGCGGGCCAGCCCCAATGCCGTTCTGAGTATGATAGCAAGTAGGTGGGACTGTCCTTATTTGCGACACTGCTGTGACAGACAAGTTACATACAGTGTCGCCAGTAAGAGACTGCTATAGTGGACATGTTAAATTTATTACATTTTATTATTATTATTTTATTATTATTATTTTTTTTTTATTTTTTTTTTTTTTTTTTTTTTTTTGTTATTATTGTATATGATTGCGTTTGATTTTATTGTGTATGATTTTATTGTGTGTAATTTTATTTGTAATTGATTTTTTATTTTTATTTATTTTTTACAATTATGGGTTATTATTACCTGAAATAAATGGATTTTAATTTTTTTTTTTTTTATTGCCATCCAAGAGATAGCCGAAATGTCCCATCTGCCTGAATTACACGTTTTTTTTTATTTTTTTTTGTGGGTGGGAAATCATCAAATAACTTCTCCCGCTCTGGGCAGAGCAGGAGGGCGTGTCAGACTCTTACTGACTAAAACCCACCCGTGTTCCTTCAGTTGCCTGTGCCAGGGGCCACGGTAACCCTCTTGGACTTTTCCGCAACCCTAGCAGGCATCGGTCCTAGCAAACCCCGTCATTGGTGCTGACATCTCTTTGAGGCGCGCGTGGAACACAACGCGCCGTCGACCCGGGCCTGGTCCTTATCGAACGGCGAGCTGCCCATTGCTCGCCGTTCGCAAGCCCGCGCCTACGGTGGCCGGGAATCGGCCTGCGATTCCCGACGCCCAGGGCGTCTCCTGCGGTGGCTAGGGGCGTGAAGGCGCAAATTTTGCCTCTCCCTCACGCGTTCCGCCTCCTCCTTCGCGAACATTACTGCTTCGCAGAAGGAGGTGACGGCTTCCCAAGCCCTGCCTGAATTACACCTACACTCATACCCTTCAAAACAGAGAATAGCAACGCCTAATGACGACAGTAATGCTGCTACTAGCAAACTTATGGAGACAAACACAATCAAAAGCCTTTAATACTTGTTCCAGCGATTTCTGAATCGTTCGCAGGGGCCCTTCACTTCGAGAACGGAAGTGGGTGCTAGACAACTGTCGCAAGGAATCTCTGGGGAGAGTAGGACCTCGTCCGGCCTTGTACGAAACGTGGTCAGCGCCGGTACCAGAGCCAATACCGCTGCCCAACCCTATAGTCGGCTTCAAGAAGAAGTCCAAAAATCCATCATTATTCGACAAAGATTATGTAAGCATAGTGAATCTATCACATATTTTATTTAGTTAAACTTTAATCCATTTCATTTAATTCTATTTAGTATATTTTCTACAAGATGTAACTGAAATCTTGATATCACTTAAAGAATCAGCACTTCCCTACATTTTGTCAAGTTATGGAAACATATGCAGGATAAAACATATACAAACGTATGGAGCAGCAAATATTTCTTTGTTGCGATTTCATGTTTGGTTCCGTAGTCAAAATTGGTCAAAATAGTACAATGACGCCTTTGAAAATTTTCAGATATTTCAATTACATCTTGTATAATTAATTGTGTCTCGATTTATTGGGACTGGGCACCGTCCCACACACAATTTTTTTCCGTCAGTTAAAGCTTGGGTTTCCTACAAAAGTGGTGGCCGTCACAAAACGGCTGCTGTGACGGCCGTTATGAAAAGTTTCACAAGTCACCGGGGTTTGCCTTTACGGTGTCAAAAAATGCTCTCTAGGGAAACAAATTAACTTTCTTTCATAAATAACGTTTGCGTAACGTCATTCGACGACAAATTGCGAACGCTATTTGGCGGCCACCGCAGTCTTAGGTACCCGTAGCTTTAGGGTCAGCCCTACCTACCTTTAACAGAAGACAGCCTTTTATTTTAGGGGGTTTATTGTGCAATGTTTATTTGCTCAGAAATATTTAAATTTTTGTTCACTTTCGCAGGAGGACGGAGAGTATCGACTAGCTTTCTACGATCCCTCCACACACGTTGATTTGCAAAGGTTTGGAAAAGTCTTAAGTAGTAAGATTTTAATCCTTGTGATTTTGACAGTAAAAAATGCGGCCTATTGATTATTATTATTTGTGAATGATGTAGAGAATGGTTCATATGTTTAGTAGCCCAAGCAGTATCTGCTGTACTTTTGAACTTGCTGGCAACGAGAGACCAATCATTGAATAGATACGTTCAAAACTACCGATAAGCAAAAATCTGTATTTATTTTTAGTCCTATTATACAAGGTGGCAGGAACATTAAAGTCCAAAAAAAAAAGGTTGGTCCTTCGTATCGTGGGATGCGAATCAGCCTCATATATGTTCCGCGACTTTTCATAGTTTTTGAGTTATGGTTTTTTCAGATTTTTTATAATGTTCGACCTGCGAACTTAATAAAAAAAAAGAAAAATCAGTTGACTTTTTCGAGATTTTTTTTGCTACTGAATCTTCCTGAGATTTACTTTTATGCATAAAATAATTAGCTTCGTAACTTTGATGAAAGTTATGAAAATGTTGGTCTAAAGTGAAACATTTACGTTCGGTGAATTACGACTTATACTTTCAACTTTAAATTAAAATCTAATCAGGTAACTTATGGCTCTATAATAGGCCTTAAAATGCGCCAGACTTTCAGCTTTTATAATCATTAATAAAAAGTAGTACTTATTAGGCTACTTTAAAATCAGCCTTCAAAGCCAGCGAGGTGAAAATTCTTAAAATTAGCCGTCTAATTAAAAAAAAATTTTTGGCTTTTTATCATTCCTAATGTTAATTAATGACATAGAATGCTGAAAACTAACCAACAAATAGCTTCAGAGGGTTGGGTAAAAATTGTCTTTCAACCGTGTTAAAGCTTCTCTGTTCCTTCTCAAAACACGTTCGGCTTCTGCAATCTTCTGCCTCAGCTCTTGTTCACTGGAACATTATGGGGCGTATGCTATTTCCTTGTCCCAGATGAAGAAATCGATGGGGTTGAAGTCAGGTGAGCGTGGAAGCCACCTAATTGGTCCGCTGCGTCTGATCCTTCTATTAGGGTATGTTTCATTTGAGTAATTTTGGACTTGCGTTGTGTAGTGACAAGGGGCGCCGTCATTTTGAACACCGTGGTTTGTCTGAGTTCGATACTCACATCTTCCGGCAACAATGGGCGTTTATTTTCTATGAAGTTTCTGTAGGTTTCTGTATTGAATCCGGGCGGCAATTCAAACGGACCAATTAGTTCACCATTAAGAATAGCAGACCAAATGATGTTGAAACGTTGAAGCTCTCACTTCGTATGGATTTTCAATCGCCTACGTGTGGTAATATGAATATTGAATATTCCACATCACTCAAATCGTGACTCATCTGACCATAAAACTTTATTGAAAAATCCAGGCTCCTCTTGCTCTTTTCGTAACATGGCTTGGCAAAAATCAACGTGCAATTGGTGGTCTATACATAGGCAGTAATGCCTTTTTTTTTAGGATGGGAAATCATCAAATAACTTCTCCCGCTCTGAGCAGAGCGGGAGGGCGTGTCAGACTCTTACAAAACCCACCCGTATTCCTTCAGTTGCCCGTGCCAGGGGCCTCGGTATCCCTCTCGGACTTTCCCGCAACCCTGGCAGGCATCGGCCCTAGCGGACCCCGTCACTGATGCTGACATCTCTTTGAGGCGCGCGTGGAACACAACGCACCATCGACCCGGGCCTGGTCCTTATCGAACGGCGAGCTGCCCATTGCTCGCCGGTCGCAAGCCCACGCCTACGGAGGCCGGGAATCAGCTTGCGATTCCCGACGCCGAGGGCGTGTCCTGCGGCGGAGACAGTAAAGTCTGGACTCGTCGGATGTGGAATGCATGGTATCTTTCATCGTGAAGTATGGCTTGGATAGCAGTCCTTGGGATGTTCAGAGCACGAGCCATACTTCTCGTACTCGTAGACGGATTTCGCTGAACTTCTTCCAGCACCACGTCTCTGCGATCCGGGTCAGCTCTAGGGATTCCTTCATGATTGCCGCGTCGACCAGGAATGCGACCTGGCATTAAGGTGTTGTGCGTGTTAATAGAAACACGACGGTCGGGATATCGCTCAGGTTGCGGCCCACCATGACGTTGAAGTTTTTCGCGATACAGTCGCGCTGCTTCGCAGCCGTTTCCTCGTGCAACTCCATAAAATAATGCATTTCTGCATATTCACTTAACGTACAATTCATTCATCTCTTACACTTCCAAGCAAAAGGCAAAATCAAAATGCAAAACACAGTCCAATAAACGAGCAAAATAGTCAAACAAGTAGGCAGCGGGGTCCGTGGGCAAAGCGAGTGTGCTAAAGAATAAGTGTTGACACGAGTACCAGTAAACACAAAGTGAGCACGACTGAGGTAACTTGTTTTTCGTTGGCTGCGGTTGCACGCTGCCCCTTTCGCCATCGAGAGAGAGAGAGACAACAATAATTCGTAAATTCGTTATCTTCTCGGCCCATTGTTATTGCAGGTAAAAGAGTTGCGCCCACGTTTACAACCCATGATCTGCGAGAACGGATCGCGCAAAATTCATTAATTATAAATTAAACTAAAAAAAAAAATACTTGTTCCCCCTGCCCACCCCGTCACATCGGCCCGCACTATTACTTCGTTTTCGATTAGCGTCCTTACTGACTTTTTTTCTTTTCGCTCGGATCCTAAGGGTCCTAACGTGATACTAAATAGCCTTCCTTATCAATTGAGCTATCAATGGCAAATGAGATTTTTTTAAATCCGTCCTGTAATTTCAGAGATTTCCCCTACATACAAACTTACAAACAAACAAATTTTACCTCTTTATAATATTATTATCATATGCCTCTTTTTGTGATCCAGAAAGTATACAAAAAATCAAAAGAGTATGCTTAGATGATTTGGTCATGTTGAGAGTTTGAGAGGATGAATGAAAGGCGATTAACAAATGATAAATGATTTTATTTCTGTAAGTAGGTTTGTTACAAACACTTTTACACGTCAATCATATTTTTAAAACTAGATGAGGTCGGCGTTTCATAACTGACTACTCTGAGAAGAAAGGCCGAAACAAACTCAGAGGTCACAGTCTCTTTTAAAGTCCAGACATAATCTTGGTCAGATCATGTGAAGACCATGTAGATTGGTGTCTGAAACGGTCTTTTGAGGAAAAACCATACAGATTGAGCGGACCTGTCCAGTCAGTGCACGCATTTGTCAGTAATCTTGCCGCTCAACTGAGAACTTAAGGAGCACAACGATACGACAAAAGGTAACGATTCCACCAGTCCGCCTGGTCCGGACCACTTATCACCTAAATTGCTGCTTGGCTGTGCTAAAACCTTGCCAGTATCACTTTTGCTCAAAAAATCGCTCTCTTCAATTCTGTTCCCCAAATCTGGAAATCGGCCTTTATAACACCGGTGCATAAAAAGGGGCACAAAAATGTAATCATTAACTACAGACCTATTTCCAAACTGTGCATATTAGCAAAAGTTTTTGAGAGGGTCGTTTACGATCAAGTTTACGCAGTACTGAGTCAGTCTTTTAGCCCTTTTCAGCACGGTTTTCTTAAGGGCCGTTCAACTGTATCAAACCTGGCTTTACTTAATTACTTTCTAACGGACAGAATGGACAACGGAGTACAGATCGACGTTGTTTACACGGATTACAGTAAGGCCTTTGATAGAATTGACCACAGCATTCTTAAAACCAAGCTTTTTAACAATGGTATCAGAAGAGATTTACTTCGTTGGTTTACCTCATACCTTGAAAATAGATCTCAAGCTGTTGTTATCAGCAATTACATATCGAGCTGGATTTCAGCTCCCAGTGGTGTTCCTCAAAGTTCCTTGATGGGTCCATTACTTTTTATTATTTATGTTAGTGACATTGACTCGTGTTTCCACAACTCAAATTTACTTTGTTTCGCTGATTACATGAAGATATTTTCTGCAATATCATCGAGTGAAGACATGGATGCCCTACAATGTGACCTGGCACGTCTGGATGATTACTGTCTAACTAATAAACTAGATTTGAATCCTTCTAAATGTTCAGTTATCTCTTTTAGCAGGAAACGCGTCCCCCTGCCTACAACTTATTTACTTAAGGGACAGTTGTTACAGAGATGCGAAGCTGTACGCGACCTAGGTGTTTTTCATGATTCCAAACTTTTATTTAACGTGCAAGTTGAGCAAATAGTAGCAAAAGCTTCGAAGTCACTGGATTTTGTTATGAGACTCGCTGGATGTTTAAAGAAAGCCGAAACCCTTAAGATTCTCTATTGCTCTTTTCTTAGAAGTCATCTTGAATATGCTTCACAAATTTGGAACCCGTGTTACGACAATTATTTTATATTAATTATTTATTCGGTTTCTTTGTTTTCGGTTACGTATTCCATTCCATTCTGAGAATTACATAAAGAAATTTCATTTACAGCCACTTATCAACCGTCGTCGACTAGCAGATTGCACCTTTCTTTAAAAAAAAAATAACGTGATTGACTGTCCTGCATAAACTGTATTTCAAAGTCCCTCAGAAGTCAGTTAGATTTAACCCCCCTATCTCCATTCCTTTATCTTCATCTAATTACATGCAAAACTCATACATAGTGCAAGCGAGTAAAGACTTTAATATTCTTTGTAAAGAGTTCTCATTTGACCCATTTAACACCAAATCCTACTCTGCACGCGTTCGGCTGAACGCTGACTTTTTTAAAAGCGCGTAGTATTTACATCTTTTTATTTTTCTCTTTCTTGTGTGAGTAGTTAGTGCCTAACCTGGTGTTAGAGTGTTTACAGTGCTATTGTACCTTATTTTAATTTGTCTTTTGTTACCGTGCTTTTCAGTGATCTTAAGATTTCTATAACTTTTTCTGTTTTTACTCGTGAGAACCTGTAATTGGCTTTGTGTCACATATGCAATTGTTAGACATCTGTTACAGCTGTTGGTTCTCCTATTTATAAATAAATAAATAATTTACAAGGCAAGGATATGAGTGGGGACGACGAGACCCCGGACGTAAGAGGACATATCGTCGCCTTAGAGTGTAAACCTCGGGAATGCATTTTTGCTCAAATTTATTTTATTCCGTTTCTAGGAAGAAAATCTCGCAATGCACTCGCAATCTTATAGTATCGAACAGTTTTGGATATAAAAGCGGGTTAAAGTTCCATATTAATTAATAAAAACATAAACGGTGCCGTACAAGAGCAGCACGTAGTTTTTTCTTCCTCCTGAAAAGTTACTTCTTTTACAATTCTCTATGATGTATATTCTTCAGAAAGGTCAGGTGCGTAGTATGTACTCGCAGCTGGCGATGTATGAACGTAAACGAGGCAAAAGGAGTATGTAAGGATCGTAGCAGGTGGCGTTCTGAAGTTTCTGCCTACCCCAATGTGTAGAAGGCGTGAGTGTATATACAGTATGTGTATTAAATACGAAATAATAAAATATACCTAATTTAATATATTGAAAAAATATTGAGTTGACTGTATTGCCGCGCTAGCGATATCAGCAGTAAGTGCAATTCCCGAATCAGCGCAATGAGCTCTACCAGATGTGCTAACAGCTGTTTTAGCTTATCCGGAACTGGTACATTTCGTTAAGGATAAAGGCAGTAAGAGCAATAAATGAGAAATTTTCCTTAACATAACAACAGTAAGTATAGTTACCCCGGCCTTACAAGTAAAGCTCTATCATTTAGGTTTTACTTTTACTTAAGTTTTGTGCAGTACAACCCGGTCACAGTATCTGTGCACTTGGCTGGAATGCGACGCCGCTCCCGCTTCCCCTTTCACCTCCTCGCGTTCGCTGCTTTTTTGCACACCGTACCGAGAGCGCCGATGTAACGTCACGAAGCGAGGTGCACAAATATTGTGACCGGGTTGTAACTGTGTATTGCTGTTTTCAAAATAAAAATATCATCACAATTAATTTAACTTAAAAAAAGAAGTCCGAAAAAGAAAATTGTAACAAAAACTTTGCGTGCCTATTACTCAAAATTATGCAATACATACTTACTGCTCTTATCGCTAGCACGGCAGTGTAATTATCATACATTGATCGAGTGCAAGATTCTAGTGTCACTGGATCAGCCTTCGGCCCAGAAGCGACTGCTCTGTTCAAATCCAGCACCGGATACGGCGTTGAAACGTGTTTTTAAATCTGTCAAAATACCCATCCAGCGTCACTGAATTCTAGCGCTGGATTGAGAAACTGTATCGATTTAAATCAGCCTATTAAAATGTTTTTTTTTTTTCAACAGCGTACCACAACGTAAATTCCAGTCTACGCAGAATTTATTAAATTAGACTTATTTTATTGATATATATTTTACTATTAATTTTTGTTCATGAAACAGTTATTTCATGACGTTTTATTCAAATTATTTTTTTTATAATTTTTAAAATGTGTTTACTTTTCAATAAAGATTTTGCTTGTATGTTGTTGTTTTTTTAATATACATTACTCCCATTATACATTATTATTTTAAAAAGATAAATAGTAGTTATAGCATCTAGAGACCTTATTTGACCTAACACAGCAGTTGTGTTCACTGTACTATTGCAGACTTCACGAATAAGTAATGTAACATACTACTGTGCCATGACATGGCATGTACAGTCACGAACAGAAATGTGTATACACTTATCAAAGCAAATTTCCTCAGGGAATAACGATTGCAACTTTCGAGATAAGAACTATTTCATAAGGTTATTCCGTTTGCGCCCACCCCAAAAATCCAGCCCAAGGTGGATACGCGGAAACGCATGTCCGAGAATCCAGCCTAAGCCTATAAACTCCGTTTACCCAACTAGTCTAGATACTCGGAAATGCGTCTCCGCGTATTCACCGGTTAAATCGTTAACCGATAAATCCACCCTAAAACAGTCACCCTAGGGTGGATACTCTGAAACGCGTGTTCATCTATCCACCCCAGACGGGTCGGATAGTCAGAACCCGGATATTATTTTTCTTCAGATTTGCTCCCTAGATTGTGTACAGTCATTTATAGAAACATGATAGAAACTGGCCCAAGATAATTAGTAGATATTGGCATATCATAAATTTTTCGCTAATACGTATGTCTGTTGTATTAAAGAAATTTGGAAAACGATTGCAAATGTACAATAAAAGAGAGGAATTTATGCAGGATGCACTCAATAATGAAATTGGTGTTAGTCATTTCCTGGACATATAGCAGAACTTATAAATTACATATAATTAATATTATTTGAATCGAGGAAGTTTAATTAGAATGCAATACGTAGGTAATATGATTTCTGTTTAAATTTGTGGTTATTAAAAATTAATTATATTAAAGTGTATGAGTATATTTACTGTTGTACTGTTGATGATGACTGTACTTGGGGTAAAAAGTCGAAAAAACAATCAAAAGTAAATTCCGATTATTTACCCCGTCTGGGGTGGGTAGATGAACACGCGTTTCCGAATATCCACCCAAGGGTGGCTGTTTTAGGGTGGATAAATGGAATAACCCGTATCCAACTTAGGGTGGATTTTTTGGGCGGATAAACGGAATAACCAATTTCATAATAGTACGGCTTCCAAAATACTATTTTCGTAAGACGATAAAAATAAAATCAAAACAGTCGTAGGAAATCACTTACAAAAACACAAAAGAAAGTCCCTCAGTGTATAGGTAAAAGTACCATTCGTGCTCGTGACTGTTAACTTGTAGTCACAGTAGAAAGAGATACAAAAACTCAAACTCAAAGCATTTATTTCAAATAAACCAATTACAGGCACTTTTGAATTGTCAAGGGGTCGGTCAGTCAGAAAGATGAAGCCTTTCGATCGGTATGATAAAGCTACAGGGTGATAATTTTTCTCGTGTAACGGGTTCGATTGTCGTGGGTTATACACTTGCTCACTTTGTATGAATTGTTTGTATATTATTGTAGTGTGTAACTGTTTATTTTCCTAAATAAATAAAATAAAAAATTTCCGGTTCAACCATGTAATTATTTAAATATCTATGAATGCAGTTTAAATTGTTTTTTAAATTCAAATAATGTCTTCTTTCAGTAAAATGTTCCATCTACAATATTCAAGGTACTTTCCCTCCATGTGGCATATCCGTGGGACGCCCTGTATAAGTAGCTCCAAATTAATATAATTAATTACTTATGTCAAGACAAATTCCTTTTCAATAAGGAACTCAGTAACGCTATAATATATTCTGGCGGTCAAATTATTACGAAGTTTATTTTTAAACATATAGATTGAGGTAGTTCTCTCCAACTTTTAGGTACTTTGTTATAAATGACTGGAGCCATACAGCATAGACTAATATATATAAACTGAGGTAACTGCCAGTGCCAGTGGCAGATAAGTGCCAGTGGCAACTGTCAGTTTGATCATTTCTTAGCGTTGAGCGACATCTGTACGCCACACAGAGAACTAAACGAAATATATCAATAGCTACGTATAGATAGGTTCATAGATAGTTCACAAAATATCAAATGTAATGAATCGACCAATTTGCAATAAAAAATTAAATACTTTATCACAGAAAATAAAGCAGATAATTCCTCATACAAATCAGTCAAATCAGTACATTTAATATCTCTAGAACTGTTCATCATAATAATATTTAGTTAGGAATAGGTTGAGATGAACAGTCAGGAAATAATACAAAATTATGTTAAAAATGTATTTATTTTCCTAAACATTTAGTACTACTCCAGTTTGCCTTTCTCGTTTCCTTCCCTTTCTTTTATTAAAATGCTCTCGAGCCTGTAGAATAATGCAGTCCATCTCATTAAAATCCGCTGCAGTAAAATTATAAAAGCTCTTGCCAGTGAGAACATTGCTGACTTCACTGCACCAATTCATAATGAAGAATGCAACACTTTTATTAAATAAATACTTATTTAATGTATTTTTATGTTCTTTGCATGTAAGAAAATTATAATCAATATGTAGAGTTACTATTAAATTTACATATTGTACAATTTGCTTTAAATGTGCATCAGTTTTTAACACCTCTAAAGTGATGTGTTTCACTTGGGCAAAGTAGTCAAACAATGATCGAGAAGGATAGCAAAACCATTTGAAATGAAGAGATGGAACGATGGAACAATTTACAAAGTCTTTTTTGGGTACAGAAACACATCTTGAAAGTGTCGACCACAGATTCTTTGAGTTCTTTATACAAGGTCCAGACTCGCAATACTACCTCCAATACTCCTGATCCAATTCTAAAACTTTACTGCCTCGTTCTCAGGATTTGGAAAGTAATGTAGAGGTATGCCTGAAAATAAAGTAAAATGACTTTACTTGGACTGACTGATATGTGATTTATAGTCTGCTATTATTTTCTGGTATGGTGCTGGTATGAACTACATGAAAAAAGCATGTCATGGTAAAAGTAACCGGTCAAGTGCAAGTCGAGCATAACAACTTATAAAAGTTGGAAAACATAAAGAATCATGGCAAGGTCCGTACATTAATTTGTACAAAAAAATGAATTCATTTAGAGGGTTCAAAATATTTTCCAATTTTGAGAATACATTACGAGGAGTAGATTGATCTACTTATCATAATTTTAAAACCCCGCATAATTAAAATATTTCGAAATGAAAATATCAGTTTTTCGTTTCAATCTCGTGGCCCATTTTGCTGTATTTATAAAAAAAAACGACGTGACAATGACGGATCTGTCAAACTGACAGACAACTTCAGAAGTCATGTGAATAATTTGTTTACGGAACAGCAGAGAATAGTTTGTTTACAGAATATAACGTTTACAGTGGCGTTATGAGTTGAAAAAGTATCATTATATCAGTAGAAAGGGTGTGACTACTGTGATGAAGGCTACGGGGCATCCAAGAGTCAAGACAGACAAATTAGGCACACTACTAACTTATAAACTGCGATAAGGACGAAAGAAGCCAGCCGCAGCAGCAGTACGACACCGTCTACATTGAGGGTGCATTTATTGATATTGTATATAATATTATGTCTACCGTTAGAAGACGTCAAATTAATATCAAGCTTGTGTAAAATATATTGATGGGCATTAATCTGTTGAAAGTGTAATAAGTTCATATGAAAAATTATCTATGTAAATAACATCAGGTTACGTCTTATAAAATAAAAAACAACATCTTGATTAATGTCTTTATTCCTCTTCTACAAAAACATGATTTAAATGCTGAGCTGGTAATAAAATGTTATCCTGATACCTTGCCCATCCCAAATATCAAACATCATCATATTAAATCATCATAGGCCAATTGGGGGAAGAATAATATATTATCCCGATCAGCTGTGATACTTATAAAGTCAGATGAGCGCCTATTAAGGTTCAATGAGACCACCACATCTGACAAGTTAGTATGCAATTGAAATTGTTCATTTATAACATTTAAAATATTTTGAGCATCACTACGATCTTTCAACCGCACAGCAAGCTTATTGTACAAAGCCACTGCTATCTTGAAATCCTGCATGAGATGTAGCAGAGCTTTATTATTAAATTCATGCCTAAATAATTTATAGTCTCTTTTCATGTGACCATTCACCGCCTCTACCACCCAGCGACAAATAGTGACGCAACATCTTTGGTTAGCTTGTTGTGTGGTTAATTGTTTCCTTGCATTAAGGAGTGTGGCATATGGGGCTCATAACCACACTGTTCTAATAAAGTTATTGAATCCCTAAAACCTCTATCCAAAATGAAAACGTCATTTTCTCTGAAATAGGCTCTTACTGCATCATTTTCATCATTAAAAAGGGACAACATAATCTCAGCATCGGAGGTTGTAGCTTTGTATGGACCCAGGCAATCCAAAATATATCCATCACATAAAACTACCATCATAGGTTCCTATACTTATGCAAAGAATAAGTCTTTTTGAAAGCTGTAATTGCTACTTTTGTAAGTAAAATTAAAAGGTGCCATCCGAAATAAAAATGGGTTTAACGTTATGGCCATAAAGGCCATTAGGAATTAATACATTGTGTGATAGCATCTGTTGTCTGGTAATATGGGATAGACCTAAATGTCTAGGAACAAACTCCTCTGTCATGATTTTCCTGACCTTATTCATGTAGCCCTCAAGTGTACGCCTCGGAACATTCATGAGGCTTGCTATTCTTACATCAGATTCACCACTTCTATATTTAATTAAAAGGGCCGATAAACCAGTCTTCATATTTTCTTCAGAAAGCCTTGGAACCAGGTCCAACAAACTTAAAAAGTTTTGTCTTGTCAACCCGACCCAATATTGCAACAAATTGTCATCTATGTTAAGAATTTCTTCAAAGTTGTAAGTCTGATTGTGATTTATATAAGAAAATATGTGCTCAATTTGCTGCGAGTTGAAATATGAAGTACTGGAATTATACAGTGCATCCCACTCATTGGTTATAAGTTGAGTACTACAAAATCTACAAATCCTAATATGGGTTGGAAATATCTTGTAGCAACCTAATACTCAATGACTCTGATATAGTGTGAGTATCTATGTTGTTGCATTGCGGTAGTGCACAGTTATATGGGCTTCCGGTTGCCCTTTTGTAATTAGGTAATAGAATGGTAGGCATATTTTCTTGAGGTACATTTGGTACATTGGCAGGTATCCATTCTGAACCTGACGATGGCGGAGAGCTGGGCTGTGATGACAACTCCTGATCAGAAATTAAGTGCAGTGCAGGGGGCCGTACTATGACATGTTAATTCCATCATTGATCCAGCGTGGAAGAGAGACGGAGCTATACATGACCGATAGCACTATCGCTTTTTCTCAACGGAATCATGATGGCGTTAACAGCTCATAGTACGGCCCCAGGTACTACAACTGTATCTTCTTGCGGTTGCTGCTCTGGCTCTGCTCTGCTCAGGATCGGGTTCTGATGCGGCATCCGGGCAACAGTACATCCAGCTGCTCTGTAGCAGTTGTGGCACAAGCGATCCAATGGATTCACCTAGAAATAATTCAAAACTAAAGACCAACATCCTTTAAAGTATAGTTTGCCACTATAGTTTACTAATAACTATAAATGTGTACTTAGATCAGTATAATCTCATACCATGCTTAAATTCACGCCTTTTGCATGGTGGTAAGCATAAAGTACAGAATCCACACTACTACTATTTATAATTATGTAAAGAACTAACCTGACGAGGTGCAATATTGTTTGAGATCAATAGTTGTATTTGTTGTTGCCTTGCAGTTGGGTTTGTATGCACTACAAGTTCACTTGGAATCCTTAAAACAGAGCGCCCACATGTAATGCAGACTCTTGAGTGTCCAATAACTCTTTGAGGCTGGCTTACGCTGCTAGAGCTAGCTTCAGATGGACGACTGTCAGTAGCAGTTTCCATAGTATTCAATGATTCATTGATAGCCCTCATAGCTGCTTCCCAGCACTGAACACATAAATGCAGTCCATCTCAGTTACCTGCAACATTACAACAATTATAACAATATATAACATAAAATGCCTTGTTTCCCCGAAGGGTTGGGCAGAGGTGTACCTACAGTACACCCACATTTCGGCAGTTATGTTTAAGTCCCATGTAATAGGGGGCGAGCCATCGCGACATATACCTACCTAACACGTGGGGAACTATGTGAATAAATGAAAATAGGTACTTACTATGACAGGAGAAATCCATTCTGCTATCATTGAGATTGTTCTTGTGTCTAACTGTTCTAAAACGAGTATACGCCGGGAATGGTGAAGATCGAGGTCACAGTTGATACACCTCATTGTCCAATGTGTAAATCAAAATTCAGTGTCGAGAATATAAGCACAAAGTCAAAGATAAGCGTGAAATTCAAAAGTCCGTGGGAGAAGCCGAGTTTTCAGGGTAAAGCAGAAATCAAACGTCCAAGAAAGTAGCTAAAAACCGTTAAAGAAAGCGAAAATAACAACGAAGCAAGAATACTCGCAAGACAGTCGATGTCAGTCGACGATCAAAGCACAGAATGCACAGATTACTAAACTAGTAACAAGGAACAATTTTTATTTTTAAATATTAGTTTTATGGAGCAACGTAGACTTAGTTTCTCTGTCTACGTGGAGCAAGGATCAAAGATAGTCTGTCCCATAGATTAAAATAAAAGCGGTCCGGCGGTCTCACACTGACAACGGCTGTTTCGTTCTAAAATAATGAGCTCCTAGTTAAACTATTTACTTTTAACATTATATTTTTATTGCGGGGTTTTAAAAATATTGTAAATGCCTGAAGATACTCTTCAGGTACCCAAGAGTACAAGAGCTAGAATTTCAACTTCTCTAAATATCTTAATTTTTTTGTACAAATTCTGCCATGATCCTTTGCGTGCTTAAGCACTTATTTTGTATGAAATTAACTACAAATATAAGCATGTATCGGTTTATTCTGTGATATAACTATAGATTACCAATTTTCGGACTTTTTCCGTAATTTGTACTGTAAGTTCCTACTTCTTGACAAATTTTATGATGATGGATAAAATTCCATCCAAATCGATCCAATGTTATAGTGAGAGACATGATTGAGGTTGAAATTATTATAACATAATTATATGTAGTTTCGCTTACCATCTTTTGCTACGACTGGGCACCCAGGAACACAGCAGACGTTTTGAGGCATTGTGAAAAATGTAAAATAACACTATACTGAGATATATGGTCCAAACTCCTTAAGGAGGGCCTATCTACTATAGATCACACACTTTCACAAACTACAGTTTATGCTGAAATTTCGGTATTTCTGGAATATATGGAGGAACTAAAGCTCAACTCAAATATATATTAGTCTACAACTCAACATTATACCACAAAAACACCAAATATTACAAGAAAAATGCGCACGGGCATGTAAACACACCAGTGAGAAAATTCTTGTGACGTAAATACTTAGTGTTGCTAACGTTTAGGATCAGAAAACTACTCTTATGATTCTATCATCGTAAAAATATCATATAAAATACAAAATTATAGTTATTTATTTTATGAATAAATTCCACTAGGTTGCTAAATCATATATTAGGTGCAACTAGACTCATTAAAGAAAAATAGCAAAATCAACAATTACTGTAAAGTACCAAACATTTCAAGCAAAAAAAAGTGGTAACACTGTAATAAAAAGTTCTAAGTGTAGCGGACAGATGGCACTTTTCACAATAAAAAAAATGTTCTAAGTTACCAGGGCATGACCATACAGTATACACTTTTGCGCGTAAGGGACGCCTTAGCGGATTGGAGACAAAGTTGACCATTGTCACGTCTATTGCGTGGGAATATGTCGGCTAGACGCTTATAGTAATGCGGATTCGACTTAACAAACACAGCTACTTCTAATATGACTGTACAAGCACGGTAAAGACTCTACGTCTCAACTCGACTCTATGTTATTCGAAAAACACTTTACCCTTCTATACACTTGAATTTTTGGAGACACATCGTCGGGAACTCCTTGTTTGGCTATCCGTTGAGAATAGGGGATGAAAGTTTGTAGGAAACTTCGTAATTTTTACCTATCCCATCTTTAGATATCCCATCGGACACACAACTTGTTTTTAAAAACAAGGCAGATTTTAGCTCATTTTCTACAACTTTTTTAAAGACGTACCTACTCTTTTTTTTGTGGGTGGGAAATCATCAAATAACTTAGGCGGAGCGGGAGGGCGTGTCAGACTCTTACTGACTAAAACCCACCCGTGTTCCTTCAGTTGCCGGACCAGGGGCCACAGTAACCCTTTCGGACTTTCCCGCAAAAGACGTACTCTGCTTTTTACTTTTAAAATCAAAACTTTCTTATTTTATCTATGATCAAAACGCCTTCGATCTTTCAATGACATAAAATATTCTGTCATATTGACAAAGTTTCCATGACAGCGTAATTTTTTACAAATTGTATTATAATTCCAATAATTACGTACATTTCAGTTTTATTAAATCTTCAAAATTGTTTTAAAGAACAATAAAAATACCCAAACAACATTATATTCTATTAAGTAAGCTGCTGCTGGCCTTTGTTGCGTGATCAGCCATAAAAATCTAAATTTTAACGGTGTTTGTTTTTTCACAGTTGTTAGAAACCTACAAGATGAAGTCGTGCAGGAAGCGTAGTTCTAGATCTAGGTATGTGAGTTTGAAATTATTTTAGCGCTGACCATGACGTCATTTTTGCCTTTTTTTTGAGGTTGTGAAATCAACAAATAACTTCTCCCGCTCTGGGCGTTTCAGACTCTTACTGACTAAAACCTACCCGTGTTCCTTCAGTTGCCTGTGCCAGGGGCCACGGTCACCCTTTCGGGCTTTCCCGCAACCCTGGTAGGCATCGGCCCTAGCAGACCCCGTCATTGGTGCTGACATCTCTTTGAGGTCATTATTGGCCTGCGTGAACTTTCACTTAAACTAGACGATACCGAAGTGCATTAAATTAAAGTTAGAGAGGAACAAACCGTCGTCTCGCGTCAAATAAAACGTGCGACTTCAGTTTGAGCCTAGGACGTAGCTTTGAAACCACTAAAGCTTTAGTTTCATAAGAAAGCGGGAAGCGGGAACGGTCACACAATGTGCTCTTTTATAATTTCGAGCGTGACAATATTATCGTGGACGTCTACAGCATCACGAACACAAGGAAGTAAAATGAAAATATATGAAGAAACTTTTAAATAACCGTCCACGATAACGTTATAGCGTGCACGTATTTCCATACATTTTATGGACGTGGACATCCACGATAAACTGACCTGTCGTATGCGGCTGTCGTCGACTGTGCGCGTGCACCGTGCGTTCAGTGGCTGTGACAAGTAGCGAGAGCTTGCGATTCCCCTAGCCTGTCATTGCAACTCTGCAACTCAACGCCAATCTTTGAACAAAATATGTATATAAAAATTGTCGACCGCAGCCTGTTGTGGCGTCTATTTTCTGAGCTGCCGCAGTCACATCACAGATTATATAATAGGTACTACGTAAGTCGCATGTCGCAGAGTATGCGCCATGTCTATCATTTGAAAATACTGTTGGAGCTGCTGAAGATTGTAAGACTACCTTTGCATTGTATAAACTCAATCTCCTTTGTATTATATAATCGCATAGGACAAGTGTGAGTACTATGTACTATCGAGCTACCATTTACCGGGTAATGTCTTTCATTGACTTGAATGTGCCCTGACGGCTGATAGATGTCATGCTCACTCAAATGTCCCGCTGACGGTGGCGCGTGTGACGTTGGATCATTTAGCTCCCTTCAAAATGGTTGAGCTGAATGGTGCTGATCCATCCGTCATGTTCGTGAACGGGTGCTGTCAGTTGGGACTGGTCATCTCTTAGCCGCCACGGTTTATTTTAATTATTTTATTTATGAATTGTTTTGTTTAAATTTATATTTGCTGTACCCTGGACACTCAACGTGTACGTCTTATTTACATCGTTCTCACATATAATTATACCTATATTCAACATTAATGATATAACATGAGTGTCCATGGAGTTTCTTGCCCGTTCTTCTCCATAGGTACCTACTACGCTTTGGAATGGGCAACTAGCTTCATATCTGACTGACCGACCACTTGACAATTCAAAAGTGCCTGTAAATGGTTTACTTGAAATAAATGCTTTGAATTTGAGTTAAGTCAAGTGTTGTTACTCCGCCCCGCTAACTTCGAATTTAGTAAATATAGATCAATGCCTAAATATTATTGCACGTAGGAATTTCTATAGAACTCTCAGCGCTGGGCGGAGTGCTGAAAATCCAACAGTGCGCTTTTGTTTAGACATTACATTTAGAGATCGCCCAGTGTTAGTGAAATCGGGACGTAGTTACACGAAAACTGAGTAAGTAAATACGGCCGATGAATGAAGCATAGCCATTTGCAAATCTTGCCCTATACGTACACATGTATACAATGTTTCTTGCTTTTTTAAAGGAGCTACGTCTGCCAATAACCTGCTTTACAGTTCGGCAGAGGCTCATTTTTTGTAAAATTATTATGTCTGTGAATAAACACGTTTTCATCTATTTTTTTACAGCGGCTGTTCGTGAAAATCTGAGTCTGTAAGCGATACTAAGGAACTGTCTTAAAAACTATTAGCCCTTTTTTCATTAAAACAATTTTGGCATACGTTTATGTTTTTGGTTCAAGTGCGAGTTGTGCATAAAATCGAGTAAAATTGACCAATTTTGTTGGTCGGCAGTTCTTTTCTGTATCATGTAGGTAGGATCATTTTCAAATTCATATTTACATAATAGGCATCAATGTATAGATGTTAATGGTGTAAAATCTTCCGGGCTACCAGTTCAGTTAGGTGTACCTCAAGGCTCTATACTGGGTTCATTTTTATTCTTGGTGTATATTAATGACTTACCATTCTATTTAAAGGGTATCTGTGATGTTGTACTATTTGCTGATGATACCCCTCTTATCTTTAAAGAAAACAGGAATAGACAAGATTTTGACGACGTAAACAGTGCACTATCAATGGTTACAGATTTGGTTTACCACAAATAACCTAGTTCTCAATGCCAAGAAAACGAAATGTGTAAAATTCGCCTTACCGAATGTTAGAAATCTAGGACCCAACATCGTCTTAGATAAAAAGGTGCTTGAAACTGTAGACTCGGCAGTATTTATAGGCATAACAGTTGATGCCAAGCTTCAGTGGGGATCACATATATCATGCCTAGCGGGAAGGCTCAGTTCGGCTGCCTATGCCGTCAGGAAAGTCAGACAGTCAGTTCGGCTAGTCTATTTCAGTTATTTTCATAGTGTCATGTCTTACGGCGTTCTGCTGTGGGGCAAAGCCGCTGATATTCAAAATATATTTGTTTTTCAAAAACAAGCTGTTCGAGCAATTTACCAGCTAGGTGCTAGAGTTACTTTGAGAGATTTTTTTAAAGATATTGGTATTCTCACGGTGGCCTCACAATTCATCTTCGCCAACATCTTATATATTAGGCAAAATATACACTTATAAAAACTTATATAAACTTTTATAACAAGCTTCCCTCTTCTTTGTTAGATTTGCCTTTAAGCGCGTTTAAAGCTAAAGTAAAATCCAACCTTTGTTCAAAGGCATACTATTCTATCAACGATTACTTATGCCGGGTTCCTATATTCAACGAATAGTTATCGTTAACAGCTACCACCCGTTTCCAAGTTACTAATAACGAGGCGTAACTTGGTGTTCCACAAAGTTTTTAACTAGCCTACCAGCTACGAACAGTCGTCGGTTACTTGGTTACCGATGGTCCTTAATGATCCTCTCTGCGTTTCGGTATTTCAAAAATTATGTAATGCGTAGTTCAGAATCTACGACCTGATTTCAAATATTATGAGATGTTTTAATACCAAATAATGTTAGCTTTCTACAGAATGCGGTTTTAGAGTTAACATTTTTTTTTGGTCCTTTATAACTTTCATTTTAAACATAATTGCTATTGTTGCTAAAGTGTGAACAAAACGCTAAGACTACTACGGTTTTGTGGTCGGCAAGCGCCAAGCAACAAACCAAATTCGTTTCGTGTGATTTTGGTTTTGTGGTAAAATATTTTGTATCTTTCTACCTATTATATATTAGAATAATTGAATAAAAACTCATATATCATAAAATATGGATACTACACCAGTAAGTAATCTTGTTTATTGTTACTTTGTTATGTTTGTAAAGGACTGGAATTTTTTTGATTGTGTAATCTGTTTTTCCTGTTTACAGAAGAACAAAAAGCCTATGACGAGAGATGAGGTGTTTCACTTTGTGGAGTTAATCCAAAGCTATGGCATTTTATTGAGAAAGGAAACAAACGCCAGCTCCAACAAGCTAAAAGAACAAGCGTGGGTCTCTTTGGCGGCTGCCTTCAACGCAAAGTGTGGAGGCTATCCCAAACAAAAATACCAACTTAAACTAAAATCGGACAATGAAAAAGGCAGCCAGGAAAAGAACGCAACAAATTCGCATGAATACGTTTAAGGTACCTACTTACCTAATATAATATACTGTAACTACTTACATTATTCAGTTCCTTGTACCTAGTTACTATTTTTTTAGCAAGTGTCAGTAGCTTAAATAGTATTTATATAGTAGTAGGTTCCTACTCTAAGCAAATGAATAAATATTTATCCTATCCCTACTGTACCTAATGTAATAAATAGTAATTTTGCATTATTCAGCTCACTTTATATGTTCAGTTTACCTGGTACTTATTGACAAGTGATACAACTTTGTAAATGTAACTAGGTAGATACTATTTATTGATTTATGGATTAGAATATCATATACTTACTCAATTATATTTACAATGCAAATTGTATTTTGTTGCAGACTGGTGGTGGAAAAGGAGATTTCATTCCCACCGATGAAATCCTCGATAAAGTGGCAAGTCTAATGGGGTCTACCTTCACAGGCTTAATATTATTATGTCTAAATAAATCAACTCTTTAATTTTATCATCCATCCTTTCAAAATTTAAGTGCTAGGTAAGGCACATGTTGGTGGAGCAATGATGCTAAGTTTTTTAATTCTTTAATCTACATAATTTAACCAGTTAGTAGAACTAATTTGTCTGAGTATTTGTTATAATGGTAGTCTGCTGATAGGGCTGGATGTGGTTGGATCAATAAGGCTCAATCAATCATTACTTAACTCTATTATAATTAAGATTCTTACAAACCCTGCTCATACACAATGTGTTAAGAGGAAGTAAGTGGTGTAGCGGAGCTTAAATAGTCATTGTTAGTACATAGTTTAATTTATTTCCCTTTTATTTTCAGTAAAAAAGAGAAAAATTAATATTTTGAACCCAGAAGGGGTTGTTCAGGGCAATGCAAATTTTTTATATGGCATGCCTACAATGTCAAAATCTCTGCAAAACAAGGGTAATTTTTATGAAATATTTTCTCTTATACTTTGTGTTTCTCTAATGTTTAACAGCAAGTACAGCTATTATTGTAGGTATAAACACAGATTATATTTTTATTACAGGAAAAAAGAAAAGAAGTGACGATGGACGCCTGGAAAAAATGTAGCAATAGCAAATTATTATAATAAGAAGGCAGAAAAGTTAGATTTAGAGATAAGACTGTTAAAGCTAGCTAATAAGGAAAATATTAATGATATTTAGTTTATAATTAAGTAATTTGATACTTAAGTAGGGTAAATAAAGTTGTATTCATATTTCATATTCATTTATTAATTTGAATTCTAGGTTTTAATCAACACTAATTTTAATTACTTATACAAAATATTATAGAATATAAAAATCTGAATATTTACTTTTATTTAATATAAAACACTGTTTTGGCTTCTTGTTTTTATTTTCATGATCTTGTCACGAAAATATAAAGATGTAATATTTCTTACTCCAAACTGAAAATAATAATAATAATTATCTTTTAGTACACATCCATTTTTAGGTGTCTTCCACCCAGTAATTTAATTTATTAGCTACACAGATACTGCCCACATCCTTGTAGATTAATCTTTGACAAAAGTTTTACCACCTAGTGTGTCTTGTGATTGGCACTATTAAATTTTAGGGACTATTATTCAGAAATTAGATTAAGGTTTCCTGTATACTTATGTGGCAACACCTGAACTGAACAAATGTATATCACTTAAGTATGAAAAATAGAGATACTTAAAGTACATATACATGCATAACTTACATATTAAAATATTCTGTTATCAAAGTTTCTCTTAATGTTTGATTATTATTTGCCTCAATATTATTAGATGTGGGCACTGCATACACATCTGGAATCTCAACCTCTGGTGGGATATCATCCAGCTGTTTTAATATACAAATGTTATGAAGTAGGTACTGCTGTAGAGATAATAACTGCAATGGCTCTTAAAAGACTCAAACATAAAGTTAAAGCCACTACTGGAAACCTTCGTTTCCAACCTCCAAAACACCTATAACAAAATAGGTATTACATGGAAACCTTCGTTTCCAACCTCCAAAACACCTATAACAAAATAGGTATTACATTAACTTGAATACTTAAGTGGATTCTAGACAATCACAAATCTGTAAGGACTTCTACATACCTTTCAATGGTGTTTCTAGTTCGGATGTGGGCTTCATTATAAAGTTGTTCTCCTCGTGTGTCTGGATTTAACAAAGGTATGGCTTCAAAGGATATGCACTATCCCCAAGCAGCCACTTATTCCCAAATTGTCCATTCTCACACTGTGCTGAAAAATTTAATTATAGTTTAGTAACACAGAATTAAATTAAGTAAGTACCCATTTACTTTGTTTTCAAATAATGAAATATGTATATCAACATCAATATTTACCTCTCAGTTCTGAACTGTTAAATATTGTGGCATCATGAGCAGACCCTGGCCAGCGAGCCACTACATTCATAAACAGCAAATTGGCATTGCATACTGCTTGAACATTTATCTAAAAGTACCCTTTACGGTTTCTAAATTCTTCTCCAATCTGAGAACCTGAAATAAAAATTATGCATTAAAAACAAGATTAAAATACTAACGTAACATCATGCCTGTATACCCTGAAGGGCTAGGCAGCGTGTAAACAGTGCAGGTGCACCTATAGTAGGTACACCCACATTTTGCTAGTTATGTTTAGTTATTGGCGAGCCTATTGCCATCAATCGGTCATCAATCCAGATTCCGAGCCGTTACTGAGAAATTCCTGATAGAAAACCCAGTAATACTGCCCAGGCCAGGAATCGAACCAATCAGACCAATGAGGCCATTGAAGTTTAAAGTTAGTTGGTACAAGTGTAATGCACTTACATGGTGATTGTATCCTGATGTGTGTTCCATCTAGTGCACCAAGTACTAGTGGAAATCGAGATACTGAATAAAAATCCTGCTCAGTATTGGTATGCATGTATACATATCTGCTGTACAGCTGTGCTATAGCATTACTGACATCAGCAACAATACGACATGCAGATGCCTTCGACACTCCTATAAAATCTGCCACTGATATTAGCATTGTTCCCAATGCATAGAACCTTAAAGTTAATAAGAGTTGGTGTATCGGAGATATTCCATGATTCCTTAAAAAGGCCAAGTAAAACATTAGTTAATTTCGTTAAACGTGTCTCGAGTTCAAGGTAACACTGGTGAAATACAATGTATTGCCAATAATTTTTCTTATCAAATAAGTAAGTACATAAACACGGGTAGGTTTACTAACCTGGCTCCCGTTATTCTTAGATAGGGATATATTTCTAGCAGTAACTCTTGAACAGACGGTTTATCAAGCCGAAATCTCAGCTAGAACTCAATCATCCAACGTCTCTTTGTTTGTAAACTCTAATAAGCGGCGATTATTTTCTTCTGAATCAGAGTCGCTGGAGTCCGTTAGTAAACGTATAATTTCAAAATCACTCACTTCACTTTCTGAACTCGACATTATAACTTTACAATTGAAAAATTCCACAAAACTATCCGCCGAAATCGGCCGGTAGGCAAACGAACTACGAACAGTAGATTTGACAGTTCGACCGACGCTCGAAATTTTTATAGGAACACCACAGATCAACATTTCCATACTTTACGAATACGGATCGTTATTGGTAACCCTCCCGTCCGTAGGTAGCAAGCCAACGGTAACGTCGCTTACGAAACGTTTTTTATAGGAACACTTTTGGGTTACGCCTCGTAGACAATTCTACCATCCGTAAGCAAAACGAATCGTTTCTCGGATATAGGAACCGGGCCTAAAACGATAAAAATAGTTGGTCGCTGTGATTAACTCAAGACAATGTTTATGTTCTTTCTCCAGAATTAGCTTACCTACTGACAAGCTATATGAGTTCATATAATTGTTTATTTTATTTGACTATATTAGTCAATTTAGTTTAATTGAATTTGTATTTATTATAGACTCATTTCGATGTTTTTTAATGAGTTGTATTGCAATATATGAATAGCTAGCGACCTCGACAATTGATCATATTATTATTTTGAGCAACCGGCAGCAAGTTCGTCATGCTCCCTTAGATGTCAATGCTTGCGGTAGCATCGGGGGTCGGGTTGCCTCCTTCCCTCAAATATGGCGAGGGGGTAGTGGCTGATCTTTGCGTTATGCTCGTGAACGGGGGCTGCTTATGGTGACAGGTCATCTTGCTAACTATGGTTTTGTTATTGTTATTAGTAATTAACTGTTTCTTTATTTTACTTCGAAGGTCCAAGTTTATCATTTGTGACTACAAGTTACAGCTACATATATAAACATAATGCAGCATTGCATATGTAAGCGGGCACGCCCTTTATGCCTGGAGGCTTTTTATTATGTATTAAGTTCTGTTTACATTTTCATTATTTATTTCTGCTTGAATATAGTTTTCAATATTGGCGTGTGCTAGCTGACATATATGGCAAATAATTTTAATGTGTCTGTGTTTCATAATGTTAATTACTTATTACTGTATTAGAATCCAGTTCTTCTAACTGAACAGACAGCAGTGCTGTTGGGGAGTTTGTTCCGCCACTTCTTCTTCCCAGCTAAAGCACTAGGAAGTGGTGAAGGGCGGGCGTTTTGGGGGGACTGTCTTATGTGATTTTGACGTTCAAAAAGTGCTGATTCTCAACCTAATTTGAATATATGACTTTTGATTTTGATTTCTTAGTATTGGTATAAAAAAATCTGGAAGTGGGTTTTTTTTGTGGGTGGGTAATCCTAAAATAACTTCTCCCGCTCTGGGCGAAGCGGGAGGGCGTGTCAGACACTTACTGACTAAAACCCACCCGTGTTCCTTCAGTTGCCTCTGCCAGGGGCCACTGTATCCCTTTCGGACTTTCCCGCAACCCTGGCAGATTGACCAGCGCCCTAATTGCGTTACACACTTTCAAGCACAATCAGAATGATTTTTAAGTTTATAACTAATCCACTGCTTCATATGTTCGAAAAAATTGTCTACTCAACAACGTAAATAACGCAATGAATCTATTGCTACTGTTAGTGTGTTGCGTACCTAATTATAATTACCCCACAGAAATAAAAACAGTCTGTACCTATAGAATTCTGGCTGTAAATACCTAATTCCATTATAATTATGCTTTTAGCACTAAATATCCATGCACGTGTCAATGGCTGTGCCTTATGAGGGAATTCAGACAAAAACACGATGAAAAATGCAAGTTAGTGTTGAGATACCTTAATTACTTATCATGGTATACTACATTATCTTCTAAAACCCAATTTCCTTAAATAAAGTGACACTTACGATAGTAATGACTGTCCTGAAAAAAAATCTTTAGTAATGACTTAAGATTTTTTTATACTGTATTGTACTGAAAATAACTTACAAATTCACTCTTTTTTGTCACTTAGCTATGTTTAAGGCAACCAGTTATAACGGGCCACATGCAATTTAACCCTTAATTAGGCGCATGGGGTCAGGGCCACTTGAAATTGGAAAAAGAATGTTTTACAGTGTTTAGAGCGCGCTCACGCTCTTTCTAGCTTCCTCACTCCCCGTGGGGTACGCAAATTAGTCAAAAAAAAAATTCAAAAAAAGTCAAAAAAAATTAGCTTAAAGAGAGGTTACATTTTTTTATTTTTTTATTAAATATAATATTCCAGTTATGTTTTCGTTTCTTAAAGTTAATTATATTAAAGAACTTTACTAATTACTATAAAATACATTTTAAGTTTTATTTCTTTTTGACACTCCTTTCCCAATGCGCTTAATTGGGTGAATTTTTCAATGCGCCTAGTTAAGGGTTAATAGAAGTCGCTCGGAATCCGGGGATTGGTTGACAATATCTAACGTTAGTAACTATGACTTTCCCGCAGTACCGTGGAAGTATCCGGACCTTCATGCAAAACTCATGAATTCTTGACAGGCTCCTTTTATGACGGCGGATGGCAGGAAGGATGCGGCATGCATGGCTATGGAGTATACACTTTTACTAATGGTAATGCAATGGCTCCACTTACAGTAGCTAGCAGTACTGCACGCCTCATAACGCGAAGCGGTTGGGGTAGTGCTTTACTCCCGACTCGTGAAGGTCAAGCAATTTTGTGATCATCAAATGCCTCTATCACAACTATATTATATTGCACTTATACAATAATATGAGTAGATGCACATCGAGAAAACACTTAAACTAAACCATCTTATACTTTCTAAAAATCATTTTATGTTGCTACTTTGAAAAAATAAAAGGTTTCGACAAAAAAAATACGTGGAGGCCCTGATATCTTTACGCTGATTTTGTATATGTACCAACGATATTTTCCGAAAAAAAATATATATCGAGACCGGGCTTTTTTATTAGTTCCTAAATTCGGTGAACTGGTGCCGTATTTCATATCAGTAGCCTAGTTTAAGTAGCATCACCTTTGTACCTATTTTTCTGTTTTTTTTTCTTCTTGTCTGTTTATATAAGTGTGTACATAAATGGTTAAATAAATAAATAAATAAATAGTATTTTTTTTATGGAATTTTTCTTAAAATTCATTATGATACACAGGTACAAAAGTATAAGAACTTTTCTTGCATACATGTTTTTTTTTATTTTACAAATTAATTATACGATTTATTATTTTATTATATTATCTCCTTATAAGCTGAATTAATGGTATTTTGTAACCTTAATTTAATCGTCATTTAAAAAAATTAAAACCTTTTAATAAAGGCTCAGAGAAAATTATGATTATTTTTATTTAAACATGCCTACTATTTTTTTTTCGCTATCTACTATATTTGTACATGCAATGGCTTCGAAAATAAAATACTATATAATATGTTATTTTAAAAAAATTGGCAACCCTATATTCGTGTCTTATTTTCGTTGATAGCGTAGCTGACTGAACAAGTTGCACCGGCCGAACGTTTAGTGCCGCCACTGCACTGTGAAGATTATTTTATTTAGAAATAAGCAGCACTACACTGACTACGTAACGAGAGAGTCCACAATCCAAATTCCGCTGTCCATCAGACATGTAGCCTTTTCACTAGCAGGCTTTTTACTCACTGCAGAGCATACCTAAACCTTCCCTTGTTTTGAACCAATCTTGTCCGGCCTAAGAATGTTTTGAACAGATTTTACTTGTGAATTTCGTGTGTTAGGTAGAAATGACGAAGCCATAACTACTGCAGGTGCCTAAATCAACAGCATGTAATATTCAAAAGCTTCACCATTTTCCATAAAACTATTGTTATTCATAGGAGTCGTCTACGAAGGCGACTTCTTTGAAGGCGCGTTTCACGGTCAGGGTGAGCTGCGATACCAAACACCTGGTGGCAAGGCGTTCATACGCGGCCGGTGGAACAAAGGCCTGATGACGGAGAGGACGCTCGTCTTTGACGGTGCTCTGGAGCACGAGGCAGAAAATTGGGAGTATTGCAGGATGCCTGATAGAAGGTATCTTCGATGATATTTTCTGTTAAAGTTGAAAATACTTGCAAGTCGTGTAAATAAAAAGGTAGGTATTCTGCGTGATTGTCAAATATCCAGTAAATTAAAGAGGAATTTTCTATCTTGGTTAAACTTTTTGTTTGAATTTTGCTGCGGCTACCTACAACCGATTCCCATTTGTATATGTATTTTCCTTTAAATTTTATTTTCCTGTAACCCTTTTCAACTCATACATAATTATGATATAATTTTGTGTGAACAGATTTACGAGAGAATACACCGATGGTGTGCAGCCTGCTGGCAAGTCATTCCTGACGGCTTACCAGCCTTACGTAGATGTACCTGAAGGATACAATGACACCGGGGACGGCTTCTTCGATATTAAAAGGAAAATAATTTACAAACATGGTGACTACACAAAGGTCTCAATGTAAGTTTGGGCACCGACAGTTCATCACTCATCACATTTATTGCGTTAAGAACACAATCCTGGTGCCTACCTAAAGTATAAAAGTATGAGAAATAGGAGGAATTACTCTAAAAAATACAAATGATTCCCATTCTGGTTTTCAGTAGGTATTTCAAGAGATAAGTCAAAATTAATTTTATTGATCGACATCGTACCAGCCAGCTTTGGATAGCGATTTCGTCCGACCTATATTCCCCATCCCGTTAGAATTTCGAGAAACCTCATTCCTTATCACTATCTGCAGGGTGGTTCAAATAGTGACGTCATAAAAAAATTGGTTATTCATGCCCAAGGGTATCCGAAAATACCCCATGTATGTTCCGCGGTTCTTGATAGCTTTCGAGTTATATTTTTTTTTAATATGACGTCATTTTTTCACAAAAAAATTTTGCACCCGGTTTTTCGACTCCGAATCACTCGAACATAATTTTTTACATTTCGATCTTAAATTAACGATAACAAGATGATTATTTTATGTCTAAAAGAATATTCCATAGCAATGAAAATTGCATAAAAGTTATGTGAAAAAACCGTGGGCGTATCGATTGAGCTTTGTTTACAATTTTGGTGTGAAATAAAGAAACAACCTAATAATCTACCTATCCTGTTATCTATAACAAAATTAATAAGAAATTAAATATCTTTATCTTAATTGAATATAATATTGTTACATTATTCGATACATAGCCAACCTCTTTTAAATATGTCACTTACTGAGTAGAAATTATTTTCCCTTAAAGTCGTCTCGTCTGTAAAATTCTTTCATCGAAGCCACTGCGGCCTATTTAGCATTCATATTTAACACCAGTGCACACCAAGAAGTCTTTTCGGATCTCATGTAACATAGTAAAGTAGTTCCTTTGTTCAAATCTGGTGATAGTAAAGAACCCAATAATTATAGCCCTGTGTCAATTCTGCCAGTTCCCAGTAAGGTGTTTGAAAACTTGATGTTCAATCAAATGTTACGTAACTTTAATAAAAGATCCATCTTTTATGAACAACAGTACGGTTTCAACCAAGGGCGTTGTACCACTGACGCTGGTGTCACCCTAATGAATAACATTTTTAACGCCTGGGAAGAAGCACAAGAATCTTTGCGATCTCTCTAAAGCGTTCGATTGCGGAAACGATGAGACACTTCTGCTGAAACTAGAGCACTATGGGATTAGAAATATAGCTCTTGATTTACTAAGATCATATATACCTGATAGTTATAAAGGTTACAGTTCAAGTAACCGGCATAAACTCATTAGGGTCTGAAAATGCAATGGGCGTTTCTCGAGGTTCGATATTGGGCCCATTCTTCTTTCTAGTATTTAATGATTTACCCCAATTACTTCAAAATCAACCGAAGATGGTGTTATTTGCAGATGACACATCATTGATCTTACGACAGACTGACGGTCACAAAATCTTGACAACGTGAAAGGCCCTATTTTTCAGGTCCAAGAATGGTTTACGGTAAATAATTTGGTACTAAATGGAAAAAAAAATGCATTAGATTTAAATTACCTAATGTTCGAAATAGCGAATGTGACATCATATTGAAGGGAGAAAAACTGGAATTTATTAATCACACGGTTTTCCTAGGAATCATGCTAGACGAGAAATTACAATGGGGACCTCATATAACATCTCTTGCGGGACGGCTAAGCTCGGCCGCTTATGCTGTTAGAAAGATAAGACAGTTAACAGATGTAGAAACCGCGCGTTTGGTCTATTTTAGCTACTTCCACAGCATTACGTCGTATGGCGTTTTACTGTGGGGCCGGGCTGCTGACATTGAATCCTATCTTTATTTTGCAAAAAAGAGCTGTCAGGGACATTTATAATTTAAGTCACCGCGTATCTCTCAGGGAACTATTCAAAAAGATTAATATTAAGACGGCACCTTGTCGATTCATTTATGAAAATATTATATATTATGTAAGAAAAAATGTACATCTTTTTAATAATAATAATAATAAAAATCTTTATTCATACAACAACCTTTGACATTGCTAAAACTAGGACATAAATTACTTGTATTGACCAAATTGACCAAAGGTCATACAGATAAGGTGAACCCTGACTCCTAAACTAGTAAAATAAGTGATGGACATAATTTTAACACAGAAATGAAGATTAAATAGATCGACCATTTTTCAGATTAGCTAATAAAGTACATACATCTTTTATGGGGTACAGTGTTAAATGTCACAACAAAATACCTTGTCATATATTGCAAAATGAAAGAAAATTTGAAACTCATATAAAAAGTTCACTTTGTAAACAAGCTTATTACAAATTATTATCCAAGATAGTCGAGTCTAGACAAATTCAAACTGGTTGCTAATTTAATTGTTTAAATTTATTATTTTTATGACATTGATTTCCATTCTGGGATTACTCTAGCTCACATACTGACTTATTACGTGTTTCAAAAATTTGGAAAATCGTATACTTTTACAATGTTGGTAAATATGTCAGTACCGTGTATCTATGGCATAATAAACTTATTTGTCATTGCTACATTTTAAATTATTTTTACCCTTTGTGTTTATGGTATGGTAAGGTATGGTATGGTAGTTTTATTAGAGGTGCATCGATATAATTTTTTAATGTATACAAAATATTGTAACACATTTAAAAAGAGTAACGGTGGAGTTTCATGCTCATTCTTCTCCATACAAAACTACCTTTTGGAACCGGCGCCGGCGACTAGAATCAATTCTATTATAATGTAAATGTTGACGTTCAAAAGTGCCTTTTATGTGAAATAAATGCCATACTTTAAGACACCTGGTAAATTTATTAGCTGGTAAGAATGTAATACTGGTAACTAGGCTCCGAAACTGCTGAACCGATTCAAAAAAAATCTTTCACCAGTAGATAGCTACATTATTACGGAATAACATAGGCTATAATTTATATTCAAAAAAATTAGGGATCCGTAAGAAAATTTCAATATTGTAACCCGAGGTAGAAAACCCAACATTGTTTTAATTTGTGTGCGCTGCGAAAACTATTAATGATAGAAAAAAATAATGTACTACAGGTTTATAGGTCTTATTAATGTTTACAAAAAAGTCCGCGTGACAACATATCCATCTAATATAGTTAAGTCACAATAACAGCTTTTGTGTTCTAAAATTTAATTACAATGCAGGTAGGAACAAAGGTTGGTTCCATTCGCGTCATTGTATGAACCCTTATTCAAATAAATTATTTCATCACCAGGACTATTTATTTTCAAATAACTTCGAGACAATGTAGCCACCACCATCACCGGACCCGCAGCTGGACAGCTCGCACACATTCCACGTATTCCAATGATACCCACGGATTTGCCTATTTCGTGCTACATTTCCCGGTTAAACTTTCATTTGCTTTAACAATAAATTTAATAAGTCCCAAGGACAAACCTTTTCACTGGTTGGCTTAGACTTGAGAAAAGTGTGTTTTTCTCACGGGCAATTGTATGTTAGCTTGTCCCGCGTGGGGTCTTCGGAAAATCAATTTATTTTGCTTCAAACGATTATCACTTCAAATATAGTTTACACAGAAGCCTTGCAATGAGTTTACACTTTATTCTCATTTATTTTGGGCTTTGATACCCAATTTTTTTTTTGACGGTTGAATGAGTCATGTCAAAACTATTTTCATTGTGTCTTCCATGACATTGTACATTGCTTCTGCGATAAAATCCTTCTCTTACTTTAATATTATAATTGTGAAGGTGTGTGTTAGTATGTAGGTATGTTTGTCCCCTCTTCACGCAAAAATTACATTACCGATTGCGATGAAACTTTGTACTTATATAGCTGGAGGAGTTCTGTAAGGTAGCTTTTTATCCCGAAATTTTCCCGAAGAATCGACTCTTACGCGGGTGACACCGCGGGGCGCAGCTACTATCTTATAAAACGAACAAAAGACATTCGTTTCTAACCGTTCGCAGGGGCCCAACAAAACTCGTTCGTCGGGGCCCAGGAGCTGCTGAGCAAAATTGGATACTAGAAAACTGTCGCACGGGAGCAAAGGATATGCCTATAGGGCCTCGTCAAGACTTGTACGAGAAATATATGGAGCCAACCGCGCTCCTTGAACCAGTGCCACCGCCACCAGCCAAGTTCCTGGCCGCCACCAGGAAAGAGTCAGCATTCGAACAAAGCGAAGGCCTTGTAAGCATGGTTTTCTCATTGTTTCCAACGTTTACTAAGAATTTAAGCTAACTTTACCCAAATGGACCCATCCCAACGAAGATAGACGTATAGATAGATCTACCCATCGACACTAAAATAATGTAAGGCCATTTGGCGCCATCATTCTCAAAACTTGAATTATAATTAAAAGCTGAAATATAGCCATAGTATCCAGGATACTTAAACTACTACTGCCGGGGTTGCGGGAAAGTCCGAAAGGGTTACTGGCACAGGCAACAGGCACAGACACGCTTTCACTTTGCTTCGGTTTTTTAAATATAATTTAAGGTAGGATTTTGTTTCACTTTATAGGAAGATGCCCCAGTATTCTACGACGCTTCAAAATGTGGGGCAGATGCAAGGTTTGTTACTTCATTCAAATTACTTAGACAAGAAAGTAAACGTAACATTTTCTAATTATTAGCAAGCAAGATGATAACAAAGCCACAGAAAAAGTATTTTTTCGCCTTCCGTACTTTTAAGTTTTCTTGTATTTGACTTGCTATGATAGTGACGTTTTTAAATGCCTTGACCTTAATCAGCCATCGTTTATAATTACCAAAAGATGTCTTCCTAATAGGTAAAAAAATACAATCTAATGGCAATATTTTATTAAAAAGAACAACATAAGGGGTTGAAGGACGGGTTAGACAGACGTGTATTTGTAGTACACCCACAAAAAAACAAATATCTGCTTTTTACTTTACGTCCGGCCATATAATCATATTTTGGCCGTGGCACTATTATGTCGTAACTTGATGAAGCCAGCTAGTAAGCGAGAAGTATCACTAGGCTTTTAACTCAATTTGAAACCTTAATAAAAAACTGTATTTTTCACAGGCTGCCAGAACGAAAATTCAAGCCTAGCCCGATACCTATTGTCCCTAATGGGCATAAATAATAATAATAAATGTACCTATTATTATTTATCCACCTATTTGAATTATTTAAAATTAAGTTATTAATAAACGTACTAAGTGTTCATACTCATACTTATTTTACAATAGTTTTAAAATGTATTTTTAATGTTCAGATTTATTGTTATTTTATTATAAACCATATTTATATTTAATAACAGTAGGTATTTTGAAAAACTTGAATTTTAAATTATTTACATTGTGCAAAATTAAGTTTTTCAAAAATATACTAAGTGTTCTTAATTATACTATATTTAATGTATAATAGTTGTAAAATGTTATTTGTAATGTTTAGAATTTAGACGATTATTATTATAAAATATTTCTCCCAATATTTAGTTTTTTTTTACCAACACACTCTTGGCATCGCGACAATCACACTATCAGTATCACAGGCCGTCCACATTATTTTGGTAAAGATACTCGACAATTAAGACGGTAGGCTCTAATATAAGTCATGCACACAGAACACATAAGTATACGTCGTCATGGACTTCACAAAAAAATTTTCCGGGATGGATCTACACTCATCAATAAAAAACATGCAGTACAATTTTTTTCCCTGTCTGTAAAAACAATACGAAATAGTAGATTATGCACCGAGGGGCTAAAGTTGTGTCTTATGTCACGGGCGTCATATTGAATCTCGAGCGCAATGAAGGATTCGGGATTTAACTCACGAGCGAAGCGAGGGAGTTAATACAAGAATCCTGAATGCAGCGAGGGATTCAAGCTAGCCCAAGGCAAAGACACCTTTAGCCCAGAGGAGGATACTCTACTTTTTACACCTACTGTGAGAAAATAATAGCCATAGTACGAAAAACAAAGTATTTATTAAATAAACAAACAGTAAGAATAACATATTTAGAACTAGATGGTTCGTAGTTATCTAATTATTCTTACAATATTATGTCTTCGAAAACATGGCAACGATATGAAGAAGCAGTCGTTATGATTTTGTAGGAAATCGAGAATATCATCCACGCGTAGTAAGGGTTTCGAGAATAGCTTTCCTCTTTCTGGCACCAAAGGGTGTTTGTTAGTACTATACTGCCAATTTAGCTGAGCATGTGAGATTCCAAAATCAAATCACATTATTGACCAGCGGGTCATAATGAAATCCAGTACAACATTATTCACCGGCTGTGCCCCCGGCGTAGACAGAGGTTTCTCTGTCTACGGCCCCCGGCCACTAATGACTCACTTTGGGTTAAGGTTGCTTGACATATAATTTGACATTTTCGAGCAGGTGGTGTGAAAAGGGTTTTATTCATTAGATTATTTTACTGGCATGTTATTATAGTGTCGTAGAAGTATAAAAAAGTTCGTTCCAAATTCAAAGGATGATTCCTATTTTAGTACTTCACTCCAATTAAATAGCCCTGTGCAATACATCGTTGGATAAATCTTTAAATTGACAGAAGTTACAAAGGCACCTAATTCCAAATCCTTGTCCGTTCAGAGTTATACTGTACCAAACATATCAGTTTTACAAAACTCAAATATAATATCATGGGTTCCCTTCCCCCCTCCTTCCTTCTAAATCTTGGGTTTCTATCGGTAAGCGGTGTCGTCAAATAAAGCTTGCAGCAATTTCAGCTTGGCACCGAATCGGCATCGCCATGAAACCTCGTTCATACTGCCTGGTTGACGGCGTGTCGATACGGTGAGGCGGTGCTCCTCAGGTGCTGGGCTGAAATGTGTAAGCCACAAAATAACGGTTGTCCTGTGAATCCTTCATTTACACCATTATTTAAATGATTAAATAACAGAAAAGAAAAGTCGTCGATCGTTTGTATCGTCTTTGACTGCGCTTCGTCGCTTACTATTCTGGGACTGTTTAGGTATTCGCACTCTGGACAGTTTCTTTTTTCAGTTTTCTTGTTAACTCCGGCTATCTCTTGGTTCAGTTTACCTGTTTCGTTCGTTTGAATAGTAGAAGAGCTTTTAGGTTCGAGGCAAGCGATTACGATTTTCTGAGTTATCACACTGAACAACAAGTTGTCTTGGGAACAAGTACTAAATTAAGCTGGCAAGGTGTTTCTGCAGACAACATTAACACAGCGGTATAATTATCCGATAGGGCAAATGCACTGGAAGATGTACCTAATGACGGGAGTAGTGAAGGCTCCTACGCGGTACCCATTGACGACATGCACTTATTATTAGATATAAAGTACTATTGTTAGGTACCTATGAAATATTAATGATAACCATAGTACATACATGCTTAACTGGAAGACGGAATGTGTACACAAATATCTATCTGTACTCATATAATATCAATGTGTTTGGTACCTAGGGTACTCCAAGCATGCGGGATTTACAGTCCCTGCCTTACTTTTTAAAGTTGCCATAGTAGACGATGAATTTTATTTTTAACTATCTTCTTCTCGCGACTCATCCGCCTGAAGTTTCTTGTTCCCCCAACCCCCCGCGTCGATCGCGTCGTCGCCCACCCGCGCTGTTTCTTCGTTTTCGCTTATCGTTCTTTCTTACTTTTTGCTCGGCTTCTTTGTGTCCTAATGTAATGTTAAATAGCCCATAGCCTCAAGAATTGGGCTATCAAATGCAAAAAGAATTTATAAATCCGACGGGTGGTTCCAGACATTAGCGCGTTCAAACAAACAAACAAGCCATTTATTTTATTATTATCTCTTTTATTTATTTTCATTAAATACATTTTTAAATATAATTATAAAAAAAAAAAAAAAAAATACTTATAACCAAAAAGTGGTCCGCCGGTACCGGAAGCAGGGTCCAAGCTACCGGTGGTTAGGGCTCCAGAGACAGGAACCTCCTCACTATGCGAGCCGTATCAGGAGTAGGTACCACCTGCCTTCTGAATTAGGCCCTTGATCCAATCGCCTAACGAAAGCCTCGAGAGATGTTGATCGATGCTTTCGGTCATCAGGCTCTTGGCCGATACGACAATCGGCACAATGCCAGCCGAGCTCACATTCCACATGTCGAACTCGTGTCGAGATATTTCATTTGTTTCTCTTCTTTAGCTTTCACGAGGTTCTTGTCATGTGAAATGGTAACATTGACAATCATTGTGCGGTGTGCTATTCGATCTATCACCATCATTCGTCAGCTTATTGGCGACAATAGTCCTGGCAGTAATGATAGACCAACACCAGTACAACATGACATGGTCATTTTGGAGAACTAGGTCGGGCACGTTCCGTATACGGTACCTCAGAATCCACAAGTTTATATTTCAAATCAAGTCGCTGGTGAACAATCCTGGCTACTTGGTTATGCCTGTGTGTGTGCAAGTACGCGCCGTTAGCCAGACGAGAACAATCAGAGATAATACGTCTAATGTACTCACCCGGACGGTGGCATGCCCGACACACGTCAACCGTCCCGTCTTTCATAATTTATTTGTCTCCGGTAGTTATTCGTTAAGGTAACTTCGTCCATACTTGCACAGACGACACCTTCAGTTTCCTCGAGAAAAGGTCACCAAAACACCGGGCTCATGAAGAGCCTGATACAAGCGCCCGTGAAGTTCCTTGCTTTGCCATACCTCCTTGCGGTCATAAGTAGAAAGTGCTACAGGTTTGCGCCAGCTCTCTTTAGCCATGGAGAACGGGGTAAACCCCTTATTAACTGCGACCACATCACGGTGCATACCCACTTTGGCTTTAAAAAAATATTCCCTGAGCCTGCACACCTCGCGGTTGTGGAGGGTCTTTGAACGTCAGCACAGCCTTCGTGCATCATACATCAGCGTGACATCATCAACATTGCATCCTCAAGCTTTCGAGCGGCGAGTCTCAGCCAGCCAGCACCCACGGCTGCAAACGGGTATCCTGACCACCACCATGCAGTGAACCCGCATTCCTGGTCATCACTCTCAGCCTCATCAGCAACCTTGGCACAGCACACTGCACTTTCGTCCGGTCCACAAGCAGAGCCCTTCACACCTCTCCTGGTCGACGCCTGCAGTCAGCCTCAACCCGGCGCTGTACCATATCCGACGCACTAGAGCATAACGCAGCGCCACCCTGACTCACTGGGGAATCACCTCAGACAGTTCCGACTCACCGTGAACTATGCGGCACCCGGTTCCAACCCACTGGAACCTCAACTGGCACTGGCAAGCATCGCAAGATACACGACTCAGCCCACTATCGACCTCCGTCTCCCGAGGGGAGTAATGTAGCCGTATCTACATCGCCACTTGCGAACTACGCATGACACTGACGTCACGCAAAATCCTGCTTTGCGCAAACAGAGTTTACCGCGCAACTAGCATATATACAACGTCCCGACATCAATCGTCGGGCAGTTGCTCACCAGACACGACACCCGTCTGGATGGAGGATCTTCCCTTTTCTATGGAGGTATGAGTTAACTTAACACCCTGTTCCTCATACCTCTATACACCAAATACTTGTAGCTTTCGGATGAGGAGAGGGATCTAAGGTGTATGGAATCCGAAAGTTGATTTCCCTCGGATTCCAGAATCTCACCTCGCTTTACATGCATGACTGACATTTGTCCACACCAAATTCCATCCTGATGGCGATACTGAAAGTTTCAGTTACCTTTAGTAGCTCCATCAGTCGCAATTTGTTGGGGGCAAAGAGTTTCAAGTCATCTATGTCAGGAGGTGAGTTATTATTACTATTATTTCGGTAGTGCTCTTTTCTCAGCTCTTAGGCTGATTTTAGCCCAAAGCCAAGTAAATGCAGCGTTTGGTGTGTATTTAAGATGAGGGTGTGTTTTCTTCCTCTAACTGCATGAACTTCCTTACTATTGTGCAGGTATTTAAGATGGCAGCTTTCTGTGGGTTAATATATACGGATTCTTCTGAGTCTATTATTTCAGGCTATGGAGAAGGTGGTTGGGGATAACGCCTGTCATGGAGAGAACTATAGCGAAAACGTATACTTTTTCTTGTCTCCAGATTCTTGTGACGTCTTCTTTAAGGTCAACATATTTACCTACATATTTTTTCAGATTGTTTTTTGTAGGTTATGGGTATTAGGAAATGCAATGTCTTTAAGGTAAGTGATTTTTCTTATTCTATTCTGTAGGGCTGCGTCTGGTCTATTATAGTGGATAGTCCTATCTGTAAGTATGGCGCGATCGTAGTACATTTTGTGTGGATCATTTTTATTATTATTTTATAAATTTACATATCTCGGGACCATAGGGTCCAAAGGACCGGACTTTGGATGGCGTACGAGGGGCCGAAGCCAACTTGCAGAGGCCCCTTAGACGAATCTAAATAGAATGAGGCACCAAACGACGACTATCCCTGTATGCACTATTCAAGTGAACTCAAGGACAACCCCCGGTTGGTACAGGACTATTGCAGAACACGAAAATAAAAATATTGGGCTATGGGTTTTTGTGGCGATAGTGGACTGGTAATATTGCACTCTGGAAGAACTGTTGGGACTAAGACACGGATAAAATGGCAAGGGGGACTTGCATACTCAATAATGCCCCGAAAATTGTTGCTAGCACATAGTGACGTCCTAACAAGGGGGCAACATGTCCTGAGGTCCTTGAGGAGTGGAGAGGTATTTCACGGCTATCAGAACAATCCCAGAGCCCGGAAGATGGTTAAGATCCAAAGTCAAAGTCAAAGCATTTATTTCTAATAGGCACCTATAAGGTACTTTTGGACGTCAACATTTACATTAAAATAGAATTGACTCTAGTCGCCCCTTCCAAAAGGTAGTTTCGTATGTAGAAGAATGGGCAAGAAACTCCACAGTTACTCTTATAAAATGTGTTGCATTATGTTGTATACATTAATTATATAATTATATGTGAAGACCTATGCACCTTTAACAAAACTACCCTACCATAATAGGTAACAAGAATTTAAAAATGTAGCAATGATAAATAAGTTAACTTTGTGATAGATACATGATGCTCACATATTTACAAACATTGTAAAAGTATATGATTTTCCAAATTATTTAAACAAGTAATATGTCAGTGTGTGAGTTCCCTACCAGCACTTACTGGAATACTTCCTTCCTTTAGAACATTCGCTCTTGTAAATCTCCAAAGGCAAGCCAGAGGTGAGGAACAAGATTACTCCCGGGAGATAGGGTCCGTGGGGTCACTACTGCCCAACAGCTCGCCATATGCTGTCCTGCGGGTTTCTTTATCTCTCTTGGTCTGGCTCCTCACCCTAGACCTGTTCCGGCAAAGTAAACTCTACCTACACAGACCTAAAGTTCGGAGCGCGTAAGCTCCACCACGACGTCAACGTGAAGATACGGCGGTGGGGGTTATTATGATGTTCTTTATATTATAAATTATATTTTTAAATATTAGAATATAAAACACATTATAAAATATAAAAATATTGGGGATCAGGGTCCAAGCTACCTGCCGGCTCAGGGCTACAGAGAGAGCAAACTCCTAACAATGCGAGCTGTGTCCAGAAGTACCGTTTTATGAATGAAGCCCTTAATCCAGCTGCTCAACGAGAGCAACCTCAGGTGATAGTCGAGGATTGGCTCTTACGACTATTGGTACAATGATCGCTGAGCCCACATCTCACATGTTGACAACCTCACGAGCCAAGTCGAGATACTTGATTTGTTTATCTTTCTCGGCTTTCACGAGGATCCCGCCATGCGAGGGACCGCATGACAGCAATAAATTAGTATAATATAATAATAGTATAGTACAGATGTGCGGTAAGTTGAAAATTACAGCCGAGGCGATATTGCTAGCCCGAGCCGTAGGCACGGGCTACAAGAAAGCAGAGGCTGTAATTATCAAAGCGCACGTACTCGTATGTCATACGATGTTTTATAACATATTTGCGAGGAAATAAATAAAACTCGGACTTTCTTTAAACGAATAAATCTTTAATCACTTGTTATAGCAGTTAGAAAAATTTGAGCAATTGGTCAAATTGATTATTACGTTGCCAGTTGGCATTTTTAATGTTGTCATGTTATTATTATTAGTTACAATTTCACCAGTCTCTCTCTCAGTCTCTTGAGTGAAAGTAGGAGAAACGAGACCACAGAGTTCTGCAGTCGGTGGCGGTGACGGAGGCGTCTGCGGCGGCGGCGACGATGATGGAATGTACGCGTGTGTGCTCGTAGATGGTCGAGAGTCAACACTTGGCTCCAAATTTATATTCTTTGTAATGCGGGAGCTAATTTCTTCTTTATTTCTCATCGAGTCATCTATGTAGCCCTCGGCTACACTGTTTAACCGCCACCCTCCGTGGCGTTTTAGTGTCAATAAGTTCTCACCTGAATCGGCGAGCAATGTAGCCGAGGACCTTCTAAAAACTGTGCCCTGTGTAGTGTGTATTCATGTGGATCATCCAATTTTAAGAAAGTGGCAATTTGATTCAGCACTGCTCAAAATTTATTTATGCCAATGGATTGGCTAGTGCATTTTCCATTTTGGTAATTTTGAAAAAATGGATATCGCTGTTGTTGAACGAAGCGCTTCGTATTTCTTCACTATGTCGTGAATAGGCCCCTGTATTGTGAACGATCTTGGAATTTAATTTTTTGTGTTTTTGACTTGGACAAGAAGAACCCGCCCATGGTTCTCGACATCATTAGTTGTGGTGTTTGCCAACTCTTGACGTCTACATGCACCATTTATGCCGAATATTAATACAACCTGAAAAGAAAGTCAAAGTCAGCATTTATTTCAAATAGGCACATAAAAGGCACTTTTGGACGTCAACATTTACATTTAAATAGAATTGATTCTAGTCGCCCCTTCCAAAAGGTAGTTTCTTATGGAGAAGAATGGGCAAGAAACTCCACCGTTACTCTTTTAAATGTGTTACAATATTTTGTATACATTAATTATATAATTATATGTGAAGACGCATGCACCTATAATAAAAATTACCCTACCACAATAGGTAAAAAGAATTTAATAAACGTAGCAATGATAAATAAGTTAATTAAGTGATAGATACATGGTGTTCACTTATTTACAAACATTGTAAAAGTATACGATTTCCCAAATTATGTAAACAAGTAATATGTCAGTGTGTGAGTTAAAGTAATCACAGAATGTAAATCAATGTCATAAAAAATAATTAACTATACAGTTAAAGTAGCAATCAGTTTAATTTTGTCTAGACCCTAGATTGTCCTATGGAGCTGGACCAGCATGTTTCCAAGCATTTTTATCTTGGATATAATCCTCTAATTTGTAATATGCTTGTTTACACAGTGAACTTTTTATAAGAGTTTCAAATTTTCTTTCATTTAATTGCAATATATGACAAGGTATTTTGTTGTAGCATTTAACACAGTACCACATAAACGACGTATGTACTTTAGCTAATCTGAAAAATGGTTGATCTATTTTATCTTTATTTCTTGTATTAAAATTATGTTTATCACTTATTTTATTAAAAAGATGTAGATTTTTTCTTACGTACATAATATTTTCATAAATGAATTAGCAAGGTACCGTCATAACATTAATCCTTTTAAATAGTTCCCTGAGAGATTCGCGGTGACGTAGATTATAAAAATGGCTCTGACAGCTCTCTTTTGCAAAATAAAGATGGATTCAATGTCAGCAGCCCGACCCCACAGTAAAATGCCATACGACATAATGCTGTGGAAGTAGCTAAAATAGACCAAACGCGCGGTTTCTACATCTGTTAACTGTCTTATCTTTCTAACAGCATAAGCGGCCGAGCTTAGCCGCCCCGCAAGAGATGATAGATGAGGTCCCCATTGTAATTTCTCGTCTAGCGTGATTCCCAGGAAAACCGTGTGATTAATAAATTCCAGTTTTTCTCCATTCAACATGATGTCACACTCGCTACTTCTTACATTCGGTAGCTGATGGTGAACACCCATATCATCTTCGACGGTGTCAAGACCTAACGCCGGCCGACAACTTGCCACGACTGGAATTCAGTAGGTGGTTGTTGTAGAACTGGCAACAGAACATTCTTTGGATGGACGAGAGTACCTTCACGCGTGTTGGCATGTACAACCAGCACAACCAGCATTTGTGGCGGCATGAGAATCCACATGCTTGCCGTGTGGATTCGTTCCAGCATAGGTTCTCCGTCAACGTGTGGGCTGGTATACTCGGAACATTCATACTCGGCTCCATTTTCCTTCCACGGTTGACCGGAGATACCTACCTGCGGTTCTTGCAGGAGACATTGCCGGACTTACTGGATGGCGTCCCTGTCGGTCTTTCACGTGACATGTATTACCAGCAAGACGGTGCTCCCGCGCATTTCACGTGGACCGTTCGACGGCATCTGGATGCGGAGTATGGCAGTCGCTGGATAGGTCGCGGACCTGTGCCGTGGCCTCCCAGATCGCCAGACTTAACACCGCCAGACTTTTTTTGTGGGGTCGCATAAAATCGCTCGTGTACGTCAGTCAATCTACAAGTGTCGAAGAGCTAAAAAGAGTCAATCTACAAGTGTCGAGGAGCTAAAAAAGCTTTTCCTGATCCTATTGATATATCCATAATTATTTTCCTTAGGTGGTTCCAGCGGTATCATAAGTAGTCAATAGTTTTAACTGATGATAAGTAATTTTACTAAGGGCTGATTTTTCAATAGTCAGTTATCTTTTATCTGAGGAATAAATATTGCGGTTTGTTTGACAGCTTTTGTATAGAAAATATGTCAAACTGTCAGATTTATTCTCCAGATAAAAGTTGCAAACGCTGTGCGTACCCGCTGCTTAGCATAGTTCAACCAAATTCTTAGTGATTTAGGATAAATATGAGATAATCTTATTCTTTTTAATGTTTTTATTAAATGTTTCAATAAAGATAGGATTATTTTGAAAAAACTAGAATTACAGGATTTTTTATAATTTGAGGTACCAAACTAGTCAAAAATCTCAGAACAATAACTAAAGTCAAAAATAAAACGAAACGTTCCTATCAATTCAATTTGACATTGACTTGCTATCATAGTGCTGCCAGGAAATACAATGATTTTTGGCAAAAACAAAGAATTTTATGAAACTCAAAAAAGAAATAGTTGTGTAGTATTACTAGCCGGATGATAGTGAGAAATTGTGAAACAGTTTACCTTAGTAAACCACGGCATAAAATTATTATAATAATTTACAATGTAAGCTATAGTCCTACGAGTACAAATGTAGCTTACAAAGTATGACAACACTATTCAGAAAAAACAAATCGGAAAGAAGCATGGACGTCGTGTCTCTTTTCGCTGAAATCTTCAAAATAGATCGATATATTTTTCTGCAAAAACCACTTGATTATATGTGCTAAGTTCCTTCTTTAGTTCGCTAGACAAATAGAAACATTAATTGTTATTTTTCGTTTCAATCCCTGGAACTGAGGTTTGTTTGTAGTTCAGGTTAATATTATAAGAGGCAGTGAAAAAATATTGTGAAAGTGAGCATAGAATGGTCATAAAATGAAGTGCCACTACGAAGTTTTGTGTTTGCCGAAAGAAGCGTCTGGCTCCGAAATAAAGAAGGCTTATCGGCGCCTCGCGCTGCAATGGCATCCCGACAAAAACTTAGAGAATTTAATAGAGGCGAAAGAACAGTTTCAGCTTGTGCAGAATGCATATGAAGTGCTTTCCGACCCACATGAGAGAGCTTGGTAAGTCCTAATGAAAATCTATCATTGTATGATTTGGCAACATAATGATTATGCACTAGCTGCATTGTTAAGTGGTGACTTCAACCCATCCTATTTTTTTAGGTATGACAATCACAGGGAGCAGCTATTACGTGGAGCCGGCAGTTCTTATAATGATGACAGTCTTGATGTTTACCCTTATTTTAGTCCGTCCTCTTATAAAGGTTTTGGTGATGACCCACAAGGATTCTATGGAATATACAATGAGGTAAAGCTGATTACTGTATAAAATGTTTATGTACTTATTGATATAATTTTATTATAATGTCAAGTTCTTACTATCTTACAGGTTTTCTCCAAACTGATAACAGAGGAAACTGACTTTCTTGATGACCCAGAGGAAGTTACCAAAATACCTGCATTTGGCTACTCCACAACCCCATATGAAGAAGTCAACGAGTTCTATGCTTATTGGATGGCATTCTCAACTAATAAAAGTAACTAGTTTCTCAAAAATTCCTCAAAAAATTAACGAGTTGTACTTTATTTAGAATTGCACAGATATTCACAATGTTAAAAAGAGCTTAAGGTAGATCCTCAGTTGTAGCCGGCCAAATTCTAATTTTCTTTGGTTTTTTGCAAATTGCAGCTCTGTTTTACGTTGTATGTCAATCAAAATGCGATTCATGACTGTAGGAATGGTGTATATACCTACTGAATAGTAATCATTAATTTCATATCAATTGTCGAACTTTGAAAATTTGTTTCACCTACTAAGAACAAATTTCCAAAGTTTGACAATTTATATGAAATCTGCAAAACCCATAGACAAATTGAATTTGGCATGCTACAACTGAGGATTCACTTTAACATATTTCATAATGTATTTCATATAGATTTTACAACTTTCCAGGTTATGTGTGGCTAGACCAGTATGAAATCTCACAGGGTGATAACAGGAGAGTTATTAAATTGATGGAGAAAGAAAACAATAAAATTAGGCAGAAAGCTCGCAAAGAGAGGAATGAGGAGATCAGGAGACTCGTAAGCTTTGTCCGCAGGAAGGACAAGAGAGTAGCAGAGTACACAAAACTGTTGCAGGAGAAAGCTGAAGAAAATAAACGAAAGGTATGTTGTGGACTTGTGGTCAACATGTAATCTATTGATCTAGCATTTCCTAGAGTCTAAAAACCTAGGACTAAGTCCAGGACCTAGAGTTTTCCAAGTAAAAGGCTGTGTATTAGATAGAATAGAATTGATGATAATAGTAAAGAGGAATACCCACAGACAGACAGACAGACCTCTTCAATCCATGATGATGATGATGTCAGTTTCCATGATAACCACTACCACATACTCTGTGCTAGTGGATATCATAAGAATAGTAATATTAACATTCATTGAATACTTCATTTGTTTAACATTATTTTGGTCATTTTGCAAACACTCCTAAATTTATTTTTTTAGGCTGAACAATTAAGAAGAGAAAGGATAATACAGAGGCAGAAAGAAATTGAAGAAGCTAAGAAAAAAGAAGGTGAAAGTTCCTTCTTACAAAGTGAAGACTATCAGAAGAAGTTGAGCGAGATTGAGTCTCTTCTGGCTGAAGAGTTTGGTCTGTCTTCTGATGATGACACCATTAGTGAAGGGGGAATGGAAAGCAGTAATGAAGAAAGTTCTAAGACTGAAGAAGTGAGCATAACTAACCCTTTGACCGCGCGTGTCGCATATATGCGACAAATATTTTCGTGTCCCTATCGCGGGTGTCGTATTTCTGCGACAGAAAACATGCATGATTTTTTCGTTCTATTTTCGTCCTAATAACTGTGTGGTACAACTAAAACGAAAAAAAAAAAATTTTTCGATTTGTAGCCGCGCGCTAGGGGCACGGCCATTGATATTTAGCCACGCGCATCCTCCTTTCATTTATTTATTTTTTTCATTTTTATTCCTTGCAAAGATTTTGATCAACTGCTCCAAAATTACAAAAGAAATATGTTTGGGAAAGCTATTAGCAAACAGATATTAAATCAGATTAATTTACCTAACCTATCAAAATCAAAAATACACCAAAACGTTTTTTTTATCATGAGTGGCATGTCATGTTTCAAGAGAAACAGCAACTTTCTTCTCATCATAATCTACAGATCATAAATCATAACACAATGTTGTTACTAGGTACATAATAGTTGGTGGGAACTTAAATAATTTAGTATGTACATGCATCAATATGTACCTAACCATGGCAATCCTGCTAATGCACATATATTGGCAATTTTGTTCTAAAAGTTACTCTTCACATATTTTAAAATTAATTTTATGTTTTATCGTTTCAGGCTAGTGAAGCATCAAAGGCGACAGCAAAGTCTTCGACAAAATCTAAACCACCATTGCGAAATCTTTACTGCTCAGCTTGCAACAAAATGTTTAAAAATATCAAATCATTTGAAAATCACGAGAATAGTAAGAAACACAAAGAAAATGTAGCTAACATGACATTAGATGATGACATTGATATATCAGATAATGATAATGAAGATGCTGATGTTCACGAAGTTCCAGTGAAGGACCAAAAAGGGGAAGGTGATAAAGTGAATGGTCAGACTAAGGAAGGAGAAGAAATTGAAAACTCAACTTCAGATATTGAAGACAATGAAGATAATGATTTCAGAGAAACTCTGAGTGACGATTCTGACAAAGTTCAGGTAAGTGCCTACTGTCCTTTTATCTGTTTGAGTTAGGATTGATTTCAACACGCCTGTGACAACAAAATCTTCTTTTGATATAATCTTCTTTTTGAAACTTCATTTGATAAAGCGTAGATCAGATCAGATCAGGTAGAGCAACAATCTACATAGGGTGGGTGGTTGGTGCCGGATGAGAGTAGACTTACCCGAGTATTAATTTGCATGGGGTGCAATTGGAGAGGCTTATGTCCAGCACTGGACTGCTAATGATATCATGAGGAGGAGCCAAAATATGGCTCAGCATTAATTTTGTTTTTAGTCTAGTGTTCTTACTAAATTAAATGTTGGATCAAAATTACAGGCTTTACCCAAGAGTCATAAAAAGAAGAAGAACAAAAAGAAGTTTATACCAATGCCAGAAAGTGAAGGCAATGACAGTCATGATGAGATGAGTTTCAATGAAATTGAAGGACCAGCACGCAGCAGAAAAGCTAAGAAATTCAATATGCTCAAGAGTCAGATACAAGCCAAGAAAGAAGCTAACTTGAAAAAAGGCTCACAATCACAGACTTCAACAGAGAATCTGTATGAAGTGTCTAGTACTACACCCACTGATGATGCATTGGGTGAAGCAGCTTTGCCAAAAGATAGGCCTGCACTACCCAAGACACAAAGGAATATCAAACCAAAAAAGACAGTGGAAAGAAAATCAGTAAGGACCAAAACAAGTGAAACAGAAGATTCAAGCACAGCCTTGACCCTCAGGTGTGCAATCTGTGAAACAGATTTCCCATCAAAGAATAAATTGTTTGAACACTTAAAACAGACAGGGCACTCTGTACCTCTCCCGCAGACTAGCTTTACGCCACAGACTAGGAAAGGTAAAAGAGCTAATAGGTAAACATGTGCAATTTAGATAGGATGGAAGTATTAACTAATCATTGAGAATCAATTGATTTTCTTTAAAATCTCTACAAGTTGTAAAAGTGACTATCAATCTATTTATTAAAATTATGATCACTATCAATGGATTTTTAGTTTTATTCTATGTAACCCCAAATAAAATATCAGCTGTTGTTATGAAATGTTTTTGTATTCATAAAGTTAAACACAAAACATGGTATTAGTACTAAAGCTATCATTAAGCTTAATTTAATAATTTAAATCACAATAATACATAGATCATTATTATTATTAAGAACATAATAATAAAAGTAAGTCAAATACTGGCATAAAATCAAATTAAGAATTCTATTAAATAAAATCTAAACCACTTCTAAGAGTGTACATACTATTCAGATAAATTATTATTTTGAACTACTCAACATACAAGAAATTAAAAGTTTATCTATTGACTATTAGGCAATGCATAAAAATATAAAAACAACATTTATAAGTACAGTTAAACAGACCTATTGAACAACAATGTCCATTACAACAATAAAAAAACTATTCAAACTCTGGAATGTCAGCAAAACTGTAACCAGGATATTCCTTATAGGCATAATATGCTATCCTAATATGATATGCCCCTGGCAAAAACATAATGCAGCCTAAAACTATCATAGGCCACAAACGGTCAGAATACTTAGTATCTATGTGACCAGTAACAATTAAACTTCCTGCAATAAGTAGTGCTGTACCTACAACAAATAAGAATGCCGCAAGAGATATTGCTTTCCAGGGTATTTTAGGCGGTGGTCCTTCAAACTGTGCATCCGAAAACCCGCTGTCGTCGTTCGATACTAGACGATACCCATCATGCTGTCGTCCAAAGCGGAATCTGGACATCTTCAAGTTTTTCAGTTGTTCTGTGCAGAAAATAGGTCATTGTTAAAACTCATAAAATACGAAAACAAGATTGTATAAAAATCAAAACAATAACCCGAGTGTATTAACACTACCTACGGGTTTGGCAAGAAAATGACTTAAAATTTTGTTGAAAATGAGTGTCGTTACATACATAATACCACCACTAAAAGCGTCCAACATGCACATACAAGGCTATAACTACGTTTGGAATATGATGAAAATGTGCTTTAAATCATTAACAAAAGTTATTTTTACAAGAAATGTACCGATATCAACCACAACCATAACAATTTTTGACAAGACTGAAGAACTGTCAATGTCATTCGGTAATTTTTTTTTTTTTTTTTTATTAGTTCCTAACGGAACAGGCTAAGGTCTGAGACCATGCTGCCTAGTCATCAGTTAGCTGTCATTCGGTAATGTATCTGTCGCCGGCAGTGTGTCTATTTTATTTATGGCGTGACCTCAGGCATTTTGGCTTAGAATTAAATAAGATCATTGTGAAGTTATTGTGATTTAACCAAAGACGAAGGTACACAAAACAAAAAGTAATCCATTTCAATCAAACGTGTGAATATATGTCAAAATTTAATCTGTTTGCCAATGCAAAAGTTATATTGATGGACCATTATGTATTGAGAAATACACAGTTTCTCTTCAATTTGTTCCTTTTTTTGTTTGTCAGATTAATTCTTTTTTTGTATGTGTATTGTAATCTTACAAAAACGCCATTAGCTCTACCTGAAATGTGATCCCACGAGAGCAAAGGCGTGTTTAGAGGATTTGTCGATGATGGCCCACCTTTCATTTCAGTGTCAGCGAATTTTAGCATGTAATAATTTTCGTTAGCTCACCTTTGATCTGTTGCAGAAAAAGCGTCATTTATTGAATGCCTCTTGATCTAAAAGTTGTCGTAAAACTTAACCTATGAAATAGGTAGGGGTGGGGATAGATGGAAGGCTATTATGCAATGACCAACAACCCATTAAACTTCGTATTCTTTCTGAAGCTCGATCTAAACAGCAAAAGATTCGCCATCTGTAAAAAAAATAGAAAATATTATTTCTTGATACATGTAGACACCTACCGAGCTGCATACTTTATCAAGTTTAGTGCAGTACTTAACTACCCATTTTTAGTATATTTCTGTTACTCAATAAAATTAACGGTCTAAACCGTAGATTGATCATCTAAACAAGTATATGTAGGTAGGTACGGTTCTTTAAGCAAAGAAATAAAAAAAAGTCTATTAAACCCACAGCGGAACTGAATTTCTGGAATAATATGCTTGATACTTCCGGAGACCCTAAGTTGAAAAAAAAAATCATAGAATTATAAATATTCAGGCCAGATACAATACATCATATACCTACCTACCTTGACTAGGTACAGCTAGTCTCAAAAATATGTCTATATCGACAATAATTAATTTGATTGTCTACGATTTGTGTTCCATAATAACATTTATTAAATATCAATGTATAGCCACAGTTTTGTACCTAACCCAATGTGTAAATTGTGTTTTGCGGCTACTCATGGATACAGTTACAAGTACAGTTAGATATGAGGAGCAGGGTGTAAAGTTCGTTCATACCTCCATAGAAAAGGGAGGCTCCTCCGAAAAGACGGGTGTCGCGTCTGGTGGGTGGGCAACTGCCCCACGATGGATGTCGGGGCGCTGTCTATGTATGCTAGTTGCGCGGTAAACTCTGCTTGCGCGATGCTTGATTTTTGCGTGACGTCAGGATGAAGCGTAATTCGCAAAATATTATGGAACAAAGATTGTAGACAATTAAATGAATTCCTGTCGATAATAAACAAAATATTTTGCTCCAGCTGCCTCTACCTACCTGTCTGTAGGTAATACGTGCAGTAATGATAATGAACAACGCAATAATGTTCGTTACGCTTTTTCATTCTTGGGTCAACAACAACTTTGTACAATACCTACAAAAACAGTTATTTCGCATCAGGTCAGTTGAAATGACAACCAAAACAATCCATTAACTACCCTCTGCGAGTTGACTCACACAAACTCCGCGAAAATGAAAAGGCTGAGTCATTGGAAAACCCCGTCTGCTGGGGGTAGGAATAGAAATGCCTTTTTTTATTTTTTTTTAGGGTGGAAAATCATCAAATAACTTCTCCCGCTCTAGGGCCGTACTATGAGCTGTTAACGCCATCATGATTCTGTTGAGAAAAAGAGATAGTGCTATCGGTCATGTATAGCTCCGCCTCTCTTCCACGCTGGAACAATGATGGAATTAACACGTCATAGTACGGCCCCTGGGCGGAGCGGGAGGGCCTGTCAGACTCTTACTGACTAAAACCCACCCGTGTTCCTTCAGTTACCTGTGCCAGGGGCCACGGTAACTCTTTCGGACTTTTCCGCAACCCCGGCAGGCATCGGCCCTAGCGGATCCCGTCATTGTTGCTGACATCTCTTTGATGCGCGCGTGGAACACAACGTGCCTTTGACTCAGGCCTGGTCCTTATCGGACGGTGAGCTGCCCATTGCTCGCCGTCCGCAAGCCCGCGCCTATGGTGGCCGGGAATTGGCTTGGGATTCCCGACGCCCAGGGCGTCTCCTGCGGCGGCGAGGAGCGTGAGGTCGCGAATTTTACCTCTAACCTCACGCGTTCCGCCTCCTCCTTCACGAACATTACTGTTTCGCAGAAGGAGGTGACGGCTTCCCATGCCCTTTCGCTCCGTACCGTAGCCTGGACCAGGGCCGGACGCGAGAGATCGCCGCCAATTGCCTGCACGAGGACACGGCGGTGCTCTGCCCAAGCAGGGCGGACCTCCACCGTATCCTCCACCGTGTCCTCCGGGCGATCCACACACTGGTGACAACCGGGCGTTTCCTCCCGCCTTATCCGGAACAGGAACCTCCCGAAGCAACCGTGTCCGGTGAGGACCTGCGTCAGGCGGAAGGTGAGGACGCCGTGGCATCTCTCTAGCCACTCCTCGAAGAGGGGACTTATCTCCGAAATTGTGGCGTGCCCAGCGCTGGGTTGCGACAGTCGCACTCTCCATGCCGCCCTGAGATCCCGCCGGAGCTCTGTCCGCTGTGCCGTGATTTCTCGCGGCAGCGGAGTTACGCCCCGGCGTTTCGCCTCCTCGCGCCACTCCCATAAGTGCGCGAGGACTTTTGCCTCCAGATCTCATGCCGGTAATCCGGCAAGGAGGCTCGCCGCCTCACCGGAGACCGTACGGTATCCCCGGACCAGCCGGGTTGCCATGACCCTTTGGGGCTCCTTCAACCGGCGGACTGGCCGCCGCCTCAAGGAACGCGCCCACACCGGTGCCCCGTAAAGGGCCATGGACCGCATGAACCCGCGTAGAGCCTCCGGCAGGAGGCATTTGGACCCCCTAGGTTGGGCAGGAGCCGCTTCAAAGCAGCCCCGGCCCTTTCCAGCCTGGGAGCCAAACGTCTTAAATGCTCCACGAAGTTCCATCGGCTGTCGAGGACGAGTCCCAGGTACGGAATAGAAATGCCTGAGGTAAAGGATTACCTAACTCCTTGATATGGACTGAGGTAGGACCGGAGTTCACCGGAGAGCTGGAAGTTGCAGTGTCCCCATTCCCCAAGCCGCCTTATTACAAAAGTCCAAGACTCCAAGCCCCAACCTTAGAGCTAATTAGTGTTTTTTTTTACTTTATTTCGACATACGTAAAGTTGTCAATAAAAAACGGATTTTAGATCCGGGTCTAAGTTGTCAATTTTATAATAATAATAACTTTATGTCTGTCGAGATAAAGTTTAGAATACAATAACTTGCTCGAATGTTTAAGCATGAACTAAAGTTAGAACTCGTTTTGTAATAAGACGCAAAGCTTAAGTTTAAAATTAATGAAACACCACAGCAAGCATTCTAAGCTTAGCCGGTGGAACTTCGTGGAGCACTTCCGACGTTTGGCCCCCAAACTGGAACGGACTGGGGCCGCCCTCAAGCGGCTCCTGCCCAACCTGAGGGGTCCAAACGCCTCCTGCCGGAGGCTTTACGCGGGGGTCGTGCGGTCCATGGCTACATATGGGGCCCCGGTGTGGGCGCGTTCACTGCGGCGGAGAGCCGCCCTCTATCTGAACGCGCCCCAAAAGGTGGTAGCCGTAAGGCTGATCCGGGGCTACCGCACGATCTCGGGCGAGGCGGCAAGCCTCCTTGCCGGACTGCCGCCGTGGGATCTGGAGGCGATAGTCCTCGCGCGCCTGTATGAGTGGCGCGCGGAGGCACTACGCCGGGGGGAAACCCCGCTTCCGCGGCAAATCGCGGCGGAGCGGACGGACCTCCGGCGCGATCTCATGGCGGCATGGAAAGAGCGACTGTCGCAACCCAGCGCAGGGCACGCCACGATAGCGGCGGTAAGACCCCTCTTTGAGGAGTGGCTAGAGAGGCGTCATTGCGTCCTCACCTACCGCCTGACGCAGGTCCTCACCGGACACGGAAGTTTCGGGAGGTTCCTGCAAATCATCAGGCGGGAGGAAACGCCCGGGTGTCACCACTGCGATGATCGCCCCGAGGACACGGTGGAGCATACGGTGGGGGCCTGCCCTGCATGGGCGGAGCACCGCCGTGTCCTCGTAGAGGCGATCGGCAGCGGCGGCGATCTCTCACGCCCGGCCTTGGTTCAAGCCATGGTCCGGGGCGAGGGGGAGTGGGAGGCAGTCGCCTCCTTCTGCGAAGCAGTCATGCTAGCGAAGGAGGTGGCGGGACGGGAGAGGGAGAGAGTCTCCCGTCCAAGCCGCCGCGGTGGACGCTCCGGGCGTCGGGAGCCGCGTGACGACTCCCGGCCACCGTAGGCGCGGGCCTGCGGGCGGTGAGTAATGGGTAGCTCACCGTCCGATCAGGACTAGGCCCGTGCTGGACGGCGCGTACGTGTTCCACGCGCGCCTCAAAGAGATGTCAGCATCATAGAGGGGGCCCACTAGGGCCCAAGCCTGCCGGGAAAGCGGGATCATCCAAAAGGGGTACCGCTGACCCGGAACATAAAGGGCCAAGGAAGGAACACGGGTGGGTTTTAGTCAGTAAGAGTCTGACACTCCCTTCCGCTCCACCCAGAGCGGGAGGAGTCATTTGATGATTTCCCATCCTCAAAAAAAAAAAAAAAAAAAAAAAGCATTCTAAGCTTTCGTCTAAGTACATTTGAGCAGTGGATACCTGTGATACACACGGCACCGGCAAGATGGTCAGATGCAATCAAGAAATCTGTTGGAAGTAGCATGTACCGAGCGGTCCACACTGTCCACACACACACACATATGTGGTCGCGATCCTCAGCTACCAAAAGAAGAACTACCTATGCATAAAAAAACTCAGACGCGAGCACGTATATTTAGTGAGAACGTTCTTCTGAACAACTCCCTTTCGGAGCCCAAAAATCAAAATATTTTATTTTACATAAACCTACATGGGCACTTATGAAACGTCAGAAGCTAGGTGCACGGTCCCAATTGGTCGTTTCTTATGGAGAAGAGCCGGCAAGAAACCCCACGGTTACTCTTTTAAAATAATTGGGTTTTACAATGTTTTCAAATATGTTTACAGTGTTTAATGTATGGGAGGACAGTGTAGGCCTGTCATCACCCAGGGGTTATACTAATTACGTGTATCTACTTAGGGTATAGGGACAGGTCCCTATACCCTAAGTAGATACACGTAATTAGTATAGAAACGTATACCTAAAATACCTAATCTTGTTCTCGAACTGAATACTCGCAGTATGGACGCACCTTTATGACGAAAACCCATGAAAATAAACATTGTATACGGGTTGAGAATCTCAACTAACTTACAGAATTTGGCAGGGTACGAGAAAGTCCGCAGACGTTTTTGCTTATTTTGTGTTGAAAAGTATGGCCTATTTCTTTAAAATGGACTTTGTGAAAGATAGCGAAGATTTTAATTAAAATATTTAACATACTAATTAGGTACCGAGATATAAACCGACGAGCAGAGAGCCGAGCAAAGTCAGGTTCTAATATGTTTCGTTGTTTATTTTTCGCGCTTTCTAAATGCTCTATTTCCGTGTAAAAAGGGTTTTCTCTCTTCAGTAGGTAATCGTAGGTAAGTAGGTAACTAAGCTGAAATTGAAATGGGCTAAGTACCTAGTACTGTCTCATGTCGTTCTAGTTGATAAGAGGGGGTATCAAGAAAAATAGACTATCTTCAATTTGATTTTTCATTATATTGATAAGACTTAAAATATAGGGTATAAAATTAAAATAATTAGTAACTACATGATATTTCCAACTTTATGTGGAACAGAAACTCAAAATATTAAAACTTTGTCGACGCTGTGACATAATTTATTTGAGTACCTAAATAATATTTTCGTAATTTATCACATTGTAGGAAAGAAACTGTAAAATAGGAAACATAAAAAAACCAGTTCCGAAACGATTATTAAAATACTTAAGGATTCATAAACTAAATAAATACCGACGATAAGCTATAAAACATAAATATCAAAATAATTCAATGCTGATATTTCAAAACTCAATATAACATACATTTTATTTGACCGATTTTTGGCTGAGAGTAGGTACAACTAGCGCCATTGCTCTGCGTTAAGGTTAATTTTCTTGTGGAGAAAAATTTACAACATAAGCAACTAGCCGATTTCAGGTTCATTTGAAAGTTGAAACTCGAAATTAAGCATAAAGGTAGGTTAACGGTACATATATATATTTTTTTTAAATTAATTTTAGTAAATACCTACGAAACGGTGTGCACGGAACATACAATTTTTCATGCGGCTAATGTTCTCGTGAAAGTTTCAACAGTTACAAAAGAGGAACCTAATAAACTTTCGACTTTCTCTGGCACCCATTTAAATAGATGTCAATTCTTTTATCGGTGAAGCCAACAATCCTGTACTTAATTTGTATCGAACTTGGTCTCTTCTTCACAAATGTTTTCGGCGGGGACTTTTTCCTACTCGCACTTCGCGCAGGAAAGGGTTTCATGACATTTTTAATTTTTTATGGCGATTCGCCTGTCTACCTTGGAAGTTGTCAGCTGCTTAACCGAGCTTGCCTATGGTTACCTTAATAAATTAAGGCCTCCAGGGCTTAAAACTTATAAACTACACGCTAATGGCGCCCCCTGTGGGGTACGGACCTCGGGTTAGGGTCTCGCTGGGGGAGGGCAGCAAGGGACAGGCTGGTACGGAATTATTATTTAGGGACGAACTTAAAGCTACAGGCTCAGCGGCACGAGCTAGCTCGAGCTAGGGTTGGGCGGGGTTTTCATAACACCTGCCCACAGAACATAATATATTATACTCTTAGGGAGCACCTGCCATTTGACTTTGCACAATACACTGCAAAATCCACGATACCAATATAATTTTTTACTTGGGTAAGCAATAGTGCTATTTGACTTTGCACGATTCTGCAAAGCAAAATCCACGATATACCATTATATTGTTTTACTTGGTTAACACTGTTTACCACGAAGACGTCGTGAAGTCCAACTTGTACAAGATCTTAATAAAATTTGGTTTCATTGGAATTTGAACTTTGTGACGTCATATTGAGTTTCTAGTTCCAAATTTAAATATGATCTAAGATTCTGAACGCAAGCTTTGTGTATAGTATATGCAAAATAAATTGATGTTTTTACCTACTGAATAATTTTATTGAAAATAAAGGGAATGAGCAATGATCATATTTCGTTTAAATATTGCTGCTCGTGCTGATCACCGCGGTGGGTGCAACAAATATTCTAAGATATTTGATAGATGTTTGATATTTTTGGTCAATCATGTTCGTCCTTAATAATATGACATTAATGACGTCAGCGTTCTAAAAACGCTTGATTGCATTACCTCAAAATAGAAAAGCAGAAGGTAAGTGATGCGATTATATTCGCTTTCATATCGTCAAAAAACCAAGTTTATTGTAATTGTTTTCATCATGATGCATGATGTGGTATCATGAGTATGTAGTATAATAGAGTATGTAGTATAATACTGCTTTTTAGGGTCCCGTACCTCACAATATAGGACATAAGATCACTACGTTTTCCATTTTTCCATCCTTTTTATCAGGAATCCGAGGGGGTATCAAGTCGAAACTGATATCTGCGGTCCGTCGGAGCCGAAATCTCGCCGTAAATCGAGCCTCTAAGATGTTCACTTAGAAGCTGGTATAAATTGCCATTTATGTTGCATATTTTGACACACGCAAATAAATTAAAACCGTTTCCGTTCCCGTTCAAACTTAAACTGAATATGAAATTTGAATTATGAAATTTGGCAAGAAGTAAGGTTAAATGGCTAAAGGAAAATATCCGAAAATCCTTCATTTGTAGTTATATTTTTCGGAGTCGATAAATTTATAAGCCGTATCTTGAAACCCGCCACATTTTGAAGCCTTTATTTCGTTCAAGTCAAAAATATTTTTTGACTGCATAGTTAAGTTGTTCCTTCAATCCGGAATTGGAAATTCATAAGCTGTATCACTTGAGTGAAGCCGCGAGCAGCTGGGCACAACTTTGAGACGAAACCCACAGGGCGCGAGATCTGTTCTCACTTGCGCATTTTTCTAATTAATGCCAATAACTGACAAATAAACCGGAATATAAGATAAAAAATATGTTCAGGTGAATAAAGACTTTTAAAATAGTAGCCCACCAGCATCGGTAACAGATTCACGGCCATACAATAATGTACTTACTTGTACACAGCGATCATACTTAGGTACATTAGTGCCATTTCATCTGATTATTTTGCGTATACTTACTAAATAAGATTCAAATTCAAATACCTAAATATACGCCGGTCGAAAAGTTGCTGCTGGCGGGTAGGGATTGTGTTTTGTTTTCGTCGTGTTTGATGAGAGGGGTAGCAAGGAGGTGCTTTTGACTTGGTTTTTTTTCTAGCTTGCTGTGCCCTCTAATCATGCACGTATTACATGTTTGTCATGTGGGTGCAGAGCAGCGTAATCTACAAACAATGGTGCCGATTCCCTTGTTCACAAACTAAACTAAATTTAAGTTCATTGCATCTTTTTCTTTCTATTTCATTAAGAAAAGGACGGAAGATAAATTTTAGTTTAGTCCTGTCAAATTAATCAGCGCCTGACACTACTCCATACAAGTTTAGACGTGATTAAAAAGTTGACTACTAAAATTACATCAAATTACGTCAGGTGCTGACTAATTTGACAGGACTAAACTAATATTTATCTTCTGTCCTTTTCATAATGAAACAGAAAGAAAAAGATGCACTCAACTTAAATTTAGTTTAGTTTGTGAACAAGGGAATCGGCACCATTGTTTCAGTCAACAAACACTACACCGGGAATGCCTAACTATAAATTATTAATCATAGTGCGGGGATGTCAGGAACCCGCGACCCTGACAACTGCAAGTTAAAAAGTTTGCCAATGCACCATAATGCAGAACTAAGTACGTACAAAGTCCACATGCTCCGTGTACCTAGACTAAATAATAAACTATTTTCTAATAATGTATTTTGTATGGCGACCAAAGTTTCTAATAAACTACCAGACCGTTTTAACACACTTAACTTTAGGACATTTAAATCTAAGTTATCTCATATGTAAATACTTAGGTACTCGACTAATGATTTTATGAATGGAAAAAAAAGTTGACTTAAATTAATATTTAAGTCAACTTTTCTTTTCATTCATAAAATCAGTAATGATTAATTAAGTAATTATTATAATTAATAATTATATTATGTTATTAATATCTATTTGACTTATTTTAATCTTTCTGGCATTTCTAATATTTGATTAAATTGTAACTTGAATGTTATGCTAATTTATTTAATTCAATATTATATCTAACAAACTTACCAAAACCCGGAAAATGTATTTGTACGGTAACGGCAGAATATTATGAACTTTTAAATCTATGTAACTACTGTGTAACAATATTCTGACAAATAAATGGACTATACTATACTATACTACTGTCCACACTGTCTGATTAATACACCTGTAGGTAGGGTTACCATCCACCCGAATTAGTCCGGGAATGTCCGGCTTTTTGGCCCCTAATTCGGATACTATTGCCTGGACTAGTCAAAAGAAGGGGATTTAAAAAAAAACGTCAAATTATCATGCCTAGCCTTTTTCCAACTATTTTGGGGTCGGCTTCCAGACTAACCAGATTCAGCTGAATACCTACCAGATAAAAGAAAGCTAAATGATTACTGAAAAAGAAAGATTAAAAAGTAAAATGTCCAGACTTTTTCTTAAACGTCCGGCTTTTTGACAGGTCTTTTCAAATTTCGAAATGGTAACCCTAACTTTAAGTAACAAAGCACAATATCCTTACTGCTACTTCAAACGGTCTCGACTGGTCCATGGCAGCAACGCTTTGATTACACGCTTCCAACCACCCTCATGGAACTGCTCATGCATGCACCAGGAAGTACATGGTTTACTAGCTCAACCCACAATTCCACCCTCATGTATTACCCTTTTAATCTTCTTTCATACTTAATATTATAAATGCGATGCAAATGTTACTCTGTCTGTCTGGTCTTGGTCTATGTGTGTGTTACGTTGTCATGCCTATACGGCTAAACAGATTTCGATGAAATTTAGCACACTGGAAGACAATGACCTGGGTTAGAACATATGGTACTTTTGAACCCGGTGGTACTATCGGAAGTTCATATCTATGCACCTTTAGGACTATTTTTCCCTGTAGCGCTCGGGCGCTAACAGTAACTAACGTAAAACAGATGCGGTCATCGTGTTCACGGTATTTTGTTCTAAAACTGCTTAGATATGAACTTCCTCGATAGTACATTCCTCTGGGATAATTTCCAGTCTCCACAGGGGCGAAGCAAAGCAAAAGATAGTTTTCCTATCTACATAAAGTAATATTATAAAGAAAAAAAATTTTTTTGTAATTTTTTTTGCTATGCATTCACGCTAAAACCGCTGACGGGATTTGGATGGAATTGGGCACATGGCTAGACCAAGACCTGGATAATGACATAGGATACTTTTTATCCCGATATTCGAACGTGGTCGAGATTGATCAAAATCAAAAGTCATTTATTCAAACTGGGCTGAGAATCACTGGGTGACGACACGTTTGGTGTAGTGGCTACAGTGGCTAAGTGTAGTCAGCGAAACCAAATGCAGGACCATTTGGTTTCGCTTCGAATCCCGGTAGGGGCAAATGTTTGTATGATGAATATGGACATTTGTACCCGAGTCATGGATGTATATTTATAATATGTATGTATTTACAAAAAAAAAAATGTACATATTTAAGTAGTGTATCAACCATCTGGTATCCATAACACAAGCCTTAAGTGTTAAGTGCTTAACTTGGAACTAGATGGTGCTATGTGCAATGTCAGACGATATTTATTATTTATTTATATTTAATCAGCACTTTTTGAACGTCAAAATCACATAAGACAGTCCCCCCAAAATGCCCGCCCTTCACCACTTCCTAGTGCTTTAGCTGGGAAGAAGAAGTGGCGGAACAAACTCCCCAGCAGCACTGCTGTCTGTTCAGTTAGAAGAACTGGAGTCTATACAGTAATAAGTAATTAACATTACGAAACACAAAAACATTAAAATTATTTGCCATATGACAGCTAGCACACGCCAATATTGAAAACTATACTCAAGCAGAAATAAATAATAAAAGCGTAAACAGAACTTAATACATAATAAAAAGCCTCCAGGCATAAAGAGCGTGCCCGCTTACGCGCTTGACGCTACATATGCAATGCTGCATTATGTTTATATATGTAGCTGTAACTTGTAGCCACAAATGATAAACTAGGACCTTCGAAGTTAAACAAAGAAGCAGTTAATTACTTATAACAATAACAGAACCATAGTCAGCAAGATGACCTGTCACCACAAGCAGCACCCGTTCACGAGCATAACGCAAAGATCAGCCACTACCCCCCTCGCCATATTTCAGCGATATTTGATGCGGGTGAAGCCGCGGGGCGCAGCTGGTGTAAGTATATGTTCATCTTTTAGTACCTACCCAGTTCCCCCTTTACATAATAATTTATTTTAAAGACTCACTGACTCGACATCGCTTTAAATATTTGGATAATTTGGCTGGTAAGTGGGTTTCAGTACAGCGACTGAAGTCTGACCTCTTTCTTCATATAGGTACCGTACAACGTTGGCACAACGGCACTACCTACATACATAAAATATTCTAGGAAGAAAATCTTCCAAATTCAAGCTCGATAAAAAATTTCAACAAAAACCTAAGGTATGATTTCCACCACGTATTCAACACGCCCAAGTGATTTCATTCGGGTACTAATTTCACGAGTAGCCGTAATGGAGAACTAATTTCCAGCCCACGTACAATACTACCACATTGATAGGTTACCTAAGCACCAATTTTCTCTAAATACCATTAATTAATGGATCGTGATTTATCACGCAATCCATGTAAGATATCACCGTAGCCATCAGCTACGCCGTAGCGCTAGTGAAGTTACGAAATTTTGCTTTTACCAGGCTGTGCTACGAAAATCGCTTTGTATTAATTAAGTACGTGCTACTGAAATATTATGTAGAACTATGCTACGAAGGTACGTAGCTGTGTTTGTTACGTAGACACTCGTAGCAGATATTGCATTATAACCGTTATAATGAACTGTGTAAGTGCTAGTGTCAATTAAATTGAACGAATTCAAGACGTCATTATATATCCGCGTACACTAAATAGTTATTAACGGAATGTTACGTGATTTAATTAAATATGTACAAGCCAATGGGTTGGCTAGATTTTGATAGTTTTATTTTGTTTATCAGGGGAGCAAAAGGTAATTCCCGTATTTGTAAGAACGTTCGCATTCTAATCTCAGTCTCAATCCATCAAAAAAACCTTATATTTTTGACAAGTTTTTGACATTGATTGTCGCTGAGATGAGATTGCGACTTGAATTTGAACCTTTTTTTAGTACGAGTATTGGCCTTAGACTTGTAGTCATGCTAAAATCAAAATATAACTGATTTGAAATTTTTTTTTTAAGCCCACAAAGAAATACTGCATATGTGGATCCTAATCATTTAGCCTATAGGATAGTTTTGGCCTATATTAATACCACAAACAAATAAAAATCGATCAGCATAATTACTAAAACCAACCTAAATAAAATTTAAATGACTGAACAAAAATATGGATTGATTACCTACACGAGGGGCGACCTTTGCACGCAACTCATACGAACAAACAATCAATAAACATGCAATATGCAACCGTGCTCAATTGGCAACCTCCCCTATGTATCCCCATAAATTAGAAACTTAACGGACACTCGAGATTCAAACCGGCCCTTGTAAATCGAACGTTACGACTGGGGAGCTGAACTAGGGTGTTGCATTGTTTTTATACCAATAGATTGGTTCCAATAAAAAAACAGCCGATCTAACTAATGGTGGATAGGTAAGTGGTCACCAACGCCTTTGGTTGTAATAAGAATAGAATATAATACCTACTCTTTATTATGTCCACCGTAGAAAACACAGACATGATCGTATTTTTTTACATAGGGTGACACAATGGGCGGCCTTATCGCTAAAAGCGATCTTTAAAGACAACATTTGGATAGATTTTAAAGAGCGAAAGAAAGAGATACAATACTGAAAGTAAGTACCAGCGGCGGCGAGGCGTTCAAGGTACTTTCATACCAGAGACGAAGCTCAAATGTTCCATGTGCCTGTAGTTTCACGCACGTATACCACATTTGAAATCGGAACACAGCAACTACGCTGCTTGGCTGCAGCTGCAATACATATGGTGGTAGCACTTCCCCGGATGAGCTCCCTTACAACGCTCTGCCAACTACGATATGTGTGCGTGTGTTAGTAGGTATGCGCCACGAAGGAGACTGCGGATTTGTGCACTGTCCTTGACCTGATGCCACTAGCCGCAGCGAACACACACGACTCCATTGCTGCTAAAATATACGGTGCTAATCTATTGGGGGTTTCCGTGCTTAATGCAGTGAAGATCTTTAACTACTTAAGTCTAGATATGCTATGGCGATTCAAGTTTCTAGACTATTTTTTTTTCTAAAGATTTTAAGAAAAATAATGTTTTCTCTAAAGTTGGTATTTTACGCACGTGACAAATATAAATCTACTAAAATAGGTATTTACAATATAAAAATAATTTATACAATAAGTTTGTCTGTCTCGTAAGTGGGTACTATAATCGTTTGAAATAAATGTACCTAGCCCATTCATGTGATACCCCATTTGACCTCGTTACGTCTTTTAATCTTGGCTCCCCATTTTAGGCCCTTTTGTTCGCTATAGGAAGGTATGCCTTTGATTTCGGTAGTATTAGGTAGGTGCCTACGTATTTGAGTTATTTGTTTATTTATTTTATTATTTACTAGCTGACCCGGCGAACTTCGTACCGCCTAATTGTTTTGCCTTCCCGGAACCCCTCCACTAACACTTAAACTTTATGGTATGGTAATAAAATTCAAATTGACTTTTAAGTATTATTGCGAATCGATTGTATGGGAGTATAGACAAGTGTTGTTTTTAGACCTTTTCAGGATTTTTTTTTAAATTTCTCTCCGTAAGAACCATCCTCGTACTTCAAGCAATATTCTGAAAAAAGAATTAGCAAAATCGGTTCATCTGCTCTCGAGATTTGCGCTTAGCAACACATTCAGCGATTAATTTTTATATTATAGAAGATGTACACATAGTAAAACAGATACAGTTACGACATATTAGTATTGAGTACAAAGGTACTGCATATTTCTTAAGAAATTTCTTCCAGCAGACAAACGTATAGACAGGACAACGAAGTTACACATTGCAAAGAAACTTCTCAACTTGGTCTTCGAAACTATTCGGCGTTTTGTAGGTATGTTCAAGTTAATATTGAAAACGCCATATTCATGTATGCATGTAAAGCATGTCTTCCTGCAAACCCGCTTAACCTCTAAAATCTATAAATACAAAGTGGCCTCCTGATCGTTCCAGATGAGTAGATTTTACAAATGCACGCACACACACACACATACACACACACACACACACACACACGCACACACACACACACACACACTCACAAACACACGCACACACAAACACGCACATTTTTATTTCTGTTCTTAAATATAAGATAAGTACTTTGTTCGCCCACTGCACGTACCAAATTTTGTAACCGCCACTAAGACCCATTAGAAATGGATACTCTTTCCTAAGATACAGACAGGTTTTTCTGCCTAGTTTAGGAAAAGGGAGTCCCCTATGACCCCTGTTATTGTGTACTGGATTTACTTTATAACATCTTAGTTTATAAAACAACTCTGTGTCCCATGTACGAACTACATAAAAAATAAAATTTATTATTATATTATTATTATATAGATAAGTAAGGCGATACATTAAAAGCTTATTAAACAAAGGATGCTTGTCGGCTGTCAAATGCTGTCGAACAGATTGACTTTTTAAGAAAACTGATAAAGACACGTTTTTTTTTTATGTGGGCTAGTTTAGCAGTAAGTAGGTGTATAGGTAGTACACCCGGATGTCGCCAGTTTCAGTCCCATGAATATAGAGTGATCCTAGCCCACTTAGGGCACAGGATCAGCTCATGTGTAAGTACTATTTACATATTATAAAGCTACCATTTACTGGGTTTACGTCTTTCATTGACTTGAATGTGCCCTGGCGGCTGAGAGTATGTCATGCTCACTCTAATGTCTCGCTGATGGTGACGCATGTGTTGGATCATTTAGCTCCCTGCAAAATGGTTGAGCTGAATAGTTGGTGCTAATACATGCGTTATTTTAATTTAATGTAATATTTGTATAGTTTTTTTGTTTTACTAGGGACGCTTTTACCTTTCAGCATCGTTCACACATGTATGTATAGTTTCAAAATAATGTAAACAATATTTAGTAACCATGTATTGATGTAAAAGAGCGTCCGTGGAGTTTCTTGCCCGTTCTTCTCCGTAGGTATCTACTACGCTTTGGAATGGGCAACTAGCTTCATCTTTCTGACTGACTGACCCATTGACAATTTTAAATATATGCTTTGAGTTTGTGTTTGATCCAGACTCCGGGATTCTACAGAGAAACTCTTGAAGGAAGTGTTACAAACAAATCGCCAGACGATAATTACATTGTAATCCTAAGCTTGTTACATACATACGACCGCGACGCGATGCGACGCTGCGACGTCCAGCCGAATCTATTCAGCCGCGGTGACATGATTGAATTACATCTACCTAAACGTTAGCATTTTTACCTACCTAGCTTTTTAACTTTGAAAACATTGATAATGAGGTCAAAAAAAAGGCATTAGTAGAATAAGTGAGAATTATAGATGTGCCGACTAGTGGCCCACTAGTTCAGCCAATATCCATACTAATATATATAAATATATAATATTATAAATTCGAATGTAATTCTGTCTGTCTGCCTGTCTGTATCGTATGATTCGTCATCTTGAACTGGGTGAAATAGGTTAGGTTAGGTTAGACGTCGCGGGGGGAGTCAAACACCTCACTCCCCCCCCCCCCAGGCCCGAAGAGGCCCGCAGTGGCGGGCCGGCACCAGTCAGAGGGTTTTGGAAGGATCGTACGTTCCCGCGACCCCCGGCGTAGGTGTGAGATGGAACACCGGGGTGGTTTTTAGTCAGTAAGAGTCTGACAGACCCCGCCGTCCGCCCCAGGGCGGCGGACATCCATGAGGATTTTCCACCCCGGAAACAAAAAAAAATAGGTTAGAACTGTGACAAACCGCGCGCGAGCCGAGCGAGCGAAACGAGCGGTGCTGCGGCAGCGGCCGGCGAGCGCTACTTCTAAGTTGCTCACAGAAACGTTTTCACATGATATTTAGGACATTCGATACTCTTTACTTCGATATTTAGGTCATTAGATACTCTGTACTTCGATATTTAGGTCATTAGATACTCTGTACTTTGATATTTAAGCCGTTCGATGTCACATTTGTCGATAATTAGATTTTAGATTATCCCTTAAGGCACACAACTTGTAAATTAATAAAATAATTTAAGCTAAGTATTTTTCCTTATTTGGCTGTACGTTTAGAACCACGCAATAGAAAATTTAGAACAGGATTTAATAAAAGTTTTTTTTTTTTTTGTTTGCTCTTGACTCTAGTCTAGGTCAGTGGTGACAGAGACAGAGTCGACGATGGAGTGAGCTAACCCAGAAGAAGCCTGTTCACTCTCACTTTGAAGAGATTAGGGTTGTATGCGTTCGGAAACACAGACGCAGGTAGAGAGTTCCACTCTTTTGCTGTGCGCATAACAAAAGACATTGGAAACGCTTAGTACGAATTGGTGGAATAGCAACTAAGTAAGGATGGTAACTTGCAGTGCGTCTAGATGACTGATGGAAGAAGGGGGCCAGTGGAAGAGGTCGCAGATTTCTTGGGCACTCACCGAAGTACAATCTGTAGAAGACCGACAAGCAGGCGACCTTGCGGCGATGAGCAAGCTGTGAAGCTTGGCATTGATGTGATCTTGTTCTGCAGCAAAACAAGAATTGTATGGTGTGTGCCCGGTAGTAATTCTTTACCCTTCACGTTAGGTGTAGCAAGGTTATCTTTAATAGAACCATACCGGTCTTGACACTTTCGAAAAGCCGTCGGTAGGTATGTATCGACCCTAAAACCCCGAACCCTAAAATTGGAACAGATTTGTACACTGAATAAAATTAATGATCTATCAGATAAGATAAGGTATCCGGAACTTACCAAGTGCTAAGAAGAAGTATGTGGAATGGAGGAAGTCCTAAAAAATACATGAAATGCAATTTTTAGACCTTATACTATACCTATCTAAGTATCTAAAACTTCAGACACGAAAAACTGCGTAACAGTACCCTTCATTTCATTAGAGCTCTTGATAATCTGGTTTTTTATTATTTATGCTGTATAGTGGTTCTCCAATGACTAGAGAACAAAACAAAATGTAAATTTTTTTAAATCTCGATTTAAAAAAAATTTTATGGTTTGTAGCAATGCAGATACTCCGCGTAGCGTACGTACGTACGTACGCTTTTTAGTTTTATTTTCACACATTTACTACGTTTTGTGCGGTTACCTACAGAATACCCTAAAAAGTGTAAGTAATATGCATTTATTTATTTAAATGCCTTATACTATCTTTACAGGTCTTAACCTAATGCAACAGGCAAGTCACACGCACAAAATACATCTCAAGATCATAAAGATCATTGTTTGTAAGCCAGTGTAAACAATAGCACTTTTTCGAATTCACCCCAGCGACATGTAAATACATATATTAATTTCGACCTGAATAAAATTGATGGTGCGAATAACTCGAGTCAGAGGGGTTTTGGCCAGCAAGTTGGTCCTAGCTGATGGTACAACCAGCAATGGCGGTAATATGATTTAAGTTACTTAATCAAGTTATTATAATTTCATTATGCAAATAACTGAGTAGTAATTTTTCCAATGTAAAGGACACTGGCAAAAATCGTTTTTTATATTGTTGCTGTAAATCTTAAAACAGGTAAGTTGTTAATTAATACGAGATAATTTGCGTTTTACAACTTCCAAGCAAAAGAATTTAAACTTTTTGTTTCTACGGAATTTTATTTTCAAATTACATAACTTTCAGGGTCGCTAACGTTACATCTGCCATTACAATTTCACATGATATAAACACAGACATTGTTGTGCCGCTCCTACAAACTCGACAAAAGGAACATCACGAGTTTATGAACCATGAAGGTTACACAAACGTCTATTTTGATCTCTTCATACGCCGCTCTATTCAGCATCCCGAATAAATACATCACATTACAATCAGAAAAATAATAGTTTTATTATCATCGGTAACTTTTTTAGTTTTAGTCTGCTAACTTAGTCCTAATTGTTACGCAAAAATGGCGTGTGCTTAGTAACAGGGTGGGTGTCCGCCATTGCTGGAGCCGCGCCAAAATATAGAATAACAGTTACTGTTCGCGCCCAGCGGTGAAAGTGCCACCAATCGATACCACCCACCGCTAACCTGATACAAGCAGCTGATCACACTACCTATATCAAACAATACCACAATTCACCCTCCGTTTGTATTTTTTTATAAATTATACTCTATTTGTAATCTGTTATGGTGAACCGGCTAAAGAATAAAAACTGTCACGATACTGAAAATTCTTTTATCTCCAGAAACTTTCATGAATGTCAAAGCTTGTGTTGATGTAGCTCGTCGCTCCGAACACGTCTTCTAACGAAATCTTGGTTCAATTCATTCTACTTAACGTTAATAACAAGTCTGTAACACAGTAAGAAAATAATATGGGTCAAAAAAGAAGATTATAAAAAAAATACGTATAATACTCACCTCGATATGTAGGTGAGGCGGCAGCGCGCCAGTATAGCACATGTAGTGGCGCTGCGTGTTGGTGTATTTAGTTTAATCGCTTGCGGCGCACGAGGGCGCATGCGCGGTGGTGCAGGCGCGCGCACCCTCGCCGGCTGTGACAGCGCGGCCCACTCCGCCGGCATACCGACCTCGAGGCACACGCGCGCCCATCGCTCGCTACGCGCAGCAACGCCGGCCCCTCGCGGCCAGGAGCCCTCCTTGGCGCTTCCATCACCCTTACACTCTACGACACTACATCACCGGGGGCTTACCGCCACGGACGCCGGCGTTCGCACCGAGGGCTCGCCGGATAAAAGGTATACCTTTCATTATGTGCTTGCAATGACATGTCCGCCCTAGATCCGCAATTCATGTGCGGTACAATGCCACATTTAGTTGTTTGACGGCTAGCTAAAAAATATCTGCTCCTGGCTGAACACCAGAAGGCCAATTCTCGTACTTAAAAAACGTTCAAATTCAAGTCGCAGTGCCGCAAAAGTTCCAAAATGTCACAAAAGGTATTCTGCTAAACCAAAAAACTAAGTCAAACGTGACGTTTACTGCAATGAGATTGCGACTAGATCGAAAATAAGAAATGTACTAAAACGGTATTCTGCTAAAGTTTCGACTTGACACCGAAAATAAAATGTGCATTCCAGTACTTATAAAAACGTCAAAACTGACATAAGCATGACATTATTTGTAGACTGAACTGTAACTAAAAATTTTAGCTTCTGCAGTTTCATATTTCTTGTTTTATTTCGATTTTATCCTTGAAATCTTCTTGAAATCCAAGATTCATGAAGTAAAAACGTAACCAGTAACATTGTTATCAATCATTTTGTTTTTGTGTGGTGAAATAATGCAAAACGAGTGGGTTCGGCCTGTAGGAGTATTTTTCATTCCTCGCACAACGCGCAGACGACGAATCGACGGCAAAATAACGTAGAGAACACAGCAGCAAGTGTTCTTAGCATCGCCAGCCGCGGTGGCTCATATAAGACGCATGTTCCATAAGCTACCTTGCGTTTGGAAAAAGTTACAGACTCATCAAATCTTACGAACTGAAGCCGCATATCCAACAGGATTTAAGCGTCGAAAAAATGGACTGGGTGTGGCAGCCAAGGTTGGTCTACTACGTACACATTATTATAATAATATATCAAGATATTATTGATTGACATGCAACAAGGCAACTACGAGTATATTCTAAGCATCTTCGTCATCACCATATTTTATATCTACTTTTCTCGGTTCTGTTATCTTCCTGCGTTTTGCGCGAGTAGCTATATTATTTCAGATCCCCAGCCATGTAGCAAGCCACATTGGCCCTGGACCACCCACATACCTATATTTAAAATACATGTACTTAACAAGAAAAATTCTACAATAAGCTGAAAGTGTGACGGTTATCATAAAAATTATGCGAGATGAATAACAGAATTTCTATGTCAATTCACTATCAAGATACTTAATATTATGTCTTCTTTTTAGATTCCATACATTTAAATGAGCTACGTGTAACACATTTCTGCTTCATAAGACCATTTGATAATTAAGAGAAGTAACAATATCCTCCAGAAGTCCTGACCGAGTTGCGGTCACAGCAGCCAATTTCAACGGAGACAGCCAAAGTATATGGGAGGTACTATGGAGAAGAGGACAATTGTGTGCATAGGTGCACCTACTCTTCCCTCACTCTCATAGTCTGATGAGAAGGCAATATGATGTAACCGGGAAGAGTTTAGGCACAGTACCAGCGGCTTTACATGCTTTCCTAGGCACGGGGGTGTCACACTTTTACATTACTATTTGAAGGGATCACGGGTATACTACACAGCGGGGGGTTGAATGAGCAGGGTGGTTGTTCTGATTGCTGGTTGTGCTATAGTATAAGAGCGAAATGCATGTTCTATGTCTAGTAAAAAAGCCTTTAAAAGCACCCTGATACATAGTGTTACTTACATTGAAATGTGTAAGACTACAAAGGTACAAAAATAGCCCAGAATACCGAAGTATACAAATATATAATAAATTACCCGAAAATATAATATGTTCCATGAGAACACTATGTGTATTTAAAGCTAGGTTAAAGGCATTGCTCTTAGAAAAATTTTACTATAGTATCCAAGAATTTATGGAAGATAAAATGTTAAAATAGAGTTCAAATATCTAACTGTGTGTTAATTATAATACAATTATAATCTTTTTTATGTATAGAGATCTAAATAAGTTTAATTAATATAATATTTTTAATTATGAAAGTTCCTAATCTACTTGTTATTAGTTAATAGATACTCACTGCAATATTGTTAGTTTTAAGTTATCTTGCAGCGCCCTAACAGGGTCATGTAATCACTATTTTTAAGCATAGCATGTAACTATGGTTGTGTACATTGTGCATTAAACAAACAAATAATATTTTATATGTTTGTATTAATGATTAGTTGGCTATTTAATTAAAATAGGGTTTCATATGCATTTATTTGCATTCTACAAGGTAAAAAACAAGATTTTAACAAAAGGCTTACAGCTAAAAGCTGTTGTAGACCTTTATCTAAGTATTACTTAAAGTTAAAAAAAACTAAATCATAGAAAGCTAAAATTTGCAATAAAATTATACAGGAAAACTAAATGATTATATTTGCTTACAAAGTTAATAACAATAATATAAATAATTCTATTATAGGTAAGTAGGTAGCTATTTCTTAAAATACTATTATTACATTCAGATAAAGTTATATTTACTTAGGTAATATTATTACAAACACTTATTTATTAAGAGGTTGTATTTTAGGATAACAAATTATTAATAAAGAGATAAGTTTACGTTTACGTTGTTACGTTTCACTTTAGTAGTGACTTCATTTTTCTGCAGGCACATAGAAGTATAGAACCTGTCAATGTGGCGACGCTTGAAGGAGGCCTATGTTCAACAGTGGACGTCTTTCAGCTGAAATTATGATGATGACTCCACTTCTATAGGGCAGATTTTATAGTCGGTTAGCACTTCGCCTGCAACTTTCACGGCACGCTTGCGTACATTTTAGTGTGTTTATTAGATATGATGGTTGCTCACTCACTATGCTCGTGAGGTGAAGTGAGGTGAGGAGTGTGAGGTGGTCACAGCTCCAAACTTACTACACAAACCCATATAATTATTTAGGACACACATTTAATAAAATCCACACTTGAGACTAGACAACGGAGACATGTATCACGTATGGATTTTTATAAATGTGCGTATATTCTATACATATAATAAAATTGCAGAGAAGTCAAAACTGTGCGTTCAATATTTTTGAAATAGTATGTGCTACGAAGTGTGGGAATGATTCTGATGCCGATAATATGGATTGGTTTTTAGTAGGTATTTGTGCCCATTTGGTAATTTATCTGTATGCATGCCCAAGCTTCTGAAAAAATTATCTATTCAGAAGAATTTATTCAAAAGCTTTAGGTAGGTACGAATTTTGCAAAAATATTCTTTGAAGGTCGGGTCATTATGTGTAGGTTAAACCATCATCATTATTACTGGCAGTCTTATTCCACCCACTGCTGAGTTTATACTCAATAATATTATCGCGCTATTTAGGTACTGTGGGGGGAAGAGTAGTATTGAATTTTCTTCCTGTTCTTTGATAGTTTACTGCAGGATTGTAATAATACGAGACGAAATTGCAAATTAGTAATTGCAAATTAGTGACGGATTTAAACTCTGAAATGAAAATCATTACTATTATCAAGCTAAACAGTCCATTATGACATGGGAAGAGAATGGCTATTTTAGTCTCTAGTCAATGAAACACAGCCTGGCGGTTCGACGCCTCCCTTGCATGACTTTGCTTGTACTTATAAAAATATAACTATATGGTTTTTAGGGTCCGTCTGTCCGTCCATTTGTCACAGGGCCTGTATCTTTTGAATCGTAATAGGTAGACACTTGAAATTTTCACCGAGTGTGTAGGTACCTACTACTATGGCCGCTATAACAACAAATAATAAAACTAAAGGGAGTCCCCATACAAGAAAGGTGTTTTGGCATCCCAACTTGCAAGAGTAAGCACGCTGCAGAGGCCATCGATTTATCGGTCCGGACCCAGCTAGTACGGAACAGACCGATCGTTTTGCTTTGCGAGAACGAGCAAGAGTTCATAGTAAAGAAATAAAAAGGCCAATGAAAAATATGCTTTTATTTATTTTGTACATTCCTAAGCAGTAGGTACTTAAATATTAAAGTTACTGTCGACATTTGAATAAAATTCAATTTAGCTAAGTAGTAAATAAATACATCTCGAATACAGCCATTAAAATTCATATTATTATTCTAATCACTACTTAAATAGTTTCGAAATGACGTAAAAATTTTTAATTTAAAGTAGGTAAATAAGAAATTTAAAAGTTCAAAATCTAATTATTTTGCATGGGCCTCCTCCAAAGCCTTCCATTCGTCTCTACGTGATGCGATAAAAGTCCAGTTTTTGCCGGCGACTGCTTCATCCCGTCTTTCCATCGTGACTTTGGTCTGCCCCTGAGTCTGTTACCGATAGGCCCTCTCCAAGCTGTGACTGCTTATTCCACATATAGTCAGTGTATCTGGAAAAAAAAAAAACGTCCGGCCCATTTCCACTTTAGGCTTTGAGCGAAGGAGACATCGTCGATTACCATAGTCTTTTTTGTTGTAGCAGAATGTTAATTTTGTCTAAAAGTCTTATTTTAAGCCTACTACTTCTTTCTAGCTGACTAGAGAAAGGTCAGTTTTCTCATGGGTACAGAGTCAGAAATCCATGTTTGGTAGCCGTACGTGAGGCAGAGTAGTTGGCAGGAATTCATAATTTTACTATTCCATTAGATGTGGATGCTTGACTTAATGATTTCTTTATACCTATCACCAATATTTCTTTGCACGTTGTCGCGATTCGCTTGTCTATTTCTTCAAATGTTGTTATTCTTGCTAAACGATAGGTACAAGTTTTCCCAGGTAAATATAATCGTCTGCGTAACCCACCGGAGAGTTGTTGAGTGATACCTATAGGTATTTTTAGTTATTTCGCCATTATTTTTGTTTTTGAGAGGTTCATTTCTATGCCAGTCTTTTTACTTACTTCGTGATGCTCGGCCAACATTACTTGGAGCTCTGCAGCATCCTCAGAGAATATTATGGGTGTAGTAGGTGCGTTACGGAAGTTTTACATCATAGCGGCACTTTTCTGTATTCAGATCTCCCCTGCAACTCTTCACTCAACGCACTACAACGACCACCACAGTAGGTAGGTATATAGCCTGGCTGCTATGCTTGGGTTCTGTTCCAAAATACGATGATATCCCTCATGGATAATAAAGATAGGCACCGTTTTTTTTTAAAGTGGTTACTGTGGTAGCACCATAGGTACCTATTCGAGAAAATGTTTTTCTTCCTGTGATAGTGCAATAAATGATTACAGTAATTTCAGCCCTATAGCAATAATAATAAATAAAAATGATATAAAGTTACCTATAGTTTGACATTCAATCTAATGACGTCTCTTGACATCTATTCTATCATCTGCCACAATACGCATCGCGCATGCGCGTCGCGATTACTATTACGTTCCAAGTTACCTTTATAACCTATTATTTATTTTAATGATTTTGTGTTCTCAAAGATTTAAAATAACAAACGGGAAATGAAAATACTATGAGTGTTTACTAAACCAAGCAATTTAATTAATACATTAAAAAAATCATAAAATAAGGTTGCAAAAAATTGAAATATCACTAAGTATCACATTATCGTCTGCATACATTGAACCAACACGAAAATATGTTATTTTTCGTAAACGAGAACAAAGTTGACTGCCATGAGACTAGACTGCGATGATATTGCGACCGGAACGTGAACAAACCGAATTTTAACATGAGCAGAATACAATTTTTTGGTCTGTTCACAATGTCATCGCGTTCCGGTGTCATGTTTTTCACTTTGCTTGTTAATTAGTAGAATTGACCTTCTGGGGTTGCTGCATTATGACAAAAGAGTGCGAACACGATAGAAATCCCCGTTCCTCTTTTGTCAGCTGCCGTATGTTGGTTATATCGTTAATCCTCTAATTGACGAGTAGGTAAGGCATTGTATTTGACCTTTCCTCATTACGGCTTCCACTAGAATCTGCAGTATGTGCTATGCCAGTAAATCATGTTTTTTTATTTGTACTCAGTAGTTTTACTTGTGCGTAGCTCCGTTGTCTAGGACGTCTGTCACTCACACACTTCGGGATCAAAAGTCCATAGTTATGACTCTTCATCGCTTCTTCGTGCTTGCTAAGAACAAACTGTCGTATCCAGCACCCAATTTTCCGATACCTGAAAATATTGAACTAGTTCAAATTCAAATAGTTTTACGATTTAAGTCTAGGCCTCTTCTAGTCTAACAGCTACGAAAATCCAATTAATCAATCAATTTTCGCGACCTATATCTAAAATCCTGTAAGCGTTTTCCTCTGATTTCGTGCTGTTTCTCGCAGCAATAAAATGTTTAACAAAGCATACGGCTGTCGTACTAAGCGTGTTGACGTCGCAATTTCGCGAAACAGCAAGAACATTATCTTTGATAGTTCGCGGTTCAAACACTTTTGCTATCACTCTTTTAACATGGTTGTTTTTTGGAAATTGATGCTTATTACCGTCAATTATCCACCGTTACTGTACCTACAAATCTGTGTATTAAATCAATTATTATTATTATGCAATCTGCTTTGTATTGTCTTGTAGGAATTTTTGATATAAGATTCATGAATGAAACCTACCTTTATATTACCGCATACAATACGGGTGCATTCTAGACCATCATGTAAATTTCACGTGCCTGCACACATTCAAATAAAGAACGTGCTGACACTCAAACCTACCTCAATGGAGCTTCCATTGAGCGAAGCGCATCCAAATGACGTGTTCCGAGGTGCTTACTGAAGCTTTTGTACAAACGTACCTTTATAATAGAAAACAAACTATTTCAATGTTTTTTTTTGTCGTTGAAATGACTTTAAAATAAAACTATTTTACGGTGAACGCAAAGGTACTATTGTAAATACAATAAGAATTCGATAATATGATTTTAACCCAACACAGTAAGTGGTCCGATACGCACTTGGTCGGCTTTTTTATTGGACGGCGCAACAATATGGAAAAGCTCGGACTGCGGACTTCCCAACAACCCAAACAAGACCAGCACGTGAAGCAAGCCCACTATCAAAGCGAGCGATGCGTTTGTAAAGAGGGTGCATTGATAAAACGATGTCATCGTTTTTTTGCACTCTACAAATTCAGCATTAATTCGCGATATACTTAGACAGTAACATAGTCGTCAATGATTATGCTAAAATCACGGTTTCCTGCAGCCATATATATATAGTCGCGTAACTATATCGATTAAAGTACCTACAATACTACCGCGACGGACTTCCACAGATTACTACTCTATCACACTTAGGTACTCGTAGTACCGATACAAGCGGCTTAGCTAATTGACCTTGCGACGCTGCAGTCGCGTGTCCTTGAAATGCGCTACTGTATCGCTGCTGAGAAACACGCACACATATAAACTACTGTAGTACTGTAATTATACACGTGTCGCTACAAACTATAAGATCAGCTTCGCCGTGATTCAGCCGCCATTCAGCAGGGTAGTGGTGGGGCTGACTGCTATTTAAATATATTTAAGGATCGTGAAGACTGAAGAACTCATGCGGGTGAAACCTCAGGGCACAGCTAGTTGAAGATATTAAGGAAGACGCCACAATTCATCAATTGGAAGGTTTGATGATTTCTTATTTAGTGTTTTTGTCAGGCGATGCTGACTGTCCTATGTACTGACACAATGCCTTAAGACTCCTTTTACGATACCTACCCTCAGATGGCGAAAAGGGCCGTCGCGAGCTTTCGGCATCGACGATGCCAAAGAAAATAAATAAGATTATTTTCTAATTCTTATAGTTTGACAATTTTATTTTTTGCATTTCAATCATAGTCCATTGCTAGACATAGGCAATTTTGGCCATTGTCTTTATCTAATCTTAACTTAATCAATAGCAAACAGCCGCAGGTAACTACTTATGTAAAAACTTTACTTTTACGCCTCAAAGCTCTTATCTTGTCTGAAACAGTGAGCTACAAAGTTTCGTAGCGCTTTTGTTTAAAATAGAACATTAATGTTTTATGCCAAATTAACCACGGTTACGTTTTCACTGATCTTATCGGATCTTACAGATTTAACACTGTAGGCACGTCATTCTCTAGGTCTCTTCAGTTTGTGACGAAAATCTCTACAGTGACACTATTTTAAGAGTCTTCAAGTTGTTTATTTTTTCTCCGGCCTGGTATTTTAGTCTTAAATTCATAAGAATATTACTCTTCTTTAGGAAATCCTGATTATTCAGATTCGGAAATCACCAAGATGCACTAAAACTTACAAACTCAAACTCAAAGCATTTATTTCAAATAAACCAATTACAGGCACTTTTGAATTGTCAAGGGGTCGGTCAGTTAGAAAGATGAAGCTAGTTGCCCAAACAACAACTTACTCAGGCCACAAAGTGATTACGAATATGCTTACATTTTTATTTATTTCTTCATAAATTATTGTTCAGTCTTATTCACTTGGAAATATTAGTATTGCAACATTAGTTCGTTTTAATAGGCTCGTATTTCATTCAAGAAAAAAAGCACCTCGGGCCGTTCAAACTGGCATAGTTTAATAGCGGTAATGGTAGATGAAATGGTCCTACATTTCCATACCGTTTGTCTTAAGACTACGGCTAATATTTAGCTGTCTTGCTCGCAGTGGAAATGTGATAGGGCTTTTAACTAATTAGCACTTTTGTTTTGACCCAGTTAATTGGGCGCAGAAGATAAAATGTGGTGATTTTTGGAAATGCGAAAAGTTAGATAGGTGTATAAGATAATTTTCATCTGAAAGTACCTAAGCATAGTATTTTCTAATTCATTGTACTGAATTATGTTACTATAATACAACGAGATAAATTTTACTTTATTTATTAAATAAATAATATATTACTGCGATAAGTTGAGTACCTATATCGATTGATTGAAATAGCTACTAGAAAATTTATTTAGTCTATTTTAGATCAACTTTCGTGCCGCGTCAAAAACTACGCAATCAAAATCTAATTTATACAAACGAAAAGATCGTTACACAGTAGGCAACCTACTTAATCTAACCTAAAAGCCTAACTAGACATAATATAGGTTCTAAGCTGCGTCAAATGACCTCAGACGAAAAGAGAGGAGTAGACGACATTAAGCTGAAATCCAACGCTATTGTCCCTGTACCGGGTAAATTCTGCTAAGCCGCCACAAAAACTAGGCTATCGAGACGGCTCCCATTCAGTGCGGCTATCGATCTTTACTCTAGTACCACTTCTCCTAACAAAAGCCACCTTCTTAAACTCGATCGAACATTTTACTTTTAGCTGTAAAATCCTCAATAAAACCTAGAAGCACTTAATTGTTCGCCTGCCCCTATTAAGCGTCGCTTTATTGCCAATGTCAAGGGCCCTCACTACATGTGAGGGCCTTAAGAAACTATTTGGAACCGCACTGTAACTGTTTTGGGTCAAGAAGTCCGAAACTCCAAGTTTTGCCAATTTGTATATACGTTCCCGATAGTTTGTGGAGCGAACCCTGCTTCGGATAGCCGTTAAAATTACGTCAGATCAGACGCTTTGAGCTTCGATCCATATTCTGAATTCAATTTTAAATGCGGAATATTCTCATAATCCGCGGTAAAGAATGTCATGAACCCAAAAGCCATCCCGCCATTTCGCATTCACACAGGACTTGGCACTGTCGATCGAGTAAATCGGGTCAAAGGAATTTATTGTCAATTGAAATATTATGCAGTACGAAGCAGGTACCTATTGTGTCCCCTTCATTTATGACCACGTTTTCCATTCCTATAATAGAAAAAGGATTTTATAGTAGATTGTTGCATCGAGCGCAAAGTGAGTTATTAATGCACGAGTGTTGCCAAATTAACACGAGTGCATTAATTACTCACTTTAGCAAGGTCTAAAATCTACTTTTCTTTCAACTACCAATCTACCTACCGTGATAAAATATACCTACTCAAAATAAAAACTCAAGATAATGAAGACAAAATTTAATTCGTCTTCTCTTCAAACATTTAAAACTTACAATTAATAGATGTGCAGTTATTAAAAGTGCAATTTGCACTTTTACTTGGAACATTTATTCTAGTATTTGTTTGGTTTATTTGTGAATAATAATTATTCTAGAGTTAAATTCATATCGCTATCGCTGTCTATTTCCATTTTTTTAAACTTTTCTTGATAAAATATGAAGTATCAAAGTTTTACAATGATACTAAATGCGCGCCATTTGTTTTTTTTTTTTTCACCAAGTCGGTTTCTTTCAGCCGATTTTTATTTTCAGCCAGTATATTTCTGATCTAATGCATACATTTCAGATTAAAAACTTAATGGGAGACATTAAACCTGTGTGGTGAATTCATATCTAAATAAAAAAAACTGTTCATTCTTGAAAAACTGGTTGAAAAAAAAAACACCACAAAGTGAAAAATTACTTTAATTTTGGAAGTCGGTGTCTTTGGTTTTGTATTTTAGTTTTTGGTTACCGACTTCCGAAATTAAAATTATTTTTCACTTTGTAGTGTTTTTTTGGATGTCGGTTGTTTTTTTTAATAAAAAGTATTTATTTTTAATTTTTAGTTGCTTTACCTACCTACCCCACAAAAATTCGTATAAGTACTTACCACTACTTGCTATGTAATTCTGTATAAATCAAGCTGGAATACTATGTGCTACAACTAGCTTCCAGTCGCGAAAAAATATGCAACAACTACTTACTAACTTTGATAGAAAATGTGGGTGTACCCTGATATACTGAATACATCTGCGTAACTCCTTTGAGTGTACAGGTGTGATGTTATGTTGTGTGATTGCGTAAACACTGCATATTTATGCGATATCAGGGATCGCGGTTGATTTGCTGTAATTTTTTGAAGAGTTCCTTTGTCTGCCTCCGAAACTGATCATCAGATCTATATTAAATTTAAATATGTATGACCATTTCGGAATAAACCTCTTTCGAAGAAAAAAAGATTTTTGTAATTTCGTCTCTAAATGAACGGAGTTGTGCCCGAACATACATAAAAAAAAATTACTCCGGATTGATAATCTCCTCCTTTTTGAAGTCGGTTAAAAATAACTTACTCATGTCAAACTCAAGAGGTGTGATTGGTTAACCAAAAATCACTTGACGGTTAGCCTCAGAAAGCGGATCTCATTGCTCAGCAGATAGCTTTAGTTAGGTTATAATTTATAGGATAGCAAAAAAAAAGAAAACTCTTAAAATCGCGGCCATTCCAGCGTTCAATATAATCTCAAAGAGGTTTTGTGGCATTGGCAAATCTAATTCCTCCGCTGGGTATTACGATTCGACATAATTATCACGTTGTACCACAACTTTAGATAAGTCATTCCCGCATTCGGAGGCACCCGTATAGCAGTAGTCAAATTTATAAGTCTTTGAGTATGACAATCCTTTGAAGTAATGTTAATGAGCAATCTCCGACCTACCTTTACCTACTAATTCGCTGAGAGCGCTCAAAGATAGTTTGTGTTTACTTTTTTTCATGTTTTTTTTTAGTCTCTGGCGCATCTTTAGAATTTTAAGCTTAGCTCAGAAGGTCGCCGGATGATCTTGTTAAGACGATGGTACACACGGCTACACATCAAGCTATACATATCCAGTTTACACTGACCTCTCATTGTAAGTAAATCCTATACAATGTGAGATCAGCTTATACGGGAACTATATAGCTTGATCTGTAGCCGTGCGTACTTTAAATTCCTGTAACTACCATTTTTTAAGGCTCCAACCAGCTCCATGAAATATATCGATATTTACTCTTAACCAAAAGTATTCAACTCAATGAGCCAGCCATTTCAGTTCAATGATTAGCATTATTTTCATGAAAATATACATTGAGCAGAGCTTTTACGCAACTCGGCTTCTTTGTTATTCAGAACATATTCAGAGCATAGTAAAACCTACATGCATATTTATTCAACCTCGATTTGGCGACTCAATCATAACTTGGTACGTAAACGAATCAATACGTATTGCTTCTGTATTATAGGCGACATTTTCATTCAAACTTTGTCTACATATTCGCGTAATACGGCCAAGGACACACTAAATATTAATTTCCATCACTCATTATTCGTTCCTCGCAATTTAAGTATCGTTATTAAAGCTTGGAAGCCTAAGGAACACCATAAATCGTGCCGAACTTAGTTTACACGCTAAACGAACGATCACGCGAACATTGTTGTAAAAATCGTCGGAAATAGAATATTACATTAGCTAATTAACATTGTAAGTGGGCGTGAGATAAATATAATTATCTTGCGATGATAATCTGCACTTTTGTCAAGACAGATGGCGTAGTGGGTAACAACTGTCATTGATGACAGAAGCACTATTAAATCAAGCTTGTCAGTGAATCAAACATGTCAGCGTTCATTTCCTGCATTCATTTAACACTTGTCGGAGACACGATGTACATTATGAATTATTGCAGTTGGCAGATTATTCACACACATAATCATTTTGCATCCGTACTAAATGTAGAGGCTTCCTTTAGCGTACTAAGTGTCTGCGCTGCAGCAACTAACAATTTATATAAATCTATACAAATAAATGAAATTGAAGTGTCTGTCTGCAATGTCAAAATAACAGCTTCTTACTAAATGCGAAAGTATAATACGGTACTTATAACAAAAAACTGTTTTTAAATATTTTGTCTGTCTGTTTGTTTGATCCGGATAATCTCCGAAACGGCTGGACTAATTTTGACGAGACTTTCATTGGCAGATAGCTGAGGTTATAAGGAGTAACATAGGCTACTTTATGTCTCGGCAGCACGTTCTCGTGGTATCATTGCCGAAACCCACGCGGGCGATGGTAGGCGGGCAGCAGCAAGTCAACAAGAACAAAAATAAACCATCTAAACAATATATATATGTATTAATTATTATATTATATTATATTAAAAAAAAAACAAAAAAACTTTTTATTTCGAGTAGGGGAAGGTTGCTATGAATGGACCACTTAAATTTACGACAACATATCTCAAAAAATATAAGTGATAAAATGAAAGCAGTTCGTTATTTTTATTTCGTAGGACCTTTATTTATAATAATCAAACGCACAAACAATTCGGGCTTACACTTTTTGGTATAAACGAAGAAAACTAAATCTTGGGATGTTACCTTCTTTGGACCATGGGCACCTTCATTGAACCACCAGGTTGCCATCAATGGACTTCGAGAAATTAGTTCTAGAGGTCCAATCAAGGTAATTTGTTATAATTATCAATATGATTAAATTATGGCATACGAGGAGAGACAAACAATACTCATACACATACGACAAGCAAACATAGTTATAGGCTACTTAGTTACTAATAAATTTTACATTTGGCACATTTAATGAGATCAACAAGTCATCAAAATTAAGATATAATCTAGTCTCATATTCTATCTATCTACGCCATATTGTCTTCTTGCATAATTTATATACATATTATATTTATGTCTGTAGGAGTAATGCCGTACAAGCAACCTTCCATCTCAAGAACGTGTTCACACTGTTCATTTTCTAATTCTGGAGTGAGGTGACGTGTTCTTTGGCTTTTTGGTTTACTCCATCTAACCTCCGTTTAAGTGTTGCTTTCGGGACTCCGTATATTCTGCTTGCTTCATTTAAACCAGTTTTGTTTCCTTACTGATTCTAAAGCAAGGTTCATACTTGTTTCATTCCATGCAAAGTATTTTCTTTTATTTGGCGACATTCTGAAATTTTAAATTTATAATAATTTTTCAAGAGTTTTTTTTCCATAATTAGTGAAATACTCGGAGCCTATTCCCATAATTATGACCCAAAAAATACAATATAATAGGTACCTAATAAAAAGGTAATAAAAAGTGTCTATGATTGGACTGGTCCAACGGTGGAACTCCATTGAGGTCCATTGATAGCAACAAGGTACTCGTTAAGAAAAGAAAATCTAAAATATACATGGACATGATTAGACAAAATTTAATGACACACATGGAATCACAATTAAATTGTCTAATATTTCATAATAGTGCACGCAAACAAATATGAATAGAATGATACTTACATCAAATTGTTCCGAGTCAAATAATAAGATTTTGACCGCCGCAAACACAACCACACGCATCACTCCTCGCCACGTGCCGCAGCGTCACTGAGGTAAGAGGGGGGTGCAACTGAGCCGGCACGGACTCGTTTCTACTAGTTTGGGTGTTGCTAGCTTGGACAGTTTTGGAAATACCTTGGTGGTCCAATGAAAGAGCTAGTCCAATGATCGCAACTCTCCCCTATCTACTGACTCATATCATAATAGAAAAAACACTCATACAGTCACATTACACAATATTACTAATTACATTACAATCTTATTCTTATCAATTTAATTTAATTCCAATTATTCATACACACAAACAATAATATACAATAAAAAATATTCATAGTTAATTAACTATTTACCTAATAAATGAGGTTCGTTAGTCCCATCAGCCTGCCACATGTCGCTTACAACAGTGGGAGATGATGGTACAATCAAGCCTTTCCGCAAGCGCGGTCAAAGGTTAAAGGAGGGCTGAAAAGCATGTAGCAATAGAAAAATAAAATACAGTTTCCACCTGAACACTTAAGCGGTGTTAACCTAGATACGTTTTGAGGCGATAATGCCAAGATATTCTAGTAATGCGGCACAGGAAAGCCCTTGTAAAAGCCAAAGCCGTAAAACCGGAATTAAAATACGGGAGAAAATCATTTTAAACGTTGCCGTTTCATATGTACGATAAGTACGGTTTTAAAAGTCGTGTCATGGCACTAAGTTAAAAACTCGCACCGGTCATCTGCGATGTAATGCAGCTAGGTCGAATATACAAATCAATTTTGAAGAATAATGATACCTCCATTTAATATTCCTGCTAAAAAAAATATAAGTAGCACTTTACTTTTTAGTCTTCGGTTTTTGTTCAGTGTGATTGATGACAGTCGGAAAATCGAATGACAATTTTCTTGTTTTTTTGTTTGTTGATCATCAGTTCATCACACCACAGGCGTTGGCGATATTTGATAAACGTGTATTGTATTGAAGAAACGGCGAAATGTGGCGTACAATAGGATAGCCGCCTCTGCCTACCCATCGGGGTCGATATGGGTGGTGATATGTTATGTGTAGTAGGTATTATTTATAAGGCCACTTCATATTGTATAAGTGGAAGTTCAAACGTAGGTCGAACTCAATATTAATTTCATAGAGCCCACTTAGTACTTCGCGGAAATTCATAATTGATATTCCCAGGATAGTTCATTTGCGAAATTTGTTCCAACTAGTTGACAGTATTGAGTAGCTAGTTACAGCGCCCGGGTATTAATATGGCAAATCTGGTTTTTAGAGAGGAATGGTAAGACAGGGGCACAGGGGCTCATGGCTAATTATTAACCGCCGCTCGGGACGGTCGCCGTGCCTCAAAAAGCACGGTAAACCGGTATAGTCCCGGCTGTCATTTGTAGATCTTTGACAGTCGTTACGTGTAGTCAGAAGCCCGCAGTCTGACAATCTTTCTTACCAAGGGGAATCATGTTAGTCCTAATTCGGTTGTGGAGGTCAGATAGCCAGCCGCTCTATGAAGAATACGTGTATTCAGCGGCATCCGGCTACACAGGAAACCGGCCCCTTCATAATTTGGAAAAGGTTAGATAGATGATGATGATGGTTACACAGCGAGAGTGACAGAAGCAAAGTTCTACAATTAAAAAAAAATTGAAACGAAAGGCATTCACTTAATATGTGGAGCGCACCCAAACGACAGCTGTACCCAATTATCCAAAAAAAAACAACATTACCGCTCCCCAGCACTATACATTTTGATATTTGTATTTTTGTGTAACAAAATAAGCATAAATTTGATCTGCTTAATGAGGTTGTATCCTGACCTAACCTAGCCGCAAAGTTCACATGCTTCGTGTACGACGAAATAATAAACTATTTTCTAATAATGTATTTTGTATGGATTGTTTTAAAACTCTTAACTTTAGGACATTGAAATGTAAATTACTCATAATCTCTTATGTAAATTCTACTACACGACTAATAATTGTATGAATGAAAAGTTGCCTTAAATATTAGAATATAATATGATAGTCTCTTCTTATCATAAGTATATTTGACTTAATTTATTATTTTTTGACATTTGTATAACTAATATTTGACTTATTTGCAATTTAAATATTATCCTAATTTATTTAAATCAATGTTATATCTAACAAACTAGCCAAAACCCTGAAACATCTATTGTACGCCGAAACTTTAAAAAGTGTGTAATATCTCTGTAACAATATTCTGACAAATACTTAACTATTACAAAGCCAGAATGTTATGGACCTGTTGGTCTAGTGTTGCATGCTGACGTGTTTTTAGAATTTTTGATTTTTCGATTCCCTAGTATCTACTTGCTCACCTAGTTTTTTATACGTTATCAAACTTATGTGATTCGCTGCTATTTATTTGTCCTTTGTTTGCTTACATATACTTATAGGTATTTTGATTATTTTAATACCGGGAAATCCATTGAAATGTGTCACTGGAAATCTCATATCTGTGAAGTGAGTTGTCAATAGTGTCAATCCTTAGCATAAAGTGAAATGACAGCTCACTTCAAGCTCACTTCACCTAAGTTTTCACGGTGAGATTTTACAGAATAGACCGGCGGAAACTATGAGAAATAAAGAAACTCTAGCTCAAATAGTTTGAGATTTTCCCTGTATTATAATACAAGAACAGTTATGTCCTACAATAGAGTATGTACCAACTACTGTTCTTCACGGTTCTCCTATGCAAGTTGAAACTGACCTACTTTGTCTATTGTTTTGGCTTTGAAGAGCCTAGACTTGCACTAGATTTGCAACTACGGGTACTATTTGTACTATGTCTGATATTTGAATCCCTCGTGCTCTTTTCAACTAAGAAAATTGCATGATTTTTTATCGTACCTACTCTTTGAAAGAAACTAAAATACATTACAATGCTTTTTTGACATAAAAAACTGCGCTATTCATACCTGAAAAGTTGTTACTGCAACAAATAGTATTGTAGTAAGCACTTGCCTATTCACCTTGTTTGGCTTCATAAACTTTTACCGAGTTATGAGCTCCTAGTACCTATCATTTAATAACTACTCAACAAATACAAGAAGAAGTTCTCTTCTATTAGACTCATTATTACATTATTTACCTATTATGGTGTATTTAAGTAATTAAACTTGTTTCAATGTTGTTTTTTTACTAAGGTTTTTAAAACTTTAAAATACTTTTTACACCACCTGTTCGCTAACGTCAAATTATATGTCATGCAAACCTAACCTAAAACCAATAATTTAAGCCCTAAGCTCTAGCCGAGCGTTATTATTGTACTTAATTTATTTACTTTTACTTAATTTCATTATGACCCGCTAGTTACCTATTAATGTGATTTGAATTTGGAACCTCAACTGAGAAAATCGTAAGGACTTTTTGGTTGGAGACTTAGAAAAATATATATACTTACTAGCTGACCCGGCAAACGTTGTTTTGCCAATAATTTCCAACCCTTATCACTTAGGGGTATGAAAAATAGATAGTAGCTGATTCTCAGACCTACTGAATATGCATATAAAATTTTATAAAAATCGGTCAAGCCGTTTTGGAGGAGTATGGTACCTAACTAACATTGTGACACGAGACTTTTATATATCTAGCTGACCCGGCAAACGTTGTTTTGCCATATAAATTATTTCTAGGGAATTTCTAGTGTCCCTAGAAATAATTTCCAACCCTTATCACTTAGGGGTATGAAAAATAGATAGTAGCCGATTCTCTGACCTACTGAATATGCATATAAAATTTGATAAAAATCGGTCAAGCCGTTTTGGAGGAGTACGGTAACTAACATTGTGACCCGAGAATTTTATATATAAGATAGTACGTATTTTTTTTTCGGAAATTCACCAATTTTATTGCAGTATCACGTTAATTAACCTTTTTTATAAATACCATTAAGCTTTGAGAAACATAGTCCTGCAACGTACAGTTTCCGAGAAATAGACTTTCGAATTTTGTTTTTACTTATGTGGAAAAAGATTTTATTTTACAAAAAAAAAAATTCCCAAATTGTTGGTTTCTCGATTTTATTGTAAAGAACATCTAAACATAAGGCTAAAAGCGTCTTGGTGATTTTTGTGTACGACCAGCCGTTAGTCGTAAAATTATGTCGAAGGGATACTTTTAGAACTTAAGACGCAAGAGCGAGCGAAGCGAGCTCGGGGACTCGGGGCACCCCGACTTGGATAGGTTAGGTTCGAAGGCGAGTTCTCGTAAACGAGCGGAACGAGCGAACAAAGACCCGCCATCCCCTTCATGGTTATTTATTTTTCAATACCTTTCTTATTGACGTCTAAAATCCGCGATCTTGGTTTTTATAAAAACAAAATCTAGCCTATAATAACCTCCGCGCGAGCTAGACACAACACAACGTGTGTGAATACATGACGTGTCTATCGACTCGTCATGTATTCAAATCCATCGGGCCATTAGGATGCTTCGAGCGTATAAAGAATTCCATATACAATGATACATAGAAACGTACGCATGAAAAGAATCACCTGCCTTTGCTATCACGTAGTCGGGTAAATAGTGTATGAAACTGCACATAACTCGGTATTCACGGTTATTTACATTGCAAATTAGTCAAATATTAGTTATAGAAATGTCAAAAAATAATAAATTAAGTCAAAGATATATTATGAAGAGACTATCTATCATACGAGTAAGTCAACTTTTTATACGTGTTGTAGAATTTACTGAGATAAGGGTGCCGATTCCCTTGTTCACAAACTAAACCAAATTTAAGTTCAATGCATCTTTTTCTTTCTATTTCATTAAGAAAAGGACAAAGCCATACTTTAGTGCCATGTTATGTGTATTTGGAGAACACCATCGCACAAACAACATCTCCGAAGGCTGGAATTCAAAAACGAATAAGTCCTTAAACAAAAATACAGTAACACTGTTACGCTTACTTAATGTTCAACAAAAGTTTCAGAAAAACACAAAAATAAAGCTTCAAAATAGTACTAATAACACTAAAAGAATTAAACGAGCTATCCCTAAAAATGATTTGATCTTACATGTGCAAATGCAACTCATAAGCTACGATAAGAGATAAGGAGATACACTAAATATACTGTTGGTCACTTGAAATTTTTTCACGTGATTTTTTATAATCTAAACATCAATATTGAGTTTTATTTGTAAGTAGTAAGTACTACAATTAAGGAGAAGGCAGTATATGATTTGCGTTAATTTTTGTACTTCCACATGATTAAGGTTTTTTTCTAAATAAGGTTGCTTTTATTTAGTATTAAATAAAGAGTTACATTTCTAAAGCTTGCTGTTAGCTTTATTTCATAATTTACATATTAATAAAAAAATGATTATATTATTATTATAATTTGCTGTGTTGACTGTACAATTTAATCCTAAACAGGCTTCGTAGTGTCGTCAAATTGTAAATTACACTACTGGTAGTGCGGCTGGTAGTGTCCTTGCCAAAACATGGCTTTATTTGCTTAATATGTACCTATAGATTTATTTATTTTAAAAAAAAATGTTGTTTGTTGGTAATCGCATTACTTGAGAATGGCTGGACCGATTTGGCTGTTTTTTTTTTTATGTTCTCCGAATTTTGTTTATAAGGGAAGAAAAATTGGAAAAGTTGCCCGGAAAAAAATCTAATTCGGGAAATGCTGAACATCATTGGAATGTTTGTATGAATTATTGTAATTTTGCCAGGACAACGTCTGTCGGGTCAGCTAGTTTAATGTAATAAGTCTTTGTGTTTGAATTATGAATTACAGAATCACGCATTACTAATGGCTTTGTTAATACACAGTTATACAGATTATTTAGTAATCTAGCTAGGAGAGCCACCCAACAATTTGGTTGTACCTACACCATGTAATTTTTTTTTTATTGATAGGAACAGCAAATAGTTACATTATAAGGACTTACAACTAGTTTAACAAAATAGCAATTTGGTTATAAAGTAACCCACAACGCTGTCCACAAGTAGGCATAGAAGTTTAAGAAAAAAAAGAGCTAATCGCTAGGAACATTAATAGCAGTACGTGTGGCAAATACTTAATTAAAAGTTAAATGATAAAAAGGAATTAAAAATTGTAAAGACTGAAAACAGAAAGAATAATTTGTTCAAAATTAAAGTAAAAAGATAACAAAGTTAAACAATATTATGGAGCACTTGTTGTGACATCTAATAGGGAATGTCGAACGAGGCTTTTAAATTTACCTATTGTGCAATTGAAGATATCTATGTTTACAAAGATACTGTTGTATGTGTCAACCATACGGCGGACAGGTGAGCGCAGGCCTGAGTTAGTTCGGCAAGTGTTCAAAGCGAAAAGAGTACCTGCGCGTACCTGCCGCCTGTGAATGGTTCGAGGCACAGCATAGCAAATCATACTGTTCAGATTTGTACAATTAAACTTGTTTCTGAAAATTTTATATAGTACTGCGGCTTCGAGGTAATTCCTTCTAGAGCTAAGGGGGAGGAGCTTGTACTTGCTGAGTAATTGAGAGTATGATAAATAGGATTTGTGGCATCTGTCGTGCATAGCACGCAAGAATTTGTGCTGTACATTTTCAACCATTTCAGAATATTTTTTGTAGAAAGGATTCCATACTGACACTGCATATTCTAGCTGTGAACGAACAAGCGCTTTATATAAGCATAAATATGACGAGGTTCTCTTAAGTCAAGGGTGGACCGCATGATAAAACCAAATAGCTGGAAAGCTTTGATGACAATTTTGTTAATGTGTGAGTCTAGGCAAAGCTTAGAGTCAAGTATAACGCCGAGGACGCGAATTAAATTCAGTTGGGATAGAGGCACTTGACAAAGGGTGTAGGCGAACTTAATAATATGCCTATTTTTAGTAAACGTAAGGTAGCTGCACTTCGTTAAACTTAGTTTTAATTTGTTACTGTGGCAGTTAGTCTGTAAGTCTATCAAGGTCTTGTTGGAGTAAGATACAATCATCGACAGTTTTGGTGGACTTGTAGATCTTCAGGTCATCGGCGTATAATAGAAATTCAGTGTTGCGGAAACAGTCACCTATATCATTAATAAATATGTTAAATAAGAGCGGACCAAGGATTGAGCCCTGTGGAACACCAGATGTGACTTTATAAATACTTGACCTGTAATCATTGTTGATTACTACCCTTTGACAGCGGTTCGAGATGTACGAAGCAAACCACCGTAGCAAATTGCCACGAATTCCGTTAAAGGCAATTTTATTAAGCAGCAGCTCATGGTCCACCCTGTCAAAGGCTTTGCAAAAATCTGTATAAACAGCGTCTACTTGCAGGCTCTTGTCAAAACTATCAAATAAGAAGCTGGAGAAAGACAAAAGGTTTGTGGTAGTAGACCGCTGTTTAACGAAGCCGTGTTGCTGTTGTATAATGACATTATGTAAGAATGGATTCAGTTTTTCATGAACGGTACCAAGGCTTTTCGTCTGTAGAACAAAATAAATTCATACTTTTATTCCTAAAATATTATCTTCTTTAATCATCATTTCAATTAGTTGTGGCTGGAGAAATAGGATAGAGATTGAAATAGTAATCCATCGATCGTTGTCGCGTCGGCCACTGCAGTACTCCCGCAGATTCAAGGGCGGCGCGCGACACTGCCACTTTCACACGCAAAGTCGTTGCTAACTTGATATGGCTGCTATTTGGTCGCGTGTAGGGAATTTAACACATTAATTTTTACTTTTGAATGAAATATTACGTGGTTTTTAGGTGTAAGAAATGACTTAGATCGCGAAATTATAATATAGGTTTAACCAAGTTAGAATGAGGATGATGCGAAATTCGCCATCATTAAGAGAATTAATGCCGGAAGGTTTATGTATAATACATTAATTAAACTAAAGTATAAATGATGATCGTTTGGTGTAGTGGCTATAGTGGCTAAGTGTAGTCAGCGAAACCAAATGGTCCTGGGTTCGAATCCCGGTAGGGGCAAATGTTTGTATGATGAATATGGACATTTGTACCCGAGTCATGGATGTATATTTATAATATGTATGAATTTACAAAAAAAAAAATGTATTTAAGTAGTGTATCAACCATCTGGTATCCATAACACAAGCCTTAAGTGCTTAACTTGGAACTAGATGGTGCTGTGTGCAATGTCAGACGATATTTATTTATTTATTTTTATTTCTGTAAGTAGTTTTGTACAAACACTTTTACACGTCAATCATATTTTAAAAACTAGATGAGGTCGGCGTTTCCTATCTGACTACTATAATTAAGAAATCTCGATCTTTTGTCAAGTGAAGCAGGGGCTGGTGTCTCATAATAAAGTTTTACTGCAACCCCTTTGATTACTTTAATTTTATCAAACTAATTGTAACAACTGGCCCAAAATATTACCGTATAGGCATTAAAGTTTTAGTTTTAATTTATTTATGATTGATAATGGTTTGCTTATTTTTATTTTGCATCTTAACCGGCCCGTATTTTTGTTAGGTTAACACAACCTTTTTAGGAAAATACATTTATTGATAGTCGAATGCAGACTGGCCTGGCCAATCACGCCATTTTATTTTTATAATATTTTTATTTTTTTATTATTCTTCTATGAACCAAATGGCTTTTATTTGGTGTTTTTCGTCAGCATTAGACCGTATCTTTGTAAACAATTTGACAAAAAAAAAATAGTGCAACCTTTGTTTATTCAAAGCCATGTTTAAAAAAATTGTTAAACGTTTTAATTAAAAAATAATTAGCATGGAATTAGTAAGTACATTATACCAGTAACTAAACGGCATTAATAAATAGATAGAGATGAGAGAATTTAATTCCAAATGACCTTTTTTTTTTTGATGGTGAGAAGTCTTCAAATAACTTCTCCCGCTCTGGGCGGAGCGGATGGCCGTGTCAGACTCTTACTGACTAAAACCCACCCGTGTTCCTTCAGTTACCTGTGCCAGGGGCCACGGCAGCAGCCCTACCAGACCCCGTCATTATTGCTGACATCTCTTTGAGGCGCGCGTGGAACACAACGCGCTGTCGACCCGGGCCTCATCCTTATCAGACGGAGAGCTACCCATTGCTCGACGTCCGCAAGCCCCCGCCTACGGTGGCCGAGAATCGGCTTGGGATTCTCGACGCCCTGAGCGTATCCTGCGGCGACTAGGGGCGTGAGGGTGCGAGTTTTGCCTCCTCCTTCGCAAGCATTACTGCTTCGACGTGACTTGCTTTGAGGTGACGGCTTCCCATACCCTCTCGCTCTATACCATGGCCTGGACGACCAGGGCCGGATAATAGAGATCGCCACCGCCAATCGCCTGCACGAGGACACGGCGGTGCACCGCCCAAGCCGGGTAGACCTCCACCGTATGCTCCACCGTGTCCTTCAGGCGATCCACACAATGGTGACACTCGGGCGTTTCCTCCCGCCTTATCCGGAGCAAGAACCTCCCGAAGCAACCATGTCCGGTGAGGAACTGCGTCAGGCGGAAGGTGAGGACGCCGTGGCGCTTCTCTACCACTCCTCAAAGAGGGGACTTTTTGCCGCAATTGTGGCGTGCCCAGCGCTGGGTTGTGACAGTAGCACTCTCCATGCCGCCATGAGATCCCGCTGGAGCTCTGTCCGCTGTGCCGTGATTTCTCGCGGCAACGCATTTACGCCCCGGCCGGCGTTACGCCTCCTCGCGCCACTCCCATATGGAGTGGCGCGAGGCGAAACGCCGGGGCGCGCAAGGTATTCCAAATGACCTAATCTCTGAAAGTAAAAATGCTATATTCTAAAAGGTAATTTAAACAAAAACTCAAACTCGTTTTAAGTCTACAGATAATGTGATACAGTCTCTACGATACATAACATGACGCTCAAATAATTACATATATTCTCATAAATTCAAAACATTGCCAAACATAATTTGAATCGCGTATCGAGTAAGGTTGTTGAGGTAAACACGTAATAAATCAGGAAGGATAGAACAATTTCCAACGAAGCGGTTCCTCCATTCAAGATAAATAAAATATGCTACAAATTAAGCCCCCAATTTTCTTTGTTTGACAGACGTATCTCTGAATCAAAAGTATTCAGCCAACCTTTTACCCCATGCCTGTTGTCTATTGTATTTTATTTTGCACGTGTTATATAATATACCTACACCATAGACGGGCACAGAGTTCTTTAAAAGCTGCGAGACAATTGTCCGTGTTATATCTTAAAACCAGTTTAGGAATGGTAGTTCATAAACAACCAGTATAATCTGTATAAATCTCACCGTGAAAACTTAGGTGAAGTGAGCTGTCATTCAACCAATAGGTCTGCAGTAGACCTATTCGGTAAAAATCTCACCGTGAAAACTTAGGTGAAGTGAGCTGTCATTCAACCAATAGGTCTGCAGTAGACCTATTCGGTAAAAATCTTACCGTGAAAACTTAGGTGAAGTGAGCTGTCATTCCACCCATAGGTCTGAAGTAGACCTATTCGGTAAAAATCTTACCGTGAAAACTTAGGTGAAGTGAGCTGTCATTCCACCCATAGGTCTGAAGTAGACCTATTCGGTAAAAATCTCTCCGTGAAAACTTAGATGAAGTGAGCTGTCATTCTATTTTTTCATTTTGTCATTCTACTATTCAATATTTAAATGCATCTAATGGATAACACCCTACAAACTCTCACTGAGATAGATAATATTGAAGTTGCGCGTTCATACCAATGTACTAGCGATGAGTCACATGATCATATAAATGTGACAAAAAATTATTTGACCATTATTTCACAAAATATACGAAGCATATACTGCAATTTTAATGACTTCGAACTCTTGCTGTCAACTCTCAAATTTGAAACGGACATAATTATTCTGTTATATAAATATTCTAAATGTTATATAAATATTATAAATATTCTAATTATTCTGTTATATAGTGGTTGTTTATGTAAAAAAAAAACACTAAAGCCTAAAGTAAAAGAAATAAGCATGGTTCAAGCATCCTGCCTTCAGTTGGACATTCTCAATAACATTATTCTTGGAATTTCCGCTTCCCATCCAACACAAACGCAGACTGTTTTTGGACTCTCTTAGTACACATCTCAATACTTTAAAATGTTCTCAACAAAACACTGTTATAGCGGGGGACATTAACATTAACCTCAAATCTAAAGACAATGAACCGATTCACGAATATAAAAACAGAGTAAATTATCTGAATATGTTATCACTTTACGGCATACTTTCTGGTCATTCTCTGCCAACACGTGAATTGAGCTGTTTAGACCACTTTATAATAAAAATTAATTTAAAAAAGTTTCAGCATGTATTGCCATCCTCCATAAAACTATAACTGACCACTTCACTACGTTTATGTCATTATCGAAATTAAAATCTAAAGAAATTGCTAACAAAACTACCTCCACAGTTGAGTTTGATCAAGCCCTAGAAAACATTAAAGAAAATAAATTAGCAGAGCTGCTGTTCTGTGATGACCCTGATCAATTAGCTGATTTGTTAATACATAAACTTGTCGAGTCTTTAAATAATAATACGGTTATCAAAACAATCCCTAATAGCAAGCGTACCATTAAACCGTGGATCACCGCTGGCATATTGAGATGCATTAAAAATCGCAACAAATTGCAAAAGAAAACCCGTAGTGATCCTTTTAATGATGTTCTTATAATAACTTACCGACGATACCGCAACTACTGCAACAAGTTAATTAAAAAAATAAAAAGAAAATTTGAAAGGGAACTACTTGCTAAATCAGTCTCAAACAATAAGTTGTTATGGAAAAATATTAAAACTGTGACTTACACCAATAATAATAAAAGTCAGGATACAGAACTACTGTCCCTTAAATCGAGTCCAACTGAGTCGGTGAATTACATCAATGATTATTTTGTTAACATTGGCAAAGATTTGGCCCAAAATATTCAACCATCAATACCTAAACCTGGCACTCTTAAAGCAGACAAACCCTCGCTCCCGTCTCAAGCAAACTCATTTGTTCTTTTGGATACGGATACCCACGAAATGGGTAAGATTCTGATGAACCGTAAATCTGACAGCGCACCAGGTTGGGATAAGGTGTCCACCAGATTTTTGAAACACGTAGGCCGGGAAATTGTTCCTATTTTGACTCATTTGATCAATCTTTGTTTTGCGAAGGGTGTCTTTCCTACGCCGCTCAAACAATCTATCATCATTCCAGTTCAGAAGGGGGGGGGATAGAGACGATGCCAATAATAACAGGCCCATATCCATTTTACTAGCTGTTTCTAAGATAATAGAAAAAATATTTAATGACAGACTTATTAGATACTTTAAACAATTTAATATTCTAAGCAGCACACAATTTGGGTTTAGGCAGGGAATTTCAACAGAGGATGCAGTTACTGCTCTTTGCACTCTAATAGCTGATAATCTGGATAAGGGTACCAAGTGTCTGACTGTATTTCTGGACCTAAAAAGGCTTTTGTCGCCGTCTCTATTCCCATCCTGATAAACAAATTAAAATTTAAAACTTAGGTGAAGTGAGCTGTCATTCCACCAATAACTCTGCAGCAGACCTATTCTGTAAATATCACACCGTGAAAACTTAAGTGAAGTGAGCTGTCATTCCACCAATAACTCTGCAGCAGCCCTATTCTGTAGAAACTTAGGTGAAGTGAGCTGTCATTCCACCAATAACTCTGCAGCAGACCTATTCTGTAAAAATCTCAACGTGAAAACTTAAGTGAAGTGAGCTGTCATTCCACCAATAACTCTGCAGCAGCCCTATTCTGTATAAACTTAGGTGAAGTGAGCTGTCATTCCACCAATAGCTCTGCAGTAGAGTTATTCTTTAAAAATCTTACCGTGAAAACTTACGTGAAGTGAGTTGTCATTCCACCAATAGCTCTGCAGTAGACCTATTTATTAGTTTGCATTATCCATGCCATTTCCAAAATATATAACGCCGGAAAAGTAAGAATTTTCAAAGACTGGAACAGAGATTCACAACTATCTCTAGGTTTAAGACCACACATAACTCTTACAAAACGTTTTCGCGCTGTAAATATTCTATCTGACTGCAGTTACCCCAAAAAAATATTCCAAACCTCAAGACCGATGCGACCAAACCATCATCATTCAAATCAAATTCAATTCATCATTACAATAATCTTCCAGACCTACCAATTAATCTACTTGTTTATCTATGGGTAGGTATAATTTAGATGGGAAATAGCTTATCAAACGGTTTGTTGCACTGATCCTTAACATTTTTACTTACCAGAAACTTTATCAGTCTTATTTGTATGTCTCATAAATATATATCTCTCTTAAATATGTAATAAAGGTTCGCCCGTACACAAGGAGTCCATAGCTTATGCTTATCAGCGAATCAACAAGTGCAAAATTCACTATTCTTAACGTCTGTTTGTTTAATACTTTTTTTAAGTGGTAAAACTTACTTAGCACCGATCTTAGCCTATTGCAAATGTCATTTACATGTAATCTCCAATTAAAGTTCTTATCTATTGTTAGACCTAAATATTTAAATTTATCTACGTACTCTAATTTTGCACAGTCACGATTACATTTATTTATATTCACACATTTTGCGTGTTTTTTTCAACATTCAACAAAAATATTCATCATTTACAGATTTAGCATTTCGATTATATGGCGAGTGTATATGCATGCATACATTTAGTTTTTGAATTTGCAAAGTCACCTTGAATACACCTTTGTACCTCAGCTATATCTTTGGAGGCGAGACATATATCGTCAGCATACATGAACACCTCACATTTACATCCGACGTTTATTTATTACGACACTATTCACATGCACTATAATATATCCTACAGGGCCATACACCGATCCAGTAGGCACACCCAACCTTACCGTGATTATGTAGACCACCTATATTATTATGCAATTAACTACTCACACTAGGTAAGTAAGTAGGTAGGTACTAAATTAAATAAAAACACACTTATACATAATAACATAAATGAATACAAAAATAAAATGACACTTAGTAAGTTACTTACTGGATACTGGATGTAGGTCATTATTTACTTATATGCCAAAACTAGAACACAACACCAAACTACCTCACAATGTACAAAAAAAAAACTTCGTAAAACCCCCATTTTGATCCCTTGTATATTTCGCCCTAAGATCTAGTACCGGGCTTACGTCGACTCAAGAGACAAAGGCGACAATCCAATACATTTTCTGAAACCACTGAGCGGAGTAATAATTCAGCAAACGTAATAAGAAGTATCCCAGACCAATTGAGGCACGAACATTAATCCAGCAGATATAAATTCTTACCTTTCTACCTAGTTTAATTCTTTGAAACTCGAACTAGGTCTAAACTTGAAAAAAGAATTAAAGCTACGTAGATGATTTCAATTTGCCTACTTCTTGAAGCTTGCTTTGTGCTTTATGAAAAGCGCTTAAAGTTTAATTTATAGTAGTCGAAACATCGTTGCTGTTGAGGACGTAGGTAAAAATTCAAGGAGTAAGTGCAAATTTTTAAAATAACTATTATTGGGTAGGTCCGTAGGTATAAGCTTTTAAACATTCGATATGTCTTCATGTCAATTTCTTTGTTTTGCTCGAGCCGAGCTGTAAATTACTCTAGCTATATCATTAGCTGTATAGGCGTATTTATAAACATAAAACAGACACATCTACATACTGTAAGCAATTATGATCTGGATTTGACATGTTTTGACATCTTATCACTGCCGTGCTTCCATGGCACGCACAGATAGGTGATCGGTCTATGAATGCGCTGTCATAATATCCCGCCACGTAAATGTTATGGGACGTCGGTTTGCAAGCTCTGGAAACTTGCCATGTCAATCTTGCAGGGCTCATAATAATGTAAATCATTTACCTAATTGAGTCTGAATAATATTTAGGGCTAACTATCACGCCTAAATAAGTGTAGATCCGACTTTTAAAACACAGGGCATAAATCTTAGTATTTTTTCTAACAAACATTGTATTCATTCTAATCCTATTGGTCTAGATTTAGGTCAGTCTAGTCTTAACTAACAGGCGTTTTTGCTACTAAATCTAAAAGATAAATGTGCCTGGTGGATGTTTTTGTATCGTGGCTGTATGAAAACCGTCTGTCAAATACCAACACCAGACAAACGAACTTTCTTAAGGGTCAATTTCGATTTACCTACCAGTAAGCTCATAATTTACCACAAAAAAATGCTTAACACTTTACGGGCACAATAACGTAGTTTTCAGTTTGTTAATGACCATTCGTTCATTAGGAATACCTGCCCAAATGACGTGCTAAAACAAAATTTTAATGTTCACGAACCGAATATTGACGGCTCTCAGGCGAGGCTTTTATAAAAAGCAGGTAATTTTCAGCAAAAAAAACCAATAAACCTAACACTTTTAACGTTTGACGTGTGTGCTAAAAATTTCAGCATTCGCGAATATGTGTGTAACTGAGTTTTATCAAGCGAGTCTGACATGGCTTATGAATGGTAAAGAGAATATTCGTAAAACAGTAAAGAGATATTAATGCTTTCTCTTACTGGTCATAAATATTCGATTGCCTGTCTCGACAGCGCTATCTCCTGGAATAAAGACGTTCGTTCCATACATCTTATTCGTCGCCTTTTAGCTCATACGTCATTCAGAGAATCGTTATCTCCGATTTGGAACCCTAAAAGCGACTGTAACTTTTGATGTACGTAAAGTTACATCTTTATGCTTCAAGGCCGTGGTTTGCGTCTACTTCGACGGACGTTAGAATTTTAGGTCAATGTTTCAGTAAAGAAAATAAAAATGCTGTTTCAAATTCTATTTCAAAATATTTTATTTCACTTAAACCTACATTAAGAATGTCGGAAGCTACTCGTAGGCGCGTGGTTCCAATTAGTCGTTTTCCATAGAGCAGAGTCGGCAAGACACGCCACGGTTACTCTTTTAGAAATAATTGACTTTCACAACGTTTTCAAATGACAATATTAATAGGAATGAGAGGACAGTGTAGGCCTAAGGAGGGCCTGCGGGCGGCAAATTGGGGCTGTGTCGTCGCTCGAGCAGTCAGGCTCAAAGAGGTGGCACGCAGTATGCGCGCCATAATGGGAGGACGTCCAGTCGTGGGATCGGCCGCACTTGGTGATGGGGCAACGCAGGGCATTGCGGGCATTAGCCCGGTACTGACTGACCGGACTGAGTACCGGATTGGTATCAACTAGTCAGGGGTGCGGCCCTCGTACAAGTATCTATCAGGCCCCCGACTCATGGTACTAGAAGGAACAATAAAAAAATTAATAAAAAAAATATGTTGTGACGGTAGAGCATGGAGGACTCTTACTAAAAAATATCTATAAACAAATACCATGTTTGCAAACCAATAAATGATTTGATTTGATTTTTGATTTGAACAGTAGGGTTTTAGTCGGTAGGAGTCCGACATAAGTATCTATGAGGTTTCAAAACGGAAAAAAAGAAAAGGACAATGTAGGCCTATCAACAAATACCAGTAGAAAATGGTCAACAAATCGAAGCATTACATCAAGCCTTGCCTTTTTACTAATGGTGCATCGTTTAGAAAATGTGTTTTTCCAAAAATAAAATTTCCCATAAAAATCCAAATGTTTTATCGAAGTAAAGCATAGGGACATGGAAGACCTTCTATATAACTTACTTTCAACGATTCCCTATAATTCTCCTCTATCCCATAATTTAGTCGAAGCAATCAGTTTTCATCAGATAGATTTCGAGCGAACCCATATCTTCACCACAGAAATGTGCCAATCGTAAAGAGCATTAGGAAAGAAATATTGCTGAGTCACCAATTTTATTAGAAGATTCGCAGCGTGATCGTGAATGTTTTGCGAAGAAGTAACAGTAACAGTTTTGCTTTCTTGTTCAGTTTAAAATAAATTGTTATTTCCTGACATGCACATTGCAGATGAGAATTAAATGTGAGTTGTTTCAAAATTACTTTTTTTTTTTATAACTTATTGAGCTGTGTGGTTTTTCCTCAAAAGACCATTTCTGACACTAAGATTAGTCAGATCTCGATCAGATCATGTGAAGACTATGTAGATACATAGTCTTCACATGATCTGACCAAGATTATGTCTGGACTTTAAAAGAGACTGTGAAGTATGAGTTTGTTTCAGCCTTTCTTCTCAGAGTAGTCAGATAGGAAACGCCGACCTCATCTAGCTTTTAAAATATGATTGACGTGTAAAAGTGTTTGTAAGATAAGTCGATAAGATTTTAGTGATAGAGTTAGCTACATTGCAACGTACGATGCTTATATGTGTACCTTGCATCAAAAATGTTGCTCTACAAGTCAAAATTAAAACTGTTAGGATTAAGACATAACAACTTAGACCTAATCTATTTTTTTTTAATCAGTTGCCGTTTGTTTCTCGTCAACACTCGAAAATAGCTCGACTGGTTATGAAGAAACTTTGGTAGTGTCCCTAAAAAAAGGCATTGCAATGCATTCTGGCCATTACCTAGTTAGTAAATAAAAATAAATTTATAATATCCTAACTTAACTTACAACAGGGGCCGTACTATGACCTGTTAACGCCATCATGATTTCGTTGAAAAAAGAGATAGTGCTATCGGTCATGTATAGCTGCGTCTCTCTTCCACGCTGGAACAATGATGGAATTAACACGTCATAGTAGGCGGCCTACGGCCCCTGTTCGGTACATGTTTAGGCACAAATCATTCAGATATTATATTCTAATATTTTTACGTAGCACTGATGTAATGTTTTTGTGGTTTTTTGTATGAATCTCATTAATAAAATATTTGGTACTTAGTTGTATTAGGTAAATGTACTTTATTGTTCCTTACTGGGGTTTATTGCAAATAATTTTGTAACAAATCTTTACAACGACCGGCTTGAAAGTTTAAATTAGAGTAGGTAGTTACTCTCTCACGCATAATACATAGGGGAACCATTGTTTTGTTTGACCTCGTGTACAAAGAGGTACGTTTGGCAACCCTAGCCAGTACGGAACGTGCGGATATGACGTCACGCATGTCCTTGAAACGCCCGCTGCATTCGACCACCCCTTCCTGCCAACTGCAGGGGTGTAGCACCTGCTTTAAATTGCAAATTTAATTGCGAGCAGCTTTTCTATACGAGCGACGCGACGTTCTAATTAGGCAGCAAAATATTTACGTGTTACACAGTATAATTAAAACTAAAAGTAATGTTGAATATGTTTTTAATTGGTGTTCTTTTTAGTACCGTAAACTAAACTTTTTTAAATAATACTTTTCGGTCTTTACCATACCTACTCACTTTACCGGTTTCAACTTTTTGCTAAAAACATTCAAATTCATAAATGTTTAATTTATTAATTGCGAAACTTGTTGGGGAGTTTAAGCAAAATTCTTGAGTGTCGCTTAGATATGATTTCAGAAACGGGTTTTCATAAATTAATTGACTGATCAACACCCACTTGGATGAGACCAAATTAACTCAAAGACGTCATCATTAAGGTAATATGAGTATTATTGCCTCCAGCTACCACCTCCACGAGTTATTTTCGACAGCAAGCCTTTTTTTTTTTTTTTTTTGTGGGTGGGAAATCATCAAATAACTTCTCCCGCTCTGGGCAGAGCAGGAGGGCGTGTCAGACTCTTACTGACTAAAACCCACCCGTGTTCCTTCAGTTGCCTGTGCCAGGGGCCACGGTAACCCTCTTGGACTTTTCCGCAACCCTAGCAGGCATCGGTCCTAGCAAACCCCGTCATTGGTGCTGACATCTCTTTGAGGCGCGCGTGGAACACAACGCGCCGTCGACCCGGGCCTGGTCCTTATCGAACGGCGAGCTGCCCATTGCTCGCCGTTCGCAGGCCCGCGCCTACGGTGGCCGGGAATCGGCCTGCGATTCCCGACGCCCAGGGCGTCTCCTGCGGCGGCTAGGGGCGTGAGGGCGCAAACTTTGCCTCTCCCTCACGCGTTCCGCCTCCTCCTTCGCGAACATTACTGCTTCGCAGAAGGAGGTGACGGCTTCCCAAGCCCTCTCGCTCCGTACCATGGCCTGGACCAAGGCCGGACGCGAGAGATCGCCACCGCCAATCGCCTCCACGAGGACACGGCGGTGCTCTGCCCAAGCCGGGCAGACCTCCACCATATGCTCCACCGTGTCCTCCGGGCGATCCACACAATGGTGACACCCGGGCGTTTCCTCCCGCCTTATCCGGAACAGGAACCTCCCGAAACAACCGTGTCCGGTGAGGACCTGCGTCAGGCGGAAGGTGAGGACGCCGTGGCGCCTCTCTAGCCACTCCTCAAAGAGGGGACTTATCGCCGCAATTGTGGCGTGCCCAGCGCTGGGTTGCGACAATCGCACTCTCCATGCCGCCCTGAGATCCCGCCGGAGCTCTGTCCGCTGTACCGTGATTTCTCGCGGCAGCGGAGCTACGCCCCGGCGTTTCGCCTCCTCGCGCCACTCCCAAACGTGCGCGAGGACTTTTGCCTCCAGATCCCATGGCGGTAATCCGGCAAGGAGGCTCGCCGCCTCACCGGAGACCGTACGGTATCCCCGGACCAGCCGGATGGCCATGACCCTTTGGGGCGCGTTCAACCAGCGGGCTGGCCGCCGCCTCAAGGAACGCGCCCAGACCGGTGCCCCGTAAAGGGCCATGGACTTCGACAGCAAGCCTGGATCAGCACCGACTCTGTATGAGGAAAAATACATGTAATTTGGACACTCTTATTTTAGCTTTCAGTAGGTGTGACACCGCGTCGCGAATCTATTATCCTCTATAGGCACCAGTCCCACCGCCAACGAGGGAGACTAGCTATCAACGATTGTCTCGCTCAAAAAACGTACAAAAGAGTGTGTAGGTCCCGTGTAAGTAAATGATAAATGATCTTATTTCTGTAAGTAGGTTTGTACAAACACTTTTACATGTCAATCATATTATAAAAAGGTCGGCGTTTCTTATCGGACTACTCTGAGAAGAAAGGCCGAAACAAACTCAGAGGTCACAGTCTCTTTTAAAGTCCAGACATAATCTTGGTCAGATCATGTGAAGACCATGTCAGTAGATTAGTGTCTGAAATGGTTTTTTGAGGAAAAACCACACAGATTGAGTAGACCTGTCCAGTCAGTGCACGCATATGTCAGTAATCGTGCAGCTCAACTCAGAGCTTAATTAAGGAGCTCAACGATTCGACGAACAATACCAAAAAAGGACATTTGGGCAGGCTGCATAAATTACTCAAACTGCCAGATCATGATTAAAACCATTGAGATAGGAAAAACATTAAAACTAACTGAAAAAAAAACAAAAATAGCAATGACCCACATAGTCCTGACATTCACAATAATTAAAATAATATAATACTTTACAAAATAAATACCCATATCATTGTATACAGAGCTGATATGACAGAAAGGCATTAAATTACACTACGTATACTATACCTATGTGTTTAGTATTAATTCGATACGGTATAAAAATAAAAAGCACCAAAAATGAGTTTTTTTTTGTTTCAAACAAACTAAATAGCTTACAAATCTGATTAAAACGCGACCACCCTTTGTAATGAAAGTGCATGTGTGTGTGTGTATTTATTGATTCCTTGTTTGCGTTGCCATCTTTTTAGCGAACATATTTGGTTGTACTAATGACTTGCGTCAGAGGGGCAACAACGCATTACTACTGCTCCTATTTAATTAATTTTTCGTACAGAGCCCGTCTGTCGTATCAACTCTGTATATAAAATTCATCAATGTCAATGTGTAGATAAAAGATCGGACATAATCTTTGAGGACGACGTAGATGTCTGAAATGGTCTTCTGAGGAAAGAACCACACAGATTGAGCGGACCTGTCCAGTCAGTGCACGCATTGCGTGCAGTAAGATGATGAGTAAAGATGTTGATCGCTGTCATTGACTGCTCACACGTCCGCCCGGCTAGTACCTACGCGTTTGTCGCAGCGACAAGAGCTATTAAAGAGAGTACTTGCCCAGCCACGCTCGCTTGGCGGGCAGAACACTTGCTGAGAGACTCGAGTTTGGTACATACGCATACCAGCGAGTAATCGCTCGTCACCGTCGCGCACTCGCTGCTCATTGCTCGCCAACTCGTTTTTAGTCACTAGCCCTACTCGCTTCTCGTTAGTCGCCGGTGGTGGGTCAGGTCCCTTATTTGTATAAATTGGGCACACAAGGAAGGAAGGAGCAACAATCTACCGATATTGTAGTTATCTAATCAAAACCCATTAACCTACCGTGCTTTATCAGGTACTTGACTCGTAATAAATCATTAGCTTCTTTATCTTGTTGTAAACATCATAACGCGTATTCTGAAAATAGATTAGACTAAAAGCTCTGAAAGATCTGCTTCCGCAATGCAGGATTTTGCGTGACGTCAGTGTGATGCGTCGTTCGCATGTGGCGATGTAGATACCGCTACAATATAAAATGTAGTAATATATGTGTGTGTATGTAATGTAGGTATTAATTACACACTGCTATGAAACATCTGAGGGGAATTCTCGTAATTTTAAGCACGTTCACAGTCTGATCTCAGTCTCAATCTGTCAAAAATACAATCAATTTCCATACATTTTTGACAAGTTTTTGACATTGATTGTCGCTGTGATGAGATTGCGACTTGAATTTGAACGTTTCTTAAGTACGAGAATTGCCCCTCAGATTTTCGTTATAAAACTTTTTCGGTAACTGTCAAATCACTAATCAGTAGGCCAATTCTCGTACTTAAAAAACGTTCAAATTCAAGTCGCAATCTCATCTCAGCGACAATCAATGTCGAAAACCTGTCAAAAATGTATGTAAATTGATTGTAATTTTGACAGATTGAGACTGAGATTAGAATGCGAACGGTCTTAAAAATACGGGAATTGCCCCTCAGATACTTTTAACCTTCATGACTACACTGATACAAAACATACTTTCAGTTTTATATTTAGTATTTAAGAGCGTTTATACCTTATGAGTGGCAACGTCGCAATTTAGTGTCATATTTCGTGGTTTTAAATTTTTATCATTTAATCGGAGCTATATTTTAAAAATCTGTTTCATTAACTTTTTAGAATTATGTGAAAACTGTGTAAAAGGTAAGAAGTCGTTGCGTTTACAGTTCTATTTATATGCAAATAATACATTGGAAACTTGCAGGGCGTTATTTTCATTGTATAATAACTATAAGCATTACGGTTACTTACTTTTTAAACACTTTCACGTAATTCTAAAAAGTTATTAAACAGATTTTTTAAATATAGCTCCGATTAAATGATAAAAATTGAAAACCACGAAATATGACACTAAATTGCGACGTTGCCACTCATAAGGTATGAACGCTCTTAAAATCACTACAAATCTTATTAATATTTGGAAATCATGACTGTAGGTACTAACTAAGTACCTACGCTGCAGCAAATAATAATATATACCTCTATACAAATAAATAACATTGAAGTTTCTGTTTGTAATGTCAAAATAACAGCTTTTTATTAAATGCATATAAAAGTATATACGGTACTTACATATAACAAAAAAAAACAATTTTTAAATATTTTGTCTGTCTCTCTGTTTGTTCCGGCTTATCTCCAAAACGGCTTGACCGATTTTGACGGGACTTTCACTGGCAGATAGCTAATGTTATAAGGAGTAAGAAAGGCTGTTTTTGCCCCGGTAGCACGTTCCTGTGAGATAATTTCTGACATATATGCGGGTGAAGCCGCGGGCAGATGCTAGTACAAAATAATTTTCATCTGGTAAACTGATGGGTGAAGGTTGATCTTACTTCGGATCTTAGACTACCAGTTACCAATAAACCAGCCGAACTATTCTGTAACAATCTCACCGTGATAACTTAGGTGAAGTGAGCTTAAAGTGAGTTGTCGATAGTGTCAATCCCTAGAATGATAGCTCATTTTTGCCTAAGTTTTCACGGTGAGATTATTACAGAATCAACCGGCCGTGACTGCTTCAAACCTCCCTACGGCTCAACCTTGCTCTCGCAAGTGTCCAAAATAAAAATGTCTCCCTAATTAGCGACATTCATTAAAAATAATCGGTGTGGTGCAGAGATAAGCAGCGTCCAGACATAGCAATTAATATTAAAGGGAACCGCTAACCTGCAGCTAATTATGTATTTAACTTTTTGAAGTGAATTAATTGACTTCAGCCAGTCGATTCTGTAAAAATCTCACCGTGAAGACTTGCGTGAGTGAGCTGTCACTGTCATCCCACTGACAGATGCTAAGACTTGACCAACGTTACATTTACGATCACAATCGAGATTTTAATAATATTTTTTCCAAATTCTATTGATCGATTTATATTATTTCAAATAATATAATTTATATAATAATAATTTGATTTTTTATTTTTTTATTTGTAGCATAAGGCTATTTTTAGACACTTAAATACTTACTAGCTATAATAAAAAATTATCAATAGAATATGCATAAAAATATTTTTTAAATCTCGATTATGGTTGTAAATGTAATGCTTGGTCAATCACTAGCATCAGTGGGACAACACCGACAGCTCACTTCGCCTAAGTTTTCACGGTGAGATGGTTACAGAATCGCACTGCAGGTTGGTATTGACCGAGAGGTCACCGGGAATGTTTGTATGCAGTAGGTACGTAACAGTTCCTAAATCCCAAAACGGTTCGAGGGACCATTACTATAACTAAATGATAATTCGTGTAGTTTCTTCAAAAAAAACTGAAGTTATTTTTACCTAGAAACACTTCTATCAAACATGAACACTAAAAGTTAGACGAGTTCAGACAAAAATAGTCTCAAGTGTCAAACGAATTGGTGATATCAAGATGCTTCTGTCTATATTTTTAACAATCTGTATAAAATCATCAAGAGAATGATTGCATCGAATGTTGTTCAAGAGCGACTGTTTTAGATTATTTACTACGCAGCGCAGTGTTTACTTCGCTAGATTTCTATGCGATACGTTACCGCTGTACGCTCGTGCTGAGAATGTATTTGAAGTATTAATTCAACTTCTTGAGCAGAAATTCGATAGCACCATCATCTTCGTAGGTTGCTACAGCAAATTGACTTAAAATCCATACACAGAAAGACATACTTTCGGACGCAACAGTTATGCCCGACATTCAAAATTGAATGAGACTACATGAAATACCAAAGCTTCGTAGCTGTAGGTACCAATAAACCGTTACTGAAACGGTTAAGCGTAGGCCTACGTTGACTCGGGCTTTCGGACGGCGAGCAATGGGCAGCTCGCCGTCCGATAAGGACCAGGCCCGGGTCGAAAGCGAGTTGTGTTCCACGCGCGCCTTAAAGAGATGTCAGCACCAAATGACGGGGTCCACTAAGGCCGATGTCTGCCAGGGTTGCGGGAAAGTCCGAAAGGGTTACCGTGGCCCCTGGCACAGGCTACTGAAGGAACTGGGGTGAGTTTTAGTCAGTAAGAGTCTGACACGCCCTCCCGCTCCGCCTAGAGCGGGAGAAGTTATTTGATAATATACCACCATCAAAAAAAAAATAAACCTGCGTAGACTGCTGCTACGAAAAAGCTACGCTGCTACGAAAAAAGGCTACGATGCTACGGGTTTTGCTATCTTTGGTGCATCATTATAAATGATAAATGATTTTATTTTATACAAACACTTTCACACGTCAAACATATTCTTTTTTTAAACTAGATGAGGCCGGCGTTTCCTATCTGACTACTCTGAGAAGAAAAGCCTAAACAAACTCAGAGGTCACAGTCTCTTTTAAAGTCTAGACAAAATCTTGGTCAGATCATGTGAAGGCTATGTAGATCGGTATCTAAAATGGTCTTTTGAGGAAAGAACCACACAGTTTGAGTGGACCTGTCCAGTCAGTGCACGCAATTGTCAGCAATCGTGCAGCTCAACTCAGAACATAAGGAGCTCAACGATTCGACGAACAATACTAAAGAAAGTACATTTGAATAGAATAACTCAAACCGCCAGATCATGATTAAACTAACTGACCAGAAAAATACAAAAAAACAGTGACCGACATAGTTCTCACATTCACAATAGGTAATTAAAATAATAATATAATACTTTACAAAGTAAATACTCATACGTATATACCCATCTTACTTCTATACTTTCAAATAATAATATTGTAAAGAGGTAAAATTTGTGAATTCCTATGTAGGAGGTAATCTTCGGAACTGCTCATTCGATTCCTAAAATTCTTTCACTAAATATTGCTGAGTGTTATAGGATATACCTATTTTATGTTAAGACAAAAAAAATCACGTGGGTGATGTCGTGGGCAGTTGCTACATAGTTATTCATAAAAAACTTTAATGATTGAAATGCTATAAGTATCACTTTTCTTTGTCACATTCATAACCATAAATTAAGTGTTTGCTTAAATATAGTAGCAGGTAGCAGTACACCCGTTTAATGGATTTAAGGCCATAATTTAAGTCGTATGACCTGAATTCAAAACAACCAGTGACTTTCACGTAAACCCAGACACATAATAACGTCTGCATATTCCCATTAAACGCAAAATGCCGGTTATTACCCATTAAACGGCACAATAATGATACGACCTCTGTCAGTCCTAGAAATCGATATGCTGAGAGTCACTTACGTCCTACAATAATGTTTTAATGGCATTTAGACACGTGCCTTTTTCACAATCACTGCCCTGTCATATTTTTGACAATGAATCACGTTTTCCCTGTTTGTGAAAACATCTGACGGAACGGGGTAACAAACAATTCGATTCCAAATTCAAAAGGTTTATTTTTAAATATATTTTCACGTTTTTCATACTTGATGACTTTAATTGGCTTCGGATTGCTTTCGGTTGTGGTGGAATTTGTCGTAAGCCAAAGATTTTCAGAATTGATTAAGAAGTTTTGGAAATCAAATTTAATACATACACAATAAAAATTGACATTTCGCAGTAACTAAACAGAAATGTCTAATAATAGTTCCATATATTGCAAAACTTCAGACACCGTAAATCTGGTTTATCATACATGCAATATGCATCCAGAGATAAACAATATACACGACTAAGAAGGAGAATAGATTTTAATGCACAGTGGTACTGGTCATTTTATATTGCTGGTTTAAGAGTCGCGTGTAGGGTAGTAAGACAAAATATTAGTTACTTCAGGGTAGATACTTACAAAATATTTTATGTAGGTACCCCCTTTTACTTGACTCTTGTGTGAGAAATCAGTAGGCCAATTCTCGTACTTAAAAAACGTTCAAATTCAAGTCGCAATCTCATCTCAGCGACAATCAATGTCAAAAACATGTCAAAAATGTATGTAAATTGATTGTAATTTTGACAGATTGAGACTGAGATTAGAATGCGAACGGTCTTAAAAATACAGGAATTGCCCCTCAGTTATTACGTTATTGAATTGCAATCGTCTACTGAGCGTAAAATGAGCGTTATATGTATAATGAGTCATGGCAGCATTACAGGAGTGTACGACTAAACGCCGACAGACTCTTCGCCGACAGGACACTTCACCGACAGGTCTGTGGTATTGTGTTTGATTTACTGGTGATTTTGTATATATATAAATATTTCTGTGAGCAACTTAGAAACAACAACACCTGGTGGGGATAACTGAAAAAAAAAATAATAATCCCCACTGGTGGACATTTGTCGGTGGGGGTTTCTGGATTAAACCCATACATCGATCCTCTCGCGATGTCGTGCACATTGTACGGTCTGTTACTGGTCTGCGAATATTCAATCTAGTCTCTTCAAATCGCTGTAGCACTTTTGGAACGGTTGATAGCGACACACCAATTGTTCTCACTGTATAACGCTGACTGCGCCCGTCTTCAAGCATTATCAGACTTCTTGCACACTGTTCAGGGGTTAGTGACATGTTTATAATTGAATTTATGAAATTCTGCACAAGAAATGCCATATTTATAAACAGAAACAAAAGTAATACAAATGGTTTCAAAGTTGTTAAAATTTTATAAATCGTCTTTATTTTTTATTTATGGTTTTTATTACAATAACCAAAACAAAGTAAAATACTCAAATATTTTAAAAGTTATCGCATTTTTTATAAGGAAAAAATAAATAAATTGTAGGATAATAAGATAGGTAGGTAAATTAATATAATAACAAAATAATATATTATATACATTCTATATAATTATAATACGTTAACCCAACCATTACGCTGATTTTGTACAGTTCAGAATGTGCTCTAAATAGTTATGCGCACCCCTTCTTCCCATATAAAGGCCGTAAAAGGTATTTCAGAGGTGTATACAAATACAAATTGGTCTATTTACTTAACAAAGGATCATGAGAAAACCATTTCAGGCACACAAATTATAGTTAGATGATGGTTATTATTGGGTTACTATTGTGTCAAAACACTATACATCAAATAAATGATTAATTCATATTCACATTTTATGATGTCTAACTTTCAAACAGTCATTACTTTCTACACTCACTTGAAACTCACTGAATAAAACTTTTACCTAAACAGAATTCAAACTGCATAACAAAGTCACGTAAAGTCGCGCGTTTAAACTCAACGTTAAGCAAATTGCACTTCATTTAGGCGCCCGCATATAAAACGTTCAGAATAACCCGCCAACCGTCACGAGATCTACCGCCATACGTTTGAACATGGAACATCAGCCGTGATTATAGTGTCGTGCAACATGCAAGATTCTATGTCAGTTTATTATGTGACCTCGTAATGTAACGTGTACATTTTGATGTTGGTTTTTACTTTTAATATCGTGCCCAATGTCCAAGCTCTAAACGTGACATTGGCTAAATGCACAAACCGTGCGAATCCAAAAAAAATAAAATTTCCAAGCTTCAAATCTATTGTTAATTTTATTAATAGGAAATCATACTTTATAATATTATTAAGTAGGTTAATCTTTGTTAATTTAATTTAAGCACCCAAACACGGCTAGTACCTTTCCCTTTACTTATCCAAGTTCCTAGTTTTAAAAGGAGTGGCTACATCTCAGGGCATAATATTTTACTACTGTGCACGCGGTGCGGTTGTGGAATTCACTTCCGCCTGACATTAGAGACTGCCAAACTGTTGCAGTATTTAAAAGAAGAGTGAAAGAACAATATCTTTCCACTTCGTCATAGTTGCGTATATATTAATATTCTTGTGATATTTATTTTAGAAGTATGTATGTATGTATATTCTCACATTAATTGTTTTATTTTATTAAGTTTTGATTTTATGTATTTTATTTTCTCTTTTACTCTTACACACGCTGTCTCCATCTCTAAATGTACTATCCTATCGCAGGTATGCTGGAAGATATTTAATTAGAAATAAGCATCACCTTTGTAACAATTTTTCTTGTCTGTTTATATATATTTGTGTGTACATAAATGGTTAAATAATAATAAAGACTACACAAAAAGTTTAAAGCTTAAACTAAAACGCATAACAATACCACAACATACTTTTAAACAAATAAAATAAACAGTTCAACAAGATTAAATCTGGCTGACATTCAGTAATGCACTTTCAACGACTCTCGGCCGTACCTTGACATGAATTTCGCTCACCGTGCACTTTTCTCTCAACATTCTGTTTTCTATATTTTATATAAAAAAATTGCTTTATGAGGTTGTGTCACGACTTTTCTGCTGCCCCAGACTAAAGGCGGTCGTATATCTACTTAATATAGGGCTTTTTTCTTATGAAGGTTTCCTTTCCGGAGCTCGTGGCGCTACGAAAAGCGTAGCGCTCGTAGCGAGCTCGCAGTCATTTCTATTATCGCCACGAATTTCTTTTCTGACGCAGAGTGATAGCCACTAGAAGGAAAATGTGTGGTTTGTTTTTCTTTATCACATGTAGTAAGTAGCACTAAATATAGTAAAACAAATGAACGTTTTGCCCCTAGCGTGTCTGTAGTTATTTCTTTCACAAACGGTACAACCTTCGTAACCATATTATTTTCTAAGATATAATTCGCTTGTACGAGATTTCCATTGTGATAACACGAGCTCAAAGTTAACAAACTCTTTTAGGTAACAATCTTATACACAATAAATGTTTGTTAATAAAAAGAAATGTTATAGAGGTGTTTGAACTCTCGCGTTTCTACCGCGTCCCATATAAGGTACGCTACTATTAGAAACAACACAGTTGACATGGCAATAGTGCGCTAATATGCATAAATCCTTAGGTTAAAACGTCACATCTCACGCAGTACAACATTATTGACTTCTGACTTAATACCGATACCGTATAAGACTTGTTAACAATTTACAGTTCTCAGAAACTCTAGGAATGAGGGCTGATTAATTTACGGTACAAGTCGTTATGACGGCTAATGTTTATTTAACCTTTGGAATTTAAACAGTCATAACGATTACGTAGATGTTAGTGACATAATCGGAACGCTTTCATTTTTTGTTCCAGACGTGTTAATATAGGGTGGCAGGTAGATCGACGCACAACCTGTTACCGTCAATTCTTAAACCCCAGCGTTGAAATTTTTCGTCGATTATTTAAATCACCGACATCGTCCTAGCGACGATCACTTACCGGATGGCCTGCTCATACATATGGCACTGCTGTGATAGGCATGTTGCCGTCAGCAGGGCCGGCAGATATTAAGTCTTTTGTTTTATTTTTATTGTTATTATCCGTTTATTGTGTTTGTACTCCATACACTGTGTACTCCACATAATCATGAGTTAAGGTTGCTCGAAATAAACGTATTTTACTTTTGTACGGTTAAGCAACCGCACATTGTACTTTACTTTGGCCTAGTTAGAATACTGCATATTTTGTTAATTTATAAAATGCAATATAGTCACGTACGCAAGAACGTCAGTCTTCGATGTAATATCGAGCTCGCGCAACATTTAACATTTAAACATTTTTTTTATAACATTTTTTATTATTTTCTTATTATATTATTTTAGTGCATTTTCGTATTAAAATACCTTTTTGAACATTAACATTCATTTTATTAACATTCCACATTAACTGTAAGGTTTGCCCTTACAACTTTATTTAAAAAATATATATTCTTCCATACATTTTGACCGCGTAATTATTACACTCTTGTACGAAACAGCAGATTTTTTATTTGATAACCGACAAAGAATTTCTACGCTAGGGGTGTCTAGAATAATGAGCTGAATGGATGGTTTCAGTTTGCGTATCGATATCCCTGCCATCCTGTATATGTTTGACACTGTGATGTTGCAGACTCATACTATAGGTAGTTAGTTAAGTAACTACTAAAAACGCCACCACTGCCAAAACTGTAAACACCAGAATTCATTTTTACTGAATATGATTATGAGTTACCCACACAAGTAAAGTTAAATAAGTAAAACCTTCATACCACATCTACCATGGTCATCTCATGGTTGGCAGTTTGCACTGCTGCCTTTGCCTGCCGTTCCATATTTGACACACAAGCGCTTTTCCGTTTTCCCGCCATTGATTATACCTGAGTAAAATGAAAACCGTTACGTTTGTTTCAGAGATGGAAATCGTGCCCGAAGGGAAAAACTTTCGATTGGTTTCAGAAGACGAGCTTCCAGCTGTGGCCGATGTTTTAGTGCAGTATATGCCTGAATCTTTAAAGGTAACTTTTAATGAGATTTTAGTTCAAACGGATTAGAAATTGGGGCGTAAAGATTTCTCATTAATTTGTCATATTAGATTATGGTACTTATTTGTTTTCTACGTTCACTGATGAATGTGAACTCGCAAACACGATGCGTATAATTAAAAAAAAAATCGTTTGTAATTAGAACGTTATTAAAATTTCGGTTTATTTTTGACAGAGGGTTGAAGACATGAATATTATTCCGAAAATAATACTACTTATTGTAATCACAGCAAGTTCAGTAACTTTTCAATAATATATTTTTCTGTTTATTTCTAGTTTCATCAAACGATTCAAACATATCTAAACAACAAGGTGTGGGACTTCCATTTTTATGTAGCGAAGAATTGGCCCGAGGATCCGATCTGTCTGCACTTCCCCGGCTGTACTAGTACGGTAAGAAATATATTATTAATTTTATTAATTTTTGGAAATAAAAAAAATAAACCTACATAAGAAGATGCGTTGGTGTAGCTGACTTGTAGACTACTTAAATCGTTTTCAGGGATAGAATAGAATACTCTTTATTATGTACGCCATACGAATTACAGATATAAATGTAGAAATTTTACATAGAGTGACACAATGGGCGGTCCTAACGCTGATAGCGATCTATCAAAGACAACCTTTGGATGGATTTAACGAGAGAGGGAGCAACAATACTGCAGGTAGTCTGTGGTGTACCATTTACATATCTATACAATAAATACATACATAAAGCTTATAGTTATCTAAAAGAAGCAAAAGAAAAAGGTACGTTAAGCCAAGCATCTAAAATTCTTCTAAGGAGATTACAGGTTGAAAGAAAAGAAACTAGGTTTCGTGAATTCACTCCCACTTTCTAATGAGGGTTTTCATGAAAATTCACGCCACCAGTTGGCGCCATTTTGACAAGAGGTCTTCCATTTCGACAATGACCTATAAAATATATGATGACGTTCATCATTCGTTTCATTCATTCGATTATCATTCAGTCACGTCTAAAGAAAATATAGGCGCTTTGACACTTTTGACAGGTGCCCAGACCTGACGTCTCAGTGCTGCCACCTAGTGAACGTCATTCCAGAAAACCCTCATTGGCATATACTCGGCATAGAGATAGAATTTATAAGTTGGCATCTGGAGCAATTACTTTCAAAACCTGTAATTTCCAAAAAAAAAGTTCACAATTTGGCTAAGCGCTGTCGTAAGTACCTAAAACCTTAAAGAGTTTCGTTTTTATTGCCAAAAGAAACTAAAATTGAAAACAGAAACTACCTACTCTCGTCCATTTTACGTCAAAGGCCTACATTAAATTATTTAAAAGTGACCTTTTGTGCCTCAGCAACGACTTGCTTCGAGATTAAAATTGAAGTGGGTACTGAAGCGGTAGAGCGTCTTATTTACTCTGCTGCTGGATAAATCAGTTTAGTTCAGTTATCTTGAGCCTACATTTTAAGTTTGATAACTACTGCTAATTATCAAAATCAAATCAAAATTAAAAGTCATTTATCCAAACTAGGCTGAGAATCAGAACTTTTAGAACTTTAAAATTACATAAGACAGTCCCCCAAAACGCCCGCCCTTCAACACTTCCTAGTGCTTTAGTTGGAAAGAAGAAGTGGCGCAACAAACTCCCCAGCAGCACAGTTGTCTGATCAGTTAGAAGAACTGGATTTTATATAATAGTAAGAAACACAAAACATTAAATTAAATTATTTGCCATATGTTAGCTAGCACATGCCATTATACCTACCAATAAAAACATTGAAAACTAAACTCAAGCATAAATAAAAACGTAAACAAAACTTAATACCTAAACAAAAGCTTCCAGGCATAAAGGGCGTGTTCACTTACATATAATATGCAATGCTGCATTATGTTCATATAGCTGTAACTTGAAGTTATTCACAAATGTTAAACTAGGACCTTCGAAGTTAAATAAATAAACAGATAATTACTAGTAACAATAACAAAACCATGGTTAGCAAGAACACCTGTCACCACAAGCAACAAACCTCCCATTAATTAATGAGTTCGGTCTCACCACTCACCCCCATTTCAAAACGGGTTCTAAACAGGACTACACAACGGCCTTATTCTATCTTTTTTTTTATTTTTAAGTATTAGATATTTAATTTCGAAACTAGTTCTCCAATTTTCTCAAAGAATAGCAGTGATCTCAGTTAAATATTAAAACCTTTATCCCAAGAAACACGAAACTTGGGACCTGAAATTACTACATTATTCTGCTCAAACATAAACGAGAATGTCATTACTTAACAAAAAGGTTAAAGGTTGTTGCTATTTTAATCCATAAAATGGCTCAGGAAATGAGTTGGGAACGTGACGTTTGCGAGTTTGCTTACTGACACTAAACAAAAAAGTAAAAAGGCTCACTTTCAAGAACACGCTATTATGAAAGTTCATAATACGTTACGTTCATCGTACGTTAAAATAATATACAAGTGGTGGTTGTAGGTAGAATAATAACAGTCGCACGGGTCTATCGAAAGCAAAGCTACGCTTGCCGCGGTCAGTTTGTAGATGGTGACCATATTTACATACCAAGACCCCTCCGTGCCTCGGAAAGCACGTTAAACCGTTGGTCCCGGCTGTCATTCGTGGATCTATGACAGTCGTTACAGGTCGTCAAAAGCCCGAAAGTCGGACAACCAGTCTTACCCAGGAGTATCGTATTACCCAGTAACAGGGTTGTAGACTATTGTGGAGGTCAGATAGGCAGTCGCTCCATGTAAAATACTGGTATTCAGCTGCATCCGGTCAGACTGGAAGCCGACCCCAACATAGTTGGGAAAAGGCAAGGCAGATGATGTAGACAAAGGATTTATAAATAAGTAAAGAGGGCTCTTCATCTAGCTTCATGATAAAGTTTAAGGCCTGCACCAAAACTAAATACGTTTAACACTAAATGTATTTAAAACATCGTTCTGTTCCGGTCAACCGTTGGAAGATGACAGCTACCAGCGACAGAGCGACGTATTGAATTCGTTTAGTGTTAAACGTAGTGATTTGACGACACGTTTGGTGTAGTGGCTACAGTGGCTAAGTGTAGTCAGCGAAACCAAATGGTCCTGGGTTCGAATCCCGGTAGGGGCAAATGTTTGTATGATGAATATGGACATTTGTACCCGAGTCATGGATGTATATTTATAATATGTATGTATTTACGAAAAAAAATGTATTTAAGTAGTGTATCAACCATCTGGTATCCATAACACAAGCCTTAAGTGTTAAGTGCTTAACTTGGAACTAGATGGTGCTGTGTGCAATGTCAGACGATATTTATTTATGGTGCAAGTGGGCCTAAATATTACTTTGCCACGTTGTCGTTTTTATTACAAAACACGATCTAACTATAGCCCGAGCCTAAACCTTCTGGCCAGTTTTTGGATTTCAAACTTTACTAAAGTTCTTAATACAAAATTGACAACCTAAGACCGGAAACCAAAACAGGCTCGAATGCTCAAAAACAGGGTCTTCAAACCATGCCTAAGAAAATCCTTATTTTGTAATAAAACTGAAACTGTCTGCCTCTGTGAATTTTACCAGTGTCCATAGACGTTGTAACTACTTACCAATAGCTGTTAAAACCCAAGCCAAAAATCTACGACTGGGTGTAACAAGACGTTATCAGCTCATAGCTTGCATGTTTTTCGTGGCTTACATGTTTGCAGATCATTGCCCAACGTTAATTATTTTATTACGTGACGAGCAACGAGACGTCACCGTCAGCAAAACTGCGTATCACGCCTCTACAAGTAATTAAGTTGTGACTTTGCTTTTCTATCCTTTACCCCATTTTTAGGGTTCCGTACCAAAAGAGTGCTAACGGGCCCAATTACTAAGGCACCACTATCCGTCCGTCCACCCGTCTGTCATAGGGCTGTACCTTTTGAATTTTTCACAGATGGTGTACTACTATGGTCTCTATAACAACAAATTATAAAGTAAAAAATTAAAAAGGGTTGGTTCCCATACAAGAAACGTGTTTTTTTGACGTTTTTAGAAAAGATTGTTAAATATTGTACGGTGGTACAGAACTCTTTGTGTCTGTATATTTTGAATTTTTCACAGAGGGTGTACTAGTATGGCTGCTATAACAAAAAAATATTTAAAAAAATAAAGTAAAAAATTAAAGCGGGTATACCAGAAACGTTTTTTTCGACGTTTTTAGTAAATATTGTACTGTGATACAGAACTTTTCGTGTGCGAGTCTGGCTCGCACTTGGCCGTTTTTTATTGGTACGCCGTCTTAGCACAGTTTGATTCTATTCGATTTGTATACAGTTGGCATTCTAAACCTGTCTTCTGCCTTAGGGATTGCATTCACAGCGAGCTAACGAGCTATGTCACCGGAGCCTGCAGCTCGCTGTGCTAAATGCATTATTTAACTATACTGTGTCTAGAAATCCGTGAGGGATTGAGAAGAGGAAATATTGCTCAAGGATAAGTAGTTTTCTTTTGTTTTCGGAAGTAGATTCAAGTTCCAAGGTTTATAGTTTTCGGTGAGAGAAAGGCTTTAGGTTTTTGTGTTACCAAGAGTTGGGGGTTTTGATTTGGAAGTCAGAATAACTGCAAGATATGATGCTTAAACTCGTAATTTTACTTTTGCTGTAGTGTGGTCATGATAAGTATTTCAGAACTTGTCGAAATCCCATCAAGAAACGTGATTTAATGATTTAATAAACTGACATTCAAGTAAATAAATTGGCTCAATTTCCTACGCAACAGATTGACTAATTTCGACAACAATGCCTCAGAAAGTGTGACCGTAACGACTTATTTCTTCTCAATTACAATTTCAGGGCGGTATCTACGCAAATTGGGACAAAAATCCAATATACTTAGTTATTATACCACTCCCTAACAACGACATTTAAGTTGGCATCGTTTCCGACTTTCCCTACACAACATCACTTATCTTGTGACGTAAGCGGCCACGAGAGCTCGTCAACACAAGCGTTTCTTTGCCTGCAAATCTCGGGTTCCCTTACAAATACACGAAACACTAGCTAAATAAAACGTTGGCAAAGTCAAATCACCTAATCAGGTTTCTTATATCCTGGGTTAAGCTTGCCCCGATAATTCGGTTAGCCGATTTGTCAGTTTTAGAGTGTATGTTTATTTTAGAAGTTTGGAAAAGTAGAGGGTACTTAAACGCCTAAATATAGGGGCTTAATTTTCTTTCTCAGTGGTAGGTCATTACACAGGGTTTTGTGAATATTTTAATCTGAGATTACGTCAAAATTATTTTTCATCTGAAGTTCTAAAAATAAGGCTGATAAGACATGAAAAGTTGCTCGGCTTTTACGTGAAAAAAATGTTTAGAATGATAACGAAAACTTTCTGGGAAGATAATTTATTCGAATCGTGAATAATATTTCTCTGACAATTTTTAATTAATCGTGCCTTACGGTCATTAGCGTATCTCGTCTAAATGTCAGACAGAATTCAGTAACTTTGGTGGATTTAAAAGAAAATAGGTCGACTAAATTAATCCTGTAGGACTGATACGTACTGTATAGTACTTACTAATTCCATGGTACATAGGGTGGCGGGGAACTCGACGCGCAAATGAAGAAATCTTAACTAATCTTAAAACAATAACTAAAGTAATTTTTTCGTCGGTTATCAAAAACAAAATCTGCTATTTCATTAAAAAAAAGTACGCGATCAAAATGTATGGAACAGCAGATATTTTTTTTTAAATAACCGACGAATAATTTAAGCGATGGGGGTTTAGAATCATGTTCTGAATCCATGATAGAGAGGTCGTGCGTAGATGTCTCTGCCACCCTGTCTGCATACAGTGTCATTTTCAGAGGTGCCGGATTATTCAGAGCTTTTGTAAACGCTCGAATGCAGCCGGCAGAGACAGTATTTACGTCATTAATCGCAATACAATTTAAATCAGTGTTACGCACTATATCTAATTAACTTATTTTTTATTTGTATTTTTTGGTGCAATGGTTTTAATATATAATGTATCCTTATGTATATGTCTATGTAATTTGTAGGTAGTGCTTAATATGGGAATAATTTCCTGAAATAAATGATAATTTAATTTAATTTATATCGCATTTCTGTTGTAATAACTTATTAACTGTCATAAACCTCCCTTCGTTAAACAAACGCCTACTTCATAAAGACTTCGGGACCGACAGCCAAGCCCGGCTTATGTGCCTCTCTTAATACCCTCTTAATTATATAAAGTTGTCTGACGTAGACGATAATCCTCGAAGTCTATCAAGACTGAATCCTAAATACAAAAACTCATCTTCGTGGACCATCTGATATCTTTCAAGCAGTTTAGTTTAATTATATTTTTTTTTAATTTAAAAAAAATACTGTCTCGCAGTAGTGGGAACATTATATGCTGATTATGCTATTGGTCTCTAGGATAATTCTTCTATAGAACCTTTATTTGACTCATAATAACCCTACAATGCGCAAGTAGAGTGAGCAGAGCAGGCAATAATGATTCATAGATAGAACGTCCACAATAAATCGGGGAAACGTTTTCCATATTCCCTACCTGCACTAACGAGAACTCGTTGTGTTGTGTTGTGTTGTTCATATCACTCTGTAGCTACTTAGGTCTTCATAGAAAATGTAACTTGAAACTCAACCCGTAGTCACGCCTTGTCCACTAATGACGACCTATGGGACCTGAAACTATTATGATATGCTGCATAGATGTGACAGTTTATTCAATTTTAATCACAATAATTATAAATGCACTGTATGTACCTATACATACAGGTACATTCATACATCACTGCCAAAGTCTTCGGGGATGACAGGTGTGGTGTTATGTTAAGTACCTAATTATAATATTTATTTTTTATCTTTAAAAATCGTTGCCCCACACTAGGAATTTCTCCTGTTTCGTGGGTGCGTTTACAAACATTTAAACTCACATACACAAACAGCCAGACCCGGAACAACTACTTGCAGGTCATACAAATATTTGTTCCGTGCGGGGATCGAACCCGCGACACGTAACGCAACAGTCAATCACTTAACCACTGCGCCAACCGTGCCGTCAAATTGATTACCTACATTATTTTCTCATCAAGGAACTATGCATGAACTTATCGAAATAGTTTCCAGGAGTACCTACATAAGTACATTTTTCATATGGCTGGAGAAAATTCTGGTTTTTGCCTCGTCAATAACTATTAATAAGACTTTTAGTAGCACTCCTTCTACAACTATTTAAATTATTTACATGTCCTATATTTTTTTTTTATCCTTGTATCGGAAAAAAAAACAGATTTTCTCCTGTATTGTATTTAAACTCCCATACACAAACAACCAGACCCGGAACAACTACTTGTAGGTCATACAAATATGTTTTCCGTGCGGGAATCGAACCCGCGACACGCAGCGCAGGAGTCAATCGCTTCACCACTGCGCCAATAGTACCGTCAAAAAGTAAGAAACCCTGAAGATAAGCGAAGGAAATAAAAAAAAAAGGAAAAAAGCTACCTTACCCGTTTTAGCTACAGAAAAACGTTCTAAGGAGACTGTCTTTAACTTCTTGATTGTGGGCATGCGGATTTACAGCTCCTAGGTACTAAGCAATTGATATTATATGAGTACAAACACCTGTGTACACAGAGCGTCGTTCAGTTAAGCACTATGTAGGTACTATTGTTATTATTTTTAATTGATAAGTAAGTAACATTAGTACTGTCTAGCTATTACATGTCGTGACTGGATGCGACCACGTAAGAGCCAAACATCCTCACTAATCCCGTAATCAGGTAGATCTTCCAGTGCATTTTCCCTTTAAACTTCTTTTGGATAATAAAATTTTAAAGTTTTGTTAATGTTGGCTGCTGAAAGATCTTGCCAGCTTCATTAAGTATGCTCCCAAATACATAACTTGTCGCTCAGTGTTATAACTTGTAAAATCCAAATCGCTTGCCTCAGACTCAACTGTTCCACTATTCAAACGAAACGGGTAACAAAATCCAAGCGATAACCGAAGTCAACAAGAAAATCTGTAACCGGAGTCCAGAGTGCAAATACCTAAACAGTCGCAAAATAGTAAGAATCGCAGCGGTGACTGCGCTGCGATTCTTACGCGCTGCGACACGATACAAACGATCAACTGACTTTATTTTCCATAATTTAATTTAAAAAATAACCATAATAACATATAATTTTTTTTTTTTGAGGATGGGAAATCATCAAATGACTCCTCCCGCTCTGGGTGGAGCGGAAGGGAGTGTCAGACTGTTACTGACTAAAACCCACCCGTGTTCCTTCCTTGGCCCTTTATGTTCCGGGTCAGTGGTACCCCTTTCGGATGATCCCGCTTTCCCGGCAGGCTTGGGCCCTAGTGGGCCCCCTCTTCGATGCTGACATCTCTTTGAGGCGCGCGTGGAATACGTACGCGCCGTCCAGCACGGGCCTGGTCCTGATCAGACGGTGAGCTACCCATTACTCACCGCCCGCAGGCCCGCGCCTACGGTGGCCGGGAGTCGTCACGCGGCTCCCGACGCCCAGAGCGTCCACCGCGGAGGCTTGGACGGGAGACTCTCTCCCTCTCCCGTCCCGCCACCTCCATAATAACATATCATTGGTCTAAATAAAGGATTTACAGGACAAAAGTTATTTTGCGGCCATTAAGGTCATCACACACATTTCAGCCCAACATCGGATCAGGGGGCCTACTCCCTGAGCACGAAGTCCGTCGTTTCGGCCGATGTTATGGACGTCTCCTACTCCGTATCACAAACGGACATAAAATTAGTCCGGGGCCCGAACTAAAAATTTATGACAAAACGTTTTGACAGTTGTCCTTACTCCCGATGTGTTTTTGCCCGTCCGGAAAAAGTTAATTAATCGCAAGTAGAGTTCAGTTCTAAGTATCGAACTACTTTCAGACGGGACCGTATCCTCGTTGACGGACTTAGAGAGTAGGCCCCCTACACCGCCTAAACTCATCCACACGCCGACAAACAGGCAGTACGAATATATACGAATGAAGTTTCATGGCGATGTCGATTCGGTGTCAAGCAGAAGCTTTATTTGACGACACGAAATCCAAGATTTACCATTATAAGAAAGGGGGGGCAGGAGTGAAGCCATGATCGTTTACTGGGTAGCGTGTGAAGTCGAGACATTCCCAATGACGTTCAAAAGGCCAGTGAATTATGAAATATCTAAAAAAGTGTCGCTAAAATTGACATGTTGGCTACAGTATAAATATGAAGGAAGGTCCATTCAGTTTAAAAACAGCTATCCAACGGCATATTGCACCTGGCTAATGGAGTGGGGGTAACAATACAAGCATCATCCTTTCTTATAAGTTCTTAGCCATTTCGGTAAGTACCAATAGGTAAGAAGTACCTCGGATCTGCGCTAGATCGTGACCTTTTCGAGACTGTCCTAAATTTAGCCACAAGACGCGTTTGATTGCCTCACCGGCCAGACAAGACGTCGTAAAATGAAGGTTCTTTGTGCGCCAAATTTTCCCAAATCTACCTGACAACCGCGCAGACACATATTATATTTATTATTATTTGTACCAAGAAATGTTTTAGGTACGTACGGCTATTGATCAAGCTATATAGTTCCCGTATAAGCTGATCTCACATTGTATAGGATTTCCTTACAATGAGAGGTCAGTGTAAACTGAAAATGTATAGCTTGATGTGTAGCCGTGTGTACAGTGCGTCAATGTAGAAAATTATGTAGGTACAGATAGATTGCTTTAAATTAAATGCTTCGTTTCTTTATCCTGAACTTGAAATCTCGTAGCGTCGTAGCGCTTCGTAGCACTCGTACCAATATTAAATTGTTTCAGACTACTTTTTAACAAATTCTGTATTTTCAAATCGACTTATTCGTTTAAACTCCCTAAATCGAGAATAAATCTGTCGGATAAAACGATGAGACGTGTACTGTCTGTGAATAGGGTAGACACTTCATAATGAACGAATGTCAGGAGCAGATACTGAAACGTGTCGCTATTCAATTCAGGAGCTTTCAGTAATCCATTGCGACCTAGTTATCTAATTACCTTGATGACCTAAATGATGTACCTACTGGAGCTTTTGGATACGGGTTTGTGATTTAGATATGTAGTTAAGGAAAACTGGTATTCTGTATAGTTTTGCCCTTTCACCTGAATTTCAATTTAACAAAATATAAATTTAATTGATGTCTCTGTAAGATAGTCCAATGGAATAGGTTTCTAAATAGAAATGTTCATAAATGATATTGGGAAATCATTCCATTAGGACAGTCAGAAACTGCGACATTGACATAAACCCCGTCTCCTGTGTAATTAGTGTGACGTTCATTTCTTTCTTAATCATTCCAGCCGAACAAAACAACATATGAAAGCGTGACAGTGTTTTGTCCTTCGGAGCGCGCTGAGTTGGTGGACCTTCTGACGTCAGAGGAGATTCTCCTAGACCTCACTCAACCATTGTACCTGAACTTCACTCACGAGGCCATCGTGAACCGCTTCGAGAGGCACTATGAGGCGCATGACAAGATTACTGGCGACGTCTATGCCTGTGATAACCCACCACAAGACGACAGTACTGAGGGGTAAGGAGAAGCATACGTTTTGGAAACTTTGTGTGTGGAAGTCTATAAAGCAACATAGACTTATCCAGGAACAAAACTTAGTTTAACTTCATCCTTTTAAACATTATGTTGCATTTTGGTCTTGTCGTTTTAAAATTGTACCACCTCGACCATTTCTTGGTTAAATAAGACGTCTGATGCTACCAGGTAAGATTTGTAAAAAAAAAACAAACATAGATTAAAATATGATTGCAGATTGCCATCGGACGTGGAGCTAGTTCGCTTGCAGCCAGAGCACATGAAGGCAGTTCACGACCTGTACCCGGCGAGCGACATAGAATGCTGCGAAGTGTTCGAGAAGCTGGTCGCCGAACTGCCCGCCTACGGCATCTTCGTCGAAGGGAAGCTAGCCGCCTGGATGGTCCAGTCCTACTACGGAGCCATGTTCTCCATGCAAACTAGGCCCGAATTCCGCAGGAAAGGCTACGGGATCTACTTGGCCCGCCGTCTCACCAAAGAAGTCGCCGCCCGCGGCTACAAACCCTTCGTCGTCATTCGTCCGGAAAACGACGCGTCTCGATCTCTGTACATGAAGCTCGGCTTCGAGAAACGTTTCCGAACGGTGCGCGCCGTTTTGCGTCCCCGCTAACGCGTTAAAGTTGATCACTAGCAGATTTTATTTTTTTAAGACTTTTGAATAAAATCAATTTAGCTTGCGATCTTTGATCGCCTAGAGAATTTTAGTAGTAGCTTTAAGATGGGGCGGCTAGTGCTCTCGGTCCGACCTGAGTCGATACGACAGGTGTTAGCTCCGTTGTGGCGCTTGTACAGGCAGAGGTCAGCTGCGCGTGCCCCGGACAGACAACCAGACTGGAGGGCTCCTGGTGACCGGTGCAGACCTAGCGCTGTGTACAAGCGCTCTTAGACTTCTATAGGGCTTCTGCGATATTTTTCTGCCGTTAGCGTTTTAATCTCCTAGTATCTACTTCTTGATATTGACAACGAACGGCTTTCTTCTTGGGCGTTACATACAAGTCAGCCTACATTTTGATACGTATATAGCTGATGCCTCATCACGCTTCCAGTTAGATTCGAGAGCTGTAGCCGTTTGCTGCGTTCTCTGGCGCTAGCCTAGTTACTGGTCTCAGCAATACTAGCGTTCACCATTATTTGGAACCCTGACATTTAATGATCAGATCACTAGGCTTCGTCATTCGACGGCTCGTCATTCGCTGATACTATTGGAGTACAGACAATAAAACTAAATAAACCTGCTATCATGCTCTACCCGCCATTTTAGTTCTCCTACTGCAATGTGCCGATCAGATCATCCGGATGCTGCCTTAGCTAAAGTTTGAGACAATCATACACGCTCACTCACTTCAACATTCCATATATTATAAATTGTATTTAGTATAGTATGGCTATCAGTCAATCAAATACCATGTGACGTTAATGTATCGGGGCTCTAATACTTGTGAAGCTGGTTACTCTACTCATTTAGGCGAACGCTTCATTACCACTCGTTGATCGAGCGGAAACTGTTCTGTCTCATGGTTTATAAAATTTTTGGGACCCGTTATGACCTGTGTGATAAAAAAATGTTAGCGTTTAACATTGACGTACTTGAAAATGTATAAGAGTACATGAGAAAGAAAGGTTGCCGTCGTTGCACCCAGTTTGCACAATTCGAAAAAAATAATCAAGCACCTTCTAAAAGACAAATGCGACGAATATTAAAAATATGAAAAAAAATATAAAAAAAAACGTTAAAAACTTTTTTATTTTATAAGGTAAATGAACAAGCTGATCTGTAAAAGTAATGGGAGGAAATGACAATTATTTGAATTTATGATTTAAGTAAAAAAAAATATGTGATTGCAAAATAATCAAAACAAAAAACAAATTTGTTGTCTAGATATTTTCATAAATGTAGAGTAAAATAAATATAAACTGTGACTAGTTTTCAGTTAGTTATTATTAGTTTTTATAGCAAACAAGTTTTTTATAAGTCAAGTACATGGGAAATCATTTAAAATTTGATACGAAAACGTAGATAGGTAGGTATTTTAATACGGGAATGTATTTTACGATTGTATCGACGTATGTAATGAAAAACGTTTGCTATTCTTATGTATAACTGAATATTAATTAGAATTATTAAGTTAATCATCGATTTATTAAGTACTAATTATGGATATTATTGTGTGATATGATAATATGTATTGCTTTTTGAATATTTTTATTAATTTGGCCAATTTGTAGTATTTATTCTGTCTTCTGGCATTATAATAAGTATGATGAACAACTCTTATGACAAAAACGGGTAGTGTGGAAAGGAGTCGTTATGAATAAAAAATACATAAATATTATACCTAATCCCTACTTATTTTTCTGTGTACACTGGTCAGGGCCTGCAGTCTCGACATAGTTAGCAATCGTTTTCGGTTGCTAAGTCCTAACAACCCAGATGTAACGATATTTGGTGGTCTCCACACTCAAATTTATCGGTTGTTACTGGTATTTTAGGTAGGTGCCGGTAGGTAACAACCGATAAATTTGAGTGTCGAGACTACCAAACATTTACATCAACATTTACATCTGGATTGTTAGGACTTAGCAACCGAAAACGATTGCTAACTATGTCGAGACTGCAGGGCCAGAAAATGCATTTGCATCCTTTTCTTTTCAATGTAGCACTGGTTTAATAAGAAATATTGGCAATGGCCTGAAATCGTAAAGTTAAGTAGGTATTGCTCAATAATTGGAGCTTCCGATTATTAAATTTTGAAATCGCCAAAATTATTGATTGTATATTTATTGTTCTTGCATTTTATTGTAACGATTATTTATTAAAGAATTGTGCTTGTCTTTGTTTGTGTCAAAGTTATTCAAACTGGATGATAGGTTAAAGACTTTGATATTACCTACTATTCATTTTTTTAATCATATACGATGTTTTCCATAAAAACAGATGATATTTAACAGTCAATTGTAAAATGTTCAACTGTTTATATGAAAATATACACTCATACCATGCAATCATGCTAAAAGCTTCTCTACTTACGTGTAGGTACCTACATGTCGAATAAGTAGATCGAGATTTCTTGAAATTATTAATTGTAAGACATTTTTCTCTGAACACTCCCCTACCTACTTACTTATGTACCTAAATAAAATATACCTAAACTAAAAGGACAAGTTTTCCGTCCTATGCTGCAGTTGACATGAAAATCGCAGTGTATTTCAATCGTACAGAAAATTATAAAGAATGTAGTATCCATTCTGTATTGTTTATCAGTTCATCACTTACCAACCTTGCAAAGGTATTGAGAAAACAATAAAAACTAAACCTATAACGATTTTTTTATTTTTCACCTTCCCTTTTTAGTAACTACTGTAGCTGCGCGTGTACTGGAGCTGCGCGTCATACTGAGGTCACGCAAATCCTGCATCGCGCAAGCAGAGTTTACCACGTAACTAGCATACCACTTCCCGACAACAATCGTTGGGCAGTATTTGAACATAGACTGATAGCTGAACATAGACCATTGTAAAACTAGCCGAAGGCAATAATGATTGGAGGGTGATCCTGCCTGCCATCTATTGACCGTCAGACCTAAGTTCAGTCGGATATAGAATGTGTAGACAGGAAGGAAGGGCCTTTAAGACTTAGGCTTCGTACACACCAGTCGCATTGCCGCCGATTGTGAGCCGGCTCACTATGAGCCCCATTAGAAGTCATATAATCGTATTTTTTTATTTTTTATTATGAGACAACATCCACACAAGGTCTTCAGATCCCGAACTAGGTAGAACCTTTACTACGGTAACCTGATGACTGATATACATATAAACACCCAGACACAGGTCAAACAAACATGTTCATGCACACAAATGTTTGACTTGTCTGAGGATCGAACCCGGGACCAGCGGCTAATCGCTACCAACTGCGCCAACCGGTCAGTCCGTATTGTCCGTTGGATGCAAACGAAAGGTTGAGTATGTACGCATGTCTAAGGACTAATAGCGAAATAGTTGTGATATTTGTGTAAGGGTACCTCATGTTTACCTTTGTGCAAAATGGCATCACAATCTGACCCGGCAATTTTGAGTTTTTATTTTTTAAATAATATACAGGGTTAAAGCCATTATAGCTACATGAAAACATTCTTAGAAGACTGTCCTTAACTTTATTTTACATTATGATCGGCGATTACTGATTTTGAAAAAAATAGTAGGTACGTAGTCAGCAAGAAAATGGGCATTTTATACTTTTTTATGCCAATCGATCCTGATTCACATAAGGATCAAAAAATCAATAGGCCCAACCGAGTGTAGACTTTTAGAGAACGAAATACGTCACAAATGGCAAAAACCTTTTCCCTAAAACTATTCGTAGTGATCCATCATTATTCACGATTTTTTGAACTTTCTTTTTATGTAACAGCATAGGTACGCTATGCTGTTACATAAAAAGAAAGTATTGTATAATACGTATATACAGCGTGGCGCTGCAATGGTGATCTTAATTTAACACACATATACGTTTTCACATGTGCGTTTCATGACAAATTTTTATTTCCATTAAACGTTATTATTTACAGATTTATTAAAGAATTTAGGAAATAGCATCTTAGAGCAACCTGTACTTAAAGAACCGTCGCGCAGCGGTCATTTGCCGGGGTCACGGATCATAACTTCGCATCAATGAAATTAAAACGAATAAGCAATACTATTAGGATGAAACAAATGCATAGAGTAGGCGAATTTAAGGAAATTTCCTTTGTTGGCGAGCAGCGCAGGCGACGCGCGCTCTCCCTTCCACCCACCCCCGCACCGAACTCGAATTCTTTTTTTGCTTTTCTAGTGCTCACAGAACACTATTACTCCTAGCGGAGCTAGTGCTAGTCGAACCCGTGTCCTTGACGCACTTTTTTACACTAGTGCGCATAATTACGTCGCGAAAAAGACTCTTAGCTATTGTTTTATTTATTTCTTTTTGTGTTATTAGGATAGTAATTAGATTATGGTATTGCGATAAAGACGCTTTGCTTTGTTTTCGTCTTCTTATCTAGTAGGTACGTTTACATCTCTTGCGATACGGACGCGTTTAGTTGTGCTATTAGTGCTTGTGTAAACTTGTGATCGTGATGGCAGTGATTAGTGATGACAGTTATTACTAATAGTAACAAGAGAGGGTGATATTATAAGTGTTTGTACCACTTGCGCCGCTCGGTTTCTTTGATAATATGCCTTCAAAGAATCGGACCGATCAAGAGTAGGTACACGACGCGATGCGCGGTTGCCAGTGCGCAAATCGACGCGTTGCCACATAATCCTAATTTCATGAATGAATTTATGCAAGGATGATCCCAATTTTAGTAGCTTTTTATTATTTAGTTTGTTTGAATTTTTTTTTTCAAGTTACTAATCCTTTTAACCTATACCTTTTTTTTATGATTAATGGGCACTAGCCCTACCCGTGTCTTAAATTAATGTCACCATTGTAGCGCCACGTTGTATAAAAATATAAGTATGTAAATAAAATATCAAAATAAAAATCTCATTGGTTTCTTTCAACTTTTTTGCGGTCGGTAATAGCGGTCAGTATCTTTAAACTAATAAAAGTGTCTATCCAAACTACTTTTTGAATCTCTATGTACGATTCTTACGAAATGTACATAATGGGGAACGTTATTTTTATTTTTGACTTTTGTTGTACTCAATTAAACCTCAGTAGGTCTGAAGAGTATTTTAATCCTTACACGAAACTGCATGAATTGGCACCACTAAACTAAAACCTAAGAATAGTATTTTTTTTTTTTTGCTGACTGTACCATATTTACAAAATCTGTGAATGGCGTTAGCAATTACTCAAACAGTTAGGGACAGCTTCCAACAAACGTTTTTCTGTAGGTGCAGCGGCTAAGGTAAGCCCCTGAAAATCTTGTTGATTCTAAAAGTACCTCTATTTTTCTCAAAATTAACAGTTTTTGATGCCCCTTTTACAAGAGTAGGTATAGATGAAGTATCCACACAAATATCAAAACCATATCGCTATTGGTCCATAGAACACTTCCCATACAAATTCACCCAGTCTCCTTTATAAAATTACCTACTGCTAAATAGAACAGTAACTATAATATTTTGCATAATATGTCGTAGGATAATTTGATACTTCGAATCTTCGCGGAAATCCTAGGGGTTTTGCGAAAACGCGGATAATTAGAATTTAGGTTAGGTTATGTTAGAACAGTGACCATTAGCGCGCGAAGGCGAGCGAGCGAAGCGAGCGTGCCGCGGCAGCGGCCGCCAAGCGCCAGATACCCTTCTATTGTTGTTGTATCATTTAGGTTAGGTTATGTTAGATCCTGACTTTGTCCAGTAAGATTTGATAATTTTTCGCCTATGTCTAATTATCCGCGTTTTCGCAAAACCCCTAGGATTTTCGCGAAGATTCGAAGTATCAAATTATCCTACGACACATACAACTCAACAGGGAGCTAACCACGACCTCTTATAGCAGGGCAGAAGTTGGACTGCCCTGCTTTTTTGTACTATGACATCTCATTAACAGCAGGGACCGAAAACCTTTATAAATTACGGTACAGGTATCGAAGAATTTTGGTTACTTCTACGACTTAAGGTTACCGCTATCTGGGTAACCAAGCAGGATAAATATGTTACCTCGATTTATGTTACCGTTTTAATACCGGTTACCTAAAAATTGCCTTGATTACGAGAAAAAAACAGAATATCGCAATGCCGACAATTTGTTGGCATTAAAAAATACTTTTTAAACATTATCAGTCAAATCGTCGTGCTGTGCTGTTTACGTTTATTTTGTTCGCCATTTTGCGGAGTATTTGAGTAAATGTAAAAAAAAAAGGAAATGAGTAAAGGTAAGATAATATTACATTGTAAATTGGTAGAACGCCATTTGATTATCTTGTAGCGGTATCTACATCGCCACATGCGAGGTGCGCGTCATATGATGTCACGCAAATCCTCCATCGCGCAAGCAGAGTTTACCGCGCGACTAACTTAAAGGTATACAACCTCCCGACAACAATCGTCGGGCAGTTGCCCACCAGACACGACACCCGTCTGGTCGGAGGATCCTCCCTTTACTATGGAGGGATGATTGAACTTTACACCCTGTTCCTGATGCCTCTATTATATTTTCCTCTCATCATAGAAATCAATTCGGTTATTTTGGTTTGCTTAATTTGCGGAGAAACGTACGCGCCCGTTTTTCTAATAGTGGGCTGCAATTTTTAGTAAACAAAGCTCGTAAACTTTTTTGCTGGCAATTTTTTTGAGAGCGCAAGAAGAGCGTAGATACCGGGCTCTGATACAAAGAGCGTCTCTGGTTGCCAGTTTGGTGAGGTGTCAAGGTATGCTGTGAACGGGCCGAGCTTGTTCCACGAGCATTTCCATCTATCCGGAACAACGCTATAAGCCTTTTTGACTTTCTTACAGCCCCAAGAGCAATGCAAACAGTATCAGTTTACAGTAAATATTGTTGTCCTTGGTGATGTATGCCCAACATTGTTTCTTTACTTATGTGGTTTGGCCAGAGGAAAATTGAAACGTTGCAAAGACATGACGCTCTCTTTATAGGTGCAAGGACAGTTGTCAAAAAACGAAAACTAAAAAGGTATATAAACAAGACATCGTAACAAAATAACATCGGTTTCTGTTTTCGTATTACCAGAGTCACACGTAATCGGTATGATTTATACAATAATTATACATGATTAGTAATTACGCGTGACTCCCAGATCTACGAAAACCGAAACTGATGTTATTTTGTTATAACGACGTCTTGTTTACATCTTTTTAGGTGTCGTAGATGGGTTTGAACTTTATTTTTTTATATACATGTACATAATTATTAGGTCCATATGATTCCACATATGAAATTGGCGTTTTGTATGGAAAAAACAAAGAGATTTAAAAAAAAAAAAAAAATTTTAACTATGTATCATTGTTATCTATGCACTTTCGCCATTTTATAGGTAGCTCATTGATTCCTTTGCTGAAAAAATTGTGGGAGCGAGAATCAATAAAAACTTTGAAGGTGGTTTTGACAGCCTCATCGGAATTAATTTATTTCCTTGCAAGAAGTTGTCCAAATTCCGGAAAAAGTGGTAATCTGTTGGAGCAAGGTCCGGGGAGTACGGTGGGTGTCGGTGACGTTCCAATCGCAGCTCCTCTAATTTAGCGACCGTCTGTTGTGCAGTGTGTGGTCTAGCGTTGTCCTGAAGCAGCAGTGGGCTAAAGCAATTGACTAGTCCCGGTTGTTTAACGGCTAGCTTTTCCATCATGGTTTGCAATTGTTGACAATACAGATCTGCTGTAATCGTCTGGCCAGATCTTAGGAAGCTGTAGTGGATGACACCGGCACTGGTCCACCAGACACTTACCAGTACCTTTTTCTGAGTCAACTTTCGCTTGGGGCAATATTTGGCCGGTTCTTCTGGGTTCAACCATTGGATGAGCGTTTCCGAGTATCGTACAGGATCCATTTTTCATCACAAGTAACGATACCTACGATTCTAAATCCCCTCGTTATTGTGACGGTTGAGTAATGTAATGCAGCACTCGACTCGTGTTTGCTGGTTTGCTTCACTCATATTCATGCAGTACCCATTTTTCGAGCTTTTTCACGTTTCCAATTTATTTCAAGTGAATTAAAATTGTTTCATCACTCACACCGAAGCCTGCCGCTAACTCTGACGTGGTTTGCGATGGATCTGCTTCCACGATCACTTTTAATTCGTCTTTATCAACTAGGGTCTCCGCCCGTCCACAGGGTTTGTTCTGTAGGTCAACATTAATTCCAGAACGAAATCAAAATCAAAAGTCATTTATTCAAACTGGGCTGAGAATCAGCACTTTTTGAACGTCAAAATCACATAAGACAGTCCCCTCAAAACGCCCGCCCTTCACCACTTCCTAGTGCTTTAGCTGAGAAGAAGAAGTGGCGCAACAAACTCCCCAGCAAGCAAGCGAACAGTTGGAACCAAAAACGTACCGTGGCCCCTTTATGTTCCGGGTCAGCGGTACCCCTTTCGGATGATCCCGCTTTCCCGGCAGGATTGGGCCCTAGTGGGCCCCCTCTTCGATGCTGACATCTCTTTGAGGCGCGCGTGGAACACGTACGCGCCGTCCGGCACGGGCCTGGTCCTGATCGGACGGTGAGCTACCCATTACTCACCGCCCGCAGGCCCGCGCCTACGGTGGCCGGGAGTCTTCACGCGGCTCCCGACGCCCGGAGCGTCCACCGCCGCGGCTTGGACGGGAGACTCTCTCCCTCTCCCGTCCCGCCACCTCCTTCGCTAGCATGACTGCCTCCCACTCCCCCTCTCCCCGGACCATGGCTTGAACCAGGGCCGGGTGTGAGAGGTCGCCGCCCCTGCCGATCGCCTCTACGAGGACACGGCGGTGCTCCGCCCATGCAGGGCAGGCCCCCACCGTATGCTCCACCGTGTCCTCGGGGCGATCATCGCAGTGGTGACACCCGGGCGTTTCCTCCCGTTTGATGATGTGCAGGAACCTCCCGAAACATCCGTGTCCGGTCAGGACCTGCGTCAGGCGGTAGGTGAGGACGCCGTGACGCCTCTCTAGCCACTCCTCAAAGAAGGGTCTTACCGCCGCTATCGTGGCGTGCCCTGCGCTGGGTTGCGACAGTCGCTCTTTCCATGCCGCCATGAGATCGCGCCGAAGGTCCGTCCGCTCCGCCGCGATTTGCCGCGGAAGCGGGGTTTCCCCCCGGCGTAGTGCCTCCGCGCGCCACTCTTACAGGCGCGCGAGGACAATCGCCTCCAGATCCCACGGCGGCAGTCCGGCAAGGAGGCTTGTCGCCTCGCCCGAGATCGTGCGGTAGCCCCGGATCAGCCTTACGGCTACCACCTTTTGGGGCGCGTTCAGATAGTGGGCGGCTCTCCGCCGCAGTGAACGCGCCCACACTGGGGCCCCATATGTAGCCATGGACCGCACGGCCCCCGCGTAAATTCTCCGGCAGGAGGGGTGTGGACCCCTCAGGTTGGGCAGGAGCCGCTGAAGGGCGGCCCCAGTCCGTTCCAGTTTGGGGGCCAAACGTCGGAAGTGCTCCACGAAGTTCCACCGGCTATCGAGCACGCACGAGTCCTAAGTACTTCATCGTGGACTCGACGCCGATGTGAACCCCTCCTACCGTTAGTTGGGATCCCGATGGTGGCCTGTTCCGGGGCCCATGGAAAGACATGGCCTCGGACTTGTGCAGAGTCACCTGGAGACCCAACTGCCGGATCCTCTCCACGACGATCGCAACCCCGCGCCGCTTGCGGAAGCCGAACTGACTATCCGCAAGATCCGGCCCCGTCCTCACCAGGTGCCCGACGAGGCGGCCTGCAATTACTCTCTCAAAGAGTTTGCCGACCTCGTCGAGCAGCACAATGGGCCGGTATGCGGACGGATAGTCCGCAGGGCGCCCTGGCTTCCGAATGAGGACCAGCTTCCCCGTCTTCCAACAGAGTGGGAACTGGCCTCTCTCCATACATGCGCTTAAGAGCGCCTCCAGTCGAGGCCCAAGAGCCGTCGAGGCCAGGACCCAGGCTTTCCCTGGCAGGGAAATGCGGTTCCTGGGGTGGTATTTTTGGCCTTCAGCCTACCTACCGCCACTCAGATCTACCCCGGTCACTTCAGGGGTGTCGTCGTCGTCCGCGTGGTTCGCTTCAGGCACCGCGAGCGGCGGAGCCATGGGCGAGGGAGTATGCTCCCCCCGTGAAGGGAACAAAGCGCTCACCACCTCCTCCACCAGCTGGGGGCGGAGACTCTGCGTTAGCGGGGGGGCCCAGATGCGGAGTTTATTCCGCACCATTTTGTAAGGGCGCCCCCATGGATCTCCGTTCAGAGTCTCCACCAACTCCTCGCGGGCCGTATATTTGGCACGCTGGACAGCGTCTTGGAGGGCGGTCTTCGCCGCTCTGTATCCCTCGTACAGCTCCGCCTCCGTTGCTTCCGCATCCGGAGGGCGGATGCGGAGCCTACGGTGCCTGGAGTACAGGTGTCGCACTTCGACGCATGCCTTGCGTAGCGTCTCCAGCTCCTGCGACCACCAGTACACCTGACGTCGGGCGCTTCCTGGACGGACTCGGGGCATTGCCACGTCGCAAATCTCGGACATGGCCTCCCGGAACCACTCCGCCTCATCGTCAATATCGGCAGGCCTGTCCGGTGATGACACCCAGGCCTGCACGATCGAGGCTTCCAGGAGGAGCTCCCGGTCCATCTGCTTCAGTGCCCACCGCGGACCACTCGGGGCCTGTTGGACCGGCGCGCTAGAGCTCTGGGCGGAGACGTCGAACCGGATATACCGGTGGTCGGAGTAGGTCTCCACCTCCTCCATGACGCGCCAGTCAATGACACGCTGTGACAGAGCGGGGCTGGCAAACGAGATGTCCACCACAGACTCACCCCGCATCCGCACACACGTGGGGACAGTACCCCGGTTTAGGACGACCAGGCCTGTCTCCAGAGCCCAGTCTTCCACCATCCTGCCCCGCACATCAGTGTAACGGGAACCCCAAGCCGGATTTTTGGCGTTGAAGTCCCCGAGCACTAGCACAGGGAAGCGATGGTACCCGGCAACGACGACACTTAACTCTGTTAAAGAGTTCTGGAACTCGGCGAGAGTTCGGCTCGGAGAGAAGTACACTCCCACTACTACTATCTCCCCGAACCGTGCTGCTACGCACCCCTGTCCCTTCGTGACACCTTCGAGGGATTGGGTGCCGGCGGCGGCCGACGAAATTATGGTCACTGAGCCGCTCCGGTCCTCAACCCAGTCATCCCTGGGCAGGACAAAATACGACTCAGCGACTACGGCAATGTTAATCGACCACTGCGCCATGCTCTGGAGCAACAGGTCCTGAGCGCATGCGCAGTGGTTGATGTTCGCCTGGAGGAGTCTTAATGGAGCCGTTACTCCTCCATTTCAGTCTCCTCCCGGGTGGCGGCAGTAGCGGCGGCGGCAACGGTGGCAATGGCACTGGCCGCGGTGATGGTGGTAGTGGCAACGGCGGCCGAGGGCCTGCCTCTCCTTCTGGTTCCGGTGGGTGGAGCGCAGGACTTACTGCCCGCCCGGTGATCGGCCGGCTTGCCAGCACCCGCACATGCTGCGCAGTGCGGCGCGGCTTCGCACGAGCCGGCCTTATGTCCGGGCTGACCGCAGCGGAAGCACAGAGTGCTGCGGTCCACCTCCGAGGTGCACTAGACGCCAACGTGGTGCCCCACATGGCATCGGAAGCACCTCAGAGGTCTGGGTTCCAGCAGTTTAACCTGCGCCGAAACCCAGCCCACCAGAAGCCTTCGGCCCTCCACAATCTTTTTGGCCGCCGTCACGGGGCAGCTTACCGTTACGGTTCGCATACCCGCGGGGTCCGGACGTATGGTGCCCGCCTTCACCTGGTCGGCCAGACACCCGCCCGTCATATTTATTATGCTTAGGGCCAAATATTCAATCGCTAGTCGATTTTTTGATGCCGCGTGTTGTCACAGTAACGTTGACGTAAAGTTTTCACTTTACGTCAATACAGCACGAGACTTAACGGCTTAAAATTGACTTAAAATTGAGTAGCGTTTTAATATTTGGGCATTAGGTGTAAGAGCTTGATAAAACTAAAATCCAAAATTAAATACCTATAATTTCTGTAACAAGTTTAATTTTCTTCCAAATGAGATCAACGTGAATAGTTTGACAAAATTGAAATACAAGGAAACTCTTTGACACACACACAGGCGATGTGCGCCCTTTGACTAATGCCGACGGCACGTGTTAGATAGAGGTAATTTAAATTCCGGTAACCGGTATTAATACTGGTTGTATTCAATTTAAGAATTAAGGTAACCTTTAATAATACCTGTAAAAAATATAAATGTTGTAACCGAAAAAATACCCCTATTGATGATACCGGTTTCGGTCCCTGATTAACAGGCCTGCCGCAGGCTTGTTGCGCTGACGTTTACGAAAACCGTTCACCTTTTTTTTTGTATAGACTTTTCATACCATTACGCGCTAATTGACAACTGCAAAACGACTATTGAACGGCTGTAACGTCAAAATAAACCATCTTGAAAAAGTTACTATTAGATAAGCTTTTTCAAAATTGTTTTGTAATTCGAGGTTCGAGGTAAACTGTTATGAGGACCCACCTAAATGTTTGTCGATTTGATGAGGTTGTGAAGTCGTTGTTAATAAAAAGATAACATACGTGCCTATACAACACTTTATTATTTCTCTAACCATTCGGACCCAGACTTAACAGGTTATTCGCCAGCAGAATTTAAAATGTCTGCAGCCACATTCGCTTGTTATGCTCCCATCCTTGGGTGGATTTGTTATACCCAACTGCAATTCCTCTATGATTACATAGGAACTCCCATAGTTCAAGCAGTTGGTTGGGTCATACTAAACACGACGATTCGTTCGTGTTTCACTAAGAATAAAACAACCACGTTAATTAAAATTAATCTGTTAGGCCACATTTTGTAAAGTAAGTACACCATTATGATATTTTCCTAAAGGTAAACAAACTTACGACATTGTGAAGAGGATATAATAAAAAATTGCAACGAAATATAAAGAACAACTTCCAACGACCTACTGACTGACAGTCCGGTCAGTCAGTAGGTCGTTGGAAGTTGTTCTTTGAGAACTGAGAAATCAGGAAATGGACAGGGAAATCCGTAGAGTTATGTAAAAATCTTGGATAAAATACAAACATTTATTTGGCGCCACCAACATAGTTGCATGATAATTATTTTGAACGTGTGTGGATATCCCATGGATATCCACACACGCTCAATATCACTTTGAATCTTTCAAATTATAAAGTGGTTTTGAAGGGAAAATTTAGCTTTTTGGTGCTTTTAGATAATGTATCAATGTAACTTGTTAACCATAATCATAGTTAAAATATGTATATACCCAAAAAAATAATATTTCTATTACCTATTTAAAAACAAAAACTGGTAAAGTGAAAATATAAATTACGTTTTTGAACGTTACTTATTAAAAAGACAATAACATTACAGCAGGCCACAGAAAATAAATTACCATTCAACTTCGTTCAATAGTCGTTCACCTGTAATACTGTCATAGTACGACTTTATAGCAATTCACTAGCAGGCGTAGACAGAGAATGCTATAGACACCTGCAAAGCGTGTCGCAGAAAGAGACAAAACAAAAATACGTCACACATTTAGGGTTACCGTGTGAGGAAAAATTTACCCCACAATTTAAAATGTTTATAAAAAAATTATTTTTCTCATAAATCGTTTTTAAATCAGAGTCCGTTCAAAATACATATTTGGGAACCTAGATATTCTGTAATACAATCGGAATAAATACACCCTAGCTACAGATTCCTAGATACAGGAATATATTTGATTTACAAATTATTTCGGTACTTATTACGTTTGCATGAACTACGCATGCTCCCTCAACCCCTTAAGAGCAGAAGAGAGTGACGATGGATGATGATGATGTGATTCTAAATACCTACATTTTCTTAGATGATAGTAGTATCTGGCTTTGTGAGTAAATAATACAACAAGTTTATTTTTAATTAGCTTTTATTGATTTTACACGTTATTGTCCTTAATTGTCCGTCAATAGCTTATTTCAATAAGTATATTATACAGGGTGGCCCAAAAGTCGTGGATCAAACGCAACTAGGGGTTAGGTGGGGTCATCAGCTGCAAAAAGTTGTTCTACGGGAGGTCCTTAAGGTCAACCCCTGCAGAGTATAATTTATTTTGAGTTTTTATGAGAAAATTGACTTTTTTTAACTAATTCTTATTGAAATTCGAAAAAATCTACATCCTGTATCTTTTTTATAATTTTCACTAGATTGGTACTGATGAGTACTTGCCTTAGACATGCTATTTATGGTTGTTTATTGGGTGTGTTGAAGATAATATTAAGTTTTACGAATTTTTTTTTCTCAAATCATAACTTTTGATTTACTTTGGACCCCACTGTGAAAAAAAAATACTCTACCGAAAAGTGACCCTGTGTTACAAGTTTTGGCGCATTTAATAGGGATTCCGAAAAGGTATTACACATGGCCATGAGTGGCTCTAATATCTTTCAAGGACGATTATTCGTAGCAAGGCCAAAGTTAATCCAAATCGTTTTCCGGACTACAGAGTCTTTATGCGCGTACATAATTCGTACATGGAGGGAGTCTTACCCGGTCAGCATGCTCCGAGAGCAGGCAGACCAGTGGGGCAATTTGAAAATGAAGATCAAGTGCTGAGAGAATTAAGATTGGATCCTAGTATAAGTCAACGCCAAATATCCCGTAATCTCGGGATTCCAAGATCGACGGTGCAACGTGTCATTAACAGAAACAAATTACACGCCTACCACCTGCAAAGGGTGCAAGCTTTGCTGCCCAGTGACTATGAACCCAGAGTGCGGTTTTGCAGAGAGATGCTAAGATACCACAGAGAGGATCCGCAGTTCTTCAACAAGGTTTTATGGACGGATGAGTCAACTTTTAGAAGAATGGGAGTATTCAATATCCACAATCTACATTTTTACTCCAGAGTAAACCCCCATATCATAAGAAATGATAGATTCCAGCATCTGTTTGGTATTAACATGTGGGCTGGTATAATTGGCCAGCAGTTGGTGCTGCATGAAATGCCAGCAAGGCTGAATGGTGCTCAGTATTTAAATTTTTTGCAAAATAATTTAAACCATATCCTTAACGAAGCTGAAGTTCCAGAAGAAAGAATAGCAGAAATGTGGCTGCAACATGATGGCGCCCCGCCTCACTACGCTCGAGCAGTTAGAGATCATTTGAACGAGCGCTTCCCCAACCGGTGGATTGGTCGAGGCGGACATATTGCGTGGCCACTCCGGTCGCCCGATTTAAATCCATACAGGAATTTTGAGCATTTATTGTAAAATGTTTTGCTTAATAAAACAATTATTTCACAATCGTTGTCTTGTTTTTTCGTCCTAGAAAGATATTAGAGCCACTCATGGCCATGTGTAATACCTTTTCGGAATCCCTATTAAATGCGCCAAAACTTGTAATACAGGGTCACTTTTCGGTAGAGTATTTTTTTTTTCACAGTGGGGTCCAAAGTAAATGAAAAGTTATGATTTGAGAAAAAAAAAATCGTAAAACTTAATATTATCTTCAACACACCCAATAAACAACCATAAATAGCATGTCTAAGGCAAGTACTCATCAGTACCAATCTAGTGAAAATTATAAAAAAGATACAGGATGTAGATTTTTTCGAATTTCAATAAGAATTAGTTAAAAAAAGTCAATTTTCTCATAAAAACTCAAAATAAATTATACTCTGCAGGGGTTGACCTTAAGGACCTCCCGTAGAACAACTTTTTGCAGCTGATGACCCCACCTAACCCCTAGTTGCGTTTGATCCACGACTTTTGGGCCACCCTGTAGTAATTTGTAAATACAAATACTTGTACTTAGAAAGTATTATAATATACTGTACTTACAAGAATGAATTATTTTCAATTTCCATATTCGTTTCTTCATGTAAACTGATGGAGGAAGATGACGGAATTCAGGCCTTTGATTCCTAAAAAAAAATATTATCTTTAAGACGTTAATACAAAATAGATGTAAGATGTTGTTTACGGAAAAAGATATTTTAAATTCTTGATCGATATTTTGAATCGCGTTCAGAGTTTAAGGTAAGCCTGTCTCAGTCATTTATTGCACATAAAATGTACAAAATAATAGTTCGCAACAGATAATTGTATATAACAGTTTTAAAAACACGGAACATATATAAAAAAAAACATATAAAACCTGTATCGAAACTTAATATGTTATTAACTGAATATTTAGCAGAATAGGTACTGTATTCGGTAATATCAGTGTTAGTTTCTTCTTTTTATTTATTATTAAAATGTCTGCTGCAAATTTTTGATGACGGTTTTGGTGTCCAATCTGTTCGTCCTGTAGCTACGATCCAATTCCGACGTAAATTATCATATTCAGGAAAACTGCAACAAGCCATTAATCTTTCAGATATACAATTAACTAGCTGCGCCCCGCGATTTTACCCGCATGTGTCTCGGTTCCGTGAGAATATTGCAATAAAAAGTATCCTATGTCCTAACCCAAGTAATTTACCGATGTGCCAAATTTCATCCAAATCCGTTAAACCGTTTTAGCGGGAAAGCGTAACAAACAAACCAACAAATAAACTCAATTTCGTATTTACATATAATATTAGTTATGATTAGGATACACACTACAGAATACATATTTCCCATAAAAGTGGGTAATAATTTATGGAAAATTGGCAACACCAAAATCCTTAGGTTAGAATTTAATAATGTTAATTTTGTGCTTTTTTATCGATGAATTTACGTCTAGGGTACATTATTCACAATGTATGAACACAGTAAAATGTTATTGATAGCCTAGTTACGTACTGACAAAAAGTGCTATACTTACGAATGAAAGGACAAGTCTGGCATTTTCGTTCCACCTATCACTTTTACACCTTAGATCGCTACACCGCACCATGTTTTTTTATTTAGTGGTTGAAATATTAAGGCTAAATTGTTCACAACATAAAATAACATAAATTACTAAACTTAAAGCACATAAAACTAAATTTTTTATGAAGACGATAACTATCTGTCAAACTTTGTTTAGCAAAGTAGGTACTATGCTAAAACCGTGTCAAAACAGTGGCACGCCCCGTGAAACAAAAAATCTCATCGTTCTGTCTCATTCCTTTACACGACATCGGCGTAACTTGCTCTTTTTCTTGTGTGAATGCGACAAAACACATCAATTTGTCTATAGCATTCTCTGTCTACGCTAGCAGGCATATCTTCTTTGCAGTCTTTTAACTGACTGGAAATTGAATGTTTTCTTAGAAGCTCATAGTAAGCCCCCAGGCCAAGTTATTTTTTTTTCTCGACCTTTTTTCTGCGAACCATAATGAATCTTAAGTTTGGAGTACGATCATGGAATAAATATGTACTATATAGATTTATTGAAGGTCTTTGTTGGAGGTGATTTTCCCATTTTCCCGACATTTTTCGCGCTTTCCGATCCACTGTGTGCTATTAGTTGCCAGAGTAAAAACATAAAAGTATTTTATTGAGATATTGCTAGTTGGTAGCCCTGTTGACTGTCAAATGAAAATAATGAAATGAAATGTCAAAATTATTATAATTTCGCATCATGGCGACCCAATGTTTGATTTTTGTTTGATAAATGTTGTCTTGTGAATTTTGTTATGACTGAAAACAGTTAAGTCTAATTAGTTATTGCAATGACGAGCTTAATAGATAAAATTGAACAATTAATCAAAAGGGAGAAGACGACTCCCGAACGTAAAAAAGATGATTCCAAAAAGTCGTCAAGTGAGATTCTTTCAGAACTATTCAGTGCTTTTAACGCGGATCCTCCTAAAATAGAGGAAGTTATTTCAAAGAAATCTAAGAAAAGTAAGAAGAAACATAAGAAAGAAAAGAAGAAACGTAGCCGGAGCACTAGCAGTGCCAGCTCGGAGGGTAGCGAATACTCCCACAAGCGAAAGAAACGAAAAAAAAGTAAGTCTAAAAAACGTTCTAGAGAGAGCCGGTCGCCGTCATACCCGTACCCGTTGACGCCAGTTCGAGTTAAACCTGAAAATGACCATGTGAAAATAAAAAATGAGAAAGAAATAAAATTGGAAAACGTGAAAACCAAAGAGGTTAAGGTTGAAAAAGACATAAAAAAGGTTGTGCCTGTAAAAAATGTGGATAACTCTTTATCACCTCCACACCCCATTCCCTTGCCACCAGACTGTAAAAAAGCGACCATTGACTTGAGGCAAAAACTAGATAGTAAGAAAGCTGAAGCTAAAGCTGATGTAAGCAATGCAGACAATGAAAAATCTAAGGGTAAAATTCAAATAAAGAATCTTAAATTCAGTGCAGTATTTGAGGAAGCTGTGAAACAGGCAGAAGAAGAGGCTAGAAAGAAAGCAGAGAAGTATGAAGAAGGGGAATATACCGACTCCTCCAGTAGTACTGAGAAAGAAATTGTATGTAACTCAGATTTCCCTAAAACCTCTGATCCTGGAGGACTCAAGAAACAAGCTGAAGATGAAATGAAAATGTAAGTTTAGCCTTTCTTTATTTTTATCTTGATCTTTCTGTAACTTTTGGACAGTACTCCAAACCACAAAATTGTTTAAATGAGGTAAATGTAAATGTCTCATATTCTAAACCATTTTCAACAAGCTTTTGTTAGCTTCACTTCACATGTAACTTACAATGTAATAAAATCCTGGAAGTCAATTTTGTCAGTTATAAACAATTAAAATTAAAAATACTTTCCACACTATTGCTTGTTAGATTAGGCAAAAGACCTCGGATAACAATTTGAGATTCATCTTTTTCATCATCACTGCCCATGTCTGAATTCATTTGGGGCAGTAGGTAAAACTTTTTCTATGTGTTATACTAATAATATATATGTTATTTTATTAGTAGTGACTTATTGGAGGATGCTAGAATTGCTGCAAAGAAAAGCAAAAAGACTGAAATCTCAACAAAAACGCCACGAAAGGAACGAAGCAAATCTCCCAAGAGGTATTTTTTCTTTTTGATAAATATTATTATTAACCGCTCTTGTTTCTTATTGTATTGTAAATTGGGTAGAAAATTATCAAATAATGTAGTCCCTGCTGTGCTTTTCATTAAGTAATAGGTGCTAGGGCTTAAGTTTGCATAGTACAAATTGTTAAGTAATAGACTCATTGTTGAACAGCCTTGTAAATAAATAAATAACTGATAAAAGTATTCAGAATCAGTTAGATATTTGCTTGGAACATCCATAATAGAAATCATTTATTTGCTAATAATGTAAGTGTATAGATGATAATTGTAATTTTTATAAATAGTCTTGATACATCTTACATGCAAAATTTTCAAATAATAGAATTTAATTAATATTATTAGAACAACATTATAACTCTTTTCCAATTTGGTTTTTAGTGAAAATAGTAGGTAAGTGAGTCTACACATAAAAGAATCTAAATGATAAATGATTTTATTTCTGTCGGTTGGTACAAACACTTTTATGTGTGAAACATATATTTTTTTTAAACTAGATGAGGCCGGCGTTTCTCTATCCGACTACTCACACAATGCAATAATAGTTATATAGAATATATCAAAAATATTACAATATACCATAACAATAACAAATTCAGCATAATGTTCCATGTCAGTTTACTGTCAATAGGTACTCCTAAGAATTTTGTTGCCACTGAGGTGGAGTCTATGATCTGGCTGTATCCCCTGGTAATATAGATGGGCAATCCACCCACCCGGGTTTAAACCAGGTGTTTTGGAGTTAAAACCCGATATCCACCCAAATTTTGGGTGTAAATGATTTTTGTATAAAAAGATAACTTTACATAGACAATAACCGCACGGAAGAAACGTAAACCCCAAAAAATTGGCTGAAATCGACGGAATATTGAAGAAAAAAATATTTTTTCATTTAATTGATAGCTCTCATTAAGTTGGTCTATAAAAGTCTCTATTATATTTTCGTCTTCATTTTATTCATCTCATTGAATGTTCTCATTATTAAGTTTGTTTAAGATTCCAGTTGTAACAAATATATGAAATATTTGCAGCTCTTTCCGTTTAAAGTCGATTTCTTTTGTTATTATTTCCTTTCCACCACACAATGGGCTCAAGGCTACCCACTGAATTCTACACTCGAGAGCAATGAATCCGGGTCACTTAAAGAATGTTAAAAATCTCGGAAACTAAAAATGATAGGTTAATGCAATAAATTGTATTTAATAGACAATGTAATACTCCTTAAATGAAAGTAAAAAAAAATACATTTTATTAACACAAAATTACATAAAGAAAAAAACTGCTGATCTCTCCTTAAAACAAAAATAGGAAACATGAAATTTTTTAACTTTATTACGATTTTCTTGAATTTTAATACTTCGTATTGCCTCCTCGTGCTTCCATTACTGCGTTTACGCGGTTTGGCATGCTGTACACCAAGTTCCTTATACGATTTTGGGGAATATTCTCCCATTCCTCTGTGAGAGCAATTTTGAGCTCACGAAGCGTGATTGGGGGAGGGTTTCGTTGTTTTACGCATCTGCCTAGCTCGTCCCAAGCATGCTCGATCGGGTTGATATCCGGGCTGCGCGCTGGCCACTCCATACGAGTAATGTTCATCTCTTGAAGGTAGTCATTCACAATCCTACCTGTATGAGGTCGGGCATTGTCATGCATAAATATAGCATCCTCACCTAAATTGACCATAAATGGACCAACGTGATCATTGAGGATTTCTTCCACATATCTTACGCTAGTTAAAGAGCCGTTTTCTATGATCACCAGCTCTGTGCGACTTTCAGAAGAAATTCCGGCCCACACAAGTACAGACCCACCACCGTAGGCTACTTTTTCTTCGATGCATGCTTGCTTGAATCTTTCCCCTGGTCTTCGATACACTCTGTGTCTTCCATCGTGCTTGTAGAGCATAAATTTTGATTCGTCGGAGAACATAACTTTTGACCAATCTTCAATACTCCAATTTACGTGGCTCTGGGCCACTTATCTTAGTCTTGAAATACGATGCCCACGCTCCAGTTTAGGGCCGTTTGCAGGTCTAAGGGGTTTTAAGTTAGATTCAGCAAGCCGACGTCTTACTGTCCATGCACTTGGGTTACTTCCTCCGAGGCGTCGAAACTGATTGGTGAGTTCAGTTCCTGTGAGAAAGCGATTTCGAAGCATGGTGTTCACCAAGTATCGGTCTTCTCGTGCTGTGGTACACCTGGTTCTGCCCGTTCCTGGTCTGCGTAGGTTAGAACCAGTTTCTTCGTAACGTCGGAGAACTCTTTGTACTGTTGACAGCGACACACCGACAGTCCTGGCTGTATCGCGCTGACTCCGGCCGGTTTCCAGCATTGTAAGTATTCTGGTGCATTCTTCAGGCGTAAGCGACATAATTTCAGCTTGAATAATGAATATAGAGCACTATCAACATGGTTTATGTACCCACATAAATGACAGATTACAAACAAAAGCAAAACCAAATGCTGTAATTTCGTAGTTCCATCTTCGAAAGTGGCCCTTTTTCAAATTTGATTTTTTTATGATATAACTTTACAATAACTAAGAAGTTTTAATACCTTCATTTAAGGAGTATTACATTGTCTATTAAATACAATTTATTGCATTAACCTAGCATTTTCAGTTTCCGAGATTTTTAGGATTCTTTAAGTGACCCGGATTCATTGCTCTCGAGTGTATATAAATTGTCTAGCCCAAAAGTTTTCTTTAGGTTTACGCGGGGGTCGTGTGGTCCATTGCCCTTTACGGGGCAACGGTGTGGGTGCGTTCCTTGAGGCGGCGGCCAGCCCACCGGTTGAACGCGTCCCAAAGGATCATGGCCACCCGGCTGGTCCGGGGATACCTTACGGTCTCCAGTGAGGCGGCGAGCCTCCTTGCCGGATTACCGCCATGGGATCTGGAGGCAAAAGTCGTCGCGCACATATGGGAGTGGCGCGAGGAGCCGAAACGCCGGGGCGTAACTCCGCTGCCGCGAGAAATCACTGCACAGCGGACAGAGCTCCGGCGGGATCTCATTGCGGCATGGAGAGTGCGACTGTGGCAACCAAGTGCTGGGCACGCCACTATTACGGCGATAAGTCCCCTCTTTGAGGAGTGGCTAGAGAGGCGCCACGGCGTCCTCACCTTCCGCCTAACGCAGGTCCTCACCGGACGCGGTTGCTTCGGGAGGGTCCTGTTCCGGATAAGGCGGGAGGAAACGCCCGGGTGGCACCATAGTGTGGATCGCCCGGAGGACACGGTGGAGGTCTGCCCGGCTTGGGCGGAGCACTGCTGTGTCGTCGTGGAGGCGGTTGGCGGTGCCGTTCTCTCGCGTCCGACCCTGGTCCAGGCCATGGTACGGAGCCAGAGGGCATGGAAAGCTGTCACCTCCTTCTGCGAAGCAGTAATGTTCGCGAAGGAGGAGGTGGAACACGTGAGGGAGAGGCAAAATTCGCGCCCTCACGACCTTAGTAGCCGCAGGAGACGCCCTGGGCGTCGGGAATCCCAGGCCGATTCCTGACCACCGTAGGCGCGGGCTTGCGGATGGCGAGCAATGGGTAGCTCGCCGTCCGGTAAGGACCAGGCCTGGGTCGACGACGCGTTGTGTTCCACTTGCGCCTCAGCAAGAGATGTCAGCAACAATAACGGGGTCCGCTAGGGCCGATGCCTGCCAGGGTTGCGGGAAAGTCCGAAAAGGTTACCGTGGCCCCTGGCACAGGCAACTGAAGAAACACGAGTGGGTTTTAGTCAGTAAGAGTCTGACATGCCCTCCCGCTCCGCCTAGAGCGGGAGAAGTTATTTGATGATTTCCCACCCTTTGTAACAAGCCAGTTCGGCCCTTACATTACGTAAACTTAGTTGCTGGCCTAAATCGTGTATGAACTCCATAGCCTGAAGTTCTTCCTCTTCGAGTCAGTTCAACACCCTGAGCTGCAGGGTCCACCATATATGCTGCCAAGTGACTTGGTCTAATGGACATTATGCGCCTTTCAGTGACTGATGTCAAAATTTCGTGTTCGCCTTCTTCGTTCAACATTGAAATACACTCGGCGTCACTTAAATCGCACCTCGTTAAAAATTCCCTTCAAACTAATTTTAGCCCTATTAATCAACGGTAGACATATGACTATAAAGCATCATTGGATAGGGAATTTATTTAAATTTCAGAATAAATCAATAGATATGGTTTTTGTTTACCAGGGAATAAAAAAAGCAAGCTAATGCAAATGTTAAAAAGTAAAATTTTATTTGTTCATCAAAAAACAACAAATTCCTTAAAAACAACTTAAAACCTAGTGTTACCCCCCCTAGCCCTGATGACTGCTTCTATGCGTTCTCTCATGGACCTAATTAATGTGACTACAGTCTCTTGAGGAATATTGTCCCATTCTGCAACAACGGCATCTTGGAGGTATTGGAGAGTGGTAGGGGCAGGATTACGTGCCCGTACTCGCCGTTTCAGTTCATCCCAAAGGTGCTCAATAGGGTTCAGGTCTGGACTTCGCGCCGGCCAGCGCATAACAGGGATCCCATCTTCTTGCAGTAATGCGGTGTGACAGCGGGCGTTATCGTGCATTAACGTGAACCCACTGCCAACAAAACCCGCATAAGGGACAACCTGCTCCTCTAAGATCTCTGTTATGTACCGAGGAGCAGCGACTCTTGCCCGCGAGCACTTCCAGTCCGAGAAACACACACAAGGTTTGTTTTGCCGTCGATTGACATGCCGCCCCAGAAAATGCACGAGCCACCCCTTTATTCCACTGTCTCTTGAATACAGGCTTGTGCAAATCGTTCCCCTTGCCTCATGTACACTCTTCTACGCTTGTCGTTGCAGAAAAGACACATCCTCGTCTCATCCGAGAAGAGCACAGCCCTCCATTGGTCTATTGTCCAATCCACATGGTCACGGGCAAATTGCAACCGGTCTCTACTATGCTGTGCAGTCAATTTTGGCCCTGTAGCAGCCCTGTGTGCTGCAATTTTCTTCTCCCGCATTTTTCTAACCGTGGAGACGCTCACAGAAGTTCTGCGAGCTGATCGCAGTTGTTGTTGCAGCTCAACAGCATTGGAGAACCGATTACGTAAAGACGTCGAAATAATGAAGCGATCGTCTCTTTCGGATGTGCACGATTGTCTTCCAGATCCACGTCTACGGATAAAGCCACCAGTCTCTTGGAAGCGTTGGAACACTCGTCGAACGGAAAAACGACTCAAGTTCAGTTGCCGAGCAACATCACATTGTCGCATCCCTGATTGCAGTAGTGCAATGACTTGAGCGGCTTCATCTGCAGTGGTATCCATCGTCTGGGGTGTTTTTCTTCCTGTAGCTGTTCACGTGTGTTCTCTACAAAGGTTGGATAGCGAATGACCCACATTCTTCGTTGGAAGTCGCTGCGCCCCCGCAAGGGGGCGCGGCGAGCGGTGACGGGGCATCGCCCCCCGGCCGCGGATGCGTCACGGTGGCCCGTAAATACGGGCCCCTCATCTTATGTGCCATACTATAGGCCTGTAGAAGTTTGAGCGCGCGCATAGTTACGCGCGCCCATGTGAGTGATTGCTATTATGTTTCTGTAGGCGCGCCACGGCGCTGTTTCACAGCGCCGCTATCTTCACGACACCTCGGCGGTCTGTCCCCGCCAGGTGAGACCCCTAGTTACCTAGGGGAGGCCCGGCGAGAGACGACCAGCGACGAAGGTGCCGACTCGACGCTCCTACAGATAAGGTGTGTGGCCCCCGCCCCCCCGCTTCCAGAGCTAGCCGGTTACGGTTGGGACTAGAGAGCCGTCGTGAGAGTGTGAGCGGTATTGTACTGTGTAACACCGCTCAGTGTCTACGTGAATCGCCGCCCGCGCCGCGCATTCACGTGTGTGTTTAGGCGCCTGTATAGAGGTGGGTGTCTGTATTTCGTTTACGTAACGTGCCTATATTAACCTAGCACACGCTACGCAACGGATGTATGTAGTGTTGTGGAGTTCAGTTGTTTCGAGTAAGCCGCGTGTAACCTGGATGCGGCTTACTCGGGAGTCAGTCCGGTGCGATGGGGTCGTCGTCCGCTACCAGGTCGCGGGGTAGGGGTCTCGCGTCAGGGGGGCGCGTATGCCAAGGCGCTATCTGCTTGACATGGGGCCAAGCAGATGCGTCGGCACGCGCGAACATCCCTTTCGCGAGGCGCCGCACATACTCATCCAGGCTCTCAATCCCGAGATCCCTCTGGATGATATCGTTCCTCACGAAGCGAGGGGCGTTCAATATCGTCCGCAGCGCAAGACTTTGTTGCGCGCGGAGCAGCTTCTTGGTCGTCTCGCTCGTGAGGGCGAACCATGCCGGGGCGGCGTACGTCAAGATTGGGCGTATGTACAATTTGTACACGCCCAACTTGACGCGCGCCGGGATGCGGGACGAGAGCACTGGTCGAAGGAGGTTGCGGGCGACCCTACCTTGCGTAGCGACCTTGCGGACGTGTGTCCCCATCGATAGCCGACGGTCGATAGTCACACCCAGGTACTTGGCCCGGGGCGACCATCCGACGTCGGCTCCTTGTAGTTTCAAGGGTGGCGGGAGAGGCGCGGATCCGGTGATCAACGCCTGCGTCTTACCCACGTTCACCGACAGCCGCCATTTAGACAACCATCCGGGAAGCAGGTCTAGGGCGCGCTGCATTTTGACGGCCGCGTACTTCGCGTTAAGCGAGGTGGTAATGTACGCGGCGTCGTCAGCGTACAGCGCGAGCGTCGCGTCCGGGGTTGTGGGGATGTCGTCGGTGTACCGTGAGTAACACGCCGGCGATACGCAGCTGCCTTGCGGCACGCCAGCCATCACCGGTCGGGCGCCGGATAGCGCCCCGTCGACCACCACCCTGAAAGTCCTGTGGGACAGAAAAGAAGAGACCACCCTGACAACGCGACGGGGCGCGTCGGACGTGGCCAACTTGTGTACGAGGCCTTCGTGCCATACACGGTCGAAGGCCTTCTCCATGTCGAGGAATACTGCCACCGAGTACTCCTTCTTGTTCATCGCAGCTGCGAGAAGGTGGAGTACCCTCGACAGCTGGAGCGTCGTGCTATGCTCCGACCGAAACCCGAATTGTTCCGGTCTTGGTGCTATATGCGGTAGGAGATGTCGCAGCAGGAGTGCTTCGAACACCTTGGAGACTGTCGACAACAGAGTGATCGGCCGATAGCTCTCCGGCTTCAGGATGTTTTTCCCCGCCTTGGGCAGCATGACAACGCGCCCTTCCTTCCACGAGGCGGGAAAGGTCCCGGTGCGCAGTGCCGCCGTAAACAGGCGCGCCAGCGCCGCTACCATACGGTGCGGCAGGTGGCGCAGCGCTGACCCACATTTAACCCGGGTCGCCCGTTTTATACCCTTGTAGGTGCAGTTACTGGCCGCTGTAATGCGTATTTTGACCACATTTTTTTTAACGTTACGTGCTGTTTAGATCTGTTGTGTTTAGGAATTCTAACTGTTGTCAATTTAAAGGTCGTTAAACGTAATTTATTTTGATACCAATATTAATTGGGTCGAATGTATTCGTTGATGGCGGGACATGCTTGTAACTTATTTTCGGAGAGGTGCGATTTTTGTGACGCCGCGCGAGTGTATAAGACAATGCGAAACGTATTTTAGCCGGTAAATCTTTAAATGTAATATATATTTTATGGATACTGAACTGATCTCCCTCCAAGTTAAATATGCGTTCAGTAACAGGTTCCAGAATACTTACTTATACATTCATATGTCTTCCTCCAGAAATCGTCATTTAAAATTATATTTTTAATATCCCTTGCACTCTTAGAGAACATTTTTTTTTAACTTCACCAATGTAATTTCGTCAAATCAAGTAAACACCCAATTTTCTGGGTGTTTATGGGTGCTTACGGGTGTTTACCAAAGCACCGGGTTTTAACCCGGTGGATTGCCCATCTATACCTGGTGAAACAGCATGATTTTCGTTTTTATAAGTTTATAACTGGATTATTTTTACTAAGCCAATTGATTCTTGTATTTATAGTACTATTTAATTATTTTTCGTATGTCGCTTTATCGACGCATTCAATTATGGCTGTGCTGTCGTCCGCAAATAATGTCACTGGTTGATGAATTTGACGAGGTGTCATGAATGTCAATTAGAAGTGTCTTTAACTTATACATTTGTGACAAAAACTTTGTACCATATAGATTTCTGACTTCTGTATGATGTCTTTAGTTGCCAGTTCTGTAATACATCTTACATTCAAACGACCCTGCACCTTCCATACTTGAAAAATAGGCTAATATTAACACTTATTAATTAAACAGATCAGGTAGTAAATCCAGGCGCTCAACATCAGCCTCAAGGAAGAACCACCACCGCTCAAGTTCTAAGACGCGTCACAGTAGCCGCACACGTCACAGGTCGACCTCGAGGTCTCGGAGAAGGTCAAGGTCACGCTCAAGACGGAGGTCGTCAAGATCACGGTCGCGCCATCGGGGGTTAAGACGTCTGTCACCCAGGCATGCAGGAAGAGGAAGAAGATCTAGGTATGTAGAAAACTTACTGAGGGTTGCTACATACATGTTTGGGTCGAGTCGAAAGTCGAAAATCGAATAATAAAATATAATTATATGTTCGAGAAAAAAGCAGCTTGGCTTACTTCGAGTTGTGCAGAGCTGACCTGAAAAATAGTGCAGCCGAACGAAGTTTGCCGATCGGCACGAGTCGGATGAAAGCCGAATATGTGTAGTAATTGCTTCGGGTCGGCTTAGTTGTTCAACAAATACTGCCGAATTGAATGTACCTCTGACACATGTAATGTAAACTAGTTACATAATATTATGAAATATTATGTTAGAGCACTGATAACTAAACTATACATCTGATATACATGCTTAATACTAAGAAGTAATATTATGGTCTCCAACTAGGTTATGTAGTTTTAAATTTGAAAAGTTGGTATCAAGTTGTTGTGCATCATAGTAGTTGCATACAAGACTATCTACACCCATGATATAAAAGATTCTGAAACCATAGTACAGTGTTGTAAGAACCCTATTTAAATTATAAGTTTTATTTTATTTTATTAGTAGCTGTTGTGGTGAAACGCGCGTGCATGACAACATTCTTTTTTTGAAAATCATAAGGATACCACGAATTGAGTAGTGAGAATGTGGCTGTTTGTAAGGAAGGGATTGAGGTGCTTAATGAAATTTAGTACAAAATTATAACATTTGTTTGGATGATAATTTATGGTTATTAGGACACTGGTTGTTTTAATGTTGGCAATAAGCTAACTGTTTCAGAAACTTTTATAGAGGATTTATAGCATGGGTGTAGATAAAATTATTTAGTCACACATGAACCACAATAACTTAATCACAAACTAAGGCTATTTAAACCTTGCATTTTTAAATTAAATTTTGCATAAATTATTGTGATTGATTATTTTCATTGTCTATTTCGATAATCTGCTACAATCTTTTCAATGTTTTTATCGTAAAATCTGAAAATTTCAATACATATACTTAGTAATCAGTTTTCGCCGTGAAGATCGTAATGTTCGGAATTTAGAGTTCATACAATACCTATATTTGAGTAATAGAAAAATAAAATACAAACAACAATACAACAAACACAAACAAACAAACAACAATACAATAACAAACACAATATTCCTTACAAATATAAATAATAAATTCGTTAATAAATCATACATATCAGGGCCGTTCGTTCTCCGGGCCTTCACAGTTCGGTGCCTCCTCAGGAGCAGGAAAAGATTGCTTGCATCCTGGCATACATTTAGTATGAACTTGATCGCAAATGACTATAATCTGGCCTGGGAAGCCCTGATTGTGCCAAAGCATACTCTGATGCCCCGGCTCAGAATGATAAGGATTAACTATAACTGTCGTATATTTTCCAGGTCCTCAACCGGTGTAAAACTCGCAGACAGTGAGAAGAAGCGACTACTGGAAGTGGCCAGAAGGAATGCTATCAACATGCTTAAGAATGGAGCGGTGCCCGCGGGAGCGGCTGCGCTGCCGCCTCACACTAGGAACCAAGTCATGGCTGCCATACAGTCTGGAGGTTAGTTAATAATAATAATAAAACTCATACTTAGCCCAATATGTGAAAAGAGTGTCCGGTGTCCCGTGTCCGTGTCCGGTGAGGACCTGCGTCAGGCGGTAAGTGAGGACGCCGTGACGCCTCTCTAGCCACTCCTCAAAGAGGGGTCTTACCGCCGCGGCTATCGTGGCGTGCCCTGCGCTGGGTTGCGACAGTCGCTCTTTCCATGCCGCCATGAGATCGCGCCGGAGGTCCGTCCGCTCCGCCGCGATTTGCCGCGGAAGCGGGGTTTCCCCCCGGCGTAGTGCCTCCGCGCGCCACTCATACAGGCGCGCGAGGACTATCGCCTCCAGATCCCACGGCGGCAGTCCGGCAAGGAGGCTTGCCGCCTCGCCCGAGATCGTGCGGTAGCCCCGGATCAGCCTTACGGCTACCACCTTTTGGGGCGCGTTCAGATAGTGGGCGGCTCTCCGCCGCAGTGAACGCGCCCACACCGGGGCCCCATATGTAGCCATGGACCGCACGACCCCCGCGTAAAGCCTCCGGCAGGAGGCGTTTGGACCCCTCAGGTTGGGCAGGAGCCGCTTGAGGGCGGCCTCAGTCCGTTCCAGTTTGGGGGCCAAACGTCGGAAGTGCTCCTCGAAGTTCCACCGGCTATCGAGCACGAGTCCTAAGTACTTCATCGTGGACTCGACGCCGATGTGAACCCCTCCTGCCGTTAGTTGGGATCCCGATGGTGGCCTGTTCCGGGGCCCATGGAAAGACATGGCCTCGGACTTGTGCAAAGCCACCTCGAGACCCAACTGCCGGATCCTCTCCACGACTATCGCAACCCCGCGTGTCATCGCGTCGGCCGCCGCCTGATGCGACCTCCCCTGCGCCAGGACCAGCGTGTCGTCAGCGTAGCACACCACGCTGACGCCATCAGGGAGGTCGGCCCGCAGCACCCAGTCGTAACCGATGTCCCACAGGAGCGGCCCTAGAACCGATCCCTGTGGGACACCGCACGACATCTCTCGCCGGTTCCACTCCCCATCGCGACCGGGGTAGATGACGGCTCTGTCCGTCAGATATGCCTCGACTATTCGACGGAGGTAGGTTGGCACCCGGTGATACCGGAGTGCCTCCCCAATGCAACTCCAGGGCAGGGTGTTAAATGCGTTGGCGATGTCGAGTGACACCGCCACGACAACCCCGCCCCGAGACACCGCGTCCCCCGTCGTGAGGGCTCTAACGCGCATGATGGCGTCCACCGTCGAGCGCCCCTTGCGGAAGCCGAACTGACTATCCGCAAGATCCGGCCCCGTCCTCACCAGGTGCCCGACGAGGCGGCCTGCAATTACTCTCTCAAAGAGCTTGCCGACCTCGTCGAGCAGCACAATGGGCCGGTATGCGGACGGAGAGTCCGCAGGGCGCCCTGGCTTCCGAATGAGGACCAGCTTCCCCGTCTTCCAACAGAGTGGAAACTGGCCTCTCTCCATACATGCGCTTAAGAGCGCCTCCAGTCGAGGCCCAAGAGCCGTCGAGGCCAGGACCCAGGCTTTCCCTGGCAGGCCGTCGGGTCCTAGGGCGGTATTTTTGGCCTTCAGCCTACCTACCGCCACTCTCAGATCTACCCCGGTCACTTCAGGGGTGTCGTCGTCGTCCGCGTGGTCCGCTTCAGGCACCGCGAGCGGCGGAGCCATGGGCGGGGGAGTATGCTCCCCCCGTGAAGGGAACAGAGCGCTTACCACCTCCTCCACCAGCTGGGGGCGGAGACTCTGCGTCAGCGGGGGGGCCCAGGTGCGGAGTTTATTCCGCACCATTTTGTAAGGGCGCCCCCATGGATCTCCGTTCAGAGTCTCCAACAACTCCTCGCGGGCCGTATATTTGGCCCGCTGGACAGCCTCTTGGAGGGCGGTCTTCGCCGCTCTGTATCCCTCGTACAGCTCCGCCTCCGTCGCTTCCGCATCCGGAGGGCGGATGCGGAGCCTACGGTGCCTGGAGTACAGGTGTCGCACTGCGACGCACGCCTTGCGTAGCGTCTCCAGCTCCTGCGACCACCAGTACACCTGACGTCGGGCGCTTCCTGGACGGACTCGGGGCATTGCCACGTCGCAAATCTCGGACATGGCCTCCCGGAACCACTCCGCCTCATCGTCAATATCGGCAGGCCTGTCCGGTGATGACACCCAGGCCTGCACGATCGAGGCTTCCAGGAGGAGCTCCCGGTCCATTTGCTTCAGCGCCCACCGCGGACCACTCGGGGCCTGTTGGACCGGCGCGCTAGAGGTCTGGGCGGAGACGTCGAACCGGATATACCGGTGGTCGGAGTAGGTCTCCACCTCCTCCATGACGCGCCAGTCAATGACACGCTGTGACAGAGCGGGGCTGGCAAACGAGATGTCCACCACAGACTCACCCCGCATCCGCACACACCTGGGGACAGAACCCCGGTTTAGGACGACCAGGCCTGTCTCCAGAGCCCAGTCCTCCACCATCATGCCCCGCACATCAGTGTAACGGGAACCCCAAGCCGGATTTTAGGCGTTGAAGTCCCCGAGCACTAGCACGGGGAAGCGATGGTACCCGGCGACGACGACACTTAACTCTGTTAAAGAGTTCTGGAACTCGGCGAGAGTTCGGCTCGGAGAGAAGTACACTCCCACTACTACTATCTCCCCGAACCGTGCTGCTACGCACCCCTGTCCCTTCGTGACACCTTCGAGGGATGGGGTGCCGGCGGCGGCCGACGAAATTATGGCCACTGAGCCGCTCAGGTCTTCAACCCAGTCATCCCTGGGCAGGACAAAATACGGCTCAGCGACCACGGCAATGTTAATCGACCACTGCGCCATGCTCTGGAGCAACAGGTCCTGAGCGCAGGCGCAGTGGTTGATGTTCGCCTGGAGGAGTCTCAATGGAGCCGTTACTCCTCCATTTCAGTCTCGTCCCGGGTGGCGGCAGTGGCGGCGGCGGCAACAGTGGCAGTGGCACTGGCCGCGGTGACGGTGGTAATGGCAACGGCGGCGGAGGGCCTGCCTCTCCTCCTGGTTCCGGCGGGTGGAGCGCAGGACTTACTGCCCGCCCGGTGATCGGCCGGCTTGCCAGCACCCGCACATGCTGCGCAGTGCGGCGCGGCTTCGCACGAGCCGGCCTTATGTCCGGGCTCACCGCAGCGGAAGCACAGAGTGCTGCGGTCCACCTCCGAGGTGCACTGGACGCCAACGTGGTGCCCCACATGGCATCGGAAGCACCTCAGAGGTCTGGGTTCCAGCAGTTTAACCTGCGCCGAAACCCAGCCCACCAGAAGCCTTCGGCCCTCCACAATCTTTTTGGCCGCCGTCACGGGGCAGCTTACAGTTACGGTTCGCATACCCGCGGGGTCCGGACGTATGGTGCCCGCCTTCACCTGGTCGGCCAGACACCCGCCCGTCCTGACGACGGCGGCCACCACCTCTCCCTCCGTTACGGAGTCATCCAGGCCCAAGACTCGCATGTCTGCGCACTTGACGGGCCTGGAGACTCGAGCCTCGTCCGCATTGAGGGACGCCCTTAGCTTCTCAGCTAGGGCGTCAGCGGTGGGGCCACTCGTCACACCGGGGATCTCCAGCATGCGGGCGCCAGTTGCGGTCACCCTGTGCCGGAGGCCCTCGGTGATCCCCAGCTCCTGGAGGTCCACCGTCTCCCTAGCCTTGGTGAGCACGTCACGGTACGTCACGCCCCTCTTAACCGCGTCCGGCTGTAGCGTGATCACTACAGCCACGGTACTTGTATAACACTTTATTCTATAATCAGATTTTGAACATCTGTGTCTGAACTAGATATAAAATGTCTGTATTTCAGACATCAGCTTCCACTGTTGTAGGCGACACTTAGCATATAAAGTTTGACCTCCACACACGTTTCAACAAAGATATAATAAAGAAAAAAAACGTGTGCGGTCGGGGGACCCCCGTCAGGAACGAAGATCCTTACGCGATACTCGCTTGCACACACACTCTTAAATAATGGAAAAGAGACAGAGACAGAGGAAGTCGCATGGAGGGAGCATAACGGTATTTCCTCACGTGACGATTTCTGCCAGTCAACTCTTGCCACAAGCCGCGTTAAGGAACTTCGTTCCGAAAAATAAGTGACAAATGTACCAGAGTTGTGTCACATCTAGTAGATATAATTATAGAACTTCAATCTAGAAGAAATCTCAAAGTTCTTGATCAACACGATCAATAACGACGTGGTTCCAAAACAGTTCAAGTAATTCGTGTGCAAGTGTTACATGTCTTAATGACGTAGCAGACAGCATAGATCTTTTTACATGTTCTCTGAGGGAGTTCACAAAAACCACGATGTACATAATATGTTATGGTAAATAATGAAACTGTAATTATGGCCACACTATTGAATTAGGAGATTCCTGTAATGACAGTGGTGGGGAGTTAATAAATAAATAAATGTCTCGGTCCGACAAATATCTGAGATTGACTGTCTTTTCTTTTGAATGGAAGACATATTTTATAGTTTAAAGGTCAAAACGCAAATGGTCACGACTGCCAATGGTATTTCCACATTATTAATGCCATTATTAGAACAAAACTTTAGAATTGGTTTATACTTGCTTTTATAACTACTTGGGGAAACTTCACAAACGTGTTAAGTCGTTAACGTTGTCTAATAACAATTTCTCATGATTTCTTTACCAAACAAAAATCATTTTCACAGGTAAATCAGTAGACGAGTTGACAGACTTCTGCAAACATTTATCAAAGAAGGAGGCCCTGGGTGAGCTGTCTTCTGTCTCTTCAAATGACGATGATATGAGCGAGAACGAAGATACACTCGCTTTCCACCATCCCTTCCTCGTCAAAGAGAAAGCACCTATTGTTATGAATATAAGGGTGAGTTTTCCTTAACATGTTTTATACAGTTGACAAAAAAACATTACATTTTTGTATTATTAAGTCAGACCGCTTGCGTTTAATCGCAGTGCATGCTAAGTACTGCGAATAAACGCAAGCGGTTTGAAACCGCAGAAAAATTTAACGTATAGCTTTCTATACAAGGGCACGCACTAGCGGTTTTTTTCAGTGGTTGATTATAAAAACGAAATTGCTACATTTGGCTAACGATTCGATAAATCGCGATCTTTTTGTATTCCATAGTAATAATATGGTGGTGCCCGCACAGCGGTTAACCACACTCGGTTTCTGGTGATATCGCCTTACAAAATGGAGTGTCTTCGTGTTGTAGATACTGGCCCACAGCTTGTAATAAGTTATCAAAGTAATTACTTATCGGGACGCTCTCGTACGTCGTTGTACATTTTGCAAAAGTATCCTTTCAAATGTATCCAGTGCCTGTTGGTGGCGGAGTTGTTTACGTTTTCTAATTTATTAAACCAAAGCCAAAACACACGTTGCTCGCTAGAAATCCATGGCGGTACAGAAAAATAAAATCGAGTAAACGCCAGCTGCAGTGCGTGTTTGTACGCGGTTTGGCGTTATCCGCTATTTCAAAACCGCCTGCGTTTAATCGCGTTGCGTGCTAAGCCTGCTCGTACTATGCATGTTTCATGAATGCCAAATTGTATGAAATGAAAAATTCATGCCAAATAAATGTTTTTCTTTCTGTACACTATGACCTTAAGATAACGTAAATGTAACGAATGTAATCACGTTAATCAACGTGCGATTCATCACGCCAATTATTCATGAAAATTAATGAGACTCATAATAGTCATAATGCAATAGGCAGTCGAACGGAAAATACGTTATTACGGAAGATTTGTGTACTATTATTTCAACAATACTCCATGTAAACCACGTTTTATTTTTCATTTTGTACTGCATATTTTTGTGTGTGATTGTACCTTAGCATCAAATATGGTGCGCTTTGTTATATTAATTATGCAGCATTGGCAACTAGAATCTACTTTTTGTAAGTGCTAGTAAGTAGGTTTACGTGATGTTATTATAAATCTTAAGTTAGAACAGGAAAGAATTGAAATCTGCAAAATCGAATACAATAGCTAATAAAGACATCCATGTATGAACTTCAAACTCTTTATTGCGAACTAAGTGTACAGAATTTTGAAGATGTTAACAATCGGTTGATTCTTAGAACTTAGTTGCCTGTTAAGGCATTGCAATTTAAATAATAATAATAATTTATTTCATAAGCCTAATACAATAAGGAGAGAAAAAAGGGTTTACAATGCAATTATGTCCTGCTGATCAGAAGGTCTAAGTAGCAAAATGTCCAACAGCGCGAAACGTCTAATGAGCAGTAAGTCTAATTAGCAAAATGTCCATGTAGCAAAACGTCCAACTAGCAGATGGTCTGTATAGCAGAACGTCTATTTAGCAAAAACTCAGATTCTCAAAATGTGACACTTACAGATTTTCTAAAATTATTAGTGTCTCGTTTGTCTATTTTTGCCTCAACTAAATTTTGTAGATATTCAAATTCGGAACTGTTCATTCTTATAAAATCTTTTAAGCAACCATCAATGCCCAAATCCTTGAGATAGTCTGTGGCACTATATTTTCCTCTAGCTTTTAGCGTTTGGCGCATCCAATAAGAGCGCTTTTTCTTCTTTTTTAAACAAAAAATGAAAGCTATTCCAATGAGCAATTCCTCTTCCATTTTCGTATAGACGCTCTCAGAACGCAAACAAACTGCGAGCCAATACCAGATTTAAATGTTATAAAATGTTAGTAAACATTTTCTATTAGTACACTAAACCGAGGAACTGTTACATGTTATAAGTGCTCCTACAGGAGCACTTATAACATGTAACAGTTCCTAACAAAATGTAACAATTGACAACATGTGTGAGTAAATGTTTTTATGTTAGAAAATGTTTACAAACATTTTCTAACGGCAATGTGGGAGCACCATATCAATCAAAATATGCACCCGTGCTATTGATGCATCTGTGCCAGCGCAGTGGTAATTTTTCAATGCCCTTCTTGAAGAATTCAGATGTACAGGAGCCAACAAACTTTTCAAAGGTATTTTGTACTGCCTCTCGGGTATTGAATTTTTTCCCTGCCAAGTAGTTGTCAAATTAGTAGCTACATACTTTAAAGATAAGATGAGATAATTTATTTGCGTAAAATATGGTACCTATACATAGGTGTTATTATGCATATGAGTCTCATATGCATAATATTTTACGCAAATAAATTATCTCATCTTATCTTTAAAGTATGTAGCTACTAATTTGACAACTACTTGGCAGGGAAATAATTCAATACCCGAGTATGAGATCATACATGTTTTGCTTAAAAATTAAAGCATGCAAACTTCAACGAATAAACGAATTTTACTTTACAAACATTATAATCTTAAATGTTCAAAAAAATCCTTAATATTATAGAAATTATTTTCATTCAACCATTTATATAATTTATTTTTTTAATAACCTAAAATTTAATATTTTTAATACATTAGGTAATTTATTATAGACACGTACACACATAGCCAGATCGATAGCGGAAATTTCAACTGTAGTAAAGGACAAAACACGACTTTTCAGTAGAGACAAAAATGTTTACGATTCATCCCAAATTGTAAAAAAAATCGAGCTAGAGCTGTTGAAAATCCAGGTCATAAGGGGCTTTTTTTATTAGGATTATTTTAAATATAGCAATTGAAAGAGCTCGCGACGCTGATTCCAAATATATTTATAACTCTTCGCTAAAACGTCCTTTACGACAATTGAAATTTCCGGTATCGAAATCTTGCTAACCTAGGGAGCTCATCTAGTACCAGTCTGTATAGATCACGGCGACTTCGACAGCTTATTTCCTCATTTAATCATTTTCAGTACCTTTAAACCTGTGACCATTATGTTCCAGGGAGGAGCCCCATTGCCCACAAAGACGAATTCCCTGCCAGTAGCTAATAAGGAAGAGCTAAGACTTCAGTTCCCTGTGTCTTCGGGCTCGCAACATAGAGAGAAGTCGGAATGGGTGCCCGTCTCACCGCCTAAGAAAGATATGGTAATATTGTATATGTTTTATTTATTAATAGCTTTTTCCCGCGGCCTGGCCCGCGTTGTTGTCGGAAAATATCCCACAGGAACGTATTAACCGGATTAAAAGCACCCTAGAGAAATAATTCCGAGTAAAATCATCAATACAGTCCTTTATATTCATATAATCCTATTGAATGACAATTTCATACAATATCAATCAACAGGATTATATGAACTAAGGGCTGATTTTACAATAGTCAGATAACTTTTATCTGAAGAATAAATCTGACAGTTTGACATATTTTCTATACAAAATCTGTTAAACCACAATATTCATTCCTCAGATAAAAGTTATGAGACTATTGAAAAATCAGCCCTTAGAGGGTTGTATTGATGATTTCAATGATTATAATTATGAAAGACATCCGCTCATGAAGGCGAATTCCCGTATTTGAAAACGTTCAAAAATACCAATGTTTCTAACTGTATAACCTTTACAGCAAGTCGCAAAAGTTAACTCGAGCAGCACTAAAACAAAATCAAGTACCTCTGCGACTTCTACAGCTAACTCATGCACAGAAATTGCCAAGTAAGTGTATACTTTCACTCTATGAGAATAAGAAATTTAATAACTTTTTGTAATTTAAAGAATAACTATGACTAAATATGACTTTCTGTTTTAGAATATCGGAAAGATCTTCAAGTCCACCTGCTTATATGAAAAGCTTTACGACGGGAAGCCGTAAGTGTCACAGAATAGATACTTCTAGTTAGATTCTATGTGATTAAAATAAAATCGGAATTGCCCTCGGCGCCATATTGTGACATTTGAGCTCATATTGCTTCACTCTGAGCATTTTTCCAGTTTGGTGAGCGTAGCTCAAACGCTACATACATAATATACGCTGCTCTAGCGTAGCGACCCATGATTGTATCGAAAATACACGTACAACTCTACAAGGTTATTTAGGCGCGCACCCAAAATCGGAACTAACTTCGCCATCTTGTTTGGTCAATATATAATTATTTCTGTAACAATTTCACGAATGTTTACCAACAATCCTGCCAATATCATTACAACGCTACAGTTTTTGACGCTGCCTCGTTCATATCTTAGGCAGTAGTCAGTTATACCTTTAGGCAGCTAAAGGTGAACGTCCACCGGTCCTCACCGGCCGCAACGCACACACGGCAGGCAACGGATTTTGGTTTGCTTTGTATGAATTCATATAGCACTGCGTCCACTATCGGTACCGCGCGCACCGAGCGCTCGGTTCGTTTCTTCCCCTACAAACAAACCAAAAACGCATACGTGCGTTGCGGCCGTTGCGGACCAGACGTTCAGCGTTAAGCTATTGTTTCCAGGAAGATCAGCGGCCGCCACATAACTTCCACAGTGACGGCTGTCATGAAAATGATAGCAGCGGGGTTTGATTTTACGGTGTCAAAAAACGCTTACTAGGAAAACACATCAACTTGCTTTCATAAAATAATAACGTAACTTAACATAACGTGACGTCATTCGCTGGTAAATTGCGGACACTATGTGGCGGCCACCGCTCTTCTAGGAAACCGTTTACCCCTTTATGAAATAAAGACATGATGTTATAACTTTTTAGAGCTAAACTCCGTGCCAGTGATTCCTGCGTTGCCGGCACCGGGACCGCAAGCTTATCCCCCAGGTGTTGATGCCCAGAAGATGGTGCAAATTGTCAGTACTAAACTCTATTTACAATAATTCATTCGCTTAACTAAAGATAATTGAAAAGCATACCAAACTTGACTGCAACATATTATATGTACCCCAAATTGGGGTGAGGGCAGGAAGATGATGGTCCCACTCTCTTAATAATTAGGATTCACAATCAATGACGGAATTCGTAAATGAACAGTTCATCCTCATTTCTTTGATTAAATAACTTTATGTTGCCAGTTTTACTCGGATTAATATTACGATAATATGGTAATTCTCTTGCAGCAAGATGTAGCGACACTGGTGTCTGCGAAGCTGTCTATAATTCGGAAGGAGCAAGAGGAGACTGAACTTTATACTACACATGGAGTAAGTTACGTTTTTCACAAGCTTTGAATAACGCAGGAGAATTTACTAGAATATAGAAGCGTAGAGTAGATTTACCTCCTTACTAATAAAGTCGTATAGTGTCTGTATAGTTACACACCGATTTCTCTCTTTCAGTCATCAGTAATTTGACTTTCGAAAGAAGAAGACAAAGAGTTGTGTAACTATACAGACACTATACGACGTTTATTAGTAATACCCTAAGAGTGGGAGTGTTTTTTGATGAATTTCTAGCAGGAAAGATATTATAATTATAAATCTACCATAACGCAAGCATGCACCAACCTTTTTGAAAAAAATATTTTATTATTTTTTTATCTGAGTGCTCGTTTTTTCAAATTTTCGTCTTGTGTAACAATAAAATTGTTTTTCTAAATATGATATCATATCATTAATTATTTTTCTACATTATGATATCTATAATTCGTGCAGACATTTAGCATCATGTTTAATAATATAACAACAAAGCATCACGCCTGTAAACCCCGAAGAGTAAGGCAGAGTTGTACCTATAGTACACGACATTTCGCCAGTTATGATTAAGTCCTACGTTATAGGGGGCAGCGTGTTGCAATCAAACGGGCAAAAATCCAGCATCCGAGCTGCTACTGAGGCAAAGCCCAATAACACTGCGCGACCTGGGAATACGAACCCAGTACCTCATGCCTCATGCTCAGCTACTAGCGCTTGCAACCACTAGACCAACGTTAATATTATACAGGGTGGATTTTTGAGATGGGGCAGTAAGGGCAGCAGCTACCTTAACCGTTGTAGCTACAGAAAATCAGTCTTAGGAGACTGTCCTTAATTTTTTTTTGTTAAATTTGATCGGCGTTTACAGGTTTTGAAAAAATAATACATTTAGCAGGAAAGTAGGTATTTTCACAAATACTGAGGTTTGAGTACTAGAAAAATCGTAAAAATCTTTTTCCGTAAAATTTGTAGGGAATGAGACTCCAACTTACTTTTATTACCATCGATAAACTGGCCGCTACAATAAAGGCTAATCCAAAAATAAACACCCACTTCGCTAGCGACATCTCTAGAAGAAATCTCTGGGTACGTTTCTACAAGACGTGATAAATTGAAATCACCATTACACACAATTTTTTTCTTGAACGAACCGCCTTCTGCGATTTTCTTTACAAGATTTGTAATAACCTTTCTGGGTGATACTCGACGTATCGAGTAATTGGTCCTGTATCACTCCAAAGCAAAGGATTTTTATTATTAAAAAAATACGCTTCTAACAAGTCTAGACATTCTAAATTAAATGCGGTAATTTTTGTCACAGAGTTTCAGAAATATAAGCAACCAGGCCAAACTATTTAGATTATCTATTCAAAGCCAACGTATTCGTTCGAAATTCGGTGTTTATATTTTTTGTTTGTTTTCGGTAAGTCTTCATTGTAGCGTCTATTCATCAAAAAAAAGTAAGCTGTAATCTCATTTCCTACGAAATGTATGGGAAAGATCTTGCGATTTCTGACTATTCTAGTACTCAAACCTCAGTTGGCCCGATAGAGGTTGTTAATCCTTAAATGAAACTGGATCGACTGGCATTAAAAAAGTTTTTTTGAAAATTACCCATTTGCCTGCTGACTGTACATTTTTTTGCTAAATCATTGAAAACAAATCAAAATTTCTGAAAAAGTTTAGGACAGTCTCTTAAGGCCATTTTCCTGTAGCTACAACGGTTAAAGTAGCCGCCCTTAATGCCCCCTCTCAAAAATCCAGCCTGTTTACAGCAATATGTGTAACAAATGGGGGTTCATTTTTTTATTATGAATAATGCTACAATACCTGCCTATGAGTTTCCCCCTGCTGGGCAATGGCCTATTCTCTTTCAGAGGTGGCATTGATCACCATATTTGCTCAAGACTAGTTGGCAATTTCAGACTTAACACTATAATTCCAGGTTTCCTCGTGAAGTTTTTCTTCACCAATGTCATAATGTCCAAGATAAAACATCATCATCTGTCTAAGCTTTTTGCCAACTATGTTGGTTAGACTGGAAGCTCGCCTTCCAGTCTAACCGGATGGAACTGAATACCAGTATTTTACCTGCCTATCTGACCTCCACAACCCAGTTACTGGGTAAGACTGGGTGTCAGACTTAAGGCTCCCACAAACAGGCGCGACGCAACGCTCGTAGAACAATATCAATGCAAACTTGATGAAAATTTTGTTCTACATACAAGATTCGTGTCGAACCTTTTCGGGCTTCTGACGGCCCGTAACGACTATCAGAGATCTACAAAGGCCAGCCGGGACCCACGGCAAAACGTGCTTTCCGAGGCACGGAAGGGTCTCGATATGTAATGGTGGATGGGTTCCACGGACCGACCTCGACCTTCGATCGACCCGTACCGCTGTTATTATTTAGCCATGAAACTCGGAAATTATATATAAATTTTAAAAGTCATATTGCATTGGCATGAGAGGTGGGTCCTTAACAGCATTCGTGCCCTGGGATGGTTGTCTCAACCACATTGAAGAGAACGACGAAGTACTAGTGGCAGGCTTCGGTCGTAAGGGTCACGCTGTTGGTGACATTCCCAGAGTCAGGTTTAAGGTCGTGAAGGTGGCCAATGTCTCCCTCCTAGCCTTATACAAAGAAAAGAAGGAAAGGCCACGTTCGTAAGCCTGACTTTCACTGTGATAAGTGACCTGCTGCTGCAAAGCTGTGTTGTTTATTAACCACTGGGCCATCACGACACAAATTGCAATTTTTTATTTAGCTTTTTATTAATTTTGCCATTTTATTTAATAACCTTATTTTCCTAATGTAGGTAATGTTTTCACAGTTCGGTTGGTCAGCGGGGTCGGTGAGTGAATCATCTCTGGGTCAGTTCACCGGCTCAACGGGTGCACAAATATTGACGCCAAGGGAACTAGCTAGCGGCACACAAGCTTGGGCTAAAAAGGTACACATTATATACTTCAGAATTATGTGGAATATATATCTTATTGCTGCCTTTTATATGACTTCAGTGAAATTGTTCTTTCATTTTTACAAATTAATTTGGATAGAATTTTAAAACTATGAATTGCGTACAGACTCAATACAAAATTTAAAAAATCTGCTCATTTATAACGCGTTTTTCGTAGACCCAATTCTGATGTCGTTTGGTTGTAAAAAAAACCTTGGCGTAGGTTTAAAATTCTCAAAAATATTTTTGTAACAATCTATATATATTATCGTGAAATGATGGGCCTTTTTTTGTAACAGAATGATTAATGATCTTATTTCTGCAAGTAGGTTTGTACAAACACTTTTACACGCCAATCATATTTGAAAACTAGATGAGGTCGGCGTTTCCTAGATTGCGTAATTAGATTTAGAATTATTGAGAAAAGGGTCGTTATTTTGTGGCGTGTGATTATGAAAGAACAATACGCTTGTATGGGCGAACCATAAAATATGCGTTAAAGTATCAAACGAAACCGAGAATAGTGCTCAGCTGTCCTATTGTGTGCTATGTATTGTGTTTAATCTTGTTTATCATATTATTAATTATAATACGTATCTATCTCTTGAGCTTTATGGGATATCTTTATAGTAGCTTTATTTTGAAGGATATTTCCAAAAACATTACCTACCTCATCTAGATACTAGATTTATAAAATAGTCTATTCAAATTAAATATTATGTAAGTAAGTAGTAGATGCAACACACTGAAATAAAATCAGCGAGCAATTAATTGATTTAAAAAAACGAGCAGTCTGAGCATTACAATATCTACTGAAAGCTGTTAAGTACGGCGGTTGATTATTAATTAGTTAACGGGTAAAAAATAGCATACCACTTGAATTTATATTAATATTGTAAAGAAGGCATTATTGAAGCCTGTAAAAATGTTTAACACAGAATAGTGAAAAAATTGAATGACCATTGTGTTCCATATTTGCAGATTGAATCATTTGAAGAACTACTCCGTATAATGTATTGTCTGTTATCGCTTACGCAAGTCTATGATATGAAATCTTCGTATCTAAGGCCGTGTCGCCTGAAATAAATGGATTATTATGATTGGTTTAACAACACTATTCCATAGCGATTAGATTAGTGAAATGACTATAACAAAATTGAACCATACAGCCTACCAATACTGACAGTCAGTGAGCCAACGGTTTCGTTCAATACTTTAATAGTGTGGCAATAAATTTTCTTTCAGCTGATTGCTTCACCGGTCGGGATCGCCGGTCCCAGCGCGTTCTACCGTGCGGTCAGAACTTATAATACTTGTTGTATTATACTTTCTGACCATTTTTATTATTACTGTGATGGTTGCAACAACTTATTTTTTATTGTTAATCACTCTTTTGGTAAACATAGCAATATTGTAGCACAGTTTTTACTTGTACGTAATTTATGTATATGAACTAAAGCTTTGAAAACGCTTACCTTTCTGGTATTTTAATACGCAAAGTCCGCTGAAATTGGAGCTTCTGACTAAAACTGATGCCAGAAACTGGTAAATATTTTTTTGTATGATTCAAAACATGCTGGGAAATTCTGAAGGGTTTTCGAGTCTGCAGTAAATTATTCTAAATCTTCGATTTTATATGTCATTATATTTTGCCTTATATTTTCTATGATATTTGTACCCTGCGAGTAATTATATCTATTTTACTGCCTAACTTGTAAAAAAGCAATTAGTATCTTTAACGTATAACCTCACACAACTTTGAAAGCAAATTGTATCTACTCTATCTAGAATATTGCATCACATTATTATCAAGTCTCAAATAGCAAATATTTTATTGTTATGAACACTTTAAACTATTATATTTAATGTGTAACCTCACTATGTATTATTCGGATTATTTGTTGCTGCAACCGTCACGTTCGTTACATTCCTTGTTTGTGTAACGAGGGAACTTTGTAGTTCGCTCGTAACACCGCACTGTTCTTCTAATGTGATGGTAATTTTCATGCCACTCCCATTTGGCATGTCAATCATCATTACCAAAGATTGCGTACAGATATTCAGTTTTCCCCTTGGTTATGACTGACTTATTTATTTTTCAAGTTATCCTTTTGTTACATTATTTTTATTTTTCACAATGGAAACAATATGTTTACATATAGCGTAAAAAAATGCGGACAGTAAAATTCTAAAAAACAGACATACCATCTTTTATAGTTTTTGTATATTTATTTCTTATTTCATTTAAAAAAAATATGATCAAATTCATCCACACATTTTTTTTTTTGTCTTTGAATGTATTTTTGGGGTGCGGATTTTTTTGTGAACGTAATTTATGTAGACCCAAAGGATAAAAAACAAACTATATTTTAGTCAGTCTCCAAAAGCTAAAGGCTATCGATTCTTTGAGCTATCTTCGAATGTTCGAAAACAGCTTAAACCTAAACATTTGTGCAAAGCTATGTGCGAAGTTTTGCACAATGTACAAACTTAACAAATATCCACGTGAAATATTTTCTAATGCATTTACAAATGTTCCAACACATTTGTGTTATTTGACATTTGCGAATGCATGGGTTTGCCTACCCTGGATTATACAGCGTTGGATGGCTCAAAGAAAAGTATGGCCGAAATGGGGAATTCATGAATATTTGTTGCAGCTTTTAAGTGATAAGGAGTTGCGTGCACTTCGATGTCTACGATGATAGGTGCTAACCTTACAATTTATTCAAAGAGGTAAGTATAATGCGGGAAGGGGTGCAATGTTACTCAAACAAAAATGAACTTTATTTGATGTGCATACTGAGTGGATAATCGCAAAGTGATATAAAAACTACTTGTAGTTTCAGAATATGGATTTAATTGAGCAAGTTTTAAAACTGTTTGAACTGCTGATTATTTTCAGCCAAAACTTTTTTATCCTGGTATTTCGAGACTTCTCATTCTACATTTTCTTCCAAACGGAAATTCACTTTTCCCAGAAATACCAAAAATGGATTACATTCCCTACATAATAAAAATAAAACTTTCAATAATGAGCCAAAAATTTATACAAATCACCAATGTCAATACATTCTCTAACTCGATCTACTGTGTGTAGGACCAACTAGTGCGAGCTGCGCCCGTTGAAGGGGGCATGGGCATGCACTTGCTTCAGAAAATGGGCTGGACGCCCGGCCAAGGTTTGGGTAAGGAAGGCACTGGGACGCTCCAGCCATTACTCCTGGAAGTCAAGCTAGACACCAGAGGTCTACAGGCCAAGGAAGAGGTCAGTAGCAGTAGACGCAGTAGAGGTGTAAGTAACATATTTTTTTTTTCTTTTTTTGGATTTGTTTTTTTTATGTAAGTACTTTTTATTGGGTTTATTTTGAAACCTTATCCTTGTAATATTTTGTTATTTCGTTAGTCCTCACAAGTTCCTTTTATGGTTCAACCAGACCGCGGTAAATCGATGTCGATCAACTGCGGCCGGGTTGCATTTGTTATTTGCTATTTGAATCCTTTAAAACATTAACTTTTCCTTAACAGATGAAAACTCAGCGGCCCGGTCGCATCCGCGGCCCCGCACCGCTTATCGCCGGCGGGAAGCACCCAGTATCATTACTAGGAGAATACTGTTCCAAACAGAAACTAGGGCCGCCAGAATATAACCTATGTTTCGAATGCGGCCCGGATCACAAAAAGAACTTCCTGTTCAAGGTCTGCGTACGTTGATATTTTTTTATTGTTTTTTTTTATTTTATAAGTTTACGTTCACAAACACGTTCATAAAGACATTCACAATCTCATCTCCGCGACCATCCCTAAAAGAGAAGCGCCAGGTTGCCCGCGAAATTCAGATTTTCTTCCGTTTTTTTGCAATTTGCAGATCAGTGTCAGGTTGTATGTTGAACAAAATATGATTCGCGACCGTAACAAGTCTGTATTTACAGAATTATAATCATCAACACAACACTCGGTAAGTTCATATAATCCTATTGATTGATATTTTATGAAATTGTCCCCTCCTGATCAGAAGGTCTAAGTAGCAAAATGTCCAACAGCGCGAAACGTCTAATGAGCAGTAAGTCTAATTAGCAAAATGTCCATGTAGCAAAACGTCCAACTAGCAGATGGTCTGTATAGCAGAACGTCTATTTAGCAAAAAGACGTTTTTAAAATGTGTACACTCATGAAGTCATGATAGAAAGTAAAAGTCATTTGTAAATTACAGTAAATTTATTTGTTAAAAAAATATTGATAATGTTAAAAAGCTAGTAGCCGCTTAAATATTATTAGGATACGAGGCGCACAAATTCCCCTGCATTTATTCCCCTAATATCCTTTTGATATGGCCAAGGTTTATCAAAAAATCAAAGGGACTAACTTTTTGGCCCTCAAGCTTTTGCAGCTCTCTTTTGTATTTGGCATTAAACATTATATCGATCTTTCTTCTTTTATTTCATTCAAATAACATATTCTTGTATTTGCGATCTTGCCAAAGCGCTTCTTTTCTAAGAGCTTTGAGTAATAGTAGCAGGGTTGGCTTTGATTTTATATTCGTGTTTAGCCGCCTGTGCCAGCCTTCGAGTGCATTGTTTGTGCGAAAATTATAATTATAGGACAGTTTATTATATCTGCCAGAGACTGTCTTTTAAAGTAATTTAAAAAAGCCACCATTTCTTCGCTTTTCGTGGCGTTTTCAACAATGCTAGTCCAACATTCCGTAATGTATGGAGAAGGTAGCAGAGGTAAATTGGAACATACTCTGACAATGTTTCTGCACTCTCTGTTTTCAGGAAGACCCAATGATGACGCTTTTTTCCAAACGGCCTTATTAAGATGATAATAGCAGCCCGTTATTTGAGTGTTTGGAAAAACTTCTTTAATTCCATTGATAAGCGCTATCTTATAATCGCATTTAATGGCCATCATGTCTATTTTAAAATGCTGCTTGATGAAGCCAAATAAGCGTTCGTAGGTTTCTTGTCTTTTGTCAGGTAGTAACGCGTATATAACTCCCATAACACAAGTTATATCATCACAGCTATTCAAATCAACATGAACTGATAACAGCTGGTAGAATGGCTTGGGTGTAGCTTTGAATGTTCCATCAATGAAATACATCTTATTTTTCAATGTCTTAATGCATTGTCTACTCACAGGTGTTGAAAATATAAGATTTTATTATTGTCACATCCATCTTCACAAACAAGGAAACTGTCGGCCATTATTTCTGGAATTGTAACATCATTCAAGTTTCTGCATTCAGTTTTACAAACATTTAAATATTTGCGACGAGCCCTGAACAGTGTGTCTTTTTTTGAGTTAAAATCTGGTACCTGTTGAACCTCATCCACATTTCCGAAATTTTCTTTCTCAAAAATTTTCTGGACCGGTTTTGCTTTTTGAGGAACTAATTTCTTGCATTTGTCCATCACTATGTCAGTCCTGTTTTTATCAAAATTAACTTTGCAAGTATGCTCATTTAACTGACGAATTATTTTGTTTTCGTCTTTATTTATTGTAACAGCATCTTCATAGAGTTGACGCTCCCTTATTTGTGATATTTAAATTGTACCTGTGACCGTTCAGCAGCAGCACACGCTTCTTCTTTTGACTTTCAATGAAAGTAAATGTTTATTCTTCATTCATTTTTACAACTTAGAAGCTAGGACTATTGTATTTGTAATTGATTTGTAATGAATAGCCCATGGTATAATAATATGCTTCGCCTGGTATTCTCTTCCCACGATGGCCTAAGACTACGTCACGATAAGTGTTGCCATTGATTGTCCGTTTCAGTAAATTTAGGGACTTTCTTAATTAGGTAATAAAAATAAAATAAATTACTAACTAGCTTAACTATTTAGTAACTCTTGTGATTCATCTTTTTAGGTTTAAATTAATTAACATATTTAATTATTAGTTCATAATTGCTTTGATAAGTTAAAAAATGCATTTTGCTCAGGTAATTCAATCACACACAGTAGCCACACATCGAATTGACAAGTGACATACTGACAGCTCCCCATTTCATCACTATCGTCGTGTCGCTCATATCTATAGCGTTGTTTCGCTCGGTGAGCAAAATACTGTGGTTCCCAAACATTAGTTAGGTACTATAAAAACTGTGTAAAAAACTGTGTTTGAAAGATACACAAGAAAAAAAAATGGTTAAATGTTCCGTACTAAACTGTAAAAACAGAAGTAAAAAAGGCGGAGTAATAAGGTTTTTTTCTTTTCCAAAAGAAGAGATGATAGCAAATAAGTGGCTTCAATATTGTAGACCAAAAACAACAATAAGAACTGGTAAGTACCTTTCTTCATATTATCTACGGTTGCAAATTCCATATAAGGCATAGTTGTGCTAATTCGGCTGTACGCCCGAACATAACCTAACCTAACTAGTTTTTGACTTATTTTTTAAGTCGAGTTAATTGCGTCCTATTAGGTTTTCGTCGTGTACTAAGTTGGTCCATGTTATTATTTCATTTTGTAGTGATTTTTTTTGGTTGTTTTTTTAGTCCTAATTAAGGACAGGCAAAGGGATCTTGGCCCATACAGCCAAGCCAGATGTATTTCTTTTTCAAGTGATGTTGACGTAGCTTGCTAGATAGTTTTTTTTTCAAATAAGGTTTAACGGCTCTGTCTTCAAGGCCGTTTGGGCTCATCTAAAATATTAAAAATGATTTTTATCTTTTTCCCCACTAAAAAGCTTTGAGAACCGCATCGCAACTGATGACGTATACTTAGGCCAATCACGTGACCCAGCTGTCACGGGAAGAGAATACCAGGCGAAGCATATTATTATACCATGGAATAGCCATCAATACAGGAAAAATAACAAATGAATAATGCTAATCAAATAGCAATATTGACAATAAGTGTCAGTCACCTTTAAAAAGATATGATATATGCTACGAGTACATAGACCAAAGAGTCTGTATGTACATATTTTAATGCCGTGTCCGTTTCCCGCCCGATGCAATTTGTGTGTTGAATTTTGTGCCTGAGTATCCAGACGTTTTGAGAATCTGAGTTTTTGCTAAATAGACGTTCTGCTATACAGACCATCTGCTAGTTGGACGTTTTGCTACATGGACATTTTGCTAATTAGACTTACTGCTCATTAGACGTTTCGCGCTGTTGGACATTTTTCTACTTAGACCTTCTGATCAGGAGGGAAATTGTCATTCAACAGGATTTTATGAAATGGTTAGAGGGTCGTATTGGTGATTTTAATTATTATAATTCTATAAATACAGGCTTGTTACGGTCGCGAATCATATTTTGTTCAACATACAACCTGACACTGACCTGCAAATTGCAAAAAAACGGAAGAAATTTTTTGTTATCTTCGGGTGGCAGGGACATCGTGCATTGTTCTTAGTTTAGGAAATGTTGGGCTGACGTTCAAGATTATTTATGTATAGCACGCGAGGTATGCTCTGTACGAAAGTATGGTCAATCATTGGATGACAGCCAAATAATTGATATCGGTATTTTAGGGTTCCGTTGCCTAATGGCTCAAAACTCAAAGCATTTGTTTCAATGAATCCATTTACAGGCACTTTTGAATTGTCAAAGAGTCGGTCAGTTAGTCAGAAAGTTGAAGCTAGTTGCCCATTCCAATAAGTAGATCTCGGACAAAGAACGGGCAAGAAACTCCAAGGACACTCTTTGAAATCAGGATATTACAAATTCCTGGGTACATTATTCTTGTTGCTTCTATAAGAGAGCTCATCAAAAAAAAAAAATAAGAAACATACTTTAGACAATATGAAACGCGGTTAATTTAATTTGTTCGGATTTCTAGTGTTGAAATTATGCCTGTCACTTATTTTATTAAAAAGATGTAGATTTTTTCGAACATACATAATGTGATCAATATTATTGACAAGGTACTGTCATGATGTTACTTTTTTTTAACAGTTCCCTTAGAGATTCGCGTCTGCGGAGGTTGTACATGGCTCTGACAGCCCTCTTTTGCAGAATAAAGATAGAATCAATATCTGATGCGTCTGTCTGGAAGTCCCACAGCCAAAATTGTTAAGGTGTAGGTATTCTGTGTACCGCTAAAGAACGATGTAGTGAAACATGTAATAAAAAATGAAGTGGGGCACATCCACCATGAGATGATAAACAAAAAATCAATGCACATAAGCGTGTGGGGTCAATCTATCCAATAATAAAATTAAAAAAAAATTGATGTTACTATGTGACTTTGCTATATTAGCCCAACCGAAAATATCCCATAATTATCTCAAAAACTATTTCTGGTATTTTATAAACAATAGTTAAGAACTTTGCGTTCCACAAAATCAAAACTGGCAACTCGGATCGTATAAACACAGGAGATATGGCAAGGAGGCGTGGCGCTTGCGAACTCATCCGGCCGGAAAGTGTCATGATGCCAGTTTCGACCATTAGTCGAATGTCAACTTGCAACGTCTTCGCTGCTCATGATTTTTGTCAAAATGGCGCGTTGTTCAGTGATTGTTTGCAAAAGCAACAGCTGTATTGTGAATTACATGAAAGATGGCATCTCATTTCACACGTAGGTAGTAAAATATTATTGTTTTTCTTATCAAATTTATTAAAACATTACTTCGTTATACTAGAAAGACAATGAAGTACCTAAAGCAATTATCTTCATTGAAACAAAAACCATTGTTTGCTTAGTACCTACACATCGATTAATGAATCGGCTGGTCTAATAGCGCAATGGATAAGTGTTTTACTGATACTCTCACTCACACGATAGTTTCGTGAAGCGGCCGCTGTCGACTAGACTTAGTTATAGATGTGATGTGACGTTTGTGGTTGTCGATCTTTTTAACGAGTTTATTTATTTAGTTACACAAGGGAACAAAATTGAACCTTTTTTGTTGCATGGAATTTTATGGCTGTTGTTTACTACTCATTTAGCATTGATATCATCATCATCAGTCACACCTTGCTTTTTTTTATCCAAATATACTTAACACAATTTTGGCTCAAAGTGAGACGAACATAATTATTATGTTCGTCTCACTTTGAGCCAAAATGCTTTCAACCATTGAAGTAAGTTCGTCGGTTCTTTGAATAGTCGGTCCACTATTAACTAAGAACACAACACCTAAACTGTCAAAGTGGCAAGTTTTAACATGCATATTTACATTTTACTGGTCAATAAAATCCATATCAATAAATTATCTTGAAGTTTTACTTGTGTTCTCCTAATCTAGATTCGAGAAGTTGATATTCTAATAGTTTCTTGGTAGTATAGATAAGTTGTTATGTACCTATATCTTACTAGCTTTTGCCAGCGGCTTCGCCTGCGTGGATGTCGGAAATTAGCCCACGGGAACCGTACATTTTTCCAGGATAATAATTAGCCTATGTGCAATTCCGCCTATTCCAGGTTATAATATATCTATCTTTATTACCTATATCCCAATTTCATCCACATCCGTTCAGCCATTCTGGCGTGATTGAGTAATAAACATCCATCCATCCAGACTTTCACGTTTACAATAGTAGTACGATGAATATCTGTGATTTTGTAGACAACGATCTCTTATTCCTTTTATAAATACCGATCATAATTCTGACAGAAGAAGCAGAAGAAGGGATTTATGCCAGCCGAAATCAGTAAATTCCAAATTGGGCCGAAATTTCTTTTCTTTTCTTGGCCCATTTCTATACAACAGACTAAATGTTATACTATCTGTTCATAACCTAAACAATACAGCTTTTAAAAGGAAAATAACTGACTGGCTTATTACATTAGATTATACACAAATTGAAGATCTTTTCAAAATTATATCTTTACATAAAATCCCCTTTGTAACGCACATACAAGCACCCCAAACCACACACACACTCACTCCACATCACACACACTCACCCCACACGCTTTCACATACATCCTCCCTTGCATGTTTTTTGTATTCTTAATAAATTACTTTATTTCACATGTACTATATATCAAGTTTAATGAGCAGTATTGCAATATTATAATGTCTGAGAATTGTATTTGATGATGAATCAGATCGTCTCCAGTGCAACAAAAATAATGTAAAACTTTCATTAGGGGCCTGGTGACCTGACATACAGGTTTTGTAAAAAACTTAGTTTAGGCACCAGTCTTCCACAAATTAATTATGAATTGTGTCTGTAGACTATTACTTAATACTATCTCTGTAATTTGTGGTAAGAAATAAATAATTTTATCATTATTATTATTATTTTGTAGCCTGTCCTGACACATACTTTAAGAGGAGTTTCCGTTTCCCCCGAACGTGCTCCATACAAACGAAGTTTGATCATAGTTTGAATATGAAATAATTAGAATTCTAGAGATTATTATCTATATCTGTGATTTATCAGATATCCGTTAAAATATACAGTTTTGCAGTTACAGTGATTAATATTAGAAGTTATCTGGAAATTTAACAAACCACAGACATAGATATATTTATTGTGGTTGGTGGTACTAGATAGGCTCTAGATCATGTATTGTTATTATGACAAAATTTTACTAACTAACTAACTAAGTTAGTAGAGTAGCTATGTTCTAGGGAAACTCCTGTATCGTTTTATTTTCGCGGTTAATAAAATCTTTAGGAAAAAGAGCAGATATTAAAGGTTTATTTCATCGACATTTTTCTACGATTACAACTTAACATCACTAGTTGCGTAAATTGCATAATTATGTGTGTTTATTCTGAGTCCGTAGCTACAGGTAGAAGCGCCGCCCCCAGTTTGCATGGCTGTGTTCTATTAGTGAGTTTATTAGTGCTGCTGAAAGTTTATTTGTGTGCAGGAGAGATGTGAGCTCGTGTGCCGTTCTTATAGTTTTTGCTTTTGTGTTAGTGAATTAAGTGGGAGAAAAGCGGAGACATTGGAACAGGAATACATTTATTTACAAAGCATATCTCTGTGTTTATATGATCTGAGAATGTGCATGAGTAAATATTCTTCTTAACTACGGAACCCTTCACTGCGTGGTACGACACGCCCTTGTCTGTTTTTTTTCCATATTATGTATATTCCTTACCGCTAGCTTTCACATTATCACCCCATTCATTCAGTGCTCCTACGTCAGTATCTAAAAGTCATTTCGACTTTGGAATCAGTGATTGAGTCTGCATTGTCATCCACGTCTCAATTATTGTCATCTAAGTGCAAAGTTCTAATGATGACGCAGTAAAGCCAAAATAGTAATGTTCAATCGTTTCAGTTATTATTGGCACCAATCAACCGGGTGTGAATAATTTTACATTATAGTGTATATCATTTTTATGATTATTTGGGCACAGTAACTATATATAGGTACCTACACTTCTGCCTATTTCTTCGAAGAAATCAAAAGACCAATTCCCGTATTTAAAAACGTTAAAAGTCTAGTCGCAATCTCATCTCTGCGTCAATCAATGGCAGAACCTTGTCAAAAACGTAAAAAAGTAAAATGTGCTTACTGCACATGAGGTGCGGTCGATAGAGACCCATCGCCACATATGCTCACTGCATATGAGGTGCGGTCGAGGATTTTGAGTATGAGTATACAAGCCATTCCTAATCAGAGGTGGTTTCACTACCATGTCCTTTCTTTGGTATTGTTCGTCGAATCGTTGAGCTCCTTAAGTTCCGAGTCGAGCTGCACGGTTACTGACAAATGCGTGCACTGTCTGGACAGGTCCACTCAATCTGTGTGGTTCTTTTCTCAAAAGTCCATTTCAGACACCAATCTGCATGGTCCTCAATGATTATGTCCGGATTTTATATACACATTGACATTAATGAATTTTATATACATATACTATGACAAGAGTATTTACTTTGTAAAGTATTATGCTATTACTTTAACTATTGTGAATGTGAGAACTATGTTGGTCATTGCTTTTTTCTGTATTTTTACTCTTAGTGTAATCATGATCTGGCAGTTTGAGTAACTTGTGCGGCCTACTCAAATGTCCTTTCTTTGGTATTGTTCGTCGAATCGTTGAGCTCCTTAAGTTCTGAGTTGAGCTGCACGATTGCTGACAATTGCGTGCACTGACTGGACAGGTCCACTCAATCTGTGTGGTTCTTTCCTCAAAAGACCATTTCAGACACCGATCTACATAGCCTTCACATGATCTGACCAAGATTCTGTCTGGACTTTAAAAGAGACTGTGACCTCTGAGTTTGTTTCGGCCTTTCTTCTCAGAGTAGTCAGATAGGAAACGCCGACCTCATCTAGTTTAAAAAAAAAATATGATTGACGTGTAAAAGTGTTTGTAAAAACCTACTTACAGAAATAAAATCATTTATCATTTATCATGGTATTTGACAATTGAGTCATGAGATTAAAATGCGAACGTTCTTAAAAATACGGGAATTGTCCCTCAAATTTGCTGTGTTACGATAAATTAAAAATAAAACGTTTTTCTACAGGTAAAAGTAGCAGGAACAGAATACCAGCCAGCAGTAGCCAGCGCTAACAAGAAGCAAGCGAAAGCCGACGCCGCGCAACTGGCATTACAGAAATTAGGCATAGTGATATAACCGTAACACGTAGGATCTAATTGTATACGACTGTTTATACTTCTCTATTGTTATATTTGAGTAATACATCGCTAATATGTTTGCTAGAATACATGTCTTTAGGGTATAATGTTGTTTTAATTAACTGTGTTCCTTGAAATCCTGAAAATTGTTGCTAACTATGCTAGCAATGACCAATCAAAAAAATTTTAGGTAACTTAGCTAAGTAAACAACAACGTTATCAGAAAATACTACACCTAAAAAATATTGTACGTATGACTATAAGTTAAACGTTCGGGTGTACTTAGCATTGCCATGTGAGCTAGATAACAAAAATATCAATATTTAAGAGATATGTAGGTACCTACGTAAATTAAGTGCCGTTACTGGCTGATAACGCTCATAAACTCGAGTTTGGCCTTCCTATCTGGCAACTAAATTGGTGACAAACTAAAAGAAAAGGGCATCTTCTACTACAAATTCATTAAATTAATTCACTGACACAGTTTCAGTCACAATTGACGGAATACCTACTTGAGTGCGATAGCCGCATCATCGAATTTTGTTTCTTCGAAAACCTTTCAACGACGTCTCTATACTGCGACGCCTTGTTAAATCGACGTCTTGTTACTGCGATATTTCGTTACATCGAAAAACTGTACTGCGAACGATTTTACTGCGTAATTATCATACTGCGAAGCCTTGTTCAATCGATGTCTCGTTACTGCGATGTTACTTAAGAAAACTTACTTCGGACGATCAGAACCCAAAATAAAGTTGAGGAATGGCATCGTAGGTGGAATAGTCTATTAAATAATAATCTACATGGCCTTTAAGAAACTATTCGGGAAATGATGAAAGAGCAAACTGCTACCAACCATGCCGTTGAAAAAGCTTTATCGTGTATTCGGAGGACACCGCCCCGAAAAAAATTGAGGACGTCGTTCACATGCACTTTTGAAACTATGCGAAAAAAGGCATACCTACTATGGATTTACTTAGGTACGTTTTTTAGAGGTGTGGCAAAGAATACCGAATTGTAAATAATTTGTTAGTGCAGATGTAAGTACTGTGCAGTAAATAATTTGTTAGTGCAGATGTAAGTCGTTTAACGTTGATTATCTTTATTTCTAATTATTTACATTGTGTAAGTGTAGGGTCAGGTGGTAAACAGTGGCCCAGTAGTACACAGTGCACCACCACTCATCCCGAAAACGCGACGTTGCTAAACCGTACTGCAAACGCGAAACAACTTGCCTTCTACCACCTCCCGCACTCCCCAGTCGACGTCACGCTCCCGCCTGTAACGGTCGTACAGTGCATTGTTTTGTCGTTGGAGCCCAAAAAAGTAAGTACACGTGTTTTCATTTATTTACTTTCTAGAATCGTTGTATATTTAGTTAAATTATATTGCACCGTTTCCATGTGTAAAGTAACTATTCCTTAATAACTTAGACATAAAAATATCCTTTTCGTACCACTTGCTCAAAAAAGTGACATTCTATGCCACAAAAAGCGAACATAACAATAGTCATTTTTAATCTGTTAAAAACAGGGAAAGAAAATTGTACTGAATTTCATTCATCCTCTAGGGGGAGAATGTGATTTAAATTTGGAATACTTACCGAAATGTATACTGAGCTACATCTGTGTTTACACCATTGAGTTTGTATATAAAGCATTATACATCTTTTTGAAAAAGGAATACGCATTTATTATGCAGTTCTGATTATTAAATAAAATTACGAAAACCGACGAGGCCGTATGAGCTTGATGCCTTTCCTTTTCCAACAAAAAAATATTAGTCTAGGAATTTGCCGCGTTTTTGTTTTCTTCAAATACATAAACGTTAAGTTCATTTTAATTTATTTTTTGTAAGTAAGTTAATGTTCTAAAAATACGTTTAATTGTTATTATTTTTAATAAATGCTTATCTCATATTATTATTGTGTTAATTTTTTCGCAAATGGTACGAAAAGTAGAGTATTTTCCTCGGTGATAAAGCTGTCTTAGTCTTGGGTGAACTTAAATCCCTCGCTACTCTCAGGACTCGTCTTAAATCCCTCGCTTCGCTCGTGATTTAAGTTTTTAACACCCTCGCTACGCTCGGGAGTAAACCTCGAGTCCTTCGTTACGCTCGCGATTTAAATCGTCACCCGCGACAGAAGACACTGCTTTATCCCCTTGGTTAATAATCTACTATTGAATTTGGTATGTGTAATAGTTATGTAACCTTATAGGTTAAAAAGTGGTGGCTGCACACAGTGGCTCAAAATCATAGGGTACACAGTAAACCATGGTTCACTGTGTACCCCATGATTTTGAGCCATGTTTCACTGTGTACCAATAATTATGTTCATTATGTCGGATACAATTTATGCATAAACTTTTCAACTGTGATTGTAATCAACAAAAAAAGGCGTTAATAGAAGATCTAATACTAATAATAATAATCTTTTTGTTTTAGAATGGGTCGAACTAATAGTTATTTGTTATACAAGAGTGCAAAGTTGCTTTTTAACCGCGTGTTCAATTTTGATGACCGAGCAAGCGAAGGATTCTAAAATTGAATCACGAGCGCAGCGAGTGATTCAAAATTAGAATCCTGAGCGTTAGCGAGGGAATCAAAAGAGCACGAGGTGAAAAATCTTTGCACTCGAGTGCAATACGTAACTTTTCATTCCACCTCAGCGAGGAAATGACTAAATGCAAAAAAAAAAACGTTTACAATCACAAGATAGGTACACTTTTATTTCAGTTTAGGTATTAATTACTACATTATGACAGGTAAGTATTACAGAATAATCTTTAAATTATAACAAAATAATACTAAGGTATAATTAAGAAAATTTTAAAGTAACGTTGCTACAGTTATTTAAATTGAGTGTAATATTTTTGTTTGGTACTGTAATATTGGTGTTAGTCACTTGTGTACTGTTTTTCGGTAAACTATCTGTCATACTTAATAGTTGTACCGATTCATCGGATTCCCTTGGCGTGAATGTTGGAGAGAGAGGGAGATAGTTAGGTGTTTCATAACGGCTTATTTTTGATGTAGAAGGGCCAGTCCAAGGATCCGATTGAGGCTCTTTCAGTGTAATGGCTCCTACGATGCCTTCACATATTTTAGACTTATTTTGGATGGAATCCTCTATGTATCCCTCTACAACTGCATTGGACTTCCAGCCTCCGTGGCGCTTAAGGGACAGGAGATCAGCTCCGGAATCAGCCAAAAGTGTGGCTGAAGTTCGTCGGAAACAATGACCCGTGTACAACAGGGGTTCTGGAAGTTCAAGAAATGTTGCTATTTCTCGTGGGATACTGCCAATTTTATTAGTACCCATAGGCTGTCTAACACACTTTCCATTGCGATACTGTAGAAAAAATCGATTGATTGGAGTGTTAGGCGGGCGTAAGGCTTGATATTTCTCAACAATCGTTACGTATTCCTTGCGAATGACGAAGTTGCGGTCTCTTTTTGTCTTTGTATTAGGTAAATTAATTAATAGTAAGTCATCTGAATGTTTCTCAATGTTTTTGACATTAAGTTGTGTTAGTTCATTAGTTCGACATGCTCCGTTTATTCCAATAATAAGAACAACCTGTAACGTAAAGAGTATTGTAGTAGATAAATGAATAAAATTGATATGAACGCATAATTATGCCTATCAACATCTAAGTACTAAGAAGTATACTATTTAATTGAGATTAATATACTTAAGTAGATACTGAATGTGCAACTGACTTACTTTTGCCGCCAAATATACGGAATCGGGTGCTTCGTTAAGAAACTTTTCAATATCAGATACTGTGAAAACCTTCGATTTTTTTGGTTGATGACCAGATGAGGCTCTTTTTAAAAATGCCACTAATTTAGGATAGGTATCGATATGTTTGTCTTTTTTCATCTTTATTGTTGCTTTTAGCATCGAATACGTACTCCATAGAGTGCTTGCTTTCTTGTTCTCGGATAATTCTATAAAATATGCCAGCAAAACGTTTTCTGAGAAAGTTTTGGCTCCTTTTGCTAGTCGCCACGTGTTGAACATATCGTACTGTTTTAAATACTTCTCGCGTGATTGTTGAGGGAGAAAGCTCATTTGCGCATTATTAACAGTTTCAGTCAATTCTGTTGGCGTCAAGCAAACTTCCTCGTCGCTAGAATCACTCATTTTAGTTTTTTCACTTGTTTTCAAGTTTCTTGTTTTTAATATAAGGTTTAACAATGACGCGAAAAAATGCCGCGTAAAGAACCGCGTACAAAGCAAATTGAAAAAAGAACACCAAGAAGGTTCCGAGTCTGAGTTTTTAACAAATTAAAAAAAAGTTGTATGATATATTCGGCACCATAGAGGTAGCAGTAAATAGGTTTAATGTTTTTTTTAATTCACAAACTTAGTGCACACGATGTTCTAAATTCAATTTACTTTATCCTCTAGAGAATAAAAACGGCTTTTCCACTCAGATATTGAAGATTAAAAATACTCTTTCCGAGATGGTGGGATGAAAAAAATATTATTACGTCGCAAAGATTTTAGAAGAGTCTAATGAACCGGGATATGACTATTTTGTATCCTATTTAAAACTAGAGAGTAAGGTTTTTTATAAATTAGCTGAACCTGTGGAACCAGATATGGCAGGAGTTTGGAACAATGACGTAAAATTTATACTTCCTGACCCTACAGTTGAAGGCAGTAGTCGCCGGCAAGCAACTTGTACATTCCCAATAAATTTGTCACTTTTGTCTTTTCCTTTTTGATTTTGTTGGAAAACAGTTTATGTAGATTTTGTTCTTTTTGAAGATTTTAATGTCAGAAGAAGATTAAGAGAGATTTAGGTACTACCTTTAAAGATTATTCGTTTGATTGTTATTTTTGGAGATTATTTATTTCAGAAGTAATGTTGATTTTGATATTTTTTAAGTTTTAAAAGACTGGTAATAACGTTAAAGACTGTTAATTTTAAGTAATACTGGTAATTGGAGTGTTCCTTACTAGATTTGTAAGTTATTTGTATGTTAAATTGTGCCTAATAGTTTGTTTTGTGATGTTATGTGATCGTTGCTGACAAATACAAATATATAAACAAATTATTAAATATTACATTACTATAGTTTTATTTAACGACATTTCTATCAATAAATTTGTTTAAATATGATATAAAGGTAGGTAATTAAAGTGATGGTTCACTGTATACACATTGGTCCACTGTCGACTCAACCCCGATTCACTGTGTACTTATACTGGTACACAGTGAACCATTCGCCATCTTTAAAAAAAAACAATATTACCAATAAACTATTAGAATTGGTGCTGAAATTGATATGCAAAACAAAAGTTTAATAAATTTCCTTTCGTTTAATGCCAATAGTTCTTAATTACATTCACGTACGGTGGATTTATAAATGTTCAAACTTTTAGTGGTTCACTGTTTACCATTGCATCCTACGTGGTTGTACCATTATTTTGACGTTAATAAATAAATAACAAGGAACAATTTGTGTAGGTATGTTAATGTATTTACCTAAGTTTAATCATTTAGAGCTAGGTACAAATAAATTCAGACGAACTTTGCAATTATCTACAATCTTTATATTCATGACAGATGCCGCTCCCTGCTTTTAAAGAAATGTTAAAATGTAGGTATTGTTTTGGAAAAGAAAATCTATGTACCTAAGTACTTGGTTATCGCCGTAAGGTCATCCGAAGTAAGTTTTCCTAAGTAACATCGCAGTAACGAGACATCGATTGAACAAGGCTTCGCAGTATGATATTTACGCAGGAAAATCGTTGGCAGTACAGTTTTTCGATGTAACGAAATATCGCAGTAACAAGACGTCGATTTAACAAGGCGTCGCAGTATAGAGACGTCATTGAAAGGTTTTCGAAGAAACAAAATTCGATGATACGGCTTTCGCACTCAAGTAGGTATTCCCAATTGACTGGCACAGCTCAAACCGTCTAGAAGAATTTAGTTTTGCCTAACCTTTTGATTTGACCACTTGGTCCCACCGCCCAGCACATACCTAAATCGACAAATAAATACCTACGACGAATAGTGTCGTCTAATGAAATACAAACATCGAAAAAAACGGCCAAGTGCTAATCGAACTAGCACACGAAGGGTAAACACACACCGTACAATATTTAACACATTTTTTAGCATGTTTCTTGTATCAGATGCCTAACTTTATTTTTCAACAGGCTTGTAAAGTGAATCTTATGGCAACGCATTTAGGTTCATAATAATTCAGCTTACTTATACACTCTAAGTGTTCTTTACTATACATTACCACACTAGTGTTTTTTACTTTAATTTTTTTTTCATCTCCGCAAAGAGTTTTTATGTCTAAAAACAATGAATATTTTTGTGAATAAATAAACTATTTTAGCATATAAACCGACGATGAAACTACCAAGACTAACACCTCGACATCTTTTTTTTTTTTTTAGATTTTTAGTTTTTAACACGTTCTTTGTCCCAAACAAAAATGCAAAATTGAGCCGGAAGTCCAACCACAGAACAGATAAAAGAGGTTAGAAGGGCCTTGTGGGCGGGGCAGGCACGCCGCACTTATGAGCAAACGCTCAAAAGTCAACCGAAATTTGTTTCACGGGCTAACAGTCGCGCTCATATTGTGACAACGTACGACGCTCCGTGAAAAACAAAGAATTATGCCGTCTTGCGCTATTATAACGTGTCGGAAAAGAAGACAGGTGTGTAGTGTAGCCCGGGAAGGGATTTCTTTTCACCGGTAAGTCCAAAAACCTTAAAATACAAGTGATATTTGTAATTATTACTATAGTATTATGTAGTTTGTAGATAAAAACGATACAATCGCAACAGTAGTTGCAAAATTATACATTGCTTGCAATGCATGGGTAGCATCTTGTACTAGATCAGTGATCGCGCAATGTATTGCGTTCACTGCGAACGTCGCGTACGCCTAGCCAAAGCTGAAATTCGGCGAAATCCATGCTTATCGATAGTGTTGTACCAAGTTGTAAATAATGTCGATATTAAGTATGTGTGTTTGATACAGCTGATTATTATCAGTAATATTATAATTAAAATAACTTTGTTTACTATCACCAATTATTGTTTATAGTGCGTTTTTAATTTAGTTTCTGAGTAGGTTTTCAATCTCCGGAATATTAACAAACCTATGTTGACAGCAAAGATTTTGCGCAGCTTCGTCGGAACTGAATTATTTAGCAACATTAGTAATCATCAGGTTGGATTATATCCTACTGCAAACCATGTTACAGACCTAACTAAGGCTATTATTGGAAAATTATATTAATTTAAGATTGCACTTTATTTTGAAAAAATCGAATTTAAAAGATAGCAAAGCGCATGTTACTTAATAAATTCGTATTATTTCAGGGACAATAATAAAATCAGCATTTAAATTGAGTTTAAATTATTGTTCAATTTTAAAATATTCTAGTATTTTTTAAGTGAAAACTTCTTTAGGCGCGTTGAGCACTTTTTTTGGTGAACAAAATCATGGAACTCGCGTCATCGTCACCGAACGCTTTCCATGAGCTAAATGTATACTATGTATATATGTGTACTTTTTGGGTGAACAAAAAGCGTGAAACTCGCGTCATTGTCACCGCACGCTTCCCATGAGCTATATGTATACTGTGTATATATGTACATAGATATATCTCCTTGCGTTATACATTATATATATATATATATATGCTGACATAAAACAGAGCTGAAATTAGCAAAAAACTAAAGAAAATTTGAATTTCGCGGCTACGTTAGATGTTCTCCCTTAATTTGACAGTATTAAGAAAAAAATTAAATCTTCAGTAAAAGAGGTGAAAGACACAATTAAAGGACTAGAAATAGGGACCAATTAGTTCAACCAGGTTTCAGACTGGCTAAAGTATGTAGATTCATCCTTCATGGGGTACTGTTTAAAATGTTACAATAAAATACCTCCCCACATATTCCAACTGAATGAAACGAAATTTAAATCTTGTCTAAAACGCACACTATACAGCCAAGCATATTATAAGTTGGAGGATTATATTGCTGACAAAAATGCTTGGCTCAGCGCTGTTCCTGCTCTACAAGAGCGCCTAAACGAATCGATTAGCATTCGAAAATATTGTGAGCTGATGAAGGTTGTACAATCTATCTTTGCATTGTATAAATTCAATCTCTTAGTATTGTATAGTTGCATAGCACGTGTGAGCACTATGTACCTACTATAAAACTTACTGGGTTCGTCTTTCATTGACTTGAATGTGGCACAGGTAATTTCTTAGCTGCCACGGCTTATTTGAATTGCTGAATGGTTTTTATCTTTTTATTACGGACACTTTTAACGTGCACGTCTTTCTACATCGTTCTCACATGTATTATTTCAACATGAATGATTTAACCACTTTTTTGTAACAATATTTCGATTTAAAAGAGTGTCCATGGAGTTTCTTGCCCGTTCTTCTCCATAGGTACCTACTACGCTTTGGAATGGGCAACTAGCTTCATCTTTCTGACTGACCGAACCCTTGACAATTCAAAAGTGCCTGTAGTTGGTTTATTTGAAATAAATGCTTTGAGTTTGAATTATTTATATGTATTTAGGAAGTCCACACTAATTGTCCCCCCCTTCCCGGAAATATAGAGAAAAATTGCTAACTTATAAATTACAGTAATTTTATCGATATAAGTAATCGACCTTTTGGTCGCCGTAACATGCGTGAGAAATAAATTACCTTTTGCGTCACTATCTAAGTGCGTGTGGTTTAATTGTGTGTGTAATACGCGTACGTATTGGTCTCTTGCTTGTAGTGGAGTTAAGGAGTGGGACGCAAGCGGCGACACGCGTTCTAATACAAATCAGGAACTATTTCCTTTCTAACCTGTTTTATCTGTTCTGTGAGTCCAACATACTTTTTGCAAAATACTGTTTTTATGTTGTTAGTATCTAGAATACAAAAATAATTTTAAAAACGTTAATTTTTTTTTTCTATATTTTTATTTAGGGGGTTTTTTCATAAAAGAATATGTCACCCCCATTAATGAAAACAAAAAAATCACTTAATATTTAACTTAAATAAACCTACAAAAACTAAGAAACAAGAAAACACTACTCTGACCTTAACTTTAAACCCACCATCACCATCATAGTCAGCATTTTGGCTGCATCAGACAATGGTGAAGCCAAAATACTATTAAAGAAACCTACATTGTAGTACCTATTATTAAACATAGATCGCCTTGACGCTCAAGCCGACCACACTCCGCTAAAATGTGGTGCGCGTCCTCCAAAATGGGTGCTAATTAATGCAGCTTCTTTAAAATGTCATCCTCGTCTGCAAATATATTTAGTTGTCTAATGAATGAATAGGTCAGCGACGAACTTTTAGCGTCTAATAAATGGTTTATAAGCGACCATATATTGTAAAACAAGCTACTGTTAATATGACGCAACATGGTGATAATTCTTAAGCAACTAAATTTGTGATATGTCTACTCATTGCCAGCTTCTAATAAGTGTATCAACTTCATCTATAAAATAATATCAACGTACTCTAATTTCATAGAGTCACCTTTATTTTTATACTTTAGCATAAGTAATTGATGAGTGAATCTACTATATTTGAACATAAAATTTCCTTATTATTGTCATCAAATAATGGTCAATGAAAGCTCTAATTTCATGTATTCGCCTATCTATTTATAATGTTACCATAAGTAATTGACTATTATACCTACCCAAATGAACATACAAAAAATATTACTGTACATTGCGGCGTGATATTTACTCATTTTTAGGCAAAATTATGTAATGATTAAGTAAACATCATACTGTTATAACCTCATCTAACCCAAATGATTCACCAACAATAATATAGAGAGGATCTGGCGCTTGGCGGCCGCTGCCGCGGCACGCTCGCTCGCCTTCGCGCGCTAATGGTCACTGTTCTAACCTAACCTTTTTTTTTTTTTTTTTTTTTTTTTTTTGTCGCTGAGAAATGACATAACGCATCTCCGCTCGTCGGGGGACGAGACAGAGTATGTGGGACTCCCTGCCAGAGTGGCAGTATACCCACTAAAACTCAGCGGTGTTCCCGCGACGCCGTGATGGGAGGGCTATGGGAAATTGGCTCAGCCTCTGCTTCCACAGCCCTCCCGGCGTATGCCCGCCTAGCTGGCGGGCCCCGCATGCCCCCCAGTCTGGGGGGCTACGGGAATGGCCGGGAACACCTGGCCATTCCCGTCCGACACTGGTGGAGGCCCGTGCAATACAGGCAAGGGTGCCCACGCACCCGTTGCCTGCTGGCCTCCACCGGGGAGGAGTCGCTGATGGCCGTCATACTGACGTCTTCTCCGACCCCTCCTCCGTCTTCGGAGCGCCGCCGCGTTAGGATCGTCCTCCCGCGCGCGCTCCGCCGCCTCCTTCTGGGACATGACGTGTTCGCAGAAGGAGGCCACTGCCGCCCAGGACCTCTCATCGCCCAGCATGGCGTTGACCAAACCGGGGAGTGAGAGGTCCGGTCCGATCACCGCAGTGAGACTGCGGCGCGGCTCGGACCACGACGGGCACACCGCGAGGGTGTGCTGCGCCGCGTCCTCCGCCGCACCGCAGTCGTGGCACGACGGTGTCTCCTCCCGTCCGATTCGGTGCAGGTACGATCCGAAACAACCGTGTCCGGACAGCACCTGCACCAGACGGAACGAGAGGAACCCATGCGACCGATCGAGCCAGTCTCGCAGGACCGGCCCGATCGCGTCGAGGGTTCGGCGGCCGAAGGCTGCGGTGGCGAGGTCCCTCGTCCAATGGACGACGATGGCGTCCCTCGCCTCCCGCCGGACGGCCTCCCGCTCTTCCGGGGCGGGGCGTTCTCCTCTCGCCCTCCGCCCCGCCGTCCATTCGTATACTCTGGCGAGCACCCACGCCTCGAGTTCCCAAGGAGGGGTGCCAGCCAGAGCACACGCTGCCGCGAAGCCCACCGTGCGGTAGGCCCGCGACACCCGCTGAGGTTCTAACCTAACCTAACCTAACCACCCACATGATTCACCAACCTTATAGGGGATCTGTTAGATGAGGAGAATAAGAAAACATATTAACGTTACTAAAAAATATAGCGATGAGGGGGTTTGGCGATCCACGCCGCAATGTACAGCGATTTGAAGTGCCACCCGGTGGCAACTGGGATTTTTTTCTCCCAATTGCCACCTGGTGGCAATCCATGTGGGGGCGACTGGGACTATACCCAAATGGCCGGTCGCGCCCCTCTGATTCCCAACGAGCGTCAGGTACCTACTTACACTCCCGCGCTTGTGTTGCAAACTTTCACGAAAAAAGAATATGATTTATTAATTTAGTTGTTGAATGAAAAACTTTGATTGCTAATTTTGAGGCTGGAATTTGATTTTATTAGCAGACAGATGTTGAATCTCTAAAATATATAAAGTAGCTCACTTACAACATTAGTCGCTGAGTTATCAAATCAGAAGTAAATATATTTATTGGTAGCTCGGAGTCATATTAATTTACGCTCGTAAATTGACGCTGGTTTTTTGATATTCTGTTGGAATAGTAAAGATGATGAATTAATATACCTAATTGAAGCTGTTCTATTAACTCGTCGCCTACATATAAAAAAAGACGCTAGGTTGCAGGTGCTAAATAAAACTTTTGTTGCCGCACATATAATTTCCCCTCCAAAATTCCACACACTGTAGGTACAATTAGGTGATTCTACTTTGCGCATCATGTAAGCAAAACTATTGAGCGGAATATGACCAGATCGGAGCCTCAAAGCCGTCACCAGTTCTTGCCTGTGTATCCCAAAACGTTAATATTAATATTAACGTTTTCGTTGTGTGGTTAATTTATCATCAAAAATATGGACTTCACGTAGGGAAGAAGCCCAATACGTAGATTTGACCTCGCCGGAGATACTAATCGAGGCTCGAAACGCTCTTGGCTCTTGCCACCAAAATGTAGAGAAATAAGAGTCGTTCCCGCTGGTTAATACCCCGTGGTTAACACTACTAACTACTGGGAATAATGCGTTCTACTGGTCAGTGTTGACGAACGCGACATTTTTTTTTTCCTGGTAGTTAATACCCAATACCCTCGTCTAGCGTATACTTCAGGAGTCAGGTTAAAGAAAAGTAAAAAGAAATAAAAATATAACGGTTCTTGAAAGTGCTTCTATTAAGACTTGCACCAAATTGATAATGATTTCTTCAAATAGATAATCACAATTGTAATAAGGTTTTTATTTAAAATTAAAAAATAATAAGGGGGCGTCCATAAATTACGTGAGGTGTTTAAGGGGGGAGGGGGTCGAGTCAAATCTCATCTAATCTTACGTGTGAGAGAGGGGGGGTCTTGGCAAATATCACGCAATTTTTTTTCTGATTGAAACAAAAAAAGAACTATTTTGGTCCATAATTGGCGTAATCGTAATACGATTAAGATCATTCGCTAATTCGTTCGAAAGAAAATAATTTCATTCATACTTCGACGTTATACATCTACTGACTGTCAAACCAGTTTGTTTTCGCGCCCGTCCTTTGTTTTCGCGCCACTGTCAGCCGAACGCGCGACTCGATGAACGAGAGCGTACGAGCTGAGTGGCAGCGACACACGGACAGGTTCTAACTTGCTTTGTTTATTCTTGTAAATGTTTTACTCGACTCAGTGCAGAATCTTACTAATTTAAAATGAGTTATCAAGATTTTTATAACGCATACGTCAAAAGATACGTCTATAAGACGAAGAAGTCCTGCCAGGACGATGTGATAAAATTATGGAATACAGCGAATTTTTACAATAACAATCCAACGCGTTTACGTAATAAACCCACATTTTGAAAAATCTCACGTGAGATTGGGGGATGGGGGAGGGGGTTGAACAAAATCTCACGACATCTCACCAGGGGGGGAGGGAAGGACAGAAAATTTAAAAAAACACCTCACGTAATTTATGGACGCCCCCTAATCTAGTTTTACATCAATTGAGTTTTTTTTTTGTATCAGAAATAAATAATCAATAAATGTACATTATTTAAACAAGAATTTAACTTTAAGGTATGTTTTAATTATCCAGATCATCAAATACCTACACAATGATTAAGAGCAACACTATAGAGTGATTTGTATCACAGATCGACTTAATGAACTACATTAATTAAAAGACAACAGTTAGCAATTTTTTTTGTATCAAATATCATTAAATTTACAACATTTAAAAACAGTAAGTATATAACTATAAAATAGTTTTAACCTGACTCCTGTACCTACTATACGCGAGACGAGGGTGCCTATTAGCTATTGGGAAAAAAATGTCGACTAACCAGCGGGAAGTAGTTACCCAGAAATACTTAGCAGGCTACGAAACTTTGATACAGTGGAAAAACAGCAAAAATTATTTACGGAGAACGTATTTTTGGCTAACTTCAATGAACTGGCAAATAAATACACAGGTCGGTCGGTTTAGTTTATTTTAAAAACTTTTCAACGTCGGTTGGTGACAATGGTGCCGATTCTGTTGTACACCGAACTAAACTAACTAAACTATCACTAAAATTCCTTACTTTTGGCTATGAGAATCTTAACGCTATTCTGCAAAATATAATCTCTAAATTTAAAAATATTTTTGACACATCTAAAATCAAATTTGACAATTATTGCGACTCCACGTGGTACTTGTTTGCCGTACCACGTGATCTTTTTTTAGAGCCGTAGGCGCGCATTATGTGCGGCCTCGACTTGTTTTGTATGGAATTTTTTACTTTTTGTATGGAAAATATAAAAAAATATTACCAACACGTTGAGTTTTATAGGTTTGCGGGTAACAAAGGGGGTCGAAATTTTCATTATTTTTGCGATACGACACACCGTTTTCGAGATATAAGCAAAAGAAAACAAAAAAAGATACAGTACTGTTTTTGCATCTGAAGTCGAGGTGTTGGTGTGAATTTTAGTTCATGACAACTAATTTTATTCCACACCTTTTTAATCGCGAATAAAAATAGTCAGATTTAGTTAAGACAATCAAAATTTTAGGTGAAAAACGTAAAATTCAGAATAGCAAAATTGCCATTTTCACTAAATTATAATCTCAGTGCCATCTTAGTGCTGTCAAACTAAAATATAGTTAAGTTGTGTCAATTTAGTCAATTGCAGAATGGGAAATCGTCGTTTGACAGGAATAAACTAAATTTTGGTGATTTTTAGTCTAGTTTAGAGAATTTTGTGACAAGAGAATCGGCACCAATGCCTACTTTAGATTTCCGACCAATATATCAGTCCGAACGTCTCTTTAGAAATGCCTTAGGGATACAGTAGGTTTTGATATCAATATTATTTTAGGTCTTAACAGTGCTTTTTAACTTGGAATAGATACACAAAAGCGGTCTGATACGTTCTTACAAGTAACTATTTTATCTGCAGTATTCGGTGTTACGGGTGCGTGTAGACGTCAAGAGTTTAATGATATTACAACAAACCGACGTAGACACCCACGGTGAAATGCTTCTCGTAAAAATTACCAATACTAAAAACAAGATTTCACGATCTTTTACAATCCATGGCCCGTTTTATGAAATACAAAAAAAAAGTTCACCAAATGCAAAAAATGACCTCTTTTCCCAAAACTTTCAAAAAGGTAGCTGAACCCATTGGTATCAAAGTATTTAGATCTGCCCGAGTCTGGTTCTTACATTGGGCACAGATTTACATTTCCGGCTACAATGCTGGATGATTCGGGAGCCGATATAATAACTTAAAGCGTCATAGCGGACGGCGATCTGACGCAGTCGCTGAATCTTATGTCGAAGATTCTATTTATAACAAGGCAATCATTGGTGCTAAAATAACACGTGCAATTAATTTGGAGCCACAGACGAAGAAGCCTTGCCCTTATCTGTGACAATCAATGACTAAATAAACCTTAACTCAATGGCGACAATGTACCTCTCGTGACACTCGTTATTTAGTGCCTCCTGTCCCACTAATGAAAAGATTTCATTATCGCCGACATTTACCCAAGAAAATAAAAATAACGAAATTATTAATAATATCAATACCCATAACACAAACTGTAAAAATGCCAACAAAAACTGTTCGGTAGGTACCTATCATTTTGAGAGTTGTACTTACAGTAATTGTTTCAATAATTAAAAGCTAATAACAATACAAGTCTGCTTTTTTTCTCGCAAGTGTTGAAAAACGTCATAAGAAACGCTTGTGCATTGATCATTACATTAGTCATTAATTATTTATACTCACTCAGCTCCCGAATAATACCGTCTTGAGTGTTATGCCAAACATATAACACTTGTATCATAATGTACTATTATTTTTATTATTTGTTGTTATAGCGGCAAGAGAAATACACACTGAAAGTTTCAACCGACTACCTACCTATTATGGTTCATGAGATAAAGCCCGTTGACAGACAGACGGACAGCGGAGGCTTGGTAATAGGGTCCCGTTGGCACGGTACGGAACCCTAAAAACGAACATAGGTTCTCAGTTGTATTTGCCGCAGCACCGACACGAAAAAAATTGTCATTTTAATCCGACTGAGGAGGTCAATAGGTTAAAGAGTTCCTTTGTAACGAGGGTGAGAACTAAGAAAGGATGTTTGATAAATAATTCCCAAAAGGGTTGAATGGGAGATGATGATGAGTTTGTATGGAAGTTCGAGATTTTGTCGAAGGGATATCCCATTGGGCGAACGGGTTGTAGAAAAAAAATACCTACTTTCTTCGTCGAGATGAGAAACTACCACTTAGAACGCGTGCAAAATAGCGCTCGTTCCCTAACGTTTCACTTTTCAGGGCGGACGATACGCCCAGTTTTGCTGCTCTATGGAGTGTTATTTTATGTAAGTACCTAATAGATGTTGGGACAAAAATAAGAAACCAGAAATACTACATAATCAGATTTATTTCATAACTATTTTAGACAGCATTACTACAGCTATTCAGGACATTAGACTTGAACATTTAATTTAATAACATACAGAGATTTATATCTCTGAATATCCATGGTGTAATAATATTACACCACGGATATACAAACATATTTATGTTTGTGCATGCAAGATCAAAAGTCCAGAAACTTATTGAAAAAACAATACTAATTCCAACGATTTCTAGTGCAAATTGAATCAATGGAATACATTGAATAATATAGGTCCTTTTTCTTCTCAGTACCTATAATTACTTCTAATAATGTAATAGATACTTGTCCTGCTTCCTTAGATTTCCTAATAAATCACAGATCTGTTCCAAACGCCTCCGGCTGACATCCTTTACTGCTTTTCGCCTGGTTGTTGTTTGATCCGGTAGTCTGACAGGGCTGCTTTTATGGCATCTTCAGCAAGCACTAGAAAATAAAAATGCTTATTATAATATTAATTAGCAGTCATCCTGTGCCTAGCCTTTTCCCAACTATTTTTGGGGTTGGCTTCCAGTCTGATCGGATGCAGCTGAATACCAGTATTTTACGTGGAGTGACTGCCCATCTGACTTCCACAACCCAATTACTGGTAACAGTATACCCCTTGGTAAGACTGGTTGTCAGACTTTCGAGCTTCTGACGCTCCATAACGACTGTCAAAGATCCACGAATGGAAGCCAGGACCAACAGCTTAACGTGCTTTCCGAGGCACGGAGGGGGGTCTCGGTATGTAAAGATGATCTAGAAATACAGTTCAGTTAATAATATTAAAGTATTATGTTCTACTTAGTAACTTTTATCATAATTAGGCCACTTGATGATTGTATGAGCCATAAAAGTGGGAACCTACATTCCATTAAAAATTGTTGTACCATGAAGGTTATAATGCACTATGTTCTAGGAGTATAGTCTTCTTTAGTTGTTGCTTAGCAAACTGTTATGTTCTGTTCTGTCACCCCATGTTTTCAGATGAAGTTAATTGTTATTTTCAATAAAATGTAAATAACTGTACTGTGTTACAATGATATTCTATTTTCATTGAAAGCGAGCTCAGTCAACAGATTATGAACCCAGGCGTGATCTGGTGTGATATCCGAGCAGAGAAATATCTAATCTGAATTTCTAATACCTGTTATAAAGAGTATTGAGAGATTGGCAGGCCAAACTAATTATGGTACCTATGCGGGCTTTTGTTATGGAAATGTTCCTGACCGACCTCAATCTGTGGGAGTGTGTGGACGAGAAGTTTGTGGCAGACTCTCGACCGAGTCTGCCACAAACTAAAAGTAAGGATGCCCCAAAGCTCCGAGTAAGATCTGGCTCACATGTAAAGAAAATATTTATCCCATGATCATGCATCTCAAGAAAGCGAGAGATACTTGGCAAGCATTGCAAAAACCATATATTATGCTGACGGCGCACACTGTAAGAAAATCGCAATCTGACGGGATTTTATTCTTATGATACGGAACTAATTAATTTGATTGATATAAGTTATAATTAAATGTTTTTTTAGTTTTATAAAATAATTTTGTATTGTTTCCTGTATTTTTGCAATTTAAAAAACTGAAAAATACAGCAAATAAACATATTACTCATTCGTTGTGGGCAGGGAAAGCAATGACAAAACTTCTGGCTCCAATATACTTCTATTTTTTCGTGGTATGCTCCTTAATCCTGCTAAATAGGGGTCAGATGAGATTAAAAGTCTATTTAGGAGATCTGTATTTGTATCTACACGCGAAGTTTTTCGTGTAAAGAATTCTCTATAGTAACGATTGTCTTTGTTTCGTGCCTCTTGGGCTTCTTCCGATAACTGGCCAATTGGTAGTATACATGATGATATCACGTCTTTACCATGAAAAAGAACTTTGTGAACACTGACAGGCATATTGTACCAAAAATATTCCATAAGATACAGTTCCCTGGTATCTTTAACAAACAAATCAAAGGCATTTACGTCAATCGAAAACCCGCATCCGAGAGATTCTAAAATTATATGAAATCGATGAACCAGTTCTGAATTCACGCCAGTTATCTGAGCTGTTCTTGAGGAATCTCGAAAAAAGCGTCTGGCAGTGTTGCCGTCATTGGTATTTCCCGACTGTTGATTAGGCATGTCCACCAATAAACCCATTTCATTTCTGAATCTTCTTTGAATCTGCTCCTTCTTGTTTTTGACTAGATTTTTATTTTGATCACCTCTAACTTGCCAGACTTTTATATCGAGTCTATATGCAATGTGCAGTATACATTCCATGAATCTTATCCACGAATGTAATGGAGAAAGTCCAAAAGTCATTGCAGCTGTATCGAGTGGTTTCTTTGAAATAACATCAGGTTTATTCATTTCGGATGGCTTTGCTCCACATATATAGCAAGTTTGAGAGGAACCGGACACTGTCGACAAGGCAGTGCATATTTTGCCATCAATCATAGTAAGCATGAATACCGGTTTTACAAAAATAAGAACGTCATCCATATGAACTTCTACAGGTGATAATGTATCTATTTGATGTTGCATCGCGCTGACCTCTTGTTTTGTCAATTCTGTAGTTTCCCTACCGAAATGAAGTTTAATAGGTCTACAGAAACGTGTAGACGAGGGAGCAGGGTTTTGCCATACGACCATATTCTCCTTTTCAGTATTCAAAGCCATTTGAATGGGCACCATCGAAATGCTGAAGAGATTTTCGTCAAACTGACTTTCTGATGTGAACTTCTGTTTATACCTTTGTTGTTGAGCTCCATCACAACCCCACTTAATCAGGCAGGTTAGTTCCTTTGATCCAACTTTTAAAATTTCAATAGAATCTAACACATTTCTTTGGGTTAAACATATACGATTGATAGTATGATTCACCAAAGATTGAAGATTGCATTCTGCAGTTGTTTCCGTGACAGTCTTCTCTAACGGATAACACTGTTTTTTTACTTCCAGTATTTGGTCATAAGAAGGTAACAAGTTTTTAGCCAGGTTATTAACCTTTTCTCGAATTATATTGTACTGGTGAGTAGATAATTTAGCATCTATCATCATGCCAAGAGCTTCATCTGCAGATAGAGATACAGGATCATTAATTAGACGTTTACGGGCCTGTTTGATTACTGTCCCACTATTACCGGACTCAGACGATAATTCTCTTACTATGGCTGCAGAATCTCGTTTGCCAGCGTTGCGTAAATTGCATTCATTAGCCACAGCAATTTCTTCTGGACTGGTCGTCTCTATAAGTGTTTGGATTTTTCGTTTTTGTGTTCTATCACAACAGTCTTGAAAACGTTTTGCTGGTCTTCCTGGAGTAATTGAGGAGGAGGATGATGGAATTTCTTGTAAAACACTTTCAGGCAAAGTAATAGTTGTTTTTAACCAATTCATATTATTTTCTAAAAAACGATCCCGATGACGATGGCATTTAGTCCATTTTATTTCAATTTGTTGGCATAATGCTCTCAGCAAACCCTTGATTTTATTTTTAGAATATTCAGAATAAGTTACACGAGGATATCTATTCATAAAAAATGAAAAAACTTCGTCAAAACGATCACTCCCTCTGTTAGAAGTCCAAATTTCGAAAATTTGCAATTTCGTTATTTCGGTAGCCATGCTGAAAAACAAAAAATGTATGGGTGCCGCAAAAAAGCGCAAAATTTATGAGTTGCATCTGTTAGTTAAAACTATCAGCTGTACTGTGATGGTATATACTTTACTATATAATGCTATATAATATGTTTTCGGGACTAATGAATTTAAAATGTAAAAAAATCGAAGTATATTTCGTGTCCTAACAGAAATGGTTGATTTTAGTATATAATTACTATTATAAATCGAACAAAATATGTATGTACTTACATATGAAATACCAACACTACGACAAATAAAGTAAATAACACTATTGACCCAATAATCACTTCGTAATCGTAAGCGTAATTGGCACAAATTAACACTGCAAAACACGTAGTGAGTGTGACTCAGTTTTGTTTCTGATATGAACATTTCTAATATTTATGTTGACATACCCACATTAAAAAAAATATGGTGTCGTTTTTATTAGAGGGTAAGGAATAAAAAGACACCAATAATTGGTAGATAAAACATTGTTCGGATTTTGAATTAAATACCGCTAGATTGCGATTTTCTTACAGTGTGCGGCGGGTTACTGCGAAGTCTATATCTGTTGCGGAAGTTATCAAATTGACAATGTTTTCATCAATGGAGGAATATATCAATGACATCCAGTCAACCAGTCAGACATTACTTAATATAAAGGCAAGTCTAGGTGATGAATTTGTTGGAATTATTATGTTGGCCGGGTTAACCGATGTATACAATCTTCTGTTGATGACATTGTAGCATTCAGGTATAAAGATTACGACAGAAGGTATGAGGATTACTACAGTCTGTGCAGGGAGGGTTGCTCAAAGAAAGCTTGAGGAAAAGCAGCACAACGAACACAACTGAAGATGACACGGCAACGGCACTGATGTCAAAGTCCAAGAATGATGTTATGTGCCATTTGTGTAAAAAGAAAGGGCATTATAAATGGCCGTGCCAGCGTCGTAAAACGGGAAATCTGTCTGAAGACAACAAAGACACATCTTTAAATAAGAGGAAAGTCAGTAAGGAGACCTCGGGTTTAATGGCCGCTCCATCTATGATGGTTGGCGAGGGCCGTAGATTCCGTAGCTACATCACACATGACGTCTGACGTGTATATTCTTGAAGATAAAATTGTGTCTAGTGAACAAGGGGATGTGTATGTCATCCGAAAAACTCAGAATGACTTCAGCAGAAAATCCAAGACCGAAGTCTTCGCTAAATTCTTGGAATTCCAGGCACTAGTTGAAAATCAGACGGGAAAGAAGATTCGTAACGATAATGGCACTGAGTATACCAAAGGCACGGTACGGTTTAACGGCACGGTTGGCGCAGTGGTTAAGCGATTGACTGCTGCGCTGCGTGTCGCGGGTTCGATTCCCGCACGGAACAAATATTTATATGACTTGCAGATAGTTGTTCCGGGTCTGGCTGTTTGTGTATGTGAGTTTAAATGTTTGTAAACGCACCCGCGATACAGGAGAAATTCCTAGTGTGGGGCAACGTTGAATTTCAAGGTTTCCTGAAGAAACATGTGATCCTACACCAGAGGTCAGTACCATACGCTCCGCAGCAGAATGGAGTGGCGGAACGAACAATACGCACAATACCTGAGAAGGTTATATGGTGCATGAGGCTGGTTTGGACAAGAGATTCTGAGGAGAAGCTGTTGGTTGTGGCGTGTACCTGAAGAACCGATCTCCAACAATGGCCCTCAAGGATAAAGTTACAGAGGGGGTTTTTACAGGGGGAGAATCGGATCTATCGAATCTGAAAATATTCGGATGTAGAGCTCAGGTTCTGTTAAAGGACCATAGTCACAAGAAGTTGGATCCAAAGACAGTTCAAATAATAATGACTGGGTAGTCGACCAATTCGAAGGCGTACCGATTTATCAATTTGGAGAATGATTCAACGAGGATTATCGTCGCTCGAGATGCTACATTTATGGAGAAAAAATATGTGACTAGTACCTAAAGAGAAACAAGAAGCCGTTGGTCATAGATTTACAGTATGACATTCCTGGAGTTAGTCGTTCCACTACTCAACTGCAGTGGGGGTTCCGGTGGCTAGTTGGAATGTGAATGAAGAAGAATCTCGAAGTGCATCTGCTGCGAGGGCGGGTTCACTGACGAGATCAGATTCTGGAGAGAATTTTTACAAGTCTGTGGACGTAGGGAATCCTGTGACAGAGGATTTGCATAGTTCAGCTTCTGGCGACTTAGAGCGTCCAGTGGCAGAAGACTTGCAAAGTTCGAGACGTCACCCTACTCGAAATAGGGTTCCGATGCGGGAGAAATACATGGTATACAATTTCCATATGTGTCAGATGATCCTGATCCTATTTCAGTTAAAGATGCCATGGAGCATTCTGACAAGAAGTTTTGAATGGAAGCGATGAAGGATGAGTTCAGTTCCTTGAAGATGAATGGAACCTGGGAATTGGTTTTCAAGTTGAAGATTGAAGCTGATGACTGAACGCAGACGCTGGTTATTCGCGAAAACCTAGTGACTATTATGAAACATGTGCATCGTTAGTCAAGATGTCGTCGATAGGTAGCACGTGCAGTTGAGAAGAAACTGAGTGTTCCTCATATTGATGTTACCGCTTTTCTGAATGGAGATCTGCATGAAGCATATATGGCCTCAAACAACCTGCCAGGTGTTGCCACCAAAAGATTCATGAGCATATAATATAGTATGTATATCAGTCATCAGGTTACCGTAGTACAGGCTCTACACAGTTCGGGATCTGAAGACCTTGTGTGGATGTTGACTCATATTATTATTATTATATACCTAATAAAGATGGGTTTTTCTCAAATTAAATATGACCAGTGTGTCTACACAAGAAAATTTGAAGCCAGGATGGTGATACATAAGATTCGAAGATCCATCAAAATAAAGGATTTAAGTGAAGCAAGTATGTGTCCTGGAGTCCGGATTGAGTCGAAGAGTGTAAGTGAAATCCACTTGTCTAAAAAAAATATTTTTCAAAATCTTGCGAGAAATATGGAATGTTTGATTGCAAACCAGTAAGTACACCAGTAAAAATGAATCTTCGCCTGAAATCTGGTGGAAAGAATGACAACACTCAGTATCTGAAAATTAATACATTACTAAGGTACCTGGCATGTTGTACAATACCTGATATACAGGGTGTTCGGCAGAACGTTGAACATACGAAAATGGCAGATAGGTGGGGTCGTCTGCTCTTTACCTAGCCCAAATGTTTTGACCTAGGCCCCATAGATTTTTTTATTTCGTTTTTTTTTTTTAATATAACTCACACACTTATAACACTGCCGTTACTATTTTTGGTGATAGTCGAAATGCCTGTAACCTAGTTAATACTCCTGCTATTGGAAAATGTTCCAAACATAAATAATATAAGATATTATTTCGGTAGGGAGTTAGCAGAGTGCAGGGTAATGTCTGTTAATTATTGTGAGACTGCCCTTATGCCTGCTGTTATGATGACAACGGGAATTAGTAAGCAGAAACATGCATTTTGCACACAGCATAGTGGATTAAGTGAGGGAGTTGTACCATGAAGGGTATAATGCACAATGTTCTAGAAGTAGTCGTCTTTAGTTGTTGCCTCATCAACTGTTATGTTCTGTTCTGTCATCCTATGTTTTCAGTTCAAGTAAATTTTTATTTCAATATAATTTAATTTATGAAACCACTGTGTTACAATGATATTCTATTTTCAATCAAAACAAGCTCCAAAAGAAATGTTTAGGTATATATTTGTTTTTAAATGTAAATGTGTTGACAACACCTTATCTAAAAGCACTTGTCAGGTCAAGATAATACACAATGTCAAAATTTATTGATGTATTATACAAGCCGTCGGAAATATCTACGAACCTCGCTGGAATGCGCTTCCCCTCGCGCTTCCGCACCTAGCCCCGTTTTCGCCTATACCTACCGTTGCCAACGGAAGCGCCGACACACGTGTATTATTTTTTCTTTTCGTAATCGCATTATCGTTTATTGTTTCTCTGTTTGGCTAAATATTAATAAACTACCTATTTAGTGTTGGAAGATGGGTAGGACTATATGTAGTGCAGAGCGGAATTTAGTACTCAAAGTAATCCAAGACATGACATCCTTCGAAGAAGATCCACAATCTAGTACTTTAGCTTCAGTTATCAAGTATCAGGTACCACGGACACTATCAAGCTCTCGACACCAGGGAAAAAGCGTAAAAAATACAAAAAGAAAATAGATCTAGATAATTTTGATTTATGCGCGATACACTCTTTGGTTGAAAGTTTTTATACCGCAAGAAAAGAAATACCTACTTTAAAGAAGATTCTGGGAATAGTCAAACAGAAGCTCAACTTTCCCGGCCAAAAAGACGCCCTAAGAAACATTCTTATAAATATTTTGGGGTACAGGTTTAAAAAATGTAAATGTAAACATGATTTTTTAGTGCAAAGACCTGAAATTGCAGCCTGGAGAGCAAAAGAGCGATAGCGTAACGTTGTCTGGTGTTGAGGCTGTTCCAGAATAGTTTCGCCACTTTCTCTCTACTTTTTTTGTGTTTTGTTTTTACCCTATAAAGCGCAGATTGACCTAATAATAAAAGGGTAAAAAAATAGATAAACAATATTTTTAATTTTTACTTCTCGAATTTTTTTGCTATCTCTCCAGTTTGCATGACGTCATTGAGCCAGGTTCGCAGATATTTCCGACGGCTAGTATCTAAAAATATCTCTATAAACATTGAAAAACATACAATGACATGAACACAGCCCTATTAAATAAATGTACCCATCATCACTATTTATAAATGAAGAACAAGAAGCAACAACTGTCAAAAGTGAGTAGGTATAGAATCACAGATATTCATTACAATATCACTTACTAGAGCAATGCAGCTTGACTGGTGGCAAAGACAGCTCCTTAGCAATGTCTGTGTTCTTCAGGGTCAAAGCCTCATCAACCGTCTTCCCCTTCACCCACTCTGTAGCCAATGAGCTGGAAGCAATTGCAGATCCACAGCCGAAAGTCTTGAACTTTGCATCAATGATCTTGCCATTATCATCAACCCTAATCTGCAGCTTCATTACGTCACCGCAAGCTGGGGCACCAACAAGTCCTGTGCCTACATTTTTATCCTTCTTGTCAAGGGAACCAACATTACGTGGGTTTTCATAGTGATCAATGACCTGAAATAACAGAAATGTACAGGACCAACTTCACTGAACATTTATTGTAAATTAATTCCTATACATAAATTCAGTTTTACCAGTAGTTCAGTTCTACTATTAGCACAGTTGGAATATCATTTTATTTGTTTTTGCTTTGAATTTCTAATTGTATTTATTAAATCTGAAATATAATACACTGAAAAATAAAATTCTCAGAAATAAAAGAGACGACTAGCATGCAAATACTTTTGGTAGTGTACTTAAAAAGACTAATAATGTAAACAAGTTAAAAATAAACTGCTATCGAGTGTAATACATACTGTATTACTAGATTTAAATCACTGTCAGTCCTGCGTAGTTTCAGAAAATCAATATTTCTTAAACTGAATACCGAAAATATTACATATTATTTTATCATCGGATAAGGTTATTCGTGAAATAACGTAGTTCACTGGCGAAACTAATAATCCTTGACATTGTATGGAAGTACTTACATTAGCATGGTATGATGAGGTTTGGATTACGTTGGGGCTACTGAAACTTTTCAGGCAAACGCATCTACGTATATTTGTCACCAGAAACGCCATCATTATTCGATTATATTTGCTTAGTAATTAGTATTAACAACTTTTAGCTCGTAACACACCAATACTATATTGTAGTCTGTGCAACACACTGCACTTTAGATTTGTGAACGAAGAGAAAATATGAGGGAATTGAGTGCGACTGACTGACTGACTGAGAGCCACTGACACAGATAACTATATACTAGTCAGAGACACTGAGCCACTGAAGTACTTATCTGCCACAGACTATATCTTATCTGCTATGCTATCTAAAAAAAGTATTCGTATTTATACTCTGTGCACCGCTGTGCACTGAAGAATAGGATCCACAGACACTACTAACTCAGTAGTACTATAGCTCAGAACAATCATTGAGCTAGGAAAAAAGAACAATACCTAACTGAGTACTATAGGATGAATAGGATCTTTGATTTGACGTTTGTATTCTCTGTGGAAGGCAACACAGAGCATGTAACTCTCGTTAGTCGTTTGTATTCTCTGTGGAAGGCAACACAGAGCATGTAAGATGTATAATAGTTATTGTTCTGAGATGTAACTAGGTCAAAAAAAAAAGCATGTAACTGAAGGCAAGAACAATTCGAATACTATAGTAGTCTTTGATTCGTACAATCAAATACTTTACTGTACTTAGGTATTTGACATGAAGTAGAAATTCTTCAAGCAAGCAATATCAATCGCAAGGAATATACTAGGTAATCTTTTCCGAGACATCAATCGTCTTGACTGTATCATGAGGACTGGTAACCCATTCTTGCTAGTAGCTAACTTTATGTTATATTTTCAAAATTAGTACTTAAAAACCAATCAGAACTGCAATATTTAATTATAAAATCGTGTATTTCTTCAGTAAGTTAATGTTGGAATATTTATAACTACGTTTGCGAACGCACAGCAATTGACATACGGTTACGTTCGAAACCTGTAACAAATTAAGGAATTTCATGTTATATCAGATTTGGTGAGGAGATTAACTTTTTATTTAGAGAGTACTTATGAAAAGTAATTAAGTGCTTAGAATGCTGTAAATATACAAAGTCTGATCTTTTACTGTTAATAAATTATGCAATATGTAGCCCGATTGCATCAGATAGTATAAATAAATGTAGTTTCCGAACGTGAGACATATTTAAATAGTATCTTTTTATTGCGAACATGACAATCGGTTTTAGAGCTATCTCGAAGCTTGTGGCGCCTATAGTCGGAAACGTTATCTGTTTATCTCGAGCCCAGTTAAGTGCAGTGTAAGTGAAAAATTCAATAAAACTATTAAATTCACTGTTTCAATCGGTTTGAATATAAAGGTGTTATGCAATAGGTGATGCATCTCAAGACCGGCTGTATTCGTTTTGTGTACATCACTAATCTGTCAAAAATGAATTTGAATGATTCATGAAGAAAGATGTAATTTGCTTAAAATAAAAAAAAATTGGTGACCCGGGCCGGGTCACCAAATTTTTTTTGAAAATTATGAAAACTCCAAGCCGGGCGGGCCGTGACGGCCCGCCCGGCTTGGAGTTTTCATAGTTTTACTGATATATCTTACGATTTCCAGGAAAATGAGTGCTAATCCCGATTACAAATCTGCGACATCGATGCACGAATTCACCGTGAAAAACATAAAGGGTGAAGATGTAAAACTGGACGTGTATAAAGGTCATGTTTGCATTATTGTGAATGTGGCTTCACAGTGCGGTCTTACCGCTAATAATTACAAGCAATTGAATGAAATGTACGAAACATATGCCGAGGAGAAAGGTAGGTTATTCTGATAAGTAAACAAAAATTTTCGCCAACGTTTTGCCCGTTCTGAAGTACATAAGCGATACCTGGGATCTCGCACCCCTGTGCGGGTGTACACCCGCGCACGTCCTACTACGCGCCACTTATTAGTTAATGTACTTAGGTATGTGCAAGATACCTACACCTCAAGTGCAGGGACCATAAAGATTGGCGAGATTAGTTATGGGTCAGTGGGTCGTCTTAGGAAATGTAGTAAGATAGACAGAACATGCTCATACCATATAAATGATTACCTAGCTACAACAACAGTATCTATTTTTAGGTCTGCGTATTCTCGCGTTCCCCTGCAATCAGTTTGCTGGTCAGGAGCCAGGTAATCCTGAGGAGATTGTCTGCTTTGCCGCAGACAGGAAAGTGAAGTTTGATCTGTTTGAGAAGATTGATGTGAATGGAGACAATGCCAGTCCTTTGTGGAAGTTCCTGAAGGTAAAGGTTCTGTATATTATTTTAATTTTCAGAGTGTATTTGGCCTGATTACATGTAATACTAAAAATAATCAGCCTGTACAAAACTGCTGCTGTAGAAACATCAGCCTACTTATAAACTGCTGCATGCATTTTTGGTTTATTGGCCTTCTAGGTGTTTCCTGCAACTTCGTCTGAATTCCTGGATGAAAAGTAGCCTATGTCCTTACCCAGATCATGGTATATCTGTGTGCTAAATTTCATCTAAATCTGTTCAGCTCTTTTACTGTGAAAGTGTAACAAACAAACAAACCCACTTTTGCATTTATAATATTCCTAATATGCTCCTCTACCAAAAGGTCAGAAAAGTAGGTAGATCCTAACTACATACTTTTCTGATTTTGGTAGAGGAGCATAACCCAATGGATAATAATAATAAGAAGCATCATTATTTTCAATCATCTTAATTGCTATTTTGGCACTAAAAAATGTTGTACTTATTTTAAATTTGTTTTCTCAATTTGTTTTCTTCTTCTACTCTGTCCTTCTCATACTTCTGACTTTGTTCATTCTTCCTTTCATATTCAGTCCATTCTTCTTTGGAATGCGCTTCCTCTTGATATCAGGACGGCTACCAGTCGGTATGCATTTAAGCAGAAATTGCAGAGTTATTTTCAAAACAAATAGAGTAGAGTCATCTCAACATCTCTCTTCCTTGAATTTGTATATATATATATATATATATTTTTTTTATTTATGTCTTTTTAGAATTACGTGAAGGTGTTTAAAAAGTAAGTAACCGTAATGCTTACAGTTATATTACAATGAAAATAACGCCCTGCAAGTTTCCAATGTATTATTTGCATATAAATAGAACTGTAAGTAAACGCAATGATTTCGTACCTTTTACACAGTTTTCACATAATTCTAAAAAGTTAATTAAACAGATTTTTAAAATATAGCTCCGATTAAATGATATTAATTGAAAACCACGAAATATTACACTAAATTGCGACATTGCCACTCATAAGGTTTAAACGCTCTTAAGCTAAAATATTGAAGATTTTAAATAATTTGTTTATGTTTTAGCATGTTATCTCAATATGTTTTAAACATTAGGTGGGCTCCACTTGCTTGCCAACCAATAACATAAAAATCATGCCTTCTCCAAATGAATATTTAAATATAAAGCAAGCTTTGAATTTCTAAGAAACTAAAACAATGCCAAAGGGATTAGAGTTTGTTTGTAACATTCATCAGAAAATATAAGAAAACTAGAAACCAAGTCTCCTTAATTAATATGTAATTCCACAGTTTGGTGTTCTTATGAAAAACTCAATTTTAATCATTCATCATCATTAAGAAATTGATTTAGTAAGTTAACAAGATAACTAATGATTTCTTTGTTTATAACAGTCAAAGTACAAATCGGAACAAATACAGAATTATGTGTCATGGAAACAAACATGAACAAATTAATTTAAAAAAAAACTTGCAGGTTAGTATTAAAGTTGCTGAGTAATGATAATGAGTTTTCATCACAATTAGTATGTGTAGGTACAATGTATGTGGCAAACCACAGATGTATTGAAGGACAACCATGGATAATCTATATGGTATGGTATGATAAGGTGAAAATCAATAGACCTATTCTATTATTCATAACTCTGTTGGAAATGGCCTTATAATGGTCATTGCTAGTAACTATGTCATGTTTTATGTAGGCAGTATTTCTCACAGATTTGGTGTGTAGGATTAATAATTGTGGGAAAAGTATAAATTAATCATATTATTATTTATAAAAATATAGTAAAAGCCGTGCGAAGCAAGGGTTAGCGGTAAGGGGTAGTACCGCTAACCCTTGCTTCGCACGGTTTTTACGAATAGACAACACATTCGAGATTTCTTTATTAGTAAAATTTGCATGTTTAATTTATAAACGTAAACCTTCCAGAAAAATCTTTAAACGATGGTGATAGATAATTGCTTCAAAGTCCATTGCGTACCTAGTTTAGAAGAACAACGACAGACACGAAAAACGACTAACTAATAAATAGTACAAGTACAGAAGAGGCATTTCGCGCAACAATTAAGGGGACTACATGACCTAAATGCAAGTTTTATAATGCCTAAATGTATATGATCTACTCTACAGTAAACAAAATCAGAAAAATATTGATATTCTTCAGGATATATGCTAGTTAGATAGTGTGTTGAAAAGATAATACAACTAATTTGGTACGATAGAAAAAAGTCACGAAGGTACCTCTAAAAAAATATTTTAATGATTAAAAGCCATATTAATATACACGAACCACACAACCACAAACACACAACCATACATAACCATATTAACGAGATAGTGTTTTCATTTTATAGTCCAATCGATATATTTAAATAGGGAATTGCTTCATATTTTGCAATAAATTACCAGTTTTGTGTCGTCGCGCTTCTCTTTCTTTTCTATGCAGTCCGACAGTGACCGCGCTTTAGCTGTTGTCAGCCCCTTAATAGAAATAGCGACTCTTGCTACTAAGCAACAAAGTGCAATTCAGCTCGCATACGCCGGCTTGCCGCTACTATAATATTCATCGTCTATCTACCTACTTGACCACGTAATCTATCTTTAATGCGTATATTAAAGTCCGTCATTTACAAACCTTTAAACTTTAATACCTATTTGTTTAACATTCCTCACATTATCTTACATATTTTCACATTTTGCATTAATTAAAAAGTTCGTAGAACGAAAACATCAAAAATTCTGGTTGTTTACATTTTCACTATATTATTATGTAATAATTCTTAATTATCTCTGACACGTGGACCGACTTACATGATTCAAACGGATAAAATTGTTTTAGACCTTTCATTTAACAACATCGTTAAATATCTCAACAAACAAACAATCAAAGTTCAAGTTTCAAGTTGCTCTCGTAATTGGGTATATACAATTGCGTAACAATTCTTTTAAAACCTATCTTATCAAACATTAAACGTCCTATACGACTGTACCTACCTAGTTAACTAATTAACTTGTAGATGGGGTTTCGTTGCCGACATAATAGCGGCTGGTGCGGGTGGGGCTGGATTTGGCGGAGAGCCAGTTTGGCTCCCGCAGGGGGTGCACTACGGTGGACGCCATCATGCGCGTGCGGGCCCTTACGACGGGGGATGCTGTGGCCCGGGGTGGGGTCGTCTTGGCGGTGTCTTTAGATATCGCCAATGCCTTCAATACCCTGCCCTGGAGTTGCATTTGGGAGGCACTCCGGAATCACCGGATGCCGACCTACCTCTGTCGTGTGGTCGAGGCCTATTTGACGGACAGGGCCGTCATCTATCCCGGTCACCAGGGAGTATGGAACCGGCAAGAGATGTCGTGCGGTGTCCCACAGGGATCGGTCCTGGGGCCGCATCTGTGGGACATCCGATACGACTGGGTGCCGACCTCCCTAGCGGCGTCACCGTGGTTTGTTACGCTGACGACACGCTGGTCCTGGCGCAGGTGAGGTCGCACCAGGCGGCGGCGAAACGCCGGGGCGTAGCTCCGCTTCCGCGAGAAATCACGGTACAGCGGACAGAGCTCCGGCGGGATCTCAGGGCGGCATGGAGAGTGCGATTGTCGCAACCCAGCGCTGGGGCACGCCACAATTGCGGCGATAAGTCCCCTCTTTGAGGAGTGGCTAGAGAGACGCCACGGCGTCCTCACATTCCGCCTGACGCAGGTCCGTCCTCACCGGACACGGTTGTTTCGGGAGGTTCCTGTTTCGGATAAGGCTGAGGAACGCCAGGGTGTCACAGTTGTGTGGATCGCCCGGAGGACACGATGGAGCATACGGTGGAGGTCTGCCCGGCTTGGGAAGCAGTCACCTCCTTCTGCGAAGCAATAATGCTTGCGAAGGAGGAGGCGGAACGCGTGAGGGAGAGGCAAAATTCGCGCCCTCAAGCCCCTAGCCGCCGCAGGAGACGCCCTGGGCATCGGGAATCGCAAGCTGATTCCCGGCCACTGTAGGCGCGGGCTTGCGAACGGCGAGCTATAGACAGCTCGCCGTTCGATAAGGACCGGCCCGGGTCGATGGCGCGCGCCTCAAAGAGATGTCAGCATCAATGACGGAGTCCGCTAGGGCCGATGCCTGCCAGGGTTGCGGGAAAGTCTGAGAGGGATACCGTGGCCCCTGGCACAGGCAACTGAAGGAACACGGGTGGGTTTTAGTTAGCAAGAGTCTGCCACGCCCTCCCGCTCTGCCCGGAGCGGGAGAAGTTATTTGATAATTTCTAACCCTCGAAAAAAAAAGGGGGACGAAATGATTAAATACTGAAATCGTGAATTATAGGTATATTTATAACATTAAATAGTATAGAAACATAGTTTTCATAATAATGTAACTTGGTAATTAATATTTAATGTAGGTACTTTGTTACATCACTCCTCAATCTCATCTAACATAACTTCTGGTTCTTGTAGAAGATTATATGTTTTTGTTTTACAGGTAATATTCTTATGTTACATATTACAGGATCTGAAGATATGAGCAAAATTTTCATTAGATCTTCGTTAGTTTGATTCCTGGTTATCTTCTCTGTAATATCTAACATCTTTGTGGCGACTTTCCTGTGCATCTTCTCTATGCATATCAATTGGCTTTTTGATTTCACCTTCTAAGTTTAGTTTCCAAGGTTGCCTGGAAGAGATCGCAGAAAGCGATAAGGCCGCCCATTGTATATTAAGTAGTGTTCAGTTTAATTTTTGTTGTTATGTTTTTTGTGGTGTACAATAAAGAATATATATAAATAAAAAAGATAAAATAAGTTTAGTTTTAGCTGATAGGTCACAAAAGCTCTTTTTTGGACGTCCTGCTTCTCTAGATGTAGAACTAGGGTGCACTTTTTTGCCCGCCAGAGGTGATTACTACTTCTTGAAGCCATATCTCATTTTAATTCCGGAATCTAATAATATTAAGGGAACATTTTTTCTAGAATCTTGAAGTTGCTATAGTAAAGGTGTTAATAACATTTTGAAGACTGTCTCTGCTTGTAGTAGGCAGTTCCGATACTTCTAATGTCTCCAAAATATAACTAAGTACCCAGTTTATCTTTATTGTCCTTTGATAGCGGCTTCACTGGTCGGTTTAATGACAAAATATTGAATAAATCAATATTTTTTATTGAGTTAAGTACCTAAAAAAAACATTTTTTTACTAACGAAACCGATCACCGATCAAGAGAACAATGAATCACCGAAAAAAAAATCCATATCTTTATATGCATAGCTAATAGTCCCTGCTATATAATGGAATCGAAATGATAGTGTAGTAATTTGTACTTTTAAACGTAACACAGTTCAAATTCAAACTTACAAAAGTTAGTAAATATCAGTACGTTATTTGTATATTTTTGTTTTAATAATTTATATCGATCTATGTATTTTATTTTTTGTTTATTTATGTACCAATAAAAAGTACAAAACACACCACAGTCTGCACTGATAACTATGTATATAAATCAGTCTTGCTATAATACACTCATTCGAAATTCCATATAGTTTGTTTATGAAGAGCGTTTATACCTTATGAGTGGCAACGTCGCAATTTAGTGTCATATTTCGTGGTTTTCATTTTTTATCATTTAATCGGAGCTATATTTTAAAAATCTGTTTAATTAACTTTTTAGAATTACGTGAAAGTGTTTAAAAAGTAAGTAACCGTAATGCTTACAGTTATTTTACAATGAAAATAACGCCCTGCAAGATTCCAATGTATTATTTGCATATAAATAGAACTGTAAACGCAACGATTTCTTACCTTTTACACAGTTTTCACTTAATTCTAAAAAGTTAATTCAACAGATTTTTATATAATTATAATAGATTTTTATAGATACCTGCGTTTTTTTTTACTTTTGTGGTTTTTATTCAACAATAATCAGTTCAGTAGAAATTTGACCGTCTCGCCCCTCGTTTTGTGCGAAGGATAAATTTGTTGTACAGACGCCAGCAGGTCAAGCTACCCGAAACTGTCAAATTTTCCCAATCAACCTTGAACCTTAATGCTTTAGCGATAAAGTTGAAAATCTATTAAAGAAATTTGACAGATTGTAGTAGCTTGATGTGCTGGCGTCTGTACAACGCTTGTCTTACCATTGTTTCGAATAAAACCGAGGTAGGAACATTTCACAAAGCGACATCCAAGACATAATGGACGGGCTTACAAATCGACTACAAGAGGTGATTAGTGCGATAATTTAGAGCATACTTTTTTTTTTTATAACACAATTAGTTAAAATCCGATACAATTTTGAAATAATCGACAAAATGTAGGTGGACGGTTAAATGTGCCCCTGAGTGTAGTTTTGCTTTCGAGATAAATATTGAAATGGCATATCCATTAAACTACTGACTACATAATGTTGATGTTTTAGTATAATGTAAACAACTTACCTTCAAGTCTTAATAAAAATGATTTTTCGAACTACATATTACATATTATTGTGTAGTCCTAGTTGTAATAGCCAATAGGCTTAGATTCACTATCATAAAGATAAAAACCTATCACTAGGTACGTAAACACCAGTCGGCTAATGATTTGGAATTATATTTCAATAATGGCTATCGAAGGTGCAATCAAAATGTTTCATGTAAGTAGGTACCTTTAACATAAAAGCGCTTGGACGGTTACTGCGCCATTCAACATACATACCCATTTATAATTATTATCTAACAAGGCATGTGCCCGATAGGATATCCCATCAGCAAAAAATACGAACTTCTATACAAACTTTCATCCTGTATTTAAACCCATATAGAGGAAGCACCAGGTTGCCCGCGAAATTCAAATTTTCTTACTGTTTTTTTGCAATTTGCAGGTCAGTGTCAAGTTGTATGTTGAACAAAATATGATTCGCGACCGTATCATGTAATCCTTAGGATTGATAAATCAATCAATAGGATTATTGTGTGAACTTAGAGGGTTGAATTTATGATTTTAATGATTATAATTCTGTGAATACATTCTTGTAAATTGCAAAAAACGTAAGAAAATATGAATTTCGCGTGCAACCTGGTGCCAGGAAGTTAGCCGCAAGCTTTTTGCATCCGCTGCATCTTTGAAAATTTTTGCGTAATTTTTTACCGACTGCCACCAAGATTGCGCTTGCACAATCGCTTCTTCTACCCATCCTTGACTATGCTGATGTCAGCTATCTTGACCTTACCCAAGACCTACTCGATAAACTTGAGCGGCTTCAAAATTTCTGTATAAGATTCATATTCGGTTTGCGCAAATATGACCATGTTTCCGAATTTCGTGTGAAGCTCAAGTGGTTACCAATTCGCCTTCGCCGGAACGCTCATATCCTTTCTCTTTTGTTTAATGTGCTCTTCTCCCCTTCCACCCCTCTCTATCTTAAGAAACATTTCCAGTTTCTTTGCGACTCCCACACGAAATTTCTAAGGTCATCAGATAACTTGAAGCTTAAAATGCCTATGCATTCCACAACTTTCCTCGACAAATCCTTTACTGTCCAGGCCGCTCGTTTGTGGAATGCATTGCCAGTTGAAATTAAACGCGCGCCGTCATTGCTTGTGTTTAAAAGACTCGTGAAGGAACATTACTTGTCGTTGTGATCGTGTTCTCATAATTGTAATTATCTATAGTCTTCATTTATTTTCGTTGCTTATAAATTTAGTATGTACGTATTTATGTATATATTATTTAGGATATGTATATAAGTGTATCTATTATTAAGGATATGTATATATGTGTATCTATTTTAGTGTATTGTATACATACTTATTATTTGCACCAACAACAGCCCCATTTTATGTCCAGCAAAATCTCTGTCCATTCCAAGGTTGCCTGGAAGAGATCGCGGAAAGCGATAAGGCCGCCCATTGTATATTAAGTAGTGTTCAGTTTAATTTTTGTTGTTATGTTTTTTGTGGTGTACATTAAAGAATATATAAATAAATAAACCTGGCGTTTTCTTCTTATGCAGATGAATTTCCAAAAATCCTTGCTTACTGCTCATTTTCGTGCTCTTGTGCAAAATTTCATTCGATTAGCCCCAGTGTTTGTTGTCTGTCAGTGAATTAATGAATTTAAGATTTTTATTATTTAGATTACCTATCTTACATGATTTTTTTTTCACAGCACAAGCAAGGCGGCACATTGGGCAGTTTCGTCAAATGGAACTTCACAAAATTCATCGTCGACAAAGATGGCGTGCCTGTTGAGCGTCATGGTCCCAATGTTGACCCACTGGACTTGGTCAAGTCCCTCGAGAAGTACTGGTGATCAATCTAATGGAGAAACGGCTACGTATTTTATTTTTCTATCTTGATATTTTAGTCAGGTTCTATATGGTTTAGCAGTAAATAATGTATTGGAGCAACTGAGCATTTAACTTTATATAATTTGTCTATCTAATCATTCACATCACTTCTACTAAGCAACTTCAAGCAACAATATAGTAGATAAGTAGTTACCTACACAGTATTTTTTTTTTGGAATTTGGCATGTCGAAAGATTAATGTAAGTAAATGCAGCTTAGCAAATCGCAAAATTAAAAAGTAAATCTGCAACTGCACTGTGTGATATATTACGTAGTTTTTAAGAATTGTTGTAATTTTTTGTGATAAAAATATATCGACATAATAATTTTTTAACAATTCTTTTTTTATTTAGTTAAATTACTCCCTTTTAGTGGTGTCTGGTCCTTGTTACACGCATCGGATGATGCCGAATCATTTATAATTTCCATCGTTACCATGAGATGGTAACGATAGAAATTATAAATGATTTTATTTCTGAATGTTCGTACAATAGTACATTGTTACCCTAGGGGTGAAAGTAACTTATTTAGTCCCGAGACAGGGTTTGGCGCCCGAGCGTGGCGAGGGCGCCAAAAGTTCGAGGGACTAAATAAGTCTTTAACCAGAGGTAAACACTGTGGTTTCATTACGAATAAGTACAAGGAAAGTAAAAATAAAAACATGAATTAGCTAAAGAAAAAATGAGCCTCCTATGAAATCAGGCGTTAAATCCATATCTGAATCAGATGAACACATTGTGTTAATACAAATCTCTGATATACGGAAGTATAAACAAAACTCTAAACTCGAAAAAACAAATGAAGATCGGATTGCCGCTTTCCCACCTATGTGGCCGGCTACTGTCTATTAAACCTTTATTTTTCATCATTGAAAAAATGGTAAATATTTTGCCCAATAAAGTAATTTAAAATAATATATGCTTTTTAATTCATACTTAACTTTATGTTATTTAAATTTTACGTCGCGCTGTAATTAAGTGGCTGTATAGGAAGTTGGAACATGGCTCAATAGAAATGTGAAAATAGAACTAGTCTTTTTAAATAATTTGACAGCTGTCAGTTGAAAATTCGATTCTCCCTAGGGCTGAAAATTATTAATTTCAACCCGCTCCTCAGGCAACTTCAGACCTACTATCCGAGCGTGAGTAATGAAAACTTTTACATGCCGATCATAATTATTTTAAAAATTTGGTAGGTCCTAGGTACCAGTCATCACACCACTCTCCTTATCAGTGTAGGACATTGATCAGACTCAAAAATAAAATCGTGGGGCGTAGCGTAACCTGGGTAAATATGTAAATTGCATTTATGTAGGTATGTGATACGAGCGGTTGACGGTTGATATAAAATTCACGCGCCCCACGATTTTATTTTTGAGTGTGATCAATGCCCTATGCCCTAGATTGATGAGGAGAGTGGTGGCATGCTGTGCCGACTTAGTACAAAGTTCGTGACATTAAAGTGACATAAAGTATGGAAAGTAATGCCATCTAGCTGTGATTGTGTTATAACAAAATGAAGAGGTGGTCATCCTTAACCTTTTGATTGACCGCCACAGTCGTGTATAGACGACAAACCAAAATGTGCCCAGCACGCACGGTCGCGACAGCGTGACCGAATTTTAGACGTAAATAAATGTCATAAAACAGCATTTTTTGTTAATTTCCCTTGTTAATTATGTACCTTGACTCTTCGTAATTTATTTGAAGTGAACTGCTTTCGTTAGATTTCATTTTTAGTAACGTAAGATGACAAAAACGAAAACCAGTCATAAAGTTCGAAAAACATAGTGCCCTCGACGCCACAGTCACCATAACAGGACACGTAGTGATGCAGGTAGTAGTCAATATAACACGAATAAATCGACCTCGACGGCAACTTACTTTATATTTAATTTACTCTGAATTCTGCACTAGTAAATAAATAAAACATTTCATACTGAACTTTTACGTTCGAGAAATCAAAAAAAAATTATAATACTGAACTATACACTATCTATAAGTCGAGTGTTAGTTGATTATCGATTAATCGTAATGACTAATGCCAATCTCTATCATACTGTTGTATTGTCTGTGCCGGGAACGCCACAGTCGTCTATGCTTGACAGTCCCATGGCGTCATACGCGGATTTTTTTTTAATAGAGTAGTTCGTTTACTGTTGTTAAATATTATTAATAATGGATGACTATAATATGAGTAGTGAAGTGAAGTGAATATGAGTGGTGGCCGGATTAACTTCCGCCATTAATTTTTTTTTTCAAAACAAATGGCCACGCATATGACCTATATTAATCGATAGCTGGAATCAATACAAACAAGTTGTGTATGAGACAAAAAGTTCTAAAGTGTCACGTTTCCGAGATATGAGCTTTATGAACGTGGAGGGTTTTATTGATGATTTTGATGATTTTAATTCTGTAGCTAGGTAGGTACTATCGAGGAAATTCATATCTAAGCAGTTTTAGAACAAAATCCCGTGAACACGATGACCGCATCTGTTTTACGTTAGTTACTGTTAGCGCCCGAGCGCTACAGGGAAAAATAGTCCGAAAGGTGCATAGATATGAACTTCCTCGATAGTACATACGTCTTCCAGCCGCGAATAATATTTTAATCAACATACAACCTAGCACTGGCCTGCAAATTGCAAAAAACCTAAGAAAATTTTTAATTCGCGGGCTACCCTGACGGTTCCACCTTAACCTTCTAGCTCTACTAAAGATCATAATATTATGATCTTTAGTAGAGCTAGAGCTTTAAAGCTTAAAGTAATAAAGCGCATATTATGCCCGTTTAATAGATACATAGTTACATGTTATAAATTATTTTGTGATAAAAAATGCGATTACAAAAAACCGATGGTTCATGTCTCACTTTATTTATTGCATTATCAAATAATAATATTGCAATCAAATTTCTCATATTTACAAAAGTTTTTCCACAATATGAAACAGAATATCAGTGAAACGAAACTAAAGAAATATACGAAACTATTAGAACTAAATAGGTACCTATTATTATTTCGATATTATTAATAAATATCGGTTGCGCACCTCTAGTGCAGAGGCGAGCAAATTAAAAAAGCCGTGCCAGCTACGCCACAGTCATCATAAGATGACAAGAAAGTACGTCAAGATTGAACATAGTGCTGGGATGGTTTTATCGATTTTTGTTTTGAATTGTGGATTCAACGCCGAAACTGTGACACATATCATTATGATTTCTGTCCTAAAGGACAAAGCGGTATGAAATAAAACTCCTGTATTATATTTTTCCGGTATAGACTTTTTATTAAAAACATACTGTAGGTTAAAAAATAAATAGTTAGTGCTTTATCGATATAATTTCGAACTCACTACTATTTTGTAGCTATTAAAGGATGAATTCATAGCTTGGCGCCGAGGGCACGATTTTACTTTTTTGACGTGGCGGTCAAAGGGTTAAAAAATATTATTTATGAATTATACTGCTCAGCACATAAAAATAATTTTATTTCAAAAATTGAACACATGGAATTTTTACAGACAATAAATATGTAAAAACAATTTTTAAGACAAATTCAAATGATAATCGTTTAATTTCTCATTCAAATGATTTTTTTAAACTTATGTTGCATTTGTGAATTGTGTGTGCTGACCACCCTAAGAAAGATGTCGGCACGTTACTGATCGCGCAAACACATAATTTTCGAATGATAAGGTAAGTAGAGAATAAATAGGTGGATAGTACTTCTTTTCTGGAGTTCGGTGCATCGCTACCCCAGAGCGGGTGGTGGGCGTTGGAGTCGGTGCAAATGATCTTTGGTTGCAAATTCAAGTCGCAATCAATGTCAGCGACAATCAATGTCAAAAATCTGTCAAAAATGTATGTAAATTGATTGTAATTTTGACAGATTGAGACTGAGATTAGAATGCGAACGGTCTTAAAAATACGGGAATTGCCCCTCAGGTCTAGTTTGGCGCGCTCGCAGTGCTGTACCAGGTCGGCCATCTCTTTCGGCAGGCAGTTCGCCTCGCATGTATACCGAGGCCAGTACAACCTGAGAGCCTGACAGTTGTCCGGTCTCTGGAACAGAATTTAGTGTGTGTTGTGGTAGGGATTTACTTGGGTACGTAGGCGCAGATCCTTGGTATATCTCAACTGTGTGTGCTGAGAATTAGCTTAACTCCGATAATACCGAGGCCGCATATTCGGTTGTTCCTGATCCACGGCTCTTGGATCAGTGTGATGGTTCTGGGGTTTACCTCCACTGCCCTGCGTAAGCTAGCCGTGGCAGTCTGGCTATGCTGGAGGTTGGTCTGGATGATGATGATGTTGAGGGGCGATAACGGCGGTGGAGTGGAGTTAGTCGGAGATGGATCCATCAGACAGTCTCTCCACTTCCTCCTCATAACATCTTCTAGTGATCGGGATGATTGCAGTGTATAGTATTTTTTAAGGATTACGAATATTGGCGTTCCCATGCGATCAGTTTGAACCTGGTTCCCCGGAAGAAATAGCTTAACATGCCGAGAAAAATAATGTTAAACTGAATTTATTTCCTAAAGTAGACGTTAATGGAAAAGAAGGATCTGACGTGTAGAAGTATTTCAAGGTATGAAATTGTACCTCCACATTTTTCTGCTTTCCATGTTTTTTTTTTTACTAAAGTCACGCCTTTTTTTTTTGTTTTTCCTAACTATGGCATCTCATAGGTGACCTAGAGAGGTCGTCACTACTTAACCGGACTACCTGTGGTTGCCTTAAGTGAAAACCCTCCAGCCAGGGGCATATTCTTACATACTAAGCGACTATCACCTAAGGGCACCACCTGTGGGGTAAGAACCTCGGCTTAGGGCGTCGCCGGGGAGAGTACAGCAAGGTTGGACAGGCTGGATCCGATTTTTATTATTTAAGCTTGATGAGGTCGGCGTTTCCTATTTGACTACTCTGAGAAGAAAGGCCGAAACAAACTCAGAGGTCACAGTCGGGGGTTTAAAGTTACAGGCTCAGCTACGGCGCGGGCTGACGCTTCGTCGGGCAAGGGTCGGGGGGGACGATTACGTCGGGGGGTTCGCGAGGTACCTCGGCGGCGAGGACGGAATGGCGGTTTGTGTATTTTGTGCACTGTACTGGTGGCCCTATTGCTCTCCTGTAGGAGTGTTATGGAGTCATCAGGGTCGGTGAGGACATGCCTTGGGCGGCGGATTTGACTGATTTTTGAGGGGACATAGCCTGCGGCCCTGACAACCAGAGGGTTGCGATTGCGATGCTTGTCGGAGGTGTCGAAGAAACGCTTGGAATTACGTTTCATGAATTGATGGATAGTGGGTATTTTGAGGTCTAGGTGGAGTAATTCGTTACGAACATACCAGGGGGAGGCTGTTGCCCTACGGAGGACACGATTTTGTAGGGCCTGCATCCTATGGATGTAATGGGGTTTGGCGTGTGCGAAGACTGCACTGGCATAGGTCATTATTGGACGAATCCTTCCGCAACCCCCGACTGGTGCCGGCCCGCCGCTGCGGGCCTCTTCGGGTCTAGGGGGGGGGGAGTGAGGTGTTTGACTGCCCCCGCGACGTCTAAGAGGGGCGCGCGTGGAACACAATGCGCCGCCACCTCGGGTCCTGGTGTGTGGGTAGCGACGGACGTCCCCGAGTCCGTCGCCCCTGGACCCATTTAGGGGGGCTGGAAGAGGGCGTTATCCGCCCTAATGAATGAAATGAAATGAGTTTTAAACTCATGCGCATTATGTTTAATTATTGTTGCATCTATGTTATTGGTAATTCTTGGTAACAATTAAGAGTGTAATTGTATTTTTATTAATTATTTTTAACATAGCCAATAATATTGACATACATATAAATATTGTACACACCATGGGTATGTTACAGTGATACAATAATGCTAACTGTAAGAACTGTCTTTTCACCTGTGACAAACAATAAATAAATGAATATAAACATGGCATTTTTCTTCGGGGTAAATCTTTGCCGGGAGCCTATAAATACGCCAATATAAGCACTTCGTCATCCGTTTCATCCCTGGACGAATCGTCGTTATCAAACTCGTGAGTTATCAGAGTCGATAGTGTCAACCAACAAAATAGAAGTACCAATGCGTTGAACTTCCATTTGCAGAAGAATATACAATCGGTCTTTTTTGTTTAAGGTTTACGTTGAGCGAGCACTGTGAGCGCGTTCACGAGCGTTCCAAATTGATGACAGTTCTTAGCTGTAATAATCATGATATCTAAAACGGAACGAAAATTATTGATGTGAGCGATCACGGTCTAATTCGGAATGCAGCCGAAGACTCATGACGCAAACCAAAATATAGAATACGCGTTGAGAATACGTATTTGAATCAGACAATTTGATCGTCCCGGAGCGCAATAAAATGAATATGCTAATGCACACAGATTTTGGCAGCAGAATTAATCTGTGTGAAGTGTCATGTACTCTAATGCTAAGTACACACGCACTACGCAGCAACTTTAGTCACTGGCGACTCGCAGTCACACTGTCGATGTTATTCTAAAATCACACGTCAACACGCAGATGGACAGCCGATTTATAGCTAGACGTCAAAATCTATGTGACTGTGGCATGACTGTGGTCACACTGTGGTCGGGAGATTTTGAATCGAATAAAAAAATCGCTTTGTTTCAAGAATTCGGATAACTACGGTTTTATCACGGATTTTATACGGATTAATAGGTACCTTTCGAAGTGACCGGTCACGTTTAAATTACTCCACAAATTTTATTTCTAAAACTTAGTTAAAAGTTGTTATTAAGTGATAAAACTCTCAGTGCTTAAAATATAGTGTACTTCCCTATCCAGTGTTGAAGTTATTTTCGAATTCATCCACGGGCTACCGAGATACAAGCAAAAACATTTCAAAACAATAAAATAACTGTACATTAATCCGCGGTTTGCTCACGGCGTCCTTCCCCCTACGCATGCGCGCGCGGCTTAGTCCCCGCCCCCAAGTGTACTACGCGTACCTACTTCGCGCTAACGGCGCGGCGGCGACCGACAGTGCGCGACACTAGCGCCAGCGAGTTACCAACCAAAGAATCTCAACTTTACTTTTTACATCACGTAGACGACAAATCCCGCGTTAAATATAAAAAAATGCCTTATTCGTGCAATGGCTGTGCTAACGAAATTCTAACATCAAAATACATGGAGTGTTCTGTATGCAAAACATATTATGACCTTGACTGTCTAAACGTATCAGTATTGAATTACGAGAAATATACGGCTGAGTATAAAAAAATCTGGAACTGCCCAACCTGCGTGTGCTCCCAACCCAAAGGCGATAACTCACGCATCACAGTGGGTATTGTTAACAACGAGCTTAATAACGTGCACACTGCTAGTGACAACATGAAAAAGACTCGCGGCAGCCGGGCTAAAGCACCGCCGCTACAACAGTCAACGACTGATTCTGACTCCTCACTCCTTCTATCCGAAATCCGGCTATTAAGGCAACAAGTTTGTGACCTCAAGCAACAGAACACGGATATTGGGATGAAATTATCTGACGTTTCTGAAGCGCTCCATCAAAAACTAGACGACTTCGAGCGGAAAATTAGTGCCCGAGATAATGAAATCCTCTTGCTCAAAGACTCCATTGCTCACCTCCAGCATAAACTAAATATCTCGGAACAAGAAAATATGAAATCCGAGCTTGAAATTATTGGAATACCGGAAGAATACAATGAAAACCTTGTTCACATCTCAATGGTAACTGCACAGAAAATCGGTGTACAGCTGACTGAAAATGACATAGACGAGGTTTACCGTACAGGCCAGCGACGCACTAATCTTGTAGGAAAGCCAAGGTGTATTGTACTGCGCCTCACTCGCCGAGCTAAACGATCAGCTATGTTAAAAGCTGCTAAAGAGAGACGACCCCTCACCTCTGACGACATCATCCAAGGAACCTCCTCGAGAGTTTATATAAACGAACGCCTGTCACAAAACAACAGAATGTTATTTCGTGAAGCCCGTATACGTGCGCAGTTATACAGATTTCAATTCTGCTGGGTACGTAACGGAACTATCTACGTGCGGAAAGCAGAAAAACAGGCATCCATCCCTATTCGGACCCTACTTGACCTGGATGACAAAGTTGGTCACCCCCAAGCCGTGGACTCTGTGTGCCTGGATGATAACAAAGGACCTTCCCAAACCACGGATACACTTGTGGTTTAGTATAATATTTCTATATTTCAAAATGCTCCATTCATTACTTTCCTTATTAGTAGTATTTAACATTCATTTAATTCTGAAAACTTTGTATAATCAGTTTAACCTTACTAAAATGTACAAGAATAATATCATAATATTTCTCTACACAACGATCACAGAAGCAAACACTTTATTACATGCACAAACCACAGTCAGCTCAGAAATCGCTAATCCCTGCACCCTCATACTCAACTCTAACACTATGGCATGTTATAAATATATAATTTATTTAATGTTATTTTTCTTAATCTGCTTTATTTTGTTTACACACGATAAAATCACATATTTCAATAACGATCCAAAAACTTATACACAGGTGCTAAAAATACACTATAGCTTCATGACAAATAAAGTTATAATTCTGTCAAATATTTTCAACTCTACCTACGAAGTTACTGACACTAATTTAACTTATAGATATTCTAATAAACTTTTTCTCTTGCTCAAAAATGACGAACTTTATATCCGATGAACTAGACAACAGTATTGACTTGGAGTGTCAGGAACTTGACAGAGCTGAAAACTGTCAGAACGTATTGACTGCGAATTATAACTTAAAAATCTTGACTTTTAATATTCGCAGTATACAGCGTAACTTCAATACCTTTTGTATTGCGTTAATGCGGCTTAATATCATGTATGACGTTATTGTTCTTACGGAATGCTGGTTATCAGATGGCTCATTAATTGGACAGATTGAAGGTTACACCTCATACTACACAGTAAATACCCTTAACCAGAGCGGAGGAGTTGTAACGTATGTTAGGGACTGCTGGAACGCGACAGTTTCCGAACCCCCGCTTGAAGACGCTGAATCTCTTTTAGTAAAACTCTCTAATAACATTTCTCTAGTTGCCATCTACCGATCCCCATCACGCAAGCCGGATAGCTTTATTTCCTCTCTAGATCAAGTACTTTCCTCAATAAGCAAATATCAAACAATTATTGTGACCGGAGGTATTAATATCAATCTTTTATCGTCGACAGATGTCTCGAAGTCGGATTATTTATGTTTAATGTCCGAACACGGACTGAAACAGGTTATTTCGAAACCAACTCGTCAAAAGTCATGCTTAGATCACATATTCCTTAAATCAAGATATCAGACTGTTATAGGATTACTTTGTGATATTGATATCACCGATCACCGTATGGTAATGATGGGGTGCAACATGGTCACGTGTACTGGTTCAAAATATCAATACCGCAAAATAAATAAAATCAATTTCCCTGCAATAGTAGAGGAACTTTAATATGTAGACTGGTCTGGAGTGGTGTCCGAACTAGACGTAAACAATGCAACCAATGAATTCCACAACATTCTAACAAGCGCAGTACAAAAACACACGGTTGAAAAGACAATTAGCCGCTCTAAGTACATCAGAAAACCCTGGATTACACCCGGACTTATTAGATGTATGAACCACAGGGACAAACTTCATCGTGACTCAAATAAACACCCTGAAGATCAAACAAAAAAACTAATTTACAATCGTTACAGGAACTTCTTCACAAATATCGTACATAGGCTTAAACGCGAACATGACAGTCAAAAATTAGAAGATAACAAAAACAATGTTAAAGGTCTATGGAAAGCTATTAGAAATATTAGTGAACAGACCAACAACAGAGGTACTCCTAATGAACTGCTTAAAAGTGAATCTTCAGCTCAAACTTCGATAAACAACTGCAATGATTATTTTTCCTCCGTTGGCAAAAACCTAGCCAATAAAATTCTCGCAGACATTAATGAAACACAGGAATCTGTTATAAATAAACTTCAGCTAGGAGAGCCTCAAAGCACAAATTTCTTTATGCAACCTACGGACGTTTTTGAGATAGACAAAATAATCTCAAATCTGCGAAACGACAGTGCCCCAGGCCCAGATAATTTTACACCAACACTTATCAAACAAATAAAAAGTGAAATCATAATTCCATTAACACATATTGTAAACCTTAGCTTAGTCTCAGGCATATTTCCTAACAAATGGAAAGAGGCACAGATCACTCCAGTACATAAGAGTGGTTCAAAACAAAACCCAACTAATTATAGACCCATCTCACTGTTAGCAATATTCTCGAAAATTCTCGAAAAAATTGTAAATAAACGACTTACCTCATACCTAGATTCCAACAATATATTATCCAATAAGCAGTTTGGCTTCAGACAGGGAAAATCTACAGAAGATGCAGTAAGCCTCTTAGCCAATCTTGTAACGTCTCATTTAGATGAGAATGAAAAATGCATAGGAATATTCCTAGACCTTGCAAAAGCTTTCGACACCGTTGCCATTCCAATACTACTAAAAAAGCTCGAGACGATTGGTATAAGAGGACTGCCACTTAAATGGTTTGAGTCCTACCTTTATAACAGAAGGCAATGTGTGAAAATTGGGGATACCATCAGCTGTCACAACAGCGTAGAATTTGGAGTGCCTCAAGGTAGCGTCCTGGGCCCGACACTATTTATCATCTATATTAATGATATTCATCACGCCATCACCCAAAATGCAGAAGTCATCTGCTACGCAGATGACACGGCTATTATTTTTCACAACAATTCTTGGGAAACAGTCCACGAAGAAGCTCAAAACGGCCTAACTAGTATTAAAAACTGGCTCGACCTTAACCTTCTGTCACTTAATATTAAAAAACGAACTACATCTGTTTTCATAAAACCCTCTCATCAGCACCAAAACTTCCTTTACAGCTTCAAATCCACCATTCAACTTGCAGCACAACCCCCTGCACTTGTGAGAAAATTAAAAAGGTCGAATCTCTAAAATACTTAGGGGTTCTGTTAGATCAACGTCTTTCATTCAGACCCCACATTGACTTAGTAGCTAAGCGAATTAGAAAGCTGATTCACGTAATTAAACTATTACGTAACTCGGCCAACAAAGAGATGTTACACCTAGTTTATGTGGCATTATGTGAGTCAGTTCTCTGCTACTGCATACCAGTATGGGGCGGAGTCGGCATAACCTCAATGATACAATTGGAAAGAGCCCAAAGATCAGTGCTAAAGGTTATGTATAGAAAACACTTTCGTTATCCCACAGATCACCTGTATAAAGAAGCATCAGTACTTAATGTCCGACAGTTATACATCCTTAAATTAGTACTAAAACAACACAAAATAACAATCCAATCCACAGAATATCAAGAACTACTTAAACTACGAATCTTCAAATGCCCACTTACTGTAGTAAAAACCGCCTTTGCACAACATATGCAAGAATTTATGCTCAGTTTCATTTATAATAAAATTGCTAAAATCTGTGACATCAAAAATTGTAGAAGCAACCAAGCAAAAAAAAAAATTAAACAGTGGCTGTTAGATCTGTCCTACTCGGAAACCGAAGCCTTCGTTAGAGTAATGTCATAATCACATTTATAACAAACACTTTATCTCACTCACTTCCTCAATCATATCACTCTCACACTACCTCCATAACTCACATACTTGCACATTCTTACTTTATCATTCTCTTGGTCACATACTTACTAAAGCTCAAATAATGATGATACCATGGCTACATGCTCTGTGTAAATACCTACATTTACAACACAGCACCGTATTTCAAACTTTTAATATCTTTTTTTTTTTAATTTTAAGTACATACTTATTTTTGACTTTTGTTTTACGTAAAATTTTTAAGAAGAATATGTAATACCTAAATCGACCTAAATACATTAACAATACAGTGTCGACCCAGAATTTTCAAATTGTTCCAATCTCTCAAGGACTCCACGAGACAGGCTCGACCTAGTGTGGAGTCCACTAGTCAAAGTATTAAAATTATGTTTCTCTTATAAATATCATTAATTTTAGGAGTAGTTCATTTGTACTCTAGTTATAAGAAAATGTAAGAACTTAAGCTGGTTAATAAACGATTTATTATTATTATCAAATAAGGAAGTTAGGTTGGCCAATAATGTAAATACAAGTTTTTGCCTTTGTCTCAGCCGTAGTCTCAGCAGTCTATCCTACGCTACGAGTCTATCTATGGAGGGTAGAGACCGTAGATGTCAGAGAAAACTAGTAGAGACAGTCTATCGCATAAACTGAACTCTTTGGTCTAGTAAAGTGTAGCAACCTCCGCTAAAGTAATAGTGTTCTGTGGTAGCAACAACTATTTTTAGCCAATCACAGGCAGCGTTTTCAAATTCATAGTAGCGTCGTCGTTCGTTGGCGCTTGGCTTCCTCTCCTCTCTACAGTCCGTAGTTTTGCGTTCGTTCATTCATCGTGTTTATGTTGCGTTCTTTTCGTTTCGAATTAATTGTGATTTTTGTTTAAAATATTGATGGCATTTACTGTGGTGTAAGAAAGAAGTAATCTTTACGGAATAAACACGCTGTGAATCGATGAATAATATAGTATTGTGACAAGTAAATATCATCGCGTGTGGTTTTGTGATAATTTTAGACTCAACAAAAAAAAGAAACAAGCAATTAAAAATATTCTGGTATTCATTACAGAATGTCTACTAGAAGCGGTCGGATAAGAACTAGCGTTATAGAAGTGAGTCCTTCGAGAACACGTAAAGGTGTCTCGCCGACGCGTTCTCCCGCCAGAACGCGAAAAAGTTCGCCGCCGCCGTCCGGGAAAACTCCGCCTCCAGCGCGCTCGTCTGGCCGTAAATCTCCCGCACGCAAATCGCCAAGCCGAAAACCAGCTTCGAAGTTTCCCGCACGGAAGTCACCTTCGAGAACTACTAAGGATACAACACAACCAGAGGTTTCCAATGTACCGAAGTCTCCGGCAAAGCGACCTCCCATCGACTCTGAAGTAGCCGTAGCGCTCAAACTTGAAGATTTATCTTCTAAGCTTGAAGTCCACCGCCGGACCCGGTCTAAGCGCTTGGAATACTCCTTCAATTTGACATCGAGTATTACAGAGAGTGAATCTCTTGACAAAGTAAATGGCTTGGAATCTAGCGACATATACGGTCTGAGAAACAGGAGATCTGTCGAGGAGGTCGCGCCTCGCAGGTCTAGTAGGTTGCGAGAGTTCGTTGACAACGTCCCAGACATCAGACGGAGTCTCAGCAAATCCCTAAGTCAAAGCAAATCAATAAGCAAATCTGTTAGTAAATCTCTAGGAGCATACTCAGATGAGGACGATTCTGAAGAGGAATACCATCAGGTGAAATCAAAGTCAGTGACTAGAAAGTTAGCAACCCCCCTGCGAAACAGTATCAATAGCTTGACTCAAGTTGCAAGCAAATGGGAGTTTGGTGGAAGAATGGGATCCCTGAGCTTAATGGTCCTGATACCCTTAACAATTTTCAGTATATTAAATTCTTGTAAACAATCTTGTTCTCCCAAATCACTTCTAGATCTGTCTGCATATAAATCTATACAAGTTTTGTTTAGTTTACAAGCAACTAGCTTTATTCTTGTGCAATGTGCTATACAAGCTATCTTTGCTATAGTACCAATATTTGGTACCAGATCTGACCGAATGGATGAGTCTGGCAGAAGACACTGTTTCAATGCATTTTTCTCCAGCATAGTGACCGTGGATGCCCTCTTCCTATTGGATTTCTTTCAACTTATTGATAAAGAGAATTTATTGAATGAATACTTGAGACTTGCAGCCGTCTCATACATTTTTGCTGTAGTACTAAGTATTGTTTTGTACTTAAAAAGCAGTGACTTGACAAAGGAAGACTTAAATCAGTATGGAAACACTGGGTATACATTGTATGACTTCTTCATGGGGAGGGAAATTCATCCATTTATCAAGAAGCTGGATGTCAAACTTTGGATATCAAGAATCTCAAATATTAGTTCTGTAAGTATTAATATTGGTACATAGATTTTCCTTCCCAAATGTTTCATCATCAGAATTTTAATGATGTAGGTACACTTTTAAAAATGGTTGCCATACAACTTTTTTTTATAGGTTTTTTATAGTATGCTTAAATCAAAGTGCCACTAACTCCTGTACTTGTAGTAGGTTAATGATACTAATATTCTATTAACTTGTTAGGGTAGCTTATCATTTTTATTACTAGCAATTTATACAGTTTAATAGAATCAATGCCATTTTTGATAATTCATTCCAAAAATAAAATATTTTATTTTGTTTCAGCTGATATTTCTCTCGCTAATCTTCACACAAGGACTTCAAATCAAACTGTCAGAGATGAATGATTTCTCATTGGAAAACTTAAAACAGTTTGTGAATAATGTACAGTTGAAACCAACTATTATTATATTCTCTATAATGCAGATAGTTTATATTTTGAACTTTATTATGAAGGAGTACAGGATCACGGCAACATTTTACTGGCAGTCGGAAGGGGTAGGGTACCTCCAGACTGTTTCAAGTGCACTGTACCCATTCTACTTTACAACAATATCTAAACATGTGGCAGACACAGACTTAGTTCTGTCTACTAACACCTTAATCTCTGCTTGTGTACTATTTGTGCTGGGATTCTTCATAATGCTTCTTAGTAACAATATTAAATATGAGTTCAGGAAAGATCCTCTACATCTGAGCTTGGCAAGTAAGTAACTGTATCATGTATGCTATTTATTTTATTGTGTTTTGCTTTATTTTTAAACGCTTTAATGGTGGAATATACTTTTGTTTTATAACAGTAAATAATAAATAGTCATTATACCATAGGAACCTAATTTGCTATAATCATAAGCCTAGTAATTTTCATTAACAAACTTAGTATTGAGGTACTGTGCTGCCGCGCTAATTAGAAGTGCAGTAAGGAGGTTTTACGTATAACTTCCTTACTGCACTTCTAATGAGTGCGGCAGTGTGTTTCAAGAGCAGTGGTGGCCCAGTGGTAAAGGCCCTGATTAAAGAGTTGTAAGTTCGAACCCAGACAGGCTCTTTACTTTGTGTAATTTATTTTCATCACCGCTGCTCTCAAAACGGTGAGGAAACCGGCATGTCCTAGATCCAAAAATTCTAAGACATGTGGCATCTACCAACCTGCACTGGGCCTGCGTGGTGGATGACAGCCCACTATCTAGAAGAGAGAAGGCCTGAGTCCCAGCAGTGGGAACATTATAGGCTGATTATGATGGTGTTTCACGAGGATGATTTTTCATATTATCAAAAGTCATTTATTCAAATTAGGCTGAGAATCAGCACTTTTATACGTCAAAATCACATAAGACAGTCCCCCCAAAACGCCCACCCTTCACCACTTCCTAGTGCTTTAGCTGGGAAGAAGAAGTGGTGGAACAAACTCCCCAGCAGCATTGCTGTCTGTTCTACTAAACAAGAAAAAAAGTATCATGATTTTCCAAAAAATATTTAAAATATATTTTTTACTTTCAGACATAGACTCCATGCCGACATTCCATGGAAAGAAGCTTCTGGTCTCGAATCTATGGGGGATCTTACGTCATCCGAACTATGCAGGTGACATACTGATTCACATCGCCCTAGCTTTGCCTGGGATTGTCTCTGGTCAATATGTGGCCGCAGCTCCGGCGATCCTGACTATTCTTGTGCTAATGCACCGCGCATGGCGGGACCATGATCGATGCAAGTGGCGCTACGGGGCGGCCTGGCAAAGATACTGCAAAAGAGTGCCTTCAGTACTATTGCCTAAACTTCTTTAATTTCTATTCTATTCAGGTAATTGCAATCCAACATTGCAAATTAACCTCTTTTTAGAAAGGTAGGCAATTCTTGTTGCGGATGGGTGGCAAGTCTTTAAATTACATGCTTGTTAGAGCATGTATCTCAAATGTAATAGATCTTAAAAATTTAGAACACATTACTACAGAGTATTGTAGATTTGATTTTATATAAAAATGTAATATCAAATATGTATGTATTTTAGATATCACTAAGCGGTAGAGAATTTAATTTGTGTAAATAATTTTATTACTCTTATCTTGTTCAATAATGCATCACATTTTAAATGCTATATTTTCTAGAGATCTGTGTGACAATATTTTATTGAATTTTTTATGACATGTCTAATAATTATATATTAATATGTAGATTAGTTTTGAGATTAATAACTGCCTTACGAAACCACCGTACAAATTTCTAATACTTAATTAAGCTCTCTTTATTTTTTTAAATGAATTATTGGTAATTTTTTTTTATATTGACTTAGATGTTATACAAAGCAATATTTTGGTAATGTATTATTGAAATTATTCAGAGTTTTCAAGTTGTTTTTTTACAAAAGTAAGACTTTGGAAAGCACTTCGTCCTAAATCATATTAGTAGATTAATAATATACTTAATATTGGTTGGTTTTAAATTAAATTGACCATGCTTGTCGTGTTTCTCTTTGTATGTGTGCATTTTATTCTACAATATTATTGCTGACACAATGGCATGTTATGGTTAAGATTTATTGAAACTTTTACATGGCAAATAATATATTGAACTCAGATTTAAGACATTAATAAATACATACTTAGTACAAATCTGTCTAAATTCTAAAACATTCATAATTGATTAATTAGGTGAATAGGTACTCTAAAAACGCAAGAACCCTTAGTTTATTTTAAAGCTTAAGTTGTAAATTACATTATTTACAAAATAATGTAGTATATAGGATTGGCAATGAATTTTGGAATTTCAATAACAATAGTATTTTCTCCTAGGTTTACTGTTTCAAGGTAGGTAATGTGTATCCAGTAGAATATGTTAAAGAGCATAGGCCCTTTTTTTATAAAAGTGCCTCAGAAATAGAATAAACTTGAAAAATAAACGTCAAGTGTTAGGTACAGTAGTTATGAACTGTTTCACAGGCATTGCTCGGTTTTTTGATCATTTATTAAAAAGACACTTTGCTCAAAGTTAAGCACAATAATTAGTTAGTTTCAAACTTAGTTTAATTCCTAATTGCCGCCTTCTCGGATCGAATATTCATTTTTTATGTTAACTTGCTATGCAACATCATTTGCCATATTAGAAAGATATTATTGGTTTGTTCGAAAATATTCTTTCAATTAATTTTTACCTTAGTTTTTGTTCGGATGTGTGTTCATGTGACTTCAGTTTTTAATTATGCTATTGTCACAATTTTAATAAAGATTTTGTACAAAGTGTAAAAACATCTTGTTTAATTTGTTGCTACCTATATTCTTCGATTTGTAGTTCTGTACAAGTACTTTTGAAGTAGTATAATATTAGCAAGGGACCAAAACATTAGCGTAACAATTAAAGGTATTAGCAACTGGCGGTTCGGAGCAATATGCTGGCCCGTAGATTTGCTCGGTGTACTGACCTAGTCAAGATTACGCTGTTTAAGGCTTACTGTCAGAGTATGTACACGGGCAGTCTATGGGTCAGTTACACCAAGAAATCGCTAGATATATTGCGCGTACAGTACAAGAATGCTTTCAGGATGCTCTTGAGACTGCCTCGATACTGTAGTGCCTCGGAGATGTTTGCGCAAGCTCGCACTGATGGTTTTCACGCCATCTTGCGCAAAAAAACAGCTTCGCTGTTGAGAAGAGTGAGAGACAGTCACAACAGCATCCTGAGAACGGTAGGGGAGAGTTACAACTCTCCTATAATTAAACAGTTTGCGCAAAGGGTGATGGGTACTAACACTAGGTGATAAGCTTTTTGTTAATTTTACTAACACTATGGATTCTATGGTCCGAAATAAAAGTCTATTATTATTTCCTTTATTTCATTAACATACATATAAATTACATTTTTAAATATTTTTATAAATAAAAAGATACCAAAAACATTTAAAAATATAAAAAATTGTAGCCCACCGGTATCGGGAACAGGGTCCAAGCTACCGGCGGTCAGGGCTCCAGAGAGAGAAACTTCCTAACAATGCGGGCCGTGTCCAGAAGTACCGCTTTCTGAATCAAGCCCTTGATCCAGCTGCCTAACGAGAGCCTCCTTAGGTGTTGGTCGAGGCTCTTGGGTATTAGCCCATTGGCTGTCACGACTATCGGCACAATGACCGCTGAGCCCACATCCCAAATGTCGACAACCTCGTGAGCCAAGTCAAGATACTTGATTTGTTTATCTTTCTCGGCTTTCACGAGGTTCTCATCATGCGGGATGGTTATGTCAACAATCATTGCGCGTCGCTCCAATCGATCCACCACCACTATATCAGGCTTATTGGCAACAATAGTCCTGTCAGTGATGATGGATCGATCCCAGTACAATGTGATATTACCATTTTCGAGAACTGGGTCGGGCACATACCTGTAGTACGGTACCTCCGATTCCACAAGGTTGTATTTCAGAGCAAGCTGCTGATGGATTATCCTGGCTACAAGGTTGTGTCTATGCAAGTACTCTCCGTTAGCTAGACGAGAACACCCGGAGATGATATGCCTGATTGATTCTCCCGGCCGGTGGCATGCCCGACAGATGTCAACCGTGCCGTCTTTCACAATAAATCTCCGGTAATTGTTCGTCATCATAACTTCGTCCATAATTGCACAGACAAAACCTTCGGTTTCTCCAAAGAGGTCACCGAAACGCAGCCAGGCAACGGACGCTAGTAGATCTACATCCGGTCCATGTAGGGCCCGGAAAAAGCGTCCGTGGAGCTCCTTACTCTGCCATACCTCCATGCGATCATTAGTGTCAAGCACTACAGGTTTGCGCCAGTTCTCTTTAGCCAAGGAGAGCGGGGTGAGGCCCTTGTCCACCGTGACTACATCTCGATGCATACCCACGTCGGTTTCTAGGAAATATTCCCTGAGACTGCATATCTCGCGATTGTGGAGGGTCTTAGCGTTTAAAAAGCCTCGACCTCCACACTTTCGCGGGATATACAGCCTCATTACCGATGATCGTGGGTGATGCATTCGATTTGCAGTCAGCAGCGTACGGACCCTCCTATCCAGGGCGTCGAGTTCGGTCTGAGTCCATTTGAGTATGCCGAAAGAGTACATCAAAACTGGCATGACCCAACCGTTGAAGGCGCGCACCTTGTTTCCGCCTGATAGAAGACTATTAAGTACTTTTTTCAGGCGGCCAAAGAAGTGTTCCCTCAACGACTGCTTCATGTCAGTAACATTGATGCCTAACGTTTCCGACATACCCAAATACTTATAGGTTTCGGATGCGGAGAGGGCTCTAAGGTTTGTGGAATCCGAGAGTTGGGTTCCCACGGATTCAACAATCTCCCCTCGCTTTACATGCATGACCGCACATTTGTCCACACCAAATTCCATCCTGATGGCGCTACTGAAAGTTTGAGTTACTTTCAGTAGCTCCATCAGTTGCAAATTGTTGGGGGCAAAGAGTTTTAGGTCATCCATGTAGAGGAGGTGCGATATAACCTGACCACCTCTCCTCAACCGATAGCCTAGACCTGAATCCTCCAGCAATGTGCTTAGAGGATTCAAGGCTAAGCAGAACCAAAGCGGACTCAAACTATCGCCCTGAAATATGCCTCGCTCGATCCTTATCGGTTCGCTATTCCCATGAATATTTCGACATCCTGGATAGTGAAGGACCGTCCTCCATTGCCGCATACATGACATTAGGAAGGTGCGAAGAATTGTATCTACTTTAGACAACTCTAACACCCTCACGAGCCATGTATGCGGTACCGAGTCATAGGCCTTCTTATAATCTATCCAACATGTCGACAGATCCTTTCGGGAACGACGAACCTGTTGGCTAATGGTCATATCAATGAGGAGTAGCTCCTTAGTACCGCGGGACCTATTCCTACATCCATTTTGAGAGGCAGACATGATGGAGTTGGTGTCTATATGTTTGTTAATTTTAGTTCTCAAAATGGATGTAAGAACTTTATAGACCGTCGGTAAACACGTGATCGGCCTATAATTCTTGGGTTCCGCGGTGCTACCTGATTTATGAAGCAGGTGGGTAATTCCTGTCGTTAGGAATTGGGGTAGCGAACCAGATTCCAAAGTTGTCTGAAACTGAGATGCCAAGCGAGCGTGCGATCTTGTGAACCATTTAATCCAAAAGTTGTGCAGTCCATCCGGCCCTGGAGACTTCCAGTTGGGTAGTGGACGGACTGCACGAGCTACATCTTGGGGGCAGATGGTAATAGCCCCCATTTCTGGTATCAGATCGCAGGCTCGCTCGACTTTCCGAGTCCAATCACCTTCGGTGTGACTGACAGGTACCGACCAGATGCTGCGCCAGAAGGAACACATGGCATCATCATCCGGTAGGCACGTCTCAGTCACACCATGGTCCGGTCGCTCCCAACCCCTATAAACCCACCTTTCATCGCTCTGGAAGGTGCGATTCTGAGTGTATCGTTCTACTCGCCGCCTATACCGACGAATACGGTTTGCCCATGCATACACTTTCTGCTTCAGGAAGTCGATGCGCTCTGTGACACAAGACATATAGTCTTGGGGACTGATATCAGTCCCTGAGAATGCCCGTCTCACAAAGCGCATCACTCTAGGGCGAGTATTGCCCTCCTTGAAGCAGATTAGTTTGCCGATGAGCGTCCTGGCCCCACCAATACGGCGTTCAATTCTGCACTGCCAAGCTGGTACGTTTGGTTTCGGTCGTGTAGCTCTAGTGTCATTTGCAAATTTGACGTGAGCTACACGACATGCTGCTACTGCTGCGCAGTACAGAATTGAATGAATATCGGTGAGGTCTTCGCAGGTATCAAAATAGTTTGATAACTGCGAATCCAGCACCCTATTTTTGTTATGCATGGGCAAACGAGGTAAGCGTGGCCTAAGTTCGGGCGGCATGAAGCGATATTCCTGAATCGCATCCTCCAAAGCACTCCTCAATTGCTCATTGCACTGACTACTTACATTTATTGTAGCCCTATCATTACTCCCTATCTATTATTATTATTATTAGCCATAATAGGAATTTAACGGGTTCTGGTTCGGTTCCCAGGTCAGGAAAACATGATTATACAACTACGTATGTTTATCACGAATATGAATACAACACTGTTTAATCGCATTTATTTATTTTTCTATAAAATACACATACAATTTGTAAATAAACAATTCAATATTCAAATATCTAATTTACAGATTTCGTTCCTAAACATATTCTTTACGTCCACGCTATAATGTAGGTAGGTTACTATTACACAGATGCTGGATCATATGCAACAATTACAACATCAACATAAATATACCGATTAATTACTAACAAAGGGTAGGTTCTTCGGTGGACATAGCAGAAAACTACAAATGACTGATATGTACTTCATTTTCCGTGGATGTTTGGAACAATTAATACGCGAAAAGAAGTTAAAAGTAAATTTTCGTAAATCAATCACTGTAAAAGCTTGGATATGACATCGCATGCAATGTAAGATTTAAGTCCTAAGGGACAACACAGCATCTATACTAAAGTAACTAACATCGAGTACCTGTAGATTTTAGACTAGTAGGTACATGGACCTTAAGACAAAATCGATATTAATTTACCATCCTAATAGGCCTATTAAAAACGCTCTGATTAATTAACTGGTGCAACCTTTTACAGAATAAAAAAACAAACGATAGGACATGTCTTGATAACAAAAGGCTGCACTCTCTTATGGGTCATTTTTGGCACTAAGATAATATATTATGTCTGATATACCTACATACGTTAAGCTGCATCCTCACTTGTGACAAACACGCCAACAAAGTAAAATTTTTGAATATTATCATAATATCTGACGCGATTTTATCTGGTGAATAGTCAGTTCACTTCAAACTGATCGGTTTGAAAATATTTCTAAATATCACATGAAGTTGAATGTCTTATTTGGGTATTAGAAAGCGTAGTAATACTACTAAGCAGCTACTAGGCAGCACATAATAATTTGCCACTGTTAACGCTGCCTACGACATGACGACTCGGCTATAAGGACTAATTATAATAAAAGTATGATCGCAGTCTCGGACCGTTGTCATCGGCGTCGCCGCCGCTTTGTTGGGACTAGCTCAGAGGTTCGCTGAATGACCCGTCCAAATTATGCGTAACACGTTGGTAGAGTACTGGCGTGTTTTTTACAAGTGGGGACGCAGTTTTAGATTTAAAATCATTTCTAACTAAACGTTACAGTAGGTAGGTACAGTAAAGAAAATAACATTCTTAAAAACAACCTAAGATTGTAGGTAGGTACATAGATTTATTTTTTATCTAAGTAATAAATAACGTCTAATTTTCATCATAAGATTGTGTTTTAATCCTATATAATATTATATATCTTCGTATTCTTTTAAACTAAAAAATAATTAGTAGTAGCAACCTCTGCCCAACCCTTTGGGTATTACAGGCGCAATGGTTAATAAAGTATTTATGTATGTAATAAATATATCTTCAACGGGACTATCATGTTTTGTGGGTGGGTTATCAACATGATCGTAAGATAGTTTGAACGTACCTAACGGCATTATTTGGGAAGACACATAAAACTTATCTATTTAAGCTCGACCAATAAAATAATGTTTAAAATGTACATGAAAATATTTCCACTTGTTGCCATTAGCTTTAATGTTCCAAGCACAATGTGGTCGTCTAATCGTGTATCTATTTCATATTAATTATTTAATATCAAACGTAAAACATCTTAACACCATTTATATTATTATTTCGTCACTTTTTAATCACATTATACGTAAAATTTATAAATACATAATAGTGCTGTTATATTTTGCGTGTCGTTTTATTATTTTCAACATTTAAATACGATGTTAATTAATGCCAACTAGTTATTTGGTTCCGTTTAACATTTACTATGAAAATATACACGTTTAAAATCTATATAATTGGTATATACAAGGTATATTTACATTATTGGTATCTTTTTAGAAAATATCTTTATTTTCTTCAGCGGTTAAGACATTGATAAATATTAAACATGTAAATCATCTTTATAAATACGTAGGTGAAATAATTGAATGGATACCGTAAAATAAAAAAAAAGGTACCTAGGTCATTAAATTCAAATTATTGTCAATTGAAATAAAACAAATGGACAGTTGATTAGAGGGGTGAAATGTTATCATCAGGAAATTATTTTATGGCAGTGTTTTCTTAAGTTTCTTTTTTGTGATGATTTTTTATTTTTTAATGAATTAAATTTGGTTAAAACTAGCTACGGTTTGGCTTACGCCATCTCTCATAAGAGAAATGAGATAGTACCTATATAAGATTGTAAGGTAGTACCTAGGTAAGCCTTGTGAGAGAAAGAACTTGGTAAAATGGTATTAGTAAGTACGTAGTTTAATCAGCGTCATACTTTGATTAGGTACTTAAATGGTATGCATAGGTACTATAAAATATCTTAAAGGAAATATTTACTCTAAATACTATGAAAAATGGCCGGAACGATTCAAAATGAAGGAAAATAAGTATTTAGGTAATCATTTTGAGAAGTGAAGTATGGTTAGGGAGTGCCCATTCAAAACTGGCATTATTTCAGAAGAAAAGAAGTACCTATACGATGTTATCGCATGCATGTAGATCCTAGGTAATCATTTAGGCACCATGAAATCTTTGTCCTCCAAACGCCTTGGATGTTAGGAAGCAATACTGCTAGGTATTTTACAGGTCATTTATAAATATTTTTAAAAGCAGTTTTTTTATATTTTCACAAACTAGATATTTATTTTAGCGGCCGATTTAGTAGGTATACGACCGAAAGTAGGATTGCTTGGATGGCATGTCGTATTTTACGAATTATAAATATTTTATTCTTACCATTGATCCAGGTATAAGAAGAAATTTTCGTATATCTAATTGAACAACTTTAAAATATTTTGTAGTTTTTAGTATTAATTATTATCGGTGATATTCAGATAAAACTACCATTTTGAATACAGAAATCTTTAGATAAAAGACTATATTTTTTTATAGATATCTTAGAATCTTGACTAAAAGGTAGAAAGCATTCATCAAACTAGAACTCCTATATCATATCTTGTGAAGATAATACATCTATTAAAACATAAAACACGTTTTATAAGAACAATTCGGTTTATCTCATAATACTAGTCATAACGTTTAAGCTATACAAGACGAAAGGTTTACGTTAGTGCGAATATCAAGATGGTTAAAATAAAAACGATGCGTTCAGACGGCATAGTAAGCCTGGTCATGGGAATGTTATGATAAAAAGCCAGTTACAGCTGACTAAAACTAGCGAGGGTCTAACAAAATGCCCATTGAAGGCATGGATACCACTAGAATTTACGATAAAACTATAATTATGTGGAATTATAACAAATTCTTAACTGGACACTTAAATATACTAAATTAGTAAAGGTCCTAATATAATTACTAGTACAAAATAAGCCTCACATCATTCCTTGTTGATGTTATACCTACATCAAAACAAGTCATTCCTTTCTTATTACATAGCAACCGATGCCATTTATAAAACATCATTTCTATGAATCCACTTTTTCTTTGCTAAAGCTTCTTATAAATAAGGCATTTCTTTTTACAATAATATCGTCATTCACCAATCAAAGACACATTGTGTATCTCTACGTCATTTTTAATTTGGTCTGGCATCAATGGGGTAACCATTTAGATGGTAACAAAAAATCCGCACTGCCAACATTCGTTTTCCTAGCTACTTTTCATTTAGGCGCTGATCAGACGATGGACAATTTGTCTGCGACGATAGAACGTATGAAAATATAGATTTCCATACGTTCTGTCGTCGCGGACAAATTGTTCATAACGCACACTGAGGACAAAACGACCGCACCGCCGATGCTTGCCGGATGATGTCCGACGGCGACGTCTGCGGAGCGCCTTCAATTTTCTTACGGATCAATTGGCTGATGCAGGATTGCAGACTGGTTATGTACAAAATGACGTAGGTGGTGAATGTCGGTACTGTCAGGGGGGGCGGCACGTGTCGACGCGCGCGCCGGCCGCAGGACGTCAGAAGTTACTGTCGAACACGCCCATCGACCGAGAGATGTCCTCGTCGCGCAGGCAGCAGTCGAGAAATTCGTCCAGAGTCAGCACTCCGTCGCGGTTCAAGTCCATTTTCTGAAAGTTACGTAATTTCTGCATTTACATTTTTGTACAATATACCTATTAGATACATAAAGTTAACAACATAATATTTTCAGTCAGCCGTAAAAAGATGTATGCAACGACTATAATAATTCATTTGATCACACACACGTCTTTTTATGAGACCGACTGTACGTATCTACCTAATTAGTAGGTACCTACTTGCAAAACAATTAGGAAATTTTGCATTTTGAGGGCTACTTGCTCGGATCCCTTAAAAAAACATTAGATCCGCGACTGTATCCGCGGATGTGAGCCACCAAAAAAAAAAAATCTGCATCCGCAACATTATTCCCATGCAAACGTTGAGGATCGAATTCACAACCTTTCGTTGGCTAATTCGCGCGATAACCGTTGGGCCATTGTCGTTCAGTTTTAGAATACCATGTGAAATTAAAGAAAATACAAACCTGAAACAGTCTTTCAACTTTCTCCCGTATCACATCATCTTCTAAGTTGGGGTCTACGATCTTCCCCATAAGGTCGTAAACAGCGGTGACAATCTCCGTCATTTCCTCTTTAGTGATGCATCCGTCGCCATTGATATCATACAGTGAAAACGTCCATCGTAGCTTCTCTTCTAAGGTCCCTCTCGATAATATTGATAAGCCGGTTACAAATTCCTGGAAATAAAAGTGTTTTTTTTTGGTACTTAGGTATTCTGAACTTTGAAGAGCACTGATGAAAAACATTGCATTAGGGAGCAACTAGGGCCATTAATAGGCCATCGAAAGACGGAGTTGTTAATGAAGCTTATACACAGACGTACCTAGATGTGACCTACCGGACATGGACATGGGCCTACTGAAATAATCGACACCATACTGTGAGAATATTGCAGTTTGATGCTGTTGGAAGTTAGAACTAGGGTTCTTGCATAAAGAAGCGGGTTCCTTGTAAAGACAAGTCGGCACCGATTGATGCGAGTGAAATAGTCACAAATTAACTTAAGCGCTCACACATAAAGAAACAGGTAAAACACGTAACCGTTCCTTTCTGACGATTAACTTGCAGCGATCTGTACCGGGAGTCGGGCCCGAAAACATGCTTCTTTTTGGAAGCACCTCTATCCACTACTACGGACACAGCAGCTGCAGCAAACAAAGGATCGCCTTTGTTTGCGTTCAACGACGTCCACGGAAAAAGGAGTTGGTACTACAAGTCAGGCTAAGTCAATAGCTTCATAGAGTTCGTTTTTAATCCCAGATAGTATTCTGAGATTTCTAGCCTTTTTGCGTTTGCTTTTTAGTGTAGCAGTTTGTCATTACACCTGTCAAGTTACTATCTGGGTTTTAAAAATGAACTATAGTTACCTACCTACCACCTACACCTGTGCTGGTTTTACTAAAGTACCTATTTATTCTGTACGCCAAATAATGCTGCCCGTATCATCCAGGGTAGGTACTAAACGTGTTCGTGTTCATGTCCTGAGGATATACCTATTGTTCATATAAGTTTTGTAGGGATTCTAAAAATGGTAGGTAATTAAATAATTACCTCAAAACTTAACAGGCCACTTCTGTCTTGGTCCAGTGTGTTAAAAACGAAGTGCGCGTACTGAGCGGTGTTCGCTAGAAGATAAAACAGTTAATTAGTGTCGATAATAATATGATCTATGTTACTTTAGTTTAGTTACACAAAAAAGTAGGTAATCATGGTATTTTCCAAGTTGTAAACAGTCTTTGAAAATCACAATAAATACCAAGGCTTCCCTAATCAACAAGTCAGTGTTTTATAAAAACTTGGTTATCGTTTACTTTACTGCTATCGCCAAATCAGCCAACAAGGTTGATAGTCCTGGATCGGAAACGACGGAAGTTAGCTGCTGAAAAGAGTCTCCTTAAAAGCTATTCTAAGCCCGATTCAAACTTTATGGCGGCTCGGAACATGAGGGGAGTCGCTGCGCAGTAACAAATTCACGTGTCAGCCAGCGGGGGTGAGGTACTGCGCATCGAGTCGAGCCGCCAGTTTGAATCGGGCTATAGGTAATCATTTTTGTGAAATTGTATTGCAAATGCAAAAACAATATGGCGGCGTGTTCCAATTTTGGTTAGGTAAGTACAGTACCTACGCGCCAACAGATCCTTGTAGGTAGGCTTAATAACTTGACGACCGGTAGTCGCCATAATTTGCAATTAGTTTGGTGGCTGGAGCACCCTTATTATACTTAGGGTGCTGCTGTTTATCATGTTTAATGCTCTAGGATAGGTACTTACTAGAGCTAGCTGGTAAATTACATAGGTAAAGGTAGTGCAGTTTTCCCCAGTCAGGTCTAGTGAGAATGATGTTGACCACTCGTAAAGGTGGTTGCGAAACGTTTGGCGGTATTTACCATAAAAGGCATAATGTTATTTTATTCTATGAAATCGGGTATGAAGTAGTAGGTACAAATTGTAGGTATGTGTAGTAAGATTAGATAATTCTAGCCTTGCAGTGTTAGGATTAACCTTTGTACTAATTAGTCATCAATGAATTATTAACATGTAGGTTTTTAATGACAGTTGTGTCTCCCAGAGTTCTTGGAACTTTGTAGGTGTAAGTAAGAAATTTTTTGACCATGACTCACAAAGGTATTTTTAAAACAATTAGCTAGGTACCTTCTTTGAGTAGGTGATTCTACAAGTCTGAATCGAGTTAAGCTAATCAAAACAAGGACATAGTACCCAAGAATTTCCGAGTGGAAAACTATGCTTTGTTGACACCTGTGTTGGTGTAAAATAAAAACAGTTCATTATTACAGCAGCATTAGATTACAAAAAACAAGTGAAGAAAAAACTGGATGGTTTTAAATTTAATTTATTTCAGATATTACATTTGTGGTTACAAACTTGACATTTGGGTTGGACCTATGTCCAATAAATTATTACCACATACAGCTTGCAAGGGTCATTTTTTTGGCCACACTTAAAAAATTAGGAGCTGATCTGAAAAGTGTCAACTAAAAAAATTATCACAATGGAATAATTATTGAAGTTACCTAGAACATTTGGTTTCCCTCAAATTTCTCCTTAATTAAATAGAGTATACAGTACTACTGTTTTAAGATACACAAAGCTAAGGTATACAAAGCTCGGCTGAGCATTTGTGTATCTCAAAATATTACATTGTTATACTTGCATCGTTTTATTTAAAATTAACTTAATGTTAAAGTTGAGATGGGTTCACCATAGCGTTCTTCCCATGGGAAATGGACAGTTCCTTAAGATAAGATTACACTAGAGGCGAGCCACCCGTCTGCTGCTGATAAACCTCTATTGTGTCCCCTTCTTCCATCTCCAGTGATGTTGGCGTGTCATTTTCATTGATTGGCTGGCCGTCGAATCTGAACCGCACTACTTGCATTGATAGACCCTGGAAAGATAGATTAGTACTGTTAGATAATCAGCAATCTCACTCAGATAAATGTGGGAATTGCACAATATAAAGAATTGTTAATTTTGCTAGTCATTCCAGACAAAATGTCAAGCTCTCATAATGCTGTCAAAGAACTTAAATTGCATTACAGATGTGCTGCACTTTCACCTGCACAATACAACTAATAGGTGTTGGCAATCTTTGGAAAGCCTTACTAATTGTTTAACAGTTACTATCTGTCTCTAGAATAAGCATTCTGACATTTATAGTTTTGTGTCATAATATATAATATTATGTATATCAGTCTTCAGGTCCCGAACTAGGTAGAGCCTGTACTACGGCAACCTGATGACTGATATACATATACACACACAGACACAGGTCAAATGTTTGACTTGTCCGGGGATTGAACCCGGGATCAGCGACTCAAAGGCATGGTCGCTAGCAACTGCACCAACTGGTCAGTTATAATAAAAAACTAAAAGTAAATGCATAGGCTCAATATTATGTCAAGTCTAAGCTAATATCCCTAATAAGTTACAAGAAACACTATCAACTATCAAGCATGAAATAAGTTTCACAGCAGCTAAAACAGTAATTATTTGCCAGCCAATGCACATTCTAAGGGCATCCATTTAAAAAATAAATTATGGCAAGAGGCACATCATAAGTGTACTCTTATTCAATGTTTAAATCCTCCACATAAACAACATAGTTTGCTCGGTTTCTCCTGCCTTGTAGGCAATCAGCCTTATGGGTAATATAGCAAAATTCCTTGTGTCCCATAAAGGACAAGGAATTTGAAACAAATGTTTTCTAATATGCTTCTGCATCTTTAGACTAATACAGCTATACAGGTAAAAGTTGGTCATATTATGACCAGAACAGTATTCCTGTGAAACATTACTGCAAACCTACCCTAACTACAAGGTCAGTGATCTTTTAAGAATGTTTACAAAACAATTAATACATTTTCAATGAACATTGTAGCGCATTAAAAGTATATTGAGTAGAAAAGATATAACCTATAATATCAGACAATCTTCAAGTTAAAACTTGAAATTCATCTAAGTGCAGATAAATATTTTAGTTTTTCATAAGGATGGATCTCAAAAGCGCAGATATAAGGTTTCAGTGAAACATAACTTCAAGCGACGCTTTCTTTTTAAAACTGCCGGATATAGGTGCCCCCAGAGCACCAACTTTACTGACATACCTTCATTGTTCATACAATAAGCGTGCCACATCTATTTTGACCGTTTTGTCTTTGTGCTAACTAGAATTATAATTGAATGATCTGAGGCCGCTTAGTAAATAAGATGAACTTACCGCTCGATCACAATAGGCGTTCATTAGCTTCCTCAGGGGTGTGTGTTTTTTGATTTTGAACTGCACAATAGCATTATCCTGACCTAATACTTTCAAGTTGATGTGTTCGCTTTCGCCCTGAAAAACAAATAACGTAACGATAAATATGTAATCTCAACAAACACAATGGTAAACCACTTCTCACTTTCAATCAGGTAACCACATTTCGCTAATAACGCCATGTCGGTGAAGCACTGTTTTCGACTTGTTCACTACACTGATAATATAGTAAGATACACACCTTTTTCTCGTCAGACATTTTGGTATTTATGTATTTAAAGTTACTATTAACACAGGAGCAACGACTTCGTAGAAAATCTAAAGATTATCAAACGAAAAACGGACAAATGACAGATTCTCAGTCCGATGGCGTGGTAATGGCGTCCGGTCCGTCCGGTCGTGGCTTGGAGGAAGCAACGCAGGTCTGCCAACACATGCGCAGTCGTAACGGCGAAATGGCGCGCTTCTGCGCACTGACGCCGATTTTTTTTTTTTGAAAGATAAATTAATATTTCGGTGTACAAATAAGTACAAAATTAATTAGAAACAATTTATGTAAATGATGAATCGGCAAATCAAAAATATTTAATTTGTTTCTTTAGGAACACGATTGTTTGTACTATCCGTCTAGTGAAGACACATTCAGAATTTAGTTATCATGAACTCAATGAAATGATTTATATTCTCTACCTGTAAAATGTTTAGAACATTCTAGAAGGTTACAAACAGAAAATCAATTGACTCGATAGTATTGCCAACTGCGCAAAGCTGCTTCCGCTACTAGTGTTGTACAAAGTCGATAGATGACGTCAAACGGAAGTCTCTAGTGCTGCGAGAGGTCGATTTTGCGTTCCGTTTCACGACTATAACAGAGTGGTTTACACATTCATCTTAGTTATTATAATTTACTGGAGATTTTTTAATGTATTATCTAATTCTTCTGACTAAATTATTTTTATCATACTGTCTAGTTTTCTAAGAAACTTAAGAGTAATGGATTATTCAACTTCGAGACAAAACTGGTTTTGAGATTTTGTAATAGGTAACCTATCTCGTGATGAAAAACACCGGAAAAGTGCGAGTCGGACTGGTGGACTCGGGGTTTCGTACGTTGAGGCGGTTAGGAAGATGGCGTGGAATTAGAAATAGGGTCCCGTTGGCACCCTTTGGGTACGGAACCACAACAAAAAACTATTCATGTTTTTAACTCCTGAATTGGACTTTTACCCTTGAGTAAGGTGGACAAGAGTAAAACAATTGGTTTGCAGATATTCAAATTATACTTTGTACTTGTGTAGTTCCTTATACCTACATACAGAGCTCTGTTGTGGTCTTTTCGATCCTGAGCTTAGCACATATCTAATTATTTAGTTAAGATTTCAGATTGTTAATTTTGAAAATCTTTGAGACTGGCTTACCAATATTTTAAATTCTCTTTTCGTAGGTCAACCGTACACCAGTCGTACCACTTGCATTACGAAAACCGCCTACGCGCTACTGCATAAAGCACTAAAACTAAAAACTGAGCATGATGTTTCAAATAAACCAATTACAGGCACTTTTGAATTGTCAAGGGGTCGGTCAGTCAGAAAGATGAAGCCCATTCCAAAGCGTAGTAGGTACTACAAAAAAGTGGTTACATCATTCATGTTGAAATTATACATGTGAGAACGATGTAGAAAGACGTGCACGTTAAAAGCGTCCGTAATAAAAATATAAAAACAACTTCATTCAGCTCAACCATTTTGAAGGGAACTCATTGTATCTCTACTATCACATTTTTTTTGTATAAAACATTGTAATTATACATAATGGTTGTTTCCATGATTGGCAAAGTAGAACAAACTTTGCAGGTGAGGGTAATTTTGAAGATCTTGTGTACTACTTAATAATTTGGGATGATCTGATGATATGGTTGAATGACATGGCATAGGCAGAAAAATAGTGCTTGCTCAAAGTTATGAATAATTTGGCTCACCTACCTTAGGTACTTTCTATAACATGGGGAAAAATCTGTTAAGGCCTAAGGAAGCCCGCGCAAATCAAAATGTATTAGTACGTTTTTTGTAATTTGCAGGTCAGTGTCAGGTTGAGTGTAACAAATAATGTATTTACAGAATCATAATCATTAGAATCGTCAATATAACTCTCTATACTTCGACGGAACGGCAGTAGGGATGTTGAGCTATGTCGCCAACTATGCTCCAACTCCTATACTGCCCGCTGTGTCCCAAAAAATGCAGACAACGTGACCTCTGCGCTAATACCGACGACGGCGACGCCGCCGTGGAAGTGGCGAAGTTTTGTGGAAATAAGATCTGAAATACAGTCGTGCCAGCGACAAAACTCTACTCTTCTCTGACTCTACAGAAAGAAGAAGAAGAACTACTCTATAAGTTAGAATTGGCCTCAAATTTCATGAAATGGTCATTCATTAAGGTAATTTGAGCATTGAGTATTGATGACTTTCATAATTAAAATTCTGTAAATAAATATTTGCTATGGTCGCGAATCAGGTTTTGATTGACATACTTAGAACGTAATACTGAAAACACTACTGAAAATTGTAAAAAATTAACAACATTAAAATTTCTCGGGGTACCCTAATTATGAGCACAAAATGCGACTTGGGGACCAGGACGATTTCAATTTCTTGTTTTTAGGGTTCGCTTTTCCTTGTCTTCGCTTATAATTAATTACATGTCACGTCCGTCTGTCCGGATATCACACAGTATTTTTTTTCGGAGATCAGCGCTTTAACTATGAAAAGTGGAACGAAGGTGTGTAGGGTGGCGTGTAGTGAAATTACGTAAAAAGAATTAGTTGGGGCACTATTTATTATTGAATTATTTTTTTCGTCCTTTAAACGTCCTTTGGCACATGTACCAAAGGATGAAAAAATAATTCAATGCAAATAAGCGTGCGGGGCCTACTACATTAGGTTAGGGGGTTATGATTATTAATACTTGGTCGGGTTTTCTAGAGTTCAGTCACTTCGGCCCGTTAAAGTTACGTGCAAAACGTTGTCTAACTGCTGTAAATCCCGTTTTTTGTTTCAGCAAGTGTGTTTTATGGACGATGATTGTTATTTCCGAAACGCCTATGTGTCATGAAATCGCAGATTTGTGGGTGTTGCTCCGTACTGATAAAAGCTTTGTAGGTGTAGCCAGTTGGGAATTATGACCAATAAAAAGAGGGGCTCTCTTTTTGCCCGAATAAAATTTGCTACGTGGCTTCATTTAAATAAAAATTTTTGGGTAAATGCTTGGTGACATTTTAAGGTGGACGAATTCCAAATAAAATTATTTCGCTAAGTGAAGGTAGGCTATTAATCTATTATTGTGTTAAATAAGTAGTTGTGGTGTTGTTACATTGGTATTTTTGATTACCTTTATGGATGACCAGCAATACCAGTAGACAGAGAGCTCAGCGAGTTTTCTGCTGAGATTTTTTTTGAAATTATTTATGTACCTATAGGTACAAATGATTGGTTTTGTACCTGCATAGAAACTGCGAAATTCACGTAGGTACAGAGAAATAACCACTAGGTAACTATTAGCCTTTGGGGTCGACAGACGGACAAATGTTAGCTTTGTTTAAGTTAGATGTAGGTAGTTGCTGCTGTGGATAGTTTAATATGATGATTGAATTTCGCAGTAGTTAGGCTATAATAATCTAACCTACATCTAAAACTTAGACGTAGGTATATCAAGAGTTTGCCCAATGGGTCAAGCTACGTCGGGTACTTACGTACCTAGGTAGGTATCTACTTAGATATCCTATCCAACATTTTATGTATAGGTACGTACTAACACCTCCACGCTTTTCTCTTTTCATTGATTCTTATACGACCTAATTACTTACCAACATACTTCAAAAACACGATAACTGTGGTGTCATTCAATCACCATAGAATGATCAGGGTATAGCGAACAAATCCTCTCCATCAACTCCCTACCTACTAAATATTTCAAAAGGATAAAACTAAAATACCCCAATATTTTAAGTTTGCTCAATTTCCATCAAATAAATATTTTGTAGATTATATTTTTGAGGAATTTAGATCATGATTATTTAGTCTCTCGAATAGTTAGTGAGCAATTTGAATTATTTATGTGGAAATTAAGCTTTTTTTTGTTTGAAAGGCTTTAATCAAAATAAAGATTGTATAAGCGTAAAGCAAAACTACATACATAACTAAACTTCATATAAAAAGGTAAATAAAAAAAGGTACAATGACGCAAATTGTTTCCCCATTCTGCTGGCTTGCACATACAAAAGGTGATCGTTGTTTCGCACTTCCCGCCATCGCCATTGGGGTGCAGTGAGCACTAGTTAACTGCACTGAAAGCACTTACTGCTCGCAGCGAGTGCTTGGCAGGCTGCATCTATAGCACTTTTGCTTTTAACATTACTTACATCATAATGATATGCATTTGCTGTGGACGTGTACTTGGGTATGTGGAATATGTAGGCCAATTTTAAGAATGTTATTCGGTCGTGTGGATGGAGTATTGATAGCTGATTTTGGCGTATTTAGAGGAGATCATGGGGGCGACGCTAAAACAGTTTTATATTCGAGAGCTAGGCTTTTTCAAACTAGGCTGAGAATCAGCACTTTTTGAACGTCAAAAACAACAGTCCCCCCAAAACGCCCGCCCTTCACCACTAGGACTTTGAAAGCTGGGAAGAAGAAGTGGCGGAACAAACTCCCCAGCAGCACTGCTGTCTGTTCAGTTAGAAGAACTGGATTCTATACAGTAATAAGTAATTAACATTCCGAAACACAAAAACATTAATATTATTTGCCATAAATGTCAGCTAGCCTAGCACACGCCAATATTGAAAGCTATACTCAAGCAGAAATAAATAATAAAAACGTAAACAGAACTTAATACATAATAAAAAGCCTCCAGGCATAAAGGGCGTGCCCGCTTACATATTATGCATTGCTGTATAAAAGTTGTAGTACCTAGTAGCTTGTTATAAAAGTTTATACCAAGCCCAACAAATGAGTTATGGACCTTATGAAGCCGGTGAAAGGGAGCACGTAGTTTCTCCTTGTTTCTAGTGTTAATATTATGAATATCACTGTTTTTTGTATATAAGTGTATATTTTGCCTAATATACAAAGATGTTGGCGAAGATGAATTGTGAGGCCACCGTGAGAATACCAATCTCTTTAAAAAAATCTCTCAGAGTAACTCTAGCAATTTACCAGCTAGCTGGTAAATTGCTCGAACAGCTCGTTTTTGAAGAACAAATTTATTTTGAATATCAGCGGCTTTGCCCCACAGCAGAATGCCGTAGGACATGACGCTATGAAAATAACTGAAATAGACTAGCCGAGCTGTATCAACGTCAGTGTATTGTCTTACTTTCCTGACGGCATAGGCGGCCGAACTGAGAGCTCCTATCAAACTGCCCGTAATTTCGTAATTAGAAGCTGTGAAAATGTAGTTTATTCAAATTATTGCACAATATTGCAAAAACTGCAAGAAAGAAACCCACAGGAACCTTCTACGATTCTAAAGTGGTCCTTTTTACTAATTGACAGAACGTCTTGAAAATATAAGTTCCGTAATACAGAAATACGAGTAAAGCGATATTTTTTATGAATATTAGTCGTTAGAAATTTAAATATCCCCGGCATAATTGCCGGGCAGTCTTAGTTTGAAATGCAAAAGCCTGCAATGCAATCAGATATTCAACTTGTAAGGCAATAAATGCTGACGTGGTATGTCGATTGACGTTTTCTAAGCTTTGTTACCCCTTGGCATTAAGCTAGGAAAAACAGTCAATGCCCCTTGGCCACGACCACGGAGTTTCTGCTCCGTGGCCACGACCAAGACGCGCGAGTGTTCGCGGGTTAAACGACAGCGACTGTGAAAAAACAAATGAAAGAAGTTGTTTGTCGAAGGACCGATGGCCGGTGAACCAGCGAAGACCGCGTATCGGCAAGCGTAGTGTGGGATGCCTCCCAGCTAGATGGACCGACGACCTATAAAATATGCCTAGGACAGACTAGGTGCGGAAGGCCGACAGAGTGTTGTGGCGCAGCCTTGTCCAGCAGTGGGCTGCTATAGGCAGGGTTGATTGATTGATTGATACTACTCGCGGGACGATAACTGACGAGCGATGTAACGCGCGGTTGTGTCAATGTACTAGCTAACAGCACGGCACGGCGCGGCGGCGGCTACGACTTCAGAACAGGTAGGTACGACCAGCGAGCGCGGTCCGACAGATCGCCGCTGTCGCCACTGACGGGTCGTGGCATGAAATGACATGGCGGTGACGAAAATCGCGTCGCAAGTCGGATCACCCGTGCTCGTGAACGATGTCTTAGCCATCCTCTTTGGTCTTTAAACCCATTCATTGCCTTCATTACTATTCGATTTTATTCGGAGACAATTTGCACTTGATTGTTCGTTGGAGAAGTCTTGATCAGTTAACTTTGGACGGCATTGTTTCTTAACGGTCTGTTAGATGTCTCATTGTTATCGAAAATTGTGAGAATGGATAGGCATCTGTCTGTTTCATCTCGAGCCATATTTAGGCCAAGTGCCAAGACTGAATGATCCTTCTACAGTACGTTAATGATAATTAAAATTTTCACAGTATTCACTGCTGTTTTATGATGATTGTAAAATGTTTGATTCAGTATTGGATTTACGGGATTGGAAATACTTTACAGGTGTATAAGTTTCGATTTCAATGATATTGCTGTTGCATTGTTACTATAAAACTGAGCTTACATCGGTCTTTATTCCGGGCCCATTATCCATAGCGAAGCATTCATGTAGTTGAGAGTGCAATTACAGATATTGCTCGAAATATTGTTGTGAAAGAATAAGGTAAAGGCACCTGTGTTGGACGCGGACCAGCTATGGACATTGTTTCAATTTACCTCCAAAAATAAGCAAACGCGCAGTATTTTTTTCAAATGGCATTTTCGAACAGTTGGGCCAACATTTTAGCTGTCATACCAACCGTTTTTGACAGCCGACACCCATTTTGACGGCAGCCATTTAACAAACAATAGTTACGCGGTGTCATTTGGTGCCGGGAATCGTAAATTATTAGAAGAATCGCGATGCAAGTAAGTACGCTTATCATCTTATATTGTGTCAGGTGTTACGTCGTTGTTGAAATTCATATTATTTAGTGATTTATCAATAGTAATACAATGCTTTTATAATATAACCTAAAATGTAATTGTGATTCTAAACTTTAATTTACCGCTGTCCATAACTGGATATTATTCAAGCACATACACCCAATCATGGACAAAGTGTCCATAAAGTGGACTTCCTGATTTTTGTTATTATTCATGTATCATACGTCTGTTCTATTATATCTTCATGTTTCTCTAGAAATCTGCAATGAATTATTAGTCTATCCAATAATGGACATTCTGTCCATGACTAGGTGTCTGTAATAGGTTCAACGTATTTCTAATACAAACAAATTTATTTTCAACCTAGAAATGGCACCAAGAAAAGACTACACAAAAGAACAAATGGCCAAGGCTATCGAAGAAGTAAGAAAAGGAGAAAAAATATCTGTTGCTGCTACAAGATACGGAGTCCCAAGAATAACATTACATAATAAAATCACCGGGAAAAGTCCTATTGATTGTAATCTAGGTCCAGCTACTGTACTTACCTACGAAGAAGAAAGGATACTCGTGAACTTTCACGAGTATCCTTATTTATGGCTGAAAAACACTTCCCTGTCACCAAAGAACAATTGCTTGATAGTGTCCAAAAAATAATATCAGAGAAAAATTAAGATTCTTGTCCGTTCACCATCAATCGGCCAGGAAAAAAGTGGTACTCTTCGTTTTTAAAAAGGCATGCAGATCTCTCTGAACGCACAGCGCAAAATTTAAGTAAAGCAAGAAATGAAGTCACAGAAGATGACATACTCAATTGGTTTGAAGCAATTAAAGGCTACCTTGAAAATAAAGACTTGCTTGAAGTTATAAATGACCCTGAAAGAATTTTTAATACTGATGAAAGCGCATTCTACTTACAACCAAAAGCTGGACGAGTCTTAGTGAGCAAGGGTGAAAAAAATGTCTATATAGCATCAGGAGACGAGAAAGAAAATTTAACTGTGTTGGTTACTGGCAATGCTGCTGGAGTTTTAGCTCCACCAATGATAGTATACTCTTATGAGCGTTTACCTGCCGTAATTTACCTACTTCGACCCGTTGGCTTAAAGAGAAGCAGTTCGTTAATAACGATTGCTTTTGTGTTTTACTTACTTGATTATTCATATTTCTATAACTAGCTGTTCATTGTTAGGGGTCCTAGACTGGATTATTACTGTCAATTGATGGCTGTTCATAATTGGATAATGTCCATAATTGGGGGTCCTAAACTGGATTATTATCGTCCATTAATGGTGTCTAAGAAGGAGTGTTTTTGATTTATAATATTTAATTGTACTGAGTACTAAACTGAAATTAAACATTGAATACTGGTTGAGAAAAGAGTTTTTCATTTACCTCTAAATCTCAAAGAATGTATATTGAAAAATGAAGAAATTACAAACCAAATAAAAAAAAAATCGCTTATACTGTCCATGACTGGTGACTTTACCTTATATAAGTACGTAAAGTTTTATTTTTATTGTAGCGTGATATGGTATTTAAGAGATTTATCCTTATTTTTTGTTTAAGTTGTACTTATCAAGTATGACTGAAACATGTCTGAAACTACTGAAAGTAAGATACTTATTTGTTCCTAAATAATAGCCAACATGTCAATAATTCCAATATTTACACAAAAATATTCAAACACAACCTCTACATATACCATATTCAAACACAATTTACCTTCGTTCATATTATACATTTCTTTTGTTGCTCTATGAAACATTGCAAATTGTACTTTAGGCTTGTCTTCCTAAAATATATTTTCATTCGTCAAAGGTCCTAAGTTCGTGAACTTACGGCCTCGCGGACAATTTGCGCGGATGTAAAGCAGTACCCAGACACAGACCACTCAACATGATAGGATAATATGATTATGTGATGCGTTTTTCATGTCCCTATTTTATTCCTTTATTACGGTCGGTATGCTTTATTAACATTCTTCACGTAACCTTTGGCGGTTATTTTGTTAGAGTAGTATTTGGTGCCATAAACGTGGCTTGTGAAGTGCGTCGAGTTCGTATTGTTCATATTTGTTCGTAATGTGGAGAGTTTGAGTATATAGGTGTCAAAAGTTTAGGACAAAACCTTTGTTAGGCACTATCGGTTAGATAAGTTACATTTCTTGAACTACCTAATAAGTATAAGAGACATACCTAATCCCAATTAAACACATTAGTTAGAATTAGCTTAGAAGATTTACCCTGTGAAAGAAAGGTAAGTACCGAGCCTTTTCCAAGGATTTCTTAACTTATAGCTATATCTATAAAGACTATATAGCTTTTTTATTCATTAAAAAGGCCAAAAACTACTGTTTTACAAAGCCACACACATTTCTCACACTGATTAGCGCCGATAGTTGAAATTCCAACAGTGAGTTTTTTCGATGCACTAGGATGCACTCAGATGGATTCTCAATGCTCGATTCAACCCCGAGAGTTGAAAATCCAATGCGCGATAAAATCTCGCCACAATAGTTTTACGTCCGTGCGAACTTGGTCTTACCTTCCGATGGCTCCCTATGATCACACGATAGGTATGTCTTCCGCGTTCGTTCACACTCGTCAAGCTTCGGAAAAAGGATGGGGGTAAATAAAACGAAACACTTTTCCTATTGTTTATTGAACGTGGTTACCTTTATTTGTATATACCTACTCGTCTATGAAGGTGTATCGATGGTTGCCTTGCTTTTTTTGCTGTTTTATTTTAGAAATCTTAATTGGGGATGTGTAGTTTATTTGGGAAGCTGGTTCGGAATTTATTTAGAAACCTTGGTATTTATGATGCTTTTTAGAATATCTAGAGCCTGGGTCGTTAAATAATTATGGGATCAAGCTTTCAAGGGCATGGTCAAGCTTGCTCTGAAGATTATTCTGCAGCCAAATCACACAGAAGGGGTTGAAATTGGTTAAAAATTCAGTTTAAACAAATTTAATACAATAGTCTTTCAGAAAACGCCTTACCTTTGCGTCCTCATCGACGAGGGACATAAAGTGATTTCTACTGAAGTTGCAACTATGTAACTGTTGAATAATTACCGATTCTCGCTCAAGCTGTACCATGTGCTTATCGATTTGCGAAGTATTAAGACTTTACCTTGTGAACAACTTCAAATACAAGAAGCTTAATAGTGGCCTCCAAAACTTTGACGGGGGCTTTTCCGTTTGAAGCCCTTTTGTTGATTTGCTTGAATTCGAACTTTATTGGTCACGTTGTTTCTTGAAGACTCGCAAGTTTGTAGCCTACATAGTATTTGTACTTACCTACAATAAAAACCGTACTAAGACGGGTGGCACGTTGAAATTACAAGAAGTTTTATACAGCTTTAGTTTCACTTCTATTCGATGTCGTCTGGTTTCTTCTATTATCCTTATTTCTCACCTCTTCGTGGATTTATTTCGACTGGCAACATAATGATCGGTCTGGCGTGTGACTTTCAACTCTGTAGCTACTGAATTATATATTTAGAATCCGGAGCAACTTTTATGACGTAGCTCTAAGTCCTTGTAATAGAGACCGTTCTTTACTCACCTTTTGTTGTGAAGCCTCCAAGTACGCAATTAGCAAAGGGACGACTTTCAAATCAGCATCATCTTACCTCCTTGCGGAAAGAACTGCGAATAAATAAGCTTGAAGGTTTCCTCCTTCACGACTCCCGTGGGGCACTCTGCTTTGAAGCCCCGGTACAGCCGCTTCAGCTCGGGTTCCGTGAATCGCGTCATCCGACGTAGGGCCGCTATGGAGTCCGGCCGGTACCGCGGCAACTGTTCTCCCAGCTCCTCGAGTTCCGAATCTGGAAATGTAATGGAAAAAGTGCCGGTTAGATTGTGATGGACTGGGTGGATTGGTTTTCTGATGGATATTTAGGGCTTCCGTGAGGAGACCTGCTCAATAGCAGGCAGTGGGGAAGAGTGAATTTTTGGGGCTGCAAATTTTTGGACTTCAAACATTGCTTTTTTTTAAAGTACTAGCGGAGTTTATGTAGATTAGGCCGCAGTTAAGAGAGATTTGCCGAACAGTTTATTATAAGTAGATATACAAGTACTGTTCGTTATGATGCAATGTTGTAGGTGTCTAGAAATTCGAAAATCAATAAAAACCTGTTTCTGACCAGCTCTAAGAGTACAGCGCCTGTGAAACAACAATGAATGTATGGGCACGTGTTTGCAAAATCATATCAATGAATAACCTTGGATTGGAGACGCACGTGCCCACCGGTTTCAAGGCGATGTAGGTTAGCCTTTAGGCACCCAAGATGACGGATTTTAACATCGAACTTTGTTGAAGGCAATTTCTTTTACGGGCCAGACGTTTGCCCTAAGGGAAGCCTAAATAAACTTATCATGTTTGGATCGTGTTGGATCAGTCTGTATTTTTGAAAACATAGCAATTACTCAAAATATCCCTAGGCTCTAAGTACGCTAAACACATATTTTCGAATTATTTTTTGTCTGCCGATCACAAGACTTTTTATAACCCGGGGATCGAAAGGTCATGCTTTCGATCCCCAGGTTATACAAAGTCTTGAAGGTTCCCATCAACCCCGAGTCTGGGTTTGTGCCTGGTTAGTAGCAAAAGGCTCACGCGGGAATAAAAATACCGAAATGGCGAAATGTGGGTGTGCAGTAAGCCGCAATTCAGTTGTAACACTTTGATTACTATACTCCTCTGCCTACCTCTTCCAGGAAAACAGGTGTCATGTTATATTATGTTATTTTTGAAATAAAAGCAACCGTAACAAAAACAAAAGTGACCGTAACAAAACAAAAGTGACCGTAACAAAACAAAAGCGACCGTAACAAAACCAGAGCACTATCAATATCACAAAAAAACTAAACAAATGAATCTTCGATCTCGGCTGCACTTAAAATCTAACGGGTCGTGGCGCGGCTCATTCGCTAAAGAGATGAGACTGATGAAAGCGTTTCTTGCCATCGGTACCGTTCCCTATCGATGAACCCCTCTTTACAATGGAAGGTCGAACAATGCTGCCTCGTTTGTTTGTCGGTTATCATCTATCATTTATCGGGTGTAGGGGTGTGTGTCATTGCAAGGAGGCTGAGAAATTGAATTTGGGTTTAGAATCAGTTAGATATCCGATTAGACTATGAAGTGGGTGGTAAAAAGGTATACCTACAACTACGGATCGGTCAGGATCGCTTTGTTTTTCATAAGATTCGAGTGGTGAAATGGATATTTCTGGCAATAATATTTATTCGTATGTCACATTATCTGCAGATAACCAGCAGTATTATCTCCTGCAAGAAGTAGACGAGCAAACATACGTGTGTGTACAAAACGGAGACTATGTTATTTGATTTAACTGTATCTCAAATATTATCAAAGACGTTTTGTTGCCTTTGGCATTTGTACTACTAAAAGCTCAACTTGTAACGTTTTGTCGGTAACGTTTTATACATTATAAGAAACGAGGAAAAGCGACCTGACGACTGCTAAATTCCCTTTGATATTAAAACCCCAATCCGGAGATCAAGTTGACGAGAATATACCTAGGTTATGTAACCTAAATAAATGAATAATTGGCGACCTTTCGAAGCAAGCGGTGAGAATTAAACTAGGCAGGTACCTATTACTTAGTACCAACAAATATGCAAGTTAATGTGTTAATCACTGGCAAAAGTTGGCAATGGCAAGTGCGCCCAGTATATCTCAACAGTTGGTAAAATAGGGCACTAAATCGAAATATATTGAATAGGACAGATATAGCTGCTTTTTGCCCTTGCGACCAGCGCCATCTTGTGCTGCCAAGTATTCTGGGCACACTGTATTTGATCGCCTCAAGTAACTGTTTCTATAGTCAAAGAGCTAAGAAAGTTCGTGTTTAAGTGGCGTTTAGTTCTCTTTTGATGATTGTTTTAGCCTTTCTTTGTTGAATGGGATATGTTAAGATGTGAAGGCAATTCGTGGCTTAGTTTCTGTCAGTTTACGGTTATGACTTGAGTGTATGGCCTTCTCAAGACCTTCTTGACTTATTATATCGCCTTTGTCTATTCTGTTGTTGATTCCAAATTAATCAACAAGTTAAGGCCATCGTAAAAAATTATGAGCGAACTCATAAAATTTTACTTTTCGGGCATAAATTAGGTACCTAGAGACTCGTAAACTTCGAAGTAATTTAGCTAGGTCGATTTATAGAGAACGCAGGCCCTAAATTCAGAAAATTAAAACCGAAAAAGGGGCACCTAATCAAAATTCACAATTAAATCACATCTCATTAGGACGAGGGGCCGAAGCAATGAACTCGATGAATACTCCCATCAAAATTAATAGAAATAAAAAAGTCATACCTATCTAAAAATAAATAAATTGTATAATAATATTAATATCTCTGAGAGTCTTTTCAAACATTTCATGCACTAGATGCCACTGACGTTGAAATAAAAACACGTTAAATATAAGTAAGTTCCACTTAATATATGACGCAGTTCTCGTTGCGTATACTAATTCGTTCTTGCGTAAAGGACTCTCGACTACTTGTGCCTCGTTTAGAACGTTGGTCTGCACTAGTTTAGATGCATGTAGTCCGGCCAATTACCGTTTGAGGACTGTTCTAGCCTAGCAGTGCCACCGAGCAAAATATTCCTAAACTGTAGTACTTACACTGCGCTAACTAAACTGTGCTATAAAATAGATGCTAATTCGTTTGTTCAGTGAACCAAACTGTCGTCGCTCAATATTTGTACAGGTACTGGACTTATAAGTTACTAGCTTTTACCCGCCACTTCACCCGCGTGAATGTCTGATTTCTCACGGGAACGTACTACCGGGATTAAAAGATACCCTATGTGTTAATGCAGTTTTCCAACATCTCCAACAATCATCGTCATATTTCAGCCAATTTACCCCAAACTCTAATGAATTATACACCTAAACCTTCCTCATGAATCACTCCGTCCATTCGTGAAAACCGTATGAAAATCCGTTCCGGAGGTTTTGAGGTTATCGCGTTCAGAACTTCAGACAGACAGACGCGGCGGGGGGACTTTGTTTTATATTAAGTAGATATTAAGTACCTACATGCGCATGTATCTATATCTACATGGTCAAATTAGATTAGCTAGCGAGACTCTGCAGACGTGATAGGTATCGATATCTAGACACGATAAGATAAATTGATTTGAAGTTTTTTTTTGTTGGTCAACGACCACTGGCAGTTTTGTTACTTGAAGATTGAGTTGAGCAAATCTCTTTTCTTTTGTTTTATCGTGTTCAGATATCGAAACCCATCACGTCTGTAAAGTTTACGAAATAATTTTTTAAACTAATATTTAAAATTTTCAAGTGATTATGTACACTATCCGCGGTCGATGACCCCACAAAAAATACCAACAAATAAAAAAATAACTGTTTTATCATGTTTAGATATCCATACCAATCACGTCTGCAGTCTCGCTAGCTAATTTAGTATGTATTGTCGCTTTTCGTGTCTGTCTGTGTAATCACGCTGTTCTTCTAAACTAATAATTAATATGCAAAAGATATTACGCGGATTTCACCATCATTTACAGAATTTATACCGGACAGTTTATATGTATAATACGTTAATATTCAACTTACATTGGTACCTATAAATTTCAATGTTTTATCAAGACGTAAAAACCGTGCGAAGCAAGGGTGGGTGCTAGTATAAAATAGAACTAAAGACAAACGAAAGCTAAAAACAAATTCTTTTATTTATTCAATAATTTCAACTTAACGAAAAACCAACTGAAACTCATTTAAGATTAAGATTCATAAGTAATTCTCTTGCCAAACATTTGCGTCTAACTTTCCACCACGTACTTATAATGAAATTTGTCAGCGGGAAATTGTCAGTAATCGGTTTGTCTTAAGACTAATTGCCGGGCCCCTAATTCATCTAGAATTCTCATTCCATTTCTCTTGCAATTAGGAACGAAACGAGCAATTTATTGGGTTTCATTGCGGCTTCGTTCCTTGACGTCACGTCGTGACATGTGAACGCACTGTGGATTATTTAAGCCTTTTTAATGATGTGCCGGGTTCATGAATGCGTATGAAAAGTGCATATCAGGCATATATGTACTTAGTAACTGAGAAAAGCATTTTTGTTATTTTTTTTCTGGGAATTTTGAAGGTAGCAAGCTTGTGAACTGTGGTTCTGAACATTACAGATTATGTAAGGACTAGTTTTCGCTCGCGTAAAGGTTGGACATTATTCCACAGGAACGTACTACAAAGATTCATAGTATGTTATGTCAGGCCTCCGTCACTCCATGTACTTGCGCACTATAATTACCTACCGCTCGAGCGAGCTCTCTCGGACCGTTTGCGGTCCAAATTCAGTGCGGTTTTCATCGCGCGGTGCGAAGCAATCACAACTGTACGCTTGAGCATTTAGGCACATTTTAGCATGCAGTGATTGCTGAGGCGACGGAGTAGGCTATTATCTCAATAGGTATTGGAAATTTTCTACTGAGTGAAGTATCTGTTACGTAGTAACTATTTAGTAATCTGTGGTTATGTCTTAACCCAGGTCATGGCCTATCCGTATGCCTTTCATCTAAATCTGTTCATCCGTTACGGCATGAAAAGGTAAAAGACAGACAGATAGGCAGATGATAAATTCAAATAATGTTTTCAAGGGTATACCTTTTTCAATCAAATTATTTATTTCGGGTTGCATAGACCCATAGATAAATACCTTACCTTACATATTATTATCAACAATAAGTGTTAGTAAATAAAACTACTATTAAAACAACTATTATACAACGTGTCGTTTTGCATCCTCGTCAAATTTCAGGAGGCTGTTATGAAATACATATAATCAAATAAAATTACGATCCTGCTCAATAATTATAACATACTTGTTTTTTTAGGTATTTAAGTTTGACAGTATTTCAGAATACTCCACTTTCAAAGAACAAAATCGTCCCGTTGCGTATGCGGTAGGCAGTGTCGTACGACTATGTCGCTGTGTGCATGCGTTACAGTTACAGCGCAGTTACAGGGCGGTATCACACGGGCCCTACACATGCATATTTCCGAAAAATAAAAATAAATACCTACTTATTTTATTATTGATTCGTGTCGGTAATCATTAGCATAGTTACCACCTCGAATTTGATGAGGATGCAAAACAACACCTTGTATAAAATTCCATTTAAATTACCCTCTTAACAAAGGTTCTCCACAGCGGAGAAGAGACCCTGTCCGCTACAGTCTTCAGTAATCCATTGCAGCTGCCACGCATTCTGCGGATCAGGGATAACGTTTTCTTGCGAATGACGGCATGAAAGCTATCAGTGCGATATAACACAAACATCCCCGATGCACTAAAGAAGCGAGGCAGCCCCAACATCATCCTAAAAATGTTATTATACTGGACGCGCAGGACATCCAGCGATCTATTGGTGTGAATGACGCACAGATTTCCAGTATAAAAGCTTTGACAATACGCCTTACACAACGTTACCTTTAATTGTTTAGAGCAGCGGTAGAATCTGCGGGCCAGCATGTTACCTCTGACCACTAAAGCCCTGCGCTCCTTCTCAATATCCTGATCGTCTTCAAGACCCTCGGTAATTAAATGCCCCAGGTATTTAAATTTCGTGACGATTTATGCACTATCCAATCCCTTAAATCTCTTGAGAAGAACATAAAAATTGAATAATACATGTCAATTTTAAAATCACCCCCTTGGTAATTCTTTATTTCTTACCAAAAGCATAAATTTGAATTTTATTATCTCTAACTTAAGAAATGATGATTTTCCCATACAACCTTTCGTCACCTATATCACCCCCTTTAGGATTATATTCGGGACAAAAAGTAGCCTATATCCTTTTCCAGGATGCCATCTATCTCCTTGCCAAATTTAATCGAAATCCGTTCTGTGGCTTAGGCGTTTATTGAAGCCGTTTTAATAATAATCCGTTCCTTTCAACCGTTTTAAGAAATCCTTCTGTTTTCGTTGTTAAATTTAAATATAAAACTTGTTTGATGAATGATGCTCTCGTTTTAAAACTGACAGATTTTAAATTAAAATAAACTCAAATCAAGTTTTAAATTGGAATTCACGGCTGAGTCGGTAGGTAGTTTCAGAAATAGGCCCAAATGTTTAAAACCTCTTTATGTCAATGCCTTTATGTCTGGATTTATTGTCAAAAAGATATTCAAGTAATTGCAAAATCTATGTATTGTTCTCGTTCTGTCTCTTGCGGTATTGGAACGTGGTACGTGACGTCACGTGCAGCCATATTGTGCAGGAGATATCGGTTAACGGCTCGGTTCGGTAGACGTTTGGTTTAGACAGATATTTAAATCTTGGTTTACCGGATCATTCCGATCTGTTTTTTCAAACTGCGTCTTAAAAGTAGAAAATTTAGTGTTAAAGGAACCAAATCAGTTTTTAAGTCATCTTTTATTTACTTATTTTTCAATTGTATATACTTAACGTCTTTTTTGTGCTAAAATTTTAAATTTAACATAGAAAATAAGTTAAACAGATAAATATGAATATTATGTAAATATTTTCGAAATATTGATGCATTATATTTTGAAAACGTTTTGCACAACGTTAAATTACTAAAAGCTTCTGAATTATGCTACTCATCATAACATAATTATGATAATCATGTACGCAGTAGGTACCACTTAGGCTCATACATGTTAATGTAAACAAACTCAGAAGTCCAAAGGAAGATACATAATAACCATGTACACACGACTATATATCAAGCTATACATTTCCAGTTTCAGCTGAACTCGCATTTATATTATACGCTTTTCGTACAACGCGAAGTCAGCTTATACTTGATAATTGTCGCCATGCGTACTTAACGATGACTTTGTAACAGTGACAGTTTTAACTTAAATGTTGAACACAAAAAAGTAAAAAATTAAGTTTTTGTTTTAATCGTTGACCCACACTAAGTATTTCTCCTGTATTGTGGGCGCGTTTACAAACATTTAAAGTCACATACACAAACAGCCAGACCCGGAACAACTACTTGTAGGTCATTGGTACTTGTAGGTTGGGTATTGTACGTTGATTCATCTAATTTCCTTAACATTACCTTTATTTTTTGTATTCGAGAATCGATTTAGTCAAAAAACTCTGGCTGTTCGTTTTCTTCAAGTATAAAATGAAACAAAAGGCTTTTACTTCAGGAAACATCGTCACTTATTACTAAGTTTCTTCAAGTGCTTGGTCTTTAGCGGCTAAATATCTTAGAATAGGCGTTTGTGTTGTTGTAGGGATACAAAATAAGAGAGGGTTTGCTTAAAATAGAGACAAGGTTTCTTTTATTATCTTGAAATAACGAAATACTTTAGTACGTCAGAATAATTTGAGATTGGGAGATGAGGTTTTTTTACCATCATTTACTGGGCACTAGAAAAAAATGTGAGGCGTCGAACTTAACAGACATATATATTTTCAAATTACGCTCTTCCATTTAAGTTCAGTTTATATTAGTACACACGGCTACACATCAAGCTAAACAAAACCAGTTTACGCTGATCTCGCATCGTACGGAAATCCTATACAATGTGAGATCAGCTTATACTGGAAATGTATAGCTTGATGTGTAGCCGTGTGTACCTAACATTTCCTCATACAGCTCGTACTTATATAATTACCATTTTCTTTTAGATAGATAATTTTTAACGTTCTAACGAAGAAACGGTTAAAAGTAAGGACCAGGCTTTTACAACTTCAGGGTCACATTAAAAACCCAAAAAGATATAGAGCAACCAAAAACAATCATTAAAACAAAAACAATCGCTTCATCTCGTGTCCAAAACCAACAAGCAGTAGCAACAACGGCTAGCGTTACTGCTGTGATTAGAATATTAAATTAAGTAAACAGGACGGACAGACTCTAAAATTAGGCAATTTTCCTGGGGACCAACGAATCCTGCCCCGCTAACGAATAAACATTTTACACCCATTTCGATTAAAGGTGCCATCCCGAACCTTCAGGTATCGGATTGGGAAAGGAATTTTAATTCAGGCTTATATACCTACCTGTATACAAAGTTATTTAGCTATTTCAATGATAAAGGAAATAACATCTGCCTTTGGAAGATGAGGGAACTCTTTGTAGGTTCCTGTATTATATAATCGAATTAAATGTGTTAGGTAGTTGTAATTCGTTCTTTACATATTTTATCATAGTTTATGTACTCTTCTGTAACAATGGTTTAGCAGACCTTCCTACCTACTATGCTTATAAAATTGAGAAACATGATAATTCCAACTTGGAAGTCTAAACTTGTTGTACGAACTACAGTGTAGCCTTGCTACATTTTCATACTCACACGCTGTAGGTAAAGTTCTGAACATTAACATAACGTGCGTGGGTGCAGCTCAACTTATGAGCTCTTAGTATAATGAAACACGGTTCACGTTTCTAATTGCGCATATATGAGCCTCAGGCAACGCCTATAAGCACTATTATAAACCTTCCGTAGTCCATTTCAATAAAGCTAGGCAATAGGCTGATACATTTTTATTTTTCCTTCTAATATAGTATGAGATATTTGCATCGAAACCATACATCGACCCGACTATATCAGGTTGCCGCATAAATCTCACAAACTGAGTCATATAATATCTCGATGATAAAAGGGAATAGTTCCGAGGAATCGTAAAAAATATGCGTAAGGAACACTACGAAATTGAACGGCGGCAATCTGTGCCTTCATATGCCTCGATATTATCGGGCTTGGCGTCGGGAACTCCGGATTATGTCGTGGGTACGTGCGTGGCGTGCCAACCGCCATCATGAATATCAGCTACGTACGTTTGACACTTCAGATGCCGTGAAAATGCTAATAAATGACTTGCGTACAACGGCAGCCGCAAGCGGCTGCACTTTCAAAATTATGAAGTTGCAATTGATTTTATGAAGCGAGTGCAATGTTTCAGTGCGTAAGAAAAATTAAAATATGTAGGGTTCTGTAAGGCCTCGTTTATGGAGACGCGGGGAGTCATGCGTCGCGTGCGGCGTGGCTTCTCGCGTCTCTCTCACTCTCATACAGCGTGGTCGGGAGCGAGAGAGACGCGAGACGCCAAACCGCACGCGACGCGCGACGCCCCGCGTCTCCGTAAACGAGGCCTAAGTGTTTGTGAAAAAGGTTTTCTTGTTCACACGGTGCAGGTAAAGGTCTTAACATTATTAACATAACGTGCGCGGGTGCAGCTCAGTTTATGAGCTTTTGGTATAGGTACTGAAACATGGTTCACGTTTCTATTTGCGCATATATGATCCTCTGGCAATGACTATAAGCACTACTAATAACCTTCCGTACTACATTTCAATAAATCTAGGGAATAGGCAGATACATTTTGAGATACACATACTAACATATGAGATATTTGCATCGAAACCATACCTCCATCCGACTACAACAGGTTGCCGCATAAATCTCACAAACTAAGTCATATATCTTGATGATACAACGGAATAGTTCCGAGGAGAGAAATCGTAAAAAATATGCGTAAGGAACACGACGAAATTGAACAGCGGCAATCCGTGACTTCATATGCCTCGATATTATCGGCCCTGGCGTCGGGAACTCCGGATTATGTCGTGGGTACGTGCGTGGCGTGCCAACCGCCATCATGAATATCAACTACGTACGTTTGACACTTGAGATGTCGTGGAAATGCTCGTAAATGACTTGCGTACAACGGCAGCCACGGGTGGCCGCACTTCCAAAATTATGAAGGTACAATACATTTTATATAGCGATTGCGATGAGTCAGTGTCTAAGAAAAATGAAAATATGTAGGGTTCTGTAAGTGTTTGTGAAAAAGGTTTTATTGTTCACGACTTATCGGCATATAAAGTTTAAAACCAGCAGTTGATAGGTGGAGGTATACCTACACATTATTGGGCGCTAACCATTGTCGCATGCTGAAATGACTTTAAAAAAAAAGTCGAACCGTGCAGCTTTGGCATAACTTTCATTTGCTACCGAAACATTTTGGCAGGTATGTATGGTGACATATCCACGAATTAGCCACGTAGATCACAGGAAAACACACTTTTATTTATGCCACTCCCAGAATCAAATAATAAGAAACAGCATCCAACTTTCCGGCTAGTTAAGCCAAAAAATAGTGGTTTTGTGGTCCACAAACATTTTGTAGTTGAGGCAGGAATTTCCATCGATTGCACAACTGCTGTATTTTCGTTTTATCAAAGCGGATTTTGTTGAATAATGAGCGTCCAAGCCCACCCTGTATCCAACGGCTACCGCATTGCGTTTCATTATTGAGGGAGGGTGATTGAATTCTCGGAAAGAAGAGTTTACGGTTACAAACGATGGAGTTGGCAAAAGTCAGGTGTTTGCTATCGGTACCAAGTTTGGGCCTATCAGTGTTTCGAGCGCTGTGAAATATTACGAGTAGGCGCGATTGTGAAAGTTTTCGGGTTGCCTGCTCTCAATGATTCTCGAATCTTTCCTGGTAGCTATTTAAATGTAATTATTAATTCCGCTTTCGAATAAGTTTACTCCACTTGTTATTTTAGCCAATGAGCCTCTCGAATATTGTTATTAAAGAGTTCGTTCACAAAAGCGCGTGCGGGAAAACATAAAATTGTTAAACTATAAAATTGTTGCTCGGAGAGTTAAGTAGGATAACAGACGCGAGGGAAACAGATAGTTGCGCACGCAAAACTTGATTTAAGGTCTAACTTCGACAAGCGCTGGACCCGTTAGGATAATAGTGTTCTGTGCGCGCGACTAATTTGCTAGCTTCAAGGTATACTATCTAATTATACTTCGCGTCAGACCCAAGGCACCCCTGGAGGATACCCCTGGGGGTGCCATAGGAATTTGGATTCGGACCCGTGGCACCCCCAGGTCAATTAGTGCAGTGCTCGGTACTTGTTACTAAAACAAACACTAGTACTTGGTATTAAAACTATGTATACCGACCCACTAATATATGATATCATTTTTCTTTTAATGTGAAGCTAATGTGACCTAAATTGTAGTTATATATTTATCGTTTGATAATGTAGGTACCTAATGATATTTTTTTATGAATTAATTCATATTTAAGAAAAGAAGATAAAAAAAAATGGTTAGGCTAGGTTAGGTTAAAACTGTGACCCACTACGACTAGATTTTATAGAAAAAAAATACTTTAGTAGGTTTAAAGAACTTCAGTACTTGCCTGTAAATTATTTGACACAAATGGAAATTGATTGAAATTATTTTGTCACTGTTGTACATCTGTCCCATCACTATTCGATTGGTAGATTCATGGGAACTGGGATATAGTACCCGTGATACCACTGATACATGGTTGTATGGATTTGAGGACCTAGGGGTGCCACGGGTCCGAATTCCGGTTCCCGTGGCACCCCCAAGGGTATCCTCCAGGGGTGCCCTGGGTACGGAATGTTATACATACTTGAATTGTTATACCAAAAAAGTTTTTTGAATTTTTATTTCGATTTGTTTGTAATGATTGTAGTATGCATACATACATCTATGTTATTTTACCTATCGTTGTGTAGTTAATGAGATTAAAAGCATCTTTTCAAGCGCATATTTAAAAAAAAATCTGTGCTTAATTTTAAGTTCTATTACGGGATACCGGAGATAAAATATCGAAATATAAATATAATATATTACAGTACAATGGGATCGTATTCCGAATAATACGGTATTTTATTTTAAAACAGTTTATAGCAACTGAGATAAAGGACTTTAAAATACTAATTTTGAACGTTTAACTAACGCAGCGGTACGAAAGGGTCACTGTTAGTCTTAGAGGCTATAAATAATATTTAAAAAAAGTTTTGCTAAATTATGAACAATAAAATGAATAATAAAATTATTCTAATAATGAGATATAATTTACGATAGAGAAAACAAATTGCTTTTAAAGGTTCAAAATAAAATCATCATTGTTTTTATTGCAAACATTTCCCACAGAATAATTTCAAACACGACTGAAAATACAAGTGAACCAAACTGAATGAAATATTATCTACTCAGAATGTATAAATCTCCAATTCGAGGCGTTGAGTTACTTAGATGAAATGATAACGGCCCTGAAATAGATCAATTTAGATCCCATAAATATCTGTCGGGCCCAACCCTACGAATATAGTTTATCGTAAAGGAGTACTGAAATGAAATGGGTCAGTTTAGACAGCGAATGTTCCTTTGGGAATTAAATGCATTGTGTTACTATTAGAGAATGAGTATGTTACATTGTTATAACAAGATCGATTGTTTTGTTTGAAAAGAGCAATTTGTAAATGTTTGTATTTGAAATTTTATATCTGCTTTGTATCAAGAATCGATTCGAATCATTCACTTTTGTTACCTACCTACGGCTAAACGCAGAAACCTCCAAGGTTCTAAAGACTAGCAGTCATAATTATGCCTTTATCAGACCGAGTTAGACCTACCATAATGTTGGATCTTTATAGTTCGGCATCTCTGTTTTCCTCTTATTTAATAGAAAGTTTTCATCTTGAAAAACACGGTTTAATCCACGAAACTAATATCCCTGCATCAAAGTCTAATATTACTATCGCGTAATAAGTAGATTAGCTATTAACCATGCAAATATTCCATAATCGCACACCACTACTAAAGAGGTTTATTAACGATTCATAGTCTGTGGTAAATTCGTCGTGACGTTTTATATTTCCGTGAATAATGTCTCTGGTTTAATCTCGGCGTGTCGCCGTCGTCGCTTGCATTGTGCAAAGTTTTCGCGCCATTTTTCAAAGGTTTTTCTAAGATTTCCCGCGCTTTTACAAGCGAATGAGTTAATACGTCTTTTCGGCTAAATTTATGGATACGATGGATGGAAACTTATAAATGGATTTTCTTTGTAATGATTTTGTAAAGATTTATATTTAGCGTTCAGAGTGCAAAGGATTTATGTTGCATAGATTTTAAGCTAAATTTTGTTTGTTTGATGTTCTTTGTTTGATAATTGAACTTTGTAAACTATAATGCCATCAACATTGTACTCAAAGCAGATACAAATTGAGTAATGATATTGCAAAGTTCAGCCATTAAGTTATTAGGCAGAAGTTCGCAAACATAATTACATCTACAGAGTTCTATTTGTATCGTATTTGTTTATATATATATTCTTGTCTTTGAACAGAAAGTAAAATACAATTGATTTAAAAATACAGCGCGCTATGTTTGTTTTTAAGTTCGATTCCGTTTACCGGACTTTAAACGCTCCTACATAAAACATGTCTCAATAATTTACTGGTCAATGCGACACTGGCCACTGAGAACAAAGCCGGCTTTGTCACCACACGGCAAGAAACGTGATAGATAGAGAACAAACAGTCCAAGGAAATTGCTTTTGCTTGGCGTAGAACGGAAATTTTGCACAGTGGGCACATGTGGACGCGAGCCAGCCACAATTGTTACAAACTGTAGAAATACGTCGAAAGGTTTTCATACATTGTTATGAGATTTCCATTTATCATTCAAGTTGGCAGTGAGCCTATTATGCTGTGGTACTTAATAAGCCTTGCGACAATATGATAAGTTGTTTCTAAGTGAGTTGTTAATGGATTTCTCGCAACATAATTCTGAGGATTTCTGGCTTTAGTTGAGCTAGCCGGGTCAAAATGTTATGATGTAAAATGTTAGGTGATACTTCAATATATTACGTCCAGTACGGAGGCATTAAACCAGGTTGCCTCACTGTAAAAGTATTAGCCAAAAAAGAAGCAAGTAAGAGCAAATGCTCTTCAAATATCGTTCGTGCCAAAATAAGCAAAGAGAGCGTATTATTTACGGGTTCACATAGTTTATTTCTACATTTTCCTACGCAGAGATATATAGTAGACGTGTGAAGTAGCAAATCTAAGCGGAGTGGCGTCGAGATTGCATTCACGCCGACACGTTTGCTTGAGCCGATTATCCGATATTGAGATTTGGACGAAATTCAATTTCGGCGCAGTCTTTCGCGATCAATCCAGTCTAGGAAGTTCGGCGGCATCGCTTTTCCACTTGCATCGCTGCAGCGGTGGATTTGGAAACTCTAAACTGATGGCTTAGCTGTCTTTGGCTAGAACTTATAATTGTATACTGTTGCTGAATCCGCTTCAACGGTATTAGGTAACTTGTTAGTTACTCGGACTAAAGTTGTGCTTTAAGGGTTTGGTGTTCATTAAAGACTTTGGATGTCCGAAACTAGTCTTTGATCTACATAGAAACAGAATATCTGAACGCCATTCGTATTATTTCTAGGAACTTTGTTAAGGCACACTGTGGGGCCTGGAGTTTATTGCTTCTTTATTACGTAATACCTTCTGTCCACGACTTCATCGGCGTGACATTTCTTGTTCTCCCGACCCATTTCCCGATTCATCGTTTACGCTTAGTGTTCTTTCTGATTTTGAGAAAGAACGCTAAGCGTAAACGAAGAGAGTCCTAGCGTAATGTAAAATAATATATAGCCTTCCTCAAGAATTGGGCTATCAAAATGTAAAAAGAATTTTTCAAATCCGACTGGTATTTCCAGAGATAACACCCTACTACAAACAAACAAACTAATTTTACTTCTTTATAATATTATTTGGTACCTAATATTTTTGATTTTTTCTAAGTATATGGTGTCTTAGTGTGTCTATACTGTGCACACACATCACTATTTTTGGTAGGTACGGCTACCTTTCCATTATTAAGAAAAACTAGCGTCAAAATGCTAAATAATGCCTATTAGTTTACTGCCACAGCCTCACAAGAAATGAGGGTAGGAAAAAGCTGAGGAAGTACGTGTTAATTACTAATTACACACAGGGCTGTCACGAACAGTGTGTGTGTTTTGTGGCGAAGTAAATAAGCTTTGGGCTAGGATACTGTCTCGTGACGACCCTGTTTAAAGAAACAGGAATATCTTGTTACCCTTTTGTCTGAGTTTTTTCAAAGGCGGGTAATGTGAGCGTAGGTACGAGTATATTGTAGAACGGAATTTTTGAGGGAAGTTTGATGAAGCATAACGTTTTTTGTTTTTGTCTTTTTATGTGAAAGTCATATAAATAAATAAATAATAAATAAATATCGTCTGACATTGCACACAGCACCATCTAGTTCCAAGTTAAGCACTTAATTAAGGCTTGTGTTATGGATACCAGATGGTTGATACACTACTTAAATACATTTTTTTTTTCGTAAATACATACATATTATAAATATACATCCATGACTCGGGTACAAATGTCCATATTCATCATACAAACATTTGCCCCTACCGGGATTCGAACCCAGGACCATTTGGTTTCGCTGACTACACTTAGCCACTGTAGCCACTACACCAAACGTGTCGTCAAATGATAAATATGAAATGATACTTTTCTCAATGGAGTCTGGTAATAGCAACTTTTTTAAACACAATGCCTACGTTTTAAAGGATATTGATTTTAAGTGATAAACCGATAACTTTTCGTCGAAAAATCTGCCCAGAACAATCTGCATTTTAAAGATTCTAAATAACCTGCGTTTTAAGAATTTATAAAACTAAGACGATAATGCAACATAATTATTGTTTGTTATCTGAATTCTTACCGCCATAAAAGTACCCATCTCTCAATTCAACTATACTTTCATTATTTTCAGTTGACTCACTTGGCAGATGAAGATATAAAACTCATTATAAAATTAAAATTACACATTCTCAAAGAAACGTTACTAACCACGGAGCTGCAATATCCGTCTACGAAGCAAAAACAAAAAAGGTGCATGTGCACTAATTATGGCCGATCTTTTATTCAGTGCAGTCTAGTGAAGACTGGGCGAACAGGATCCGACCGCACGTTGCGGCTTGAACAACCGTTTTACTGCAATATGCAAGTGCCCAAATCGTTAAATAACATTTTAATAATGCAACGTTACTTTATTTTTCGAATATTCGAGGATTTTTCTCGGTTTTTGTGGTTGAGTTTTTATTTTTAAGCGAAGAATTGATTTATGATCTCGTTAATTCAATATACGAGTAAGTTCCGCTGCTGGGCAAGAGCTACGCCTCTCTTGCTTTAGAAAAATTACGAGGAATAGGTAAGCGATTATAGAATAAAATATTGTAATATCTCTTTAAAATCAGTCTTCAATTAATGGTTGATACAACGAAACAGGAAAGATTAAACTAGGCATTAGAAGCCAAGCTTTTGATAGAGTTACTGGCTGGCTTTCACCGAGCAGAAAATTGACTTAGCAAGCAGCTATCCTCAGAGCCAGTCCGTCCAGTCAGTTATAGTACCATCTGTTTGATGTCAGACTACTGGCCAGTGGCTCAGAACACCACATGTATGAGTAGGTGACATTTTAGAAAGCAAAATGTAGTGCCCTTGCATTTACTTAACATGTCGGTATATTTTCACTGCAATAAAATGAATTACCAAACCCGACTTCCAAAAAACACTACAAAGTGGAAAATAACTTTAATTTTGGAAGTCGGTGTCTTTGGTTTTGTATTTTAGTTTTTTGCCACCGACTTCCGAAATTAAAGTATTAAGTAGGTACTTAGGTATTCATTTTGTAGTGTTTTTTTTGGAAGTCGTTTTTTCTTGGAAAATGTTTCTATTTTTCGTTTTTAGTTGTGGTGCTACCGTACACAAATTCGTATAATATTCAATAAGTGACAGGAAGAAAAAGCGCGGGAAACTGTAAACTTGGCGGACGCGTCCTTTTTGAAATAAAATTTTAAATTTTAAAATCCTGTAATATAAGATCAGTAGTATAGTTTTTAGTGTTCTATTTTCTTTTATATGTAATTTTAGTTTAGTTTTGTATATTTTCTTCGGTAGAGGTAAGTTTTCTTTGTTTATATAGTGTCAAAAATGAACGACCCGCCTGACCCGGGGGACTTCGTTCCCCCGGCAGGCAATTTTGTAACATTATCGAACGAATCCGGCATGGATACTGATGGGTCGTCTTCGGCTCGTCAACTAAAAAGAAGCCGTATGCATGTTTGCAAGCACTGCAATAAGCGTCGCCGTACTCGCAAAAACCACGGTTCCGTGTCTTCGGGTTGTGACTGCACGGACTCAACAGCTACATTAGTAAGCAATACACCAGTGCCTAACTGCTCCGAAATTATCGTTTCTAACGAAATTTCAGATAAAATTTCTGCTCCATCCGTTGTTCCCATTCCGATAGGTCGAAAAACATACGACAAAACAGACAATGCACCGTATGTCGTTCATGTACAAAAAAAAATGATTTCACCAGATGATGGTACGACATTGCACCCAATTACTTTTGGAAAGTTTTTAAAACACAACGCCTTCCAAAATATTATTAACGGTAGCGTCAAAAAAATCGGGCGAAATAAAATATCTTTATCTTTTTCAAAGTTCCTGGACGCAAATTCCTTTATTACGCATAATAGTCTAGAGACATATAATTACAAAGCTTTTATACCTACTTTTAATGTTACCAGAATGGGTTTAGTGCGTGGTGTTCCTGCGGAATGGTCTCCGGAGGAAGTTATTGATAATATAACTGTACCAATTGGTTGCGGGCAAATTTTAAAAGTCAGACGCCTCAATTTTAAAACCATTGTTGATGGTACATCCATTTGGAAACCATCCCAATCCATAGTTGTTACATTTGATGGGCAGATTCTACCGAAAAGAATTTTTATGTGTTATAATGCATTACCTGTAGATTTATATATTTTCCCTACCGTACAGTGTTTTAATTGTTGTCGTTTTGGTCACACTAAAATTCAGTGCAGGTCCAAACCTCGTTGTTATAAATGTGGCCAAGGCCACACTGGGGACAATTGTGAAAGAGAACAAGAAAGTGCATCTTGTTGCCTTTGCTCTGGTTTTCACTATGCTACTAATAAGTCTTGCCCTGAATTTTCTAGGCAAAAATTAATTAAAACATACATGGCACAAAGTTCAGTATCTTATGCTGAAGCGTCAAAAGTATATCCCCCAGTAACTAAATCGTATGCAGATACACTTTTATCTTCTCCTTCCAAAAACTTTTCACATACTCCATCAATCTCTTCACCTAATAGAATGCCTGCTTCAAGTAGCTATAAAAAGACTGTCTTCCTCAAACCACGCTCCCATCCCAAATCTGTACAAGGATATAATAAAGAGGCTCACAATGCCATTATTAAAGATTTCGACATTCCCCAACCACCAAATGGTTGTGCTTTTTCTAATAATCCTAATAATGATAAAAATGACACTAATTTTTCCATAAACGATTTTCTTTCTGCATTACACAATCTTCTCTCTCAGTTCAACATTTCACCGTCCAACGCTGCCCCATCTTTCAATGTATCTCAATCCATTCATAATGGACCACACATCCAAAATAATCCAGTGGAACTGCCGCAGTCTAGTAAACAAAAAGAGTGATGTTATTTATCTTTTAAACAAATATGAGCCATTTGCCTTTGCCTTAGCAGAGACTTGGCTCAAACCTAATAATATTTTTAAAATTAATGGTTATTTAACCATTAGAGGGGATAGATCTGATGGGTATGGTGGAGTAGCTATACTTATAAAGAATTCTATCCCTTTTTCTATCATTACATTACCTCCTCATAGTGAGGAAATTTCAATTGTAGCTATTAAAGTGCATCACACTTGTCTTGTTTCTATTTACATTCCTCACCCTTCCTCTTCTGTTCTTCAAGAGATGAACAATCTCTTTTCTTTTCTTCCAAAGCCATTCTTAATATTGGGGGACTTTAATTGCCATCACCAATCATGGGGTTGTTCAACTTCTAATTGTTATGGTGATGAATTACTAGATATAATAGACTCACATAACTTATGCATATTGAACTCAGGAGTTGCCACACGTCGTTCAAATCCCACCCAAAACCAAAGCGCAATCGACCTTTCCATCTGTTCCCCAAACTTAGCCTCTTCATTAACTTGGCATACTCTAACCTCTACTTATGGTAGTGATCATTTTCCAATAGTGATCTCTTATCCTCTTTCCAAACCAAATGCACCATTAAGGAGATCAAGCTTAAAACATAAACTACCAAATAGAAATAATAATGACTGGGACAAATTTAGAAACATTGTTGACAGTAAGCTTTGCTCCTTGCCTGTCATTTCTGATGGCAATGAAAATAGTTGTGCTGAAGCTTTAGCACTCATATTAATCGCAGCGGCAGATGAAGTTTTTCCTGTAAAAAATAACAATATTAGTAAAATTCCCTCGCCTCCATGGTGGGACTCTGAGTGCACAGAATTTATTAACAAACGTAAAGAGGCTGAATATAATTATAACCGTGATATGTCTGATGTTAATTTTGAAATCGTAACGAACTTAATTAATGATACTTGTAAACTTTTTAAGAAGAAAAAATTTGAATCTTGGCGTAACTTTTGCTCATCAATTACACCGAATACTCACCCTACGATTGTATGGCGCAATATTCGTAGATTTAGGTCCATTCATAACAACCCTTCTCCTATTCCTGATTCTTTAGCCAGTGAATTTTTAGATAAATTAGCTCCACCTTGGGTGCCCGAGGCTATTAACCTTAACCTGTCACTCGTATTCAATAACCAAAACACTCATACGACGCTAGATCTTCCATTCACTCTCACTGAATTAAAGGGTGTAATTCATAATACAAAGGATTCTGCACCAGGCATTGATGGCATCCCGTATTCCTTTTTTGCTAATGTAAATGATGACGTCCTCGGTTACTATTTAGAGCTTATAAATTCTATCATGATTACAGGAAACATCCCTGTTGAATGGAAACGTCAAACGGTATTGCCATTCCTTAAACCAAATAAAACCCCATCTGATGCTTCCTCATACCGTCCCATAGTTTTATCTTCAATTCTGATGAAATTAGCGGAACATTTAATTAAAAATCGCCTAGAATGGTATGTTGAAAGTAAAGGTTTTTTGGCAGAATCACAATATGGCTTTAGAAAAGGTAAAAGTACCACTGACTGTTTAAGTATTTTAACAGCCGATATTCGGTTGTCCTTCTCTAATAACCATTCCACCATTGCAGTTTTCCTTGATATTAATGCAGCTTATGATAACGTTGTATTATCAGTTTTACAAAATAAATTAAAAGCCTTACAGGTTCCATTGAATTTGTCGAATTTCATTATTAATATCCTGACTGAACGGTCTGTTAACATGGTAATAGGAGATCATGAGGTATCTCATCTTGTGTGGAGAGGTCTTCCACAGGGTTCTGTCCTCAGTCCCCTTCTATACAATATTTACACTTTTGATTTAGACTCATCCTTAACTAACCATGTTAAGGTTCTTCAATATGCCGACGATTTATTATTATATTCTTCAAGCCAATCTGTTGAACAGGCTAGCTATGCTGTCAATTCTGCTTTATCAACTTTGGAGTCATGGCTACATCTAAACGGCTTGGATTTATCCACGTCTAAAAGTGCGGCTGTTGTATTCACCCGGAAGAGAAATATTCCATTAGTAAACGTCTCTTTTAAGGGAATACCTATTCCAGTTAAAGATAAATTCAGATATCTAGGTATAATACTTGACTGTAAATTAAGTAGTGTTCCTCATTGTGATTATATTGTTAACAAATGTGAAAATCACCTAAACATGCTTAGATGCCTCTCTGGTGTGTGGTGGGGTGCACATCCATTTTCATTGAAACTTATTTACAACGCAATCATCAGAAGCGTTCTGGATTATGGATTGTTCGTTCTAGAACCTGGTAGTGTTATGGCTTTTAAAAAATTGGATCGCATACAGTCTAAAGCATTACGAATTATTTCGGGTGCCATGAAGTCTAGTCCCATTAATGCACTCCAAGTTGAATGCGGGGAAGCTCCTTTATATCTTAGAAGACAATTCTTATCTGACAAATATTTGTTCCGGATTCTTCAGTTCTCAACTCATCCTCTCATTCCTAAACTCGACTCTTTTGTGTTGCAGATTGAATCTTCAGATTACTGGTCCCATAAACGTGCTCCTTGTTTAGTTGTAAGCTATAAAAAATTTCTTTCACTCTCTTCTCCTATTCACCGTTCCAATAAACTTCCCCTATTTAACAGTAGTTATGAAAGTTTACAATTCAGCCCCATCATTAAATACTGTGCAAGTAAATCTGATCCCGATTGCCATTCAAGTTATAATCATTTTTTGGCTGAACATTTAGAGTACCACCATATATTTACGGATGCTGCCAAGCGTTCTCCGACGGGTTGTGTTGGGATAGGTACTTACCATTCTCAATACAACATCGTACAAAAGATCAAACTGCCTCCGGAGACTTCAGTTTTTACGGGGGAATGTTTCGGCATATTAAAAGCAATAGAATATACTCGTGTTACAAAGCTCAAAAAAAACATAATTTTTACTGATTCTCAAAGTGCTCTTCTAGCCATCAATAAATCCCCTTTCGAACACAAATCGCAGTTACCTATCATTTATTTAATAAGAGAATTTGCGTCCAGAACCATCTCTGAGGGTAATACACTGCAATTTGCGTGGATTCCGGCCCACGCTGGAATCCATGGCAATGAAGTGGCTGATACACTTGCCGGTGATGCGGTGCAGTGTGGGGACTTAGTTCCTTATACGAACTTTAGTATTGACCTTATGACATTACCAAAGACTTTTCTTCGGGACACCTGGAAGGTAGCTTGGGATATCGGAAGTAAATTGAAGGGCCGTTACTTTTCAAGTATACAACCCGACGTTCCGGAAAAACCGTGGTTTGGCAGGGCAAAATTTGGCAAGATGGAGACCTCAGTTCTAATTCGAATGAGACTGGGTCATGTTTGTTCTCCAGCCCATCTTGCCAAACTACATATCATCAACGACCCCATTTGCTTCTGTGGCACAGACGTAGGCGACATAAATCACATTTTTTTTTCCTGTCCCTTATATGACCGTTCTTCTTTTCTTTGTAACCTCTTGTCTCTCCGTATTCCTTTTCCTACCTCAATAGTTTCTTTACTTTGTACAAATAGCTTCCCTGTCTATAAATGTATAGTCTCATTCATCACATTAAATAATATTAAGTTGTAAATTGTCGTCATTGTAATTTGCTCATTATTCACTATTAGTATTCACCTTTATAAAATACACTGATCCTATAAATCGTCCAATCCTAAATCCCGTTAATTGATCATAAATATTCTATACTTTTTTCTTTCGTTTCCCTACCTTTGTTCTCGTAAACGTGACATTGGCTAAATGCACAAACCGTGCGAAGCCATAACGGAAAAAAAAAAAAAAAAAAAAAAAAAAAAAAGTGACAGGAAGTTATTATAACATCATTCATATACATTAAGAGGAAAAAATCCGTATTATTGAAGCTAACTGAAAAACTACCCAAGTAAAGCTAATAAAATGTAATTTATATAATTTGTTGTTTGTTGTTATTTATAATGTAATTATCTATACTCTTCATTTATTTTCGTTGCTTATAAATTTAGTATGTACGTATTTATGTATATATTATTTAGGATATGTATATAATGTGTATCTATTTTAGTGTATTGTATACATACTTATTATTTGCACCAACAACAGCCCCATTTTATGTCCAGGAAAATCTCTGTCCATTCCAAGGTTGCCTGGAAGAGATCGCAGAAAGCGATAAGGCCGCCCATTGTATATTAAGTAGTGTTCAGTTTAATTTTTGTTGTTATGTTTTTTGTGGTGTACAATAAAGAATATATAAATAAATAAATAAAAATTTACATGGAACCACCCCTAAAGTATACTCTATCCATTAAAAAAATACTTTTCGAAATCGATTTACAAATTGCCGGACATACCTACTGAGTAACAAACATACAAAATTAGTATAAGTACAGCCGAATTAAGAGCCTCCTCCTTTTTTGAAGTCGGTTAAAAAGGAAATTAATACAATTAATGCATAGTAAGAAAGAATCATTTACCCAAAAAATGAAACATGACACGAAAAATACTTTGCTTTTCCTGCCAGCCACAAAACTGCACAAATCACCTACTCCCTGCAATGCAAAAGACGCAAGCCAAAGATATTCGTGCAGGCATTTGGTGAAAATACCAGGAATTAAACTCAGAACTTTCGAGAGCATTTACTTTTGCAGGATGTTGGTGAATCTACACCCGTTCCCCGTCCCGTTCTTATTCCTGCAGAGTGGTTTAAAAGTCAAATATTGATTCACCCCCACAGAATGGGAATCATTTCGTTAATTGCTTTTATTCCTTTCCGGACCCTTTGGTTCTGTATAGTGTGTATGCGTTCCACAGAAATGTAATCGTAGTTAATTACTCGCTTCCATGACTTTTACCAATCAATGAACTTTGGTGGATGATATTTATCGTGTTTTCATTGATTCAAGTTAAGGTTCGGTTTGTGATGCCTGTAATTAAAAGTCAGGAGTAGAATTTATTTAATACATACATACATAAACTTGTAGCGGTATCTACATCGCCACATGCGAGCTGCGCGTCATACTGACGTCACGCAAATTCTGCATCGCGCAAGCAGAGTTTACCGCGTGACTAGCATAATTATATACAACTTCCCGACATCAATCATTGGGCAGTTGCCCACCAGACACGTCACCCGTCTGGTCGGAGGATCCTCCCTTTTCTATGGAGGTATGAGTGAACTTGACACCCAGTTCCTCGTCCCTCTATAAACTCACGCCTTCTTCTCATGGGGGTAAGCAGAAACCACGTGCTACAATCCTTACTTCAGTACTCTTTTTACTTCGTTTACGTTCATACACGTACGCCCGCCGCCGCCGCCGTTGTGATTTTATGTAATAATAGGAGAAAAACAGCAAATTATATTTGCGATTAGACAGAATAGGACAAACAGAACAATATGAAATCAATTAATTTCATTGCAAATTACATTTCAGAATATAGAATATGACCTGACTAGTGACTGCTAATGCTTTGGCTACATTATCGGCATTCGGCAAAGCTTTGCGCTACCTCACGTCAACGCTTGACAAGCCGAATCTTCGTCGAAGCCGGATAAGCGTCGCCCTAGCATAAGGTAGGGTACATAACAACCCTTTGTTATGTATCATTATTATCATCATTATTTTCATCTAGCACATAGTTGCTATGTGCTAGATGAAAATCAATATATAATCCGGTATAATCTAACTTATCACGCCACACTAAATACTTAGCAGGCAGTTTTGTGTGGCAGCCATGTTCTGCATGCCTCATAAGGCTGAACTAGGTTAGTTGAAGCAAGTTAGTGAAATTCCCTACGAGTTATGGTACCTACTAAATATAACCAGATTTATCCGGCTTATGTATTATAATGGATTGATAGTTCAACCAATCTCGAATTTGGTTATGAGTACCTAATTGATCCTTCGAGACTACTCTAGAAGCCTTTGAATTCTAATAAAAAGGACTAGGTAGGTACCACCTATCTACCAGAATCTGTAAACCTACTTAGATGAACATGCATTTTAAACATTATTCATTATCCATTCGTTAAAATAATACAGAAATCAAAGCTGAACGCATTATAATGTAAGTAATATTATTAAACCTAAAATGGTTGGCCTAGAATTTGGCATTCGTTAGACGTTCTAGTACGCCCCAAAGCACCGCATAAAATATCTTCCAAATACGTTTTGTCTATCTTCCCTCTGGGGCATTAGTTCAATCGACAATACTTTTTGGACTAAAGCCAGGCTCAACGAAAGCAGCTGTGAATTAAATCGTTTAGTTTTAGAATTATGACCTCTATTGTCACGTTTACTGTTGGTTTGTGATGTGACAGATTTTACTGTGGTTAGAAACTTTTCGTTTAAAAGCAAGGTTTACGGAATGGGGCACGTGGGAAGTTTGATAAGTGTTTTGTTTTTGGAAGCGTTGATTAGGCTTCACCGTTTCAAAAAACGAACGTCACAATTCGTTTCTGTCTCTTGCGTGATTCATTTAATTTGTGACCGGTTTGTTTTAAAACCTTTCGCAATTTTGTCAAGTTTTCAATGCCATTAATTACAGTTCATTGGTTCAACTCATTCAGGTAGAAATAATGATTATAAATGGGTAAAAAGAAACTTGAGAAAAGTAGTAAGTAAGGTAATAAATCAATTTTATCTTACGCAAGTTGTGAATTTTAATTAACACACAACAATTTTAATGAACATTAAAATGTTCATGATCTTGTTTTAATTTGGAAGATCTTGAATTTCAGACAGAAGAAAGGTGAATAAAATTTATTTGAGGTTTTTAACTTAATTTTATTTTAACTTAAAGTATAATATTTCATAACGCTTCTTACTTAAAACTGGAGCAATCATGACGTCATAGTTACAAACCTCCAGAGCTATAAGCGATAAACAATGCAACGCTTATCAAGTATCATGCTGAAAGCTTCCAGAAAAATCTAACGTTTCTTTTTGTTTCCCTTTCACGTTCATTTACATGAGGAATTATGAACAACACAGTTTTCGTACAATTTATCAAGTTAGCAAAAGGTAAAAGAAGTGTTGAAAGGAAGCCAAGGGTACGTTCTACGCAGAAATCAATTTATCTTTATTTGCAGCAAAGAGGTAATTCCCCCAACAGCGATTCTCTCATTATTTATTTTCCTCTATCTGCGCAAAGGTTTTGTTTTTCTTGCTTATTATTTATGTTACCTATTCACGTTACTATTAGGATCGACGTTTGTGTGGATGATTTGTTGAATTCTCATACGAATTTCCTAGAAGGGTAGAATTTAGGATATCATTTATGAAAACCAATTTTGGTGTCTCAGTTTATCCCTTTGTTCAAATTGCTAATACAATGTTTATTAATGAGGGCGTCGAATAAATACTGAATTTATGGTAAATAATAGAGAGCGGATCTACTATGTTAATTAACTACAAATCTAAAGTACCTAATTAAACATTGGAATTGTGGTGGTGAAACCGAGCTCCACACCTAATCAATCGGTGATTTAGTTTGACCTACTTACGTACCTAAGTACGTGTAAGTATCTACGTACGTACTGATTTACATCCGTAAAGGCTCCTTCAAACAGGCGCGACACGCGATGCGACACAAATACACTGCCTGTCGCGCGTCGAGCGGTGCTTTTGTGTCGTGTGAAAGGTCGAATTTGTATAACATTTCTGAAAACCAATATTGGTGTCTCAGTTTATCCCTTTGTTCAAATTGCTGTGTCTAATAAAATGCTTATTAATGAGGGCGTCGAATAAATACTGAATTTATGGTTAATAATAGAGTGGACTTACCATGTTAATTAACTACAAATCTAAAGTACTTAAACATTGGAATTGTGGTGGTGAAACCGAGCTCCACACCTAATCAATCGGTGATTTAGTTTGACCTACTTACGTACCTAAGTACGTGTAAGTATCTACGTACGTACTGATTTACATCCGTAAAGGCTCCTTCAAACAGGCGCGACACGCGATGCGACACAAATACACTGCCTGTCGCGCGTCGAGCGGTGCTTTTGTGTCGTGTGAAAGGTCGAATTTGTATAACATTTCTGAAAACCAATATTGGTGTCTCAGTTTATCCCTTTGTTCAAATTGCTGTGTCTAATAAAATGCTTATTAATGAGGGCGTCGAATAAATACTGAATTTATGGTTAATAATAGAGTGGACTTACCATGTTAATTAACTACAAATCTAAAGTACTTAAACATTGGAATTGTGGTGGTGAAACCGAGCTCCACACCTAATCAATCGGTGATTTAGTTTGACCTACTTACGTACCTAAGTACGTGTAAGTATCTACGTACGTACTGATTTACATCCGTAAAGGCTCCTACAAACAGGCGCGACACGTGACGCGACACAATGGCACGGCCTGTCGCGCGACGAGCGGTGTCTTTGTGTCGCGATCGATTCGCATCGCGTGGTGCGACTGTTTCAGGAGCTTTAAGACGTCCTCGTAATATAAGGTCCAGTTGAAAACCAGCATCAGGTACTAGTTGTCTGGCATTTCTGGCTGAACTGGGCCTATTTGGCGCAGCCGTGAGGTAAAATCAAAAAACCTAAAAAGCTTAAATAGTATTTTATTTTATTTCATAAGGGAAAACAAACAGTATAGTATGTTATAAATAGACGGTAATAACTTAACATTTAACTTAAAAAATATACTACCCACTACATTTTCCACAGATTACAACTTACATATTTACAAACTGATGGCAAACGTAAATAAACGTAGTACCTATCGCTAGTTTAGGTTTTACCTTTTTTTGTTTTTATGTGATTATTGTGTGGCTTAGCCTGGCTCAATTATTTTTTCTTTCTTGGTTCATTTATCAAATAATAACATAAAACAACATCACGCCTATATTACCCGTAGGGATAGGCTGAAATCAAATACTTATCAATAAACCGATTAATTATTTTAAATCAAAATAAAATCCAATCAAGTGTTGTTACTGTCGAGGGTACTAAATTAACCTCGACAGTGACAACAACGATTTGTGTGTATGACGCTTCGTTTCCACATCGGCAGCTCCCTTTGAGCACGGCTCCCCCACTTCCTGCTCATAAGGAAAATGTATGTCAGCGAAGATAATGGAAGAATCATCACAATAACTTTCGGATGTCTCGCACAATTCGCGTTAGATCAACATCTGAGTGATCGGCGCTCGTTTTCGGTACTTTGGCAAATTTTTTTTGTTACTTTTTGGTGTGATGGTGACGTGGTTTATCGTCGCTTTTTATAGGTAGGGGTGTTTTGGGAATGTTGGGATTACGATTTTGTGTGTTGTTTTTGATTAATTAAGTCTTTGATTTGTAGATATTGCCTAAGCTAGGTGTTCTACGCTTTGCACCTGTCATAAACTGTAAACGTAAAGTTCTGACAAATGTCTACGCTCTCAGTCTACCGTCAGGAATGCTGCTAGCAGAAATAAGAATGGTTATAGTGTCAGTAGTTAATCTAATTCAAATTCAAATATACATTTTTTGAACATAGGGTACAATTATACATTGGTTACCGTTGCCCCTGGCACAGGCAACTGAAGGAACACGGGTGGGTTTTAGTCAGTAAGAGTCTGACACGCCCTTCCGCTCCACCCAGAGCGGGACAAGTGATGTGATTATTTCCCACCCTCAAAAAAAAAAGGGTACAATAATACAGATGTTATACAACAAATGTTGGTCCATGCTATGTCCTGCCAAAAGGCATACAAAATATCTGAGGTCATCTTATGTCAATTAACAAAATTAAAATAAATTCAATACGTAGGTCTATTTCCCTGGACTAATGATTTCACAAAGACTTCTTCTAGCTGAAATGTTTTGTGTAAAATGAGGAGGAGTTGATAATATTGAAACGTATTTACTATCAACATATTAAAATAAGAGATTAAAGTCGCTTCAAACGGCTTTGCTTAACACCGAGACCTAATCCGGATTTCAGTTTAATGTCATTTTAAGCTGACGCTCAATAAGATCACACTTTTAATTCATTTGACAATTTGCTTCGTTTTAGCTTTTCTATTGGGAGTACATAGAGATAACTTGTATTTCTTATTGAAGACCCTTCTTTATCGAATTAAATCGTGCTTCCATTCGCGAAATATTTTATAGTTTTCCATCTGAGAAGTATTTAGTTGTAATACAGAACTTTTCAAATCAAATCAAATTATTTATTTTTGCAGAAAACACTGTTACAATGGTGTTATTGAGTATAGGTATCTACATGTTTCAAGTGATTCGACAGTAAGGCATGCAAAATTTATCAATCATGGTTTATCAAAATCAAGATTGACATTGAAACATAAAATTAGATTGATATTGAAAATATTGAATTAATGGAGTGTCCTTCTTAGTCATACTCGTATTATTACAGATTAGTTATTCATTTAATAATAATAGTAATTCAATTATTTCAATGTCATTCCTAGAATATATTTAGAAATATATATATATATATAGTTATATGTACGAGTGTGAATGAGGGTGTATGTACGTGTGTATGTGTGTATTTATTGTTTATATATGTATATATTTTTTTTACTGGTAATTGTTGATACTTTCGATTCGGGGAGCCTACTCAAAGTCCGTCAACGAAGATACGCGCCCGTCCGATGTAGTTCAATAAATCGGAATGAACCCTCTCCCGATTAATTAACTTTATCGGACGGGCAAAAACACATCGGGAGTAAGGACAACTGTCAAATCACGTAGTCATCCATTCTTAGTTCGGGCCCCGAAGTATTCGTATGTCCGTAGGTGATAAGGAGTAGGAAACGCCCATAAATTCGCCCGGAACCACGGATTTCGAGCTTTGAGAGTAGACCCCCTGCTACGGATGCATATACGATTATATAATCTTTCGTTATAATTTAGTCTTTTGAGACCAATAAATTTTAATAAATTGCACTGAAATACTACCGACTGCTCGGCATTAAATAACTTAACAAGCACTTCACTAGCCGTTCATTTCGTAACTACCCCTGTTCTATTTTCAAATTATCTTTACTATTCGTGCTAGCTAGTGGTGGCTTGGAGTCAAGTATGTAAAGAGCCGGGAACTGTTTACTCACTAAAGTAACTAGGTAGTGTGTCGCAGATATAAGCGCCAGAGCTACACTCCGTTACGTTACGTTACGTTACGGGGTACGTGCTTTGATCTTGTAGACTGCTACCCGGAGGGGAATATTTTTATCCACGACAAACAACATCATGTTGTCCTGTTTCCCGAAAGGGCTGGGCTTTTTTTTTTTTTTTGAAGGTGGGAAGTCATCAAATAACTTCTCCCGCTTTGGGCAGAGCGGGAGGGCGTGTCAGACTCTTACTGACTAAAACCCATCCGTGTTCCTTCAGTTGCCTGTGCCAGGGGCCACGCTATCCCTCTCGGACTTTCCCGCAACCCTGGCAGGCGAAAGGGTTGGGCTATGGAGGTGTACAGCCTTTTTCGCCAATTATGTTTAAGTCTCATGTAAAAGGGGGCGAGACTATTGCCATCAACCGGGCACAAATCCCGACTCCGAGCTGCTGCTGAGAAATTCCAGATAGAAAGACCTAGGAACTCAACACTAGCTATTTGCTTGCGACCACATATACCAACGAGGTCCACATGTATGTTGCACGAGTGTGTCATAAAAGTCGAATGTTGTGAGTTTTGTCAGACCTAGCAGGTTTACATGGTGAAATTGAGGATCTATGGCAATCAAAGTAAATCGAATAAGTCACAGAGTTACGTAGTGATCGGAAGCAGGAAGCAAATTCATTCAAAGTCAGATAAGAGTATTATCTTCTTTATCCCAAGCGAGCCTTCACGAATAATGAAGCAGATTATTCACTGCGGGCAGATCTCTAGCAGACGTTTTAATGCGGGCGCTGCGGGCAGATCTCTAGCAGACGTTTCAGTAGCTTGAATAAAAAACCTAAATAAAATCACTTCAATCTCCAACCTTCAGCGTTTCACTTTCCTTCAACAAAGCTTATTCAAAATACCACAGACAGTGGTTACAAAAACAAGTTTATTCAAAGTTGGACACCCGTCTGTAACAAGCGTCGGTATAGGCGCCGGTCGTGTTGACGCGTCGCGATAAAGTTGGCGCGGCGCACGCGATCGCGTGTCGTCGAGTCTGGCGCGGCCCTTGACATTGTGCTCGAGTACGATAGTACCCTGATTAACGTTGCCAAGTATGCCGATTTTTAGGGTTCCGTACCCAAAGGAAGCCAACGGTACCGTGTTACTAAGGCTCCGCTGTCGCGGGCCTGCGGGCGGTGAGTAATGGGTAGCTCACCGTCCTATCAGGATCAGGCCCGTGCCGGACAGCGCGTACGTGTTCCACGCGCGCCTCAAAGAGATGTCAGCATCGAAGAGGGGGCCCACTAGGGCCCAAACCTGCCGGGAAAGCGGGATCATCCATAAGGGGTACCGCTGACCCGGAACATAAAGGGCCAAGGAAGGAACCCGGGTGGGGTTTTAGTCAGTAAGAGTCTGACACTCCCTTCCGCTCCACCCAGAGCGGGAGGGGTCATAGGATGATTTCCCACCCTAAAAAAAAAAAAAAAAGGCTTTTCAGTTACACACTATTATGGCCGCTATAACAACAAATAATAAAAATTAAATAAAGGTAAATATTAAAAGGGATCCATACAAGATCGTGTTACAGAAATATGTAGTGTTAAATATTGGTGGCACAGTGGTACGGAACCCTTCGTGTGCGAGTCCGAGTCGCACTAGGCCGCTTTTTGTAGACGTTTTCTTTTAGTTTATGTCTAGGTCAATGAATTGAATAGGTATTTGTGTGTCAGGCATTTTGGATTGACCTCTGACATTGAACTTGAGTTTGATTGAGCTGGTTAGAGCTGTATCTATACTTGAGCTGATTTAGTTTTGTGTAAGGTAATAATTTGGTGGGTGAACAGTTTTTGTCAGTCAATCTGTCCAACAATCAAACAATTTTCCTTGTCAAAGTATAGAAGATTGCCAAGTGCGTTTCTTTTAGAATAGACATTTATTTTGCAAATATAGGTAATACAAAGATACATTAAAGTTCAGCCATATTCACCATTTGGCATGCAAACATTTGATTAAAATATACCTACTTAAAATAAACCAAAAGCCAGATCCATCAAATCCTGAGCAATTCAGCCAACTTTTTTCTCCGATAAAAACTCAGTCGAACTGTAGTATGTTTTATCCATTAAAAACTTACGTAGTCTACTCTTCAACAGCACTGTTGTCAACTCTTTCCAACCACCTGGCAATTTATTGTAAACAATAGTAGAGTTCTGGTTGTTGTTGTAGTTTTAAAAGTCATGTTACTATATTATTTTGGCCTTTGGTCTGTCTTGTGAGTTTGAGAGGTTAGGTACATTAAAATAGGCATAACAACCGCTAAACTCCATTTGCACTTTCTTTAATCGTTATCTCGATTAATAATCACAAAGGTTATAAGATCAAGCAACGAACAATCTGTCTCCAGCCAGTCTTCATTGTACCTACTCTTTATCAAGCAACACTCATAAGTGTTGGCAAATAAAGGCTTGTGTCGATGTCTCCGATTTCACAGGGTTACGTTTACGAAGCCCTTTAAGGATACCTACCTAATGAGGCTTCGGTGTGGTTCGCTAAAGTTCATTACAAAACCAATTGTATCAAAGTAGTTTCTGTGATATTTTGAGTATTGTAACACGGAGAGTAAATTACAGAAGGAAGAGTTAAATGGCGTGCTATTGGAGAGGCAGTAGAGTAGGCTGATAATGGGGAATAAATTTACTGCTACTTGTTTACTGTCTTCCAGCCTATGTCACTACAAATAGGTACTGTTAGAATAGTGGTCTAGAAACAAAGACCAAGTTTATGTATACATTATGTCGGTGCTTTCAAAACTTTTCCTATGAGAGGTATTATAGGGAGGGCCCTAGAGGGAGGTCCTATTCACCTAGTTATTTAAAAAAAAACGAGATGCAGCCTTTTGTAGTTCAAAAAAATGATTTACAAATCTATGATTTCAGCTAAAAGCTACAGTTCAAATTAAGTTTAGAAAAATACAGTAGTAATCATCAGCAACATTTACTCTGGCCTACGCTAAAAGCAAGTTACACACACTTTTTATTATAACAGCACTCTCATAGTTTTATTTTACTCCATTACACAGAATATCGTAAATATAAAGCATAATGTAGGAGTCGTGAGTTGAAAGGCAAAGGCATTTATTGCGTACAGCCAGCTACGAGCACAGAGTACTTTTACTTTAAGGCGAAAGGATAGCCCAACGTCCTTGAGCATTGAACGTGAAACAAGCGGCCAGCGCGCTGACCGCCCCGCGCGCCCGCTCATCCCCCGACTGTCAAAGAGTATCAACGGACGCAGATGCGTTCGAAGAATTTTTGTCGCTACAATACTACCTTTTATCATCATAAATCGATTGAATGTAGGCAGACTCAGAACATTTGCAATGCTTGTTTTGAGAACAAAATATTCTTTACCGAGTACAGTTATTGTAGTTAGAGTAAATCAAAATACATAAAATTTCAATTTGTTTTTGTGAAAAGAAATAATAACGCTTTTTATTAATGTGCTTAGACTAATAAAAAACTGTCCAAGTGCGAGTCGGACTCCCCCATGAAGGGTTCCGTAGTAGCAAGCAAAGTTTTGTTTTTAACTTTGTTTTCCATAGTGTTTGTATGAATGACAAATTTATATTTGCGGTTTTTGAACATGTGCTATATCTCGAAAACTAAAGCCCAGTTTCCATCGCGAGCGGAACGGACCCATTAATGACTTCGTTAAACTTCCACCAACAAAGGAAATACAAGTATGCAGTTTGCGTTTGCGATTTTAACGAAGTCAATAATGGGTCCGTTCCGCTCGCGGTGGAAACCGGGCTTTATGACTACATCTCGTTCAAACCAATTTTCATTGAAATTTTTCATTGAGATCTACCAGCACATATTTTATTGTACACTTATTTAAAAAATTAGAGGGGTGCACATTTGACCACTCTGGAAGTGTCTATATTTCAAATGACTTGACTTGGAGAAAAATGGTTTATGTCATTTGGCTACGAAACCATAAAAACGAAAATATCAAAGTAATATTTACTTAACATTTTATTTGGACCATTTAAAAAAATTGTTATTAACCAATCAAAACTAGTTAAATTGCATTTCCCTAACAAACGTAGATTGTAAATACGTAGTTAATGAAAGCAATACAGATGGTATTGCTTTCATTAGAGTTTGACTTTAATATAATAATATCTTCATTTCTTTTTTCTTCTGTATTGCTATCATTATAATTTAATTTCCATGTATTTTATTTTTCTTCTGTATTACTTTCGTTGGATCTTGACTTCACTGCTTCATTTTCTTTTTCTATAGTTTTTTGTTTTTTTTTTGTGGCTGGCTAGATTTTTCTTAGTTTTCAATACTCATAAATTTTCGCTTTTCTTTGATAGTGTTTTCTTCGATCAATAAATAGAAAAAGAATAGCTCAACCGTACTACTGTACCAAACGTACTATCTGCACTGTTTACTCTTTCACGTAAAGTTTATAGAGCGGAGCGTGCTAACATGCGACACAGCCTCCCCGTGCAAACGCTAGGGTGAGACTGGCCCTCGCGTCTGAGTGAGCGCCAGCGCCGGTATTATGATATTATTGATTTAACGGCACCTATAAGTAATAATATTGTACAATTTTGAACTTAAATTTAATAAAGCAATAAATTGTCTATGATCGTGTGAAAAAAATATTTAAATCGCTTCAGTTCTTTGAAAGCAGTAAGCAAATTATTGCAGATTTAAAGAGGATATATTCGATTTTTTTCCGACAAAAGTATAAACAATAATAAAAAAATTAAACTTAAAATTTAAAGTCAAATATGTTATGCGAATTAGGTATTTTTTTTTTATATATTTAGTCCATCCGTCTAGTAGTAGTAGTCCTTCAAAGAGAGGTCTATTTTGTAGTTTGGCCTATCCTTTCACCTTAAGGGCAGCTACGAGTACTCGTGCCATAGACGATAGAGAAAGTTTACTGTGTTGCCAAAATTACACAGAGCTTGCGATGTTACTTGTTTCGAGTGTTCTACTTGTTTTATTGGAATAAACATGCTATTTGATGCTCGTGGTGTTGCAATGTATGTCGTATTTTATTACATTAGGAGGATTATGTCATGTTATTTTAAGTAAGTGAAATAAAATTGTAGGTAAAGACTCGCACAGCATGGCATAAAAGGGAGGAGGCATATACTTAGTAGTGAGTGTAGGTACCAATTAGATGGGGTAGTGGGTGCCCAGAGTGGGAACTCCGTCCGCACACGTAGCACAGTGGTCACGTTCTGCCGTGCACTGCGAGGCTCAGAGGAGACCCCTTTACAGTCTCCCCAGGGATGTGCCTGACAGGCGTTGCACAAGGGGGGTTCTGGAGTTGGTCTTTTAAGAGGAACCGGGACCCCCCTCCATGTGATGATGGTGGTGACCGGGGTGGTTTTAGTGAGGTAAGAATCCCACACTCCCCGACCTCTTTCCCCGAAGGCCGGGTGCCTTTTGAAGGTTCCCCCCTAAATAAAATTAAAAAAGAAAAGGTACCAATTAGATAATTGTTTAGAAACCTGAGCCGCAAATAATCAACGAAAAATTACTTCCATTAAAAACGGAATCACTATAATTCTGTAAGACATTTTTCAGTGTTACACCTTTTTTAACCGACTTCAAAAAAGGAGGAGGTTCTCATTTAGTAACTTTTTTTGTATGTTCACCGATCACTCGAAGACGCCTGAACCGATTTGGAAAATTATTATTTTGTTTCAAAGGGTTTACTTTCCAGGTGGTCCTATATAAATTTGGTAAAGTTCTGATGAGTGGCTTTTGAGTCAGCTTCAATTATACTTAGTGTATGTAGATGATGTTGTAAAAAAAATGATTCCGACGAATTGAGAACCTCCTCCTTTTTTGAAGTCGGTTGATAACTTCCTGTCACTGTTATTTACATTACTTGTAGTGGTATACGAATTTGTTTGGGGTGGGTACCACAACTAAAAAGTGAAAAATTTAACCTTTTTCAAAAAAAACCAACGATTTCCAAGAAAAACACTACAAAGTGAAAAAAAACTTTAACTTCGGAAGTCGGTGGCAAACAAGGAAAAAACAAAAAACAAGGACTTCCGAAGTCAAAGTTTTATTTCACTATGTTATGATTTTTTTTAAAGCCGATGTGTTTTTTTGTAAAAAAGATTTTATTGGACCAAACATTCATGCAAAACGGACAAACCAGAAAAAACTGGGATATCGAATACCACGATGAAATTCGAACTAGCATTTTGAAATCGGAACAGCATCCACAATTCGATGCTCTAGTGTCGTGCTGTTTCAAAACGGCGGCGGCGATTCGACAATATTTTGTTATAATAAAAACTATACCGACGGATTTACCTTTCTTGGCATCTCTTCTCCTGGATTTCCAGCCAGGTTTATACTCGTAGTTGAAGTATCGTTCATAGATCTAATTCGCTTTTCGGTTCGATCGTAAACGGTCGTATTTACGACAACTTTCGAAACTAAGCCATTTTATGGATGCTATAAAACTTGTGATGTTCTCGCAGACAGTTTTCACTTTATTTTTAGAACACACACATTGTTTATAACTATGTTAGTTTTCTATTCTTAGAAATTCCCAGGACCAGCTTACAATTTTAGATCGTCGGTTAAGCTTACTAAGGAAAAAAGCTGCATTATGTTGGCCCTGCTTGAAATAAAAACAGAAACAAGCAAGCAGGGTTTTAATTTTGAAAACAAATCAAGAGTCTTTTCGATATCTGTGTGTTTTTTTAATTCAAAAATATGTTCTTCATTCTACAAGAATATCGAAGAGGAAACTCTTTACAGAAACAAGGACTGCTTTGTTATACAGTTTTCACGAATTTTTCCTTAGCTTTGTCACTGCCAGTCAAACTGGCCGAATAGGCTGTCAGTTACCCGAAAAGGTGACGTTTATAAAAGAAATTTACTGAATCATTCGAAAAAGGAACGAATTAGAAATTGCTTTGAAAGCTGATATGAGTTTTCTTTTTATAAAATTAATGTCGAATAAATTAATTACTGTAGATAATAGTCTTATTTACTCTAGGTATATAAATAACAATGGCAAAATTGTTGCATGCAAAAGGCAGTTTGCATTATACAACCAAGGCTATTTCAATAAAAGGTCTAAAAAGGTCAATGGGTTAGTCACGGTGACAATAAAATCCGCATTAAACTGGACGTCCAGAATGATTACGAAGCATTGAGGTTTACTCGTAAATGTCCGGAAGAAGCCCACGCGAAATGTGGAAATAACTTACGAGTATATTGAGCACCTGTGATGAAAATAAAAGGCATTAGGTACATGCATAAAAGTACGTGGTTATTTGGGGCGAGAAAATGTACACCTACCTGCGGGGCGAGCACGGCCTCTGTGATAGGCTTGGGTCACGCATTGTATCACGGTTTTTGCTCCCAAACTGTGATAAAAATGTGTGACTCAAGCCTATCACAGTAGGCCGTGCTCGACCCGCTGATAAAGTTCGGATACTTTTGAAGTTTTGAGCATATTAATGACAGGCGAGAGTCCGCATGTCCGCTATTGCGTTTTATTCGATTTTCGAATCGGGAATTTGGGACGAATAATAATGGTTGTTTGTCTAGCGTATTATAAAAACTGAAAAATAAAGGCGAGAAGAACCATGCTTAGAAGGGAATGTTTGTGGTATGGAAACGATAACTAATGGATGAGCGCGTTCTTCATCTTATAAAACATTTCGGTAAAATTATCAACTTACAGGATTTTACTTTTTTGTCCGTTTTCGAAGTCCAAGTTACTCAAACACGTAAATACCATAGAGAACTCCTGAAAAACCCACGTTTGAAGGGAACATATTTCTTTATGCTCTTTTAATAGGTGACTCTATCAATAATTCTAGATGTTTTGCTTTGTTACCTAGCTCGGCGGCATAGTTATATTTATAGTAGTACGATATAAAACCGCAGTAGAACAAATTAATGATTGCCTTCTAAAAGGTGGTGGTTGGTTCACTATTAAAGGCAACGAAATTACGTAGGTATTTCATTCATTTTTATTGCAGAAATTAAGCGAAGGAAATTATTGTGATATTTTTCCTATAAAGCGCTTTATTATAGGGTAACACAATCGCAATTCCTTTATTACAGTTACCGTAAAAGTGCACACGTTCTGCGTAATAAACTTTCTAATGAGTTAAGTATAAATTCACAAATTACAACTAAAAGATGGTTGGCTTTTTACGAGTAGTGGGAATGGTTTCACGTGACCATCACTTGGGGCTTACCCAAGTGCTACATAAGCATAAAGTTTATTTGTAAAATAAACGATTGCATAATCAGCCTATATTGTTCCCATCGCGCGCTGGGACATAAGCCTCATCTCTGTGAGAGGGAGTGGGCTGTACTGCACCATGCGGGCCCAGTCCGGGTTGACACATGTCTTCGAATTTTCGGTTCTAGGGATGCCGGTTTCCCCACGATGTTTTCCTTTACCGTTTTGGAGAGCAGTGATGATGAAATAATTTACACAAAGTAATGCATCTGTCTGGGTTCGAACCTCCACGACCTACAACTCGTAAGTCGCTGCCGTTTCCACTGGGCCACCACTGCTCTAATAACCGATTATCAGAGTTTAAACAAATAATAAATAAACAAATACATAAAAATAATAAACACAAATAGGTAAGCGCTCATCTTCCTCTCTCCTACTATGCTGTGCCCGACAGGGTCCATAATTGTTTCATAAAATTTAAGCCTAACAACTATTTTACCAACATATGGAATGCTACTTTACGGTATCATCATGTGGGGACACGGAGATGCGAATGATTTATTTATTGCACAAAAGAAATGTGTGCGACTATTATTTCAAATAAAACCTAGAGATAGCTGCAATACTCACTTTATAAAAGTAAAAATGTTAGCTCTGTCCTCCATTTATATATTAGAAATAGCCAGTACGTTAAGAAAAACCTAAAACTGTTAAATTTTGACAAGAACGAGCGCCGTAAAACAAAGTTAATTCTACCAGCACCTTGACTACAAATGTACAAAAATAGCCCAGAATACCGAAGCATACAAGTATAAAATAAATTACCTGAAAATATACGGTCCACGAGAACACTATGTGTATTTAAAGCTAGGTTAAAGGCATTGCTCTTAGAAAAACGTTACTATAGTACCTATTCAAGAATTTATGGATGTTAAAATGTTAAAATAGAATTCCAATAATCTAATCTAGTAATCTGTGTGTTAATTATACTTAATATAATTATAATCTTTTTTATGTATAAAGCTAGATATAAGTTTAATTAATATAATTTTTAATTGTGAAAGTTCCTAATCTACTTGTTATTTATTTGATAATATAACCTAACAGGGTCATGCACTCACGAGTTTTAAGTCTAGCGTGTAACTATGGTTGTCTACATTGTGCATTAAACAAATAAATAAATAAACAATAAAGAATTAAGAAAAAGGGTTTAAAAAAATACCCAGATTACTAATAAAACACGCTTCGAAAATGGAATCGAAATTCTTCACCACACGAAGCCTACATACAGAACGAAAGCAAAATTCCGTCGAACCGAAAAAGCGTAGATTCAGCGGAAGGTACTTAGCCCCGACCCAATTAACACCGAAAACCTAACTCCACATACCTAGGTACCTGTGAGAGCTGAGTACTGTGTAGGCTTACAGTATGGATAAGACAATCTATGTAGCTTTATTATTTGGTACATCGCGCAAACTCCCTTATTTCGACATTTTTGAAGGTTTGCACTGAACGTTCTTACCCCTGAGTTCTCAAACGATTGCAAAATTAGCTCTGAGACAGTCTTAAAAAGATTTTCAGTCACCTTGAATTGACAGGGACTACCTACACGAGATTAAACCACAGATTAACTTAACGGCGTTTTTAAAATACTCGTACTCTGTCATCGCTGACCAATATATTGAGTATCTCGTCCATTCTTCTACATAGGAACCTAATACACTGTATAATAGGCAACTAGTTTCATCTTTCTGACTGAGCTTTCAGTTTTTGCTTGACAGCTGCTTAATTGCTTTAGGTTGGAGTTGACGTCGCCTTCAAAACAAACGTACCTATATATTCTAAAGTTCCTTTAATTATAATCCATAATGCTACTTTCAGATTACACAATATTCACGCCCAACGTCCCGTTTGCCCCATTTCCAAGCTGGCCTGAGAGAGATGTCAACCTGTCGCCACCTGTCTCTGCCGTCGCGTCGCCGTGGCGACAACCGACTGGGAAATTAAAACATTTGATTAAACCATCCTAATGTGGAGTCGGGCTTGATTTTGGGCGACGAACGACGTGTGTAGAAGTAGCTACTAGAAAATATGGAGCAGGTAGATTTGGTAAAGGAAATTCGTTGGTTTTGCAAGTGTTGGGAATCGCATAAAGACTTTTTCGCAAAAAAATCTTGACAGAGGGGACGTCAACTTTCTTTAAGAACGTTGACATTCTAACGTCTGTGTCAATCTGTAAAAAAAAAACCTGTATTTTATTTAAATTTTTGACAAGCTTTTGACATTGATTGTAGCTGAGATGAGATTGTGACTTGTGTTTGAACTTTTTTTAAATAAGAGAATAAATTGGCCTTCTGATGTAAAGTCAGCTAAACTACCAAAGACACACAATCATTTTACTTTTCTCTGAATGCTTTGCTGCTTTAATGAATATTCTTTTATTTAGTTGTTACCATATGGCATACAAAGAATATATTCCTGTTTCCCGTAACTTAACCGATGAACTTAAACAGAAAATGCAACTGAACTGTTACTGAAAAATTTAACCAAAACCACAGTATAATATTTATACTGTGCCAAAACGGCCCAAATAAATAAAAATGTTGCCATATTCATACAACGTGTTGACAGTTAAATTGAAACCTGGCTTTCGGGGGCTATTGACATTTACTTTATAGGCTCGATCCGGCCCTGGGGGGAAGCGAGAAAAAGCCGTAAACACTTTTACGATTTGACCCTGTTGACCGACGGGAAGGTGACTGATGGTGGATTATCCATTTTCCACACCATGACGTGTCGAATACCCCAATGGTAGGTTTAATGAAGGGAACGTGGAAAATAATTGAAAATGAGGATGTGGTATCACTTTGGTAGCCCTTTCGTTTGCAGATAGCCAGTCCCTAGTTGAAGATCGTTCATGCTTAAGGGGACTACATGACCTAAACGCAAGTTTTATAATGCCTAAAATTATATGATCCACTTCAGTAAACAAAATCAGAAAAAAAATTGTATGATATTCTTCAGGATATATGATAGTTAGATAGTGTGTTAAAAAAAAATACAACTAATTTGGTACGACAGAAAAAAGTCACGCAGTCAGCTCAAAACATTTTTTTAACGAATAAAAACCATACTAATATACATGCAATCATTCTGCTTTTTTTTCAGATTGTTCCTCAAGCAACAATAACGGGACAGTGTTTTCTTTATAAACTCCAGTCAATAGATTTTTTTGTAAATAGAGAATTGCATCATAATTTGCAATAAATTACCAGCTTTGTGTTATCGGGCTTCTCTTTCTTTTCTATGCAGTTCGACAGTGACCGCGCTTTAGCTGTTATCAGCCCCTTAAACCGTGAAACAAAATACTTCACTACGGTAAAGAATAGCTATTGCCTTCAAAATGAAACACTTATCAATAAATTCTTATATCAACAATCCTTCACAATTGAACAAAGAGCTGAAGAAATGAATGAAATATTTTCGGATCGTACCTACGTCTAAGCCCTTCGATCGGCTTACTATGTCGTCACAATATTTAACAAAGGAAATTACTTAGCAAACATAGTAAATCTAAGATACCCAATATGGTAACCTTAAAATGACCTTGGTAGCGCAACTTCCAACCGAAATATGTGTACAGGCACTTTATTAAAATCGCCTTCCAGAAAATCTTATCACGGTTTTATATCCTCAAGCCTTTTTATAACATTTTGAGTAGGTAAAAAATTATTCAAACTCAAAGCGTTTATTTCAATTAAACAATTTAAAGGCACTTTTGAATTGTCAAATGGTCGGTCAGGCAGAAATATGAAGCTAGTTGCCCATTCCAAAGCGTAGTAGGTACCTATGGAGAAGAACGGGCAAGATATTCCGTGGACATTCTTTTAAATTATATTGTTACATAAATATTAGTTACATCATTAATGTTAAATATACAGGGTTATTGGTAAAACACCATCAATCTCTTAAGGGGTCATTGTACTCATCATTATGAACAACTTTTACTATGGGACAAAGCTGAGCGATAGCCGTTTTGCGTGGATGTGATGCATGTTTCCCCCAACCTATTCATATTTTTTGTGTTTGTGTTATTTTTTGCGTCATGTTTACCGCAAATAAACCCATTTTCTTTCTTTCTTTTCTTTACAAAATACGAAATCGCGAAAAAAAAATCAAGTAAAAGTTGTTCATAATGATGAGTACAATGACCCCTTAAGAGGTTGACGGTGTTTTACCAATAACCCTGTATAATTATATGTGAGAACGATGTAATTAAGACTTACACGTTGAGTGTCCAGAGTACAGCAAATAGAAATTTAAACAAAACAATCCATAAATAAAATATTCAAAATAAGCCGTGGCAGCTAAGAGAGGACCAGTCCCAACTGACGGCACCCGTTCATGAACATGGCGCATGAATTAGCACCATTCAGCTCAACCATTTTGAAGGGAACTTAATGATCCAATAATATACTTATTAAAGTATCTTCAATTCTTCACTGTTTTCCCTTACGGCATGAGAAGAAATATAATAATAATAATAATAATAGACTTTTATTTCGGACCATAGAATCCATAGAGTGTTAGTAAAATTAACAAAAAGCTTATCACCTAGTGTTAGTACCCATCACCCTTTGCACAAACTGTTTAATTATAGGAGAGTTGTAACTCTCCCCTACCGTTCTCAGGATGAAATATATCTAGTTTTTTTTCTAATAGGTACAACCATAAGCGCCTTTTGCATTAAGTGTTGTCGGAAGTAGGTAAATATATAGGTAAACAGTAAACAGATAACATTGTCGATTTTGGCCTTAGTCTTGTCCTTTTATTAAAGGACCTTGAGAGCAGTGGTGTTAGAGCAATGGTGGCCCAGTGGTATCGGCCTCGACTTACGAGTTGTAGGTCGTGAGTTCGAATTCGAACCTAGCCAGGCACTTTACTTTGCGATCACTTTATTTAATGTCATCACTGCTCTCAAAATGGCGAAGGAAAACATCGTGAGACAGACTTGTGATATCTACCAACACGCACTGGGTCCGCGTGGTGGATTACGGCCAACTCCCTCTCACAGAGAGGAGGCCTGTTTCCCAGCAGTGGGGAAATTTGATACTGATTACGATTGTTCTTTTAAAGAATATCATAAACACCAGGTGCGAATATTCTTTTTGCTTTCCTCCTTGCGCTTCTCTCGCTGAATTTGAATTTAGAAGTGAGTATTTAAAAGTTTATGTTATTAGAAATTAAGTACCAAATAAGTAGCTGGCGCTGAACCACTTCATTGCACTTATTTGCCTTTTAACCTTTTGACCGCCTCAGTCGTATTAATACGACTAATGTTTTCGCGCCCGTGCCGCCTAGAACCTATGATACCTATTTATTTTATTATCTATGTCCACAATACAATACAATACACAGGGACATAGGGGTACATAGAGTTCGTTTTATGTTTTTTATTTCATTGCACGACCCTATGCGTCGTCGGTATTTATTTGCCGATTTAAATGAAAAAGTTAACAACTGTCAAAATCATAAACAAGCGTATGGCGATTTCTGGTATTCTCAACACAGATAAACACATAAAATACGAAACCGAACCCATGGACAAAATGTATCACCAAATTGATCGTGCTACAGTGCCTTCTAATAAAATTATGCCTCCCTCTCGTTGTTTCGGTGAAAATAATGAGAATATTCATGGCCACGCGCACCAGATTTACATTCTCCTGATACACGTTCTCGCCAAAGTTATTATGTTTACTTGTTTTTTTTTAATTCTCACCCGGCTACGTTTGTCATACTGCGTTGTTTTTTTAATTTACGTTGGTATTGAGGATGAGGGGGGGATTCTTTCAAGGTTTGAATATGGAAATGTATAGGCAGTTTATTGTCTGATTTGTGAAGGATGAGTCAGCATTTATTTAACACTCTGCTGAGTGTTTCTTTTTCAGAATAGCCTAACAAATGAATATCCATATTAACACCGACCATTAACTGTGTCTACTTATTTACTGACAGATCAGTATTAGTATCACAAAAACAAAAAGTTTTACTAGCACCATATTTAAAAACTTCAAAAAAATGTTCCACAGAGTATAATAAAAATGGATTGCTACAGGTTTCCTTAAAACAGAGGCTGTACACAAACTGCAGAGTGAATGGCTCTCAAGTTCGCTGGTACTGCGGAAGTTAGCGACTTTTCTTGAACTCAGCCCTCTGGGAACAATGAGTAGGCTGCGCAGTTCCATGATCTGAATGTACTAGCATTATTTTGTTTTGGGAATCAAGTTGGCGATACTTTCGGGATAGGGTTTTTATCTAATAAATCTCTGTCTAAAAGCAATGTATCGTGCACAAAAAAGGTAGGTAATAACATATAAAAGTTATAAAAAAAAAATAGGGCTACAACATTTTTCCATCCACATGATGATGCAAAACAAAATGTAACACGGAAAACCAGAAACAAAACAGGTCGGAAAAAAAGAATTGGCTGACATAATTTAAATTACGCACAGGATATACGCGAAATAAAAGGTTTTATAATTCAAATTGATAGCTCAAACCACCACAAACAAAACGCGTGTTCAATGCCCATATCAATTAAAGTTCGCATTCAGAATAATATAATAATTTCTCAGTGAATACGTCAATTATATTCAATAATCCGCAATCACCCGATAATATGCGTACAGCGGCCATTATGCAAATCCCCGAGCGTACAGTAAAATGTAAATCAGCTATAATATAGAGCGATAACAATGCTTGCAACAAGTGTGTCGGGCGGTAGCCATAGTTTTTGTTTTCTTTTTTATTAGTGGCATCTTTTGTGGGCGAGCCTTTTATAGGTTATCGCTTTTGGTTGAAGGAATTTTATAGAACATCATCTGACTAGCCTTTACCCAATAATTTTGTGGTTGGCTTCCAGTCTGACCGGATTTTACATGGATATCTGACCTCCACAATCCAGTTACTAGGTAATACGATACCCCTTGGTAACGCTGGTTGTCAGACTTTCGGGCTTTTGACGACCCGTAACGGCTGTCAAAGATCCACGAATGACAGCCGGGACCAACAGCTTAACGTGCTTTCCGAGGCACGGAGGGTTCTTGGTATACTATAAAGATGGTCACCCACCCACGGATCAACCGCGGCAAGCATAGCTTAACCTGATTGATTGACCCGTGCTGCTGTTAATACTTAGCCACAAGCCCCACAAGGAATTTTTAACGGCACTGTAGGCGCAGTGGTTAAGCGATGGACTGCTGCGCTGCGTGTCGCGGGTTCGATTCCCGCTCGGAACAAATATTTCTATGACCTACAAGTAGTTGTTCCGGGTCTGACTGTTTGTGTATGTGAGTTTAAATGTTTGTAAACGCACTTACAATACAGAAGAAAGTCCTAGTGTGGAGCAACGTTTAAAAAAAAAATGATAGATATTATGTTATATGTAGGAACTTAGCTTAGGTAGTCTGGGGGGAAATGAGTTTGTTTTGTAGGATCTTGCCTGACCCGATATCTTTTAGGTAGGTACTGATTTGATTTTTTGGCTGTGCACTTGACACTGCTTGTGGACTTGTTGAGCACAAAATATAACCGTCTGAACTCTGACTGGTGGATGACTTTTATAGGTTTTACAATAAAATTGATAAAGTTATCTATTATGATAGTGATATCCACAAAGTGAAAACGGCTATCATTAGTAACATTGACGTTTGATCTACAGTTCCTGAGGGAGGCCCCACAATGCTCAGTTGGTAGATTAATAAACAGACGCAATTACTTATACCTACTAATGAACCTACAATACTCTTTACTGAAGATCGTAGTAAGATCTATTTTTTGTTTTGTTTATTTTTGTAAGTAATTATGTTTGATTACTAGTTCATTTATTTATTTATAAGTAGGTATAAAAATATGTATTATATATTAAGTACTTATCTATGTCGAAACTGTTTGTACTCCACGTCACTTGTCCCTAAAGGTTCATTAGAAAACCAGCGACAGACAGCATCTGTCTGGCATTCATGCTGAAATGAACCTTTCTGGTGCAGCCGTGAGGCACACACTATTGTTGTTAAAACATTATTTTCAGTTTTTATTTTGTTATTTGTATTTTGTGTTTCACGAACTGTGTCCAAATAAACGTTATTCTTTCTTTCTTTATCTATTTCTGTATACAAGCGAAACACATCTCCACATCACATCATCAACTGTCATAGATGCTGTGTCCCAGTTCCGAGCATGTACTACTGAATAATGAACTCAAGACGGATGACATGTCTTAGCGCCCTGACCGGGGGCACAATCCTGCTTGATACACCACTAACATTGCTACATTGTTTGGGATGCAACCTCCGTGGCCATTATATTCAATTCAGAATGGGTATAGGAGATCTTCATGAGACTTAGTTCCTGATAGTGGACGTTGAAGTAAATATAGTCCATATGCAGATGAGAGAACGTCGTTTACATTTCGTGTTAATAACAAATTATATTTTGTGTGCAATAAGTGCTCAGCACTAAATTGTGAATGAAGTATAGACGGCACACTGATAGTAAGAAGAAGGCATTTGACATGAAACCATCTAAAGGAGGTTAAACTACATGCACGACTGGCGGCCTCTTATGAGGAACTACATATTGTGTAAAATATTAATTCAATTCGGACGAGGCTATCGTATAATTATGATAAAATTCAATTATAGGTAAGTTCGTTTAATCACTAATAATGTCGTTTACATTTCGCGAACACACGATAAAGATATTCGAAATAAAATGACGTTGTTCTGAAGACTTTAAGCAAAATTTCGTGAACACACGGTATATAGATTCGAAATAAAATCGACTTTTGACGTTTCTAAGCAAAACCCTAAAAATTATGAGCTGAAACCATAAAAACCTTCCATTTCACGGCTTTGTATTATTTATTTGATATGATAAATCTAAGCAAAAAATAACTCACTTATTCACGAAATACCTAATATTATCACGTCATCATTTTCATTCACCTTCTCTATTACCAAAACTTTATCGGGTTAATAACCGCAGTGACCGTTAGTTTATTATTTACCCTACACGATCTAACACTTTGGCTGGCTACCAGGCGCCGCTCCTCTAAATACATGTCTATCAAAATCAAAGTTGCTAATCGATGTAATTCGTTTCCATTTGTCGACAACCACGAGCCACGTAACACGTTTGAGCCACGGATACATTTTGCATAGGATTAGAACCAGTTCACATTGCTCTAATGGCACTCTCGTTATCCATAATTATGTAGTTATGTTATTTATTAGCTACAGTACCTGCATTCGGCGGTATTCTGCGGCGTAAGAATAAAAATAGAAGAATAATATTTACTTGCTTACACACTTACAGTGGCAATGCCCTTCATTTTGACCACAACATTCATTGCGTCATTTACGTAGTCGAACAGACGAATTTTTCGAACATTTGAAGCATACTGGCTAGCTATAATAATGACACATTAAGTTTTCGAAAAAGTTAAGCTTTGTAGAGCGTCCTATCTGCTATTCATAACTGCGGAACAGTTTTTTTATACATACAGCTCATTATTACTTACCTACATATTACTTACGATCGGGTACGTTACAAAAGTATTACTAATCGTACACACAAAAAGAATGACCACTTTTTATTCCCTTTGTAGTGTAATTGCTACTGACTTTTTTTTTAGATTTTCGAATGTAAGTAATATTTGTAAGTAAATATAATAGAAATATAATTATTTCTTAAGTTTTCAAAACAAATGCTAATAACAAGCTCATTTGTATTATTATTAATTAAATACTAAATTAACTCAATATTTATCGTCCTGTAATATTATAATCACAGTTATTCGTTATTTTACTAAGCAAATAAAGCCTCTTTCGGGAAACAGTATTTATTTTGTCTGAGGTTGTTAATCAATTAATTAAGGTACAAAGTTAGCTAGTACTTTCAGCTTGGGTATATTTGATGTAAAATTATTTTACCCTAGAGGTAATATTATTCTCAGATTATTCAAAGATTAAATAAGGGTAACCATTTTTGTGTAATCATGGATTCCATTAATTATTACAGGGTGAGCTGGAAAACATTTACATAATTTACAACGTGAGTCTTTCTCGTTATTTACATCAAAGTTACACTCAACACAAATGTATGGAACTGACAATAAAGATATTTTTTTAAGCGTCGCGTCGTCGCTTTGATTAGTAAAACTATTCGAAGGGTAACGTACGACCGAACCAGGGGCCTACTCTTTAAGTCCGTCAACGAAGATACGGGCCCGTCCGAAAGTAGTTTGAAATTTTGAAGTGAACCCTAAACCCGATATTTTTTATTTTTTTAAATTTAAAATTGGTTTGTTCTTGGATCTAATCTAGGTCAGTGGTGACAGAGACAGAGTCAACGATGGAGTGAGCTTACCCAGAAGAAGCCTGTTCTCTCTCACTTTGAAGAGATTAGGATTGTATGCGTTCGGAAAAACAGACGCAGGTAGAGAGTTCCACTCTTTAACTGTCCGCATTACAAAAGAAATTCGGAAACGTTTAGTGTGAATTGCTGGAATAGCAATAGGTAAGCATGGTAACTTGCAGTGCGTCTAGATGATCGATGGAAGAAGGGGGCCGGTGGAATGAGGTCGTGGAGTTCTTGGACACACTCTCCGAAGTACAATCTGTAGAAGACCGACAAGCAGGCAACCTTGCGGCGATGAGCCAAGCTGTGAAGCTTGGCATCCACCAGTTTTACGTCGTCAATGACCCTCGTAGCTCTGCGTTCCACCGAGTCGAGCGCGGCAAGTTGGTACTTTGCTGAGCCATCCCAAAGGTGGCTGCAATATTCCATGCAGGATCGGACTTGCGCTTTGTAAAGGGTCAAAAGCTGTCCAGGCATAAAGTATCGCTTCACTCTATTTAGGATGCCCAGTTTCTTGGCCGCTGTTTGGGCTTTGTACTCGAATTAACTTTTTCGGACAGGTAAAAACATATCAGATGTAGGAACAACATGGTGGTCACATAGTGGTGTCATTCATTCAGGTCAGGCCCCAAACTAATCTTTTGTCGGTAGGTGATACGGAGTAGGAACTGCCCGTATCGTCGGCAGAAAGTACGGATTTCGTGCTAAGAGAGTAGGCCCCCAGGTGTCTATTTATATCAAGGACTGAAAACGAAGTCTTTTTTTTAAATTCGAGTTCCTCCTACATCAATTTTGATCTATTTCTCAGTTTTAGATTTCTCTGGGCATTCCCACCCCGAAAAGTCACTAAAAAGGGCATCAAAGTTAAAGGAATATCATCCGTTTTTAATGTAAATGTGTGAATACTCCAGCAAAGAGGATTTGAGTCGCATAGTCCCATTAATAAGCTTACTGCTTTCATTTTGTCAAGAGTTAATTAGTTGCATCCGACCCTTTTCGTACAGCGCGAGCGGCAGCGTGTTTGTTTAAGTAATATTAAAGTATTATTTTCAGTCCCGGGCTGCTGATGTTTATGGCTTTACAAGGTACCTTACTGCTTTAAAAATTCATGAAGCCTTTTCGTATTTTTACCTATACAAGCATAAGCATAATCAGCCTATAATGTTCCCAATGCGACATATACGACACGGTTGGCGCAGTGGTTAAGCGATTGACTGCTGCGTTACGTGTCGCGGGTTCGATCCCCGCACGGAACAAATATTTGTATGACCTGCAAGTAGTTGTTCCGGGTCTGGCTGTTTGTGTATGTGAGTTTAAATGTTTGTAAACGCACCCACGATACAGGAGAAATTCCTAGTGTGGGGCAACGTTTTTAAAAAAAAAAAAAAAAAAAAGAAAGAAAAAAAATGCTGGGAAACAGGCCTCCTCTCTTCGAGAAGGAGTGGGCTGTGATTTACCACGCGGGCCCAGTACGGGTTGGTACATGTCACATGCCTTCGAATTTTTGGTTCTAGGACATGGCGGTTTCCTCATGATGTTTTCCTTCACTGTTTTGAGAGCAGTGGTGATGAAATTATTTACACTGAGTATAGCGCCTGCCTGGGTTCGAACCAACGACTGTAAAGCGGTGCCGTTGCCACTAGGCCAAGAGGCACAAGAGGTTTTCAGTTATTTCAATTACACCTTGTATTATCCCATGTGAACTTATTTCAGACTCTAGTGTTAATGAAACATAGGGTTAAAACATTGCAAATTGTTAGTTATTCTTCGTAATCCTTTCGTAAAACCTTCTACAACAATGTCCTACGTACTCGATTGAGTTAACCCGCCCCGCATCATCACATCTGCGTAGCCTTTTCCCAACTTTGTAGGGTCGTCTTCCAGTCTAACCGGATGCAGCTGAGTACCAGTATTTTACATATAGCGACTGCCTACCTGACCTCCACAACCCAGTTACTGGGTAAAACGACACCCCTTGGTAAGAATGGTTGCCAGATTTTCGGGCTTCTGACGACCCGTAACGACTGTCAAAGATCCACGAATGACAGGCAGGACCAACGGCTTAACGTGCTTTCCGCGGCACGGAGGGGTGTTGGTATGTAAAGATCCACGGAACGTAACTTAACCGGATCGATCGACCTGCTCGGCTGTTTTTACTTAGCCACGAGCCTCTCTGAGTTAACCCTCCCCATTCATATGCAATTCACGAACACGTGATAGGCAGTGCAGGTAGCGCGCCCCATTGTCTTACATCACAGAAAGAGCTCGAATGTTGAATGCAAATGAATATTGAAGCAAAGTCAGCTTGCTCTGCGGAGATGTAGGTACCGCGGTTCTACGCGGTGTTCTCGATTTAAAATAGATATCTTGCATTTGCAGATTACATTTCCCTTTAAAATCTTTCTGAAACCTGTTTTCAATAAGTCCGTTCGAACGTGGCGACTTAGAACGAAATATCAAAAACGGAATGAATTTCAATTGTTTTTTGTTTTATTTGTGTTGTTTGTCAAAATGTGTGCTTTTTGAAACCAGCAAACCCTAATGGGAAGTGTTGGAGCCGATCAGGAGACATACAAAATAAATGAAAGCTAAGCAAATTCACGATACTACGATAAGTAAATTCTACATTAAAATGAGCTCTCGTAGTAAGGCTACGATAGAGGCACTGGCATGAAATGATGAGTGCAGATTCGTGTTGAATGAACAACAAATAGACAAACTATGGAACGTGACACGGCTAGCTTTTAGTTACAATGCCTATAAATAGTGTTTTCCAGAAAAATAATAAACATAGGTAACTGGAAAGCGTAGATAGGAATAAATGGAAGGAGGTTTTTGCCCTGCTGCAGAACACAAACGGCTTATAATAATATTAATAAATAACTGAAAAGCTTGATAAGTGTCACACAACCACAATTATGTAGAAGAAAGTTTCAGTACAGTAAGTTTTTACCAAAATAAAGTCTATTTGTGTTCGTTGTTTCATAAGGATGTAAAATGAATTCTGACATAAAATTACATTTTATGGCTAATGAAATCAGATATTATTATCATTAAACTTAGGTCTGGTCACGGAGCAGAAACACTGGTACTGACTTAAAAACAGCTAAAATTAGATATAACAGTTATGAAGCTTTCAGCGACGCACGATTGAACCCACACACGATTCCCCATTTTGGAAAAGACATCTTTACTACTAGAAAGTCCACCATATCCAATTAGAAAACACAACTAAATACAATAATCTTAATTAACTTTAATAATCCCCACTATAATCAACGTCGTAAGACTACGGCTGAGCGGTAGCTAGCAGATTGGACGCACGCTCGCCAAAACACCCTGCATGCATGCATGAATGGGAGACCTCCCAGATTGCAGGATTCAGAACCAAGTACTCGTATTGTACATTAGAACATTCTGTATTTTGATTGAATTCACTTGCGCCCGAGATGTTGGTGTTCAATTTATAGATGTGTGGCGCGTGGTGGTGAAATTGTATTGCGTCGAAAGCTGGAAAACAACTGCAGATGAATAGAATATTGTGTTCGCAGTATTTTGTTTATTGATGGATGGCCTTTCATGAAACTATTTTGATAGAGTGACGGCTATTGTGTGGTTTTTCTGAGTTTGATGAGTGGGTTTAAAAATTAATTTAAAAAAAGCGTCCATCGGTTTACAACAGGTTGTTTTCTACTTAAAAAAGATTCTCATGGTGTAACGAAAAACTAATGGTACGGGTATTTGAAAATGAACGTGATTGATAATTTTTAAGGTAAGATTCAAACATATTGTTGCCAAAATTCTTAGGTAGATATATGCTTGAATTACGAAGTGTAAGTAATATTAGTAATATTTTATCAATAATAATAAATAATGTAATAAATAATATCGTTTTAGTAATATTGTGTAATATTGAAAGCAAACTAAAGAAAATCTGTTTTAAAGTAATATTTAAGAGAACTATTTCACCATTCTACCAATAAGAACGAAAAGTAAATTAAAAATTTAATGAAACCCACAGTAGTTCGTTTAAATATTGCATTTAAGTAAAGAGAAAAGTACTTAACTTTAAAAAGATTTGTTCGTGTTAAAGAAAAGATGAGGAATCTCTTTGAGAATAATTTATTTTGTTTTTCGGACTAAGAGCGAGTAACGTGCCTTTCTATTTTCAGCATTTCAACTGAAACAAGATATTTAATTGAGTTTATAACAGAACTACATGTAGGTATGCTGACTGAATTATGTATGGAGAGCAATGAACTGGTGTTAATGACGGCAAATACGAGTGAATTTTACCCGTGTATGCTTTGGTTGTTTTCTTTTGACGTTGCTCGTATTAGAGGATCGAAGATCTGCATGTGACCTTAAAATAAGTTTCTTCTACTATTGCATGATGAACTATGAAAACAATGGAGTAATAACTACTGTTATCTTTCTTTTACAGCCCGAAGCCCGATTTTTTTGCATCCCGGAGTCTGAATTTGTGTCCGGTTGATGGCAATAAGCTCGCCCCTGTTACTTGAGACATCTAAATAAGTGGAGAAATGTGAATGTACTATAGGTACACCTCTGCCTAACCGGAGGATAAAGTCGTAATGTTATATTATTTATTTAACCATTTATGTACGCGCATAATATAAACAGACAAGATTATTTTTCTTTTGTTCCCAAAAAATCTTAACATTTCCATAGTTATTTATAAACTCCTTACTTGAAGAAACGTTAGTACTTTATCGTACATACTTACATATCTGAGCTATATCCATTCCAAAAGTCGATTCATTACGCAGCTACCTCGACATTCAGAGGGATTAGTGGGCGCCTGAGCATTACCCACGCCTCAACAAGACACGTACGCGTTTCAGTGAGTGAGAGAAGCTGAGAAAAATGAGCGATGTTTGTTTACCGCTGAGCTCGGGATTATAGCGCGACGGAAAATCTTGATCGTTGCCTTTTATGAGGAGGAATTTAATGTTATTGTTGTTGGTTACAGTTTTGTTTGTTTGTGCTAGTTTCACAAAGTTTGTGATTGTGATATCAATGTATGTTAGTTTTACTATTGTTCAGGTTTTCTCCAGCAGTAACTTATTGGCAATAACAGGGGAGCAGCGCAGGCGTCAAATAATTACCTTTTGAAATATGTACAAAGCTCAAAAGTCATAACTATGTACGATGCTACGGTTGTCTGCCTTTTGTCTATTGATTTATAAGTAAAATTTAACTTAAATAGTATCTTGAGAGCCCGATTGTATGATTTTAGAAATTAACACTATTCTTAACATGTTCAACGCATTACGGGTAGTATACGATACGTATTAGCTTTCATCTCAGAGCGGTGCCCGAAATCGTTGTCTGTTTCGCTGTGCGAAGAACATTTTTCTATGTTCTCCTACGAGTAGGAATGGGATAGATATATTTTTGTTGTCGTAATTTTTACTCTAACCAAATCCCTGAAAAAAAACAATACGGGAAGCTTTTAGGTCGTACCGCATCAAGATCATATCGTTTCAATTCGATGCTGTACAGGAAAAATATACCCCGTTAGTACCGCACTAAGTTGTGTATGCGCATTGATCATAAATATTCTATATTTTTTTCTTTCGTTTCCCTACCTTAGTTCTCGTAAACGTGACATTGGCTAAATGCACAAACCGTGCGAAGCCATAAAAAAAAAAAAAAAAAGTTATCACTGGTTCGTAGTGACGTGCACACGCGTGTTGTTTTAGTATTACGAAATATGAAGAATAAATATATGAAATAAAACAAAAATTTAGCAACGCCATCATGTTTGAAGCTTTTGATGTTTTTGGTTTCGCTAGAGTAAACAGTTATTTTTGTTTAGTTTATATAATCTACCTAACCTGTTTGGGAGAAAATAATTTATATTGGTTTTGTTTTCATTTATATAAAAAAATATATTTTGCCTAATCAGTGTACCTATTATTTTTTTAAACCTCCAAAACATGTATGATGTATTTTAATGCGATATTCAACAACCGAGTTAAGTATTTCCCGACATTTATTAACAACAAAACTTTTCATAAATAATGGCGAGTGTCGCATCAAAATACATCGAGACGTATTGGACAAAACAAACATATAAAAAAAAAAAACAAATAAATGTATTTTCTTTCTTTGTAAATCTTTTTTATTTCGGTTATGAGACAACCTCTTATAACCGATTCGATCGGTTATGAGAGGTTTTTTTTTTTTTTTTTTTTTTTTTTTTTTTTTTTTTTTTTTTTAAAAACGTTGCCCCACACTAGGAATTTCTCCTGTATCGTGGGTGCGTTTACAAACATTTAAACTCACATACACAAACGGCCAGACCCGGAACAACTACTTGCAGGTCATACAAATATTTGTTCCGTGCGGGGATCGAACCCGCGACACGTAACGCAGCAGTCAATCGCTTAACCACTGCGCCAACCGTGTGTCGTCGGTTGGTTGGCCATCACTACTGCCCACAAACCACCCCTTAAAGTGGCGATCAATGTGCGCGGCACGGGTTGGATTTTCCATCCATTTTTCCGTACATATTTTCGCTCACAACTAATAAGTTTGTTGAGAGATTTTTGGGCGACTTCAAAGTGATAGGAATATATATAGGATAAGTAATATATTGTCCACGTACTCTAGAAAGAACCATGTCCAAATTCGGTCTCTTCATGGAGAAAGCGGATTTCAGAAATTGTTAGTGGTAGTGGAAATATACCAGCCGTAACGCACGGACCAGCTAACTTTGTCAGAAGCTTGCTGCGTTGAACGTGCTGAATCGTACACTCGAAAATCTTGTCATATTGGTATTAACAACAACACAACAACATTACTATTTAAAGTTTTGTTTAACCTGTTGTATTAAATATGTTGTAGTTGTTTATTATCCCTTAATAAATAAAATAAAATAAATAAATATGTAATTGTGGACTAAGATTAACAAGTGCATGTGGTTGTATATTTTTTAATTTATTTTTTATTTATGTTAGCCAACAATTGCTTACACAATACATTCAAAATAATTTACGTAATAATACGTTTAAAAGTGCAACAATTACTTAGGGGGCGTCCATAAATTACGTGAGGTGTTTTTTTAAGTTTTCTGTCCCTCCCTCCCCCCCTGGTGAGATGTCGTGAGATTTTATTCAACCCCCTCCCCCAACCCCCAATCTCACGTGAGATTTTTCAAAATGTGGGTTTCTTACGTAAACGCGTTGGATTGTTATTATAAAAAGAAAGAAAAATTTTGCTTCGTGCTTTTATTTACGACTAGTTAATAATTATTTTCTTTCGAACGGATTAGTGAATGATATTAATCGTATTACGATTACGATTAAGATTAAATCTTAAGCATGTACAATCTGGATTAAATGGACCAAAATAGTTTTTTTTTTTTTGTTTCAATCAGAATAAAAATTGCGTGTTATTTGCCGAGACCCCCTCTCTCTCCAACGTAAGATTAGATGAGATTTGACTCGACCCCCTCCCCCCCTTAAACACCTCACGTAATTTATGGACGCCCCCTTACAGGCTAAAATAAATTGCATAAATGCACCATTTATGGTTTTGCTTAGGTATTATTACAAAGCCAAAAAGGATATTTACAATTAGAGTTATTCAATATTTTTTTGGTAATTCATGCGTAACAATAACAAATGTAATTCCAAATAATTCAAATAAAAAGATTGATAAAATTAAAATAAATAAAATATTTTTTAAACTAAAAAATCAAAATTAAAATTCATTAGCGAGATCATTGGTTGTGAGAATAGTGCTCAATAATTATGTTATACAATTTTCCTATGCTGTCATGATTATTATGTTGAATATTTAAAACTATCCGCGTATTGATTAATTACCGTGGATATATTAATATTAATTACTCTAGGTACGAAAATAGCTCTTGAGTCTGTGTTCTATCAAATGTCGCTCAATGTGACTAAATGTCTCTGTATGCAATTCTCCCGCCACAAAACAGTGCAAACCAACAAATACAAATTGCATCAGCTAACACTACAAGAAATAAATGAGGTTCGTGACCTGGGAATTGTATTTGACAAGAAATTAAAATTTGATAGGCACATATTAAATATTACCTCAAAAGGGTTTAAGGTCCTCGGATTTGTCTTGCGTAATAGCAAAGAGTTTTCTAAAGCCTCGACTAAAATAAAATTATATAACACATTGGTTCGCCCACTACTTGAATACAATATCAACGTATGGAATCCTCACTATGATGTTTACATTAAACGCTTGGAAAGTCTACAAAAACGTTTTCTATACCACCTTTGCTATGAAGATCGTCTGGCAAAAAAAAATTAGGAGCTACGACCTAAGACATTATAAAATGTCCTTGTTGATAGATAGACGAAGAGTTCTAGATCTCACATTTCTTCACAAACTGTTCAATGGGGTTGTTGAATGTGGCGAGCTCCTTGGAAAGCTGCATATAAGTGCACCATCTCGCTTGCCACGGAAATATAACTATAACATTTACTATGTGCTGGGATCCAAAACAAACCTCGGACACTTCGCCGTTTTGCCAAGGCTCTGTAGACAGTATAACGAAGTATCGAAGCATAACGAATTGGATATTACATGCAAACTATCAAAGTTAAAAAAAGATCTAAAAGTCCTAGTATCCAATTTCTGTTGATTTCTATGGTTATTCTTTAATTATTAGTTTATTTTATTTGAATTTAGTTTTTATGTATTTTTTATATTTTCGATTTGTAACCTTTAATTTGCTTTTAATTTTGTTCTGTTTTCTTTTTTATGATTTTCGTGTATTGTATTGTGATTTATTTAATGTGTTCATGTGTCCTTGTCAAACTGGTTGTACCTACCTAGATGTTAAGTGAATGATGTGGTCGCCTATAATTGGAACCGTACACTGTATTTGTCCCTCTTCATGTTAACATGCATGTAACTGTGTAGCCTCTAGTCTGTTGGCGATCCAATAAATAAATATTAACTCAATATTTCTACACATTCGTAAACAAAACCTACGTACATCTTGACGCATAGGACGCACGTTAAGTACATATGGTGCGATGAACTAAAATATTTGTTAGGTACTGAATTTGTTCCTGATACCGATTTAAGCTATCATGCTGCGCCCCCACGCCATGATACAACGATTTACTTGCTTTAAAATCACATTGTGACTTTATCTACATTTTTAAATCCTATCATAACTAAGGTATGCAGACCACACGCGTACGTCGCGCCAGAATATTCACCCTGACCTTTCATACAAGATACAGTATCAACTCGTGACAATTATATTCAAAATTGGCCACTTAAAGCACAAATATTCCAATACAATACTAGATTTTACGTTCCACTCATACGCACGTAAGCCCAATTACAGGGATACAGCGTATTTGTTCGGCAACTCTGATCGAAACGCCAATATCAATTACAATCCTACCAGCATTGCATATAGGTCTCGTTTGGGGCTCACGTATAATCAAAATGTGTGGGACGTGAGGTGAATACCTCCTTTTAGCTAATAGGATTAACATCATGTGACACGGGGGAAAATGGGTGGTCGCACGCGCCGCTTGTGAATAATTTGACACTATCGTTTTTTATATACAACGGCTTTCTTGAATTTAGAATTAATTTCCAATATTGGTAAACGATTTTATTATACGATCAAAATGGCTTGACGCAGCTATTTATTTCTGTCATGTGACTTTTAAGTAATTCAATTTAGTGAAATGTATGTTTTTGAATCATGAACGTTTTTCAAAAACCTATTTGTTTTGAATTCATTAAAAAGAACGAAACTGCTTTCATAGAAAATACAGGAAATTAGCTTCTTATGTAAATGAAAGCTCGTACGTGTTCCCAGAAAACAGCACTAACAGTTTCTTGGGAAACCTGCTCGCCTTGTGTAACCTGACAACGTTGCCGTCGGTACAATGCTCTTGGCCTTTTATTAAGCCCTACCTTGCTAGAGTAGGGTATGGTTTCAACACAGTTTTGGCTCAAAATTCTAAATTTTCTGTGGTGAAGAGTTCTTTTAGGTCCAGGGTTTTAACCACATTACAGGAAACGCTGAAAGACTTGCAATTCCATACTTATGCTATCTATATGTAACGGAACACCATACAAGCATATTAGGCATAGAAAACACGGAAAATACCGTCATTTTTTATTTTTATGACGGGTTTGCTCTTGACTCTAGTCTAGGTCAGTGGTGACAGAGACAGAGTCGAAGATGAAGTGAGCTTACCCAGAAGAAGCCTGTTCACTCTCACTTTGAAGAGATTAGGGTTGTATGCGTTCGGAAACACAGAGAATTAATTAATTAATTTAGAGAATAACATGCAATTTTAGTTTTTAAATCTCGAGTATTTTGATTTGCATTTTTCACGGTAAAAAATATTTGAACAAAATACTGTTAAGCGCATGTACATTTGCTGTCTGGTGTGAATCGCGACTTGTACCTTAATATCAACCAGGGGTCTACACGTTAAGCAGTTTCAGTCTGTCTGCAGTCCGTACTTTCGGCCGAAGTTACGGGCGTTTCCTAATCCCTATCAGGAGATCTTCAACCTAGGCACGAAGTCCGTAGTTTTGCCGAAGTGACAGGAGTTTCCTACCCCATATCACCTATAGACATTAGATTAGTTCAGTTTGCGAACTAAGAATGAATGACTACACGATTTGACAGTTGTCCCTACGGATTACGTGTATTTGCCCGACCGAAAAATATAATTTATCACTTGTTTTGGCGAATCAGCTGCTTTCGAACGGGTCCGTATCTTCGTTGACGGATTTAGAGAGTAGACACCGGGTTTTAATCATGTCACGAACTCACGATACACAATTTAATAAAGCAACAATCTAAAAAGATGTGAAAGTTAATGAACAGTTTCTTTGAGATAACTTGAGAATGAGGTTTTCTTAAACAAAGGCATAAGAACTAATTCAAGCAATATCAGATTTAGTAGGCCGAGGCCACATTGTAATTGTTTTTGTTTTATCCCAGTTTTAATTGCTTTCCTTTATATAATCATTTTAACTTTGGAATATAATTGGACTTATTACTTTAGTCTATTAATGGGGATTTATATTCGGCAATTTATATTTAAGCATTCTGATCCAAATTTAGGCGAACCTTTTTAAAATCGGACTTGTAATGAATTAAATTATGAGCAGTATTATCCGTGTCGATTTAGATGTATAGAGGTAGGAGGAACAGGCTGTAAAGTTCACTCATACCTCCATAGAAAAGGGAGGATCCTCCGACCAGACGGGTGTCGTGTCTGGTGGGCAACTGCCCGACGATTGATGTCGGGAAGTTGTATGTATGCTAGTCGCGCGGTAAACTCTGCTTGCGCGATGCAAGATTTGCGTGACGTCAGTATGACGCGCAGCTCGCATGTGGCGATGTAGATACCGCTGCAGATGTGTCACTATATTATTGTATTCTTTCGTGTTCGTGCTTAGAAAAAAATTATGTCCTTCTTCTGACGGAATTTCGGCTATGGCGGCCAATCTTAGCGAAGACTAGCCATAGTTGTAAGAAATATTACAGTGCACAAGTGTGTGCGCAGACACAGGTGCACTCTCTCTTCCCTCACTTTCATAGTTCGATGTGACTAACATTTTGCCCGACCTGTTAATCAGGTCTAGCAAATGTAATTGGGTTTTTCCATAAGGAAGTACTCAGTAACAGCCCCGATTTTGGAAGTTGGCTGTGTGATACACTGAGACGCACTTGCACTGTTCACGGTCCAAAAGAAGCAAAGAAATATACAACAAATAGACAGCTGCAAACCCCATTACGTAAATCTGAATATTGTAACTCTGCCTTGTTTATATATACTTGAAATATGCAAGTTCGCTCACAAACACCAAGACTTTTACACTAAACGAGAAGACGTACAAACAAGATACACACTCCGGCACAAAACACGACTCAACATACCAACATCCCGCCTAAAAATACACTCAACAAGCCCTCTAATTATGTCAATCAAAATTTACAATATGTTACCCGAATATAACTATATAGAATAGATAGATATAGTATAATATATAGTATAATAGACTAGAATATAACTATATAACCCAGAAAAAAAACTACATCTATTCACGAACAAATTAAAAATGTTATTAATAAGCAAATGTTATTATAGTGTCAACGAATATTTAAATGACAAATCCTTAAAACACTTACGAGTTTGTATATAATACTCGTAAGCTAAATGTTAAATTATTATTATTATAAAAAATAATTATTTTGTAAAAATGTGTTGAGAATAATTTAGATTATATGTTATGTAAATGATAAGTCCTCTTCTCCACATATCCTTCTTTTGCTGTGCCCGACAGGGTCCATAATTGTTTATTTTGGCAAATATTTACCACCTAAGCCTACATTGTGGAATGCAATAAAGAATTGAGTATTGATACCCGCGTGTCTCGGAAAGCCTGGAAAATTTTTATTATAGCTATCATGTAGTTATGCTTGTTTATACTTGTTTTGACTTTACTTTTCTTAAGGGACTGACAACAGCTAAAGCGCGGTCACTGTCAGACTGCATAGAAAAGAAAGAGAAGCGCGATGACACATAGCTGGTAATTTATTGCAAAATATGAAGCAATTCTCTATTTACAAAAAATCTATTGATTGGACTAAAAAATTAAAACACTATCACGTTAGTATGTTGCTTTAAGAACAACCTAAAAAAAACCCAGAATTATTGCATGTATTTTAGTATGGTTTTTAATCGTTAAAATACCTTTTTAGAGGTATCATCGTGACTTTTTTCTATCGTACAAAATTTGTTGTATTATGAATTCAACACACTAACTAACTAGCATATATCCTGAAGAATATCATATATTTTTCTGATTTTGTTTACTGCAGTGGATCATATACTTTTAGGCAATATAAAACTTGTGTTTAGGACATGTAGTCCCCTTAACATGTCACCCAAAACTTCCTTCTCAACAACCCAAGCATGACGCTCTAGTTCCTTACACGCCCAAAAGACCCAAAAACAAAAGTAATCCTAACTAAAAACTCCAATTTGCTATAACACGCACTTGGCAGTAACAAATTGATCTGTGCCCAAATTAAATTAAATAGTCCTGAACCGCGGGAGACTCAAGCCTGGGCCGTGAGTCATCAGTGACGAGGGTTACTTCCTTCATCCGTCTTCGTGCGATCACTCACGATTATTGCACAGTGGTGCTTTTTATAAGCCTCCTTGATAGTTATTAGACGGGAAAATGAAGGATTTACATCGAAGATTGATCATTTAATATCTGTGATGGTGATGGTGGATTAAAAGGCTTTGGCAGTCTCCTTTACTGGTATTCTTGAAGGATTTTTTTATACACTTCGCTGATAGTTTTAATTTTCCTAAGAACATAATAAAAAAATATTGTTCAATATTATGATTGACTAATAATTTGTTACTTCAGTTATCAATCTATCAATCATTCTTTATTGTGGATTATAGACGTAGCGTAGATTTTTTGGTCAATTATCAAAAAAGAAAATGCTGTTTCATAAAAAAGTAAAATACCTACGCAGTCAAAATGTATGGAACAGAAAATGTTGTTTTTAATTACCGACGAAAATTTTCAACGCAGGGGGCTGCCAGAGTAGCGGGAATGTCCGAAAGGGTTACCGTTACCCCTGGCACAGGCAACCGAAGGAACACGGGTGGGTTTTTTAGTCAGTAAGAGGCTGACACGCCCTCCCGCTCCGCCCAGAGCAGGAGAAGTTATTTGATGATATATTGTTATTATATTTCTTTTTCATTAAGTACCGATCTGTAAGAGTGACTTAAAATAATTGACATTAATCGTAGCAAATTTCAAATTAATTTTTATTGAAATAAGTTTTTAATTAATTTGTACTAATTTAAATTTGAACACCATAATTATGTGTACTCCGCATGCCATAACATAGCCCTCTATCTCATCTAAGCTAAGATCTATATTTTATAAACACCATAAGTATGTTAACAAATAAATAAATGATTATGATCATGATTTCCCACCGTAAAAAAAAGGGCGGTACCCATTGTCTGTAAAAGATCGCTTTTAGCGAAAAGATCGCCCATTGTGTCGCCCTGTGTAAAATTTCTACATTTTTATCTGTAATTTTAACGGTGTAGGTACATAGTAAAGAGTATTCTAGTATATTCAGAATCATGTACTGAATCCATGATAACATGTTTCGCATCGCTGTCCCTGCGACCCTTTTTTTTTTTTTTTTTGGGTGGGAAATTATCAATTAACTTCTCCCGCTCTGGGCAGAGCAGGACGGCGTGTCAGACTCTTACTGACTAAAACCCACCCGTGTTCCTTCAGTTGCCTGTGCCAGGGGCCACGGTAACCCTCTTGGACTTTTCCGCAACCCTAGCAGGCATCAGTCCTAGCAAACCCCGTCATTGGTGCTGACATCTCTTTGAGGCGCGCGTGGAACACAGCGCGCCGTCGACCCGGGCCTGGTCCTTATCGAACGGCGAGCTGCCCATTGCTCGCCGTTCGCAAGCCCGCGCCTACGGTGGCCGGGAATCGGCCTGCGATTCCCGACGCCCAGGGCGTCTCCTGCGGCGGCTAGGGGCGTGAGGGCGCAAATTTTGCCTCTCCCTCACGCGTTCCGCCTCCTCCTTCGCGAATATTACTGCTTCGCAGAAGGAGTTGGTCCCTGCGACCCTGTTGGTAGGTAAAGAAAACAGAGGGGCAATTCCCATATTTATAAGAATATTAGCATTCTAATCTCAGTCAATCCGTCAAAAAAAACCTCGAATTCATCTACACTTTTGTCACTGAAACGAAATCGCGATTTGACTTTGAATATTTTTTAAGTACGACAATTGGCTTTCTGGTGTTTTCATGACAGAGTTTTCAGCTGCATCCCGCGTTTTAGAAATACAGTAATAATTACTACGTGAATCAAAATGTAACAAAAAATTTTGAGGTTAATTTCAATATGAATTACCTAATTATACAGTCCTGCTGCAATAATACATAAGGTGGACATAAATCTGTGAAAAATATAAAATAAATCTGCTTTTTTAATTTAAACGTAGATTTTTCAACAAAAAATTAAGTGCTTCCCTAGACAAAGATTAAATTAAGTCCTGATACGTTTTATGTTCATAAATTTTTTTTAAATCGAACGGAAGGCCGGCAGGGCAATCGGATTAATAAAGATAATGAGGCATCCTGATTTAGCTATACATTCCAGTTAGTAGTCAAATTAAATTTACTGAACGATTTCATTCTTCGTCTTATTTAAGGATTTTCTCGCACTAATTGTATTAGAATTGTCATATTTTGAAGTAAAATAAAATGTAGTTGGCCAGGTGTTAACGTAGCTGACTGCCCATGGTCTGCTGGCCGTACCTTACATACGTCACACCTTACATACGTCACAGTAAAAAAAATGTTTTTTTTAGTTCCTCAACGGGTGTTAGGGCTGTAAACCAAACTTTTTAATTAAAATGCGCTACACGTATTAAACGTAACCACTTGTCTCAAAACGACAGCCCCGACTAACTAGTTAGGTACTTGTAGCATGTTTAGATTTCGTGTAAACTCGTTTGGATGACGTGTGAGTGAGTCAATTAGACCATTTGTTCCTTTTCGAAATACTGTATGTTAATACTAATATGTCTACTGCGCTTGCGTACTGCCACTTATGGAGGCTATTAAATGCTAAAAGTTACTAATGGTATTTAAAATTATTTTCATGTAGTAATGAAACATTTTATTGTAACAAAACCGAATCATTATTAGCTTAAACGATGTAAACAAAGTACCATTGTTCAGCACCTATTAACGATTGCTTGCTAAAGTAATTACGTCTCGATAACTCGAATGGTTGAAAAAGGTTCATTTGTTGTAACTGCTTTCTTTTAAACTTAGATTCCTTTTGTCGTTTACGAGGTGTTAGGTGAATTTATTTTTTGTTTTATTTTCTTTTTGTCTTAACTACTAAATGTGATTAAACTTTTTTCCTGCTTTTTGCATCATTTAGAAACACTTGTCTCTGTAAAACGAATAAGTAGTATTTATTTCTTACATTCTTACCGAAAGGACTGGGCCGCATTAGCAGAAATCAGAATTCTGTGGAAAAGGTGGTGGCCCAGTGAGTAGTGCTGGCCCAGTGGAGCAGTGGTGGCCCAGTGGTAACGGCTCCGACTTACGGCTTACTTACAGGCGCTTTACAAGGAATGGGAAGGGCTAACTCGATCGAGTACGTAGGACAGTTTTTTTTTTGGAAACGTGGCCCCACATTATGAATTTCTCCTGTATCGTTGGTGAAACAAAAGGGCAATGCCCATCGAATCGAAAAACTGAATGCAGTAATGTCAAACTGTCAGTAAGGCAAAGGACATATGATTCACACAGCCTTTTTTTTTTGAGGGTGGGAAATCATCAAATAACTTCTCCCGCTTTGGGCAGAGCAGGAGGGCGTGTCAGACTCTTACTGACTAAAATCCACCCGTGTTCTTTCAGTTGCCTGTGCCAGAGGCCACGGTAACCCTCTCGGACTTTCCCCACAACCCTAGCAGGCATCGGCCCTAGCGGACCCCGTCATTGGTGCTGACATCTCTTTGAGGCGCGCGTGGAACACAACGCGCCGTCGAGCCAGGCCTGGCCCTTATCGAACGGCGAGCTACCCGTTGCTAGCTCTCTCGCTCCGTACCATGGCCTGGACCAGGGCCGGACGCGAGAGATCGCCACCGCCAATCGCCTTCACGAGGACACGGCGGTGCTCCGCCCAAGCCGGGCAGACCTCCACCGTATGCTCCACCACGTCCTCCGGGCGATCCACACAATGGTGACACCCGGGCGTTTCCTCCCGCCTTATCCGGAACAGGAACCTCCCGAAACAACCGTGTCCTGTGTGCACCTGTGTCATGCGGAAGGTGAGGACGCCATGGCGCCTCTCTAGCCACTTCTCAAAGAGGGGACTTATCGCTGCACATCAAGCAATGGACAAAATTGTCGGCAATATGTATGCTTGAATATGAGGCTTATGACAACGTTGGATGTGTATACTTTTAAGTCTCTTTTTTATTCTTTTTTTATTTGTAATGTGCGTTTTGTTTGTGCAGAATAAACATTTTTTCTTTCTTTTCTTTCTTTCAATTGTGGCGTGCCCAGCGCTGGGTTGCGACATTCGCACTCTCTCCATGCCGCCCTGAGATCCCGACGGAACTCTGTCCGCTGTACCGTGATTTCTCGCGGCAGCGGAGATACGCCCCGGCGTTTCGCCTCCTATGATTCATACAGCCTTTTTTTTTTTTTTTTTGTGGGTGGGAAATCATCAAATAACTTCTCCCGCTCTGGGCAGAGCAGGAGGGCGTGTCAGACTCTTACTGACTAAAACCCACCCGTGTTCCTTCAGTTGCCTGTGCCGGGGCCACGGTAACCCTCTTGGACTTTTCCGCAGCCCTAGCAGGCATCGGTCCTAGCAACCCCGTCATTGGTGCTGACATCTCTTTGAGGCGCGCGTGGAACACAACGCGCCGTCGACCCGGGCCTGGTCCTTATCGAACGGCGAGCTGCCCATTGCTCGCCGTTCGCAAGCCCGCGCCTACGGTGGCCGGGAATCAGCCTGCGATTCCCGACGCCCAGGGCGTCTCCTGCGGCGGCTAGGGGCGTGAGGGCGCAAATTTTGCCTCTCCCTCACGCGTTCCGCCTCCTCCTTCGCAAACATTACTGCTTCGCAGAAGGAGGTCACGGCTTCCCAAGCCCTCTCGCTCCGTACCATGGCCTGGACCAAGGCCGGACGCGAGAGATCGCCACCGCCAATCGCCTCCACGAGGACACGGCGGTGCTCCGCCCAAGCCGGGCAGACCTCCACCGTATGCTCCACCGTGTCCTCCGGGCGATCCACGCAATGGTGACACCCGGGCGTTTCCTCCCGCCTTATCCGGAACAGGAACCTCCCGAAACAACCGTGTCCGGTGAGGACCTGCGTCAGGCGGAAGGTGAGGACGCCGTGGCGCCTCTCTAGCCACTCCTCAAAGAGGGGACTTATCGCCGCAATTGTGGCGTGCCCAGCGCTGGGTTGCGACAATCGCACTCTCCATGCCGCCCAGAGATCCCGCCGGAGCTCTGTCCGCTGTACCGTGATTTCTCGCGGCAGCGGAGTTACGCCCCGGCGTTTCGCCTCCTCGCGCCACTCCCAGATGTGCGCGAGAACTTTTGCCTCCAGATCCCATGGCTACTCACCGGATACTCACCGGAGACCGTACGGTATCCCCGGACCAGCCGGGTGGCCATGACCCTTTGGGGCGCGTTCAACCAGCGGGCTGGCCGCCGCCTCAAGGAACGCGCCCACACCGGTGCCCCGTAAAGGGCCATGGACCGCACGACCCCCGCGTAGAGCCTCCGGCAGGAGGCGTTTGGCCCCCCTAGATTGGGCAGGAGCCGCTTTAAGGCAGCCCCGGCCCTTTCCAGTCTGGGAGCCAAACGTCGGAAATGCTCCACGAAGTTCCACCGGCTGTCGAGGACGAGTCCCAGGTACTTCATCGTCGACTCGACGCCGATGTGAACCCCTCCTACCGTTATTTGGGAACCCGACGGTGGCGTGTTCCGAGGACCATGAAAACACATGGCCTCCGACTTGTGCAGGGCCACCTCGAGTCCCAATTGCCGGATCCTCTCGACGATTGTCACAACCCCGCGTGTCGCTAGTTTGGCCGCCGCCTGGTGCGACCTCCCCTGCGCCAGGACCAGCGTGTCGTCAGCGTAACAAACCACGCTGACGCCGCTAGGGAGGTCAGCGCGCAACACCCAGTCGTATCCGATGTCCCACAGATGCGGCCCCAGGACCGATCCCTGTGGGACACCGCACGACATCTCTTGCCGGTTCCATACTCCCTGGTGACCGGGGTAGATGACGGCCCTGTCCGTCAAATAGGCCTCGACCACACGACAGAGGTAGGTCGGCATCCGGTGATACCGGAGTGCCTCCCTGATGCAACTCCAGGGCAGGGTATTGAAGGCATTGGCGATGTCTAAAGACACCGCCAAGACGACCCCACCCCGGGCCACAGCATCCCCCGTCGTGAGGGCCCGCACGCGCATGATGGCGTCCACCGTAGAGCGCCCCCTGCGGAAGCCAAACTGGCTCTCCGCCAAATCCGGCCCCATCCGCACCAGCCGCCCGACGAGGCGGTCTGCAATGACTCTCTCAAAGAGCTTGCTCACCTCGTCGAGCAGCACGATGGGCCGGTAAGCCGACGGAGAGTCCGCTGGGCGCCCCGGCTTCTTGATGAGGACCAGTTTATGATTCATACAGCCTACGATACGTTTTCCATTTTGAAAATAATTTGATTAATTATTATTGACACGTTTAATTAGATTATTTAAATTAGATTTACGGTATAAATAGGTCGAAAATTCATGGCTACTGTGTTCGTGGATTATTTGACGATTCCTGTTTGGCTGAATGTCGATTACTCATGTCAAATAAATACTGACCTCCAACAAAAAAATAAGAATGGATTAGACAGATATCAAGTTAAATATTTTAGTGATCGTGATATTTTCACCCTAGGTTTACAAACTTGAGAATTATTTAATTATACATATTCTATTCTAAATAGAACTAAAGACTTTTAGTAGTTTCTGTCCATTTCAAGTATTTTTTAGGCGTTCCCCTTTAAACTCACATACACAAACAGGCAGACCTTATTGTAAAGGATGTCCAGCGGGATTTTTTCAACTTTAACTTATGGTTACTCATATATTAGCGGGGCTAGAGGCGCGGGAGGGGTAGCGTTTGTTGCGTCATCTTTGCGGATTAGTTAGTTGCCATCAAAGAGTACAGTATATATATGAGATAGAGAGCTAACTTCACGTTTTAGTTTATATCGTGCGACAGCAACGCCGCCCTGGTAGCTGTTCATCGAACTAGTCTTTCTATAGGTCTATATACATATATCGGTATATATGTGTATTGTAAATTCCGCTAAATTGAATAATCGTGAACTTCAATTTAGCTGTTGTTTTACAATGCACGATGACGATAAGAACGAGAAAATTATGTGTATGCGCATCAGTAACGTGCCGACATCTTTCTTAGGGTGGTCAGCACACAGAATTCACAAAAGCAACAGAAGTTAACATTTTTCATTTGAATGAGAAATTAAACGAGTATTATTGTCTTTACATAGTTGTTTTTACATATTTATTGCCTGTAAAAATTCCATGTGTTCTATTTTTGAAATAAAATTGTTTTTATTGGTCGAGCAGTATAATTCATAAATAATATTTTTTAAGGTTGACAACCTCTTCATTTTGTTATAACACAATCACAGCTAGATGGCATTACTTTCCATACTTTAACCGCTGTCACGAATTTTGTATTAAGTCGGCACAGCATGGTTACCATGAGTCATTGGTCGGGAGTGCACCGCGCATTTGCGGTTGAGCAATATTTAAAATTTGGTGAATCGTTAGTTCGAGCGCGTCGCGGTTTCGGTTCCCGCTTCGATATTCGGCGATTAAACGATGGGCCGAGCACGCAGCTTATATGGTCGTGGGTACAAAGATTCACCGACAGACGAAAAGGGACAGTGGTTAATAGGCCGCCAACAGGAGCGTCTACGTCAGCAGCAACGCCTTAAGTCTAAAGTGTACTGCAGTAATCCCCGTACCGTAACTGCCCTACAAGAAAATATTCGGCATGAAATCTTTGCCATCCCCCAGAGGTTTGTTTGCGCGTACTTGCCAATGTGAGGGTTCGCTTACAAGAGACATTATTTTTAAGAAGTGAAATCCCCCAGACCCTTGTTACCTTTTAAAAATAAAATAAAAATTCTAAACTTTTGTTTATTTGTTATTTAATTTTAAAATAGAAAAAATTCCCACTGGATACCCTTTAGAAGGTTTTACGTAAGGTTTACGAAGAATAACTAACAATTTTCAATGTTTCAACCCTAAGTTTCATAAACACTAGAGTCTGAAATAAGTTCAAAAGGGCTCTTACAAGGCATACTTTAATTAACTGAAAACTTCTTGTGGTGGGAGCAGTGGTGGCCCGGTGGCAACGGCCTTACGAGTTGTAGGACAAGGGTTCAAACCCAGGCAGGCGCTTTACTTTGTGTAAATAATTTTATCACCACTGCTCTCAAAACAGTGAAGGAAAACATCAAGAGGAAACCGGCATGTCCTAGAATCAAAAATTCGAAGACATGTGACATTTACCAACCCGTACTGAGCCCGCGTAATAGATTACGGCCCAACCCCCCTTGAAGAGACGAGCAGTGGAAACGTTATAGGCTGATAATGCTTATGCAGAATTTTGTAAAGTCCTAGTGGTTCCGAACTCTAGGTTATTTGTAGACAACTGCTTTGTTGATCTAAATAATTTTATACAGTGACAACAGTTTCTTTCTCTTCCCAATTTCCCTCTAAAACAATACAGACAGCTTTCCCTGACTGTTATGAAGCGACTCCCTTGTTTGCACTGCTTTTACAAGCGTGAAGTTACGGCCGTGAAGCAAACGTGATTAACAGGCTAAGGTGGGTTAAGTATACCTTTTACACCAGTTTCAAGCATTTCATAATATATTAAAACCCTTTCGAGGTCCCTGAGAAAATTTTCTAAACAAAACTTTGGTAATTTCGAAAGACAGCGCACCATCACGCCTGTTTTCTCCGAATGTTTAGGCAGAGGTCATATCGTACACCCACATTTGGCCAGCAACGGTGAAGTCCCATGTAATAGGGGGCGAGCCTATTGCCACCAACCGAGCACAATGTTGAAGTCCCGTGTAATAGGGGGCGAGCCTATTGCCACCAACCGAGCACAATGTTGAAGTCCCGTGTAATAGGGGGCGAGCCTATTGCCACCAACCGAGCACAATGTTGAAGTCCCATGTAATAGGGGGCGAGCCTATTGCCACCATACGAGCACAATGTTGAAGTCCCGTGTAATAGGGGGCGAGCCTATAGCCACCAACCGAGCACAATGTTGAAGTCCCGTGTAATAGGGGGCGAGCCTATAGCCACCAACCGAGCACAATGTTGAAGTCCCGTGTAATAGGGGGCGAGCCTATAGCCACCAACCGAGCACAATGTTGAAGTCCCGTGTAATAGGGGGCGAGCCTATAGCCACCAACCGAGCACAATGTTGAAGTCCCATGTAATAGGGGGCGAGCCTATTGCCACCAACCGAGCACAATGTTGAAGTCCCATGTAATAGGGGGCGAGCCTATTGCCATCAACCGAGCACAATGTTGAAGTCCCATGTAATAGGGGGCGAGCCTATTGCCATCAACCGAGCACAATGTTGAAGTCCCATGTAATAGGGGGCGAGCCTATTGCCATCAACCGAGCACAATGTTGAAGTCCCATGTAATAGGGGGCGAGCCTATTGCCATCAACCGAGCACAAATCCAGACTCCGGTCTATTACTGAGAAATTCCTGATGGATAAACCCAACAACACTTTGCCCAACCCAGGAATCGAACACTGGACCTCATACTGAACAGTAGCTATTGGAACCACTAGATCAACGAGGCAGTCTTTCTTCAGATTTCGAAAGACAGAAAAAAAATTACACATAAAGTAAATGTGAATTACATTTACCAACTAAAGGGAACATAAAGAGACGTCAATTAACTATAATGAGCCACTACGTTTTAAAGCAAGTGATGCATATTTAATGGAAGGTTTAGGATGTGTTACTTGCTGGTTATTTTATGAAATGGCTAAACGTACCGCTTTAAAGTGTAATGGCGATGTTTAGGAGTCGGGCGACCCATGAAATAGTTGTTGTAATGAAATATCATGCGTATAAAAAGTCAAGAAAATGTATTATTTCGTATGATGTAAGTTATGAAAGTTTCATACATTTTTGGAAATTTTGGCCACGACTTCACCTGCGATACAGACTGAAAAGTAGCCTTTAAACTTACCCAGGTCATGGTCTACCTGTGTGCCAAATTTCATTCAAATCCGTTCAGCCGTTTTGGCGTGAAAGCGTAACGAACAAACAAACTACTTTCGCTTTTATTATATTAGTTAGGATTAGGTATAACTTAACAAGCCTTGTGCCCTAAGGGTATTCCCATCGGAAAAATGACGAAACTTCATACAAACTTTCCACCAAAGTCAAAGTCAAAGCATTTATTTGAAATAGGCACAAAAAAGGCACTTTTGAACATCAACATTTACATTTAAATAGAATTGATTCTAGTCGCCCCTTCCAAAAGGTAGTTTCGTATGGAGAAGAATGGGCAAGAAACTCCACCGTTACTCTTTTAAAATGTGTTACAACATTTTGTATACATTAATTATATATTTATATGTGAAGACGATGCACCTATAATAAAAATTACCCTACCACAATAGGTAAAAAGAATTTAATAAACGTAGCAATGATAAATAACTTAATTAAGTGATAGATACCCCCTATTGAACCCTTTCCATCATCATCATCATCATTTCAGCCGGAACACGTCCACAGTTGGACATAAGCCTTCTTGAACCCCTTTAGTGCATGAATTTTCAAAAATCGTTCCTTAGTGTTCATTTTCTCTCTCGTACAACATTTCAAGCTTCTTGACCTAGCAGCTAAGGCTGTGCGTTGTCTATCAGTAAATTAATACTTATATGATTTGTGATGTGTAATATCTTTCCTCTCGCTTTCCTGCAATCTGTGGGAGTGATTTCGTGAAATGCGACGGAAGTGTGTAACAGGATGCCAGGGAAGCGCGCGCTATTTGATTTGACCAATGAGCGCTCGCGGTGGTAAAGATGTCCGTCAGATGGTACCAACCCATTTTCCGAGAGGTTGGTACTGTCAGGCAACAGTTGCGTGTTTGTGACGAGAAAGGGAAATAGAGAAGGTGAACGGCTCAGCTGTGCGCTTAACCTCAAATGATCATTGCAAATAACAATTGAATCATTTTTTAGGATATAATGTTAATGTTTTGCTTATTACCAAGGTGAGATGTCAGATGTTACACATCATATGCGACTACTGTAAGGCTCACTAGTTTTTATTAAATTAAATAACGTTTCTTCAAGACGCTGGAGCTTGGAAAACTTTAAGAAACTATTCGCTTTACAAGAATATTTTGGTAAAGCTAGTTGAATTTAAAAACAAAATCATTCATATCACGTAGGTACATAACAATAAATTCATCCTCTTTGTATTCTAAGTTTAAAAACCTCATAACTCTTTGCTCATGGCACATCGAGCTCATACAATACCGACCTGCCAAATAAAATCCAATGAGATTCGAAACAAATCTGTTCATGTTACATTTTGTTCACGTCTTACACCGGCCGAACGGTCCGTGGAGGATAAGGAAATACACAGATTCGTGTGCAGTGCAAGCAATTTGAGGAGCTTGTTACAACGGCTTACTTTTATACAATACATGTATACAGGGCGTTGTCGTGAGGAAAGTTTTGAGTATGAATGTGGATGGCTTTATGAGTAGGGGAAGACCAAAGAAAAGATGGATGGACGGTGTGAGAGATGATATGGCTAGAAAGGGAGTGACTTCCGAGATGACGACGAATATAGAAGTATAGAGGAAAAATATTTGTTGCGCCGACCGCGAACAAATTAGACAGGACAGTTACGGACAAGAGAACAATTATGACATGTGTTCAGGGTGCGTGCAATCGCTCAGAGACTCTAACACGAACGCACGACGTTAACGTAATGTAAATTCGAACGATTTTGTAATCAAAATTACAACTTTTCTAGAGCATTTTGGTTTAAATTTTTGATGCACAATAATTAATGTTACCCATTTTAAATGAATAAAACTAAGTAAATATTGTGTGCGTAACGAGTATTCTCAATTCAAAATTGTTCGAATTTACATTATGTTTACTCCGCGCGTTGGTGCTAGGCCCACTGACACATGTAGGGAAAGTATGTAAGTACTTTAAAATATTCAAAATTGGAAAAGAGGCTTAAGTAAGACTAATATTTTTATTGGTTCTTAAGTGCATGTTTGTATCTATTTATCTGCATTATTTTAAAGTAATTGTTTAATTTTTTAAGCTACATTTTGGATGTTCTGTATTGATGTTATTTGTCAAAATAAACAACGGTATTTTTAATATTTAAAAAAAGACAACGAAAAATTTTGCTTCTTTGATATCATGTCAAAATCATGTGATAATGTGATACTTTCTTTTCATTTGCAATCCTATGGTTGCGTTTTCATATGACGTCGGAGTAACCAATATGTGAGATGGGTTGGTATAGAAATACTGTGTATTATAATTATGTCAAAATAAAAAATATTATACACTTAGAATAATTCTAAGATTATACATAAATCATAAAGTCAAAGCAAAAATAAATAAAAATCAATAACTTCTTTTGATATTAAATGAGGTTGAGGTTGCTACGCTATCATTACGATCAACTCTTACTAAATAACATAGCCTAGTCTATGGTCTGTACAATAAGTTGGCACAAGTTACAGATTCGGTTTTTATGAAAACCCTTCGGTGTATATATAGTTCGGGTTTTATGTGTTATTCGGGTCTTCAATACCGATATGAAAAAATTGGGAAACCATATTTTTTGGTTATGTATTGTACCTATATGCATATTATATGTATTTGAGTTTCGTGTTTCTTTTTGCTAGATTTTTTTTTTGTGTAAAACCAGAGTGGGATATTGATAAATGATAAATGATAAATGATAAATGACTTTATTTCTGTAAGTAGGTTTTTACAAACACTTTTACACGTCAATCATATATTTTTTTTAAACTAGATGAGGTCGGCGTTTCCTATCTGACTACTCTGAGAAGAAAGGCCGAAACAAACTCAGAGGTCACAGTCTCTTTTAAAGTCCAGACAGAATCTTGGTCAGATCATGTGAAGGCTATGTAGATCGGTGTCTGAAATGGTCTTTTGAGGAAAGAACCACACAGATTGAGTGGACCTGTCCAGTCAGTGCACGCAATTGTCAGCAATCGTGCAGCTCAACTCAGAGTATTAAGTAGTTGTATAGTATTAAAATTAAAATAATAATTAAACGAAACCTTTCATACTTTAAAATTAAAATGTAGGAAAGAAAAGAAAAAACATAATCTTCTATTCCATTGTTCTATTCTATTTACTGTTGGTACAATTATTTCGAGACGAAGATATTTAGAGTGAAGACAGCTAGAATTATTGCCCAGATAACAAAGCTGTTAAATTGTCTAAATGTCTAGAAATTCCCTTTAATGCTCTTAGTTATGTACTAAGTCGAAGAAGTTTCAGCCATTGTCGGTGTATTTAGCGATAAATAAAATAGAAACAGTTGTGACTCACTTACCTCATCTTTGTTTAATCTGTAGGCCAATTCTCGTACTTAAAAAACGTTTAAATTCAAGTCGCAATCTCATCTCAGCGACAATCAATGTCAAAAACCTGTCAAAAATGTATGTAAATTGATAGTAATTTTGACAGATTGAGACTGAGATTAGAATGCGAACAGTCTTAAAAATACGGGAATTGCCCCTCTGATATTTTGTTGTTTATTCCATGACTAGCGAAAACATTGAGATTCCTATTATATTGTTTTATAAACCTTCAGGATAAGTACTCTAAATGAAAGAGAAAACCGCATCAAAATCCTTTGCGCAGTTTAGAAGACCAAGGCGACACAGATAGACACGAAAAGCGACTTGAATTTGTAATATTTAAAGAAGATGGACCGTGAAGTTTGGGTTGACATTTGAGATAGATTTCATAGATATGATTTCATTTTGGAAAGATTGAAACTTTGCTTTGCTAAGGAAATTAGACTGAAAGTAAACTCTATGACTAACAAAACACATGTGACAAACTGACTGAACAAATATTTTTTGATGAACTTGTAGTTACAATATAAGACTACATGAAGTGAGGAGCCACCATAAACGACCTGTAATCAATGTTTTCAAGGGTTTAACTACAAATTCAAGTATTGAGCCTAAAAAATGGGCTAGTTTATTACTAAACAATGGTTGTTGAGACCGCTCCTCTCAACATCGCGCGGGCGGCAGTGAACGTGGGGTGCGGGGACAGCGGGGAATCAGCCGTCCGACGGCCGAGCGCGGGCCCCCGCACCACAAGCGTCAGCTGTTGCACGCCTCCACGCACGGCTGCACTTGCTATACCTAATTTTCTTGTTTACATTTTAAATCGACCATTTACCGTTGTTATTTCATCATATCTTATTATACTTATTATACAGTCCACTATTAATTTCATTTTACTTCACCACGACCTATCGTCGCGATCATAGGTAGATCCGCATTTAAATATCAGAGACAACTTCTCAATCCAAACGGAAACATGAGTCGTGTGTCTAAACCCTAACAATATATAACCAACAAACAATACAAATATATAATTATAAATACATAGCAACGCCAAAGTAAATAACGAGCTTAGAAGGAAAATGAACAGGGCGTGAAGCGTGAGCGATAAACCTATTGTTTAATTAAACGTTGATGAAGCAAGTCGTAGTATTAATACAATATTACGCTGAAATTCACAATTAATGTTTTATAAACGGTTTATTAAATACAAAGTTGGTTAAGTGACAGACATGGCCGGGGGTGTAAGGAGTTTTGTATACGGGCAGCCTTTTGGTGACGGATTTGGTAATACTGGTATATAAGAGGAACTAACGCTAATATCTATTTTTGCAGAACAATTTCAGTTTTTTTTAAAGATAGATATTAGATATTGTACAGTCGAAGAAGCTATTTTCAAGGAGATAGCTGACTGTACAGGGTGGCAGGGTTATCGTCGCGCAAATTCTAACCTTGCATGCAGCACGCGATTCTAGACCCCCTTAGCGTAGAAATTTTTCGTACGTTATAAATAAAAGCAACGGTTTCATAGAAAAGTGCAATACCTACGAGGTCAGAATGTTTAGAACAGCATTTTTTTTTTAAATAGCTTGTTCGAGTGTACGTTTTTAAAACCCTGACTAGTGACCAGGCAGTCGCACTAGTCTTCTAACCTTTTCATGTAGATAGATATACGCCATTCGCCGTAATAAAAATTAAATAAACTTTTTTTTTTCCGAGTTCGCAGGTCCTAGAGTGTTAGTATTACAAACTATTTAAATCTATGTTAGTGAACCAATTAGGCAATTAGGTAGAAGGCGACGGAAGACGGTAATTATGTGACTTTTTGGACAAACCTATTTATTTATTATTTATGTACACACAATAAAATACAAGAGATATGACATAATTATAAATTGAGTACAAAGATACTGCTTATTTCTTAAGAAATTTCTTTTAGCAGACCTGCGAAAGGAGAAGTAAAAAAGAAACGTAGACAATAGTGCGTGAGAACAAGAAGAGAAAAATATGAATGTGTGAAGTCTAAAGCTAAAATATTAAATAATATAATGCAAAAAAAAAAAAAAAAATAACATGTATACTTAAATAAATACATAATGCTAAAATATATAAGCATATATATATATATCATTGTGGGTAGTAAAAGTACCTACTTGTGTGACCAAAAATGCTATTTCATAGTTAGTTACGACCCCAGTATGGAATCGACAGACGCAAGGGGGTGGAGTTACAATATAATATCTACCTATAAGGAGGCATTGTAAGTATTTTTACAAAGTCTGAACAAATCCTTAACAAGCTTAAGGTTTTACGCCATTGTTCCAGTCACTTAGCTAATTATATAGGTAATAATTACAAGCTCCACGTCTTCTGACGTCATAAGCTCGCTTACTTCATTTCAGCGCGGATTTTAATGAAACATTGAGCTGGTTCTTTGTTGCCTCAACGCACACATGTATAGTACCTATGTGTATTAATTAGGTGTGTGACGTCAATTGATGTTATAATGTAGCTTTCATTGATATTGGTGTACTGATTATTCTTTTATGTTGCATGCTGTAGCGAATTAATGTTGATATTCGGGAACACGAGAGTAGTATATAGCTACAGTGAATGGTAAGTTTTGCTGGGTATCATTGATTTTTAACCCTAAAGTGGGCGCGCTATTCCGTATGTCAGTGGGCGCGTGGGGAGCATTTTCCCGCTCATATTTTTATTGTTAACTTGAAGTAGGAATACTGCGATTCAATTAATTTATTTTTTATGGGTTTCAGTAAATGACAAAAAATTTATAAGAAAACTATATATTTATTTAAAAAATTGGTGATGTAATAATACATTTTGAAGAAAGTAACTTTTCATCAACTTGATTAACTTATCTTACATAATATTTATAAAAAAAACGTACAAGTGTAACATAATTATTCTACATCTACAGGATAAGCTTTAGCATAAGTCTTTGCGAAATTACATGCAATGCTCGTTGCACAGTAATTTTGAGCATCCATGACACCCTTTTTTCGTTGTTGGACATATACTGCAATTGCCGTCCTTCATACTTCTAAAGATACAAAACCCAAGTCCTAAAATGAAAAACAAATTACATAAATAATACCTATTGAAATTAGATTTTATGATGAAGCAAAAAAAAAAACAATTTAATTCGGAAATAGCTCTATTTCCGAATTAAATTGTCTTTCTATCTACGTAGATACAAACATATAAACCTCTTTATAATATAAATGCAAACGAAAATACGTGCTTAACTTGTACAATATCAATTACGTAATGAAAAATCCATTTCAACTTTGCAAAGAAAAAAGACTAGAATTTGTACTTAGGTGGCATTATGCTCAACGCGCGCCTACTCACAGGCGCGCACTGGGCACAATGCCACCACGCGATACCTGTTGGTGAAAACCTTCTCTTCCTGCAACCCACCGCGCACTGATCGAGTTCAACCTTTTCACACGGAACGACGGCGACGACGAAAGTAGAGGCAGCTACCCTCTCCACCCTACTAAAAACTCTGAGCTTACCGTGGAAATATTTTATAAAATATTGAAGTTTCTTTGCCGAGGGGACTAAAATGCTCATAGCGCGCCCACTCTAGGGTAAATGCAATTAATTAACATATTTTGATAAGTCATGCAGCCCTTTTTTTTTGCGTGGGGGAAATCATCAATAAACTGCTCCCGCTCTGGGTAGAGCGGAAGGGCGTGTCAGACTCTTACTGACTAAAACCCACCCGTGTTCCTTCAGTTGCCTGTGCCAAGGGCCACGGTATCCCTCTCGGACTTTCCCGCAACTCTGGCAGGCATCGGCCCTAGCGGACCTCATCATTGGTGTTGACATCTCTTTGAGGTGCGCGTGGAACACAACGCGCCGTCGACCAGGGCCTGGTCCTTATCGAACAGCGAGCTGCCCATTGCTCGCCGCTCGCTAGTCCACGCCTACGGTGGCCGGGAATCGACCTGCGATTTCCGACGCCCAGAGCGTCTCCTGCGGCGGCTAGGGGCGTGAGGGCGCGAATTTTGCCTCTCCCTCACGCGTTCCGCCTGCTCCTTCCCGAAAATTACCGCTTCGCAGAAGGAGGTGACGGCTTCCCAAGCCCTCTCGCTCCGTACCATGGCCTGGAGATCGCCACCGCCAATCGCCTGCACGAGGACACGGCGGTGCTCCGCCCAAGCCGGGCAGACCTCCACCGTAATGTCATGCTTCCCTGCCGCTCTATTCTGTGAAAGACTCACCGTGGAAATCTAGATTAAGTGGGCTTGAACTGAGCTGACAGTTCACCAGATGCTAAGTATTGACACTATTGACAGCTCACTCCAAGCTCCTAAGTTTTCACGGTTACATTTTACAGAATAGATCGGCTGGCACTTTTAAAATACTATAATATTATAGATAAGCATGTCCCATTTGGCGCTCAACACTCAACTGAGCTCTACTTTCGGAGAACCAAGATCATAATCCCAGCTTTGACCCATTAAACAAAACACGATCTCCCCATTAATAATCCTACACAAGTAACATGAACTATGCTGTTTCACATAGTAAAGCGTACAAGCGACTAGTTCTCTTGCATAAGATTATAGTTCTCTTGCACAAGTGCGCGGTTATCGCCGCACAGGGGCCCAGCTTGCACAAAGTACTAACTTATACAATGCGAGTACTTCACCTTACTTATAGTTTTATTATATCCAACTTATTAGATGAAGCCGCAGTTCAATGAGGAATTATGTTCGATATACGTGTTTTGTTCGCCATTCAAGTTTATTTCTTTGCGAGTTTGAAGGTCTATTTGTGATTTGTAAATAAAATGGTATAAATATAATGGTTCAAAAATAAAATGGTGTACTTTTAACCAAACGTTGGTACTTTTATACAGCATTAGAATTTGTTTGATGTTTAAACACATTTTAAAATCAAGACTACTACGCTTGTCTTTGTAAGAAAATAAAATTCGTAGGTACTTGAAAAGTAAACTGTGAATAAATAAAAAATATTAATTTAATAAATAGTTTTTACAAGAATATTGAACTTATAAAACTTCAACCCTAAAATTGTTATCAAGTACAAAATGAAATTTTGCGTAATTTTGTTAGTCTCAGCGGACGTGTATAGAGCCATAAATAGTTGTGACCTACACTAATTCCACCCGGTGGGACACCGGGTGGAATATATTTATCAGGAAATATATTTAGAAGCTCTGAAAATAATCGTCTAATAAAATTTAGTATTAAAGAAGTTACGTCATACACCTTATTAATTAAAGTTAAATGTTTAGAACATTGTGAAACCTTTTGAGTTAGTTTAGTGCCGCGTGAGTGATCTTAAACTGCAGTGCAAGTACTGACTGTTATAAAGAACACGTAAATCAAGTGTCTTCTTATTTTTTTGGTTGTAAGTAAAAATTTAATTTTTTTTTTTGCTATACTGTATGTATACAGATAAGATGGATCTTTTTCGGATAATAATAATAAAAATAAAACAAAATAGTTTATTCTCACCATTAACAGTTACAATTTTAAAATAGACAGTAGACAATAAACATAGTACATGACAAGTATTTCAACATTTTGGTGGTGATTTTATTAAGGTGCACAGAGTATTAACCCTGGCCCCTGAACTAGGCGGAAACCTGTATCTTAGGGGATAGTGTAAATAGACCGTGTGTGTGGATAGTTCCAATACATTTTACCCTATGGCATAGTACGGTATAGTTAATACTTATTTGTCCTTTCTTTGGTATTGTTCGTCGAATCGTTGAGCTCCTTATGTTCTGAGTTGAGGTCCGGATGCGGACTGCGGTCCGCAATTTGGTGACTCCTATTCTAGAAGTTTTTGAAGATAACATCAACCAAATTCCAAACCCTATCTTCAAAATCACTATGAAAGTGCGCGCATGATAAGTCTTGTTTTACCTTCAAGACGATATTCGGCATAATGATGACGATTATTTACTTTGGAAAACACGGAACACAGCTGCATACTCTTGACGTCGATTTGGCGGCAAACGATTATTTCCGTTCACGATTGCTGATAATTGCGTGCACTGACTGGACAGGTCCACTCAATCCGTTTGGTTCTTTCCTCAAAAGACCATTTCAGACACCGATCTACATAGCCTTCACATGATCTGACCAAGATTATGTCTGGACTTTAAAAGAGACTTTGACCTCTGAGTTTGTTTCGGCCTTTCTTCTCACAGTAGTCAGATAGGAAACGCCGACCTCATCTAGTTTTTAAAGTACGAATGACGAGTAAAAGTGTTTGTAAAACTTACTTACAGAAATAAAATCATTTATCATTTAATTATTTATTTATTTTAATATTTTGCGCACAAAAAGGTACAAAGGCGGGCTTAATGCCTTAGGCATTCTCTACCAGTCGACCAAGAGTGGTAAATAGACTAAATGGCAGGTGCTTTGGTTGAAAGGAACAATGATTAAAAAAAACGATTAAAATATATCATGATGAATAATAAATAAAATAGGTACACAAGTACATAAATAGGTTATAAGCTTATAATACACACATACATATACATACATATTTACTAATATACTTATAACATATGTACATATACGAGATCGTATACAAATTCACGAATGAGAGGTGTTGAGGTGTGTAAGTGCATACAGACTGGTGGCCGTCTTGATATCAAGAGGAAGCGCATTCCAAAGAAGAATGGACTGAATATGAAAGGAAAAATGAACAAAGTCAGTTAGCTCCTAAGTGAGATTAAAATGTGTTAAAGTATCATCAACTGTGACACTTTATAAAAATTTAAATGTGAAACAAAGAACTGAATTAACTGTACCGTAAAGTATAATAAATTTTGACGTGTCTGTATTTAAGTGTTTATGCAGCGCAACCAAGAACTGAGAATTATTCCTGCCTCCTTTAAGACACAACATTATCATTTTTAATTAGCTTCTAGCTTTCCTTAGCACAACAAACAAATATATTTCTAAGAAAACCCGGACAAGTGAAAGCTTCTGTTTGTTTCCACTGCTGGTACATAAACCAAGTCAAAGGCTTTCCGTCTAATGCATCCAATTTAATTAGTTCCAAGTCCTTACATTGCCTGAATAATGTACCACATAAACAGATTTTAATGACGGCTTTAAAGTGGTACTCTTGGGACTTGTCTCTTCTTTTAATTAAATTATGTTCTCGAATCATAAGAAATGATATTTTTGAAGTCAGGGTACAATGATGGTAGGAATACGTTTAGAGACCAGTTTCAAACTATAAACGATTGACAGTAAACAATTATTAACTACGGTAAACTTAACTAGCATAAGCTTTTGGATGTGACGCATATTTTTTCTCAACTTGTTCTTTTTGTGTTCTTTGCGTCATATTTTTCCGCAAATTAACGTATTTTTTTTTTCTTTTAATGTCAAAAATTTAACTGAAAGCCTCGATTTATTGATAAAAAAGTCGAAACGGTGCTGGATGTTTAGTTACTTACGAAATAATTTGTTCCGTTACGTAATTTTTGTTTGCAATAGTTTTTTACTATCAATTTATTATGCAATAAAGAGGCTGTAGGTAAACGAATAAAAAAAATGTATTTATTTTCTCAAAAATAAAACATTATTTTGCCAACAAGCCATTTCGTCTACTCGTAGACGGTTTCCTCCATCCCTTAGAAGTTGGCGACCAAGTTGGTCGGCTGCGGCTGAAGCAAATTGCTCCGCCGATTTGGTGGCCAGTGTCCTTTGTCGTTAGCAGTTTGCAAGAGGAGAATTTGATCACGTGTGCGGACCATGTTTTCGACATTAGAGAATGATTTACGGCTAAGAGTGTTAGTGGGTCATGTAGATAAACCGTGTAGGCATTAAGCTACATTATAAAATATGTTAAAGAGGTGTTTGATTTAAACGTAAGTCACACAATTGTGGCCCTGAACATGAAGAAGGCATATCGCTACGTTGATTAACGAGCAACGACCATAATAGAGCAAGTTTACCAGATATTCTTACATGCAATCCAACAAACATGTTTATTAATATATGAAGCCTATACATAGAAATATCATACAATAATTAAACTGCCTGATGCTATTGTTTCTAATGATAATTATTGAAGTTTAGCATATATGGGGTCTACGCCGTAGCACAGCTCCTGCTACGCCGTAGCCAGCCACTTGACGTAGGCGCAGCGCATGTTTCTATTGTCACTACGACGCAAAAATCAATCACTTCAGGTGATTTTCCAAGTATACAAAGCATATTTTGTAAATTTTATTAGTGTATTGCATAAAATAACTGCTTTTAATTCAGCCTAAATAATTGCCTACGCCTCTAGTTGACCAGAAACAGAGCCCATCATTAACCTGCTCTACAAACAGCAGTCCAAATTGAAACACAGCCCCCGCACGTCTCTTAATTCAACACGCCCTGTTGGGGACTTGGGCACCACAGTAGAAGATACGCCGTATATTTGATGATTCGAATGCAACTGCACGTATCTCGTTTGTTTGGGGACTCTGCACTACGATTTCCAGTTGTTTACGGTATGTCGTTTGTTTACGTTCACGGTTTCATTCCCGTTTTTTTTGGACTGGTGGTGTATTTATGTGGGTGCTATTAATATCTACCCTATTTGAACGTGAAATGAAAAATATGTGATGATGATCAATAGCTTTGTCAGTTTTGAACTACTGCCGATGGAATTCAGCAAGCGCTCTTATATTTGTCTCGCGTCTAATCTACCCACTTTCAGGCACCATTATGTTCATACAAATTACCAAAGATGCTGTCATTGTCACAAACAGTTTATAACAACAGACCAAGCGACCAACCACAACAAATACTTTGAAAAAAAAAGCGGTGAAAGAATACTGTGAGTAGATTTCCCTACTTAAAACATTGTACTGAGTTACTGACTGTCATAATATTTGTGTAAACTACAGTATTTGTAATGAAGTACCTTACCTTTATAGCGAGCTATAAACTTCGTGCGCAGATTCGTAGTGACCTGTTTATTTTACTATCCACAATTTAATGTTTACTTTGTGTTTACTGCGGTATCAAAGTTTAATTTGTAACTACTGTGTAAGGTTTATGATATGCAAAAGTAGATAGGATGATAAATTGTATCAGCTTAGAGATAAATAGGACCTAACCTTTGCAGTGTTTAAATATTGTTTTAGTGTTAATGTTGAGGTCTGGCTCAATGATACAGGAACTCCTAGTACAAGAGTCAGGTCTACACAGATTCTTGTGACTTTGAAGTGTCATCATCAGTATTCCCATCGCTGGGGCACAGGCCTCCTCTCGGTGAGAGGGAATGGGCCATAATCCACCACGCAGGCCCAGTGTGGGTCCAGATGTCACAATCATCATCAGTCTATAATGTTCCCACTGCTGGGACACAGGCCTCTTCTCGGTGAGAGGGAATGAGCCATAATCCACCACGCGGGCCCAATGAGGGTTGGTAGATGTCACATGTCTTTGAATTTTTGGTTCGAGAACATGCCAGTTTCCTCACGATAGTTTCCTTCACCGTTTTGAGAGCAGTGGTGATGAAATAATTTACCCAAAGTAAAGCGCCTGTCTGGGTTCGAACCTACGACCTAGAACTCGTAAGTCGCGGCCGTTACCACTGGGCCACCACTGCTCTCATCTTCTGCTTCTCTCCTTGAAGTGTGAATAAAGAAAATTAATATTATTTAGCCTATGTGATCTCTTTATGCAGTAGGTAATTTTGTTTGTCCTCTTATGCCATTTAATCGCATGTAACTTATCTTCGGCGTTTTTTGACATTTTCATGGTTATCGTTAACTACCTGACCCGGCAGACGTTGGTCCTGTCCAAATTTCATGCGAAAATCCCATAGAATGTCTTCTATGGGATTTTTGTATAAATCATCGATTCTCGATTCCATCTATTATGATTTTCGTTTAAAAAACCTAATTCGGACAGTAACGATTATTTCAAAACAAAAAAAAAATACTAAATCGGTCCAGCCGTTCTCAAGTGAACTCTTTCAGAATAGCTGATGAAACAAACAAAAAATAAACGATAAAAATATCAAACGCTTTCCTAACGACTACTGGCATAGTGAATGAACATTCACTGAACTGGGTTCATTTCGTGGACGAGCAAATATTTTTATGGCTCTTTCGGGTGTGCACATGAGATATGCTCCGGAAACGCACCCACTATACAAATAACCATAGCTTTACAGAAATACGAGTTTAAGCTTGACACACAATAATTGCTCTTGTAGCGGTATCTACATCGCCATATGCGAACTCCGCATCAGACTGACGTCACGCAAAATCCTGCATCGCGCAAGCAGAGTTTACCGCGCAACTAGCTTATATACAACGTCCCTACATCAATCGTCGGGCAGTTGCCCACCAGACACGAAACTCGTCTGGTCGGAGGATCCTCCCTTTTCTATGGAGGTATGAGTGACCTTTACACACTGTTCCTCGTACCTCTATACTCTTATTTCCTACCTATTCTCTATAACACTAAGGCTCAAATTCCAGATCGCGGAGACGCTTCAGCGGCCGCTGCTAGAAGCAGCATTGTCAACACTTTCCATACAAAAGAAGCGTGTCAGCGTTCGCTCGAACTACGACACAAATGACGTATAGAAACTGACAGCTTTGAAGGTGGTTCCTGATGGATGTTGTGCGCTAAACGCACTTACGACGCCATGAACTTTATTAATTCTGCCAGTCTAGACGATTCCGCGCTCTATGGCTCAAACCATTATGGTAATTGCAGACTGCGTACGAGCGTGCATAACGACCGTGAAGGCAGCTCGTTAAATATTATAACCTATTGTTTGCCACTTTAAGGATATTTTCCTAGGATATTAAACGCCTGTGCACATACTTTCCACTCGTTTGTACATTGGATAGGTTTTGTATTGTACGTAACAAAAACTTTTCAGGAAAAAAAATGCAAAATAAATAATAATTTATTGCATAAACAAGGATCACATTGCACTGCATACATTTAGTTGACATAATTAATTAACGATATTAATAGTACAATTAAAGTACATAGGAGTACAATAATTTTAAACTAGGTCTGGCCTGTATCTTAAGAGATAGGGTTCAGCCATTAAGTTAGACTAATTTATTATAATTATTAAAAGACAACAACAAGTGAAACCAGTGACGATGCGGTACCTAAAAACGTACATAAATGCTAATAATAAAAACTAAAACTATGTATGAAGGTATGAACCAGTTGCGTCTATTTGGGTGGGTGTGTGTGATGTTGAGTGTTGAGTTGTGTTTGTGTGTTGGGTGAGATCATGTGATGTTAAGTTTGAGTTTAAGAGATGTACGAGTAAGTCTTACTTACTTACTTAAGTAGTATTTTTACAATGTTTGTAAATATGTGAACACCATGTATCTATCACTTAATTAACTTATTTATCATTGCTACGTTTATTAAATTCTTTTTACCTATTTTGGTAGGGTAATTTTTATTATAGGTGCATCGTCTTCACATATAATTATATAATTAATGTTTACAAAGTATTGTAACACATTTTAAAAGAGTAACGATGGAGTTTCTTGCCCATTCTTCTCCATACGAAACTACCTTTTGGAAGGGGCGACTAGAATCAATTCTATTTAAATGTAAATGTTGACGTTCAAAAGTGCCTTTTATGTGCCTATTTGAAATAAATGCTTTGACTTTGAGTCAGTAGATTTTCTGTGGTGATGTAATCCTGCTGAAGTAGCTTAACGCGTTTCTGTTAGAATCAAGTAAGTTAAGTTTTCGGTGTAGTTGCTTGTGTAAGTGTGTGTGTTGTGTAGTGTGTGTATAGGAACGGATAAAGATAAGGGAGATTTATTTAAAGCATGTCAAATAGGTGCGACTTTACTTCGGGCTGTAAAATCGAGGGCGAACTTACAATGTATAAATATCTAATACCGGATTCTAAATCAGTTACCGATTGATCGTATCTTCCTATAGTTACCCATAATTTCATAAAAAAATCTATAAAGCAAGTAGTTTCAATGGTTAAGATTGATAATGTAAACGATTTCAAAATCATTGATTCATTTAAAAGAATGCAGGCCTTCGATCAACCGCTCAAGTGGCCGCGATTGTATATAGCTTGATTATAAACCTTAACAATCAAACATAAAGCTTATTATCGTTTGCCATATATTTACTACTTCGATTGAAAAGTAAACGTATTTTTAAAATAAGAACAAAAATATTTATGATAATAAAAATACTTTTTAAGCAATAAGGTTAAGTCCACAACATTTATTTGTAGTCTTATTATTCCGGCCGTTTTTGTTACGCTCATCGGAAATCTAGTACTATTTATTGTTGATCAATGGAATTAAATTTATTTTCACCAACTCCAAATAGCACATTTCCACAAAAAACTAAACAAAAAAACCAGACCGAATAAAAATAATTACTTGCTATACGTTCGTTACATTATCATGGTTCCGATTTATTTCACGAGCCGGCGCCGCGCCGGGTACGAATCGGACGCGGCGCAACGAGTTGCATCAGCGGTATTCATGTGAAAGAACACAGTTTTTTTATCGGACGTTTTTTATTCGATGCCCATTCATGAGATTTTTATGCACCTCAGTTATTTGATGTGGCGGGAAAGTGGAATCTAATGGCTATTGAATAGGTAGTAGTATTTTTGATTGCATTGGTATTACTTTTGTGTTGAAATATGTGGCTTACAAGATTATCTTATCGTCGCGTCGGCGTAAACTAGAAAATTTGAATTTAATAAAAGCTTAAAAAACGGGTGAAAACTTAAGGGTGTACCGTAAATTAGGTTAATAATAGGCTTAATAACTCAAGGGTAAAAAAAAACGATAAAATAGTCGGTGGTTTGATTTGGTACCTACCTATGTAGATCAGGATTTACCCTAAACCTTAGGTTCTCAACGTGGGCGATAACGGCCCCTCGTGGGCGTTTGAGACTTAAAGAGGGGCAGTAGAAGACCCAAAGAAAACTAGGGGGCGCTGTGATGGGATGTTACGACTATATAATGGACTGGAAGCCGACCCCAAAATAGTTGGGAAAAGGTTAGGCAGATTAAGATAACATAATTTAATTCGAAATTGGAGTATTTTATAAACGAGAATTGCGACTGATATGTATATGCCGAATTTGGTGAAATATAATTAGTAAGCCAAATGAAACGCAACGAGTTCGCACCGCGTGAAACTGTAAAATTACGAAACCTATAATTTATGTAACGCAATCATGAAACGAAATGCAGCGTGTGTACCTACCCGTTGTAGTTAGTGGAATAATTTTAGTACTCATTTCAATATTATTTATTTCAGTTTCATAAATAATACACATTTTATTTCATTCTGCGGTTGACAGTTGTTTATTTTATTTTCTAGCTGTAGCCACTGTTTGCTCTTGTGACTGTGTGTTGTTTCTAATGAAACCTGAGGGGCAATTCCCGTATTTTTAAGACCGTTCGCATTCTAATCTCAGTCTCAATCTGTCAAAATTACAATCAATTTACATACATTTTTGACAGGTTTTTGACATTGAATGACGCTGAGATGAGATTGCGACTTGAATTTGAACGTTTTTAAGTACGAGAATTGGCCTACTGATATTATGTACCAAGGTGGTCTAAAGAAATGAATTTATTTGTCAATGGTTGTTTTCAATGGAGCAGCTCATGGCTAAATTATAACAGCCGCTCAGGTCGATCAAGTTAAGCTGCGCTGGTCGCGGTCGGATCGTAGATGAGTGACCATCCATTACATATCGAAACCCCTCCGACCTCCATGTTTCGGAAAGCACGTTAAGAGCGTTTATACCATAAGAGTGGCAACGTCGCAATTTAGTGTCATATTTCGTGGTTTTCAAATTTTATCATTTAATCGGAGCTATATTTTAAAAATCTGTTTAATTAACTTTTTAGAATTATGTGAAAACTGTGTAAAAGGTAAGAAATCGTTGCGTTTACAGTTCTATTTATATGCAAATAATACATTGGAAACTTGCAGGGCGTTATTTTCATTGTAAAATAACTGTAAGCATTACGGTTACTTACTTTTTAAACACTTTCACGCAATTCTAAAAAGTTAATTAAACAGATTTTTAAAATATAGCTCCGATTAAATGATAAAAATTGAAAACCACGAAATATGACACTAAATTGCGACGTTGCCACTCTTATGGTATAAACGCTCTTAAGCCGTTGGTCCCGGCTGTCATGCCGGCTGTCATCTTTGACAGTCATTACGGGTAGTCAGAGGCCAAAAGTCTGACAACCAGTCTTAGCAGGAGGTATCGTGTTACCCAGTAACTGGGTTGTGAGGGTCAGATAGGCGGTCGCTCCATGTAAATTACTGGTATTCAGCTGCATCCGGCTAGTCTGGAAGCTGACCCCAACATATATGGGAATAGTCTAGGCTTATTGATTTTGACTGAAACTATAAATATAATATTTGGGTCATAATCTTACATGAAACGTTCATATATTCCTAGTGCGATTTTTTTTTCTTTGGCAGTGAAAATTCAAACAAATAATATTTTATTTTATTTATTAAGGGATAATAAACAACTAAAACATATATAATACATAAGGTTAACGAAGCTTTAAGTAGTAATGTCAATGTGTGTAATCCACTGCATTATCCGCAGATAAGACATATTTAGAAACCAGTGGTTGCCATTAGATGAATATTACTAAAACTAACAAATATAAATAAATATAAATATAATAAATAAATATCGTCTGACATTGCACACAGCACCATCTAGTTCCAAGTTAAGCACTTAAGGCTTGTGTTATGGGTACCAGATGGTTGATACACTACTTAAATACATTTTTTTCGTAAATACATAAAAAAAAAAAAAATAAGTCAAAGTAAGTGAAATAAATAAATAAGTCACTAATAATAAAATCAAAATAATAATAATATAGTTGTTAATATCTTCTCAATCCCAGAATATTTCTGCTTCTCAACGTTGATCTAATACAAAAATATAAAATGGAGATGCGATAAAGCAGCGGATGGACGCTGATGGCAAAATTCAATAACATCGGAAAGGGTGCGCCATACACTCTGTTCTGTATTTGTGACGATACGATCTGAATACAATATTTACGTAGATGAAACATGGCGGCCGAATTTGATTTACAGTCGTAGTTCGATGACGATTTCTATGTACCTACACATACATACACTCACGCCTTTATGGGAAAAAGGCGCGAGTACACAGTTACATACTCCTTTTGCTTCATTTAAGTTCATCACGCCGGTTGGTAGTACTGCGCGCCTGATTTTCTCATGATTTTCTACATCACCAATAAGGTCAGTATATGTCGCGCCCCCTAGGCGTCCCCTTTTGGTGTTTTCACTCAAATCTGCCTTGTAAATACCTTTTGTTAGTCGCCTTCCATTCATCCTCTCAACATGACCAATAAACTATGCATACCTACTGTTTTAAATATTTGTCACTGCATCTTCTTTTAAACCGCACCGTTGCCATAACACATCATTCCTTCCTTGGCCTATCATTCATAGTCACACCATCCTTGCAAAATGTATTCCCAAAGCATTTATTCTACTACTTCGATATGATTACGATGTCGTGTCGTAGAGCTAAGTAATGAGAATTTTATGTCTACCTTTTTTAGTATAGTATAAGTCAGTTATGCATCAGTTTGGGATGGATACAAAACATTCCTCAGTAACATTTATTTTTAGGGTGAGTTTATCCTCTCGTGTTTTATTAGGGTTGTTTAATTTGCTTCGGACTTAATTGAAGCCAGAATAATTATGAGCTGATCACGCGCCGAAATCCAAAACGGTTACTCAATACTGTTTATTGCATTCCAAAATGTGAACTTGATGCCGTAACCGACCGGGCAAAGATCAGCCATTATCTGGTTACTCCCCTCGCCATATTTAAGGGAAGGACACAACCTGACCCCCGACGCTACCGCAAGCAACATCTAAGGGAGCATGACGAACTGGCTGCCGGTTGCTCAGGCAAGAATAATATTATGATCAATTGTCGAGGTCGCTAGCTAACTCATTACAATACAACTCTATAAAGCAAAACATTTAATGAGTAGATTATGTCAATATAATAAATGAAAATAAAATTAAACTAAATTGACTAATATAGTCTAAAAAAAACAATTATATGAACTCATATAACCTGCCAGTAGGTAAGCAATTCTAGAGAAAGAACACAAAAAAAAACATTGTCTTGAGTTAATCTCGGCGACCAACTATTCTTAGGCCCTAGACAAAGTAACATTCTATCAGCGATAACGATGATGAAGACGTCAAAAATTTATGGGACTGACATAAGCTACCGAAAAGCTTATGTCACTCCTGTTGAAAGTCGTTGTAGAAATACGAAACCCTTTGAAAGCGATTTTTGCTTGTCTAGGCCATCTTATAGTTTAAGTAGTCGTTGATAAAATAGTATGCCTTTGGGCATGACGTCTTTTAATTTAGCTTTAAACGCATTAAAAGGCAAATCTAGCAAAGAAGAGGGTAGCTTGTTATAAAAGGTAATACTCGTACCAAGCCCAACAAATGAGTGCCGCCTTATGAAGCCGGTGAAAGGGCACGTAGTTTGTCCTTCCCTCGTACCGAAATCTTCTTGAAAAAATTCGCTTGCTTCTATATGTACGCTACTATTTACCATAGGTACACATATTTACCGTTTCTCATACCAACAACATGCACGCAAGAACTAGAGATATGTTTACATTTCAGCGGCTCCATTAGCTGTGCCCGATACGTCACACCATCTCAAATATTTGCTGTTCCACCGCTATCTCTATTTTCAAATCGATTTTCCTCTTTCAATAAACCAGTCTACCTTCAAGATTCGCTGCAATTTATCAAGACAAATGAACGAACAGATTTTTCACTTACAATTTGAGTAATAGGGCGAATCGGCATAATAAATTGTCTGGTCTTCTTCTGTTTTGTTTTGTGAATATAATTTGAGTGAGGTGTGGTGTTTTATTTTATTGACTGGGTTTATTTTGCATTGTTTTCTGCAGACCTTTATCTATACAACGTGTTGTTTTGCATCCTCGTCAAATTTCAGGAGGCTGTTATGAAAGACATAAATAATCAAATAAAATTACGATCCTGCTCAATAATTAATACATACTTGTTTTTTTAGGTATTTAAGTTTGACAGTATTTCAGAATACTCCACTTTCAAAAAACAAAATCGCCCCGTTGCGTATGCGGTAGGCAGTGTCGTACGACTATGTCGCTGTGTGCATGCGTTACAGTTACAGCGCAGTTACAGGGCGGTATCATACGGGCCCTACACATGCCGATTTCCGAAAAATACAAAAAATAAATACCTACTTATTTTATTATTGATTCGTGTCGAGAATCATTAGCATAGTTATCTCCTCGAATTTGACGAGGATGCAAAACAACACCTTGTATAAATAAAAATTAAATGTTGTTTGTTGGTAATCGCATCACTTCAGAACGGCTGGACCGATTGAGCAATTTTATGGTTTTTAAATTTTCGTAATAGTCCGAATCAGGGGGCCTTTTTTGTGGGTGGTAAATTATTAAATAACACTTTCCGCTCTGGGCGGAGCGTGAGGGCGTGTCAGACTCTTACTGACTAAAACCCACCCGTGTTCCTTCAGTTGCCTGTGCCAGGGGCCACGGTAACCCTTTCGGACTTTCCCGCAACCCTGGAATCAGGGGGCCTACTCTCTCAGCCTGTCAACGAAAATACGGGCCCGTCCGAAAGTAGTTTGAAACTTTGGAGTGAACCCTACACCCAATTAATTAGCTTTTTCAAACAGGGAAAACACATCGGATGTAGGGACAACTGTCACATCGTGGTGTCATTAATTCTTAGGCCAGGCCACAAACTAATCTTATGTCCGTAGGTGGTACGAAGTAGGAAATAGCCGTAACGTCGGCTGAAACTACGGGTATCGTGCTTAGAGAATAGCCTCCCAGGTTATAACGGATTTTATTTTGCGAATTAATTTTGTATAAATATTTGAGATTTAGACAGGACAACGTCTGTCGAGTCAGCTAGTCAAAAATAGATAGTAATTTTTAGTTCGGAACAATGAATCCATAGTGTTAGTAACATTAACAAAACAAATAATTATCTAGTGTTAGTACCAATCACCCTCCGCACAAGCAGCTTTACAATTGGAGACCTGAAGTTCTCCACTAATGGTATTTACACTTTAAAACTTTACCCTGTTTTGTGCTTACTTTGTAGGCCTTTTCGTAATTAACGTTTTTAACTTATTTAAGTTGATTAGGTATTAATAAAAAGCATAAAATAACATCACGCCTATTTGCTCTGAAAGGATAAGCAGCGGTGGCCTATAATAGTGGGTACAGCCACATTTCGCCAATAATGGTTAAGCCCCATGTAATAGGGGGCTATTGCCATCAACCAGGCACAAATTTAGACTCCGGGCTGTTACTGAGAAATTCCTGATGGAAAAACCTGGGAATCGAACCCAGGACCTCATGCTGAACTGTAACGCGTGCGACCACTAGACAAATATCTTAACAAAAAATAAGGTAAATATTTGGTAAGACTTTATAAATGAGAGTAAAAAGGCCTACCCCAAATCCTTTCAGGCATCCTTTTCTAGACCCACCTCAATCCAACCCTTGTGGTACGTGACTAGGTCGTCTCGCCACTCCTTCCTGGGCCGGCCTCGGCGGCGCCGTCCATCCTCAAGCGCCCGCCGTGTGGAGATTGTTGCCCAGCGGTCACTGTGCATGCGGCTGACGTGACCCGCCCAATCGCATTTCAGCTTGGCAGCCTTTTTGCCTACCTCTAGGATCCTCGTTGGGACGCAGCGTGGTGTTTTGTATTCTGTCAGTTCGTGCTGCACTCCATTGCTCTTTGGCTTTGGCGGAACTTTTGCAACTCGGTGAGCGACCAGTTCCGTAGGTTAGGAAGGGTAGGATACACATATCGATGAATGTTCGCTTCAAGATACCGTCCTATAATATTCTTTCTAAAAACAAACTACTTTATGGTAATCCCCTATTTTACAAGATAGCGAAAATTTTTCAATAAAAAAGATATTAACCATCGCATGCTTCACGCATTTCCTAGGAGAATTTAATAACCTAGTGCGGGAACGTCGGCAAATCCTTTCTTATATTGCTCAATCTTGTATCACAGAATAGGAACGAAAAAGAAGATCCACTCTTAGTAATGTCTGAAGCTGCTTTAGATTGTGATCAACTAGATAGACTAGAATCAATTCTATTATAATGTAAATGTTGACGTTCAAAAGTACGTTTTATGTGCATATATTTGAAATAAATGCTTTGGCTTTGATGGAATGTCTTCAGCAAAAGTTCACATTGTCCAACAAACAATACTATGGAAACGGTAATACTGGCCTAGGACTGTCTGACAAGATGAGCTTTATACCGAGGGTTGAGCATTGATCACCACGCTTGCTCACAGACGACGATTTCAGATAATTATTAATCTCGGTTTTCTTATGAATTTTTTTTTCATCGTTAGTCGCGATAAGAATTTAGGTATACTTCGAAACTTTAGGTACTATAGTCCGATGAATTTTGTTTCAGTGCAAAAAGAAATAATGAAATATGAAAGGTCACATAGTCGTTCGACCCAATATAAATCCTACACGAAAATATATTCAACCAACTATCAAAAAATAGTTTGGTTTGCTTTCAAAGTTAAGTCTGTTTCTGGGACTTGCCAAATATATTATTTTTAGACTCGGATTTCATTATTGTTGGTTAATCTTTGGGGTAGTGGGCGCCCAGAGAGGGGATTCCGTCCGCCCACCGAGTGACCACAGGGATGACGGTAGCACAGTGGTCACGTGCTACCGTGCACTGCGAGGTTCAGGGGATACCCCTTTACAGTCTCCCCAGGGATGTGTCTGACAGGCGTTGCACAGGGGGGGTTCTGGAGTTGGTATTTTAAGAGGAACCGAACCCCTCCATGTGCTGATAGTGGCCATATGGCAGGTTTTAGAGAGGTATGAATCCCACACTCCCTGACCTCTTTCCACGGAGGCCAGGAGCCATTTGAAGGTTTCCGCCCTAAATTTTATATGGGTTTTGTCTGAACTTAATGAATTATATTTATTCATTTAAGTAAATTTCTATAAAGAATTCGCAAAATCCTCTTCAAGAGCTCGTAATCAAAGCATGTGTAAGTTCACGATTATTAGAGTTTAATCAAATGTACACATTTATCTGTAACGTTCTAAAACCCACAAATGAAAAAAATCCCACTCTTAAAAGTTGCACAGTAAAAACTTGTATCCGCACTTTGTGTATAGTAGAACTTTTGCGTCTGTGGACTGTCTACGTTGCCTTTCACTGATAGCTCTTTAGCGGCCTTAGCGTTGCCTGAATAAAACATTTAGCCGGTCTGTTGAGGGAGATACGATGTTCGTAATTTGTTCCACGCACTTTATTTCCTATGGGAACTTTAGTACAGATTTTTTGTATAGCTTCATTTTGGGATACATAGATTTCAGCTTGGTAAAGCATTTGGTTTTAAAAGCGAATATACTGACGGATTTTTCATTGATAATTTTAATTAAGTTCTAAATCCTAGCTGCTAATTACCAAAATATGATAAATAGCAACTTATTTTATCCCAAGAATCATTTAGTACTTATTGAATGCTTATTATTAACACTTAGCCACTGTAGCCACTACACCAAACGTGTTTGACGACACGGTTGGCGCAGTGGTTAAGCGATTGACTGCTGCGTTACGTGTCGCGGGTTCGATCCCCGCACGGAACAAATATTTGTATGACCTGCAAGTAGTTGTTCCGGGTCTGGCTGTTTGTGTATGTGAGTTTAAATGTTTGTGAACGCACCCACGATACAGGAGAAATTCCTAGTGTGGGGCAACTTTTAAAAAAAAAAAAAAAAAAAAAAAAAAAAAAAAAAAAAAAAAAAAAAAAAAAAAAAAAAAAGTGGCTACAGTGGCTAAGTGTAGTCAGCGAAACCAAATGGTCCTGGGTTCGAATCCCGGTAGGGGCAAATGTTTGTATGATGAATATGGACATTTGTACCCGAGTCATGGATGTACTTATATTTATAATATGTATGTATTTACGAAAAAAAAAAATGTATTTAAGTAGTGTATCAACCATCTGGTATCCATAACACAAGCCTTAATTAAGTGCTTAACTTGGAACTAGATGGTGCTGTGTGCAATGTCAGACAATATTTATTTATTTATTTATGAAAAAATAGCTTAGTATCAATCCAGTTCTTTCACAAATCAAGCCTCAATTCACTCATTTATTTACTTAAACAAACAAAATAACGCTGCGTATAAAAAAAACGTACGCAAAAATAAGACCCAACTTTTTCGTAGCCAGCATAAAAAAAAACCCAGCTATTGAAGAGTTTTTTCTAGTACTTACTTTGCAAAGTTAGGCAGCCAATTCGACGAGCTAACTCCTAACGGGACCTAATGTTGATAATACACTGGGCCGCAAAGAAAGCGGGTCGGTTATACAAAATGCGATAACTTTTAAAATATTTAAGCAATCCGTTTAAAAGAAAAACTAAATTAACGTTTATTTCACTACAAATATAGGAAAAAGTAAAACCTTTTTATTTCTTTTTGGCGCTTGTGTTAAAAACCGTAACTAAAAAATAAAGACGATTTTTATAATTTTAACTACTTTGAAACCATTTGTTTTATTTTGTTTCTGTTGATAAACGTGACATTACTTGTGCAGTAATTAATTATTCTTAACAAATTCAATTAAAAACATGCCTTAGTGGCATGAAGAGTGTACCAGAATTAACTTAATTTGCATAATTACTGTACAATAAATCAACTCTTTCTCAACATAGATAAATGTTTCATTATGTCATATACACGTAAAACACACCCATTAAATTTTAACTACGCCATAAATGGCTTAACTCTTAAAAGAGTTTCTACCATCAGAGACCTGGGGATCATTATGGACTCCAAATTATCATTCACCCATCATATAGACCACATAGTTAGCTCCGCATTTCGCAGCCTTGGCTTTATACTACGAATTAGTAAACCATTTAAAAAAGTTATCACTTTAAAAATTCTTTATTTTTCATTTGTGCGCTCTATTCTGGACTTTTGTAGTACTGTATGGAGCCCATGTTTTAATATACATATAAATAGGATAGAAAGGATCCAAAAAAAGTTTTTAAAATCACTTAACTACCGCAATAATACTTACGACGCTGCGTATGAAGACGCAATGCGCAGGCATAAACTGATAAGTCTACGTAACAGACGTAATATGTTTGACATCATTCAACTGTTCAAGATTTTAAACTCATTTACTGATTCACCATCACTACTTGGTAAAATATCAGTAAGAGCACACGCTCGGCTACCCGTACGCCCCTCACGTACAATACCACTTTTTGTTCCTCCTCGACTGCATAAAACATACACTCGAAATTCATTTATATACCGTTCCACTAACAATTATAATAGAGAATTTACAGACATAGATCTTTTTAACATTTCTCTTAATAGCCTCAAACAGAAACTTAAAAGTAGATATGTCACATAATTTTAACTCATTCTATTTTTTTACTTTGTCTACCTTCAGTTAACTTTGTAAATTAAGTTGCATTGAACATTAGTTCTGACACAAAAATTAATATATATATTTCTTGCACGTCTGTCCTTGTTAAGAGTTTATTGTACATATTTTTAGAACTATACCACATTGTCGGCACTATAGGTCTTTTGTAAGGAACCAATTCTTTCATAAATAATATTGTTTGTAAGTACATGACTGTTTGTTGCCAAAATAAAAAAAATAAAAAAAAAGAATTCTGAGAATGCTTGAAGACGGCCGCAGTCAGTGTTGGTGTGTAGCTATCAACCGTTCAAAGCACTCCAGCGATTTGAAGAGATTGGATCCAATATTCGCAAACCAGGAACAGGCCAAACAAGGGGACGACAGCGCGAAGCGATCGATATTATAGTATGAACAATGTTTAGAAATCGATTTCAATCGGCTATTGAAGTCAAAAATCACCTTCTTATTCCAGGAAGGAGCAATTCGAGAACGTGTACAGTGAGGCGGCGTCTTGCTGTAGCAAACTTGAAGCCACTTAGACCTGCAAATGGAAAAAACTCAAAAGGCAGCATCGAATCTCAAGGCTGAGTTATGCTAGAGAATACATGAATTAGACTCTGGATGACTGGTCAAGAGTAATGTTTTCAGACGAGTCGAGGTTCATGCTATACACGCACGATCGGAGGCAAAGAGTTGACAGAAGACCAGGAGAGTGCTATAAACAAGCTTGCGTTGAAGAAAAAGCGCCATACGGTGGGGGCTCCATACACGTGTGGGCTGGAATTTCTTCCGAAAGCCACACCGTACGTGCGTACTAGTGCTGATAGGAAATGGCACTTTAACTGCAGAAGGATACGTGAATGAAATCTTAAATGAGTATGTTGACCCATTTTTAGTAAACATGGGCGAGAACGCCCATACAGTTCGGGTACTGTTTGACTACCTTGAAGATGTCGTTATCACAGGCATGGTGTGGCCAGCATGCAGCCCAGACTAGAACCCCATCGAGCATGCCTGCTACGAAATGGGTCGACGTGTATGCCAGCGAAGTTCCCCTCCAATCACGCTTTGTGAACTGAAAGAAGCACTGATAGAGGAATGGGAGAGCAATGGGATTCCTCAGCATCGGTACAGAAATCTGGTGGAAAGCATGCCAAACCGTCTAACAGCTGCATTAACAGCTCCTGGTGGCAATACAAAATACTAAAATGTGTAAAAATAGCATATTTGATAACTTAGCACATTTTTGGAAACTTTGTGAAAACGGTAATTTTTACTTAACTTACTTTTATTCAAAATAAACTTCATAATCTTGAACTTTTATGACATTGATCAAAGCACCATAAAATTGTCTATAATATAGTCTTTATTTCATAAAGACGGCACATGTGTGAATAATCTAAGTTATGCTGACGACATGGGGCTGATGAGCGCCTCGGTCTGCGGCTTGAGGAAGCTGTTACAGATATGCGACGAGTATGCTTGTGGTCACGGTTTATTGTATAATGTAAAAAAGAGCCAGTATATGGTTTTTGAGACCGCTAGTGCAAGGTGTCCGGTAAGCGTACCTCCGGTCAGGCTCAATGGAGTTCCTTTAGAAAGGGTTGACCAGTTCACATACTTGGGACACATTTTGACTGTTGACCTCAAGGATCACGCTGATATGGAACGGGAGCGGAGGGCGTTGTCTGTTAGAGCTAACATGATCGGCCGCAGATTTGCTCGGTGCTCTAAGGCGGTTAAGGCTACGCTCTTCAGAGCGTACTGTACATCGCTGTACTCATGCAGTCTGTGGGCTCATTACTCTAATAGAACTTACAGCGCCATCCGCGTCCAGTACAATAATGCGTTCAGAGCGTTGATGGGGCTACCTCGATACTGCAGCGCCTCGGGTATGTTCGCAGAGGCGCGCATCGACTGCTTCCACGCGATAATGCGAAAGCGCGCCGCGTCTTTGGTGCGTAGGGTACGGGATAGCTCCAACATCGTTCTGGCGATGATTGCAGGAAGACTGGATTGCCCCTTCATCCGACATTGTTCCAGCAGACATGTTGCTGTACCAGTGTCGGAGAGGAGGTATTGATTTGATTTTATTTGCTGATTTTGTATTTTATTTATTTTTAATGACTTTGTTTAATTTATATTGATTTTGTTTGTTTAATTTGGTTGATTATTTTTGTTTCTATTTATATTGCGATTTTATTTTATTTCCATATATTGATTTAATGATTAACAATTGATTTAATTTAATTTTATTTTATGTGATGTTAATTTAATTTAATTGTATTTGATTTTACTAATCTTGTTTTATGTATTTTATTGTGTATGGCAATGGGTGTAACCTACCTGAAATAAATGATTTTATTATTATAAAGCTAGCTCCAATATTTTGGAAGTAATTGAGGTTTTTGTTACCGACCCGCTTTCTTTGCGGCCCAGTGTATAAGAACTAACGACACTTCTTTGGGAAAAAAAAGTAATATAGTTAGCAAATATGAGTATGTACTAACTAACTTTTTTCTAGTTCATACCTTTTTCAGGTAAAAGGTTTTGTCAGACGTGGGGAAAATGTTGGGCATTTGCCAGCAGTATAAAAAAAATATATATATAAATATATAATAAATATAAATATACAATAAAAACAGATTTTTCTAGAAAGATTATTACTTAATATGGTATATTTTATGACGATATACAGACACGTGACCTTAAATCCCTTTACAAACTTGCTTGGATTGAAGCATTTTTCATACAAAACGAATCGTTTATAACCTGCAAATTCACTGCCAATCATCTTCGACCGTTCGTTCGCTTTATTTCGCCGTCTACCGAAAATTTCAAATCGGGACACGTACGTCAATTCAGCGTGTGTTTCCGACGTGTTCCGTTGACCACGATAAGGCTACGTCGGGGTGACATGTCCCTCACTTTTGGGAATAAACCTTCGACTTGTCGGCTTTGGCGCTCAGTCCTCGACTCTTGAATAAAACATAGTAAGGCTGAGTGTTTCAACGAATTCTGACGGGTGTTTGGACTCAAGTTGCCATGTTTGTAGGCGGTTGGCTTAAAATTTGTCTTAGAGTGGTTGTATCCCGGAGTTCTTTTATGAAGCGAATGTTTTTAAATTACCCAATTTCATTTCAGGGTTTGTTGAGAATGGTCTCGTATTTGTTAAGATAGGATTAGGATACTTGCTTATAGCTTAGCTTAGCTTACTTATTACTGGCATTATGTATTAGAATACAAAACGTTATAAAGCGTGGATATACCTAATAGCCTCTCGACCACAGAGGATAGCTAAGCTTAGCTTGGGTTAGTGGTTGGTCATGAGTTATGACACTATAATATACAAAATCTCAGTGTGAAGCTCTGACGTGCTCAAGTTAGGTTGCAAACTTTGCTCTCTTCCATTTTCCACAAATGAGAAACTACTTGCGCAGGATGATAAGTAGTTCATTCTCGTGGATTAGCTAGAAAATTCCAGGTATTAATAACATTTTGTGCAAGCTTTACCTCGTGGAATAGTGTGGTTTTTAAATAACATAAAATGGTAGCGTGTGTTATAAACGGGACTGGAAATAAAGAAAAACCTTTCAGTTTTTCAGCCAAGCCATTGTTTGAAGACTTAAACTATTTCTAATAGTGCAATATTTAGCCAGTCAACCGTAGAACTTGAAGCTATAACCATAAAAACCACTCGCGCGTGATAGAGACAGGTATACATTATTTATGTGTTAGAGTGAGACGACGGTGTCAAATTGCAGACGCGATGATCGGAAGCGGAGCGGAGCGATCGCGGAATTCACGGAAGTGGAACAATGCGGAGAGGCTTTTGTGTGGCGATAACCACCGCGTTATAATTTAGACGAAGTCTACGAATAGGTGCGAATTCGTGCGAGTGAGTGCGAACGGATTTCGTTTTGTTGCCGCGGAGTTTGAATTAATTTAGCTGACTTTTGCGAGCGTTTACGTTTTATTGCGTAAGTAACGTGGTGCTCTTTATTTTGGTTGGGTTCAGAGAAAAGAGTAAATTCGTGTTTCGCTTTGTACATTTTGGATCAAATTTTAATATATAAGTTGACTTTAGTTTGTACTTAGTAATAATTGCAGCAGTTCTGTGCGCGCTTGTAATTTATCGAGATTTGAATATAGTGTGTTGAAAATATCTCTCAACATTTTGATCCACGACTGATTAATTTAAAACATGTTTTAATTCTCATTAAAACATGTTAATAAAAATAAAATATTTAAAATTCTACACATAGAAACGACACAACCTCTACATCCGAATCAACACGCCTACTGTGCAGGCAAATCAACTGAATCAGCACTCCACAGCGTAGTCTCACGCATTGGAAATGCTCTTAAAGCCAAAAACCCAACCCTAGGCGCCTTCATTGATATAGAAGGTGCTTTCGACAAAACAAACTTCGTCAGCATCGAGCAGGCACTTGCCAGGCACGGTGTTGCGCGAACACTCATAGAATGGATCAATAACATGTTAAAATACCGTGCCATTCAGTTTACCGTGAACACCACCACGCGAGGTATCGTGAGTAGAGGCTGCCCACAGGGTGGGGTGCTGTCACCACTGCTGTGGAATTTAGTCGTAAATGAGCTCATTGCAGAGCTCAACGCCAGCAGTCTGTACTCGGTGGGATACGCGGACGATATAGCAATTCTGATCTCGGGGAAATTTGAAGGCATCTCATGTGATCTCATGAGAAGGGCTTTCAAAATAATCGAGAGCTGGTGCACGAGGCACGAACTATCGGTTAACCCCTCGAAGACAGAACTAATAATGTTTACCAACAAGAGAACTTTTGGACCCCATAGGCTTCCAAAACTCTTCAACACTGAACTAACACTTAAAGACGAAGTCAAGTACTTGGGGGTGATCCTTGATAGCAAACTTCTCTGGAACAAGCACCTTGACTACAAACTTAATAAAAGCACAATTGCACTCTACCAATGCAAAAGAATGTTAGGGAAAACATGGGGGCTTTCTCCGAAGATAACTCTGTGGTTATACAAAGCGGTAATCAGGCCAATGTTGGCTTATGGCGCTCTGGTTTGGTGGACGAGGACTGAACTCTCGACCACCATTACCAGACTACAACGCTTCCAACGACTGGCCTGTACGGCTACCACTGGCTGCATGAGAACCACCCCAACTGCAGCCATGGAGATAGCCCTTACACTAACTCCCCTTGACCTGTACATACAGCAGGAGGCGGCGCTAGCTGCCATCAGGCTGATGCATCTGGGCATATGGGGCAAAAACCATACCAGCCCACACGCTAACATCCTGGACCGGGCGATTGAGTACCAACCGCTCATCGCTGCCCCGTGTGATAGAACACCAAACAAACCCATGTTCAACAAAAACTATATTATACAAACAGTTCAGGAGGAAAGGGATCAGTCAGGAGCCCATGAAGTGCGCATCTACACAGACGGCTCAAAAACACAAAACGGTTCAGGTGCTGGCGTACACTCCCTTGACCTCAACATTAACCTTCACATACCACTAGGCACACACAGTTCGATATTTCAATGTGAATGTGTTGCCTTAACACTAGCCGCAACAGCAGTAAAGCGCTTAGGCATCCGGAACTACGGCATTAAATTCCTATCCGATAGCCTATCTGTGCTCAAAGCTTTAGAAAACAAACAAACTAACAATAAACTAATTTTTGAGTGCCATTTAGCTCTGGAGAGGATATCGACGTTTAATCGCATTACCCTCCAATGGATCAAAGGGCATAGTGGATCCTTAGGCAATGATGCCGCTGATGAACTTGCGAAGAGAGGCTCTGATATGGAAGTGCTAGGCCCGTACCCACTTCTCCCTCTGCCTTTCTCACAATTTCGTGCGTGGATTCGCCAAAGATCGACCGAACTCCATAACAACAGATGGTCACGGGCAACAGACTGTAGACAGTCCAAATTGACTTTACCAATTGTAGACCCGCGGTTAACCAAAAAACTTCTCAACCTGAGTAGAAATAACCTCAGAATAATTATAGGAACAATTACGGGCCATAACCCCCTTAACAAGCATCTTTTTAACATAGGCGCCACAGATAGCCCCCTTTGCAGGGGCTGCCTTGACGCCGAGGAATCAGCCGCCCACGTTATCCTGGAGTGCGAGGCTGTGGCTTCTCAACGGGAAGAAATCCTCGGAACAGTGAGGTCGCTCCGCGAAGCCTGTGAAGCCCCCAGGAGGCTTCTGTGCTTTTGGGCGGAGCTAGGCTGGCTGTGTTAGCCAGTATCCCCACGCACAACGGACCAAATGAGAGTCTAAGTGCGGAAAAGGGAGTCCCCATCATCATCATCATCATCAACGACACAAAACACGTCAATCCAACCCTACAAACACGTTATAAAAATATCATTAAAAATAAACGAAAATACACAGCGGGCCGCATAAATTTTTCCCCGTGCCACTTCGCACCGAGATTCAAATGGTAAATTGCGAAACCGCAATCTTGGCAGCGGAAGTACCGTGTGAACGGACTAAGAACATTTGTCCAAGCCATTTGTTTTTTTGAAGCCCTATTTTAAATGAAAATTATTCTTACGAAACGAGCTTATGGTAAGCGCTTAAGATTTTCAAGCCACTTAATGAGATAAAGCAAAGAAATACTTATTGCGAGGCGATATTTAAATAGGTTTTATTGTGGATTAATGGTGCCTGCGTAAGAAATGTTTTCAATATTGTTCACTGTTTTTATTTTCTTATTCAATTTGACTATGCACAAAGCACTTACATTTGTTTATTTCATTAAGGGGTAGGCAATCATGTTAATCACGATAAAAATATCCAGACGAATTATTATGATCGCCCATTAAATATTAAGTGCGTGTTTTGTTCACACTATTGTGGGCGTGAAAGAACTCATTACTCCGACTAAGTGGAATAATTTATGACACGTTTTTGTAACAATTTATACTAATTTATTTATCGCCTGAAAGCCACGATTGAATATTTCTGTGAATTTACTTTTTGTTTCATTTGTATTATTTTATACAAAAATGGTTTAAAAAGATGGAAAACCTAATCCATATATATCATCCTATATATATCGGCTAATTATAGCTACTAAAATATATTAGTATGCAAAGTCGAAGTCAAAGAGTAAATAAAAAGCTACAAGAAAATCGAAAGGGACTTATAGTGGGATACTCTAATTGCATAATATATTTTATTAGTTTGGTAATAATATGGATTACGGTTTTCCAAAAGGTAGTTTTGTATGAAGAGAAGAATACGAAGTTTTATTTTAAAGTTTTAATTTACGAAATACTGCGGATGCTAACAGATAATCCAAAGTCAACTTTTTGCAATGTCCCAATACATTACTTTAACAATCTAAAATAAGTAGAAGATCTCTCATCCGCTGGCCCAATTTTTTTGTCCGCCATCATGTTTTTTCCGCATTCGTAAATATTGCGGGTATAATAAAAATAGATGAGTTCGCCTCACAACAGCCTTGATCCTCGTCAAAGGACCACTGGTATGTCTTGGACGGTATTTCAGGAATTTCACGATATTTTATCTTATAGAATCGTAATGGACAAATATTTATTAGGACGCGGGACGGTCTAACTTTTCCTTATTACGGATTATAAATGATAGGTAAGCGATATTTTATTTCTGTAAATTGGTTGTAAAAAAACACGTTTACACGTCAAAAGAAATAATAATATAGATGAGGTCGGTGTTACCTAATCGACTACTCGGACAAGAAAAACCGAAATAAACTCAGAGGTCACACTCCCTTTGGTCGGATCACGTGAGGACCGTATAAATTAGTGCAGACCATGCAGATTATTTGAGACCCGTTAAAGCCGATTATATATTTAGAGGTATGAGATTATGTCCTCTTCAAAGCTCTGCAAAGATCGCACAGCGCTCTCCGCGTTCAATATAACAAAGCGTTTAGGATACTGGTGGGGCTGCCCCGTTTCTGTAGTCCGTCAGGGATGTTCGCGAATGCGCATGTAGATGGCTTTTACGCAACAATGCGTAAAAGGTGCGCTTCCCTGGTGCGCAGGGTGTGGGGCAGCTTCAACAGTATCTTAAGAGCGTTTATACCTTATGAGTGGCAACGTCGCAATTTAGTGTCATATTTCGTGGTTTTAAATTTTTATCATTTAATCGGAGCTATATTTTAAAAATCTGTTTTATTAACTTTTTAGAATTATGTGAAAACTGTGTAAAAGGTAAGAAATCGTTGCGTTTACAGTTCTATTTTTGTGCAAATAATACATTGGAAACTTGCAGGGCGTTATTTTCATTGTAAAATAACTGTAAGCATTACGGTTACTTACTTTTTAAACACTTTCACGTAATTCTAAAAAGTAAATTAAATAGATTTTTAAAGTATAGCTCCGATTAAATGATAAAAATTGAATACCACGAAATATGACACTAAATTGCGACGTTGCCACTCATAAGGTATAAACGCTCTTAAGTATGGTTGCGAGTCGCCTGGACTGTGTATATGTGGATCTCTGTTGTGCCGTTTCACATGGAATGTGGCAATCGCTATTTCTTGTATTGTTTTCCTTGTTTTTGTTTAGTGTCTGTGCTTACTAACATAGTCGTAAGTTTTACTAACAATCTTGTTGAGTCTTGGTTACTCTAATAAAGAAAATTCTATTCTATTGTTCTCTTCTTTTGACTGTTTAAGGTTCATGCGAATATCACCAGTTAGTACATATAACACAGCGCAAGGAAAGCAAATCCCTGAAGCTGCGGTTCTCTTTCTACGTTTATCTCAAAGTATAGGTACGGTCGATATGATACTATATACAACGTGGCGCTACAACGGTGACTTTAATTTAATACACGGGTAGGGCTAGTGCCCATTAACCATATAAATATTGATAGGTTAAAATAATACGTAAACTGAAAAAAAAAAATTTTTCAAACAAACTAAATAATAAAAAAGTCATTAAAATTGGGATCACCCTTGCAAAAATTCATTCATGAAATTACTTACCTAGCTCGCTTACGTTAACTCGGAGCGGCAATGTGTCGGTTCGCGGGCTGGCAACCGCGCATCGCGTCTTGTACCTACTCGTGATCGGTCCGATTCTTTGACGGCATATTATCAAAGAAACCGAGCGGCGCAAGTGGTACAAACACTTATCACATCACCCTCTCTTGTTACTATTAGTAATAACTGTCATCACTAATCACTGCCATCACGATCATAAGTTTACACAAGCACTAATAGCACAAATAAATGCGTCCGTATCGCAAGAGGTGTAAACGTACCTACTAGATAAGAAAACGAAAACCAATCAAAGTGTCTTTATCGCAGTACCATGATCTAATTACTATCCTAATTACACAAAAAGAAATAAATAAAACAATAGCTAAGAGTCTTTTTCGCGACGTAATTATGCGCACTAGTATAAATAAGTGCGTCAAGGACACGGGTTCGACTAGCACTAGAAAAGCAAAAAAAGAATTCGTGTTCGGTGCGGCGGGTGGGTGGAAGGGAGAGCGCGCGTCGCCTGCGCTGCTCGCCAACAAAGGAAATTTCCTTAAATTCGCCTACTCTATGCATTTGTTTCATCCTAATAGTATTGCTTATTCGTTTTAATTTCATTGATGCGATGTTATGATCCGTGACCCCGGCAAATGACCGCTGCGCGACAGTTCTTTATGTACAGGTTGCTCTAAAATGCTATTTTCTAAAATTTTAAATAAGTCCGTAAATAATAACATTTAATGGAAATATAATTTCTTCATGAAACGAAAATGTGAAAACGCATATGTGTGTTAAATTAAAGTCACCATTGCAGCGCCACGTTGTATATATATATATACTATACTATCCGCAGACATGACCGCCCGGAGCCATTGTGTTTTTAAAGCTTCTCTTTAAAGTTACGGTCTAACTATATTTTTATTAGAACTACTTTGTCGTTTATCGTGAAATTCCTTCATTGTATACATGACTTTATGCCAATGAATTAAAGTACCTAAACATGATAAATATGTTTTGCAAACTAATGAAAATGAGTAACAGCAGGCCGAGAATACTGACAATAATTTATGTCTTTCTAAACACAAATTCTCAAGTTTGGGTATCAATAAATTGACATCGCTTCCTGTCTGATAAGTAACTGCAGAGGACAGGAAAATAGACCATAAATAACGACGCTACGACACTTAACAATAGTTTGCCAACTCGAAAATATATAGCATTATGATTCCAAGAAAATTCAAAAGTAAAAACTAAAAGGAATAAGCTCCGATCATTAGGCGACAATTACTGTGGGAACTTCATCCAGAAAGACGAATGGTAGAAAGTTCCCGAAGTAGGACTATTTATCAACTCAGTGCAGCTCACAATCGCGCGGCCCTATTCTATTTCACGCCTGTCCAGTTTACGCTTTGACCCACCAATAATTTATCCTTTATGGTTGAAAAGTATTGAGCAATGAATTTTACGGTCATTTGGGTAGTATAAATGAGGCGAAAAGGAGTTGGGATATAGCGAGGGTAAATTAGATTTTTTGTGTGATTTATTGGAAAATTTTTGTGATAATTGCTCTGATACAATTTATTTGTTTTTGTTGATGGTGGCTTAGGTACACGAAAGGTTCCATTTTTCATTTTATTTTCATTCTTTTGTACCTAAAAACAGAATATTTATAGTTCGATTCATAAACTGGAGTGAAATCGTTAAAAATATATATATATATCGACCCTGAGAATGTAGAAATTCAAAGAGAAAGTACTAAACAGTACTTTCTCTTATTCATTCTTTCTTTTTCTTTCCCTTTAAACACGATTAAGAAAACTAAACTGTTTACCCGATACCCGGACCTTGTAAATATTTATATACAAGTTTTGGGTATCGCGCTACCCAAACCTCGGGTTTTGAAAATACTGACACACTACTTACCCAAACACTGCCATAGCTGTTCTTATAAAACTACCCCAGAATAAGGCGCCTAAAAGTCGCACTCAACAAAGATTTATAAAGAGCAAGTTTGAAAAGTCGCAGGAAAATATCCGGAATGGGTGCAACAGAAGGCGACGATCGAGATTGTTGGCGCCATCGCCATCGAGAAAATGAACCCCCGCTGCGCTGCTCGGGTTTGCTCGGTTAAAAACAAACTCTTTTATCATAGCTTCAACCTCATAACAATACATGTTTATTTTCGTCTTCTACAATATCTTGTATTGTTAGTTCTTTGAATATTCTGTTTGATTTATGATATCTCGAGGTACGAAGTGAAGAGGTCCAGAATATTAAGGATTCTATAAATCACTTTTGCATGTCAGGTGCGATGAATTTATTGAACCGACGATGTGTGGTGATATTGTAAACGTAACTTTGTTCTTAAATATTGTTTGTAACTTTGGGTTTTTCTTTTGCAGATAATGGTTTTTCCACTATCTGCTTTTTCGTTGTATTCTTTGCATGTGTTTCTTTTGTTGTTGAGCCTCGCTTTTTGCTCCTTTTTCTTTAAAATATGTTACTTACTATCGGTATCAACCTACTTATCTAGGTTTATCCGTTATTTTTAAATGACATTACGCAACAACGTTATGCTAATAGAACAGTTTAGAAAATTGTCTCTGAAATTGCCTTCGTACAGTTTTGTGCGATCTTTAGGAAGTACAAAGATAGCATTGATGTAATTTTTTTAACTGTTGGATTGAACAGTCGCCTTTATTCCTGTTTTTTTTTCTTTTCGTTGCGTCATGATAGCTGCTACTTAAAAGATTAACGAGATGGAAAAAAAAAACGTTAAATGAAACGAGCAAGCCTTTGTAAAACGCTTTTATCAGCTTTATTTGTTATGTTCTTCATTAACTTAAAGTGAGGATAACATAACTTTTATTTCAGTCTGACTTTATAAACAGGGTTTAAAATACTAGGTAGTAATAAAATTTAAAGTTTATTAAATGTTTATAACGCAATTATACCATTTGAATCAATTAACGGAATATCAAAATTAATATATTCAGCTCAAAATATACAGCTATAACAAACATCCAGTTTCAATTTAATTTCAGTGGTGGGGTAAATTAAAAATGTATATCAACGTACACACATCAAAAGTGTCTAGGGATCAAGCATTTTTATGCGGATTTCTTGAGATTAAGATGTGGCTTTGTAATAAATTTATGATTTTATAAATTTATATGGATCCTTTTTGGTGCATTTCATAATTTGAATCAGGAACTGTGAATCAAATTCGAGTAAAAGATGAAAATCAGCTGTCAATATTTTCCCTATAAAAACATACAACGCATTGAAGACATTATTAGTGCTACTGTTTCCCTACTACTGATTAAAACCAACGTTATTATGGAGCGGCGACGTCATTTAAGCAGGGAAGAAATGCTCAGAGCCGTGGGAATGATAGAAGCTGGTTCCCGGCAACGTACTGTGGCTTTAGCTCTGAATACAAGTCAGAGTGTTATCAGTCGACTTTGGACACGTTACCGAAGCACTGGTACCGTGGCTGAGCGCCATGGAGGACGGTATCGCTGCACCACACGGAGACAAGACCGATACATTCAAATCTTAACTCGAAGAGCTCCAACAATAACCGCCATGATGTTAGCCGTGAGGCTTCATCACTCTTCAGGGAACTTAATTAGCGACCAAACAGTCAGAAACCGCTTGCATGAAGTGAACCTTCATTCCCGAAGACCGCTACGGGTACCACCTATAGCAATGCACAATCGTAGGATTCGATATCAATGGGCTCTTGAACACAGAAATTGGGCAGAAGAACAATGGCGTTTCGTGTGCTTTTCTGATGAGTCTCGTTTTGGTATGAGACCGGATACAAGACGTATACGACACTGGAGAACCCCTGGACGCCAACAGCGATTAAAATCCTGCCAGGAAGTCCATCCTTATAGTGGTGGAACCATCATGGTATGGGCGGGTATTTGGATCGGCGGAAGAACTGAGTTGATTTGGATCAGAGGCAACCTCAACGCTCAAATTTATGCTGAGACGATTGTATCAGACGTCATCGTTCCTCTACAAGTGCAAATCGGTCCCTTATTTCAGTTAATGCATGATAATGCACGACCGCACACCGCAAGAGTTGTAAGACAGACTCTCGCCGCAGCTAACATCAATGTCCTGCCCTGGCCTGCTCAGTCGCCAGACTTGAACCCGATTGAGCATGCATGGGATATGCTACAGAGAAGAGCTCTGCCGAATATGGAGGGTATCCAGTCGCAAGAAGACCTTTTTTTGTTGTTGCAACGAACATGGGCGGCCATTCCACAGCGTGATTTGGATGAACTCATTTTGAGTATGCCAAACCGATGTTCTTGTGTTGTTAGTGTTCGCGGTAGAAACACGGATTATTAATTGTTTAAGTTACCCAATAAAATTTTAAAGAAAACCGTTATTTCAGTCTTTTTTTCGAACTTTTGTGTTAGTGGTTCAAATGTCAAAAATCCCTTTATTAGGAAAATGGCAAATTTCTTTATTAATGCAAAGGTGACTTGGTTTATCGTTACTGTGACAAACGAAAACACTTTATTTTATGAATCCTTAAAGAAAATTTTAATTAATATCAATCAGGAGAAAAGTTATTGCAAAAATATATGTTGATCCCTAGACACTTTTGATGTGTGTACATTTTCATATAGAGCTTTAGTCACCGTAAATCCTTTCATGAATATTTTAGTTTCAATCAATGGCTGTACATACCTGTGTATATTTCGTACTGACGTATTTCGTATAAAAAAATATTTGCTTGATATTCGTTTTGCAAACCCGTGGTGATTAATATGAAACTGGGTTAGTCGAATATTCTGGACACATTGGAAATTAAAAGCGGACGTGAAGGGTTCCGTACCGCTGTATAATATTGAATACTACATTTATTACACAAACAAAAAAAAAACAAGAGAGGTGCTACAGTAATGTGTGAAATAACGCCGAAAAACACTTTTCTTATATTGGGATTCTCTCAGTTTTTTTTTAATTAATCAAAATCAAATGTCACTTCAATCAAAGAATCAGCACTTTTTGAACGTCAAAATTTCATAAGACATTCTCCCAAAACGCCCGCCCTTCACCACTTCCTAGTGCTCTATGGCCATAGTAGTAAAAGTACATACTCTGTGAACATTTCAATTGTCTACCTTTAGTTTCAAAAGATACAGCCCTGTGTCAGACGGACGGACGGACACACAAAAGGGTCCCGTTGGCACCCCGTGGGCACAGAACCCTGAAATAAATTACAAAAACTATACCTACATAAAGAGTTAATCGATTTTTTTTTTGTGTAAAAGAAAGAAAGAAAGAAAATGCGTTTATTTGCGGTAGACATGACGCAAAAAATAACACAAACACAAAAAATATAAGAAAAGGTTGGGGGAAACTTGCGTCACATCCACGCAAAACGGCTATCGCTCAGCATTATGCTGCGACCCTATGCGAGACAGAGCCCCAGCGCTGGTTTTCAGCGACAGACAAACGTGGCAAATCTATTTTATATTGGTTGTAGACCTATGCGAGGGTAAACCTAAGATGTTATAGGACGGGACTCCAACTTTCAATGATTTCGTAAACCTACCTCCATTTTTAAAGGTCACGTCTAAGTACGAAGGTACCTACATTTCTGGGAACTATACAATTACTGTTATCTGAATACTTAAGAATAAAATATTTTAGTGTCGCCTAGAGATCACTGAGAAGAAAGATTTTTTTTCTGTTTATATTCAGTTATAATTAAGGAGGGTCTAAAAATTATATATTACTCTTTTGAGAGACCGTCAAAATAATAGATAATGCAATATAAAAGTTATATCACTGAATCATTTCAACGAACCCCTTTTTAAGTATAACTCTCTATTTTTCTGCGCAGCTTGCAGCAGGCAATGTTTCATTATGTTTTATTGTATATGAGGAAAATTAAATCTGAACAGCCAGCAAACAGGTTTAAGTTAAAAAAAAATATAGTTTTGTTTTTAAATAAATAATTTTCCATAACCACTGTTGCCTTGTATGTACGAATAGCATCTAACGATCCTTTTGAACATGAACACAAGTTTCATGTAAATTCTGAAAAGGCATTTGCATAAACCACTGAAGTGGTACATACAGGTCTCAAGTTCTGCCAACTGAACTTTCAGTTTCATTGGATACTGAAGCAAGGTATTAACTCAATACGCTACGATGCCGGATGCAATGGGCTTTGATTAAAAGCTATGCTTACAGCTTTTACAAACCTACTTACAGAAATAAAATTAGTCAACATTTATCTTACATACAAAAAAATTGGTATAAATTATTTTACAAAATTTAACAACATTATATAACATCACGCCAGTAATCCCCGAAGAATTAGGCAGAGGTGTACCTATAGTACGAAGTGACGAAAAGTGGGTTATTTAACCAGTTAAACAATTTAATAAAAGAAAAAGCACACAGAAGCGTCCATACATTCTTTTAAATAGTGACCTATTCTAAGGTAACTTTAAGTTTAAATTGAATCAAAAATGTACGCTAGCTTTCCCTCCACAAAAGAGTTTCTGATAGCAATCTCACGGGACTCCGATATATATATACCAGGAGATAAGTCTGCTTGGAAGATCTTTCATTTAGGAAAGTCAATACTTACATTTTCATCCGGTCGGGCAAGCTGTTGTTGGAGTTTTCCACTAGGAATTCTCAGTAGCAGCCCAAGTCAGGTTATATGCCCGTTTAAGGGCAATAGAACTGCAACTATTACATGGTTTAAACATAACTAGCTGTTCGATGCAATAATTGCAATCGACCACGTGCTTACCTAGCGATAGGGTACGGCCGCACTAAGTGTGCCGTGAGCTCAGTGCATAACGGACAGCAACCGGGTGCATTCATTTCCATCATTTTAGCGATTAGCCTAAACGTTACTTTAATAAACCCGTTAAAGTTTTTTGAGTGTTTAACTTAGTAGCGTAGCGAAACCCACCAGGTACCACTTAGTCGCGTCCCGTACACTAGCGATATGTGCATATATCGATAGATATATGCACAAATTGCAATATAATAATAATAATAACTATTATTATTATACAACGTGTTGTTTTGCATCCTCGTCAAATTTCAGGAGGCTGTTATGAAAGACATAAATAATCAAATAAAATTACGATCCTGCTCAATAATGAATACATACTTGTTTTTTTAGGTATTTAAGTTTGACAGTATTTCAGAATACTCCACTTTCAAAGAACAAAATCGCCCCGTTGCGTATGCGGTAGGCAGTGTCGTACGACTATGTCGCTGTGTGCATGCGATACAGTTACAGCGCAGTCACAGGGCGGTATCACACGGACCCTACACATGCCGATTTCCGAAAAATACAAAAACCTACTTATTTTATTATTGATTCGTGTCGAGAATCATTAGCATAGTTACCTCCTCGAATTTGACGAGGATGCAAAACAACACCTTGTATACCTACTACATCTACCTCTCTCTCTACATCTTCAGGGAACAAATGCGTGCTGTTATGTTATAAACAGTGATCGGAATAGGTAGAATTAATATACCTAAAGTTCAAAGAACCAGTGACAAAAAAAGTGTAGACGTTCATACGACAGTTTTTTTTCTTTAAATATTTCTTCAGAGTGTCGGGACATCGCTTAAGTACATTTAATATTAATGTTATTAATACAGTAAACTAATTGAATTCATTTTCCTTTTTAACTGACTTCGAAAACAAGGAGAGCGTTCTCAAAAATCCAGTAGATACGTTTTCTATTGTTATTAATTCAGGTAAAGAACTGGGTCCGCCTCATGTTTTCGTTTCCCAGAATAGCCAAAACTTGCTGTCTCTATCGTATGTTTGGCACTGGTAAATTTTAGTTGTACTTAAGTAATGTTCCGAAACCCGGGAATTTAGTCCCGAAAAAATATTTTGACCCAAAGCATCTCAAGACCAAGACCCAAGGCAAAGAAAGAAAAATAGATTTATTTGTCACAGAAACACGCGCATACAAAAAGATAATTAGCTCTAATAATTAAGAAAAAAGTAAAAATAACAAAGAGATCTCTAATCACGAGCACAAAACAGAAATCGTCGACAGCTGCAAGTCATGACTGTGACAAGAAGGCTTCCACTCAGCATGATGCTGTGCTATGGGGGACTCACAGCACAGCGCTGATTTTCAGTGGTTACCCGAAAAGGACGTACGGAAACCAAGTCAGGTTCAATGATTAGGTATTTTAGCTCTACCTATTCCGATCACTGGTTATAACGTATACACGAAAATCATAATCTTACATTTCCAAAGCATTAGGACTAAATATATCGTGAAAGCTTGTCCCTACGTCATAAAGTGGACACTTGATGGGAAGTGCCTTTTGTGGTGGGAAGACTGCTTACATTGCCAGTAACCAGACGATGGTGCTTCAGCGGTAATTTATGCTTAGCTACGGCCATGTTTTGGAAGATTTTCAATTTGATAAAAGGATTTTCGGTGATGGGAAACCGTAATAGAAGGAAGGATTTGAAAAATGTTATGTTTAAGAAGGCATACTAATTAAAATATAGCCGAAAGAGGAACACTGCCTCGGAGGAGTGAATTTTAAGAGAATATTTTGCGCGATGTTGTTGCGTATGTAACTAATTTGCACAGAGATTGAGATTATGGCACTGTAATCTCAGTGTGTGCCCTACTTTTTCCCACACAGTGCACTGACATTAGATCAATACTTTTTTTCCATTGCGGACACAGAGTAGACTCAATTTTATTTTTACAACAATATTATACTTTTTGTATCTTTGAATTTCGTCATAAATCAACACAAAAACTTCAGAATTAAAACAATAAACTTTTGACGCTGAAACATAACATAAAAATACGGCTGCTTCAGTCCGACCCAGCTTTATGTAATGGCCACAGCCTGATATTCATGTACCAGAGTAACAGAAAATCAATGGCGTCGTAATTGGAATCGCACGATTGTATTATTATCATCTCGTGAATGTAAAATTATTCGGGGCTATATTACAGCCTAAATTGGTCACCCGTCAAAATGACTTGAAGTGAAGTGGGGTGTGAACTGAGGGTGTGAATGACGAATTCAAAAATATATGTAGGTAACGAAATCGATTACTGCGCAAGGACTTTTTTCATAATTATAACAACAGATTTTTGGCTTACGACAAAAATGACATCAAGCTAAATAATGTCGTTTAGAAGTGATTGTTACTGTACTAAAATTTCATAAAGATCAGTTCGGACATTAAACTAGACGAGAAAATTATCAAACCCTATTTCGACTCTCCAACTCACATACCAGATAAATCTGTTCTGTGCTCCAACTATACACGATGTAGACACTAAATTAAAACATACTACACGTTTCTCAAAGACCTATCCTTAGTGCAACCCAGGTTTAACTGCTCACACGCCGTGGTAAGCCTGTGAATACGGTGCTAATCACAGACTGCCTGTACCTACATCGTAAACACTGGCCAGTCCAAGAGTTTACCTAATCCCCACTCATGTCGTTGACATTTTCTCCGTGTTCCCTAGAGTGGCCACCATTTTGTCTCTCAAGCAACTCAGCTGGCTAGTAGAATACATGACATGGCCATTATTGTGATGTCATGACGGTAGCAAGTACGTCATAATTTCTTTGGTTTTGGCGGAATAGTGTTTTAATTGAATTTGGGTTTAATGTCCTTTGTTAAGGACTAGTTTGAGGACTGTTTTTCTTTTTGCAATTTCAATAGGCAATATTTAAAATATTACTCTTTTTTCTCGAATGTTTGTAATTTATTTATTGATAAATATAAGGTTGAAAGTTGTGGTTGTAAAGTTGACAACCAGCGTCAGGCACTAGGTGTCTGGCATTTTTGCTGAACTGGGCCTATGTGGCGGAGCCGCACACAAAACGCACTTAACAGTTTTTTTTTTATTTTCTGTTTTTTATATTTCCTTTTATATGTTGTGTTGTGTGCCTTTTAGTCTGTGCAATGGTAAAGTACAAGACAGTTTTTATTTTGTCGGTAAGACCTTTGCTCTAGTCATAAATTATGTGTCTGGATGATTTAGGTTTTCCAGACAGTTTTTTTTAAGTTCAAGGTCTTACTGGGTTTATACCCGAGCTTTGGAGTATTTTATTATACCTACTTAAAAACCCTTTTCAACATTTACTTGAAGTTATCTGACTTCAAATTACAAAAAAGTATCTCTGAGACGAACCATCTATCTGGTAGTCTTTAGACAAAGTTCTAGATTAATCTAAAAAACTTACCTTTTACAAGGCTGAATTTTTGGTCAAATTTAACCGTGAAATGTAATTATTGATCATATACCATTTATATTTCAAGAAGAATCACACCCGCGAGTAAAATAAAGCATTATGAACTTTTACAAAATCAATGACGAACAAATTTTGTTATTATTAAACAAAAACTTCGTAAATAAATACGTTTTTTAAAGCTTGAACTGTGGTATAAGCATGGAAAAGTTCGAAAAAAATCTTAAGGAAAATTCTCGCCAGAAAAGAAGAGACGCTTTAACAAACTCTGAAGAAAAATATGAATATTTCACAAAGTCTTCGGGATTATGATACTTTTGTTACGCATCGAGCAAAGTGAAGAGAGTTTACTTAATAAACTGTTGTTGGTGCGTACATTCTCTTCAACGCTCTGGTGCCTAAAGGTTCTAATGAAGCCGTGGAAAGCACTCCATTAGATTTTTTTTCTTGGACTACAAAGGACGACGTGCAATTTCCTTTTTCACAAATAGCTAAGTTTAGAAAGAGCGTGAAATTGCCTCAGTAATATAAGAGATTGCTGAGTTTTAAATGACTTTATTTCAGTTTCTACATCATTGTTTTTCTCCATTTTCTTCAAGACTCAATGTTTAGAGGCTACAACAGTTTTGAATGCAAGCGACATTTTCGCCTAAAAAAAATGAAGCATTGGCGGTGTACATAATTCAATATCAATTAGTCTCTTTAGCCCCTATATGATTCAGTTGTGGAATCAGACAAGTGCACAGCTATTTGTGCATAAAGAAAATTCAATATAGTGCTACCGTCCTTAAGTTCCAGTCATAAAATTAAAGTAAACCCTAACATCATCTAAGCAAATGTCAAACGCTTCTACACAATGTAATTCAATGGAACTTAGTCAAGTTTAATTTCTCCACGACAGAATTCGGGATCGTTACTCCGAACAGTACTTATGAACTCTTGACCCTCAAGTGGAAAGGGATGAGGGTTTTCATTTTATATCAAAAACTTGAGTAGGTAGATTCTGCTTGAACAGCAGTATTGGGTGTCGGAAAGATTTCTATTTTATTAGTTTTTTATATATCATTTCTGTTAAATACCTACCCATTTGTTGCTCTACCTAGGTACCTACTGATTTGTTAAATATACATTAACAAGTTATCCAAATTCAACTATTTTATATATATTTATTTATAAAAAAAATCAGCTGGTCCCTACATTTTGACGAGTTCTGCAAACATGTATGTAGGGAACAGCTGATTATTTTTTCGCTGTTTCATATTTGGTTCCAGAGTAAAAGTTATTCATAATGATGAGTACAATGACCCCTTAAGAGGTTGATGGTGTTTTACCTGTACCCTGTATAAGTATCCAAAACGAAAATGTGAAACAAGTTTCTGAATTATGTTGCTTAACCTTCAAGAACATTTTCCTGATTGCAATTAAATACTTATATACCATTAGCATACACTTACCATTAGCTTATTCTACTCGTTCATTGAGCTGTGAAACTACGCTAGTACAAATCACAATATTATGTCACAAACACGACTAGTGTCGGTACTAAGTATAAAATATTGAATGAAATGTATCGGTATGTAGTCGGATACTACTTCATGCTTGAATAGTAAGTGGATCTGAAGGGCGAAGAGTTCAAAAAGGGGTAAAAAACTGCTAAAATATGCTCGCCAAAGATATGGTCAAATCGATTTGCACAATAATACTCGCTGTATAAGGCATTATTTCTCAAATCGTTCTGTATGTCATAATAAAAACGCATTATTCCTTTAAGAATATCTAAAACTATATTGTTTGATTTGCTAAGTCATACTTAGTTGCACATCGATATTTTATAAAGGTAATAGGAAGAGAAAAAAAATCGTGATACGTGCTAATAAAGGACAATACACATGGTACCAAAATTATGGGACACTTACGATGTAGGCATGTAACACGACTTCACTATCGATTTGCAAGTAAGTGTATTAGAAATAGTAATTTGGGGTAATGTGTTCTACTGTCTGTTGGTACTATTTAAACTACAATCAAGGTATGTGTGACACTGAAATATAACTAGATAATGGAGTCTCAGATGTTTGGTGTGAAGTAAAATTCGAGTAGATGGTTGAAAATCTACAACTACATGCTTAGTTCGGATTCTGGAGCTTACTTTCTGACTGCGCTGTGAGACCTGGGAAATATAGTAATGCGTTAGTATTGGAGGGATATGCTACATGTTAGTCTAAATTAAATAGGAACATATTGATAACATAGTAGGTATTCAAATACAGTTAGTTATTAGAGAGGATAAACGTATATACTACGTACTGTAGGTTGAAAACATGAGTTGGGTGATAATTATGTGACAGCGAGTTCAATAAACCAATTAGCAGTTGAAAGGTTAATTGCTGAAACTGTGTTGAGCTGTGGCACGTATACTGTTTTATCAGAAAAGTTCACTAGTTCATATCGAAACAATGAAAGGTCGTTGTTTCCAACTGCAAAATGACTTTCTAAAACTGTCTGTATCTGTAAAGTATGTATGTTAACCGTCGCAATGTTCTTCTGAAAATAAACACTGTATACCAATCCTTAAAAGCTCAGATTCTGCCATACATCGCAAAAACTCAAAATCCTTTTGGTAAATGTACACACCCGTTCACATAAACGGACCGAGCGTGAATTATTAGCTACATCAGTCACCGGAACATCACTTACACGCTCCGGGATAATCGTCCACCAACGGTGAAATATTATCCGGATAACAATGAAAATAAGAAACATTGATGTATGTAGGTCAATCAATCATGCACGCCAGTGTCCTGCGCTGAATCAATAAATCAATAGATCAAATGTTTGTGATCCCTGTTCATTAATCACTGATCAAATGATCGCGTTCAATTGAAGTGTTGAAGAGGATTGAATTTGTGATCGGTGAGTTGTTTTGGGCTTAAGAGCGTTTATACCTTATGAGTGGCAACGTCGCAATTTAGTGTCATATTTCGTGGTTTTCAATTTTTATCATTTAATCGGAGCTATATTTTAAAAATCTGTTTAATTAAGTTTTTAGAATTATGTGAAAACTGTGTAAAAGGTAAGAAATCCCTGCGTTTACAGTTCTATTTATACATATGCAAATAATACATTGGAAACTTGCAGGGCGTTATTTTCATTGTAAAATAACTGTAAGCATTACGGTTACTTACTTTTTAAACACTTTTACGTAATTCTAAAAAGTTAATTAAACAGATTTTTAAAATATAGCTCCGATTAAATGATAAAAATTGTAAACCACGAAATATGACACTAAATTGCGACTTTGCCACTCATAAGGTATAAACGCTCTTAAGTGTAGGTAATTATTGTTTAGCACAAGCTTTTTAGATACCCTTGAATGGAAAATGGAGAGCGTTCCTTATACCTGGTTATTTTATATACTTAATGAAAATAAGAAACATTGATGTATGTGGTTTAATCAATCATGCACGCCAGTGTCCTGTGCTGAATCAGTTGATCGAATATTGGTGATCCCTGTTCATTAATCACTGATCAAAAGACCGCATCCAATTGAAGTGTTGAAGAGGTTTGAATTTGTGATCGGTGAGGTATTTTGGTCTGAAGTGTAATATTGTTTAATACAGCATTATTATTCACATGAGAGAGAAGATTGGGAAGGTTTTCTTCTAGAAAATGAGGCCATTATAGTTGGTCGGAAATAGAAATTACACGAGAACACTAATATAGTAACCAAATGCATTCCTTTCTAGTTATCTTACGTAGGTTTAATAAATATACTATACAACCAACTAAATAACCGCATGGTTACTTGAAAAATAATATCCGATTTGAAGGAGAAAGGGTGTTAAAAATATGAAAATATTAGCGTTATAAAGAAAAGTGGGGGAATTAGAAGTTACTGTTTTTTCACCTTTTCATCTAGCATCGCTCAGATTCAGCGATATAGAACAGAAATCTACTTAGGTACTTTTTCTTCGAAGCCGTCTTGTACACTACTTCGATAATATCTGGAAAAACTTGAGTTGAAAGAGTTTCCAATGTGATTTCAACGTAAGAACTACGTACCTATAATGTAAATGCTGCGTGTTTCCAAATGCTGCATATCGACTGTGTACTGGCAACCGGTACTATCTGAATTTTGACAACTAACTAGGACGAAGAAAAACTTATTTACGTCGAATAAATAGCATAAAAAACATGTAGTTTTTAAATATTTTAATTAAGTCCGTAATTAATAACAAATATAACATCGACGTTTCATCTAATATTAAAAATAGTATTGTTTTTCCAACTTGAAGGTAGCAGCCCGGAGCCGGTTGGAGCAATAGTGTCACCCCCTATTACTTAAACATAACTGTTAAAATGTGGACGTACTATAGGTGAAGCTTTGCCTTACCCTTCAGAGAATACAGGCGAGATGTAATACTTTGTTAAATTGTAACTCGTGCGAGCTACGTATGCTTCTTTGGCACAACATATACAGCATTTGGAAACACGCTGCAAAAACATTATATGTACCTAGTTCTTACGTTGAAATTACATTGGAAATTCTTTCAACTCAAGGTTTTCCAGATATTATCGAAGTAGTGTACACGACGGCTTCGAAGAAATAGTAAGTAGATTTCTGTTCTATATCGCTAAATCTGAGCGACGCTAGATGAAAAGGGGAAAAAACAGTAGGTAACTTGTACTTCCCCCGCTTTACTTTATAACGCTAATATTTTCATATTTTTAACACCCCTTTAAATCGGAAATTATTTTTCAATTAACCATGCGATTATTTAATTGGTTGTATACTTAGTACTTATATTTATTAAACCTACGTTGTGATGTTTCTATTTATAATTTGTTTTGTTCTTTAATTAATAACAATAAAAAAAAAAACACTAGACCAACGAGGCAATTAAATGCAAATTTATTTGCCCAAAAGCAGAATCCCGTACAAGTGGTATTATAAAGTAGCATTTGTTAACACGTTTACGTACAAACAGAACGCATTTCCTTCTTCGCCTTAGCACTAATCAAGTGTCTACGTAGCTCGTACTTACAATTTATCTGCGCAAAAGCTTTTTCAGCAAAACCCTGTACAAGTGTTGGTATGAAGAAGCATTTATAAACACGCGTTTTTTCATAAAAGTATTACTCGAGTCAGCAACAATGCGAATTTCAAGTCCCGTAAAATGTTTAAAACAAATTGATAACCTTGGCGGAACCCGCATATTATGTGACCTTTGACTTTTTTCAGAGGTAATTAAGAGGGCTATAACAATTTTTCTTGGTTTTCATAAAAAAACAAATAAGTAATCAAACTTTCTCGGACATATTTTTTTTTTAATTTTGTGGCCACGTCTAAACCATAATCACACACCAAAACTTTTTTTTAAAATTTTGTGGCCATATCTAAACCATAATCACACATCAAAACTCACCAGTTTAGATGTGTGATTATGGTTTAGATATGGCCATAAATTTAAAAAAAAAATGCCCGAGAAAGTTTGATTATTTCTCTTGGGATATGGAGCAAATTGTTTGGTGACGTCATGTCAATCGATGTTATTCGAAATTAATAAATTTGAATAATTATTTTTGTGTTCGGATATCATATTTGAGGAGGTACACGTAATGTTAAAAAAAAATATGAATAACCCTCAACATGAGTATACAACTCAAAGATCATAATCTATGGAAGCGATATTTTGATAAAAATAAATACTTAGTTTCCAATCATCTCCTGCTTTGTTGACAAGTCTAAATTAGATTTTGATAAATATTTATTATAAAATTCATACAAATTCTAGAATAAACGCTGAATGATGTTTGCTGTCGCAAACTGCAGGTTTTGCTTATTGAATCTGGAAGTGATTGGAACGTTCACTATTGAAGTTTTGAATTTTAAATTTCGAATACATTTTATTGGATCGAATGAGTAAGGACTTTTGATTATTCGAATTTTTATTTGAATTTGATTTGTTTTTGAAACGTGTTTAGTTTTTGGTTTTTCACAATTTAGTTTTTAGTGTTATAGGCCCGCACTGTATTATTTTCCTTCAGTAGAGATACGACAAACTATTTATTTTTAAAAAACACAGCAATGGTATTCGATAAGTAAAAAAAAGTTGATAGCACATCAAAACTTGGCCAATTAGCCTAGTTACGTATCGTCTTGTCTCTTTTTCGCTCCCGATAATTACAACATGCCGTCCTATTTCCACGTGTCATCTAATACACTGTGCTGTTTTTGAAGATCGAATCTATCCCTCTTTTTACTTATAATATCATTGAAAATACAAATTTATGGGATTTGACAATTTGATAAAAATACGTTTCAAACGTATTCCAGATCTCCATACAATAATCACAACTCATCGATAATTTATACAGGTCTCTTCACAAACCTCCGTACAAACAAACTTGACCGACAACGTATAAAACATAACGGCGATATGTCAAAAGTTCCATATGTGGTGGAGCCACCCTTTTGTGCCCCGACGTGACTTATCACATTTTCCTTTCCACCAAACGTGTTTCCCTTTCTTTGTATACAATTTACGATAGAACCTATAATAGAATATTTATAGTTTTTCCATAAACCAATGTATAAAAATACAACGAGGAAACTGAGAGTGCGTCCTACTTTTTCATTATTGCATACATACGCATGAACATTGAGTTCAGTGAAGACTCTACGGTAACAGAATATATTATAATGTAGTGGAAAAACTAAAGTCTGATCTCTATACCATTAGTTTATAATATGGAAAAATAACTAAAACTTTCAGATCTATTATCGTCTCGGAGATCGAAGTAGTAAAAAAAAATTGGTCTCCTTTGTCAACGTGTTAAGGCAATTCCGATACGGGTCGTTTCACAGTTTGTCGTGTCCAATGACTAAAGCTCTTATTCTTTAGTCATTGGTCGTGTCAGAGAGTTGTCTGACAGTGACAGGTATAAATACCACAGCATACGTTCCGCACTGGACTCGACCGACAATTGACGGTTTTTACAACCGCGTAGATAATTCACCTGGGCCTGTCATAGACAGGCGGTTGCGGGAAGTGTGAATGGACCATAAAATTTAATACTAACAAAAATGGTTTTGAAAATGCCATGCTTTTCGTCGTAAATGTATGAAATATTATCTGTGACGTACTGTCATCATATTTAATAGGATTTTCGAAATGAATGAACACAAAAGCCTCATTTTAATTGTAAAGAAACACTATTGTTTTAATTGTATATAACAATAACTGTGGAATTTAACGGTTGAAATTCATAACAGCCTTTTTAATTTTTGAATGCTACCAGCATTCATAGTATCATGAATGTTTTATTCAGACTAATAACTAAATAATTAACGTTCTAAGTTTTCTGATAGTTTATATTTAGTTCCCTATATCGCCTTATTTGTTGTACATACACACTGTTTACATGTTAGTTCGGAATATTGTTAGTAATAGTACATATTTAGTTCAAGAATGTAAATCTAAGCCATCCCAAACAAAACATTCCCCTTTATGAAGGCGTTCGGGACGCAATAAACAGTTGGTCCTAACATTTTCCAGTAGGACACCATTACAGACCGTCTAATTAACGCATAGTCACCCCGCTTAGGAATAAACAGTTAGAAGAACACCCAAACTCAACGTTCAATGGAACGAATGCCATTCTAGATCTGTTTTTTTTATGCAAACCTTGTTTTGTTTCACGGCAAGTAGCTTTCAAAGCGCTCAAATTTCGCCACTTCAACTATAATTTTTTTGATGAGTTTGTGGATCATCCCTCAGACTCATAAAAATAAAAGAAGAATTTAAACTTGAACTGAGGAGTTCGCACAATGTTTTTTATTTTTATTTTTATACATTTACTGAAAGAAAATAAGAAAAATGTGAGGAAAATGGTGACCTTATCAAAATTTGCTCTTTTATGGCTTGACGGAGGTTTTCAACGATCCAAATATGGTTCGTTTTAATACAGTTCTGGGGTTAGTAATAAAGACTTCGTATCGAAGTTATGTACTGCGGGTTATGAGATAAAGTTGGGGAGATGGGGTGATAACGGGCTCCCCGCGGGAGTGATGCCATAAGTCTTTCGGAAGCTTGATTTTAATGTGTGGTTTAATTAAGTCTTAGTTGGTATAATTATAGCGTGAACCATAAATATGTAGGTATTAATTCTTCGTTTACTAAGCTTCAAAGAAATTAATTGCATTCATGGGTCTGCAATTAGGGTTGTCAACTTTTTTATATCAAATACGGTATTTTTGAAGCCGATGCCTGTCAAAATACAGTAGCAAATGGCGAAAAAAAATATATAGTAGGTATGTTTAAATAAAATGCATGTTTTCGCTACTTTGAGCTTTTATTATTATATCATTTATTTCGGGCTACGCCCATAGTGTTAGTAACAATGGTCTTAAATACTAGTGTTAGTAGACATAGGTACAAGTTTTAAACCGTGTGGAGTTTCATCCAATGTCGCAGCATTGGAGACTCCCATCTATCTGCGAATAAACTCAAGATACTACCAGGATTACTAACAGGTTTTTTTTTAAAGAAAAGTCAGAATCACTGAGTAGCAATTGTTGCCATTTTTCAACAGTAGCTAATTCTAATTAGCGACACATTTTTGATCTGAAAGAGCAATAGCCAGAATTTTATTAAACTGATTTATTTCTGAATACAAATTTCAAAAACAGATTACGGCTGCGTTTCATTTTAAACTAATTTGAATAAATTAATGTTATTTAAATTTCCATAAAAAATATAGTAGTTTCGCCTACAATTTTTTTAAAAATTATTCTATTTAGTCCTGTAATATAGTAGGATAGTATATTATATAGTAGGATTGGCAACCCTAGTTACAATAGCTCTATAGCAAGGAATAATAATTGGTAATCTTGATAACCTTTATTTGTATTCTCTGAACTAAAAGCAACTTATACAGGGCTATTGGTAATATGTCGGCAATCCAATAAGGAGATGTAGGGAAGGTCATTTACAACCAAATTACCCCTTATGACCCCTATGCAAATGTCAACCATTTCCGAGTTTGTAAATTTATTTAAAAAAACAATGCATCGTATTTTTTAAAATATTTTTCTCTGCTTCTACTTCAACACATAAAATCAACCATAAAATGACAATTATCTTTAATGTTTTTTTAAAGCAGACCACACAATTTTCATCATTTTAAAGGTTATTTGACTAAAATGGTTGATTTCTGCAAAAAAACATGGATATACATTATCGACAGAACATTCCAAAAATATGTACAAGTTCTCAGCTATCCAACGTGATACAATAAGATACCAGTAGGCCAATTCTCGTACTTAAAAAACGTTCAAATTCAAGTCGCAATCTCATCTCAGCGACAATCAATGTCAAAAACCTGTCAAAAATGTACGGAAAATGATTGTAATTTTGACAGATTGAGACTGAGATTAGAATGCGAACGGTCTTAAAAATACGGGAATTGCCCCTCTGATATCTTCAAAAAAATATAAAATGTCAAATTACTGGAAAATGGTTGACATTTGCATACGGGGTGATTTTGTTGCAAACGACCTCCCCTACATCTCCTTAATGGATTGCCGACATATTACAAATAACCCTGTATATTTACGTGAATTCATTATAACCTACACTCTCCCATTTGGAAAGTAAATGAAAACATATCGCTGTGTACTAGCAGTCATGCACGTTAATTTAGTCCTTTTAGCAGAGTGGTTTGTGCTCTTGTTGGTGCCGAAACGGGCAAACTGTCAGGGATTGTACACCGTCCTTATAAACACAACACGTTATGACTGCAGCTTTATGTGGTAATACTGTGAAACAGTGTTTTCACTGCAAAACTTTTTCACTTCGTCATCTAAACCCGAAACTTTACAAAAGACCAACAAAAAAGATAAAAGATAGGGACCTACATCATTTCAAATTACTCGTTAGCTTACGTCTGATGTAGCAAAAATCCCCTTTTCAAGAAAATATTAATTATGGTAGAAATTATCAAAGGGGAAGGAAACGCCTTTGGCCACGGAAAATAGCGATGTCCGGGGGAGTCGGCGTTATAATAATTTCGCAATTTCCTTAATTAAATTCAAATATTTCAGTATGATCCGAGTATGAAGGTGGGACTTGTAATGAGAAATTGATAACGAGAATATGTTGCTTAGATTTTGTATAATCATTAATCGAGGGAGCAGTGGTAGCCCAGTAGAAACGGCCGAGACTTATTGGTGGTAGGTCGTAGGTTCAAACCCAAGCAGGTACTTTACTTTGTGGAAATTATTTTATCACCACGGCTCACAGAATAGTAAAGGAAAACATAGTAAGGAATCCGGCATGTACTAGAACTAAAAATTTGAAGACTTGTGCCATACACCAACCCACACTGGGCCCGCGTGGTGGATTACTTCGAAGGTCCTAGTTTATCATTTCTGGCTACAAGTTACAGCTACCTTTTTTAATAATAATAATATAATATGAGACAACATGGTCTTCAGGTCCCGAACTAGGCAGAGCCTGTACTACGGTAACCTGATGACTGATAATATACTTATATACATATACACACCCAGACACAGGTCAAACAGACATGTTCATGCACACAAATGTTTGACTTGTCCGGGGATCGAACCCCGGGACCAGCGGCTCAGAAGGATCGTTACCAACTGCGCCAACCGGTCGGTCATAAATAAACATAATGCAGCATTGCATATATAAGCGGACACGCCCTTTATGCCTTTTTTTTTTTTTTTTTTTTTTTTTTTTTTTTTTTTTTTTTTTTTTTTTTTTTTTTGTGGGTGGGAAATCATCAAATAACTTCTCCCGCTCTGGGCAGAGCAGGAGGGCGTGTCAGACTCTTACTGACTAAAACCCACCCGTGTTCCTTCAGTTGCCTGTGCCAGGGGCCACGGTAACCCTCTTGGACTTTTCCGCAACCCTAGCAGGCATCGGTCCTAGCAAACCCCGTCATTGGTGCTGACATCTCTTTGAGGCGCGCGTGGAACACAACGCGCCGTCGACCCGGGCCTGGTCCTTATCGAACGGCGAGCTGCCCATTGCTCGCCGTTCGCAAGCCCGCGCCTACGGTGGCCGGGAATCGGCCTGCGATTCCCGACGCCCAGGGCGTCTCCTGCGGCGGCTAGGGGCGTGAGGGCGCAAACTTTGCCTCTCCCTCACGCGTTCCGCCTCCTCCTTCGCGAACATTACTGCTTCGCAGAAGGAGGTGACGGCTTCCCAAGCCCTCTCGCTCCGTACCATGGCCTGGACCAAGGCCGGACGCGAGAGATCGCCACCGCCAATCGCCTCCACGAGGACACGGCGGTGCTCCGCCCAAGCCGGGCAGACCTCCACCGTATGCTCCACCGTGTCCTCCGGGCGATCCACACAATGGTGACACCCGGGCGTTTCCTCCCGCCTTATCCGGAACAGGAACCTCCCGAAACAACCGTGTCCGGTTAGGACCTGCGTCAGGCGGAAGGTGAGGACGCCGTGGCGCCTCTCTAGCCACTCCTCAAAGAGGGGACTTATCGCCGCAATTGTGGCGTGCCCAGCGCTGGGTTGCGACAATCGCACTCTCCATGCCGCCCTGAGATCCCGCCGGAGCTCTGTCCGCTGTACCGTGATTTCTCGCGGCAGCGGAGCTACGCCCCGGCGTTTCGCCTCCTCGCGCCACTCCCAAACGTGCGCGAGGACTTTTGCCTCCAGATCCCATGGCGGTAATCCGGCAAGGAGGCTCGCCGCCTCACCGGAGACCGTACGGTATCCCCGGACCAGCCGGATGGCCATGACCCTTTGGGGCGCGTTCAACCAGCGGGCTGGCCGCCGCCTCAAGGAACGCGCCCACACCGGTGCCCCGTAAAGGGCCATGGACCGCACGACCCCCGCGTAGAGCCTCCGGCAGGAGGCGTTTGGCCCCCCTAGATTGGGCAGGAGCCGCTTTAAGGCAGCCCCGGCCCTTTCCAGTCTGGGAGCCAAACGTCGGAAATGCTCCACGAAGTTCCACCGGCTGTCGAGGACGAGTCCCAGGTACTTCATCGTCGACTCGACGCCGATGTGAACCCCTCCTACCGTTATTTGGGAACCCGACGGTGGCGTGTTCCGAGGACCATGAAAACACATGGCCTCGGACTTGTGCAGGGCCACCTCGAGTCCTAATTGCCGGATCCTCTCGACGATTGTCGCAACCCCGCGTGTCGCTAGTTCGGCCGCCGCCTGGTGCGACCTTCCCTGCGCCAGGACTAGCGTGTCGTCAGCGTAACAAACCACGCTGACGCCGCTGGGTAGGTCGGCGCGCAGCACCCAGTCGTAGCCGATATCCCACAGATGCGGCCCCAGGACCGATCCCTGTGGGACACCGCACGACATCTCTTGCCGGTTCCATACTCCCTGGTGACCGGGGTAGATGACGGCCCTGTCCGTCAAATAGGCCTCGACCACACGACAGAGGTAGGTCGGCATCCGGTGATACCGGAGTGCCTCCCTGATGCAACTCCAGGGCAGGGTATTGAAGGCATTGGCGATGTCTAGAGACACCGCCAAGACGACCCCACCCCGGGCCACAGCATCCCCCGTCGTGAGGGCCCGCACGCGCATGATGGCGTCCACCGTAGAGCGCCCCCTGCGGAAGCCAAACTGGCTCTCCGCCAAATCCGGCCCCACCCGCACCAGCCGCCCGACGAGGCGGTCTGCAATGACTCTCTCAAAGAGCTTGCCCACCTCGTCGAGCAGCACGATGGGCCGGTAAGCGGACGGAGAGTCCGCTGGGCGCCCCGGCTTCTTGATGAGGACCAGTTTCCCCGTCTTCCAACGAAGTGGGAACTGGCCCCTCTCCATGCATGCGCTTAGGAGCCCCCTTAGTCGAGGCCCGAGAGCCTCCGAGGCCAGGACCCAGGCTTTCCCAGGTAAGCCGTCGGGTCCTGGGGCGGTATTTTTAGCACTCAGCCTACGTACCGCCACTCGCAGCTCTACCTCGGTCACCTCCGGAGCATCGTTGTCGTCGTCGGCGGTGTGGTCCGCATTCAGCACCGCAGTAGGCGGAGCCATGGGCGGGGAGATATGGTCGCCTCTAGAAGGGAACAGAGTGCTCACCACGTCCTCCACGAGCTGGGGCCGGAGACTCTGCGTCAGCGGGGGAGCCCATGGGCGGAGCTTCTCACGCACCAATTTGTAGGGGCGCCCCCACGGGTCCCTGTTCAGAGTCTCCAGCGACTCCTCGCGGGCCAGTCCCTTGGCCCGCAGGATCTCCGCTTGGAGGGCGGTCTTCGCCGCTCTGTACCCCTCGTACAGCTCCGCCTGAATGGCTTCCGTATCCGGAGGGCGAATACGGAGCCTGCGGTGCCTGGTGTACCGGCGTCGCGCAGCGACGCACGCACTGCGTAAAGTCGTCAACTCTGGCGACCACCAGCACACCTGGCGCTGAGCGCGTCCGGGCTGGGCCCGGGGCATTGCCACGTCGCATATTTCGGACATGGCCTCCCGGAACCACTCCGCCTCGACGTTGATGTCAGCAGGCCTGTCCGGTGATGACACCCAGGCCTGCACGATCGAGGCTTCCAGGAGGAGCTCCCGGTCCAGCTGCTTCAGCGACCACCGCGGACCACTCGGGGCCTGTCGGACCAGCGCGCTCGAGGTCTGGGCGGAGACGTCAAACCGGATGTACCGGTGGTCGGAATAGGTCTCCACCCCCTCTATGACGCGCCAGTCAAGGACACGCGGTGACAGAGCGGGGCTGGCGAACGAGATGTCCACCACCGATTCACCCCGCATCCGCACACACGTGGGGACAGAACCCCGATTTAGGACGACCAGGCCTGTCTCCAGAGCCCAGTCCTCCACCATCCTGCCCCGTGTGTCCGTATACCGGGAACCCCAAGCCACATTCTTGGCATTGAAATCCCCGAGGACGAGCACGGGGAGGGAACGGAACCCGACGACGACGACTTTCAACTCCGCAAGGGAGTTGTGGAACTCGGCAAGAGTTCGGTTCGGGGAGAAGTATACCCCCACCACTACAATCTCCCCGAACCGTGCTGCCACGCAACCCCGTCCCCTCGTGACTGCCTCGAGGGACGGAGTACCGGCGGCGGCCGACGAAATTAGGGTCACTGAGCCGCTCAGGTCCTCCACCCAGTCATCCCTGGGCGGGACAAAGTACGGCTCAGCGACCACGGCGATGTTAATCGACCACTGCGCCATGCTCTGGAGCAACAGATCCTGAGCAGAGGCGCAGTGGTTGATGTTCGCCTGGAGGAGGCGTAATGGGGCCGTTATTGGCACTCCATGTCAGCCTCCTCCCGAGCCCTCTGTGAGGGCCCCGCCGCAGTGGTGACGGCGGCGACAACGACGGTCGAGGCGGCAGCGGCAACGGCAGTGGCGGCGGCTGCGGCAGTGACGGCGGTGGCGGAGGGCTTGTCCCTGCCCCTGGCTCTGGCGGGTGGAGCGCAGGCCTTGCTCCCCATCCGGTGATCAGCTGGCTTGCCAGCTGCCGCACATACGGTGCAGTGCGGCGCGGCATTACAAGACCCGGCCTTGTGACCGGGCTGACCACAGCGGAAGCAGTGGTGGCTGCGGTCCACCTCCGAGGTGCATTTAGCTCCCACGTGGTTGCCCACCTGGCAGCGGAAGCACCTCAGAGGTCTGGGTTCCAGCAGTTTCACCTGCGCGGAAACCCAGCCCACCAGTAGCCTACGGCCCTCGGCTATTTTTTTGGCCGCCGACACAGGGCAGCTCACCGTAACGGCTCGCATCCCCTTGAAGTCAGGACCGATGGTGCCTGTCCTCACCTGCTCGGCAGAGCACCCTCCAGTCCTAACGACGGCGGCCACCACCTCTCCCTCCGTCACCGAGTCGTCCAGGCCCAGGATGCGCATGTCAGCGCACTTGGTGGGCCTGGACACTCGGGCCTCGTCCGCATTTAAGGACGCCCTAAGCCTTTCGGCCAGAGCGTCAGCGGCCGGGCCGCTAGCCGCACCGGGGATCTCAAGCATCCGGGCCCCAGTCGCCGTCAGCCTCACCCGGATGCCTTCGGTGGCGCCGATCTCCTCGAGGCTCACCGCCTTTCCCACCTTGGCTAGCACGTCGCGGTAGGACACGCCCTTCTTTTCCGCTTCCGGCTGTAGCGTAATCACTACAGCTGCGGATTTCGGGGCGCGGAGCCTAGCCGCGACGCTTCGCGCTTTTTGCCGCTGCCGCCTCTCCTTCCTTTTGGCCGCCCTTGCCGCCTTACCGGCCTTCCTCTTCTCCCCGGCTACTTGCCATTCGGCGCCGGCCGGAGGAGATATAGGAGGTGGGGGCGGCCGTCTTGCAGCCGGGGCCGTTGCCCTCGCCCTCTGTGTTGCCGTCCCGCCCTCCCTGGGCATGGGTGTCCCCGCGGGTTTCAGCACGGGGGGGGCCTTCCTCTGCCCCGACGAGCCAGGTTTGGCCGCGGCAGCTGCGACGGCGGCAAATGAGACCGCCTTCTGCCGGCTCGCGGCCGGCTGGCTCGCCGCTAGTGGGGGGCGCAGGACAATGGCCTCCAGGGCGGAAAACCGGCTTTGGAAGGCCGCCAGCTCCTGCCGCACCAGAGTCAAAACCCGGTCTTCCGCAGGCATGGGCCGTCCCTGCCCATGCTGCGGCGCCCCCTCCTGCGGCACCTCTCTGAGGCCAGTTGCTCGGAGCCCGGCCAGGTCCGCTCGGAGCTCCCCGTTCTCCTTCCGGAGAAGCTCCATGGCGGCTGTCAAGCGGGCGACCTCCGCCCGCATTTCAGATATTCCATCTGACGGAGGCCCGGGTTGAATGGCCTCCGCTGCCGCCATAATGGAGGCCGTGGCCGCGGCTATGGCCTTGTCTTTTGAGGACTTAATCCTCTTCAAGGCCACATCCCTAATTGCGGCGACCACGACCTCCGCAAACCTGGCTGCTCGCTCCGAATTGGAGCCGCCGGCGGCATCCGGCTCGCCACCCGAGGACTCTGAGAGAGCCGCCTTGCGGCTGGTCTCTCCCGGCTGGTTCCCCTCCGAGGCGTGTCTCTCAGTTCGCTGGCTTGGCTCGGCTGGGCTGGCAGAGCACAGCGCATTCGTCTCCTGGGTGGCGAGCCCTCTGCCCAAACCTTTCTCTCGGGCCCCACCCCGCCGGCTGGAGTGGATTTTTTTGGGCCCTGAGGTCCACTCTTCGGAGGACGACCCCTGGCCCTCCCCTGATCTGGGGCGCTTCTGGAAGAACCTTCGGTTCCTCGCAGCAGCCCCCTCCACTTCGTGCTCCGAGCTCTGGCATGAGCCCCTTGCGCCAGATGCGGCGTCGGACTCCGACCCCGCATCACTCCTCTCCTCTTCGTCGTTTTTATTATTTTTTAATATATTTCTTTTAACCATACTATTCCCACGAGTAAATATAGGGCAAAAATGTCCACCGGGCAGAGCCTAGATACCCGGTAAGCCTAAATACTGCAGAGTGCGGCAGGTGCTCTGCAGGGGAAGCGCTCACGACTGGACTCCCTCCAGCCATTCATCCTCTCACCGCGCTTCAAAGCTTAGGATTGGGTGGTTTTTTATCTTAGAGGTAGCCTTCCTCTGGGCCAGGCAATTAAGCCAAGCCCCCGGCGGCGGCATTAAACATGCCTCCGTTCGCTGTCCGGCCGACCCGACTCAACGAACCCGCCGAAAGTTCTCTCCTCGAGGACTACTCTTCAAGGAGAGAAACACGCGCCGCTTTGGTGCGCCTGCACCGCAGCGGCGGCCCTTCCCAGTCTACGCCCACTCAACTACCTCTGTAAGCAGAGGAGGAGTGGACGTATTGACCGTCCGTAGCCCGGTTCCCTTCACCGACCATCAAGCATGATCGGTGATTGGAACCATGACCTTTCCTCGTTTGTTAAAGATTAGCCGCCAGCCCCCATGGCCCACCGAAACCTGGTGGGCAATGGGAGCTGACGTTGCCCAGGGTGCGCCACGAGGAGGCTCTTCAACATGCACCCCACGCCCTTTATGCCTGGAGGCTTCTTATTATGTATTAAGTTCTGTTTGCGTTTTTATTATTTATTTCTGCTTGAGTGTAGTTTTCAATATTGGCGTGTGCTAGTTGACATATGGCAAATAATTTTAATGTATTTGTGTTTCGTCATGTTCATTACTTATTACTGTATAGAATCCAGTTCTTCTAACTGAACAGACAGCAGTGCTGCTGGGGAGTTTGTTCCGGCACTTCTTCTTTTCTTTTACGGCCCACTCCCTCTCACAGAGAGGAGGCCGGTGTCCCAGGAATGGGAACATTAGAGACTGATTATGCTATTCATCTCTAACTAATCTAAATTGGTTTCCAGAAGCTTACACTAGGTACGGTACATGTACCTACCATTTAATTGCGTTATATCATTTTGGAAGAAAGAAAAATATATTTTTTGGGACACGCACAGGCAATACAAACAGTAAAAGAAATAAAGGAGCATTTAAAACTAACAAAATCAACATAAAAATACCAATAAACAAGAAAGTATAAAATAAAAGACCTGTGCGAGACCAAAAAGGCTCCTATCTGAGCATAGTACCTTCGGTGCCTTTATAACAGATTACGTACCCAAGTTCATATTAGTAAAGCTATAAATAATATATTTACGCGGTTTTGATGTTGAAATATTGGTTCTACGTTATTTACGTTCTTTTAAATAACTTTGATACTTTTATCGGACATTTCATACAAAATATGCCAATGGGTAAATTACTTTCTCTGCCTGCTGTAACGTTTGGTTAGCATTTTCAATAAAAAGAAGCGAACTTTGTAGCAACATCGTTCTTTATGATCACGTTGCCCACCAACTCATAAACTCTCCATTCCCAGTGAAATTAATTAGATTTACTCAATACCTACTCACTCAATACTTTATTGCATTCCATAATGTGTACATTATAACAGTTGGTATGTTAAAACATCGAATCAATTACGGACCCTGTCGGGCACAGCAAATTTAATATTTAATAGGAGAGAGGATGAAGGCGCTTTTTGTTAAGAAAAAGATTAAATATTTAATAAAAATAGTAGCATTTGCTTGGTATTTATATTTTATATCAGTATTTATATATTTGGTTTTAAGTTAAGTTATTGCACGATTTACATTATTAACAGTATGTATATGGGATTGTAAAGCAAAATAAACGGGTAAAATACTTGAAACTATTTATTTTTCAGCACAATAAAAAAGATCAGCGTTACACCGTTAGTTCGTCGTAGAAACTAGGAAACTAGTTATCGCCATTTCTCTCCTTTCTCCCTCGCACAAATACTTTCCTTTCTTTCATCCGCTGCGTTCCGTTTTAACAATTATAGCTGCGTTCAAACTTTCAGATTATACAATATTTTAACCCCACATGTATTATTCGACGACACGGTTGGCGCAGTGGTTAAGCGATTGACTGCTGCGTTACGTGTCGCGGGTTCGATCCCCGCACGGAACAAATATTTGTATGACCTGCAAGTAGTTGTTCTTCCGGGTCTGGCTGTTTGTGTATGTGAGTTTAAATGTTTGTAAATGTACCCACGATACAGGAGAAATTCCTAGTGGGGCAACGTTAAAAAAAAAATAAACTAAATACTTAGTTACTATTTTATTGAGTCTTGTAGAATGTTATTAGCATTTATGAATACATCACGCCTGCATACTCTAAAGGGTTGGGCAGAAGTGTACCGACGGTACACCCACACATCGCCAGTTATGTTCAAGTGCCATGTTATAAGGGGCGAGCCTATTGTCATCAATCGGGTACAAATAAAGACTACAGGCCGCTACTGAGAAATTCCCGATGTCGAAACTAAATAAATAAAACGTACAAATAAGTTGTCAACTAACAAATTCCTGTTATAAAACACGCGAATCATTTTACGTGTACTAGCCGCCTTATAAGTCAAACTTAACCCTGCCGATACTACCTACAAGAAAAGTAGTAAGACCCACGAAGTTGTCTGCATCGCATGCAATGTTGTAAATCCACAACGACGATGACATCAAGTTTACGAGTATGTCGAACGCAGCGACAAAATGGCGCTGATACAGTTTGAAAGTCGTTAAAAACACGGTGCAGTGCAATTGATGTTTTGATTATGCAAATGAACCGCTTGGAGGAGATTTAACATGCAACAAAGGAATGTAGAATTATTGGGAGCATAAAACAGTTGTTTCTATTAAAGTAGCCAGCTTTAACATTAATATAAACATTATACATGTATGATCAATGGATTATAAAAATAAACAGCATTCTTTAATACGTTGCAGTCGTTTGCAAAAAATATCGTTATTTACCGCAGTTCAATTTGTAATTTCAAAAATGTTTCTACAATTCGCACTATCAAAATAAACATTTATTCAAACAACACAATTACAACAATTACTTCATGACCGAACTCTGTTCTAGCATCAATCAATACGTTTTTACATTTATAGGACTATAATCGTACAGTTTATTTAGCTGGGCCATTATTAAATGAAAATCAAAATCAAAAGTCATTTATTCAAAATAGGCTGAGAATCAGCACTTTTCCAACGTCAAAATTACATAAGACAGTCCCCCGAAACTCCCACCACATCCTAGTGCTTTAGCTGGGAAGAAGAAGTGGCGCAACAAACTCCCCAGCAGCACAGCTGTCTGTTCAGTTAGAAGAACTAGTTTCTATACATAGTAGTACATGTCATTAACATTACGAAACAAAACATTCAATTATTTTTCACTCCTCTTGCTCAAAAAGACCGTCATTGTGGCGTACCAGAGCGAAGAAAAAATAGCAATTCTTCCTCTAGGTGAAAAAGTTTTTTTTTTTTAAATTTTGTGTGTCAAATGACAATGAGCCTACAAAAACGAAAAAGCCTTTAGTCATAAGTAGAATAATCATGAATATAGACTCGACTTATTACTGTTTCATAAAAAAAGAACTTCATTTTATTTTTGAAAATGGAACTAAAATCGGCGATCTCTTTGGTAGAATGCATGCATGCAAAAAACAAAAAAAAAAAGACATTGGCGCGAAATCTTTATGAAATTAAGTTACCGGGAAAAAACACCTCGTTAAATATCCAGAATTGTACAAATTGTACATTTAATTTTTAATAAAATAAACTAAATATGTCATATTGTATTGGATTGTTATATTTTCTTGCAATCGTAGTGAAAAGTAGAGTGTAACACACGGCGCTAAAAACCTATTAAAACTCGGTTTATATTTACTCCCTCGCTAAAGCTCGGGAGTAAAACTACCTCGTATATAATGGGTCATTTTAGCTCCTTGTATAACAATCTACTATGCCATATGTCAACTAGCACACGCCAACATACCTACCAACAAAAACATTGAAAACTATTAATACTCAAGCAGAAATAAATAATAAAAACTTAAACAGAACTTAATATCTAAATGAAAGCCTCCAGGTATAAAGGACGTGTCCGCTTACATATGCAATGCTGCATTATGTTTATATAGCTGTGTAATTTGAAGTCACAAATGATAAAGTAGGACCTTCGATGTAAAATAAATAAACAGTTAATTACTAATAACAATAACAAAACCATGGTCAGCAAGACGACCTGTCACCACAAGCAGCACCTGTGGCAAATGTATCAACACTCAATATATTTCCAGCTCAGTTAAACCCCGGATAACCTTTCGGATAAAAATAACCCTTCCTGCACCCGACGAGGGAGTGGAATTGTAGAACAAATGTTCCGCTGTGGCCGTATCTCGCTTTTGTTCAATTAGAAGGAGAACAATTGGAGTTTCTTGTGCAATTACTGGTATTGGGTGTAAGTAAGCGGCTCGCTACAATAGGAATAAGTGGAATGTATGTGACAATTTGCTGAAAGACGTTTCTTTTATTGGGATCTTTATTAAATTATTGAATCACTCTTAAAACAAAGGAAAAATCTAGTTGTTCATACGTTTTTACACAGTCTCGTTAATAAAACATTAAAACATTGCAATACATACACCAATTAACAATGTGATACAAATGCTTTCTAACTATGTTAACTCCAATTTGTTGAAACTTCTCTTTAATTCAATATTTCTCCTGTAGGCAGGCACGCCTAATGAGTAAATGGCGGAGTTTGCAAATTGTTTACTAGTTTTATTTGCCTTACCTTAGTTTAATTAAACCACTACAGTACCTCTACTTTAACACATTTGTGTATTCACCGCGTTGATTATAATTAACGGCGGGTAAACCGTGGCTAGGTATATATTGACAAAAAATAATTGTGTTAAAAGCAACAAGTGCGAGTATCTATTTATTTAGAATAAGCACACCAACAGCACAATCAATTACAAATCTGAAGTTGGTATTTCAGTAACCATGCAAATAACAGGTATGCATGACTTTGAAGTACATACATCAGAAGAGTCTAGGGATCAACCACGTTTTTGCTAGTTACTAAAAATCAGTTTTTTTAATTATGTTTTGTTTTTTGTTTGTTTTTTTTTTGTTTTTGTAACTCATAAGGATACTTTTTAGTAAAGGAGAATGGGCAAAATCGTACGGCACTTGGTCTATCAGCGGCCAGGAACATTTTATTTTTTTTTGGTTTAATATCACCCTACAATAACGGGTTCAAGAAGTTTTATATCTGTAGTGTCATTATTAATGGAACTAAATACATTTTTATTTTAGATATGTAAGCCTGTGATTTAGCGTATTAATTACTAAGATTTAGTCTTAAAAATAAGGAAATAAAATAAAATGACTTGTTTACTTCAATACATTTATTTTACATACATTTACATACATAAACTCACGCCCTTTTCCCATGGGGGTAGGCAGAAACCACAGAACGCCACTTGCTACGATCCTTACATACTCCTTTTGCCTCGTCCACATTCATACATTTAATGTACAATAATAGCACTGAGTTCTGATGCCGGTAATAAAATATCCTCGTCTTGATGTCTAGCCCATGCCAGATACCACACTACACACATAACGTGTGCGCAACAACCGATTGTGCGCCTTCCACTCAAACAACTGCAATAATAATGAGCAATTGCTTCTCTATTTTGTCTTTGTCGGTTAATTACAATATAAGAATAATATATTCTGGACCTTACATGTCTAGATTGTATTCGCACACGTAATAACCAAATATCTTCTTCTTCAATAAAATCTCTGAGCTGACTTATTTGTCGCTCCCGGTATACTTCGATATTGTATAAGCCTTCAATTAAGTGTTCAGCGTAGTAGCTGCGAGCCAACTTGATTTGGTATGTGCCAAGTGCAAACAGAATTAGGTCTTCTTCAGAAAAAACCGGAAAGTCTTCAAAAATAGGTTGGTCGCTGCTGAGTCTTTCAAATGATGCCCTCTGTCTATTTATGTTATGACGGATAACATAGTCCGCTAAGAGGTTCGGTATTTCAAAACGTTCATTAATTATATTTACGAACGATGATGCATGAATACTATCTTGTATTGGTGTTTGGAACGCATTGATGAGTGCCGCTGCGTTTTGAAAGTCCTCAAACATGTGACTTAAGGCGCGATTAAAATATTCTTGCCTAAACAATTTGAAATCTCGCTTGAACCTGCCATTTATAACTTCCACTACCCAGCGGCATAGAGTTACCAGCCTAGTTCTATTGGCCTGTTCAGTAGTAAGCTGGTCTGCACCGCGGTCTTTGGTTTCTGGCATATAGGCACTGTAGTTGCATCGCTCCAAATCGCCACAGACGTCTCTAAACCCACGATCTAAAATGAATATGTCGCCAGCCCGGTAAAACCAGTGAAATGTGCCTTCTTCGTCATTTATAATTCTTTCCAAAATACTGGCATCTGAGTCGGTAGCAGCATAGGGCCCGCAAACATCAATTATATGCCCATCGGAACACACCATTAAGAACGGTTTTAATAGATTTTCGTATTTGTGTAGACTGTAGGTCTGTCGCTGGAACGAAAAGTTGGAGCTCTTCTGTATATAAATATATGTTCCATCCATGATTGTTACTGCCTTCCTTTCTTCTGGAGAAGACTCGGGATTTCCAAATAACGCGTTTGGTACAATAAGATTACGGTCAGCGACCATTCTTCTATTTAAATGGTCGAGTCCCAGGTGTCGTGGCTTAAAATCCAGAGATATAGCATCACGCGCGGTTTTTAAATGCCTTTCTAGAGTCCTTCTACTTATGTTAAAGAGCGTGGCTAATCTCTCGTTGCTATCACCAGTTCGCAACTTCATTAAATAAATGGCTAGTTTTGTTTTGGCGTTTGACTCAGACAAAGAAGGCGTTTGTTCCAAGATTGTATTGAATTGATCTCTGCTAACGCCCAATCGAATATGAATCTCATTAGGATCCATATTTGCAATATCTTCAAAGTCCAGAATATTTTTATTTAAAACAGCTTTTTTAAAAAGCTCTAGTATTTGCAAAAAATGAGAGCTGTTAAAATCATGTCTGAGATTTGGACTATCAATGAGCTCTTCCCAATCATTTGATGTTAAATGTGCATCACATATTCTGGCACTGTCTGGTATGAATAAGTTAGAATGTAACATAAGAGTAATCCTTACATTCTCAGGCATTCGACGACGTGAAACACTACGGCATCTGTCAAACATACAGTTTGCCGAGGTGCTAGGCACTCGTGAATATTCTTCCACTTGAAGAACACATTCGTGCGGGGCAGGGTTATTGTTTGGCTGCACAGCCCGTTGAGCTCGTTGCCAACAGGGTCGACAAACGTATTCTCGGCCGTTGTATTCAACCTGAAAAGGAAAATAGTTTATAACATAGTATTTAAAACTCACAGCAGTTTCAGTTAAATCATGTGTTGTATAGTAGAACATGCCGAGCTCTTTTTCAACGTGACGAATGAGTCATGCTCATACGCATTGTTAATGAGTGGTTGGCCTCTATTATATTTCGAAGCTAGATAACGTTGGCTCTGTTTCCATATGCACCATGTGTGTAAAAGAGAGAGAAGATCTGTTTTGACTATAACTTAAGTATTGTTAGAAAAGAACCATACGCTTAAGGAAATAACATAATTCACTAAAAGGACGTACATAAAAATACAATCAAAACTGTAACGTGGACTTTCAATAAAGAGCCCACACTTCACCCAACGATGTGTCGCATATGCACATCGTGACACAATATTATGAGGCCATCACCGCTATAGGGTGCGTACATACGGGTAAAAACAACCAAAAAATAGTCTAAAAATACTTACTTGCTGTGGAGCTATAGCTTCAATAATATATTGAGCATTGGCAGCATTTTCCTCAAAAAGAGCATGGGTTATTTCTAACCTTCTTCTATTAACCACTGATCGATTGCACAAAACACATATAGGTCGATTTTCTGCCATTTTTCAATAATGTTCCGTTGGCGTACACAAGTCCAGAGTCCAAGTACACAAGCACAAACGTACAGAAGTTCAGAGTTAATAGCCAGGTTATCAGGTTAGGAAGAAACACAGTCCAGAGGGTAGCCAGGGTCAAAACGTTTGAAAAAGAATCCGTAGATGAGCGCACAGTACACAACGTCACAAGGGTAAGCGAAGGACTGCGCCGAGTGACGCACACGCACCCCACACCTCGGCTCTTTTGTTTGCACTCGAAGCTGATTGGGCCGTTCGAACTCAGGTAGTCCATGTAGTAAACCCATTGTTGAGCTGAGTCTTGTAAACGGTATGCTGACAACGTTTTGAAATACTTTTGAAGACATAAACTAATGTTAATAAGTATTTTATAAAATGGGTTTGCACATTTTCTTGCACTTATTATCTAAGTATTTTACCTATATGTATTTTTTTTTCTAAATGAGCTGCAATGTTACGTTCATAGTAAAAGTTAGTCCTTAGTAATAGTACTTTCATTTAATACCTATTTCGTTGTTGGCCGCTCATAGACCATTTTGCTCTTTCTCCTTTCGTCATTAGAAAAGGGAATAGGTTTTGAATGTCTAATTCCAGCATACTCAAAAATCGCGAAGTCTTTATTAATGCAAAATCACAGAATACTTCCTCGATCTACACATACGAAAACATTTTATTTAATCAATCTAAATAGACATTTTTTATATAATTTCAACACCGTGTATCTGTCACTTAATTAACTTTTTTATCATTGCTACATTTATTAAATTCTTTTTACCTATTATAATTGTGGTAGGGTAATTTTTATTATAGGTGCATCGTAACACATTTTAAAAGAGTAACGGTGGAGTTTCTTGCCCATTCTTCTCCATACGAAACTACCTTTTGGAAGGGGCGACTAGAATAAATTCTATTTAAATGTAAATGTTGACGTTCAACAGTGCCTTTTATGTGCCTATTTGAAATAAATGCTTTGAATTTGACTTAGTCTCGAATGCCTTTCATTACTAATTTATCACCCTTTAATATATTTTAAAGCTGGAACAGTTCGTAAATAAACGCCAACTCATTTTAAATGGCGCGCAATTTTTAGTGAAACGAACCGCTTTGTCGACAGATATAGATAGACGGAGGGCGGAGCCAATGTGCGCTTTGGAAAAATCTCCATTCAAGGGAAAATGAAGGGTGCTCCACTCCAAAACTGATGACGTGTAAAAAGCTGATAGAGCCATCGGGGTTCATTTAAATGTCGCGAATGGGATGAGAATCTCTCAAGTTTTTGTATAATGTTGAGGGATATCCGCAGCTCGGCCGACGTGATTGTATCTTTAGTTATGATTTTTTGGAGTTCTTCTCTTGTGTAAATGTGAAATGATTATGTGAAGCGACAAAGATTTATGGTAACAAATTATTGTACTATTTTTCGATGATATAGTATCGTAAAAATCGTATAAATGGTGTAGGATTTCTACTTTAGTCATCCAATAGTTTTATGTTGAAACTACAATGAGTATGTACTTATTGTACTGTTAGGTCTGTATTTAGTATTATCATACATTTCATCGTTCTAAACAATTATTAAAATGCTTGCTTTTCAAAAGGTAACGAAGTTCGCAATAACAAACGATACCTATATTATTTACGATAGAACCGGTGAACGAATTCACTTACAAAATATTGACTGGGGAGCCTGAGCGGAGTTGCGACAATCTTTCACGTCCCTACACTGACGGTTGTGTTGCCAACGCCAATAACTCACGGCCTGAATAAAAAAATAAAATACGAACGCGACATGAGTGATTGAATTCGAATTAGAATTTCTAGTCAGAAGTGTTTTGGTTTGGATTTGGAATTTTTCTGTCAGTTTTACACATTTTTAATGACGCAACCGCCACTCTTGCTCTTTTCAAATATAACTATACTCATCCTGATTCCTGTTTATTATCAAAACTATGAGTTTAGTTTACTCTGAAGAAAAACCAAAAACATTAAGAAAGTCCTAGAGTTTATTTTTCTACCATTTTCATTACCACGTTGGGAGCCCTTTCTTGGGTGAATTGTAATATACTTTTTCCTCGCATTTTAATCTGGCAATACCGGCCCTGCGGCGGTAGGTATTTCCATGCGCGCCGGTTATTGGACAAACTTTGAACTGTGCCTAATGCCTTTATGTTCTCCCGGTGTCAAGTGGGGACCGTTTAACAATTCTGCTGTACAGATGTTTAGAGAAACGATATAACAGTATGGGTTGTTGTGAATTTGTTGAATCGACTTATTTTTTAAGTCCTGTCTCTAAACAGCTGTAAGGGCCGAGGGCAAATGTATTGTTTCAAAACGTTACTTGAAATAATATTATTGTTAATGAGTTTCTTTTTCAGTTTATTTTTTGGTTCGTGGGACACTTTGTTATTAGTAGTTGATCTGAAAACTTTATGTCTAAAATTAAATGTTTTTATTTAAGTTTGTGTTTACATAATACAGGATGGCAACCTGTTACCATCGATTCAGTACATAATTCTGTACCCACTTACGTTGAAATTTTTCGCCGATTATTAAAAAAAAATGCTGCTCATTTTACCGCATAGGTATTGCACTTTTCTATAAAACAGCAGCTTTGTTTTTGCTAAACGATGAAAAATTTCAACGTTAGGGAGTCTAGAATCGCGTCCGGTCCTGGTCCAGGCCATGGTACGGAACGTGAGCCCTCACGCCCCTAGTCGCCGCAGGAGACGCCCTGGACGTCGGGGATCCCAGGCCAATTCCCGGTCACCTTAGGCGCGGGCTTGCGGTCGGCGACCAATGGGTAGCTCACCGTCCGGTAACAGGCCCGGGTCGACGGCACATTGTGTTCCACGCGCGCCTCAAAGAGATGTCAGCACCAATGACGGGGTTTGCTAGGACCGATGCCTGCTAGGGTTGCGGAAAAGTCTAAGAGGGTTACTGTGGCCCCTGGCACAGGCAACTGAAGGAACACGGGTGGGTTTTAGTCAGTAAGAGTCTGACACGCCCTCCTGCTGTGCCTAGAGCGGGAGAAGTTATTTGATGATTTCCCACCCACAAAAAAAAAAAAAAAAGGGGGTCTAGAATCGCGTTCGGTCCTGGTCCAGGCCATGGTACGGAACGTGAGCCCTCACGCCCCTAGTCGCCGCAGGAGACGTCCTGGACGTCGGGAATCCCAGGCCAATTCCCGGTCACCTTAGGCGCGGGCTTGCGGTCAGCGACCAATGGGTAGCTCACCGTCCGGTAACAGGCCCGGGTCGACGGCACGTTGTGTTCCACGTGCGCCTCAAAGAGATGTCAGCACCAAAGACGGTCCGCTAGGGGTGATGCCTGCCAGGGTTGCGGGAAAATCCGAAAGGGTTACAGTGGCCCTTGCAAGGGCAACTGAAGGAGCACGGGTGGGTTTTAGTCGGTAAGAGTCTGACACGCCCTCCCGCTCCGCCCAGAGCGGGAGAAGTTATTTGAAGATACCCACAAAAAAAGGAGCTTACCGTAATAAACTTGAATTTAACGTAATGCCTACTTGTCAAAGGTATGTGTGTCGTCATAATATACAAATTACGAACTTGTAGAATAATTGTAAACTGTATTTTCCACATCTAGTTTAACTGATATCGGTGAAGGAAAACATCGTGAGGAAACAAGGGCTTAAAATTAATATAATTAGTCTGAAATAGGCAATCCGCCTTGAGCAAGCGTGGTGATCAACGCTCACGACTTCTGTGTACGAGAAGAGGCCCTTTCCCTGCAGTGGGACAATAATAGGCTGGAATTATTATTATTATATATTGGAATGAATAGCCATAATTATGCACTATGTGTCGACACCCTTGCGCCATCCCATCTTCCTAGTACGGCGGGCTGTGCTAGGGCGGCTGCTGCTGGTGCGGAAAACCTCAAACGGCGATAATATTCTAATCTTATTGGGAGTTATAATTATGTTCGAGCTGTTTGGAGTAGAAATACTGGGGCCATGGGGTCCGAGTGCCCACTTGTATTTCGAGACATCGTCAAGCAGTTAGTCGACTCTACACGTGACCAGAGATCTGGCCTATTTTTTGGCCAAAGAAACAGCATCGGCACACAACGTGGCAATGCTGCCAACCTTTTGGGCACTTTTCCTGTTGACAGCGATGCAGACGAATTTTTTTATGCCCTGTGATTCTTTTCCTTCTTTTTTACATGCATATTATTAATATTATTTTAAGTCTGTTAGCTTATATAATGCACTAAAGTGTAATACATATTTCATAACATAAAATGATATGCTTGCATTGATGCATTAATAATAGCACTTAATTGAATAAGTGAATTAGTAACAGGTTTTAATAGCATTACCTTTGATTACGATATATTTGTGGAAATCACGCCATTCAGTATGTAGGTCGTCATTAAATGTTTGAAACGTGCCTCATTGAATTCAATGATTTTATTTGTATTGAAATAAAATTTTGAACCTACCTATATAAAGTTTCGGTTTCCTATAAGAACGGTGGCCGACACATAGCGTCCGCACTTTACAAGCGAATGACATCACGGAAATTTTACCAATGAAAGTAATTTGATGTGTTTTCCTAGAGAACGCTTTTTGACACCGTAAAGTCAAAACCCGCTGCCATCATTTTCATGACAGCTGTCACTGCAGTCGTTGTGTGGCGGCCACCGCTCTTTTAGAAAACCGCAGCTCCGTACGTACTATCCGTAGCTTGGCCAGCCTAATTGAGCTGACACGTTATGATGTCTTATTCGACAGTTAAAAGGTACCTAAGGAAATAAGTATTTTATTTTTAAACACTTAATAAGGAATCACATATCAACGACATTGTCGTGTCACTCCGGTCTGCCTGGCTCAACACCTACTTTCGTACGGTATGACGAAACCTAAGCAACGAAAATAAAAGCAACCGTTTACGATTTTCGTTTCAGTTTGCTTAATCAAGTACTGTATATATGTAAGTTTTCGCGTGGCTTTTCCATGCGATTCGTTAGATTTTACTAAGCGTCTTCCAATTTCAATTTACTTACACAAAAATCACACACTATACCCAACATGTTCCCAAACAAAGGATAACACGAACACAAAAAGGGAGTGACTATAATACCTATCTATAGAATAACTTCCCCATTGACATCCTCATAGACGGTACTCTTCACTAAATTATTATTCTGTTAATTAAATAATACCAAAGCACCAAATCGCCGTAATGTCTGAACACTTGAAACAGAATTCTGTGTAATTGAAAACATGGCGGTCGAAGCAATATATTTAAGACAGCAGCTCCATTGTTGGGAGCTAAGCTTACATAGGTTCGTTCTTGTTGATCGAACTTTACATTTAAATTAATTGCTTGTTGACCTAATTTACTTTCAAGAGTAACTTAGAGGGGAAGGCAGAGGTGTAAAGTCAGGTTAATAAAAATTTACTACCGTATATTCAAAAAAACTACTGTCATTTTTTGACAACTGTCAAACAACTGTATGAAATGGCTATAATACGGCGAAATGGCGTAGTGTGTAATTTTGATAAACCAACATGCAACATGGACATTACCTTGCTATCATACATTGTTATCCATAGATTTCATAGGACGATTAGAGTAATGTTCTTTTCAGATAAAAAACCAAACTAGTATTAACTTTGTCACAAAAATACCTGACAGAAACTGTAAATAGAATTCACTTTAATTGAAAACACGGCTGTATTCAGCAATATATTTGAAACAGTAGCCTGTATTGTTGGCCGTTAAGCTCCTTAAGCTGGCTCTGGTGCAGCGCTGCATTTGCTTGAAAATATACGGACGGACATCTTCTAAATTCGATTGCTATGGACTATAATATTTTGTTATTTTGTGTCGTGGTTGAGGATTTTGTAGTTTTGTTGTATTTAATATGTCGTAGGCATATTTGTAATCTGATGATTTTTATTGGCTACACTTACATTATAATGTTTTAAGGATTTTCATTTAATGAGAAATTGAATATAAATTTTTAGGTCAGTGCGAATGTTTACTTCTCGGTTCAGGCGAGAAAAATATTAAAATAAGTTATCTAAATTTAAGTAGGTATTTATTGCAAGAGCGATTTACATAAATAAACTAATATTTTTAGGCGGTAACTAACTTCTACAGTAAATGATCGCTACTACAAATTTTATCTATTTTATGCTTCAACGGCTTAACACAATCATAACGCGATAACGCAATGGACTTACATTGCGTTATTGGTTCATTAATACAATGAAGATATTATTAGCTTAGCGCCAGCAATGAATTTACATGTATAATTAAGTATCGTATAAATCAAAGTTCCTCAAACTTTTTTGTCTCATAGACCACTCGCCATGTTTTTCGATTTTGGGTAAACACACTTTTTTATTTTTTGGTGGTGTGAGATCATCAAATAACTTCTCCCGCTCTAGGCAGAGCGGGAGGGCGTGTCAGACTCTTACTGACTAAAACCCACCCGTGTTCCTTCAGTTGCCTGTGCCAGGGGCCACGGTAACCCTTTCGGACTTTCCCACAACCCTGGCAGGCATCGGCCCTAGTGGACCCCGTCATTGATGCTGACATCTCTTTGAGCTGGCCTGGAACACAACGCGCCGTCGACCCTGGCCTAGTGTTTATCGGACGGCGAGCTTGGGCGGAGCACCGCCATGGCAATCTCTTGCGTCCGGCCCTGTTCCAAGCCATGGTGCGGAGCGAGAGGGCATGGGAAGCCGTCACCTCCTTCTGCGAAGCAGTAATGCTCGCGAAGGAGGAGGCGGAACGCGTGAGGGAGAGGCAAAATTCGCGCCCTCACGCCCCTAGTCGCCGCAAGAGACACCATGGGCGTCGGGAATCCCAAGCCGATTCCCGGCCACCTTACCTTACCTTACCACCCGGCGTGGGCTTCCGGACGGCGAGCAATGGGTAGCTCGCCGTCCGATAAGGGCCAGGTCCGGGTCGACGGCACGTTGTGTTCCACGCGCGCCTCAACGACGGGGTCCGCTAGGGCCGATGCCTGCCAGGGTTGCGGGAAAGTCCGAAAAGGTTACCGTGGCCCCTGGCACAGGTAACTGAAGGAACACGGGTGGGTTTTAGTCAGTAAGAGTCTGACACGCCCTCCTGATCGCCCGCCCAGAGCGGGAGAAGTTATTTGATGACCATATGACCATGACCGTAAAAAAAAAGGTCTAGAATCATGGTTGGTTGAATATTGGTTTCAGTTTCGTAGATGTCCCTACCACCTTGTATATATAAGTATGTAGGAACATAACATCTAGTAACAAACCCCACTTACTACATGGTAGTACTAGTCCTACTCCTTCACTGTGCACGCGGTGCGGTTGTGGAATTCACTTCCGCCTGACATTAGGGACTGACAAACTGTTGCAGTTTTTAAAAGAAGAGTGAAAGAACACTATCTTTCCACTTCGTCATAGTTGCGTATATATTAATATTCTTGTGATACTTATTTTAGAAGTATGTATGTATGTATGCATAATTCTCATATTATTTGTTTTATTTGTAATAAGTGAATTGTTTTTGATTTTATGTATTTTATTTTCTATTTTACTCTTACAAACGCTGTCAACATCTCTAAATCTACTTTACTATCGCAGGTATGCTGCAGAAATAAGCATCACCTTTGTACCTATTTTTCTGCTCTTTTCTTCTTGTCTGTTTATTTATGTGTTGTGTGTTTATAAATGGTTAAATAAATAGTAAAAGATTCAATTCCTTGGTACTTATGCCCATTTTCATACAGTTCTTAACTACTAGCTAAGTTCCAAATACGCTTACATGGTGCGGCTTACTTCAAATATTTCTAAAACTATGTTTTGTTTTCGTGTAGTAAGTGTAAGTGTGTGTGTTTAGTAAGTGTGGAGACAAGAAAACGTCGACTATTCTATTTTATAAACAGTTCGTGATAGTTATTAGGACACCGGGAAAATGACTCCCCTCCCAATTTACTATATTCTTGCTTCTCACACACTGTTTAATATTCAAAAGTGGAAGCCAGCATATTTGTACTTTATAACTCGGTAAAGCGAAGTATAAAACACGTTGGCATGCTGTATAATTTGGTTCTGCGGTGTTTCACTTACCTGGTCTACGTTACTTTAGAATTGAGTTTATTAGTAATGTGTAAGAGTTTTATATCTAGTTAAAGAAACTTCTTCGTTCTTCTAGTGCTAAGCAAGTAACTCCTTGTTGACAATCTGGACCATCTTATTACAATACGGGATCTTAGTTCAGTCCAAGACCAAACCTCCGAGTCAGTTATTGTATTTTGAACTTTATCCGACATCGTAAACTTCTTAATACAACATTGAAACTTAGACTCGGGTTAAACATCAGTTTTTGTAATTAGAACTTTAATTTTGTCGGAATAAAGCCGCAAATACACTAGGGAATAAAATGTCCCCGTACATGCCGCGCAACGCTCAATCTATGTGACGCTGCAACGTTGCCCTGTGTCCCGCAGCATGTCGCGCAAAATCTAGAGACGAATTTACGTGACGCGGAACATGTTGCTTCCGCTCCGAGAGCGAGCGCACGTGTTCAGTGTCCGTGCCGCGCTATTTTTCCGAGTGTTGTCGTATGCGCAACGCGCACTCGCACATAACACTAATCGCCACAACCTTCTCTGGCGACATTTCTATAAACACTGACTAGTGTGGCCTGCAAAATGTTCCACGATATTCTCTTGGGACATTCACGTAGTTGTCGAGCGTCGTGTTTCACAACATGTCGCTCCATTCGAAACTCAAGATTTAGTCCTGGGTGTAAAGATAAAACTTGTTTTGTGATGGGGTCGAGACTGTAATTTGTGACGTTGCAAAAATCAATAATTAAAGCAACTAGTAGCGACGCCTTTCATGGGTCTGCTCAAGCTCGTGGCATGATGGTTTTGGTGAAATTGTGTCATGCGAATTAATTACATGTTGATACGTGTTGCCTTGGTGTAGCCCCGTGGTTAGACGATTTGGAATTGATCCGGGTGCGGGAAATTTAGAGGTTAACCCTTGGGGTGTGGCCATCTGTTAGTGAAGAAGGCCTTACTTAACCGTTTGACGGTAAATGAGGGAAGCTCGTCACTCCAGGTAACAATAGCGTCACCATTTATACCCGTAGGCCGCGTTTACGCGTGTTTTCCCCGGCTTACAAATTATTAGCCCAATTTTAGCCATTTTAAAATTGGGTTCGTTACATTCTGCTTGCTCAAATTCAATATTTTTTGCACTATTGATGCTCTCTTTGAGATAAGTATAGTCGGCGACTGATAAAAACAGGAAACTAACTTTGACATCGACAGCGCCACTTTGTCGCAGTAAGGTCAATTTTCGTAGTGCAAGTGTTACCACTAATTTGCAATTGACTGCACCTATACGTGGGTAGTTTGTAAGCACGTTTTTGCAAAAATGAGTTCACATGCCCAGGCAGCAAATAAAAAAGAACACAACTTTTTAGTTATGAATAACTTACAGGAAATCGTGAAGTTAGGTATTATTATGAAGCTAATTAATTTACGTGACTTGCTTTTTCACACACGTTTTTATTATCAACGGAAATATTATAACAACCGCAAGTTGTACTTAAGTAATTTACAGTTACGAATTACTAACATTTTTATAAGCTTATCTAATGGAAATAGCTTCACGCCTAAGTTACCCGAAGAAATAAGCAGAGACATAACCATATTTTGTCATAATTAATGTTTAGACACGTTATTGGGCATAAGTAAGTTTGTTGGGCACAAATCCCGACTACAGTTTGCTAAGGAGATTTTATGGAATATTTTAAATTAGTTTTTCCATTAATATCAATTTTACATCAACAGCGAAGTTTAATTTAATGCAGGCGAAATTGGTTAGCGGTTATAATTTATGCAACAATATCGCATCAATCGAGCATCGTTCAATATCCTGGCCAATTTGAAAACCTAGCCTCTTCTTTGACACACGCGTTTAAAATCGATGCAGTTTGAACTCATGTCAGTACATTGATTTTCATCTACGAGGCAGGCCTAAGAAACGCTGGTGCGACGACCTATATATATACTCGTATATACAACGTGTGGTTTTGCATCCTCGTCAAATTTCAGGAGGCTGTTATGAAATACATAAATAATCAAATAAAATTACGATCCTGCTCAATAATTAATACATACTTGTTTTTTTAGGTATTTAAGTTTGACAGTATTTCAGAATACTCCACTTTCAAAGAACAAAATCGCCCCGTTGCGTATGCGGTAGGCAGTGTCGTACGACTATGTCGCTGTGAGCATGCGTTACAGTAACAGCGCAGTTACAGGGCGGTATCACACGGGCCCTACACATGCCGATTTCCGAAAAATACAAAAAATAAAAATAAATACCTACTTATTTTATTATTGATTCGTGTCGAGAATCATTAGCAGTTACCTCCTCGAATTTGACGAGGATGCAAAACAACACCTTGTATATGTCGTCACACCAGCGTTTCTATTTCTTGACTGATTGGCCGGAAAAGGCAGCAGGCAAATATGATTTTTTATGTTTTATTTTTCTTTCTTTTTCCCCCCCTTCCCTCTTTTCATCCCTTTAAAGGTCGAATTCCCAAAAGCCTCTTCTTAGAGCATGCCTACATTATAGACGGAACCCTTAATTTCTAATACGTCAGTCATTCAGCACTTCGCCCGCGATTTCGTCCGCGCGAATTTCGTACATTCCCCTGCAAATTTCACCACCCCCTTTAAATGGTAGTAGTAATGATTAACATCATTATTGTTTATTTATACATAAGTATAAGTATTCGGGCCAAGTTTCAAGTTAATTATCCAAATGAACAAGATTTTTCATATAAACTGTATTCCCTCTTTTAACCCCCACATGGGTTAAACCCCGTAAGGGGTAGATTGTCGAAAAACCCTGATACATGTTAATCTTTATTTTTGGTCTTTAGTACAAATACTGAGTTTCAAGTTAAAATTCTGCTATACACATTTTGACACCACCCCATCCCCTTCAGGGAGTGGTTGACCTCTCGCGTCCGGCTTTGGTCCAGGCCATGGTACGGAGCGAGAAGGCTTGGGAAGCCGTCACCTCCTTCTGCGAAGCAGTAATGTTCGCGAAGGAGGAGGCGGAACGCGTGAGGGAGAGGCAAAATTCGCGCCCTCACGCCCCTAGCCGCCGCAGGAGACGCCCTGGGCGTCGGGAATCGCAGGCCGATTCTCGCCACCGTAGGCGTGGGCTTGCAAACGGCGAGCAATGGACAGCTCGCCGTTCGATAAGGACCAGGCCCGGGTCGACGGCGCGTTGTGTTCCACGGGCGCGTCAAAGAGATGTCAGCACCAATGACGGGGTCCGCTAGGGCCGATGCCTGCTAGGGTTGCGGGAAAGTCCAAGAGGGATACTTTGGCCCCTGGCACAGGCAACTGAAGGAACACGGGTGGGTTTCAGTCAGTAAGAGTCTGACACGCCCTCCTGCTCTGCCCAGAGCAGGAGAAGTTATTTGATGACTTCCCACCCTCAAAAAAAAAAAAAAAAGGGTGTAGTTGACAAAAACTCAAACTCAAAATGACAATCTTTATAATTTACGTGTATGTGTACGAGCCAAGTTTCAAGTTTATTAACTCAAGGAATAATATTTTTCATAAAAACAAAATCCCCCCTTTTTACCCCTTGAAAGGTCGAATTCCCAAAAACTTCTTAGCGGATGCCTACGTCATAATAACTACCTGCGTGCCAAATTTCAGCCCAATCCGTTCAGTGATTTGAGCTATGTGTTGATAGTGCATCAGTCATGGTTTCCTTTTAAATATATGTATAGATTAATGTACCTATGATAAACTAATAAATAAATTACTTATCTATGGGGGAGACCTTGATGACCTTGACCGTCGAAAAACTTTGTCATTTCTTAATGCATTTATAAAGCTTACAACACCTTGTACTGGCATACAAAACAGTATTTACAGCAAAATTTACGTAGACTTTTCTCTATTATAGAGCTATGTTGATTTAGGTATACTTTTATTTTCCATATAATATAAATTGTTTGCAATAAAGTAACTGAATCCATCTTCTAAAGGTTCGAAGGTCGAAAAGTGCAATAACACCAAATGATTCATCAGAAGCCCTAAAATAAAATAAACAAAGAACATAAAAAAAAATCCATTACGTACCCAAAGGTGAAAGCTTTCGCCTTTACACCGCAATCATTATCCAACGCAAAAAGGCTCATAATATGTATAAGAAATGTATTTTATTAGATTACTTATAATATTAATCAGGGGATGCAATCAATCACGCATGACGTCATCTCACTCACGGGGGTAATTACCCATGAAAAACGGGTGGCGGGGAAAATGAAAGAAAATTCGCAGCACGATAAGGTTATTTTCTTTTGGGAGCCATTTTAGAGACTGACTTACGAAAAAACACGGTTATAACTTTAAAAGTGTTGGGAGTGTTGTCCTCTTAAAATGGGTCACACCATTTGATGCGTGATTTTGGACCAAAAAATTTACACTAGAAGAATGGATATCCTTTGAAGAAACAGTCAAGTAAACTATTTCATTTTGAAAAAACCAAGACAAGAAAAAACGAGCTGCGTTTTTTATATTTTTTTTTCTCAAAATTTGTGGGCGAGAAGCGCAAGAATTTTCAACACATGTTTACTTTAAACAAATGAGGACAGAAAATTTTGTTGCTTTTCTATGTTACATTCGTCTAAACCTATAATTATTTTTTTATTGAACAATGATTATTATAAATGCGAAAGTAACTCTGTCTGTCGCTTTGTTACCTTTTCACGCCTATACCACTGAACTGATCGTATGAAATTTACCGCATACCTAGTGTTCAGTTTAAAATTGTCGCCTATAGATATAGGTACATACCTACGTATAAATTCATGTGTACTAGCTACTCATTACGTAGCTCATAAGCAGTGTCCAATAGAGTATTGAACAAACCACACGTCGTTTCATTCAAAACCTCCAACAAGCAAACCTCAACCTTATCGCCTCAACATCTGGGACCTGGAGAATGACATATGCTACTTTTCATCCTGAATATTTGTATTAAATAATGATGAAATACAATATACACGCAGACAAACTAGATATATCTAAAATAGCTTCCTGCTCACGTCATATGTCGAACATTCAGACTCGGAACAAATCTAAAGGCTTTACAATGATTGGCCTAGTTTCGGGAATCGAATCCGGTGACAGTCATTGTCTTATGTTCCATCCGTGCAACGTATTCATGGAAAACGGAAGTTTCATTGCACTATTTAGGTCGTCTACCAAATCGACTGGCAGACCCAAACTTAGGCCATCCTGCTGTTAGGTAGGAAGCACGGAAAGTGAGATCAGAAACCAAAGAGTAGGTACTTGGTCTGAGCATCAAACTCCTTGCTAAGCTTGACAGCTCCCAACCACTTAAACAATATGGCAAGCGGAATCTAGTTAAGTGCGAATAAAACAGCACACAAGTCCGTGTCACTTCGAAGCGTATCCGAAAAATTATATTACTTTTCATGCCAGTCTTTACGACTTGTTTCAAGTCTTTTTCTGAGGAGGTCTTCGTAAGAAATTCAACAGGCTCATATATTATACAAGATTGTTACGTCATTGGTTCTCTGATACTTGTAAAATGCAGTGTCATCCGGTTTGATATATTCGGCCATCCATTCCTGTCTCCTTCGATTATGCAGAATGGAAATCAGTTGAGATCTGTATATTTGATCGGTTTGCGGCTGACTGCATGTCCGTTTTGATTGCTGTTTGTGTTATTATTGTAGTTACTCGTATATGTTTGGGATGTTCTATAGCTGATTTAAATATGTGTTTAGAATGATATGTAACAACGGACATTTAATAAACTTTGTAGCATTGTACCCAGAACTGTATTACGGCGAGAGGCGCGCGTGCCCCGGCTGTTCCACACTGTAGAGTGTAGAGCCAATGCTAGCGCAAGGGTGCCCCTCCGTCGTCTCTTAGGAGCATATAACACACACTTTTTCGATCTTGATATATTTTCACTATATCAAACAAAATTTGAAAGATTGGCCCTTCAATTGCTTGCACAATCATTATGAATCCTTCCTAACCTAAATCGCCTCCAGTAGATGCGTGGTTTTGTTTTATTTCTCCTTAATTAGATTATTCCGCGGAAATTGGTGTGGGTTACATGTTTACCTCTATTACCCTAGTTTGTTATTTACTTAACGTGTAACGTGTAACCGTTTTATGTTCCAAAAAAATAAAATAAAATAATGTCTTTAGCTAAATGCGTATTTGGAATGGGCTCTTGAATTTTTTAGTTGTTTTTTTTACCGTCACATACCCAATTGTATTTAAGAAGATTTTAAGGACCAGTCGCCTACAGTCGACAAAAACAAAATATTGTGCACAATAACGCGCATTTTTCATGATACAGCGACAAACGTCAACAACAAAATTATGATGTAGATTCAAAAGAAAATATAAGCCTTAACAGCTCACTGCTTTTCCTTTGGTGCTCTATTTGCTATAACTTGCAAAAAGACGAGATCAAAGGGGCTTTCATTTATCTGTGCAACGTAGAAGAAACCTATCCCTTAATATTTTCACCGACAAGACATAATATACCTATTATGTCTGGTCGGTCGGTAACGTTTGACCAATCAGTTCGAAAGCCAATTTGGTCGTCGTTATTGTGTGCCAAATTAAATCTATCTAAAGTCGGCAACATAGCCCGAATCGATTCCCTTGAGAGGAGACAGCAGTTGTAAGCAATGAACATCTAAATAATCCCTAATTCGAGGTGATTTAAGGAAAGCGGATGAAAATAAATGGAGGCCCTTCTTTCCTCCTGTTATCCGAAGGTAGCTTGTGTAAAAGGTGCGTCTGATTTGTTATTTGCGAACACGCAACGCAGGCTAATCCTTCAGCGTAGAGGAAGGCCAAGCAATTAATTCTGTGTGAACTCTGTAATTATGTAGGTACACGAGATCTAGAGTCTAGAGTTGTACTATTTATTTGCTATTGAACAGAAAAAGAAAAAAAAAAGGAATATAGGGATCAAAACTAGAAATCCACGAAAAAGTTTTTCTCAAATAAAGTATTAAATCAAACTAGTGGTATGCTTTGATCGTCTAGCCCACCACTGAAACCCTTTACCCCGCATCAGTGGCTCGTTATAAGTTTTTAAAGCGGTCAAGCCGAAAATAGCTTAAAATTCCCAACGTCAAGTTTCACTCATCCGTAGTTGAAATGGTTGTCCGTGGACCGTGTAAAAGCGAAAAAATAAGTGCTAGGCCGCGAGGCGTCCGAAAATTGGCCCCGAGTGTCCTCGAACGAGCCTGTCTGGCTTTTAATTGGTTGGCTACAAGTTCACGGATGAAACTGTGATGTGTTTTTCAACTCGCATTGGATAGGATGTTAGATTAAAAACTAGCCAAAAAGAAAGATTGCGAACGTGAATGAAAGCGGGCTTTTGTGAATTTAAATTTTACTCGTACGTAGTCATAGCTGCGTATTCTCAAATATATTTTAAGCAAAAATATTTTGTGTTAAGTTAAGGATTTTAGTTGCTTGTTACAATAAAAGAGAAGAGGCTTTTAGGTGGTTTGCTTATAAAGAAAACTGGCAGTGTAGTTTGTAACAGAAGCTAGGATGCCCTCTGTGCCGTATAAGGCGATCAAATGATTATCAAGAAGAGCGGTGTGAGTTCTAGTTCATTAATAATGATAATGACAAAATTAAAACCCCAAGCATGGTGATTACGATGCTCTTATTATCATTTTTGTGTTATAATTATTTGCTGCGTTCAAATAAACGTTATTCTTTATTTCTTTTCTTTCTATTATTACTACATATTTGTAAATTGGTGGGACCAAGGAAATGATTGTCCTAACCTTTTTATACTGATAATTCTGAGAAAATTCTGTTTCATTTCATCCTTGCCAAACCACACTCCAGCTGAAACCACACAATTTATCTCGGTATCTTCTTGGAATACGAAATAAGGACTCGTATAAAACTAAAGCACACGCGAACAAGTCCCATTATTTACGAACAAGACGCTCAATTATAATAATACAGAGAGTAAGAAAATATGTTTTTTCTTTTAGGATTTTTTATCTTTCACACGTACGTTCCGTATAATTTAGGTTTAACGACTTAACCTTAAAATACTAAGGCAGTATTCGTGTAGGTTGTTTTAGATTAATATAATCTACGATCCTGGATGATAGTTCAAAAGGCACTGGATTAAAACGAGGTAGAACATTTTGTAATTTTGTAAACATCACTGTGTAAATCGACCCATGTCGAGGTGAATCAGCAATAATGACCTATTTTAAAACGAAATTCGCTTATGAAATTGTGTGAGGTTTTGAAGAGAGCTTCACTAAATAGAACTTCAGTAACTTGCTGTGATGTAGTAATAAAACCGTGTAAGCAACACAATATAATTATTATATCATTATATATTTGTATCTACATAGATTATCTGGGATCGTGAAATTAACGGTGAAGTAAAACAAAGAATTGCTGTAAGCTATAGGAAAGGAGTTTTGATAAATGGACCCAAGTAAAGGGTTGGTCTTGCAATTATACGAAAGTTCATTCGGCGTCAACAAATTATAAATCAAAATGAAAAGTCATTTATTCAAACTGGGCTGAGAATCAGCACTTTTTGAACGTCAAAATCACATAAGACAGTCCCCCCAAAACGCCCGCCCTTCACCACTTCCTAGTGCTTTAGCTGGGAAGAAGAAGTGGCGGAACAAACTCCCCAGCAGCACTGCTATCTGTTCAGTTAGAAGAACTGGATTCTATATAGTAATAAGTAATTAACATTACGAAACACAAAAATATTAAAATTATTTGCCATATGTCAGCTAGCACACGCCAATATTTAAAACTATACTCAAGCAGAAATAAACAATAAAAACGTCATATAGTGTATAAGCACGTCATTATCTTGACCAAATCGAGAGATAATAATGTAGCTGAGAACGTTAGAATATTCATGCACGAATGCACTGCACGAAATGTTGCATGCACGAATACTTTAATAGTAACTGACAGACAGATATGTCACCGTTTGATAGTATGGTCGTACTTAGCCACATGGCACACATGTGAGGTTAAGCTAAAATTCATCCTACGTACACTCCTGTGACTCGGAAAGCGCAAAAAACTTCCGCCCAGAATGTCATGCGTTTTCCATTCGTTAAGCTAGTCAGCAGCCCGCAAATCTGAAAATCGTAGCCTTTAGACCTCTATATTTCCTAGTATTTAGCGTGCATAATGTTAAATAGAGGTCGTTCTTTTGAATATTTTCTTCTGTCACATCTTGAAAAACCAGACGCTCCACCCGCTTCATAGTCTGAAAACTCTAGGCCAGAGATATGGAAACGACTGACAGAAACACAACTAAGATAAAGCACAGAAATATTTAAATCCAGTTGGATGAAAATACATTTTTATTCAGTGTAAATGAAAATATTTTAGGATCGCATTAAGGGCTGTAAGTCGAATACTTCCCGAGGAGTCCTCCGGGCTCCGCTCGTAGCAAAAGTTGTTCCTTTTATAGAGCGCTGTAATCCTCTCGAACAGGCTTTCTGTCATTTAAATTCCGTCGGTACTCCCGTCGGATTTTTGCTTTGCTTACAATTTGTATGTATTGGGAGCAAAGACACTTATTATATGAAAACGAATTCTTTATTGGAGTTGATTTAAGGAAATTGGGTCTAGTGTACTGTTATAATGATTGGCGTCTTGATTATTTTTTAAAGATAGAAAATGCCCAGCGAGAGAAAATCACTCAATGATTCAAGGCTAGTTCTAAAATGTTAATGCATTGGCCTCGAAAATTAAAGTGGTCTGTGATCGAATCAATAAAACGAACCATACAGGTAGAAACCATATAGAAAGGTTCCAAGACAATTTTTTAAAATAATTGGATGATTCATTTGAATATCATTTTTGAACTTCTGTTTGCATGTAACATTCATGTAATCGTAGCTGCATATAATTGTAAACCTTTCTTGATTCAACCACGCAAAATGGCTTTCGTAACACCCAATTTTACGGTTACCTAATTACAATCGACTATTTATGCACGAATGCGAGTTAATCCACCATTCCAATGCTGCATAAAGCGATAATGATTCACAATGTTAGTGCTGAAAATACATTGACCTGCTGAATAGCAATTGGAACACTGAACAGAGCCTCTAACAGGAACTTATAGTTGAATGGTATAGTTACCTTCATCGTTATTGTTTCGTGTATGCGAATTTTGTAAGAGTATTTTAGTACAGCAGTGAAAGCGAATTTTGAAGTAATCAAGGTTCAGTTAAACCGAAAACGTGTTACTAGTCCATAGTTTTAGTTACGGGTCCTGGATAAAGTAATGTGGTATTATAAAAAAAAAACAAATGAAAATCAAACAGGAGTATAAAGCAATTTAGTGGCTAGAAATAATAGCCGCGTTGGCTTTAGTTGTTCTTCGACACAATATCGATTTGCTGATTTTGTAACTTTTCTATTGAACATTGTCGATTTTAGAGCGCTGAGTATTGCTAGACTAAATAGTTTTTCCTTTCTTTTTTATAGTTCTGGTACGTGTCTTATTGTAAAAAACGATCAAGCAAGAATAAAAGTAAAAGTACTCATGAAAATGGAGCTGAGACATCATATTTAACTTTTGTGTGCTAAAACTTTGTTAGAAAATCTTATCTTTAACTAATAAAAATGAATGATCATTATTATTATTATTTAATTTTATCTTTTGTCCCTAGAAGTCCCTGCAACAATACCTTACAATAGAAAACAGACTATGCAATTGATGATCGGCCTAAGGCTTGGCCTTCACATTGAAAAGATCGCGGGCAGGAAACGCGCTGAATAAAGGCAGACCTCGACCCCCATTGGCGGCAAATGGGGAAACTTGGGGTTATTTAGGTACTTCAACGATTATTATTCAGTTGAAAAAAAACTAAAGTTAGATGAAGTATTCATAGAATAGACGTGGGGTGTGAAAGTGACGCTTTTAAAGTAAAAGAAAGATTGGATTAAGTAATCTTTTTTATAAGTAGGTACTTGAAAAGTTTTATAGTAGATCGTAAATGTAGAAAAGAGAGTTAGAGGTAATGGCCATTTAGTACTTAGGTGGTTTAATTATTTAATAAATTTTATTTTCGAACATGTTTGTGTTTCAATAGTTTTCGGTTACAACTGATATTATAACAGTTGTGTACGAATCCTTGATAACACCAATACTGTGTACTGCCCTGTTTTTTTGTGTAGGTAGTTCACCTTCAACATCTGTGAAATTTAAAGGGATGGTACATTTTAAAGCTTGTGGAAATTCAAAATGTTTTGCAGCTTCTTGTGTACAAACATATGTCGAAAAAATTAAGGTAATACACATGAATATTTATGTCCTTTAAGCTTGTAAGCGTGTTTATAATTCAATCTCTACCGTCTCGGGGTTGGCACCAGTATTTGCTAAACAAAGTTTGCGGGTAGCTAAATCACAAGGCAGTTCACACACTTGTGATAACTTAAAACACCATTCGCAACAGCTGTAACTAGGTTCCAAGTATTCCGAATTATAAATTATCTATAATTTGCCGTGGTACATGTCATGCCCATCTGCCAGTATCCGAGGATAAGGTCTGTATTAAATTACCTATGCATCAGCATTCGAAGGAAGCTTTTAGCAAACATGGTTTATTTATGCAAATTCATTCCATAATTCATCAGAAACGGTCTGAGTAACATCAAATCAATGTGAAGAGACAATGGTAAGCCGCGGTTCATTTATAAACGTCAGGATTGGCCTAGTTACCAAAACACAGGTGTAACAAAAGATTGGAAGATAAACCGTAACGAATTTTGAAGTGTTTTCTGTCTACAACAAACGATCGCTGGTTCACACAAACAAGGCGCTTGAGAGTTTTTCGCAGAGAGACGAGACTGTTTGGGCGCGAGATGACAAACACAATGGGTTTTCTGAGCCCCTGAATGACACCTTCATTACCGAAGCTGACGTTTCGCAAATACTCGACGAATTGTTACCGCGCACTTTACCAAGTGTTATGAAAAGTAAGCCGCGACTCTAATGGTCTCCCGAGTTTATTTTCACCCTCCGAAGTTATCACGATATGTAAATATTGAATTTGCCTTATTAGAATTTGAATAAACGTTAAGGAACAATAATAGGTTCTGAGTACCAGGCGCTGAATAAATACTTATACATTTGTGAAAATGTTGAATAACCAATGTGCTGGTAAACGAAGGAGTGAAGGAAGTAAGTTTTTGTCGTAAAATAAATTAAAAATAATAAAGTATGTAATTAAAACATTCACAACATTTCACACTATGATAATTAAGTCCATAAATATTGATGAGGCGGCAACGATATTCACTGATAACAATATTATACCAGCCAGTACGTTACATGAATATCTATTCACTACAGTAGGATAATAAATATAAGAAGTCGAGATATCGATTTGAGCAATCAATCGAGTCTGTCTCGCTCGCTAAAATATAGCTGTATTTTATCAATACTCCAGAAAAAAGGCGACATAGCGAGAAAAATATCATTGGATTTACAAAAATGTTGTACACCAAATAAATGAATTTAGGAGCACTCACTAGCGATTTGTTTGAGCGCCGTCACAGCCGATTTGATAGTGTTTAACGTACGACGCCTCAGATTCTTCTTCGCAGAAAAGTTCTCCATATCAATATTCACCGACATTTTGATTTGCACTTTATTTTGTTGGGTTTAGAAGCAATTTTGCGTTGTTTTCGCACAACACTGCGCACTGAACACCTTTTGTTTCGGGAGCCCGGAATACACTGCGCGTAAATGCATATCAGTAACAGTCAGTCCACACGCGAATTCTAAAGAATAACGAACAGCGGTATGTGTGGAGACGAAATAGAAACGGTTCTAGTATTAATTCGGTGCTATAACTGCGATTATCGAATCTATGCCAAAGTCGTGTCGTGCTGTGTTTATTGGCGTTGAAGTTCGGAAGTATAATGTTATGTCTGAATGACGTTATTTTCGTACAAGTTTCTGAAATATGCCTTTGTTTCTTTATCGTCATAAAATAACCAATGGACGCTGAATTGTTTAGCTTTTCTAAAAGATCGGTATCTGTTATACATTTTATCATTATTCGTTGAAATGTATAAACGTACCGTTTTAAAGATTCCAATGGTCTTTACAATAAAGAATCTCATGGAAAGAAAACGCCCATGAAAGTGTGTGATATGTGAAAACATATCCGGAATTTTCCCAAAAATTCTCACGACCAGCTCCATCTCACCTCAACATTTTCAACACACTTTTATTAAATCGTCCACACACCTTACTCCAAGCCTTCACAATTCATAATCATATTAGCACCTGATAAATTTAAGACCCGACAGATGAGAGTACGTATACGCTCAATGTATACAATAGACGATCTGAGGGGCAATTCCCGTATTTTTAAGACCGTTCGCATTCTAATCTCAGTCTCAATCTGTCAAAATTACAATCAATTTACATACATTTTTGACAGGTTTTTGACATTGATTGTCGCTGAGATGAGATTGCGACTTGAATTTGAACGTTTTTTATGTACGAGAATTGGCCTACTGGTAAACAACTTCTATTCTTAACACAGACAGCCGGCAGAGATCAGGTTCATTAACAAAAGACGACTTTACGAGACCGCGTATTGACGGGGACAATCAAATGAGGTTTTATGATGAAACACATTACGATTCTGTTGTGTTTTGATAAGGTTGGGATGAAATTGTCGTTTGTGGGGAACGTGATGTCGTAAAATGTATAACACGGTGAAGCATTTTTAATCTGTTTTGTTTCCACGGGGCTTGGCAAATTACACTCTTGTGATGGAGGCCGTTTGATAATGGCTTATATTTATGGGGTCAAATGACATGATATCGAATTGGAATAATTAGTCGATGCTTATTTGGACAATAATTCGGGATATAGAAAAAAAGAACAAGAAAACGTTAAAGACAATCTGACCGTTAATGTTAAAGATACACAAAACAGAGACAATGAAAAAAATAACTAGTTCAAAGACGACCATGATGTTTGGCAAGAATAAAATAAACCAGAACAATTCGACAGATAATTGTATGAGGCTAATAAATTATATGTAAAACAGACACATCACGCCGTGATTTTTGCTATGGAGGTAGTCCTATCTCCATAGCGAAAATCGCGGCGTGATGTGTCTGTACTATCTACACTGTATTCATATTTTTTTTAGATTTAGATTTTCCTTTCATTTATCAAATCAAATTAGATTTTGATGTTCCATTATTTTTCTTTCAAGTTTTTGTATATTCAATGTAATTATTGTTCATTCTTCTTTATCCGATTTGGGAAGAACGTGACTTATGATAGAATTTGTTTTTGTAAACGAATTTAAGAATTTTTAGAACGCTTGTTTATTTTTTATTGAATCGGCCGTCTGATGGAATACAATTTATAATAGCAGTCAAAAATAAAGATCAAGTTCATCGTTAAGATACAGTTATTTGTTTTTGGGCTTAAGATAAGCTTGGGTTTCCCATGAAAGCGGTTCCGTCATATATTGAAATCTGTGATTCTCACCAGTATTTGACATTAAGGTGTCAAAAAACGCTCTGTATTTGGACCGCCGTTATTGTATGACTGTTGTCCGCTTTCTTAGGAAATGAAAGAATTAGCGTATACTTGTCGACGTGATATTGAAACAGATTCTACAATTTCTTTGGTTTTCTGTCTTAATAGAGAAGGATTTCGACAAAAGGACCTCTCCACAGAACCTTGCAAGACTCACGATGAAGCTTAAATTCTAAGTACCAAGAAGTAATGAAGCCAAATATAATATTTTGTTTCAGCTATAAAACAAAACAGCATCTCTTAAACATATACCTTGGATACAAATCTGCATGAATAATGACTATATTTTGTGTCACAACGAGCTAATATGAAATTTGTGTGAAATGCATGTTATTTAGAGGTAAACTGCCCAGCCATTTGGGAAATGAACCCTATTTGCATAACGTTTAGGTTTACATTTGCATTTGGTGTGCGGAATATGATTGATGAGGCGTATTGTACGATGTAGCTGTAGTCTGAAGTATAAATTAAACTGTATGTTAATGGGCTGTAAATCTATTTGCGTATTAACTTTTAGACTTGTTCTCTTGGAGAAGTGTAACTTTGATATATTGGTTACTCATTCATTACTTGGTTTTCGGAGGCGTAGTTTAGACATGACAATAGAGGGACAATGTTAAGTTTAGGAGATTGCCTTTTAAAACCCTTTAGGTCTCCTCAGTGTTGCCAAATGTATTTAGCAATACCGGTGTTCGACGACTAACGTTGTATGTTCGGTAGTTGGTAGACATGGCAAAGGATTTCAATACTGGCTGAAAATCGAAGCTATAACAATATGTCTACATATATCTCTAGAGATATCGGTGGAAGATCGTAGGTAGGTAGATGGTAGGTAGGTACTTCCAAATGCAATGACATCTGATCACATTTAAATAATGTTTATAAACCTTCATTAAAGTTTAACCAGTGCCCAAACAAATTAATCTTTTCGAAATTACACCTTGTTTCAGATATTTTTTGCACACTCACCTAAAAGCCATTTTCCACTCTATAGATTAACCAATCGAAAAATACCGCATCAGTCAAAAGTAGATTACGGGGAAATGATGAATAGCTTTAAAACCACAGCCTTTTCAGTTCCTGATTTTATTTGTCAATAAATCCGTTTCGGTCTGTTGTCACTGGAATCCTTCGATAATTCTCGGAATTGGTGAAAAGGGCAACTAAAAATCGCTGTCGGTAAACTTTGCAAATAGCATTTATGTACAAAACTGTATGACAAATTGACCAAGAAGTATGTATGCGTGGGAAAATAGAGAAATGTGGGTGGCCTAAACAACTCTGGCCACAAGTGTAATGATATGAGTACTGAATACTGTCCTCTTGACCAAACTACTAACGTGACAAGAGATAAGAGACATTTCACGTCATTCACGACACTTATCGTGTCACAGTTGCTGACAGTGACAAATTGCACAAACATTGACGTCATCCCTAACCGAACATCGAGGCAGTAGTTACATGAACTACCAAAGTGCTGAGAGAAATACATTACTGTTGCAACGTCACATGTCATTGTCATGGGGGATTTCTGTTGGTGACGTCACACGACCAATGAGTTCGTAATGGGCAAGCTTACCGTTGTCAAATACTCCGCGCCGGGTTTTACCGACCGACGGCTAATTCTGACCGCATTTTCGATGGGAATTCAATGTAGTCAGTAATGGTCGGATTAGGGCTTAGTGTTTTGTCTATTTTAGGTGGGAATTTAGCGAATTGGGCATTGTTCTAAATGGGTTAGAGATGATCATAATTTGTTCTGCTATATACCTTTATTGACCGTACCATTTACGGGATTATGTCGCTGTCATGTATGTTTTTGATAAATGATTTTCTCTTTGGGACATCGACATCCCTTTCAGCTTTTAGGAATAATACTGCAGATGTCTTGTTGATACTTAGATTCACCAAAGTCAATAATAGGTTCTGAAGACTATGTTAACTGGAGCTTTTATGTCGTCGTACATTGGGACGATTCGAATAGGTACTCATTAATGATATACTATTAATATTTACCAGCATAGCATTAGGTATTTGTTAATATTTAAAACATGTATTTTAACTATACCTATGATAAGTAAAACAACATATTGGAACAATGGATAGTCTTAATTTTATTAACACTTGTATGATTTATGCGGTGACAGCATCATATCTAATCCATTCTTAGTCCATTTCTAGAACTAGGTTGATTCCCTCACTTCCGAGTCGTACGCTTGAGTTCTTAAACCGACCAGTTACAGCTCTACGTGGCTAAGAGATGCACTTACCGACGATACTGCTTTTAGCTCGGCTTCGGAAAAGAAAGACTCCTTGAGCTTGGTCTATCTATTGAAGTGTCTTGTTGTACGAGGTTCGGGTAAATTGATCGTTTAGAGCTTTATATGAAGATTTTGAAGATTGTGGTTACCTGTCAAACAGAGGTTTTAATGTGTTTGAATCTTTAACCGACGGTATTATAGTTTTTTTTAAAACAGGTCATCATAAACAAATTAAAATGTTAATCGTAGAACTATCGAACCTACGAGTACAACTAGTCGGTTTTTTATTTAAATAAGGATCATTACCTGCCTAGTCTTTCCCAAGGCTAATTTAGGATAAATATAGGTAACTTGATACCCGGTTGGTGACAATAGACTCGCCTCGTGTGTCTTAAAAACCTAACTGGCGGGATGTAGGTGTACTATTATAGATACACCTTTGCCTAATCCATTGGGGCTTACAGGCTTGATATTATCTTACAGGCACTTTGTCTATATTCAATATACATCCAAATATTCTAATTTATCTACCAACACCTATTCATTAAATTGAACCAGGATATTTCAAAGGGTAGCGATTAAGATTACGTTGGTATTTCTATTTCCTATGATATCAAAGACGGGAAATTGGAAGGAAACGTAATGATAATAGGCGTTAACCGTTCAGCCGTTGCGACGAAATGACTTCCATGTAGAAATTAGTATTATTATGTAGCTAAGTGGATGTAGGGGGCTCAATTTCCCCATTAGAAAATAAGTACGTCTGACGTACACAAAATACGCGTATTGCCTATGTCTGTACTGCAGGTTCATGTGATTTGCTATAGTATACGTTAAGCTATAATGTTGGTCAAAAAGCATCGTACAGCCAAGTTTCCATTGTGACAACACTTGGTTAGATGAATTAAGCCAAGTCTCCGGACCTTTTTCGTTAAAATACGTGAAGGATTATGTAGTTGACAAGATAATAAAACAACTCTAGCGTGGGTACTCTTATTACCTTGGTCTCTAACAACACGCTAGTCGACTGACATTTCAAGCTTGGTTTAACTTGATTAAAACTTTATTGCGTAGCGTTTCGTCAGCTTATTTCTTAGCATAGTACACGCACAGCCTCTAAACATGAAGTCCTGTGAAACTTGGTGGAACGTTATTCCTTTCTATATACCTACTTGAAAATCTAGCTTGTCTTCGCTTTTCTTTCAAAAAAATATAAATTGCAGAACATTGATTTTCTCTTCCAGAGAAAATTGCTCGCAGCATATTACACCTTTTGTCTAAATCATATCTATTTAGCCTGTGCCATTATCATTTACCAGCAACAATACAATCCAGTGGAGGGGCAAGCTGGTACACATAGGGATCGCCTCATTTGTGCCAATATACAGTGATTAAGCTCTGGCGCGTAATTGACTGGTAATTGCGAACATTAATCCTGATGCTAACGATGTAGATGGGATATTTATCTGTTGGGGTGAATGTTTATATGTATTTAGCTTATAGGTATTTGAACTCATTTTGTAATAATTTGTAGGTTTCCTGTGTGAAGTTGTTAGAGAGAGAAAACGTTGCAGTGAAAGTAATAGCCTACAAGGTAATTGGGTTGTGGAGGTCAGATGTTAGTTGCTCTTTGTAAAATATTTATATTATTTTGTCCCATCTGCTTCGACTAGAAGGCGACCCCAATATTTTTGGGAAAGGTTAGGTACGCTAGGCAAAATATGGCTAATATAAAAACAGTATTGCCGTCAACTTTAATAATTTTACATAACGTTGCGTAAACAATGAAAACAGATTTAAAATAGAAGGGCCCAGAAAAATATGGAGTGTTCTGTTGACACAAAATACAAAACGAAAGGATTAAAAATATACACAGCAACAAAAACAATGTCTTTCTAATACGTTAAACAACAATTAGGCATATAATTTCCTTAATTCGCGAAAACGGCGCGAATCAGACATTCGTTGTAATAAATTCTGCGTAATGCCGCTAAGCGAAGTAAAAATGATTTAACACCGTCATTACGCTCTGCTAATTTAGAAGTATTGTAGTATAAATTAACACCTTTCTCACTCCGTCATTTAGTCATGAACGTGTTAAGAAAATTACAGTGTCATGGAATAAATGATGAGTTATTTTACTGTCTGGTTTAGTGGTAAGCTCCTTGTGTAGGGTTTTAGGTATGAAAGGTTCCAATAATAGTAAAACTAGATCGGTTTTGATAATTATATTGTTACCTAGTTTCGTTAGCATGCCATCTTTTATTTACATCTGTAATATGTAGTATTACACGAGATTTTTTTTTGTAAAGGAGCAAAAGGTTTAATTTGGTTGACTATCGGTCCGTGGTTTGGAATGGCAAAATGGAAATATGGCATCTTTATTGCAATTACGTAAATACAAAACAAAAGTGGCCACGAAACGGTGAACCTTTTCCTTGAACTGTGCGAACATCTATAAAAATAATATAATAAAACAGAGGCGCTTTTCGTATCTCTCTATGACCGCTTAGTTCTTTGTGGCATCTTTATTGCAATTCCGTGAATACAAAACATAAGTGGCCACGTAATCGTGAACCTTTGCCTTGAACTGTGCGAACATCTATAAAAATAATATAATAAAACAGAGTCGCTTTTCGTATCTCTCTATGACCGCTTAGTTCTTTGTGGCATCTTTATTGCAATTCCGTGAATACAAAACAAAAAGGCCACGTTATCGTGAACCTTTGCCTTGAACTGTGCGAACACCTATAAAAATAATAATTATAATAAAACAGAGTCGCTTTTCGTATCTCTCTATGACCGCTTAGTTCTTCTAAACCACACAATTGATTTTGTATCATTTAAGTAGTTAATTTACGCACGGCTCGATCGAAGGTTAAGTAAGCTACGCTTGCCGCGGTTAGTAAGTAAGTATATGATTTCATATGTAATGGATGGGTGACCATCCATTACATATGGAATCATAGAAAGTACGTTAAGCCGTTGATCCCGGCTGTCATTCGTAGATTTTTTATTTCTAAAAACGATCTTTGACTGTCGTTACGGGTCGTCTGAAGCCCATTAGTCTGACAACCTGTCTTAACAAGGGGTATCATGTTATCCATTAACTGGGTTGTGGAGGTCAGATAGGCAGTCGCTCCATGTAAAATACTGGTATTCAGCTGCATCCAGTTATACTTGAAGCCGACCTTAACGTAGTTGGCGAAAGGCAGGCAGATTGAATATTTTTTTTCAAACTCATATACTATACTACTTCTATTTGGTGAATGATAAATGATTTTATTTCTGTAAGTAGGCTTGTACAAACACTTTGACAGGTCAATCATATTTTAAAAACTAGATGAGGTCGGCGTTTCCTATCTGACTATTCTGCGGAGAAAGGCCGAAACCAACTCAGAGGTCACAGTCTCTTTTAAAGTCCAGACATAATCTTGGTCAGGCCATGGTAAGACCATGTTGATTGATGAATCATGATTGAAACTAACCGAGGAGAAAAAAAATTATTAGTCTAATGACCCACATATAGTCCTCACATTCACATTAATAAAAATAATATACCTAATACTTTACAAAGTAAATACTCATGTCATTGTATATATTTAATGAAATAATGTCAACGTGTATATAAAAGTTCAGGCACAATCTTTGAGGACCATGTAGATTGGTGTCTGAAATGGTCTTTTAAGGAAAGAACCCCACAGATTAAGTGGACCTGTCCAGTCAGTGCAGGCATTTGTCAGTAACCGTGCAGCTCGACTCAGAACTTAAGGAGCTCAACGATTCGACGAACAATACTAAATAAAGAACATTTGGGTAGGCTGCATAAACTACTTAAACTGCCAGACCATGATTAAAACTGAAACACTGGTACTATTTAACTTATACATATAGCACAGAAATCTCGATGTTTTGACCTGATGCCACAAAAGAAGATTGCACTCTTCAAAGTGAGAGTGAACAGGCTTCTTCTGAGTAAGCTCACAGCAGCTCACTCCATCGTCGACTCTGTCTCTGTCACCACTGACCTAGACTAGAGTCAAGAGCAAACCCATCTTTAATAAAACATTAAAAAAAGCCGCGCCAAGCATGGGCGGGTCACTAGTTTTCAATAGAAACAAACAACACGATACCGTATCGCCAATTACATAGAACAATTTTCTCCGAAAAGAAACGGACTCTTGCTAAGAAATACTTTGTGCATTTGAGCTTGTAAAGGCTAGTTACACTGCCGTCGAACAATTGAAAGTCGGGGCAATTTGCTCTGTAGCATTATGTACACGTCCCTAGGGACTGGGCAAAAGCTACGGGTAAGGGAGTGGTTATACAAGCGGGAAGATAATTGTTAATTTTATTTGTGTTTTAAGTTACTTCAGTATAACTTAAAACACAAATAAAATTAGGTTTTTATTATAGGTATTTCGGTAGGGGTGACAAGTTTTGAATGGGTTGTTTGTTAAAAGATGTTGGTCTGAGTATTTGTCTAAAATGTATAAGTCTGGTAGTAATTAGGGGTTAAAAAGATCGTTTACTTTGAACTACGTAATATTGTTATCATTAATCACTACAAAACCGACAAAGGACGTATTTTTTGCTTAGAACCAAAACAGTGCAGAAATGTTATATGAAATCTCATGGTTGGGCAGTTTTTCATATATATGCACTGTTTTTTATTTGGATATAAATATACCACAGAGGTTTACTGTCTCCCATTAAGTTTAATATAAAATGTATGCATCAGATCAAAAAGATACTGGCTGAAAATAAAAATCGGCTGAATAAAACCGACCTGTTGACAAAAAAAAAACAAATGGTGCGAATTTTGTACCATTGTAAAACTTTGATACTTCATATTTATCAAGAAAAGTTAAACAGACAGCAGCAGTTAAATAGACAGCGATAGCAATATGAATTCAACTCCACAATAATTATTATTCACAAATAAACCAAACCGATACTTGAATAAATGTTCTAAGTAAAAGTGCAAATTTCACTTTTAATAACTGCACATGTAATAATTTGTAAGTTTTAAATGTTTGAGGAGAAGATGAATTAAACTTTGTTATCATTAACTTGAGTTTTTATTTTGAGTAGGTATATTTTATCACGGTAGGTAGATTGGTAGTTGAAAGAAAAGTAGATTACGCACCTTGCTAAAGTGAGCAATTAATGCACTTGTGTTAATTGCCCTCGCATGCGCTTGGGCACCAACATAACTCTCGTGCATTAATAAGTCACTTTGCGCTCGATGCAACAATCTACTATTAATTGGTCTCGAGGTTGCTTCTGTATGCCTACGAACTGAAAGGAATACTTATGTCTTAAAAGATGCATAGGTGAAGGTGTCTCTTAGAAATAATTCCGTTCATCTACCTGCCGTAGGACTCGATCTTACTTCCTCAAAACAAATGACTCTTAAAAAAAATTCTCTTTCATTTATGTACCGAACGCTTTTGTTTCATGTAAAACCTTCTTTACCGTTAGTCTGGGATCGATCTCTCATCACTTTTACTGACCGATCTCCCGCCCTAATTCTTGACGTCACGTGCGTATATAAGCTTAAGGCATAGACACACATTCGTCGAGATGAAGTTGAATGTTGTAATTTACGTCGGGCACAAACTCCAGGGAGTTGGAACTACTCAATTTGCGTGACGTGAAAAATGAGAGGCGGGTACTTGGATAATTCGAATATTTGGATACGTTCCCTAATAAATTATGTACTTTCGTAAAAAAAGGTATAAGTCCCGTTTAAGTAGAATGAGGGTAAGATCTGTATTTTTGGGTTCTTTCAGCGATGTTTAGGGATATAAATGGGGTCAGTAAATGGTATTTCTGATGTAAAGGAACGTTAAGTTACTGGCAAAAACGTTTGATATAAATAAATCATGAATTTCAGCACACTAAAGGCGACAAGAGATCGCTCGATTTGGTCAATGATCTACTTCTAGTCAATCGGTTGGGACACAATAAAAGAGAATTTAGGAGTGCCAATTATCGTACCCTGGGCTGGCTGGCTGGCTTTGGCATCAATCTTGGATTGGTAATTTTTAACCGACTTAAAATAAGACGATCAATTATTAAATCGACTGAATGTTTTTTTTACTACGGCATGAAATAATGTCTAAAATAGCTAAATTTGAAAGTAGAAGATACAGATTATTATGATTATTATTATGATGATAGAATGAGAAATGACAAGGAACTGAACAAAGACGTTCCTTAGAACAACAACTCTAATTAATAAAAAAAGATGAAGCGAGATTTGAGAAAGCATAAAAGTGATAAAAGACAGAATCAGAAGAATTTTAATATATTTTACATGGCGCTTGTCCAAGACATAATACGTGGTTCATTATTAAATTATGAGACTTAGGGCTGATTTTTCAAAAGTCAGATAACTTTTATCTGAAGAATAAATCTGACAGTTTGACATATTTTCTATACAAAAGCTGTCAAACCACAATATTTATTCCTCAGTTATAAATTATTCCACTATTGAAAAATCAGCCCTAAAGATAATTTCAGATTTGAATGTAATAACAGTATTTAGTTTCTGTATGAACGGTAAAGGTAGTCAGTATGCTTCACCTTGCACTACAGTTAGTGTAGGTAATTGATAAAAAGCCTCTGTAATAGACAGACAAAACAGTGATGATAAAATGGTACCGTTTTTTTCTAACTTCGGAACCTTGAAAAAGCTTGGCGGCGGCGAATGATTGGTGCAGTCTATTGAATTGATGCCGATAACTTTGATACAATTTGTAAGGTTTGGTTTATTTTTTGCAGGTTTATCGATTGGGAATGAATATTAAATGGATTCAGTTCATCATACGTTTACGTCAGTCGTGTAAAATTTAATGTAGAGTTACAATGCACTAAGGTAACATTATAATCATAGTAGGCATTGAAGAGATTGAAAATCGATACAGTTTGCTCGCAGGCCTTGCGCTAGATTTCTGTAAGGATTCCTGAGTATACCTGCATATTATTATAATCCTATATATCTCAAACAATAACTTTTATTTATTACATAAGGAGAAATTCCGAAAGCCCTATTCATCGATTTATTTTGTTGGTCTACTGTAAAATTACAATAAATTAATACTAGTTAAATAATTGTATTTACTAGTTCAAAACTAAATTATAATTATTAATATTCTAGTGATATTGTGACTAGTGATTTATCTATGTAGGTATGTATGTAAGTATATTCTCATATTTTTATTTTATTAGGTGAATTGTTTTTGATTTTATGTATTTTATTTTATCTTTTACTCTTAACACGCTGACTACATCTGTTTATTTACTTTCTTTAGAAATAAGCATCACCTTTGTACCTATTTTTCTAATCTTTTCTTCTTGTCTATTTATATATATGTACATAAATGGTTAAATAAATAAATACTAGCCTATTATTGTATCACTGCAGGAGAAAGGCCTCTTCTCGTAATCCTCGTATTGGCTGCTTTACTTAGATATAAATATGTATTAATTGAAAACTAAACTAATCGATATCAGGAATTCCATTAATGAGTGAAACTTGCTCTCATAAAGTTGGTCCATGGAGTTCCGTCCCAAATTGTTGACCAACTCGACGGCGGAATATGGTTTTAAAGTTTAATAGTTCGGATGTTTAATTAAAATTTAATAGGTATCGTGATAAAGCGACTGCGGGTTGTAATCAAGTCTGTTCTTTCTGAGTACTTCCGATCAGTTCTAAGTCCGTCAACGAAGAAACGAGCCCGTCCGAAAGTAGTTCAATACTTTGAAATTAACCCTACACCCGATTAATTAACTTTTTCGGACGGGCAGTAACACATCGGGAGTAAGGGCAACTGTCAAGTGGTGTTGTCATTCAATTTTAGTTCGGAGCTCGAAGTAATTTTATGTCCTTATCTGCTCTAGATCCCGTGGCGCGGCGGTTTTTTACAGTTGATGCACGCTCGAAATTACGTCATCGCCGCTCTAGTGTAAACAATGGGTTTTTCTAAGTATTCAATTGTTTTAATTAAAGCTGATAACAGGCCGGGCACCCAGGGTACCCAGGAGGCATTGACGGTAGTTTGCTATTGGGAACGAGAGCTTCCCGCGGGTCATTAGCGGGTAGGTGATACGGAGTAGCAAACTCCCGTTACTTCGGCTGCACCTACGGATTTCGTGCATAGAGAGTAGACCCTCTTGTACGGTTCTTCTTTTGTAAGTGTCTGATTACCTGAATTTATCAATAAAAGTTACTCGTTGTTAGGTGTAGATATCCGAATCTTTTCAATGATAGTAGCTAATTATAGTCAGACGTACTTTTAAACGTTAAAGCCCATACCAAACCATGTACCTACTTACCTACGGCTCTGTAAATCGTAAAAGTGATTAATTATGATCAAAATTCAAAGTCAGTGATACAAAATCCTCTTAACTGAAATAAATAACAAACAACCAACATCAAGTAAAACAGTGGTTTACAAAAAGAACAACATCGGAAAAAGAGCCACAAAAACAGGATATTATAAAAGGAGGGCGTTAAACAATAAAGGGAAACTTACTAAGAACATTTTTCACAGATCCCCTCGTATACTTCCAAAGGAAATGAAAAAATCGGGCGAAACGTTCGCACAGGGTGATCCTGGTCACCGGGGCCGGCTCACTGTCTGAGAACCTAACCCTTTTCTTGCTGCGTTTGCCCTTACCCGTTTTACCCGACCGTTTATTCTTCAAGCTAGACTTCATAATTTTCACTTCATTTGCTACCACAACACAGACTTCGACGCTCGTTTGTTCGTGTTTTTTGCTATCGCGCTCTTTGTCGACTACATTTTTACGGGTTTGGGTCTCAACGTTCAACGGTCTCACGCTGACTCCGCTACTTCGCTTCCACTCTTTCAACTCCGTAGTTGTATTTTATGAAGCGCGACAAATATGTTCAGTGTGTTTTGTTTACGCGACACACAATGATACTGAGAGTACTTATAGTTATGACGCGAATGATTTGTACCGCTAGAGGCTAGTCAACGCACTTGGCTTAGTTTCAACTCGCCACTATGAAACTATTAACATATCTACTAACACGAAACCTATTCGCCCACATCAATATGGGACATAGCAATGACTACTTGAACATCTATTCACTAAATTCTATGTGGTTTGTGTCTTTTTAGAAGGTTCGTTCGACAACCGTTGCAGTTTAAAAGCAAAACTGACGCGAGTTTGGTCTCCTGCCAGCGTTTATTAAGAGACAATTCGCGTTCAATGCGTTCCAATTATAAGTCAGTCTGATTGTCATGCAACACAATGAATTATGTGCGAACGAAAATAGCTGTGCATCTGCAATTTCAAGTTTAAACAGCATCTGTCACGATCTCGGTTCGGAACGCGTCGGTTCCAATAATGTTTCGTGATGCTGTTTATGTGTTCGTGTGTCTAGACAAATCCAAATGAATCTGAATGTTGAAACAGTTCGATGTCGAAGTAATTGATCTGCTTACGGATTGGTGATCACGTACCAAGGTGCTTCCCCAAACATTTGACACAACAACAGATGCACACAACTACATCTCTGTGACGTTTGTATACCTGGCGTAATTAGAGCGCATCGAACATTCAGTGAACACGATGCAATACAATATTTGTCAAATATTTGGCAAATACACAAACCCAATAGAACCAGGTTTTTTTATGAGCTCAGAGATGCCGTCATGTTTTGCATTACTCACCAATTTGATTGCTTTCCGGTACTTTATCCTTTCATCTAATGAATAATGAAAAATACAAACGAAAAACATCAATGAGTTTTCGCGATAAAAATTCAATTAAACACGAGTGCTTTGAAAAGGAATTTCGATAAATTGACAGAATAGATGAAAAAATTCACCAGCGTTAAATAACTTTCATTTCTCTGAAGATTCGAGGGTTGCGATAAAGGCACTTTTTCATCGGAATCGTCTGCCAATTGAAAGAGACCGACACGGAATTCGTAAATGAACAATTTACGTACCTACATTCGAATACTTTAGAGAGCATTCTTCGTGAAAATTAACTGATTCCTAACGACCCGCCGAGGTTTCTCTGATGTGCCAACCTTAAGGCTCCGTGCACATAAAAAACCCTCTTTTGTCAATTTCTTATCTAATTGTGAGAAAGCTGGAAATAATTGAAACGTTATGTCTGTGTGACTACAAAAGTACAGTTTTCGTGGCGCTAAACCATTCGTGTCAGTCACAGCACCTGTTAATAGTTTCATTACTTTTGCGCTCTCGAAAGTATAGTTTTTTTTGCCTTTGATTTACTAAACGAAAATATTGTATAATAAATATGTAGTAAATTTTATATTAAGATTAGCTGAAGATTTATGTGTGATTTTCAAATTTCTTGAAACGGTTTGTTATTATTGATAATAGGAAAAAATACATTACTAACAGGGTTTGTTTCGAAAGATAGGTTTTTTCAACATTCTTTTTCTGCTATATTTTGTATCGAAGTTGAAAAAAGTGGTCCAGCCACGTGCAAGTAGTTCATACAATGATGTTGATGATAATTTTTAATGTTCAAAATCAAACGTGGTTTCTAGTAAAAAACGATCAAACGTTAGTCTCGCGTTATTTTTTGGAAAACTTGTTGCGAATATTAGTGATTTTCCATGAATACTTAACTTATTTGAGAAATCCCTTTCAACCACATGTAAAACAAAGAACTTAACTTTTCGAATCACAAATAGTTTTGTTTCTAATAATGATTCCCTTTCCTACAAATAATGGACAAAATTGATCAAAATAAGTCGATTTCGTGCAAACCATTACTTTGAAATGTCTGCTTAAAGCAAAGTCTCTTTCATTTTCGAATAGTACTTTTAGAAGATTCTTGACCGATATTAATATAACATTTAATTGAGGACAGAAAATAAAACAAGAATTAATTTTGACTTTCTGTCGCAGATAACGTTGTATGCGAACAGCTGATTGACTCAAACAAATGTACATTTGCAAATGCACTGTTGCGTTCAAAGGACATTGAAGATGACAACAAACAGGGATGGACGTTAGTACAAAAACGTAGACCAATGAGGAATAACCGTTTAAAGGGAAAGATGGGAAACAGTACGGTAGAAACCAAATTTAATTTTAGGGCGGCCGATCGAAAAGTACCCATTTTCATTACGAACGTACATAAAGGAACGTCAGAATCTGATATATGCAAATATATTTATAGTAGAACTTGTGAAAAGGTTACTTTAGAGAAAATTGTAATGACGAAGCAAAGTGACCATGACGCTTATAAGTTCTTTGTATTTACGTCAAAATTACAGATGTTCTTGGATGAGAAACTATGGCCGAGTGGTATCATTTTCAGACGCTTTGTACATTTTAAGAAGAGATTTTTGACAGAGACAGTAAAAGTTTCTGATGACGGTCATTATAACAAATTAAATGGCTAGTGACATTTACAACTTTGCTACTTTTAATTGTAAGAGTGTCAAGCGCTCTGTAGATGGAATACGTGAGCTGTGTAAAACATGTGACATTATAGCTCTTCAGGAAACATGGCTGTTGCCCAGTGATATGTCATACTTGAGCAGTATTGATGACGAGTTTAGCTGTACGGGGACCTCGGCGGTGGACATGTCGTCGGGCATGTTACGAGGACGTCCTCACGGCGGTCTCGGAATACTCTGGAGGCAAAAAGAGTTTCCTAATGTGATAGTGGTGCAGTGCAATAATCCGCGAATATGTGCGATACGCGTAGTGTTACCTGAGCGGTCTATTCTTGTGGTGAATGTTTACATGCCTGTGGACGCAGCGACGAATCTAGTCGAGTTTACGGACATCCTCGGGTCGGTAAGCGCTATCATAGACAGTTGCAACATTGATTGTGTGTACATACTGGGTGACTTTAATGCGCACCCTACTGAACGATTTTATAGTGAATTGTCGTTATTTTGCGACGACCAGGCGTGGACATGCATTGATGTAGAAATGTTGAAGGGCGTTTCTAATTCATGTGATTGTTTCACTTTTGTGAGCGAGGCACACGGATCGCAAAGATGGCTTGATCACTGTATAGTCTCTAGGGCAGCTGTGCCATCAGTGAGCAGAGTGTTTGTCAAGTATGACGTACTGTGGTCGGACCACTTTCCGTTAATAATGCAGTGTAATCTGGGCATAGTCTCGCCTAAGATACTAACATATAAACCGACTGTAAATGATGTTATATGGGGGGAAAGAAGTGTAGATCAAGTTGAACAATACATGACTGAATGTCATAGACTCTTGAGACTTCTTGACTTTCCAGAGGAGTTTACAAAATGTGCAGATTACACTTGTAATATTTTGCAGCATAGACAAGTCATTGACAGTTTGTATAACAATATTGTAAAAATATTACGCGAGGCAGCATTGTGTAGCAAACATAGTAAACATAATATACGTAAGAAAAAGAAACCTGTTGCGGGGTGGAACTTACATGTTGGCGAGGCACACAGGGAAGCTAAGCAGACATTTTATTTGTGGTGTTGGTACGGCAAACCAAATTCAGGTGTAATTTTTAACGAGATGTGTGAGGCCAGGAAAATCTTTAAGAACCGATTGAGATGGTGTCAGAACCATAAAGAACAGGTAAAAATGGATATTTTGGCCTCTCATCACTCAAAAAACGATTTTCGATCTTTTTGGAAAGCTACAAATAAAATTAATAACAAACCGGTTACTCCTGTGTGTATCGACGGCGTAAGCGATGCCGGTGAAATAGCAGATCTGTTTCGACAGCATTTTACTGTCAAATCGCCATTGGGGTCTTCGCAGTCGGTGATCAATGTTGAGAACGGTGAAAAGATGGGTTTTAGATGTACAACTAGAGAAGTGAAGTTGATAATCAAATCAATGACTAGAGGTAAATCTCCCGGCCATGACGGGTTGAGCATTGAACATCTACAGCATGCTGGACCCCACTTACCGAGATTATTGGCTATGCTGTTTAACTTTTGTCTAAGTCATTCATATCTGCCGGAAGATATGATTAAAACCATTGTGATACCTATTGTTAAAAATAAGACAGCTGATCTATCAGATAGAAATAACTACAGACCTATCTCTCTTGCCACAGTGGTATCGAAGGTATTTGACAGCATGTTGAACTCGCAGCTGACCAAACACATTGAGCTTCATGACAATCAGTTCGGCTTCCGGGCCGGACTATCCACTGAAAGTGCAGTTTTGTGTGTTAAGCATGCTGTCAAGTACTACACAAGACGTCAAACGGCAGTTCACGCATGCTTCCTTGATCTTTCGAAAGCCTTTGACCTGGTTTCCTATGATATTCTATGGCAAAAGTTAGAAAACACTAATCTACCAATGGAACTCATCAACATCTGTAAGTACTGGTACGGAAATCAGGTCAATGGCGTGCGATGGTCGGGAACCATGTCACAATCGTACAGGTTAGAGTGCGGGGTGAGGCAGGGGGGATTGTCCTCGCCAACCCTATTTAACCTGTATATGAACGAGCTGATTGTGGCACTCAGTAGCACCCGGGTAGGTTGTCACATAGACGGAATTAATGTTAATAACATAAGCTATGCTGATGACATGGCGCTACTGAGTGCTTCGGTGTGTGGTATAAAGAAACTGCTTACCATCTGTGAAGCATATGCTGAGCGACACGGATTAAAATATAATCCACTCAAAAGTGAAGTCATGGTCTTTGAGGCCAGAGGAAACAGTACAGGTAACGTGTTTCCCAATATTACGCTTAATGGTACAGCTTTGCGTAGGGTGGTTAAGTTCAAGTACTTGGGACATATGCTGACCTCTGACCTCAGGGACAATGATGACATCGAGAGGGAACGGAGGGCGCTGGCAGTGCGGGCGAACATGATAGCTCGCAGGTTTGCACGTTGTTCGACAGAAGTCAAAATTACACTTTTTAGGTCTTATTGTACATCATTCTACACGTGCAGCCTGTGGGCCGACTATACTCAAAAGTCTTACAGTGCCCTCCGCGTCCAACTTAATAATGCATTCAGGGTGCTGATGGGGCTGCGGCGATTCTGTAGTGCATCAGGGATGTTTGCTGAACATCGAGTAGACTGCTTTTACGCTACGATGCGTAAAAGATGCGCATCCCTGGTGCGTAGAGTACGTGGCAGCGCCAACAGCATCCTTAGCATGATCGCTAGTCGGCTGGACTGTTGTTACATCAGTCATTGCTGCGCCATTTCTCATGGAATGGCGCAGTAATGATTGTTGAGTTTTAGTTGTAAGTTTTGTGGTGGGTAGTTTTAAGTACGAGTATTACTAACACTAGTCTTTAAGAACATTGTTACTAACAAAATGGACACCATGGTCTGAAATAAAAGTATTATTATTATTATTATAAACGAGTCTCTTCTGGTTTTTGGGCAAATGGGCTAGTAACTTCAGCCCGCGGCTTCGTTCTCGTAGACACCACAATATAATAAAATAACAGCCACATTTCCCGCCCGCGCTCCGCGTCGTTTTCACTTAGCGTTCTTTCCGACTTTTTTTCTTCTTGCTCGACTTTTAAGGGTCGAAGCGTGAGGTTATATAGCCTATACCCTTCGATAAGATTTGGACTCCATTACCAAATGCATTTTTTTTTTCAAATCCTACTGATAGTTCTAGAGATTAGTGCGTTCAAACAAACAAACAAACAAACAATCTCTTCAGTTTTATTATTACTGCTATATACTATATATATTATAGAAGACAATCGTAGAAGAGGTATGTAGATTCGAGGAAAATTTTTGATAGTGTGCTGAACTGGGAACAACGTAAAACGTAGTTTACTGCGATAGGTAAACTGCTTATCTCCTCACACGAGTTGTTGAACTGACGACCATTAGTGCTCATACGCCGCTGATTTTAGTCGAAAAATAGTTTTAATAACGGCTGGAATATAGGGACTGTTATTGTACCTTTACTCGTATTTATTTATTTAACACTCTCACCGCCATACACATTTAAGGTTTTTCTAGAACAGCAAGCCGTGTGGGCGCCCAATGTCCTTTACACCACGCCACGCTAGATTTTGTGTAACTTTTGCAGCACGCCATGTGTGCGGCCGGCGAGACACGTCGTTAAGTTATTATCTAGCAAGCCAAGTTCTACAAAAATAAGTGAATTTGTGGGATCACAGCGGACCACACGGCCTGCTGGTAAAAAATTAAAAATCTATAGTAGCTTGCTGCATTGATAATTTATGTGGCAGACCACATGGCGGTGAGAGTGTTAAATGCCTTAGACTATCATTACAGGTCTTAACCTAATGCAATAGCCAAGTCACACAAAATTAAAATTAAAGCATAAAATACAACTCAAGATCATAAAGATCATTGTTTGTAAGTTTGTAACATAGTGTAAACAATAGTACTTTGGCGAATTCACTCCAGTGACATGTAAATATGTATATCAATTTCAATTGAATAAAATTGTTGGTGCGAATTGCTAGAATCAGAGGGGTTTTGGCCAGCAAGTTGGTCCTAGCTGATGGTACGACCAGAAGTGGCGGGGGCCGCCGCCTCAACACATAACGGTCGGGTACGTACTAGTGCAACCGCTTCAACACTCTCGGCTTGTGCTCATGCCTCGGCGCCGTCTCAACATGTACGACACTAATGCAAATTCTACCAACCTTGTTGTTAGGCTATAGTTTTTTCATCGTGTTTTTTATTTGCCTTAAACCCGAAGGAATGTGTAATGTTATACCCACTTAACTAATATTTTTTGTGATAAAACTATGTACCTACATAGAAAATGGTACTACGAATATAGGGTGGTAGAGACATCGAAGTGCAACCTGTTCCCGTGAATGAAGCACATGACTCTAGACTCCTAGCGAAGAAATGTATCGTCGGTCATTAAAAAAAAATTTGCTGCTCCATACATTTTGACCGCGTAGGTAAATAATAATAATATGAGACAACATCCACACACGATCTTCAGGTCCGGAACTAGGTAGAGCCTGTACTACGGTAACCTGATGACTGATATATATATATATATATATGTATATATATTCTTTCTTGTACACAACAAAAAACATAACAACAAAAATAAAATTGAACACTACTTAATATACAATGGGCGGCCTTATCGCTTTCTGCGATCTCTTCCAGGCACACATGTACCTACACACCCAGACACAGGTCAAACAAACATGTTCATGCACACAAATGTTTGACTTGTCCGGGGATCAAACCCGGGACCAGCGGCTCAGAAGGCAGAGTCGCTACCAGCTGCACCAACCGGTCCGGTCGGTCGTAGGTGTTGTACTTTTTATGAAAAGGCATTTTTTTTTAAACCAGCTAATAATTTTTCTGTAGGGGGTCTAGAATCATGTCACCCTGTATATTTGTAAGTTTGCAGGCAATCCTACTTGTCTCTATCAAACTATTAAGAGCCAGCTTAAAAAGACACTTACAAGCTAGGCACAACACAAATTTCTTAACTTCGTACTACGAAAGACTTTCGATGTAAATTACCCGACAATGACAATATTGCTGGTGTATGAAAGTAATTTATCACTGACCGAAACTTGGCAAATATCTCAAAGGTAGGACCAAGTATAATAAAGTTTGTGAATTAAGTATCTACCCGCTGTTGCGAGGACATTGGGGAAGATGTTTACCTGTTCTTATTTACTACTAATTAGTAGGCTGTTATGGAAGATTATTTTATTTTAATAGTCCTTTTGTGAGAACGTGGACTTATAAAAACATGAATTTCATACCTAAGATCGGTATTGACCACCACGATACATGGAATCGCTAGAGTAAGCCAGAAGGTTGTCGGAACGCTGCGGGCTCTGTACCGATTGAAAAATTTATTACCATCCAGTACGAAGACAATGCTTGTGCAGTCCTTAATTTTCCCTATCATCGATTATGGTGATGAGTGCTACTATGACCTGAATGCAGATCTTCTCGACAAACTAGCCCGTCTTCTGAATAACTGCATTCGATTCGTTTTTAATCTGCGTAAATATGATCACGTCTCTGCGCATCGGTCGCTTCTAAAGTGGTTGCCCATACGCCAGCGCAAAGAGCAAAGGGTGCTGACTACGTTGTTTTCATTTCGAGATTCTCCCTCTTCCCCTGGTTATCTAGCCCCCCACTTTCAGTACATCTGCGCCAACCACAATAGAAATCTACGTTCATCACACAATCGTCTTCTTCAATGTCCCACTCACCGCACAGACTTCATTCACTCTTCCTTCTTCGTTCAATCTATTTCTCTATGGAATGCACTCCCCCAGGAAATCAGGATGGCAACCAACCAATTATCATTTAAAACTAAAGTTCGCGAGCACATTCGCAAGAAGCTGGCTACTGCCAGCTTCTTGCGAATGTGCTCGCATCACAGCGGTAATGTTTTCTCATTGTTTGTCCTATTTGTTTTTTGCATAATCGTGTATTTATGTACATTTATTTGTGCTTATATTTATATATAATTAGGTATATGTATTATATTTATAGACTTAATAAGTTTATGCGTGTCTTTATATTTAAAAATATTTATTCCTAAATTATCATTATAAATTGCACCTACCACTGTTTGTCTCTGCATCACCCTTGACTGGTAGAAAATGCTTATGGCATTAATTCCACCTCGGTAAATTTGTGTGTTTAAAGTGTTAAATAAATAAATCCTAGTGTGGGGTCCAGCGAATTTGTAAAAGTCTAGTATCCAAGGCTCCCACAGACTTATATAAGTCTGTGAAGGCTCCTATGTAATCTGTTATTAGTTTGTTTTTATATATCGTATCGCGTTTTTTCTGAACCTAATAAACCATTTTTTTTCAGCCGCTTTTAGTTATTCTCTAAGCCAACCTAAAATAAGTTAGAAAAATTACGTCATTCAGGTTATAGTCTTGTTACTAGTACATCTAAATGCTATCGTAAAAAATCCGACGCAGTGGAGGTACCTATCAACTACCTTTTGTGATACTGGTCTCAAAGATTTGTGTAAAAGTACAGAAAGACCATAATGAGATGTCCATGTTCAGAAGTAAGTTATCCAGACAACTTCTCATGTCAAAGCGATAAATTTGTAGGGTTCCGTACCCAAAGGGTGCCAACGGGAGCCTATTACAAAGGCTCAGCTGTCCGTCCGTCTGTCACAGGGATGTATCTTTTGAACCGTAATTGGTAGACACTTGACATGTCCACAGGGTGTGTACAAGTAGTACACACCCTGTGAAGATTAGTTATACTAATTTTGCATTAACAGTAATATTTGTTTTGCCGCTATAACAAAAAATATTATAAATTGATAAAATAAAGGGATATAAATATGTAGGTAGTGTTGAATATTGGACGGTGGTACGGAACCCTACGTGTACGAGTCCGAGTCGCACTTGGCTGCTTTTTTTGGTGTTCACGTCAACTGCTATGTGTTGCTGTTTATATTCTTGCTTTCAGGAAGTAAAAGTTCCACCGTCCACTGTGATATTTGCTTACTCCACGCAAAAACTAACAGATTTTTATGTTATTCAGAAAAACAAACAACTTTCTTAGAGCAGAAAGAAAATATTGCCTCTTGAGCGTTCGTACATTGATAAATACAATAATAAATTGAAGAAACCGGTTCGTTTACGTATTTCTTAGCAAAATACTCTCGCTAATACAGTGTAGATTTATTATTTTTATCTCGCAATATTACAAAACGTTTTTCACATCTGTATTTATCCTACAATACACAAAATCTATTCAATAAAGTTTTGTTTGTTCAGGATTGATACAAAACTGTCTGACTGATATAAAACCCATTCGTTTTAAAGTCCCGAGGCCCACAATAAACACGTATTAAAACTTGTACTGTAAATCTCTCTTAAAGTATTGATTGGATGTTGCAATTTCATACTCCATACCTATTGTCCATAAAACGTGATCTCAGTCTACGTTACTACAGTCGTTAGGCCCGTGGTACACGGCACGGTTTCTTTATTTGTTTAAACATTGTGTACAAAAAAAAAAGTTTATAAATTAGAAATTAATTGTAAGTATGTTATATTGTCAAAAAATTCCATATTCATTTATATTTAATATCAGTGTCAGGAAAGAGATTATTTAATCATTTTTTCTTTAAGGTAATCGTGTGAGCTATATGACACGGCAAACTACCAGTTCTAAGGTATAGGTACGGCGACAGCGCCGTGCCGTAGCGTAGTGCCGCCGTGTTGTCAACAAACTTCCATACTGATCCATACAACACTGACGACAGTGCCCACACAAGGCGAATGAACCGTAGTTTTATACGGGCAAAAAATGTGTGTTTAAAACGTGGGTTTTACAGCGCCACTTCTTAACTGGAGGATTCTTTAAATTTCACAGCTGTCAATGTTTCAAGTGTTATACCACAGCATGACATTGATAGTTGTACCACGGTAATATTATAGATAATATTACCGTGGTTGTACTGTGGTCACATATTCATAAATATTAGCTTTATTGTTGGTCTACCGCAGAAATATGTAACATGTAGTGAAATTGTGCACATATTGCAGTTCGTTGGCGTAACTGCGCCATTGACATTTTGTCATCGAAATGCCGGCAAATAAATTTATAGCCCTCGATTTTATTGAACGTTTTAAACTCAATACTGATATGTAAATTTTAGTCAATGTTTTTATATTTTTGCTTCTTTACCGCTTGGCTGATATTTTGGATTTCAGGTCGATCACAGTGAACTGAACAATTATTCGTATCTTTGGCTTTAAACGTTGAGTCTAATATCATCAGAAACGGACTATTTAGGTACTCAGGTTTGTATAAAAATAGGCACAGTGTAATAATTATTAAGCTGGTAGGTACTATTTTAGGTTATGATTTGCAACTTCACTTTTTTAAAAGAGAGCGAAATACATTTTCGTCTTGATATTTTAAGACCAAAATTATAGTGTGAAGATAATTTTTATCAAACTCAATCTATTAAGGGGAAACCCAATATTCTAGAACTGATTCAAGTTTGCCGAGTGAACCCAGTAATCACTTAGATGCTTCGAAGGTAACCTAGATATTTTGTTACTACCAGCCCGACCACTGAAACATTTTTTGTGCACTTTTCGATTTTGATAAAAATATTTGCGACTTTTTGAGGCATAAAAATGATACTGTGGTGTCTTTCACTATATTTTCTAAAGTCACATGTAGACTTTAGAAAATATAGTGCCTACAGTTTTTCGTTACCATAAATTAATTTGAAATACAAACTTCATAAACGTTGAACTGTTTGCGTATGTCGATTGATTTAGTTGGATTTTAGTACAAAATAGTAACCACAATATCATGCATTTCTAACGTTTCTTTAAAAACCTCCAACCAACTCGTTTGAATATATAAATAGTGTCTTATACTTACGCCTGTTGTTTCTAAATAACAACACTAATAACATCAACGTCAGAGCCTCAATAGTGATGTCCTAATTTTGAGAGGATGTATGAACCAGGTAGAAACAACAGGGGTACCTATGACAGGTCCGTAATAATAACATTTTGTGGTTTCCACCTTCCCTATGGGAGAAAGGTACTACGCTACATCTGGGCACAATAGCCCATAATACCCCGAAATCCCCTTGATTCACTGCCCAACGTTTCACAGTTTATTATTATTAATATAACAGCCAATAACATTGAAAATTACGAGCTAGTAAGGCCTGCCGAGTTTACTATTTCAACTACACTTTATATGTCTATGAGAGCCTAATGTAACAATGATGAAAGCGCTACGTTTGCTGAATATATAGTTGTTTTAATACTTCATGTATCGGCGATATTCAGGCCAGTTTTATGGCAGCGGTTGTGAGTATACGCGTAAAGTTAATCGTTTTGGTCATATATTTTGTATGCATTATATTAATTCATGTTTGGATTTTCGGCTTCGTTTGATTTGCGTCTGTGTGTGAGATGGTAAAAAAAAAGTTTTTATTTTACGTTAGGTACTAGCAACCCGCCCTTGTGTCGATCGGTTTTTATGACTAGATAAAAACATCGAGATTTCTGTGCTATATCTTTGTTTAATATTAATGTAATATACTCATAAACCAACAATTGTTTTGTTCTAAATGGTGGGGAATTTGGAGCAGTGGTGGCCCAGTGTAAACAGCCGTAAATTACGAGTTGTCGGTCGTGGGTTCGAACCCAAGCAGGCGCTTTACTTTGTGTAAATAATTTCATCACCAGTGCCCTTAAAACGGTGAAGGAAAACATCGAGACGAAACCGGCATGTCCTAGAACCAAAAATTCGAAGACGTGACATCTACTAACCCGCACTGGGCCCGCGAGGTAGATTACAACCCACTCCTTCTCGAACAGAGGAGGCCTGTGCCCTAGCAGTGGGAACATTATAGGCTGATTATAGTGCAAACCACATCAAAGTACGTTGCGTGGTTTAGGGGAATAATGCGGTCACACAGACACACACGAAAAGCGACTAATTTATAACGTGTTAGATATAGAAATAGAGAGGACGATGTGAAACAATGGTGCGGATATATAGATACCTAACATCCACTAGTTCCACTGCCATTTTGTTAGTTTAACAAAGAAAATTATTTATGAGGGCATTTATTACGGTGCCTACGCACGAATCATTTACCTAAAGAACTTCTGCCTACGAAGTTAACGACTTTCTCCGAACTAAGACGAAGTATCTACGTAGTGTACTTTAGACCACAATATGTAATAACGCGTTACGACCGCATATACCAATAACTGTTATCGTTCTAATCGCTTGGCGTTCGATGTGTGTGCGACCTACGCCATTATTTTACGCTCCAAGTAACAGGTGGCGTGGTCGTTTTAAGTTTGAACCTTACGAATTTTCAGGTTTCTATGTTCTAAAACGTACTAGTTTTATGGTAGTATCTAGGTACGGATGCTATAAGTTCACACCAAACGTATAGTCAGCTGCTGACTGTTAGCGTCAAGCTGTGGCGTCAAGTTAAAAACGTTTGAAATAACAACGTCAACCTCAGACTCACTAGTGATTGTGCCGGTTGACTGTGAGCGAACGTTGCGTTTGGTGTAGGCGCGGTCTTACCACAGCAATTATTCTTTTTTCGAAAACGTTTGCGAAGAACATTTTACATTTTAAACAACACGGAACTTTAAAAGTAATTGCATCAATATAACAAAATGTTTTCATTATACTTCACCGTCTCACAATTTTCTATAGGAACATATTTTTGTGAGTATATTTCTTATAAAAGTATCTTCTCGGTCATTGTACGACTGTGAGTTTACTCCATTTTTCGTTTATTTATTTCTGTAAATAAAAAAATAATAATAAAACACTTTTAGACGTCAAAATAATTATGGTTTTAAAACTACTTTTGTTTTTACTGTTAAATTAATGTTGTGTTTTGTGTACTAGCTTTGTTAATGTTCTGGTAGAACTATTAGCAGTTTTGATAAAATATTATAGAAATAAATAAATAGATTCCCATCTGGGTACAGTAATGTTCCACGTTTTTTCTTCTTGAGTAATGTTTTTCAGCAGATGATGCTGTAGAAAAATTGGCCTCTGATTAGGTACCCCGCTTAGTATCTCCTAGTTCGACTGAGAATTTTCGGATAACGATACATAATGAGGCTGATGATTACATTATGGCACATAGGGGCAATTACATGCTGAAGATGCCTCACTGCGATACCTCGCGGTCGCGGCTTAACTCGCTACCTCGATGTCACCTCTGTGTAAAACAAATACACGCTAATAGACACGCACGCGCATGCCAGGCATTGAAACACAGATCATATAAACGATCTGTGCATTGAAGTTATAGAGGAACAGGGTGTAAAGTTCACTCATACCTCCATAGAAAAGGGAGAATCCTCCCACCAGACGGGTGTCGTGTCTGGTTGATGTCGGGACGTTGTATATATGCTAGTTGCGCGGTAAACTCTGCCTGCGCGATGCAGGATTTTGCGTGACGTCAGTGTGACGTAGTTCGCATGTGGTGATGTAGATACCGCTACAAAGTAAACCTCCAAGCAGCCCACGATGTATCGCAGTGAAGTGTCGTTCGGCATGTGCTCTTATCATGAATTTGTTTTACACGTAGTGTAGGTAACATCGAGGTAGCGAGCTAAACCGCGATCGCGACCCTAATAAAAAAATAAATATCGTCTGACATTGCACACAGCACCATCTAGTTCCAAGTTAAGCACTTAATTAAGGCTTGTGTTATGGATACCAGATGGTTGATACACTATTTAAATAAAATTTTTTTTTCGTAAATACATACATATATAAATATACATCCATGGCTCGGGTACAAATGTCCATATTCATCATACAAACATTTGCCCCTACCGGGATTCGAACCCAGGACCATTTGGTTTCGCTGACTACACTTAGCCACTGTAGCCACTACACCAAACGTGTCGTCAAATGATTCATATAATTACATTATGATTCATAAAGATTCTGGTGATATTCTTGTAAGTAGCCTGGCTAAGTGTAGCTACCTAAAGCAACCTGAATCATTCATCAGTATATTATCCTAGTTTTAGTAACGTAATATGTCTTGTCACCCCAACTTTACTATTTCCTTGCAATAGTAAACATTAAATGTTTCGCTGTTGCTAGTTTATGTCTCACTTGAGAAGTGCTATACCTTCGCGGCACATTTAACACGTTAGATTATGTACGCATAATAAATTCTCCTCTCGGCTTCCAGCCTGATAATAAATATCATTTTGAGGTGTACCGCCTCGTATTTCTACGTACGAAATTTTCAAATTACAAAACCGTTCTTAGATAAAGACGTCCTTGTAGTACCGATAGATAAGCGAATATGTGTAAGAAGTTTTGTCATTACAGATAGTTATAATAGCCTTGTAAAATGATATATAATTACTATTTTAAAAAATACTGAAGGTTATTCGTTTTCTTAAAGATTTATTTCATTCGACAAACAGCACAGTTAATGTTAAAGATGAGATGCCGAAGACTAACTGTTACTCAAATAAAAGAAAGGTTACAAATAGGTCCAAGATGTGAATTATTGTTGTTTCTTTAGCAGGAAAACCAATATGTTTTTAATGGAAATCTTCTCAATATTGTTCTAAAAACGATTTCCACATAAAGAACGAACACAAACTCCTCAAGTTTGGTGTCAAATACATCCATTCAGTATAACTTTCTGCTCTTCAAAAACTTATTCGTACTTATTCTCAAGCGTACAGTAAGAGCAGAAAAGGGAGCGTTCTGAACATCAAAGACGCCGACGATTCTTACGCTAATGTTCGTCGCGACCTTACGAATATTCATCCAAGTGTAAAGTTGAAAATTCATTTCGAGAAATTTCGACTAAATGCTTAGCTCTGTCCCTATATTACGGCGGGCGGCCTAAATAACTTTCGGAGGCAGCTTTGTACCTACGCCTGAGTTTTATAAACAGGCATTATAAGTGACTTTACGAGGTTCCCGAATAAGCTTCGTTGAAACTCGGGGTTTTAGTAAAGATAGGAGGGAACTTTCTGAGTGCCGTAGCGTAGAAGATTGAAGTATTAAACTATGCATAAATTGCAAAATAATAGGTATGGTGCAAGAGATGCACTCTATTCTGTGAACTATTTTAATTACATTGAAAAGTTTATTGTTTGAGTTTGTTTATAATGTGATGGAATGCTTATCTTATGCAAAGCCAGTTTCTCTGCTACTGGGATACTTGGCTGTATGTAAGATAAGCATGTTATTATAGCAAGGGCCGGTTTTTTGATCCGTAGTTAACTCAACCATTAGTTAAATATAGTAACTAATGATTCAATTTTGGCAAATGTGTTGATTTGTTCAATGCATTTTGCCAACATTTTATCATAGTTACTATTTTTGACTAATGGTTGAGTTAATGGTTAAATTTTGGCAAAATGTGTTGATTTGATCCAAACATTTTTTATTTTTATTTTTTTTAACTAATGGTTAAGTTAACTACGGATCAAAAAATCGGCCCTAAGAAGTTATAGACTAAGGCCCTCTTGCACCACCAATCACTAAATGCATTTAACGCTAAACGTATTTAAAACATAATTCTGCCTCTGGCATCTTCAAACTATTGAGGGTAATCGAACAATGGTTTAAATTCGTTTAGCGCTAAATACATTTAGTGATTTGTGGTGCAAGCACGCCTTATTTGATTTGTGGTGGCAAGGTCATCGACGCGCAAATAGGAACCATGAATTCAGCACATGATTCGAGAACCCCTAGCGTAAAAAATTTTAATAATGGCAACACTGTCACAAAATTATAAATAAAAGCAACAACTGCTGTCAGTTTCTCCCCTTTTTTTTCTATTCGCCGCATTAGGAGACAGATATAAAACCTTCCCGGCGTAACTTTAAATAAAATATTGAACATTATCCTATATCGATGAAAATCAACGCAGTGGGATTCAAAATAATGTACTGAATCCATAAAAGGTTGCGCGCCGATGCCCGTGCCAACCAGTATATATGCACATACTACCTATAAGTAATGAGTTGATGTTTTTAAAAGTTAGAGGTTAGAAAGAAAACCATACCTAATGCAAACTTGACGCCGGTCCACGCGGTGCGGACATAGTGGAAGAGGCGGCGATAAAGCGGGCGGTGGCGGCGCCGGCGCACAGGGGCCTCCGCGTCGGGCGCGGGCGAGGGCGCGAGATCGTCCGCCCCGCCCGCCCCGCGACCCTCCACCGACGACGCCGTGGCGTTCCACACCCAGCTTTACTCAAAACGCTCCCGCTGCGCTAATGAAACTACACTCTTACGCACACAGTCCGAACACCCACATGCATTTCACTTTTCACTGCACACTCACGTTAGTTTCACTTCGGTTATTGGTACTTTAGGGTCGATGAAATTCCATTAACTTAGGATATTAGAACTTAGAAGCACTATTGTTTCAGCCGCGACTTTGCGGGTTTTAGAGTAGATATTTAGACCGAATTAATAATTCAGAGGGCATCCATAACGAGCGGTCGAATGCTAAACGTCTACTAAACTGCTCTTCAATATTTACGTTTGTCTCAATCTACAAAGTTAGAGAAATTAGTTTGGAATTTCATTGACTATTAAACACAACTCACTGCGAAGGCGAATTAAAAGTAATTAGTGAAGCAGTTTTAACGTTGTAGTAACTTTTTGTTAAGTTTTCCAATAAAGCAAGCGTTAGAGAAGAAGCCGGCAATCTGTGAACAAAGAAAGGACGATAGTTAGTCTTGTTAGTAGCCGGTGACAGGCTGAATTAGTCCTTGTTAGGCGAGCGCTGGGTCGTCAGAGTGGTATTATTTATAGCTACGTTGGGCGCCAATAAGGAAATCTGAGGAAAAATCGCAAATCTCGATCTTTTCTGTTTACATTTATAGCGCCATTTTTTCTTTGTATTGTAGACGTATTATGCATCGATTGTTAAGATCTTTTTGTGTTCTCCGTAATCCATTATTTCGTATCAAAAGCTTTTAAAGCAGTCATCGCGAAGGAAGTTAAATGGGATCAGGTTTTTGCTGATTGTCTGTACGATACCAGTTTATAACATAATAAAGACGGGGGTACTGTTGTTGATAGCACATTTATTGCTTTTTCAATGTCGAAGGAGTCTTTTCTCTTGCTTTTAGTGGTAATTGAGTTTATCGACACTATGGTTCTAGGTTAGCTTTGTTAAATCATTCTTGATAGAAAAAGAGTAAGAAAAACATAAGATCACGCCTGTTTTTCGCCAAGGTTTGGGCAGAGGTGGACCTATGGTACACCCACATTTCGCCAGTTATATTTAAGCCCCAAATAATAGGGGGCGAGCCTACTGCTACTGAGAAATTCCTGATGGAAAAACCCAATAACATTTTGCCTGAACGGGCAATCTAACCCAGGACCTCATGCTCAGAGTAGCGCTTACAACCACTAGACGAAAATTAAATACCTGAGGGGCAATTCCCGTATTTTTAAGACCGTTCGCATTCTAATCTCAGTCTCAATCTGTCAAAGTTACAATCAATTTACATACATTTTTGACAGGTTTTTGACATTGATTGTCGCTGAGATGAGATTGCGACTTGAATTTGAACGTTTTTTTAGTACGAGAATTGGCCTACAGAAATCGAATACCGTCAAACGGGGTGAATAGGGACGCAGGGGTGAATAGAGACGAAACTTTAGAAGGGATTTTAACCAAGAATCAAATATGTTATTAAAACAAACTAATCTGTTCTCAAATTAGTCTTATGTTGCTCAAACGTGTAATAATGTTTGAAATATTAACCGTAACATCAAAGTACTCATTACGGTAGCGATATTGCATTCAAGACGCGAGCGCAACGCGTCGCAGCCGCAGTGTCTGTGTTGTAGGGCGTAACGATAATCCCGACATTCCCGTCATTGCCTTTTTTGTGTTTTTTTCGAAAACCAATAAGGTTTTTTTTTTCTATTGGATGCTATAGAATGGTTGTAGACCATGGTCTGAACAACTTTTGTTCTAGCAAAACTGTGATTCAAATGTCACCGTGTATATCGGTGTTGTTTTTTTCTTTTTTATAGCTGTAAAGTTGTAGTAAAATCTCTTTGGCTGTACTGCTTGTATTTGGCTAGATTTGATACCATCAAATAAATGACATTTTAAAAAAGAACAATTAAAAGTAAAAACGTTTTCCCGGCCTTATAGATGACATTTTAAAAAGAAAAGTAAAAACGATTTCCCGGCCTTTTGTAAATTGTTTTTCTGTCCGCCAATATAAGTGAGTCTAACGAAGAAATTATAGTCTCCTAACACAAGCATTTCCTTGCTTAAAAGGAGACTCCAAACCATATAATGTAAACCAAATAATATATGTTAAAATTGAAATAAACATTTTTATATTTATATTTAATTCGATACAATAGGAAGTTTTATTACAAAAAAGGGAAAAACGGGACACGAGCCGCAAAAAAAATATGTGACGTTTATGGACTTAATTCAGTTTCAGTAAGAGCAGCACAAAGTTGGTTCAAGCATTTTCAGTCCGAGAATTTTGATGTTAAAGATGCAGCTCGCTCTGGTCGCCCTGTTACGGATAAAGACGATGCCATTTCTGAAAAAGTGGAGCAATATGGGCATATTAGTAGTTACGACAAAGCTGAAGAGTTAAGGGTTGACCAAAAAACAGTTTTGACCCATTTGAAAAAGTCTGGGTATACAAAACAGCTTTATATTTGGGTGCCACACGACCTCTTAGTCTTGAATGTGTATATAAAAAAACGAAAGATCTTTTCCCCGACCTAATATATCAAATTTACGTATTTATAATGAATAATGATTGATGATACCACAAAATTAATCTTAACATGATAGTTCGATGCTGTCTGCAAATCAGTATCTATTATGTTTAACGAGTAAAATGCCATAATTAATGTATTATAAGTCTTTTTACGTCCCTTTTCTACTCTAATTGAATCTATATCAATGTCACACCAGCCTCATTAGTGGTTTGACTTGCCAGCTTAACTCAAAGTTTAATCCTATACAAAGGCTGTGGCAACTTCAACATGTACTTAGGGGAGTTTCATTCGGCTGTAGTTACTAGTAAGTCATGAATAAGGACGTCGGTATATGCGCTATTTACTTTGGATTTACAGAAGAACTTAGTATCACATTTAGCTTTAGCATTTAGCTGATATTGTTAGGCGTAGATACTAGATGTTACTGAAACTACGGCATGTATCAGAAAGGTGTGGTAATATTAAAGTGTGTGGTACAAACCATCAAATTGAACAGCTTTCTCCATAGGGCCAACATCGTTATCGCGACAAAGTAATCAGCCATCTCATACATTTGGGCCGAGTTTGGTATTGAAGTTTTTTTTATGATAGATGAAAATTAACTTTGTTATATTACAGATTGGGTTCCGCTGAATATTGAAAGACGACAAGGCAGGACAAAGTGAAGACAGTGAGACGAGCTTGATTCCTACTTAAAGGATCACACTATATTAAAACCTTATAGAAATTTGTGGAGAAGGAAGACAAAGACCTTTGTCTTGCAATGGAACAATAGAGGCTACAAATAATAGTAGCTTGTTGGAACGAAACGTTCTTCTATAAATGTTCTCCGCCTTTTCGTTTGAATACAAACCGCCATCTTCCATTTAACCCTATCAGAGATGGAGGTGTAAAATCTCAGGATCTCAGGGTGGCATGGAGAGTGCAATTGTCGCAACCCAGCGCTGGGCACGCCACAATTGCAGCGATAAGTCCCCTCTTTGAGGAGTGGCTAGAGAGGCGCCATGGCGTCCTCACCTTCCGCCTCACGCAGGTCCTCACCGGACACGGTTGTTTCGGGAGGTTCCTGTTCCGGATAAGGCAGGAGGAAACGCCCGGGTGTCACCATTGTGTGGATCGCCCGGAGGACACGGTGTAGCATACGGTGGAGGTCTGCCCGGCTTGGGCGGGGTACCGCCGTGTCCTCGTGGAGGCGATTGGCGGTGGCGATCTCTCGCGTCCGGCCCTGGTCCAGGGCATGGTATGGAGCGAGAGGGCTTGGGAAGCCGTCACCTCCTTTTGCGAAGCAGTAATGTTTGCGAAGGAGGAGGCGGATCGCGTGAGGGAGAGGCAAAATTCGCGCCCTCACGCCCCTAGCCGCCACAGGAGACGCCCTGGGCGTCGGGAATCGCAAGCTGATTACCGGCCACCGTAGGCGTGGGCTTGCGAACGGCGAGCAATGGGCAGCTTGCCGTTCGATAAGGGCCAGGCCAGGGTCGATGGCGCGTTGTGTTCCACGCGCGCCTGAAAGAGATGTCAGCATCAACGACGGGGGGGTCCGCTAGGGCCCTGCTTGCGGTCTATAGGGTTGCGGGAAAGTCCGAGAGGGATACCGTGGCCCCTGGCACAGGCAACTGAAGGAACACGGGTGGGCTTTAGTCAGTAAGAGTCTGACACGTAATCTGAGAAGTTATTTGATGATTTCCCACCCTCAAGAAAAAAAAAAGGGATGGAGGTGTAAAACGGTCCTTTAGTACACCTTAAAACTCATTTCATCCTTTCACATTTCTCTGAGGAAATAAATATAACGCATATATTATTGCAGATATAACTGCAATAATACTCCATTATATTCGTTCTCTAGATGGCCATAACATATGCTTCGGGATTGCTCGCATTGGAAGTCGAATGCAAAAATATTGTTATGGTGTGGGTGTGTTTATTTTACCCTTGGGAGTGCAAATAAATCGAGGTTTATCGAAACGTGATGATCAACTGTTACGTACCGTGTGACGTCACATGGAGTGTTTATTCTGTTCGTTGCCACGGGAATATACCCCAGTACAGATGGACAATTTCAAATCAAATAATAATAGCAACAAGCAATATTGAAACTTAATTCTTAATAAAAACAAGCAAATTCAAAATGATGCCCTCACGAGTGTAATCTCTGGTAAGATAGGCAGAGGTACACCTCTTACTGTATACCGTACAGGGTCTACGCCCTAATTTCGTCAGTTACGTATAGGTCCCATGTGATAGGTGGCGAGCACAGATCGTGGCGAGTCTATTGGCATCAAATGTCATGATTTCCAAATGTTAATAAGATTTTTAGTGATGTTAAATACTAAATATAAAATTGAAAGTATGTGATTTGCCTCACATGATTTTTGTATCAGTGTAGTCATGAAGTGTAAAAGTGTCTCATTTGACAGTTACCGTAAAAGTACCGGTTTTATGTGTGCAAGAATTGAAATACAGAAATGTTTATACTGGAAAAGGTGTGTTCGTTTCACAAACGAGTACGAGCTGTTTCTAAGAAATTTCGAATTGAAAAATCCAATGATATTTTGCTCGATTTAGAAACCAAACCCAGGACGCAATGCTCAGCTTCAGGCGATCATGAAAACCACCAAGATTTTATAAATATGGGGTAGAATTAAAAATAAGATAAAAGAGTTGTGCTGCGAGATAGCCTTTCATCGAAATTATAAATAAACGACTTAAAAGCACAAACGCAAAAATGGGATGATGAAAATATTTCAATAAGATAAGATAAGATAATTTATTTGCGTAAAACATATGTGTTATTAAAGCATATGAGATCAGATCATACATGTTTCGCAAAAAAATTAAAGCATGCAAACTTCAACGAATAAACAAAGAATTTACAAACATTTATTTTCAAAAAAGTCTTAAATATTATAGAAATTATTTTCATTCAGCCATTTATACCATTTAATTTTGAATAACCTGCAATTTAATATTTTTAAACCATTAGGTAATTTATTATAAGCACTTACACATAGCCAGACAGCTTTTATTATATTTTGTTAACCTAGGGAGCTCATCTAGTCCTCGCGCACATTTGGGAGTGGCGCGAGGAGGCGAAACGCCGGGGCGTAGCTCCGCTGCCGCGAGAAATCACGGTACAGCGGACAGAGCTCCGGCGGGATCTCAAGGCGGCATGGAGAGTGCGATTGTCGCAACCCAGCGCTGGGCACGCCACAATTGCGGCGATAAATCCCCTCTTTGAAGAGTGGCTGGAGAGGCGCCACGGCGTCTTTACCTTCCGCCTGACGCAGGTCCTCACCGGACACGGTTGTTTCGGGAGGTTCCTGTTCCGGATAAGGCGGGAGGAAACGCCCGGGTGTCACCATTGTGTGGATCGCCCGGAGGACACGGTGGAGCATACAGTGGAGGTCTGCCCGGTTTGGGCGGAGCACCGCTGTGTCCTCGTGGAGGCGATTGGCAGTGGCGATCTCTCGCATCCGGCCTTGGTCCAGGCCATGGTACGGAGCTAGAGGGCTTGGGAAGCCGTCACCTCCTTCTGGGAAGCAGTAATGTTCGCGAAGGAGGAGGCGGAACGCGTGAGGGAGAGGCAAAATTTGCGCCCTCACGCCCCTAGCCGCCGCAGGAGACGCCCTGGGCGTCGGGAATCGCAGGCCGATTCCCGGCCACCGTAGGCGCGGGCTTTCTAATGGCGAGCAATGGTCAGCTCGCTGTTCGATAAGGACCAGGCCCGGGTCGACGGCGCGTTGTGTTCCACGCGCGCCTCAAAAAGATGTCAGCACCAATGACGGGGTTTGATAGGACCGATGCCTGCTAGGGTTGCGTAAAAGTCCGAGAGGGATACCGTGGCCCCTGGCACAGGTAACTGAAGGAACACTGGTGGGTTTTAGTCAGTAAGAGTCTGACACGCCCTCCTGCTCTGCCCAGAGCGGGAGAAGTTATTTGATGATTTCCCATCCTCAAAAAAAAAAGGGAGTTCATCTAGTACAAGTCTGTATCTATCAGACTTCGAGAACTTATTTCCTATGCTGTTTTGAACAATTCTTTATATTTCCTAATTCCAATGACACAAATTCTGAAAGCGTCCGCATTTTCCGAAAGAGAATAGTTAACATCGGACCCGAATTTAAGTTTTAAATAGCTGCTGAATATGCTTTCAACCTAATTTCTCAATTTAGATGATCGATTACAATGCAGCTGAGCTAATTATATAAGAGAGAAGCAATTTTATATTTAAAGCTTAGTTTACATGATGAAGCAGCAGCATCAAGTATAGATTGTATGTTGATATAATTGTTTGACAATCATGATGACATATTAATACTTTGTTAAATTATTGTAATTAAATGTAGCCAAGACAAAACTGCAAAAACAAACTCAAAACATCAAACTAATATTAGAGAACCTAGAGGCGCTACACAATATGCTACGCAACGCTCGTAGCTATGTCTACGGCGTAGACGTCTGGGTTTGACTTGCTACGCCGTAGACATATCTAACTTGAAGCAGAATTTTGTTGTTATCCAAAATAATGATAACAATTAATAGGTGTTCTGCATTTTATAAGCCCTTTAACCAAAAAAATGAAATTATCCACATGTGTGGCTTAATATAAATCATGGCGTGAAGAACTCACTCGACTGGCCGCCTGTCGCAGTTTTATATCTACGGGGACAATGGGGTCGCTGAGAGCGGCACACAAACTTCTTTCTCCACATAAACAGACAAAATTGTGCTTTATTTCACTAGGGTAAAAGATGTTTTGGTCCGCAAAGTCAATGTTGTGAGTATATAAATTAGACCATGCGTCACTGTCGCAGCAGAGCGGCAAACGAAAGGATGGCTCGTAATAACCTGTGAAATGAACATTTGATGACCACTTCGAGCCAGACCATAGAGCATAGAAGTTCCGAATTGCTCGTATAATTGCTTGCTTCGGCAAATTACTTGCGAATTGCATTTGCTTGATTAATGGCGACGGGTTAATTGTGGGAGTTGGCGAAGAAATATCAAAGATACATGTATATTATATCGAAGATATATGTGTATATTTGGACTGTTTTAGCCGCTTGAGTTTTATTTGTGTATTTATCTAATTTATTATGTTTTAACGTACATTATTTTACAGAAAACATGCTCATGCACAGCGGTTACTTGGACTAGACACACGAAACTCAAAAAATATTGTCTGTTCCTTGCCGTCTTGAACTATTTATTTATTGACTCGTCAAGGTCAAGCATTTTGTGATCTTCAAATGCCTCTATCATAACTATATTGCACTTATACAATAATATGAGTAGATGCACATCGAGAAAACACTTAAATTAAACTATCTTATACTTTCTAAAAATCATTTTATGTTGCTACCTACTTTGAAAAGAACAGGTTTCGAAAAAAAAATTACGTGGACGTTCTGAAGACCAATTCCCGTAATTAATAACGTTCAAAATCAAAGTCAAAGTCAAAGCATTTATTTCAAATAGGCACATAAAAGGCACGTTTGAACGTCAACATTTACATTTAAATAGAATTGATTCTAGTCGCCCCTTCCAAAAGGTAGTTTCGTATGGAGAAGAATGGGCAAGAAACTCCATCGTTACTCTTTTAAAATGTGTTACAATACTTTGTATACATTAATTATATAATTATATGTGAAGACGATGCACCTATAATAAAAATTACCCTACCAAAATATGTAAAAAGAATATAATAAACGTAGCAATGATAAATAAGTTAATTAAATGATAGATACATGGTGTTCACATATTTACAAACATTGTAAAAGTATACGATTTCCCAAATTATGTAACCAATTAATATGTCAGTGTGTGAGTTAAAGTAGTCACAGAATGTAAACCAATGTCATAAAAAATAACAAACCATACAATTATAGTAGCAACAAGTTTTAATTTTGTCAAGACCCTAGATCAAGTCGCAATCTCATCTCAGCCAGAATCAAATGTGAAAAATGTAGGTAAACGCTATACAATTTTTGACAGATTGAGACAGAGATTAGGATGCGAACGTTCTTAAAAAATACTGGAATTGCCCCTCTGATCTCTGTACGCTGATGTTGTATATACCAATTATAACACCCGAAAAAATTTATACAAGGTGTTGTTTTGCATCCTCGTCAAATTCGAGGAGGTAACTATGCTAATGATTCTCGACACGAATCAATAATAAAATAAGTAGGTATTTATTTTTATTTTTTGTATTTTTCGGAAATCGGCATGTGTAGGGCCCGTGTGATACCGCCCTGTAACTGCGCTGTAACTGTAACGCATGCACACAGCGACATAGTCGTACGACACTGTCTACCGCATATGCAACGGGGCGATTTTGTTCTTTGAAAGTGGAGTATTCTGAAATACAGTCAAACTTAAATACCTAAAAAAACAAGTATGTATTAATTATTGAGCAGGATCGTAATTTTATTTGATTATTTATGTCTTTCATAACAGCCTCCTGAAATTTGACGAGGATGCAAAACAACACGTTGTATATCGAGACCGGACTTTTTTTATTAGTACCAGAATTCGGTGAACAGGTGCCGTATTTCATACCAGTAGCCTAGTTTACGTAGTTTTTTTTATTAAAATTCACTATGATATATAATATAAGAACTTTTCTTGTGTATACAATGTGGCGCTACAACGGTGACTTTAATTTAATACACGGGTAGGGCTAGTGCCCATTAACCATATAAATATTGATAGGTTAAAATAATACGTAAACTGAAAAAAAAAATTTTTCAAACAAACTAAATAATAAAAAAGTCATTAAAATTGGGATCACCCTTGCAAAAATTCATTCATGAAATTACTTACCTAGCTCGCTTACGTTAACTCGGAGCGGCAACGTGTCGGTTCGCGGGCTGGCAACCGCGCATCGCGTCTTGTACCTACTCGTGATCGGTCCGATTCTTTGACGGCATATTATCAAAGAAACCGAGCGGCGCAAGTGGTACAAACACTTATCACATCACCCTCTCTTGTTACTATTAGTAATAACTGTCATCACTAATCACTGCCATCACGATCATAAGTTTACACAAGCACTAATAGCACAAATAAATGCGTCCGTATCGCAAGAGGTGTAAACGTACCTACTAGATAAGAAAACGAAAACCAATCAAAGTGTCTTTATCGCAGTACCATGATCTAATTACTATCCTAATTACACAAAAAGAAATAAATAAAACAATAGCTAAGAGTCTTTTTCGCGACGTAATTATGCGCACTAGAGTAAATAAGTGCGTCAAGGACACGGGTTCGACTAGCACTAGAAAAGCAAAAAAAGAATTCGTGTTCGGTGCGGCGGGTGGGTGGAAGGGAGAGCGCGCGTCGCCTGCGCTGCTCGCCAACAAAGGAAATTTCCTTAAATTCGCCTACTCTATGCATTTGTTTCATCCTAATAGTATTGCTTATTCGTTTTAATTTCATTGATGCGAAGTTATGATCCGTGACCGAGGGAAATGACCGCTGCGCGACAGTTCTTTAAGTACAGGTTGCTCTAAGATGCTATTTCCTAAATTCTTTAATAAATCTGTAAATAATAACGTTTAATGGAAATAAAAAATTGTCATGAAACGAAAATGTGAAAACGTATATGTGTGTTAAATTAAGGTCACCATAGCAGCGCCACGCTGTATATATTTTTTTCATTTTTGTAATGAATTTATACTATTTATTATTTTACTAAAATAAATGAGCGTTATGAGGCGTGCACTTTTAGTTTTTTAAAACTTTTTAAGGACTGCCATCGAAAGGTACATGATAAGAAAAATACTTAAAAAACACATAAAAACTTACACAATATGCACACTCAATTATAATAAACATATCCATTACATTCATATGAATATACATGTGACTTATAAGTAAACGTAAAGTCTCATAAACGTTAATGAACGTCTATGACAACGTCATTATTTTACATCCTACAACGTTTAATTAAATCCTTGAATAACGTTAAAATCGAATGAACAATAAACATTAAAGTCCTGTCGATGAACAAACAATGCTTTGATTTAACTTCGCCAAACTTTGTTCCTCAATGAAATATAATGCAAATCCTACTCGTAACTGTTTGTCAAGTTATCTGTGCTCTGATCGCAGCATGTTTTAATTGTGTTTAAATTTCCACATGTTCTTGAGTTATTGGAATGGTTACGCCGCTTTTAACATGTCGTCTCTCAAATTCAGGATAAGATATTGGTCAATATTATCTTTCGAAAAAAACACTTGTTTGATTGTAGCGGTATCTACATTGCCACATGCGACTTGCGCGTCATACTGACGTCACGCAAATCTTGCATCGCGCACCGCGCGACTAGCATATATACAACTTCCCGACATCAATCGTCGGGCAGTTGCCCAACAGACACGACACCCGTCTGGACGGAGGATCCTGCCTTTTCAATGGAGGTATGAGTGAACTTTAAACCCTGTTCCTTGTACCTCTATATGATAATTAAATTCACCATTAGGAAAAGGCGCCGCACAATAAAAGACGGCGCGTTGTGTTCCACGCACGCCTCAAAGAGATGTCAGCACCAATGACGGGGTCCGCTAGGGCCGATACCTGCCAGGGTTGCGGGAAAGTCCGAAAGGGTTGCTGTGGCCCCTGGCACAGGCAACTGAAGGAACACGGGTGGGTTTTAGTCAGTAAGAGTATGACACGCCCTCCCGCTCCGCCCAGAGCGGGAGAAGTTATGTGATGACTATCATCCATCAAAAAAAAAGGACCCTCCTATGTCAGGCATCTTTCTCTATTTAAGATTTATTTTATTTTATTTAAGATGGGTTTGCTCTCAACTCTAGTCTAGGTCAGTGGTGACAGAGACAGAGTCGACGGTGGAGTGAGCTTACCCAGAAGAAGCCTTTTCACTTTTACTTTGAAGAGATTAGGGTTGTATGCGTTCGGAAACACAGACGCAGGTAGAGTGTTTCATTCTTTTGCTGTTCGCATTACAAAAGACATTTGGAAACGCTTAGTGCGAATTGGTAGAATAGCAACTAGGTAAGGATGGTTACTTGCAGTGCGTCTAGATGAACGATGAAAGAAGGGGGCCGGTGGAATAAGGTCGTGGAATTCTTGGGCACACTCACCGCAGTACAAACTGTAGAAGACCGACAAGCAGGCAACCACGCGGCGATGAGCCAAGTTGTGAGGCTTGGCATCTACCATTGGATTTTACATTTTAACACGTGCCTGTAATATGATGGCGAGATAAATAAAGATTTATGATTATGATTACTTTAAACGATCGATAAAAAAAATGTTTCGTATTATATATTATACCTACACAGTAGATAAATAGTTTAATTGTATGCTTTCATAAAATAAGTAAGTAATAATGCAAGAAAACCTCTTCTAAAAAGCTAGCATACCTTGATGAAAAGACTAGCTAGTCAGTCGGTAAAGTGAAGCTGGCCTGATTGACTGCATTATGTAAGAGATAAACGAAAGAAAGAAAACACGTTTATTTGCGGTAAACATGACGCAGAGAACGAACACGTACACAAAAAAGAACGAATTGGGGGAAAATATGCGTCACACACACGCAAAACGGCCATCGCTGAGCACAATGCTACGACCTTATGCGAGACAGAGCCCCAGCGCTGTTTTTCAGCGACAGCCGGCGCTGACGTGATGTCGTCAACTGGTGTAGCAAACGCTAAGATAAAATATGCAATTAGAAATAAAATAAATACACAATACTTAATTCTAAGTCTTTATATAAACAACGTTTATGTGCACCTGCATGAGTCTTATTTCATTAATTCAAGACGACATAACTAGGTTGCAGCCACAAAAGTATTTTGTGTTCGTTCATCAAGTTATTCATATTTTAAACTTCACAGAATTTCCAATTCCTCTATTTAACATCTCACACCATCAGAATTACAAGAACTACCTCTCAACGCGGTGTTCAAACTTTCTTGCTTTCTATGTTAATGTTTACAATTCGACGCTGCGAAACAATTGACGGCGCCTGAGAATTACGACCAACAAACTATGAGTGTATACGACTGTGCACTGTGTATTTTGTGTGTATTTGTGGCTCGAAAATTTGCTTGCATGTTGTTCCAGTTATACAGGAACGTTGGAAAAGATTGAATGTTTGTTTAAATTGTCATGTCCGTAATGTCAAATCTTGATAAAAGTCGCCATTTTGGTTTATATTATCGATGACCGAAAATCAATATGAGTACTGATTATTTTTCCTAGTGTGTTATTTCCAAAATTATTAATTGCCAACTAATTATTAATAGATTGATGTAGTTGCGAATTTATGCATTTATTTTTCAACTATGAGGGAAAATAACAATTAATGACATCAAGTTACAGCACACATAAATACTTCACTTTTCAAATGACATATTCATCACAAAAATGTGCAACAATGAATGATTCATTGCTTCGAGAATTTTATCGCCCAGTAAAACCCGATACAAAAGCAAATAAATTTTAAAAGGAATCAGAACTTTTTTAAACACAGGCTACAAATTGAATTCACTTCATGATGACGTAAGTTAATTCCTTAAAATGGGAAGCATTTAAATTGCTTGGAAGTTTTTCGTATTCGTTTTAAACTATCGTAATTGATTGACTTTTTAACGAGTTTAATTCCTGTTTCAGGCCACAAAAGTTAAATGAGATGATGAATGCAAGTTTAATAAGGTAATTTATTTTACCATAACAGTTAACTATTTACACAAGGTACTAAATTAAATGACTAACTAACTAATAGTTAGTCAGTCATTTTTTGTGGCTCGAAACAGGAATTGAACTCGTACAGTTAAGTATTTACTCAAGGTACTAAGTTAAATGACTAACTAACTATAGTTAGTTAGTCATTTTTTGTGGCCTGAAACAGGAATTAAACTCGTACAGTTAACTATTTACACAAGGTACTAAATGACTAACTAACTAATAGTTAGTTAGTCATTTAATTTAGTACCTTGTGTAAATAGTTAACTGTAATGGTAAAATAAATTACCTTTTTAAACTTGCATTCATCATCTCATTTAACTTTTAAATACAAAAACAAAAGGAAACTTAGGCGTCGAAGTACTCCTCCGCATTGCTGTCATCCGGAAACACGCCCAGAAGGCTGGCAGCATTGCCACGTTGAATGGCAATGCTAATTCTTTGGCCAAAGAACAACCCAGCCCTCTGGCCACGTGATTTGTCGGCCAGTCTGCGAGAAATTTCCTTAAAAAGGATACGCGTACCCAGGCCCCATGATCCGAGGGTTTCAACCCCAAACGGCTCAAAACTGTAGTTACCTATAAGGTTACAGTATTTGCGCCGCTTGAGGGTAAGGTAATTATGTTGAAAGTATTTAATCATCGCTGTGCGTTAAAAGAATACAAGTATTATAATCGACGATACTTATACGTAGATATGGCGTATTCTGCGCAGCCTTTCGCTCTTCCATGTGAGCAAAATGGCTAAATATAATTCATATGGTGTATATAACAAAGAGTATTCTATTAAAATCTATTCTAAATGGCTAAATCTTATAATCACAATACAGTCATGATAGATCACATTGATAGGAGGGAAGAAAAATGATTAAATCATTTAAGTTTAACAAATAGGTACCTACTACCTACCTACTACTATGAATTGATGTGACTATCATTTACTAGACATTACTTTTTGTCTTTGGGATGGGAAGTCATCAAATAACTTCTCCCGCCCTGGGCGGAGCGGGAGGGCGTGTCAGACTCTTCCTGACTAAAACCCACTCGTGTTCCTTCAGTTGCCTGTGCCAGGGGCCACGGTAACCCTTTTGGACTTTCCCGCAACCCTGGCGTACTAGAAAATACTAAAATCCTTGTTTTGAATGCAACTGATCGGTAAAACCACAAACAGCAAAGTACAGGATTTAAAGTACATGTTTGTGCATAAGCTTTGTGGTCGCGGTCTCGACTGCCAAAATATATCAAAACTTTTCCGTGTATAATAGATGATATGATGATAGATGACTTTGTTGTGTTTTTGGTGTTAGTATATTATTTTTAGAGATCTGCATTCAGGTCATAGTAGCACACATCACCATAATCGATGATAGGGAAGATTAAGGATTGCACAAGCATTGTCTTCGTACTTGATGGTAATACATTTTTCAGTCTGTACAGAGCCCGCAGCGTGCCGGTAACCTTCTGGCTTACCCTAGCGACTTGTGTACGCCAGTTCAGGGTACTATCAATGTGCAAGCTTATGTTCTTTACGTCAGTGCTAAAAGGAACGATCGTACCATTGAAGCGGACCGGGGTGACAAGGCTGTACCATCCACCTTGCTAATACTACGAGAACTACCAATGATGATCGCCTGACACTTCGTTGGATTTACTATACCAAATCTGTCGGCCCAGGTTTTTATGGCTATCAAGTTCCTATTTAATCTGCCGATAACGTCAGATAACCTATCATTATTGCATTTCTATATTTGGTGATAATGGAACAATAATCTTACAAACGTCTATTGATCCAAATTGAAGCAGACCAGTTTAATCATCGCATCGCTAAGAGCCGTCACGCCCCTTGCCTGCACATGATTGAACTGTTGTGTGATAGTTTAGTTGTATTGCTTAATAGACAATGCACTTATGTAAGTACGCTCGACTTGATTTTTATATAAAACAAAAGCAAACATCTACTTCATGTTAATTTATCACGATCTATGCGTCCCCCCGCTGTCACTGTGAGAAAATAACTTTTCTCGAGAACGTTTTTCTCGCAGCATAACTCGCGTAGTATGAAATAAAGCTATCACATCATATTTTTCTTGTACTCCCAGATCACCGTGTCCTAAATAAACTCCTGTATTCAGTCTGCATAATGCAAGAGATACTCTTTATTATTACATTTACAGACGCGCACGGTACTACTTTTGTTCGCCGTAAAAGATAAGGTAGAAAAAATATAGGGTCGTAAATCTTCGCAAAAGATAGTGAATTGTAGAAAATTATGGAAAGCAGTCCTCTATGTAAAGATAAAGGTTTCCCTTGGGACGAGGATCCAACTAAAGTTATTTGATTTCATTACGTATCTACCGACCTTCTGTTTAAACGAGAATTCTGATTCCATTATTCAGGTACCTAGAATAGATGTGATTTTCACTACCACGCCCGGGACGATGGGTGGACTTAAGGATGTCGGATGGGTTAAAAAGTATAGATATATATTGTATCGGTTTTTTTGTAGTGTATATCGCAATAAACATGCCTATTCTAAAATAATTAATATATCGCCAAATTTTACCTATAAGAAGAAAAAAAGGAAGGTCTCGATTCGCTGCTGCTCTTTATGTAGATATGATATTGAAATTTGTTTATGATATCTCCACGGTTTCTAGACTTATTCGTTATTTCTTGTAAATATTAATCATGTGTGATAATAACTCGAGCCTTTCGACCAAGGGTGATTTTTACAGGTTTAATAATAACGTTTTTGATCGATACATGCTACTTGACATCAAAATATTAAATATCGCCAAAAATATCGATATACCAAATGAAAAATATCGATACATCGATATCTTTTCGACAAGCATAAGTGGACTGCGATTTAAATTCCGGCTATTAAACACACTGTAGACAGAGAATATGTACAGACGCCAGCACATCAAGCTACTACAATCTGTCAAATTTCTTTAATAGATTTTCAACTTTATCGCTAAAGCATTAAGGTTCAAGGTTGATTGGGAAAATTTGACAGTTTCGGGTAGCTTGACCTGCTGGCGTCTGTACATTGTTAATATTATTATAATAGTTGGAATGGACAATGCGGGACTTTAGTTAATGTTCTCGAAAGTGGTACTTTCGTGTTTTAGAATATTTCGAGATTTTGATTTTACGCGAAAGCTTTTTGACCTAAAAACAACATAACATCACGCCTGTATTTCCAAAGGGTTAGACAGAGGTGTACCTATATTACAACCACATTTTGCCAGTTTTTTTAAACCCATGTAATACGGGGCCAGCCTATTGTCATCAACCGGGAAAAAATCCAGACTCACGGATGCTAATAAGTTTATTTTTTTAAAGGATCTTTGTCCCACACTAGGAATTCCTCCTGTATTGTGGGTGCGTTTACAAACATTTAAACTCACATACACAAACAGCCCGACCAGGAACAACTACTTGTAGGTTATACAAATATTTGATCGGTGCAGGAATCGAACCTGCAACACGCAGCGCAGCAGTCAATCGCTTAACCACTGCGCCAACCGTGCCGTCAATTTCAGATGGAAAAATCGGTTGTCTGTAAAGTCGGTTTACTGACGATAGTTGAACGTGACAACAAGAATATACTGATGGAATGGTTGCATTTTTCAAAAGAGAATTTTAATTTTATTTGTTTTATTGATATTTTGTATGGATATAGAGAAGGAGGTAAATGGAAATCACAATTGAATTGATCAAGCCAAAACTGATCACAATTTAATTTACTAGTTTTTACTTTAATAAAGGCAATCTTGGACCTTAGAAAATGGCCAGCTTAAGCCAGTGCGGCAAAGCTCCTAATTGTTCATAATTATCATCAGCCTATAATGTTCCCACTGCTGGTACACAGGCCTCCTCTCGGTGAGAAGGAGTGGGCCGTAATCCACCACGCGGGCCCAGTGCGGCTTGGTAGATGTCACTTGTCTTTCGAATTTTTGGCTCTAGGACATGCCGGTTTCCTCTCGTTGTTTTCCTTCACCGTTTTGAGAGCAGTGGTGATGAAATAATTTACACAAAGTAAAGCGCCAATCTGGGTTCGAACGTACGACCTACAACTCTTAAGTCACGGCCGTTACCACTGGAACACCACTGCTCTCCTCCTAATTTTTAACAACGTCTTATAACCCAACTTTCCCAAATTAATGACGTTCCTTTCCTCCATGATTCTTCGTAAAAAGTTACTAAACACGCATACTAATTGACTTTCCAAAAAATATATTCCTGGCTAGTTCTCGGGTTTGCCCTCGTTACGTCCCAGTTCCATTCTTTACCCGAAGACAAAACGTTTTAGGAGTTTTAATTAAAATTAATATAAGGAACGAGCACCAAATGTTACTGGCTTAATTACGATCTGTTACACAATGGATTCTGTGCACAGGGTAAAACCCTTGTTACCCTCAAATTTATAGCTTACCCTTATAAAAGTGGAGATTAAAAAGTATGCAGGGATAAAGTTCATGTGGAGTTGTGAGTGATATTAGTGTGTGGAGCGAATTTAATATCGTGTCTATAAAATTCGGGTGTATTTTCTACGAAGATACGTTATGTCAACAACATTTTATTGATATGGTCCTGGGAGATATTATGTTATTACCTTTAATAATATTTTATATTGTTTAAATTGAAGATTTATAAATAATTAATTTATTATTTGCCATAAAAACAGGTTCCATAAAAATGTGAGACCCTGGCTCCTGAGCTAGGTAGAGTACCTGTATTTCAGGAGCCTTTAAATAATTTGATATTTAGTAATTATCTACAATTGTAGGTAAAGATAATAGTTTATTTAAATTAGCACCTTACGTAGATTTTATTATTGGCATGGCAAATTATGGCGAAATGTGTCATCGCGCAAGAATATTTATTAACAAACTTTTATATTACCGCATTTAAAGCAAATAAATGACTTTGGCTTTAATATCCTTACATAGTTTTGTTTTATAGAGATACAGAACTGGAAGTATAATTTTATTTTGATTCAGAAATATGCAACAACATAGCTACCAAAAGAAATAAAGAATGCGAACTCGTTTGGTACTTTCAAAATTATTATTTAAAAAAATCTTTTAAATTAGCAAACACTACTACCATGAACAGACTTGCCCTACTGCTGCGTAGCTTTATTGTGGCACCGGGTTCGCGCTCTCTATTATGAATATTTGCGATCACGGTAATTATTTCTTTTGCGGGTGGATCGAAAACCTTTAAGTTTTTTTTTTCTTCTTTGGCAACTGAGCCGATTACGATTATTCTGCCAACGTTATGTTCGTTAGTGTAATTTGTGTGCGAAATTAAATGTAATGTTTTAAAAATGTTCTCAAGTAAATGGAATCTTTGTAATTTCTTATTGAGTATCCATATATCTTTAATATGCAACCTAGGATCCGGGATATTTTTTTTATAAAAGCTATAATGATAACCATTTAACATTTACAGGAAAATATAATGATAATGAGGATACAATCTCTTTCATCTATTAGATAAGCATTTGCTTACATTAGAACAAAAGAAATCCTAGCCTTAACGTTTTTCCAATTCCGAAGCCCACTAACGTTTCGTTTAAAAACGCCATTAAAGAGTAAATAAAAGAAAATGCCACGGGCTATAAAATTGTATTTTCTTTTGTCATAATTAAAGTTCTAGCGGTTTGTAAACTATTTAAATATTCTCTATACATAATGTATGAGATAGCATGACATTCCCGTCTCCTCCCCTTTGTTTGAGGACAAAAATAAAATTTCTAGCTAGTTTTAATTATGTATATTTTTATTTTATGTGGTAATGGAATTATTCTAGATTTACATATTGACCTAACATTTAAAGTTATTTAAATAAATGCATGTATGGAATTTGGAGAAAAAAATTGGTTGGTACAGTCAGCAACAAAAGTCAAGTAGCACTTCAGTTTTATTAATTATTGAGCTAAATATTTAATTAAAATCGGAACAGTAGTAAAAAAGAAAGAAAAAATTCAGCTAAGACTCTTAGCTGATTTTTTTATTGAATTGAAGAATAAATATACTGAGAGAATACTGAGTTTAAACTAAATTGTATTTAACCTATGAGAGAGTTAGGCCTTTTGTAAGAACTAGGTAGTAAGACCAGTTGTTATAAATTGTTGTGTCTCGGGTAGCTTTACATAAGCGATATTTTCTCTATATGAGCGCTACCATAATAGGTCTATACTTATTCGATTGAACTAGAAGATATAAAGCAGTTCATCCACGTACTCATTAAAACGACTCTGAGTTCTTGTATTAGTCTCTTTGCAGGTGTGTACCCCGACACTGCTAGTAACGGAGACCTAGTTTTGTCGGAGTGAACACTTATGTGTGTGGGAAGGGTTTGGTTAGTGGCTCGCCACCATTGATGTTGTTATACCTTCATTTTGGTGTATTATAAATTACAATAAATATTGTATTGTGTAAGAAGATACTTGTTTAATTGAATCTTTCCCGTACAGCTTATATCCTATAAATTTACTTTTGCACGGTAGTAAGTAGTATAATACAATATTGACACCAGCAACTTCATGTTTCCAATGATAACATAAAAAACTAAATATTTAAACCGGGTTACAAATGTATTGATTTATTTTGTGTCAATTTAGATGACGTGTAAAAGTAAAATCGACTGTGTTAATCGACTTTTAAAGGTGACCGTACCTTCATCAAAGCTTTACCAGATTGCTGAAAACGTGTTTCGTTTGTATTTGTGTAAAAAGATTAAATCGTCTTTTTGTTACAAAAAGTGCGATAACATGCCAACATGTCGTTAACGTACTTGACAATATAAACTGTCACCAACAAATGCGATTCAAACGACGAGCAAAAAATCCACCATTATTTTTATATTCATCTATTCGTGAATCCAATTTAAAAAACGTGAATAAAGAGAAATGACAAACTTGTCATAACTTTTCAGACTTGGAATGCCAACTTTTTTTATGATTTTTTAGAGGCGTTGAAAATAACTGCTTTTTTAGTAGGTAACTCTAAATTAGAAATGTTTTTTTACTTACACTCAAGGTAAGAGGAGCTCATTTGTTGACTTTATAAAACCTGAAACAAAAGAAAAATACTTAATAAATTTTATGCCGAGATTTTGTTATTTGTTCTCATTAGCATGATTGTTATGTTATTGTTACCCTTAGAAATAAAAGTAATATGCTGCAGAAAAAAAGTGTTGAAATGTACCAAAAAGGTACTTCTATTCTCGGACAAATTCTGCGAAAATCTCACGCCCCGATTATACCAATAAATAAACCTCACCGAACTGCTATTCATCAATACAGACATTTTTACTTCGGAAGCAGTTCAAACCAGATGAAGCCGGTATCGGTGTCAATCGCGTTCGGGCCACTTCGGCAACTCTCGGTGGTCGATCCGACGCTCGTTATTGCATATAACCTTTGCGGTTATTGCCATATTGCTCTGTTCAGCTCTGATCCAACGACGTGGAACTTATGCTGAGTTATTTCGGGATCAGTGAGTCTTTGATAGGGTACCGACGATAGACATGCTTCAATGGCTCAAATCTTTTATAGAAGTTTTTCGTGATTATGTTTATACAGCATGTATCAAAAATGTGTTGTCCTATTTAAGGATGTGGTACAGACCATCAAACTGAACAACTTTGTCCATGGGACAAACATCGTAATCACGAAAATATTCTCCACTGTTCTATTCAAAACTTGCATACCTACTCGACCCAAATGTATGGAACGGCTGATTATTTTATGGTGGTCTGTACCACAACCCTAATTATGACCACAACATTCTGATACATGTTGTATATACGTGGGTCACACTGAAAGTTATAATAAAATAAGAAACGGAATGACGTAGAAGCCTGTTTATATTTTTATTGCTTTTCGAAGTAGTCTCCATTCCTTTCTAAGCACCGTCAACCGTTCTGATCCATGCTATATATACGCGAGTCACACTGAAAGTTTTAAGAAAATAAAAAAGCGGAATGATGTAGAAGCCTGTTAATATTTTTATTGCTTTTCGAAGTAGTCTCCGTTCCTTTCTAAGTACCGTCACATGCGATAGAAACATTGACTGAAGCAGTAAGCCCACTCTTCCTTAGGGATTTCATCCACGCCTTTTTCATCTTCAGGGTTCATACAACTAATTACTCAAAATTTTTCTTTTATTTTTGGAAATAAATAAAAGTCACAAGGTGCCAGGTCAGAACTGTATGACTTACTAACTCCACACTTTCGATAGGCAAATATTCGATAGTCCGTCTGGCGGAGTGAGCTGGAGCAATGTCGTGGTGAAGGAGGACCCTGCTTCTTGGGCGCTGCTGTCTAACATTTTCCAAGACAATGGCTGGTAAACACTGACTGACATACCAATCTGCAGTAACAGTATTTTTATATTCTAGGACAATTGTTGTGAAATTACTCGTTCGTCCAAAGAATAAGGCAATCATCTTTTTCCCTTGACTTCTGCCCTTCTTTACTTTTGTCGGCAAATCTTCGAATGCTAACATCCATTGCGCAGATTGTCTTTTGTTGTGAAATTACTCGTTCGTCCAAAGAATGAAGCAATCATCTTTTTCCCTTGACTTCTGCCCTTCTTTACTTTTGTCGGCAAATCTTCGAATGCTAACATCCATTGCGCAGATTGTCTTTTGTTGTGAAATTACTCGTTCGTCCAAAGAATGAAGCAATCATCTTTTTCCCTTGACTTCTGCCCTTCTTTACTTTTGTCGGCAAATCTTCGAATGCTAACATCCATTGCGCAGATTGTCTTTTGTTGTGAAATTACTCGTTCGTCCAAAGAATGAGGCAATCATATTTTTCCCTTGACTTCTGCCCTTCTTTACTTTGGTCGGCAAATCTTCGAATGCTAACATCCATTGCGCAGATTGTCTTTTGTTGTGAAATTACTCGTTCGTCCAAAGAATGAAGCAATCATCTTTTTCCCTTGACTTCTGCCCTTCTTTACTTTTGTCGGCAAATCTTCGAATGCTAACATCCATTGCGCAGATTGTCTTTTGTTGTGAAATTACTCGTTCGTCCAAAGAATGAAGCAATCATATTTTTCCCTTGACTTCTGCCCTTCTTTACTTTTGTCGGCAAATCTTCGAATGCTAACATCCATTGCGCAGATTGTCTTTTGTTGTGAAATTACTCGTTCGTCCAAAGAATGAAGCAATCATCTTTTTCCCTTGACTTCTGCCCTTCTTTACTTTTGTCGGCAAATCTTCGTATCCTAACTCCTAATTGGTTGCGGGTTGCGGGTTCGTAACAATATATCCAGCTTTCATCACCTGTGACGGTGTCATATAAAGCCTTCGAGTCACCTCCAGAATACTTTTCAAGCTTTGAGCGGCACCAATCCAAACAAAGCGTTTTTGATCTTTCGTCAAATTATGAGGTATCCATCTAGTACAAAGCTTTCTGACGCCCAAATGTTCATGTAAGACTTTTTGTACTTGACAGCTTGACTCATACCAATGCCTAAAGCTGCCCAACATAGGGTGACATATATGTCATCCGTAACTGTTAAATTTTGTCACAATATCGAATTATTCACGCTCACATTTTATCAAATATATTTTTTGGTGCTGTGTTAACCTTTTAATAGGTATGTAACAATGTTAGTTTTCAACATCAAGATTCATTCAAATAAACAATGTTGGAAATTGTATTGATCAAACTGTAAACACTCTTTTATTTAGAACTAATAAAGCAATTACCGTTTCCACGAGCATGTAGTGCAAATTATAATAGAACAAGAGTATAAAAACTAAATATAAAGCACAACCACTATTACTTTTAGTTTATTCTAGGAAATATTGTAAAACCTAATGTTGGCTTTGCATGTGCCCGAGGATTTTTATCTACAGAAAAAGTTGAGATTTTATTTATGAGTACCTGTCTATATTTTTTCCGTTTGACAATCCGAAATCGGTATTGTTTATAAACTGGCTTTTGACAAACCTATTTTTTTATCGATTTACTTTTTAGGTCAAATTTAATTGCGGGGCTTAAGTTTTGTGTTTAATCAAAAATATTATTAATATTACGAAACACTTTTGTTTCGTAATAATAGTAACAATTAGGGGAAACGGTCTGTTTTTATAAATATTCACAACTAGATCATGTGAAAGGAGTGTGTAAGAATCGAAGCAGGTGGCGTTCTATAATTACGAAGATGCCGTAAGTTAATGTGTTATTCGAAAAATATTATTCCTAAATGAAAATTAGTGATGGGTAATGTTACTAATGGATCAGGTGCCATGTGGATCCAGGTGCAGAATCAGTTAAGTATACAATCTTAGAACATGTTAACTCTGAAACATGATTTCACAAGATATAAATTAATACCCTTACAAACGAACCATCAAATAATGTTTATCTTACTGCCATTCAGTTTACCCGTTTACTCGGATGTATATTTCAGCTTTAGACGGACGCATGTCACATCATATCGCCCTAAAGACATGCAAGATATCAGCTTCAGCGGAAGGTGAATCAGTGAGCGCACTGATTGACATAAAATTAACGAACTAGTCCAGACCACTGCATACCAGAATGTAGGCTGAAATTCAAGGTATTTCTAATTAACAGACACCTAGGGGACTGGCAGACTGTAGATGCATGCCAAGTTAGGCGTTTATTAACGTTCGATGCATCAGATGTTGAACAATTGACGTTGGATTTAATATTATGACGTAGGTACGAGTATGTACAGAGAATTGAAAGGGTTACCACCTATAGATGTCACTAAAGTAATGACTCCATTACTCCATGAGTGTAATAAATATTTGAATTTGATTTTGATTTATTATATTATTTTTAAGTATTGATTTGCATACTGGAGGAACTTTTTGGTGGCAATGATTTCTTACCAAAAAAAAATAGACTAAACTTTGATAAAGATGGATCTTCCTCATCTCCGTTCATCATCTTCGAATATAGATAAATTGTCAAAGAAGCTTAGCTCTGCAGCATACGCCGTTAGGAAAATTCGTGGTTTAACTGATTTAGAGACAGCCCGTTTAGTATACTTTAGTTATTTTCATAGTGTAATGTCGTAGGTACGGTATTTTGTTGCGGGGAAATGCCGCCGATATTCAGACGATTTTTGTTTTACAAAAAAGGGCAATTCGTTCAGTTTATAAATAAGTGCCAGACACTCCCTCAGAGACAAATTTAAAGGGATTAGTATAATGACTGTGCCTTCTCAGTATATTTATGAAAATCTTTTGTATGCACATAAAAATATTAATCTGTTTAAAAAATACAGTGATATCCATAATATAAGTACAAGGAACTAACACAAATTTGTTGTTCCTACTACCAGGCTCAAGAAAATAGGTGGCTCGTTTAGATGCCAATGTATACGTTTTTTAATAAACTTCCTAGCCACATTCAAGAACTAAGCCGTAATAAATTCAAACATTTTATAAAGAGGAAACTATGCCAGAATGCCTATTATACTGTCAAAGACTATATTGAGGACAAAAAGGCTTGGGATTGAGTTGCTCCAATAAAGCACAGGCAATGTTAATTTATTTTATTTTGCTAACTATTTTTACTTTTAATCTTTGCTATAAGTATCTATTCTTATTTACATAAACTTTACTGTATACAGTATTATATTATTTTTAATTATTGTGAATGTGACGACTATGTGTGAGTTTGAGTAGTTGATGCGGCCTACCCAAATGTCCTTTCTTTGATATTATTTGTCGAATCGTAGAGCTCCTTAAGTTCTGAGTTGAGCTGCACGGTTACTGACAAATGCATGCACTGACTAGACAGCAGGTCCACTCAATCTGTGTGGTTCTTTCCTCAAAAGACCATTTCAGACACAAATCTACATGGTCCTCAAAGATTATTATAATATTATTCTAATTATTGTGAATGTGAGAACTACTCGTATGTAGGTCATTGCTTTTTTTTTGTATTTTTCTCAGTTAGTTTAATCATGATCTAGCAGTTTGAGTAATTTATGCGGCCTACTCTATGTCCTTTCTTTGGTATTGTTCGTCGAATCGTTGAGCTCCTTAAGGCTAAGTTGACCTGTACGATTGCTGACAATTGCCTGCACTGACTGAATAGGTCCACTCAATCTGTGTGGTTCTTTCCTCAAAAGACCATTTCAGACACCGATCTACATAGCCTTCACATGATCTGACCAAGATTTTGTCTGGACTTTAAAAGAGACTGTGACCTCTGAGTTTGTTTCGGCCTTTCTTCTCAGAGTAGTCAGATAGGAAATGCCGACCTCATCTAGTTTTTAAAATACGATTGACGTGTAAAAGTGTTTGTTCAAACCTACTTACAGAAATAAAATCATTTATCATTTCCACTTCAGACAAGTCTAATTTGCAGAGAACTTCTAATTTTGCATCATAAGATGAGAGATGAAGAGAGACATGAGCCAAAATGTAGTGCCATTATCTCATATATTCTGTAGGTACAAAATGTACATGGTACACTACTGACTACCTGCAGTATTGTCTCTGCTTCTCCCTGTAACGCATCCAAAGGTTGTCTGTATAATATCACTTTTGCGATAATACCACCCATTGTGTCACCCTAAGTAAATTTATATGGTGTACATAATAAAGAGTATTCTATTATTATTTGTTACAAATAACTATCTATTTTTATTTAAATATTTCACTATAAAACTGATTTACATCTGTAACACGTCTTCGTTACTTAAGGTCCAGTTGAAAACCAGCGTCAGGCACTAGTTGTTTGGCATTTATGCTGAACTGGGCCTATTTGGCACAGCGATGAGGCACACAATACTATTATAAGTACTGTTTGTCTGTTTTTGTGTGCTTTAACCTGGGTCAAATAAATTTATTTTCTTTCTTTCTTCTTTCTATTTTCTATTTTATCTAGCGGGTGTAAAAATACACTTAACGAAGCCGAGATTTACTTGTACTCTCCGTCATTGTAATCATTTTTTGTTTGATTGTTGGACCGTACCTGGAAACCTTTTGGTTACGGAGATATTGAAGGCCAAAATTCCAACTTTTACTAACGTTTTTTTATGAAAACAAGTTTTAATGTTATTATAACACAACTTTGAACACCCCTGTACCGTTGCATACACCCATAAGCACTACTGTACTACTCGCGTAAACAGTGATTTTTCACACGAAAAATAAAATTCGTTTTCCAGCAATTATTTTTGTGCAATGATACTTAGTTTGATGTAGAGAATGCGTAGTTGACGGCTATGTGATGGGTCTTTCTTTTTACACTTTTTTGTGACGGGTCTGTATTTGTACCACTATATAAAAACCAATGAATTTATTCTTAAATATTCCATATATTATCTCTGTAACTCTTTCACATACTTGAACAAGTATCTACATTAGTATGTATCCGGTATCTCGGGATCTGTGTCAAGCAACTTGGGAACTCTCAAGCCGCACTCGTCCAATTACAAGAAAAACTTGCGGAGAATCGACTGGGAGTCGGAACCGAGGCACTTTTTGTTAACATGTTGTTTGGCATACTAAAAACGCTGTGAGCTTACCTCGGGAATCGAGAAGTTGACCAACATCTCTTACTTGGCCGCATTAATTGGCCGAATGTTCACGTTTCAGAGAAAATACGAGTCTAAAACTGTAACAAAATGTTTTAATTTGATCGACGACTACAAGAAAATAGGTATATCACCGAAGTAAAATTAGGAAATAAACATAAATTATTTCACTTCCATTACCATTTTGAGACATACTAAGTAAGCATTTTTGATCCTAACCAAAAAAATAAACATAACTTTTAACACTCACACACCCACGTGATTAGACAGGATTATATCGTGATCCAGATATATACCTATCCATAATGTCCGTTTTCGTATGCATATCTGAACAAGCCACAGAGGTTTTTTAAATCACTGAATTTACATTACAAACTTAAATAAGCATGAGCTTAGTTATAACTGATAGGATCACTAACGACATAATTGTCTAAAATAACCCCAGTAGTTAGTTAATAGGCTAAAAGTTACCCGTTAAGCTTGTATGTCTATTATCTCGTACAGTTCAGGTACAACGTTGTATCGCAGATGTGTGTCAAGCGACTGTACCTCTCGACTCGACGCCCAATTACAGAGCCGGCGCGGTTCGACGCGAAACTGACTCGTTTTGTTATCACGCGGATTCAAATTATTTCAGGTGGAGGATGAAGCTGCGTGGTTTTTCGAGATGGATCGCCACCTCGCAAAACCCCGCATATAGCAGCTGCTATTTACGAGATGGTAATTAAGTTAAAACATTTGGATTCAGTGGTGTTGAAAACTTTGGAACATTAGCAAAGCTACATCTGCTACAAGATGGTACCTAATTCAAAAATTATAGATTATGTTTGTAGTCTACTAAGCTACTCAGTGATTTTTGGACCTGTTTAAGCATCACGCTGAAAGTCCAATCCCAATTCTTTAATGCCATAATCGTCAACGATAGAATAGAAAAGAAAGAAAGAAGCAATCGTCAAGAAACTTGTTTTTTTTTCCTAAATCACTAACATACAATAAGCGAGGATGCTGATATCTTCGTGGTAAGCGAAAAGGCATTTACGTAGGATAAAGGCACTTATTATGGTACAAAAGCAGTGGAGCAGTGGTGGCCCAGTGGTAACGGCCGCGACTTACGAGTTGTAGGTCGTAGGTTCGAACCCAGACAGGCGCGCTTTACTTTATGTAAATTATTTCATCACCACTGCTCTCAAAAACGGTGAAGGAAAACATCGTGAGGAAAAACCGGCGCATGTTCTAGAACTAAAAATTCGAAGACACGTGACATCTACCAATTCGCTCTGGGCGCTCGTGGTAGATTACGGCCCGCTCCCTCTCACGGAGAGGAGGCCTGTGTCCCAGCAGTGGGAACATTGTAGGCTGATGATGATGGTACCAAAATATCTCAATATTTGTCCATAATTTCGCATTTCTCAATCACTATCCCAACTCTATCAGTACCTGTTATTATCTATAGCATATGCCTTAAGATCTGTCTGAACTAAGAACTTCCCTCTCGAGGTTCTCCAGAGGGCCAATTACAGACAAGCTAATCGAATCGACGCCCGAATCGGAACCGTCGACTTTTTGTTAAGCAACGCTGGAAGGCAGAAGTTTTAATAACATGATTAGGGATGTTTCGGTTTGGCAGCGTCCTTATTATTCGCGACTTTTAAAAACGGAAAAGTTCTAAGATGTTTTAGTGAGTTGTGTTGAATAAGATTGAGGCGCAAATCTGTTAAAGGTTGTATGTTTTGAAAGGTACTAGCAGAATAATATACTGTTACTAGATAAATTAGCATAATAAAGGACGGAGAGCATAATTATGATGCATGGGATTTGACCTACGAGCTGCGTTTTAACTGTCGACTGTGAAGGTTGTCTTTTTTGTAAGAAAGGTCTAATGATATCGGAAAAATCTCAAATTGAAGACCTTTTTAACGAATTAATATCTATTATAAATATATCCACCATTATACCAATAAACCTTTCAGCTTATTCACATAAAAAGATGGACAGAATCTTCTTCGGACCAAAGGTACGATCATCAACAATACAAAATGGCTGAATACATAAAATGTGAGTCCATCTGGACGGTATCCGAGACTTATCTCCGATTTACTAGGCAATCTATTGTGTCCGCATTATATTTATACAGGGTGTCAGAGACATCGACGCCCTTACTGTTACGAAGGATTCAGTACATAATTCTGAACACCCCAAGGATGACAATTTTCGTCGGCTATAAAAAAAACACTTCCAAACCGTTTGACCGCGTAGGTATTGCACTTTTCTATGAAACAGCAGAATTTTTTTTTTGATAACCGACGAAATATTTCTACCCTAGGTCTAGAATCATATGCTGAATTCGTGGTTTTTTGTTTGCGCGTCGATGTTCCTGCCACCCTGTATATCAGAGCTTCAGTGTAATCGCTATGTAGTGTAATGTGTTCGATATTTATGAGAAGTGTTTGACATTGTTACAGTTTTGTGTATTTTTGTTCTATCCATTCAGTTCATCAGGGGACGTAATACCTACAAACAAATTTTTGTCACCAAGCATCATTGCTTCCGGGTACATACCTACTTATGTGCTAGTGAAATTACAAGCACTTGAGATTTAAGAACTTTTTCCTGAGATCAGTTACGGTTTCTCTTGGTATTGAATTTGTCAACCGGCAGATATGAAAATCGCAGGAGGCTATCTAACTCTGTTTGCCGAGCAAATACTGCTTATTGCCTTTATTTTCAGCTGTGTAGTGTGCAGTTCTCAGCTTAGTTCAGCTAGCGCCGATTAGCCCCCGAGGCATTGTAACAAGACTAAGGCTACGGAGGTCAGGTTGCAAAGGTTTCATGTAATAACGTTTCGAAACAAGCCAAGCCGAGGGCTTAAATGAAAAACTAGATTTCAGTCGAAACTAGAATTTGTACTAGTAGTAGTTTTTAGTGGAGATTTATGAATCTCGACTAAGAGACGTTTGAGACAACAGGGAAGTAGGCATTGGTTCATCCGTTTCAGTGCTACGATGCCCCAAATAAACAAACGCCACACCATCCCATACATTACCTATCCTATATAACACCCATCTTTTCGTTAGGGGAGGGAAGGACGGGGGGTGTTTCTCAATCGTCGACTTTGTCTCTGTCACCACTGACCTAGACTAGAGTCAAGAGCGTACCCATTTTAAATAAATAAAAACAAAAAAAAGGTATTTAAACATACAGCAGTGACAATTTAATTATTTTATAAATCATCTCCATTTTAAAATAAGCTCTTCTCCGAGCGAAGCCGTGCTGCATACCTTTCGTAGCTCAAGTGGCATTTTGCGTTCAAAGAGCACAATTGTGCTCAGTAATAACAGCTCGCCCGCTATAACCCGTGACAACAAAGGATGACGCAACACTATAACAAATGAGGATATATCTACTCGTAAAGTCTGCATCTATGTGTTCATGTTCAGAGGAAGCTGGTTATTATAATCATTGGGTTGGACCGCGTACTCACTAGTGTTAACAAGTGTAAGATTTTGAAGCCAAATATGAATAGCCATACAAAATTACAGCTTTTTAGTACCAAGACTCTCCGAGTTAAACCGCGGACAGACAGATAGACCGACGTACTTGACGAAACTACATGGGTTCCTTGTTTAACTACAGAGCCCAAAAAATTGGTTTCATTAAAAGATGTCTAATGTTGCCAAATGCGGTGAGATAACCATTATTTCAAATCGAGGTCCTGTCATCGTTTTTTTTAGAGCCAAGCGGAAATTATGCTCAGAAAATCGAACAACACTGCAGGCTTGAAAGGTGTAGGGTGTGAATAATGCACCGAGTCAGTGTATGTAGCTAGTCAAAATTATGTCACTCATCGTAATGGCAACACCTAGTGGTTAGATCTCGAGATTTAGTCAATTTACTGACTGTCAAAGAAAGAAAATAAACCACCTTACCACCGAACTTCAGACTGCGTATCATCTTTATGCTGAATATTTGCAGCTTTACTGCCGGGCAAGAGTTGGCAGCATATCCGATGCGATTGAGGAACTAAACCGGGATTTAGATGTCGTAAAAAAACTGGGCTGATCGATTTGGGGTGGCGGTTAATCCCGCCAAGTGTCAGGCTATCATAGTGGGGAGCCCCTACAGCATGAGAAAGCTGAACGGCTTAACTGTACCACCTGTAAACTTCGACAACTCAGTCATCCCGTTTAGTTCTGATGTTAAGAATCTTGGTCTGCATGTCGATACTTGTCTAAACTGGCGAAAGCAGGTCTCGACTGTAAGTCTTAAAGTCACCGGAATGTTGCGGTCGCTATATCGGTTAAAAAACCTTCTCCCATCACACATAAAAGCAATGCTTGTGCAGGCCCTTATATTTCCTATAATTGACTATGGTGATGTGTGTTACTAGGACCTGAATGCAGATCTCAATTAACTTAACCGCCTTCTCAATAAACGCATTCGATTCGTTTTCAATCTTCGTAAGTATGACCTATCTGGGCACCGACTGCTTTTAAAATGGTTACCCATTCGTCAGCGCAGAAAGTGGAGGGCTCTGTTTACGTTGTTCTCTATTCTGGACAAACCCACTTCTCCTTCTTACCTGACTTCCCAAATTCAATATTTATGCACTGCCCATAGTAAAATCTTCGTTCCACCAACAATCGTCTTCTACGATGTCCTTCTCACCGTTCTGGCTTCATTCATTATTCTTTCTTTGTCCAGGCGGTTTTTCTTTGGAATGTGTTCCCTTTGAATATCAGGACAGCAAACAGTCGGTTATCATTTAAAGTGAAGGCACGTGAACATATCCGTCAAAAGTTGGCCGAAACATCCCAGCGCAGAGTTGCTGGATTCGTATTCTTCTCTACCAATCGTTATTTCTTCTGACCGAGGTTTTTTTGTTTATATTTATGTATTTATTCATTATGTATTAGTATTTATACTTGTATTTTGTAGTCATTTCCCGTATGTTGCACCTGCCATTGTTTATCTCTGCGTCAATCTAAGGTTGACTGGTATAAAATGCCTCAGGCATTAAGTCCGCCTTTGTACAGTATTTTTTATCTGTGCATAAAGTTTTAATAGATAAATAAATAAAATAACTTTGACCCCGAATAAAGCTGCCAATCTATTCTCCGAAATCAAACCGTGCAAACTTAGGTGAAGTGTCAAAATTGACAACCCCTAGCATCAAGGTAGAATGCCAGCTCCCTTCACCTACGTTTGCACGGTCAGATTGTTATAGAATAGACGAGTATAGAGATTAAAGTGTTGATCTTAAGCTGTGACCTAAGGTCCGGCTCTCTCTTCTTCAGATATATTTTACCCAGTGGGATCCCAGCTTTACAAGCAGTCACCTGGCGGTCGTATTATTTTAATGACGGCGTGTAGCTGGGATGTTTATAGCCGCATTTTATTATTATTCTAAAATTAAATGAACAATGGTTTTTGACGTTAACGATGCAATATTTTAGTTATCTTTTACGAGGTCAATGATAACGTCATAACCATGTGATAATAGATTATAATAAGACTATTATCAGGTGCGATCTTATTGCAGGCAAAAACGTGTAAGAAGGCCGCATAGACTAGAGTAGTCTAAAGATACGGTTTCCTAGAAGAGCGGTGGCCGCCATATAGCGTCTGCAATTTACTAGCGAATGACGTCACTGAAACGTTATACACGGTGTTTGGAAGCTACGTTATACAGGATGTTAGGAAGCTGGGTGCAAAGCGTGACACATTATTTGCAGCATTTTGAACATGTTTTTTTTTAGGTTATGAACTATTGAGGCTATTTTATTTAATTTTGTTTATTGACATACACAACGCAGTTTTTCCACAAGTATTCTACGGTTAACATTAGAAATAAATTACTTATCCACTTTTAATCGTTGGCAATTAACAATTAACACTCAAAAAATAAAAGTAACAAGAAACAGAAGTTAAAAAAAAACGTACTTCGTCTAAGTCATGCATGGCTCAAAATGCTTTAAATAGTGTCAAGGCTTTAAGGCTTTGTACTCAGCTTCCAAACACTAGTTGGTGTGGTTTCCTAGAGAGCGTTTTTTGACATCGTAAATTTAAACCCTGTTGCCATAATTTTTTTGACAACCGCATTGCGGCCCTTATGTGGCGGCCACCACTCTTCTAGGAAGCCATAGCTTAACCTCTTGACAATTCGTGCGTTTATATCGTGATTTTCCCGAAGAAAATAAATTCAATTTATGTAAGTAAAACCTACTCTGATTCCTGCTGACTTCACACCCAGATGTGATAAGGTTTACTCCGTTTACTATAGCTACGCAAGTGATTGGCTTGCAATCTCTCAGCACGTATGTATTATTCATAGTTTCAATGCACTTAGTGGCTCTGCCTTGGTTCTGTATGTCTGGTACCTACTCAAGTAAAAATATGGAAGCGACGTGTGCATGTTGATATACTTAGATATGCAGCTAACGTTCTATATCAGTCATTATTTTAAGTAATATACATAAAAATCATATATATTTATATACCTGCTAATAATAAAACTGAAGAGTTTGTTTGTTTGAACGCGCTAATCTCTGGTAACTACTAGTTAGATTTAAAAATCCTTATTATATGAAACATCTATAGCCGCACATAAAACTGATTGCTGGCGTGGCGACGCATTCCGTGGCGACGCGTCGCCACCCTTTATTCTAAATAAACAAACATTTTATTTCTTAAAAAAAACGGAATATTTGGTTTTTGATAATGCCATATTTATTGATGTGAAACATCTATAGCCACACGTAAAACCGATTGCTGGCATGCGCAAGCGACTATGCGATTCTTTTATTTTTATCTTTATTTCCTTTTAAACCATAATTTCATGCATATTTTTTCTATAGGTACAGAATAGTTTCGATGTTTCACATCTGCCAGGCGTCCCACGACAGCTCAATTTTTTTCATTTGATAGAAAAATTCTTGAGAAGGGCTATAGGCTATTTAACATAACGCTAGGACCCTTAGGAACCGAGCAAAAATAAAATAAAGACAGAAAGAACGCTAAACGAAAAGGAAGTAATAGTGCGGGCAGGCGATGCGTTGGAGAGTGTGGGTCGAGGGAACAAGAAATTACACGCGGACTTGTGTTTTATAAACTTATGTATCTAGTTACACCATATCATGCAAAGTTTATGTCGCTCGGACTAAAGCGAAATAAAACCACTGATGATTGTGTAAATCTGTCTAAACTTAAAATATTAAGTTAGTCTGTAGTGCACTCTATCTAACCAAACCTTTTGACTAAGAAATTATACTTTTAGTTTCTTAGTAATTCACTTTACCGAACCTACAAATCGGAACGTCCTTCTAACTTGCCAGCTTTAAAAGCTCTGGCCAGTCAAAGTTGACAGGAGCATTGGTGCCAAAGGCTTTGCTGCCACTAGTTTGCGCAGCTTTGTGACTACACCGCCCCTTTTCTGCTTACCTTTGTGCGTAAAATATTCTCCCCGATTTTCAAGACTACAAGGGAAAGTAGCACCTAAATTCTGGTTCACTCAAAGATCTGTGATCGTGAAATACTTGATACAGGGTTCCCTATTCTATATTCCATGTCGCTAAAAGAAAACGGAAATTCACTGACAAACCCTCGGAAGTAAAGCTTTTAGAATTTAAAGTGCCGAAGTGATTTCAGTCGTTGACACACTACAAAATCGCTAGGAAGGAGGGAACTCGATCAAATCACTTTTAAACTGCGGGTCTCGGGACGATATGCATACAAAATGTAAGTTATTTACACACAAAAGTTTCTATTCTGAAGGTACAAAAGCTTGCAAGACTACGTTTGTAATCAAAGGTGAGAAAGTCTTGGGGGATTGGTTACGGGACTTGGCAATAATAAGGTCAGGAAAATAAAGGAGTACCTAAGAATACCTAATTAACACCTCAAGAGAATACCTAATTAATGCCTGATGTTGCCCACTAACGCAACGGCCCCGACTTACGAGTTGTAAGTCGGGGGTTCAAACCCAGCCAGGTGCTTTACTTTGTGTAAATAATTTCATCACCACTGCTCTCAAACCAGTGAAGGTAAACATCGTGAAAAAATGTCCTAGAACCAAAAATTCGAAGACATCTGCCAACCTGCACTGGGCCCGCGTGGTAGATTATAGCTCACTCCCTCTCGAAGAGAGGAGGCCTGTGTCCCAGCAGTGGGAATATTTCATGCTGATTATGTTGCCCACTATTTATATGTCATGTATTGTGTATATCTTTTGTTGGAGATACTTAATAATAAATAAATACATAATTGTAAAACAATAGAATATCTATAGAGAAGCACAGTACCTAACTTTTGGGCCTAACACGATTGATAGAACTATATACCCATACCATGCAGCTGAATTTATATGCAAGCACAGCAATTGGTAAACATAAAACCGAACACAAACCCTTATATTTAAGGCACAGCGCTTAAGGCGATGAAGAAATTAAGCGTCATGTGCAACGCTCACAAGAACTGTTCCCGAATGGGTTATGTTCTAAACTTCGTACGCAGCCTGTCGACGACGTGGGGAAGTAATTGGACTTTAAAATTAGGATCTTGGTGAACGAAAGTCTGGCTTATGTATGTATGTATACCGGAATTTGGAGCAGGAGGCTGCGTTTCGTTGGGAACATTTAGACGGCTTTTTGTCTGGTATTTCTTTTTGGTGGTTTTAGTGAGTTTCTACATTGTTTATATTTAGACTATCCCGAGAAAACTGGTACACAAAGCTGATTCCCGAAAACTAACAGTTTTTTTTGAGAGGGATTATGCAGGGTTATTGGTAAAACATCATCAAGTTCTTAAGGGGTCATTGTACTCATCATTATGAACGACTTGTACTATGGGACCAAATATGAAATCGCCAAAAAAAAAATCTGCTGGTCCCTACATTTTGACGAGTTCTGCAAACATAAATGTAGGGAACAGCAGATTTTTTTATAGTTCAACAAATAAGGCTTAACATAATGTCAGATTCAGAATTGAACGAGCAGGTTTTCTCCATTCTCACTTGTAACACGTGTTGTTAAAATTAAGAGAGATATTATAGAAGCGGTTTCTATGTAGAAAGGCATGTGCCGTTTGCTATGTGATATCAATAATATATAAGTCATTGTTAATTAGTTTTTAATAGTAACCACTTGTTTAAGGATAGGAACTAAGTTAGCATGTAGTAGGTAGACTCACTGGTTTAGAAGAAATATTATGGCGACCTGAGATTAGTATCTATGTTGGTTCGTGATCAATATTAAGTTTACCCTACAAAAGGAGCAGTGGTGGCCCAGTCGTAATGGTGACTTGTTGTAGGTCGTGGGTTCGAACCCAGGCAAGCGATTTACTTTTTGTAAATAGTTACATTAACACTACTCTCAAAACGGTGAAGGAAAACATCGTGAGGAAACCGGCATGTCCTAGAACCAAAAATTCAAAGACATGTGACATCTACCAACGCGTACTGGGCCCGCGTGGTATATTATAGCCCATTCACTCTCGAAGAGAGTTATGATTATGCTATAAAAATAATAAAGCTTGACTAAAATATTTTATCTACACCCATGCTTTTAGGGCCTTTAAACATAAAAAGTGCTGTCTACGGTAGCACCTTCAAAATAAAACTAAAGGAATTCCTGTTGAATAAATGTCTATATGCGGTAGAAGAGCTGTAATTTTGTTGAGCTGTAATTTTTGTTATTAATTGTTTTTAATTTTTGTTTTCATTTTTATTGAGAAAACGATGTTGAATTTCATTGGATTTTGTTCAGTCTGATTTATTGAAATAACTATATATATTTTTTTAATGAATTATATTAATCTATGAAATTTATCTTTTGTTAATTAGTTTATTTTTATTATTTTGAATTTTAAGCTGTCGGCCATTTTGTTTCTTTTACTTGTCGACATATTGATGAAATGTGACCTTATGATTTTTAAATTGTTGTTTGAATCTCTGAAATTCAAATAAGTAATTATATATTTTTAATTTTTTTATATTAGTGTGTCTACTGTAATTGTGTTTTTTTGTTTAAATTCAGATACAAAATTATTTGTTTATGAATAAATGACTATGGCTATAAATCCTGTATAAAAGCTTCTGAAACAGTTAGCTTATTACCAACATTAAAACAACCAATGTCATAGTAACCATAATATCATCCAAACGAGTGTTATAGTGTTGTTCTAAATTTCATTATGCAGCTCGAATTTCAAAAAAAGAACATTGTAATGCACGCGCATTTCACTACAACAGCTAATAATTTAAAAAAAACTTAGGTATAGATTGTTCGAATTCACGGCGTATCCCGCCATTTTTGTTCGATATTAGTAGGTATTTATAACATTACGTATTTATAATTTAAAATTATTACTTTGTTGTTTACAAAAATGAGTGATACAAGCTATGATAACACACCACCAGACATTTCTTAGTTTTTTTGTAACAGATACTCAGCAATTAAACTTACCATGAATTTACATAGGGTTCTTGCAACAGCGTACAACCCCCTATGGTTTCAGAATCTTTTATAGAGGATTCATATCATCGGTGTAGATGTGTGTGATGTGATAGTGTAGATAAAGTCTTCTATGCAACTGTACATAATTAGGTATTAGAACACTCTGTATTTGTGTTACTTCACCTCGTGTGATAAACCCACATTCGTGTTTTAATACCCCTTATTATACAACAGTTGCATAAATAACGAATACACGCTTAATTCTTAAATATTTTGTATCAAACCGAATATTCAGCTTCACACTATTTTTAAAACCGTTTACGTTTCCTCTAGTAAAGAATTCACGTGAGCGAAGAATATTTATTCTAACTCAGTGGAAAAAATCCATCTAACGCGCATCGAAGTGCTTCGGAAAGTCGGAACTACTTTCGACTCAGATTCTCCGGGCAACTCGAGAACTAACAAATGATTCTGCAACATACATTTACCGCTTCCAAAATAAAATATGGATTCACGTTTTATCAAACCGAGATATCTTGCAATAGATATTGATGTCTGAAGTCGGTTTTAAATACGTTGTGGCAAGATTTAAACATTATCAGTTCATTTAAAGTCTAAGCTTGAGCATTTCATATTAATATTTCGCCGTATGATTGTGAACACCGTTAAATTATAATCTATTTCGCGAGATTGTGAACTGTAGATAAGTTGTAAATTGTACCAGACTGCTTAAAATATAACGTATTAATTTTCGATGGTTTATAATCTATCCATGTCAAACTGTCAAATTGTGAACGAACCTGCACTTACTGACAGGCATCACAATCTGTCAGATTTTGTCACCCGTAAAATTGTGAACCGTCCCTGATTTGTCAGTCTTGGCGGTAGTCGCATTGGTCGCAGTAACTAAGCCAAGGCACCCCGACGAAATGGGTTAGGTTCTTCCAGCCCGCAATAACAGGTCCAGAGGGACGGCGGACTTGGGGACGTCTGCCGCCCCTCCAAATAACGAGACCCGAGTTATACGTCACTCCCCCCGCGGACTTGAAGAGGCCCGCACAGGAAAAAGGCGGACCGGCACTAGCCATGCTCATGCACAAGTTCCCATGATCCTCGGTACAAGTGTGGGAAGGGCACACCGGGATGGTTTTTAGTCAGTAAGAGTCTGACAGACCCCTCCGCCCGCCCCAGGGCGGAGGACATCCATGAGGATTTTCCAACCCGGAACAATAAAAAAATGTTAGAACTGTGACAAACCGCGTGCGAGCGGTGCCGCCGCAGCGGCCGGCGAGCGCTACTTCCAAGTTGGTCGCAGTTACTTGTCTAGTATTAGCGCACGGTGCGATCCGGCAGAAGCAAGTTTGATACCAGTTCACAATTTGTCGGTTTGCCATGGACAGCCATTAAATGCTGGGTGTCATTTAATTTTAAATGGTTTGTTGCAGTTCACAATTTTTCGATAGTTTATAATCTCGCAAGATAGATTATGAATGATAAATGATTTTATTTCTGTAAGTAGGTTTGTACAAACACTTTTACACGTCAATCATATTTTTTTAAACTAGACGAGGCTGGCGTTTTCTATCTGACTACTCTGACAAGAAAGGCCGAGACAAACTCAGAGGTCACAGTCTCTTTTAAACTCCAGACAAAATCTTGGTCAGATCATGTGAAGACTTTGTAGATCGGTATCTGAAATGGTCTTTTGAGGAAAGAACCACACAGATTGAGTGGACCTGTCTAGCCAGTGCACGCATTTGTCAGCAATCGTGCAGCTCAACTCAGAACTTAAGGACCTGAACGATAAACTAATGATGTTCATAATTATACGGTGACATATACGAGCTTTGTTCCAATCACTGCTGCTGGTCACTAATTAGCATCGCCCAAAATATTATGAAAAAAGATAGGTTATGACCAACTAGGTATTTTAATTAATGTAGCGTTTTGTACGTGAAAGTAGAAGATGCAGCACTACTACTCTGAAACTGATACTCTGCGATGCTTTTTAGATAAAAGTCAAGAAATACTTATTGTATAAATAAATAACTATTCAAAGAGTTTGTAAAAGTTTATTCTAAACAAATCTACATTGCTATGAACTCTTTGATTACTTATATATAATAACATTGGTTAAATCGTTACAACGTAAGGTATTGTACACACGGCTACACATCAAGCTATACATTTCCAGTTTATACTGACTTCTCATTGTAAGGAAATCCTACACAATGCGATATCAGCTTATACTGGAAATATATAGCTTGATCTGTAGCCGTGCGTACATGTACCTAATTAGTTTCAGATTACAAATATATCTTGACACTTTATTTTGTTTTTCGACAGAGTCGCGGGTACAGCTAGTCTGCTATAATCTCAGTGATCACAGTGCAACAAGCCAACTTACTTTCTTTTAACAATAGAAGTACAAAGTATGTCAAACTTGGAGACAATGAGAGAAGAGCATCTTTTGTTTCGTCATTTTATCCTGGTATCGCATTACTCTAAAAGTTCTTGTAGAATTTTGGACAGATATTAACTATTGTTAACGTTTTTTAAATAAATTGGCTTTTATCTGGATCTTTTGTTTTGTTTTATTAATGTACATAAAACCTATATTCATAAAATTAATATTTATAAAAAATACTTTGAAAGAGAGATCTATGGAACAGAATTTGTATTCAAATATCAGCCAGATAAGTAAAAAATAAATGGGAATATAGGGAAATATAGTGGATTGTAACCTATTTATCTGTTGGTGAAGCGAGCCTCTTTAGCCATGCGTAGTTGCGTACCAATAAAATAATCAAACTCAAAGCATTTATTTCAATTAAACCATTTACAGATACTTTTGAATCGTCAAGTGGTCGGTCAGTCAGAAAAATGAAGCTAGTTGCCGATTCCAAAGCGTAGTAGGTACCTATGGAGAAAAAAGGACAGGAAACTCCTTGGACACTCTTTTAAATTATATTGTAACATCAATATTAGTTACATCATTAATGTTGAATACATATACACGTTGAGTGTCCAGAGTACAGCAAATACAAAATTTAAACAAAACAATTATATTTTCCTAACTAGTTATATAGAAACCTGGTGTTCTGAAATACAGCCCTAGAGCTTAGTTTAAGCACCAGTCTCTTCAATATTAAATTGTTGTCCGACTCTGATACCATGTAATATAATATTATAATAATTGTAATATTATTAATATTATTTTGTAATATTGTGGTGAGAAAATAAATCGTATGTTATCTTATCATAGCATAGCATAATCAGCCTGTAATGTTCCCACTGCTGCACTGGGACACAGGCCTCTTCTCGGTGCGAGGCAGTGGACCGTAATCCACCACGGGAGTCCAGTGCGGGTTGGTAGATGTCACGTCTTCGAATTTTTGGTTCTAGGGCATGCCGGTTTCCTCACAATTTTTTCCTTCACGGTTTTGAGAGCAATGATGAAGTAATTTACGCAAAGTAAAGCGCCTATCTGGGTTCGAATCTACGTCCGGCAACTTGCAAATCGCGGCCGTTATCACTGGGCCTAGCTAAATCTTAGTTTCCGACTACTTACTTTCATAATGTGCATTAATTCAGTAACACGTTGTATACATTTTTGACCTTTAACGTTTATAAATAAACCCCTAATTGCTTTACACCTATCCCAGACAGCGGACATTTCTAATTATCAAATACCTCTTCAGTTCACACAGATATCTCAATTACCTTCTCAAAGAGGTACTAGTTGCACGAAACCAGGTCCTGCCTACCCATGCATTACAATTAGTACAGCCAATGGCGGTGTCTAATTCGAGCTCTGTACTCCTGAGCCCATTTATTATAGGCTAATTGGTACCACGGACTGGAATTAGTACTGCTTTGGTATTCAATCGCATACCATCTGTGTTTATGACTTGGAGGACGAATATATGGGACATGCATTAATGTCGATTTGTAATGAAGTAGTTGGCGTGGTTGTGTTTGTGTTTGTTTTGGTTTGTGTTTTTGGAATTAGAAAGGTGTTATTAAAAATGCGTATAACTAAAAGAGTGATGAATATAATGCTGATGGATGGAGAGGAAAACCAAAGAAAAGATGGATGGTTTGCGTGAGGGAAGACATGAAAGAAAAAAGAAACGAATGATAGAGTAGCTGACAGTGGGCTGACAGGCGAGATTGGAAGAAAATAACGTGTTGCACCGACCATATGTAACATGGGACAAGAGCAGGAAGATGATATAGACTATTTAATTTTATAAAACATTGAATCTTTAAATGACTTAGGTAATGCTTCAACAGAAGCAGAGTAAGGAACATCGAAAATTCACAAACACAAAAAACCGCAGACCACTGTCACACAAATCAATATCAGGTAAGTGCCTGAGGCAGCAGAAATAGAAAACTGTAAATATTATGATAATACTGCCCCGGAAAAACATTTTCACCGCTATGAAGCCACTATGAACCTTAACTACTATGAAGTCGGTAGTAACATTTATTACCTACATATCTATGCTAGAAACCGAAAAGAGTATCTATAATAAGGACATGAATAGAAACAGTATTCACTTAACAATATCCATCTCTATCAAGAACATAGATATAGATTAATTATAACTCCTTAGTTATAATAAGCAACGTACGTTATAACATAACAGATACCTCTGTTACTTTACTTAAACAGATATATATATATAAGAGTAACATGTAACGTTATGATTGACACATCATCTATTCACGTTCGTATTTGCGGAATTAGTCGTAACGAAACGATACATATATCATCGCGTTGGTATAAGGATAAATTGTTTTATTGGTGAGTAGTATCATTTTATTGTTAGATAAGATTATGTTGCTTGAATTATTACTTTGATCAAGTCTGAGTATGAATCTTATTAAACATAGGCGCAGTGATTACAGCTATACAGCGTGTATCAGAAACGTGTGGTGATATTTAAGAGCGTTTATACCTTATGAGTGGCAACGTCGCAATTTAGTGTCATATTTCGTGGTTTTAAATTGTTATCATTTTATCGGAGCTATATTTTAAAAATCTGTTTAATTAACTTTTTAGAATTACGTGAAAGTGTTTAAAAAGTAAGTAACCGTAATGCTTACAGTTATTTTACAATGAAAATAACGCCCTGCAAGTTTCCAATGTATTATTTGCATATAAATAGAACTGTAAATGCAACGATTTCTTACCTTTTACACAGTTTTCACATGATTCTAAAAAGCTAATTAAACAGATTTTTAAAATATAGCTCCGATTAAATGATAAAAATTGAAAATCACGAAATATGACACTAAATTGCGACGTTGCCACTCATAAGGTATAAACACTCTTAAGGGTGTGGTACAGTCTATCAAACTGAACGACTTTCTCCATGGGGCCAACATCGTAATCGCGAAAAAAATATCAGCTGTCCCATACATTTGGGTCAAGCAGGTATTAAAGTTTTGTTTAATATAGTTGATTATTTGGTGTACAATCACCTAATGCTTTAACTACCCATCAATTGATTGGTCTTTTAGATGTTCACGTTCAATAGTTGGCTTTTAATGACAGTTTTGTAATGTAAACATTTAGCTGTTCTCCTCAAAAAGATAGCTCACGCAAAGACTGACAAGCAGTGACCGGTTGGTGCAGTTGGTAGCGACCCTGCCTACTGAGCCGCTGGTCCCGGGATCGATCCCCGGACAAGTCAAACATTTGTGCTGTTTGACCTGTGTCTGGGTGTGTAAATGTATTTTAAGTATGTATATCAGTCATCAGGTTACCGTGGTACAGGTTCTATCTAGTTCGGGACCTGAATACCTTGTGTGGATATTGTCTCATAAAAAAAATAAAAAAAAAGAGTCACACAATATTTGCAAGATACAAAACGTCACTTGCAAAACAACTACACCCAAACCAACTATCTGAAGCCAAACACCCAAATATAATTTACCGTATTCTTCTTGGAAACGGTTCCCTATTCCCTAGTCTGGACTTGAATGTAAATCATACAACGCTTTAAAATTCTGCTGCACAAGTAGTTCAGCATTAAGCATGATTCACGGCTGCGGCTTCGTAAGAATAATTACAAAAATACCAGCCATACTTCATCTCTTAGAAAAAAGTACTTTATTTGCATACGCCATGCGGTAAAACTGGAGCTTCGAAATATACTGCGAGTATACGATGTATAGTGGTGCAGCTCTTAGACTAAAAAGCCTAAATAACTCCTACAAAATTTCACAACTGATAAATATGCGGGATTCTAAATAGACCTTCTTATGCAATATCTTATTAATGGAAAAAACCAGACAGAGAGAAAAGAAAGAACAAAGAAAGAAAATACATTCATTTCACCCAGGCTAAGGCACACAATTGAGAGAGAAAGAACTTCAAATACCACAGTGAACAAGTTACAGACTAGACTCAACTGCTCTTACTTAATATATTATATCTCTAAATTAAAAACCATACCACGATCACATAAAAACCCAAGACACTCAGTACATCAGTACAGTAAAGTTAATTACAGAAAAAAACTCTTCAATATTCCCCAGAGAGAGAAAACCATGTTTATTTGCCGCAAGCACTTCGTATGTTTTGAGTAACAAATAAGTGCAAATAAAGTACTAGTACCGATGATAAATGGGCGGTTCTTAGGCTAACTATGACAGTTACGTTCACCACTGGCATGTTGATTGATTAAAAAGGTTTTACATATGACATTGTTTGTGCTTTTTCAACTACTGGATCTGGGTTGAGTTCTGAGTACTTTATGCATGCTAAAACACCTAAAACCCAACGCAGTAAAGTTAATTACATAAAAAAACCCTGCAATATTCCCCAGACAGCGAGGAAACCATGTTTTCTTGCCGCGAGCACTTCGTATATATTGCGTAACAAATAAGTGAGAATAAAGTGCGAGTGTCGATGATTTATGGGCGGCTCTTGGACTAACTGTGACAGTATCACTCACACAAAACTTCAATACCTACTTGACCCAAATGTATGGGACAGCTGATGATTTTTCACGATTACGACGTTGGTCCCATGGAGAAAGTGTTCAATTTGATGGTCTATAATAAAGAAAGACAGAAAAGAAAGAAAAATATTTTATTTCGGACACGCACAGGAAAAACAAATAATAATAATAAAAGAAAATAAAATAAAAAAAGAACATTAAATCTAACAAAATCATGAAAACAATAAAAAAAATGAATAAAGAGAAGACCTGTGCGAGGCCAAAAAGGCTCCTATCTCAGCATGATGCTGCGATATTTGAAAAACAAACAAATACCGCAGCGCTGGTATTCTGATAGGGCCCCCCTACCCCCCCTAAAATCCCTTAAATATGAACACCCGGTAAAGTTACTTAAGTACAGAAAAAGACCCTGCAATATTCACCAGAGAGCGAGAAAACCATGTTTTATTGCCGCGAGCAATTCGTATATTTTGAGTAACTGTGCAAATAAAGTGCATGTGTCGATGATATATGGGCGGCTTTTAGACGATGACAGTTCCACTCCCCACTCGCACGTTCATTGATTAATCATATGTTTACTTGTGACGTTGTTTGTGTTTTCTAACTACATATTTTTTACCATATCTGGATTGGTTGGTTACTGATTCCTGTACTTTATGAGATTTCTAGAATAATGTGGAGTTCGTTTCAAATAGGTATGTTTTGTCTGAATCCAGTTTCCTATCTACGTTAGACAACAATCATCTAGGATCGTAACCATATAATTTAACGATTCGACGAACTTATCAACACAATAATCTCAAAATTTAAAACTACTAGCAGCACTTTTTTGAAACATAAACTAACTACGACCTAACTTTTATTACAACTTTTAACACATTATATAAAAAAATATTGAACATTTTCCTGAAGACTAAATTTACAGCAGCTGGAAGCAAAATAAGATTGTAAACTCAAAAACTGAGTTAAAAACTTATAACACTTCCTTCGCAAATAACAGGGGAATATAAGTGTAGGGTTAAAATGAAATTGTAATTTAGAAAAAGCCCTGTTGAACTGGTTGTGATTTCGCGAGTCTTAGTTGCATAACATTTTATATTCAGTAACCGTATTTTATATGCAAAACGAGGCTTTCTTGCGCAAATATTCCCATTAATATTTAAATTGCAGATGAATATGTACCATTTAGTTTTGACGTGCATTGTAAGTTTTAATGACACTTAATAACTTCCTACTCAATGACAACTTTGCTTAGAACTATGCGGTTTTTTAATAAATATTAACACTCTATAATATTTCAATATTTTGATATCTTTACTTAGACATCGAAGTCACCAAACATTATCTAACTAGATATTTTCTTTACACCGTTTTTAAATTACGTAAAAACAAAAGTCTTGCAATAACATCAAAATTGATTTACCACTAACAAAACGAAACTTAGCTAGTTTGCAACACCAAGCTAAGACAACTCGAATGGATAACGTGAAAATGAAGTACAAACAGGAATGGCCCAACCATCAATCGTCGGGCCCCAACGCTCACTTTGAATGTATCGTGATCTTACAACGTACAGCAATTTCCAGACTTCAACACTTATTTACCTTTTCCAAATCTGCGGACCAAGATTTTTTTATAAAACCTACAAACAGACACTAATAACATTAACCCAAGGAGGCTTCAACGTGTGGAAGTCAATAGTGATGTGCATGTGTGTGTGTGTGTTTAGTGATGGCATTAAGTCCGCCTCTGTACATTTGTGTGCTTAAAGTGTTAAATAAATAAATAAACTCGAATGGCTCAGTCATCAATCGTCCGGCCCAAACGGTCACTTTCCATTTACCTCCACAGTTTTTCAACACATCGACAGTTATTTACTTTTCATTCATCGAACTGGGAAAACAGTTAATACATATTAGATATCGCTTTCAGACAGACACCAATAACATTAAACGAAGGAAGCACGGACGTTTAGACGTAAACATGGAAGTGGAAACTCGAATGTTTCACTCATCAATCGTCTGGCCCGAACGTTCACTTTCAATTCACGGTAAAGTCTACAAAATGACTATATTTTCACAATAGATATTTACCTTTTACAAATCTTCGGAAAAAGTCGATTTTGCACCCATTAGACAAAACCCAATAACACTAGCCCACTCATCAATAGTCTGGCCCGAGCGCTCACTTTCAAAGTCTTACTTGTTATAGTATTTCAACTTAACAACAGATATTACATTTCCTTCATCGAACAGGGAGAATTGTTAATAAATATTAGATAAAACCTACAAACAGGCACCAATCACATTAAACGAAGGAGGCACGGGCGTGTAGACGTGAACATTGAAGTGCAAACTCGAATGGCCCACTCATCAATCGTCCGGCCCGAACGTTCACTTTCAATTTAACTTCGCCAATTCACTTGGAGTTTGCTTCGGGCGATGCGAGTAAGATTTAATATTATCTACGTGTTGGAATAGTGCGATTTTGTTGACTTTAGTACTAATGTAGAAGTTCAGCATTGTAGTGTGGGAAGACCTTCGATTGTTAGAGAATATGTTATAATTTCAATTGGAGTTATGATTGATATATCGCGGTGGGCTCGTTTCCATGTTCACTGTTACATAATGAAGTTGTACAATAGTTCATTATATCTGTTCTATTATTTCTTTGGAAGGTGGGTAGGCCTTTAGTGTGGGACGCAACTTGTGTCGATACGCTTGCGCCATCCCATCTTGCTGACTCGGCGTGCTGTGCAGGCGCTGCTGCTGCGGCTGCGGAAAACCTCAAACGGCGAAAGTATAATAACCTTATCGGCAATTATATTTTCGAGCCGTTTGGGGTTGAAACCCTCGGGCCGTGGGGTCCGAGTGCTCACGGTTTGTTCAACGAAATCTCCAAACGGCTTGTTGACACTTCCCGGGATCCAAGGGCTGGCCTTTACCTTGGCCAGAGGCTTAGCATTGCCATACAACGTGGCAATGCCGCCAGTCTCTTGGGTACTTTACCAGTCGACAGCGATGCAGAGGAATTTTTCGACGCCATATTTTAATTTGTTTATAGTTTTAGTTAGTTTAGGTTATTATATTTTATATTTTTGTTTGGTTAGTTTATATAGTTATTTGAAAACAAATAAATATTCTTTATTATTTGATGTTAGTTAAGCATCCATATCCATTGCCAAATGTACACCTGATTCAACTATGTTGAATTCGCTGAATAGCTGATTGGATTTTCAGGAAAAGTTACAATGTCTAAAAGTTCCTTTTATTTTACCTTTCACACTGTATAGGGCAATATGTATGAAAATAAATATTTCTGATTCTCTTACAAATTCCATATTCTTACACCGTAATATTTATGGTAACAGCATTCTTTAGCTACGCATGGTAAATTAAACTCGAGTTCCTTATGATCCTTTTAGCATTTTAAGAATATAAAAAATGTGCCGTCATTTTGTGCGCGGCATATATCATGCACGTCTTCTTGGCGTATGTAGATAAAATGCCGATTCCCTTGCTGAGTGCAAATTGTCCTATTTTTGGGTATAATGTAAATGTGGGGGTAATGTTAATCATTTGCATTTGATGTTTCTTGTACTTGTGATTAGGGCTAACTGTAAGAGAATATTAAGCAAATTAAAAAATAGAATAACAACGAATGATGATTATTAATTAATTAATAATTATTAAATTGTAGATTTAATTTATATACATAGTGTTTGGTGCATCGTGTGCCAAATTGAAATGGTCGACTGGGGGGTCATCTGCTATCCTTACAGACACTTAAACACTTCTCATGCCCTGTGGATTTTTTTTCATCCACCTTTTATTGTTTTAATAAAAAAATACCCAAATTTTACATTCAAACACAAATAAAAAGAAGTATAAGTCGTAGACTCTGATTATTATTTTTTAGATGTGTATTGTATTACAGTACTTTTAAATTCAAAACTAGTGACATTACCCTTCTAATTTTTAATAATTTTGTCGCAAAGTTGCGGACTTCAATTGAAGCTGTCCATGTTACAGCTATTTACATGGCAAGCTACCGGGATCTTCCAACTCCCTCAACAATTCTCTAGTCTATCCACTTGCTAGTGATGTGCCACATGCCATAAAAACATCTTTTTACAACTTTGTGAATTCGCTAGAATTGTGAATCGAGCCACAAAAATACCAAATTCCAAATTATGAAATTCGACGATGGAGCAGACCTAGACCAGACTGATGTGGAAGCGACCGACGACCTAAGAAAACTTCGATTGCAATAAATAGCGATGGATAACAGAGCTTATTTTTTAAGTTAATAAATCAATAATTGGACAGTACCATAGTCATATATTAGATTGTATTTTATGAATTAATAAAGACTGATCGATGCAGCATAAGCCTATCTTGCTTACTTTTCACATTTAAGTATCCAATCTGAACGTAATGACAAGATAAATAAGGAAAATAAGGTTGAGCTTGGACAGGATTTCAAAAAAGCCTTTAAAAGGCGAAGGACAAAAAATAATTCCTCATTTAATACATCTTTTGTTTACCTTTTATATCAGAATTAAATTGAAATCAGGATAAGAAGACGGTACAGTAGTAAAATAAACATGCGTAATACATTAGGTACATCCATATTTTTATTATTATCCTCTATATGCCGTGAAACGCAAAACGCTGAAGGAAAACATCGAGAGGACACCGGCATTTCCTAGAACCAAAAATTCGAAAGACATGTGACATCTACCAACCCGCACTGGGCCTGCGTGGTGGATTACGGCCCACTCCCTCTCACCGAGAGGAGGCCTGTGTCCCAGCAGTGGGAACATTATAGGCTGATGATGATGATATACCGTGATTTATAGGCATGTATACAATAGACCCAATGTCTAAGGTCACAGTTCTAAGTAGATCACGTCAACGCAATGTCGTGTCAATGCAGCAGCTAATTTACCACCCGCTTCTGTGATAGACACAGCTGTTCAAACTCAAACTCAAAGCATTTATTTCAAATAAACCAATTACAGGCAATTTTGATTGTCAAGGGGTCGGTCAGTCAGAAAGATGAAGCTAGTTGCCCATTCCAAAGCGTAGTAGATACCTATGGAGAAGAACGGACAAGAAACTCCATGGACACTCTTTTAAATCAAAATATTGTTACAAAAAAGTGGTTACATTATTCATGTTGTAATTATACATGTGAGAACAATATAGAAAGGCGTGCACGTTAAAAGCGTCCGTAATAAAAATATAAAAAGAATTAGGGTTCACGAATAAGCCTGATTCTTAGTCGAATAGCATACGTAGTGAAAGAGTATCGTGTTACACAGTAACTGGGTTGTTGAGATCTGATAGGCAGTCACTCCATGTGGTGCATCTAGTTAGACCGGAAGCCGACTGGGAAAAGGCTAGGATAATGATGAGATGATTAGTACAGAAATGTCTCGAAAAGACGCTCCTTCGAAATAAGTTAAAATAAACAATCATGGTGGTGGTGAAAGAAATCATAATCTTTAAAAACAAAATACTTCAGGTAGTTTCTACGTATTATAATTTATCCTGAATGCTTACAGAAGCAATCTACAACGTTTGCAGTGTTAATACAAATTGTTACCAAAGCAGACACAAAGCAAACTTATATTTACTAAATGTAATAACATTATGCTTCCAGCAAATGCTTTGCTGTCTCCATCAAATAAATGCAACTGTTACTACCACAAACACAATGCATTCTGAATCTTACAGCTTAAAAGATAAGGCTCAATATTAAATAAAGTTGCCAACCCAACCAGTCACAATAGATATATTTTAAGAGTATTTGACGAGCTTTTAAAGATAACTGCCTTGAGCATTTTCCTTTGTACTATCAGTCATTGTTTCGCCTAGAAAACTGAATGATAACTGACACTTTCGTTTTTGTTTTGGAAAAATAGCGATATTCTTTTGTCTCAGGTGTTGGTATTTCAACGAAACTAAAATGGATGTGGGAGCCCCTAACTAACTGTCGAGGAAACACACGTCTACGGCTGTATAAAGAATGAGCCTTTAGATAAATAGAATTGGCGAGGAAACTTGGACGATATTTTATGAAGTGAACAATTTATAAAAGGAAATTCTTCTTGAGGCAGTCTCCTTTGTGGGGTGAGCAAAGCGCACGAACACAGTATATCTCTTCAAGTCAGGAACAGTCATTCGTGGTGTGCGAAACTCTTAATTGGCTGTTTTTTTTTTTAACGAAATTGCTATTGAGACCGTTGGCTAGAAGTTGTTCCCCTTATCTCCTTATCTTAACATCACTAAGTACCTAAAAACATTTTGGCTGTAATGTACCTCCTCATCATCAGCCTATAATGTTCCCACTGCTGGGACACAGGCCTCCTCTCTGTGAGGGGGAGTGGGTCGTAATCCACCACGCGGGCCCAGTGCGGGTTGGTAGATGTCACATGCTGTTGAATTTTTGGTTCTGGGACATGCCGGTTTCCTCACGATGTTTTCCTTCACAGTTTTGAGAGGAGTGGTGATGAAATAATTTACACAAAGTAAAGCACCTGTCTGGGTTCAAACCTACGACCTACACCTCGTAAGTCGCAGCCATTACCACTGGGCCACCACCGCTCTCGCTCGCTCGCACCGCGCTCGTAATTTAACTGATATATTTGAATTATAATTACAGAAAAGTGACTTCAATATACATTATAGACATTATCTACTAAATTGGGGGCCTTTGTAATTTATCTGACCTCATTATCATCATCTGCCTAGATTTATAAAAACTGATAATGCGACATATGTCAAAAAATTACAAATTTTATACATTTTCACAACAGGTGAAGTACTAACGATATATTAAAAAAAAAATTGTCAGATTGTTGCCTGTCACCGGTCGTCCTCTGTCAGTTATAGGTGATTCTTTGTACATGTGCTTATTACGCGGCCCTCTCCTTGTAACTACTTAGTGAGCTATAACGTTATGTTTTTTTAACTAAGAAACTAAGTTATAAACTTAATATAAGTTCCTCAAATCTCATCACCATCGTTCGTGAAGATCGTTTTTTTTTAGTTATTTAGCTAGTACTCGACATGCATTACCAATTAGTCAAACTATACACATTATAAAACACTTTTAAGTTATTTGTAACGACTTTGGAAAATGTCCCAACACTGTTTTCTCACTACCATTAAAATTGGTTCATACAGTCACAGGGTTAATTTTTGTCCGCGTACCAATTGGTATCTCCCTTTAATCCATCCAGAGGTTGTCTTTAAAAGATCACTATTAGCGATAAGACCGCCCATTGTGTCATTATGTAAACAATAATTCTACATATATATCTGTAATTTTTATGGTGTACATAACAAAGAGTATTCTATTATATTCTATCTGAAAGGGTTACTCAGCGGTCGCGCTCAGTCAGGCCCGGTCGACTTTGTACGGTGAACTTAAGATATGCTTACCAGGGATCCAAAAATGTTGCCCCACAAAATTTAGAAATACCGAAATAGAGACCAAAATATTGTTTATTTTGGGCCTGTCATAATACTTTGTCAAAGGTACGTGCGTACTTACTTTGACAAAATGATGTTGTTGTTTGTTTGTTGAGCGTTTAGCTGGGCGAATCATAGTCTTGTTGGTTACGTGCGTTGTGTTCATTTAGTTCCCCGTTTCTCTCCATTAATACGTCGATTTTATCAGTGATAGTGTTGAGTTGTATATAAATGAGATATAGAGATACTCATACCGAGATAGTGATTCTGTATGTTTTATTTCTTTACGTGTTCTCCATTAACGTATCGATTTGAAACTAGAAACGAATCTGCAATAGTACCTACTACGGAAAAGCAGAGCATGTTACTTTTCCGTTGTAGTGCTATGGCAGATTGGTTTCTAGTTTCCAATTAAACATTCATTTTGTAGATCTAATCAGAATCCACTTTCAAATCTTCCCGCTTTAAATAGTGTAGTGGGACTCGGATAGATGGCAGCACAATCGAATTATGTCCACACTTCTTTATAAGAAGTTGTCATTGTTCCGTTACGATAGTAGTGTTCTGTGCGCTCAGTTCATAGATAAAACCGTAGACAGAGAAAACTATTTCTCTGTCTACGGATAAAACACTAAATCTGCGTCATGGCTCGTGCGGGTAAATGAATTTTGGCGCCAACTGTTAACCTTAATCGTCCAGATATCATGTTTGGCAAACCAAAATCTCCTTACCGTCCGAGATTGTCGTGGTAAGTCTATTAATCTTATTTATATTTTTTATGGACTGTAATAGTCGCCATAGGGGTATCCTGTCAGTTCACCAAAAAATAATTAACAAATTGTTACTTGAAAAGCATTGATTGGCCAAATCATGATTTGTCATTTCATCATTATACAACAAATAATTATCAATAATTATCCGATAAACCTTTTTTTTAAACGTATTATTTTACAAACAATTCATTTTTTTATCTCATAAAACAACTTTTGTGGAATAAAAACGTTTTACATATTGACTTATTATTACGCAAATTCCTAAAACTGATAGATTAGGTTAATTTTTAAAAATAAATGGTTAGGTTAGATTAAAATTGTGACTACCGGAGGAGACGTCGTTGGGTCCCTGACGAAGAAGCCGCGCTGTATGAGGTGTACCGCGCGGCGAAGGAGGCTCTGTGGCTGGCCATCGGCGAGGCGAAAACGCGAGCCAGGGAGGAGATGTTGGAGACTCTAGACGGGGATCCGTGGGGGCGCCCTTATCGCGCGGTCCGAGGGAAACTTCAAGCCGCGGCGCCCCCACTTACGTAGAGTCTCCAACCCGAGCTGCTGGAGGAAGCGGTCGCAGCCCTCTTCCCGGCAAGAGTGGAGCATAGTCCGCCGCCGATGGCTTTGCCCACCGCCGCAGAGCCTATAGGAGAGAACGCCATCAGCGTCCCAGAGGTGACACAGGCAGAGATGGCCGACGAACTCGGGGATGTCCGTCGCCCCCCACACATCAGGACCCGAGGTGGCGGCGCGTAGTGTTCCACGCGCGCCCATTTGTGACTGGTTTAGAAAATGTATTATAAAATGATATTTAGTATAAACGTGATTTTTCCAAAGATACATAATATTAAATGAAAAAGGTTTAAATCATTGAATATCATCCGAAACATTTGTAAAGAGAAGCATTTGCCAAATAAATGTTTGTAAAGCGAGTGTTTATAAAATAAAACGTTTGCGGAATAAGTTCATTGTGAAATAAATAGTATACGAAACGTTGGTTGTAAACTAAAAATGTGTCAATGGTGTTTTGGTGAAACATTAGTGAGCCCGCCATAGGATACTCTTTGCTTTTATTAAGTTCCCAAGTTATTAAGTTCTATAAAGAACGCTAAATGTGAGAAATAATACCTAATTACCGCTTTTAAATTATCATTTTTCCCGTTCGTATTTTGGCGAAAGGTAATGAGAAATTGAAAATGGTAATTAGTACCAGTATAAGGTGGCCTTTTATTATATTGAAACTCCTTACTCCGCTAGGCCAGCCAAGTTTGAAGTGTTACTACCAACTCGTGATCGATTGTTGATCGTTCGGTGTGAACTGACACTTGCGCAACAAAATAAACTTACATACTGACTACTCACCTCCATATTTCTTATTTTAGAGTATACCTACGTGTCTCGGAAAAAACAGCAATTGAAGAAGGAAACATTGGCTAAAGCCAAACTCGCCAGCCAGTATCGAACCGATAAAATCAAAGCTGACCTTATTTTATACGCCTTTGAAAATGAAAAAGAACGACAACGATACAAAAAACGAAGAGAACAGAAAAAAACTTTTGTCAGTTGAAGAAATGATGCCAAGCTAGAAGGCTAAGAGGAAGAATCGGAGAGAAAACTTTAGAAAACATTTTCAAAATAAGAATGTTAAATATAGGAAGGAATTAAACAAATGAATGAAAATACTGCAAGTTCCAGTGACAGCGAAGATAAAACTACCGTGAGGAGCCAGACCAAGAGCGATACAGAAACCTGCAGGGCAGCATGTGGCGAGCTGTTGGGCCGTAGCGACCCCACGGGCCCTACCTCCCGGGAGAAATCTTGTTCTTCATCTCTGGCTTGCCTTTATCGACCGGCTGGATTGAACAATGACGAGGAACAGAGCTCCCACCTCTTTCTTGCCTTTATTGGTCGGCTTGAATGGAGTTACGCAAGAGCAAACGTACGCGGAGGGAGGAAGTATTCCAGTAAGTGCTGGTAGGGATCTTGACCATCTTCCGGGCTCTGGGATTGTCCTGATAGTCGTGGAATAACTTTCCACTTCTCAAGCACCTCAGGGTATGTTGCCCTCTTGTCGATACGTCACTAAATGCTAGCGACAGTTCCCGGGGACCCATTATTGACTGAGCAAGTCACCCCCTGTAACTTTTTACGTATATAATAAAACATTGATCAGGCAGGGGCCATAGTCCTTCCATAGTTCTAAGTAACCGATACACTATAGCCACCCAAACCCATAGCCCAATGTTTTTTATTTCCATGTTCTGTAATAGTCCTGCACCAACTGGGCGTTGTCCTTGGGTGCACTTGTATAGAGCATACAGGGATATTCGTCGGTTGGTGCCTCATTTGATTTAAAATTGTCTATGGCCCCTGCCTTTCAAAGGATCGGGATCCCATGGTCCCGAGATACATAAAGATAATAATGAAAATATACCCAGAAGACTACACCAAATTGGCGAAAATGAGCCACAACCCTCTACATCTAACGATCTATACAAACCATTAGTTAAGAACTTAAGAAGCAAATTGAGAAAGATGCGCTACTTATTAGAAAAAAAAGACCAAATGTAAAAATCACAATTAGAATCCCTGCAACGAAAATATAATGCGTATAGAAAAATAATTATAAGACTGAAAAACCTACTGCAGAGTCCTAATTCTAAAGTAACAGCACTACTTAGAAACAAAACCAAAGTAGAAGAAGCTAAGAAGAACATTTTATTTGGAGAAGCAATGAGGAATACCTTCCAAATAAATTACTAAAATATTTATTTTTATTTACAAATACCAATCACGAAGCATAATTACCATTTTCTAAATACTAATTACCGTGTGTTTCCTATCTTATCACCGTTCGACGAACATTTTCAGATTCAGACCCCATATAGCAGTTCAAATACTGTGCGTTTGATTTATTTCTTTAATTTGCACTATAAACTTTACGTTAAATCCATAAAAGTTGTATTTTAAAGTATTATTTGACCTTAGTTTACGAATCCAGAATATGTTTTATCTTCCAATATTCACCCTTATATTAAATAGGCCCGTGGATGTGAAACAACCAAGACCTACACCTTAAGGGGGAAGGCCCTGGGCACGCAAAAATTGCGGCGATAAGTCCCCTCTTTGAGGAGTGGCTAGAGAGGCGCCACGGCGTCCTCACCTTCCGCCTGACGCAGGTCCTCACCGGACACGGTTGGTTCAGGAGGTTCCTGTTCCGGATAAGGCGAGAGGAAACGCCTGGGTGTAACCATTGTGTGGATCGCCCGGAGGACACGGTGGAGCATACGGTGGAGGCCTGCCCGGCTTGGGCGGAGCACCGCCGTGTCCTCGTGCAGGCGATTGGCGGTGGCGATCTCTCGCGTCCGGCCCAGGTCCAGGCCATGGTACGGAGTGAGAGGGCATGGGAAGCCGTCACCTCCTTCTGCGAAGCGATAATGCTCGCGAAGGAGGAGGCGCGAGAACGTGTGAGGGAGAGGCAAAATTCGCGTTCTCACGCCCCTAGCCGCCGCAGGAGACGCCCTGGGCATCGGGAATCCCAGGCCGATTCCCGGCCACCGTAGGCGTGGGCTTGCGGACGGCGAGTAATGGGTAGCTGGCCGTCCGATAAGGACCAGGCCCGGGTCGACGGCGCGTTGTGTTCCACGCGCGCCTCAAAGTGATGTCAGAAACAATGACGGGGTCCGCTAGGGCCGAATCATCAAGAACACAAACCTCTAAGTTCATATACCTAATCCTATCAAATGACCATTTCATAAAATATCAATTTTGTTCAACATGCACCTGACACTAACCTGTAAATTGGAAAAAACATAAGAAAATTTGAATTTCGCGGGCAACCTGGCGCATCCCCTTTAATAAAAACTCGTATGGCTCATATTGCGTCCAATACCACACATCGTTCGAATCGCTTACTATACGAGCACAAATGAAAGATTCCATTTTGCTTCCAGTCGTGTCAATTTGGCGAAAAGTGGACCTGTACGTACATGGAGGGAATATGCGACAAAGGACTCATTGCGCTGTTCCGCTCCACTGATTGTTAAAGCTGGTGTGAACACTGCTTTACACGGTGAAAATAATCATGTGATATTTATTATCTTTATTGTATACGCGCGGATTTTGGCGTTACCGAGGTTTGGTATTGTACATCTATGAACTTTCTCTTTTTGTGTCGAGAATATAGAAATTGTTATCTATACTTCTTGTTTCTTTGTCTCTAGTTTTATGCTTTCAGTTTCAAACGATCGCTAATGTATTTGTGAATTAGCATACAGTCATTAGATGAACTAAACCTCAAAGCATTTATTTCAATTAAACCATTTACAGGCACTTTTGAACTGTCAAGTGGTCGGTCAGTCAGAAATATGAAGCTAGTTGTCCATTCCAAAGCGTAGTAGATACCTATGGACAAGAACGGGCAAGAAACCCAATGGACACTCGTTTATCATCATCTTCTTCATCATCTTTAATCAACATCATTAATGTTGATTAAAGGTATAATTTTATGTGAGAACGATGTAAATAAGACGTACACGTTGAGTGTCCAGAGTACAGCAAATAGAAATTTAAACAAAACAATGCTTATATAAAATAATTAAAATAAACCGAGATATTCTACTCCGTCGAGTCAAATAATGAAGTAAATGAAAATCTACTGTTTTTCTTCAAGAAACTGCTACTGTAAGTGTTTTCGCTTAATCTAGATAGGCAGACGAAGAAGATAGTTACATTAAAAAAATATTCAAATTCTAAAAATATTTAAATTGGTATCACCCCATTCAGTAAACTAAGTCAAAAGCTCGTTTAAAATACGTTGTTACAAAAGTTTTGACTTTCTTAATAGAAGCCTTTGGGCGTCTATTAAAACAAGCAAGATTACCCAGAAAGGATTAGAAGTAACATCCTGTGAATTGAAATTGGCTCAAACATTAATTACCGAGAACTATATCTAATATAGTTAATAGCGAAGATGCATGCAGATTAGAGCAAGATGAAAATTCATGAGCTTGAGCTATGATCGCGCCGTTAACCTTATTGCTTTGTGAATAATTACTATCTTGTTTACTGATGCGAGATGTAAGTAATAGTTTCGTGGAAGAATATCTATACTGTGGGGGCGCACAGGATATGAACAGTTTAATCAGGTTCTACTCAAAATCGAGGAAAGAACAAGTGGATTTAAAGGCGTCAGTATACCAATAAAGTTAACTTAAATTCACATCCAACATAACCATGGAATATCATATATACCCTCTGTATGGGAAAAGTACTTTTGTGTATCTACTTAACACTCAAAAGTATAATCTTACATTCGTTTGGTTTTGTACTTACACTGCAGCAGAAATACCTATATTTCTGCTGGATATATTGACGTGAACCGCAATAAAACCGGTCTAACGCTAAATCCTGCAACACCCAAACAGACCATGAAAAAGCTTAAACAAGCCATACTATAAAAATGCCAACATTTAAAGATAAAGCGAAAACAAAACACGCTAGGATACTATAGGCTCTAGACGGCTTTAAGCGGCCATAAAACAAAGAAGAGCTCCACAAGTCCTATTGAATAAAAATTTACAGCAAACTCGTCATTATAGCATTCATTTCCACATCTATGAACAAGAATAACGAACGGGTTTGTGTCTCGCGTGTGTTCGTAATTAGATATCGATTCAAAGCCATTCGATTTTACGAACAAATATCCGAGTACGCAGCATCGAGCTGTGTTTTGTTTTATCATTTGTTTAATCTTTTGTTTGCCGACGATTTATTATTTATGAATCGATGACGTGTTGGATCGTGTAATAGTGATGTCATTTGGATTGTTTTGAATTAATATTTGGGTCATGAATTCATGATGTTAACCAGAATAATTTATTATGTTTGTAAAGTTGTCCCTGTTATCAGAATAAAACGATCGATAACTTTTATCTGAATAATAAATATAGCTGCTAAACCACAATTTTAATTCCTCCGACAAGTGTTCTAATTTTCACCGACGCGAAAATAACATAGTGATTAAGTGAAAGCCAATACCTATACGGAAAATGTCACGCGATTATTTAAAAAAAAGTCTGGCATATTTCTAATTTCACCAATATCGCATCAGGTTAAGTACTAAGAGAATATCAAATCGTTTCCAAAATTGAAATTTTCGTTCAAGTGAGCAGACCACTCACCCGTCAAACAGTTAATGCCACGTTGTGTAATGACAATATCTACATCGTGTTTAAGCTACTTACGGCTAAGCTTTCACGCCCGCGTACAAATTGGGCACATTTATCACTGTGACTTGCATAAAACGTTTAGCATTCGGTTATGTTGTTTACATTATGTTAGGAGTAAGTTAAGCTGAAGGGTACTAGTTTGAATATGGCTCGGAACAATGTGACTCTTTAAATTACAATTTATACGTACTTTTTGATGTGATACATCTATAGCCGCACGTAAAACCGATTGCTGGCGTGGCGACGCATGCCTTGGCGACGCGTCGCTACGCTATATTTTAAATAAAGAACAATTTATTTCATAAAAAAACGGAATATTTGGCTTTCGATTATGCCATATTTATTTTCTTTTATTAAACCATTCTTTCATACTTATTAACTATACTATTTTGTATAGTAAATAAGTATGAAATAATGGTTTTCGATGTTTCACATCTACCAGGCGTCCCGCGGACGTATCAATTTTTTTTCATGTTTCTTTTCAAACACTATAGATTTAGCATATGCATAATCAGCCTATAATGTTCCCACTGCTGGGACACAGGCATTCTCTCGGTGAGAGGGAATGGGCCATAATCCACCACGCCGGCCCAGTGCGGGTACCATAGATTTGTTTAAGGAATTATCATCAGAAATCTGAATAAATTATTCTGAAATCATACACACATACGTATTTGCACTTTGCATCGCGCACTGGGTTAAGAAAAGAACAGAATAGACAGTGTTCTTATAGGTACCCTGTACCCTCTGCTCTGCCCTGGGAAAATTACAGGCTCAAATTATTATCCTGTTAATGTACTTAATTGTCATTAGGCATGATAATCCAATATGGGATTCCCGAACGTGAAAATGTACAATATTGATGATATTTTACGCGGGGCACTAGCATAATGAACAATATGGAAGGTTGTTCAAATAGAATCGGGGTTGTGTACAGACAATGATATTACTAAACATTAAAACATAACTTCATTCAGACCCAAATATGACCTTTGACAGCTAGACTCCATTAAAATTCTAAATGAAACCACTTATCAAACAGGCATCTCTATACAATTCAGACAAATTTATAAATGAAGATCAAGCAAGACCAATTTCGGGAGTAATTTGCAATAGAACCTTGATAAATGGTGTTCTTTTATTTATGATAAATGGAATGTTCAGCCAGGGAAAAGATACATCAATCAATATTCTTTTATTAATTGAATGTTAGGAATAATGAGACCTGGGAGCTGACTAATGGAAGGAGACATGAGACTGACAATTTGCTGGTAACATAATTATTGATACTCTCTGGTTGGTCAATCAGACCTGGTTGGTCGGTCGACAGACTTTTCGACAATCCAGTTAGCACAAGAACCCTGTACCCTGGCTAACGGATCTGCAAGCAGTTCCTGCAAGCTAGGGTTTTCTGTCTGAAAAATGATTACACATCCATAATAATAATAATATTCTTTATTTTTCAGACAACAATGATCCATATTGTTAGTAAAAACAATAAAATTACTTATTTCTAGTGTTAGTAGACCGCGCAATGACTTAACTTCGGATATTTATCCATTAGCAAAATTGTTATTTTTTCACAGCGACCTGCACAACATTTTATTTAACCTCATCTCTTACCTCAAACAAACCTCGAACACTCTAATATAATAATGCGCCTCTTTTTGTGAACCTCTAATAATTCCTATTTAGGGTCCTAAGAATACTAAATGGCCAAGTAACTGCTACCAACGTGAATGTAGCGCTCGCCGGTAGCTGCCAGAGCACCGCTCGCTTCGCACACACGGCTCGCTTCGCTCACTCGGCTCGCTCGCGGTTTGTCACAGTTTTAACCTAACCTAGCCTATTTGGTCGGGATGTCCTAGCTTAGTTACTGCGACCAACTGTGAGGGAGGGCCAGAAATTTAAAAAGGGGTTCTTTTTTTATTTTTTGCCTCATAAAAAGCCTAAAGTTTTTAGAGGTTCATTAATTTATAAAAAAGTATTCATCATTAGAAGGTTAAAACGTTTTAGGGGATGAGTAAAATATTTCCCATTTTCTTTCCACAAAATATTTGGAAACTACAGTTCTGTCGTTTCACGCACACTAAACCGCGTGTCATTCGAGTCAACATTCACTTTTGGTACCGACACGCGTCACCAACAGTTTTAAGCTACAAGCAATGAAAACCACTAAAACAAACACACAGTTTTAAATACACGTTGGTAGAAATCGAAAACATTTTTTCAATGGAACTGAAATAAAAGTAAAGATTAATTAAAAGCTTTGCAGGGTCCACAAACAAATAACAATGCGAGGTTTAGTAACGGTGATCATTTAGAGTTAGTTGTTTGTGCGAGGCGTAACTGAATTTCCGACTTTTCGTTAACAGAATTTGCTGTACATATTTTTGTTTTGGTTTTAATGTACTCGATACGTGCATTCTTTTATTTGTTCTCTCAACTGAGCGCATGACATTCTGAAAATGTATGCAGACCATTTATAGCGAATACCTTCATCAACTTAGTCTCTGTTCTTTGTAGCGTACAAGTAGAAGGAATTGTATTCATGGATTCGGTGAAGATCAATAAGTAGTTTCGAAAGGAAGGCCGGGCGTTAGGTTCAGGTTATTACTGACCGAAACCCTTACAACCAAACCTCCTAGAAAAAAAAAAACATAAATAAAAATATTATTTGTTTATGAACTCTTTTCTTTTCCTTTCAACACGTGCAAGAGCTTAACCTCTACTCATTTTTGGGCAACGTTTTTTTAACAACAAAACCTCAAACGGGGATCTGCCAAGCCTTCAGTGTTTGTTTGTGTGGTGTGTTCATGAATAAAATATTCACTGTTTCACACTCAGAGGTCCTGTGGGAGGGTCACTCTAGCGCTTAACGCGAGACGGAGGTCGCATATTGAGGGTCGGAGTGACGAGGTCGCCATACAATAGAGAAAGCGTTCGATAATTTTTGGGATAATAGATATTTTAGAGCCAGTTAATACTGGGTATGTTGTAGAGGGGCTCGTGGTTAAGTAATAACAGCCGCACGGGTCGACCGATCAGGTTAAGCCACACTTGCCGCGGTTGGTCCACGGATGGGTGACCATCTTTACATACCGAGACCAGTCCGTGCCTCGGAAAGCACGGTAAGCTGTTGGTCCCGGCTGCCATTCGTGGATCTTTGACAGTCGTTACGGGTCGTCAGAAGCCCGAAAGTCTGACAACCAGTCTTACCAAGGGGTATCGTGTTACCCAGTAACTGGGTTGTGGAGGTCAGATAGGTAGTCGCTCCACGTAAAATAAAAGCTGCGTCCGTTTAGCTTGGCAGCCGACCCCAAAAATAGTTCAGAAAAGGCAGGCAGATGATAACATTAGGTAATAGGCAGGTATGTTGTAGGTACTTACTATAAAAATAAAAAATAAAAACTTTTCATTTGGTGTCAATAGAGACTTATGAGAATTAGTCATACCGTAGGGTAAAAGATAAGCCAGTCAATAGGAACGAAAATTAATGCACTGAAATGTTGCCACTATTTACATATTAGGCCCCATTTACACAGTGCAAGTTTCTGGAACATTCAAAAGCAATAATCGCATGCCATAAAGCACGTTCAATTATTGCCATTCAAGTATTGCATACAAGGGTTTACACGCGTGCGATTTCCATAAAATGGCATACAATTATTGCAAGATTTGCCATTCAGTAATTGCATGCGACTTCTGTTCACACCAAGGCAATTATTGCATGCATGTTTTGCCTCGTCTAAACACAGAGTTTCACGTCCTCGTACAATTGATTCAAGTAGGTAATGCCCGTTGCGCTGCCAAATGTTTCATAAACTTGTATTGAACGTCTTCTCAAGATATTTTTTAATTTAATGTTTCGTTCGCTCATGTTTAGTTGATAGAAAATGTTTATTCCAAAATTGAATGCGATTTCATTGTATGTGCGATTTTATTGTACGTGCAATTTTATTGTACTTGCAATTTTGTTATACGTACTGTTTACACCTATACCAGTTTTGAACGGCAACTTTCTTGCCCGTATCGTGCAACAATTACACGTTTTGTTTAGACGGTGCCAGTCAATCGTTGTTTCAATTTTATGGTTTACCACAGGCAATTAACTTGCGCCGTGTAAATGAAGCTTTACACATAAGGTTTCTCTGTAGTATTCGATTTGCCTTGAAGTTTCTGTCGAGTGTTGAAAAACAAATTTCCAATAGCGAGAATAAATTATAAAGAAAGCTAACAGAAATCATAAATAAAGCTACTGAAATAAGGTACGAAAAACTTTTCAGGTACCTGTAGTTAGGTTACGATTATGATTCTTGAACGAATACAAAAGGAAGTCAGGTGTTGCCGATATAAAAATTCCTGGCCTTAAAAAAGAAAAATAAATTTTAAAATCTTCCCAAACTTGTTTTTCATCGTTATTCTACTTGTTTTTGCGCGTTGTTCGGATATTGTTTGCGCATATTTTAAGTTGTTCTAAGCACCTAAATTACAGAATTATGGTTGATTGAACATCGTATTTTTTTTTTGTTATCGCAACGGCCTGAATGATGAGTGTTCTAAAGAAAACAACCGTCAAACAGGGGCGCTTTTTCTCTACAAGTTATTAAAGATGGTCATCGAAATAAATACAAAGTCTTGTATACCTATATTTTAAAGTCATCCTAAGAAATAATGTCCGCGTTACTCTCCTCACTACTTCCACCGCCCAATTCAAGTGGACCATACGCTATGTTAATTTACCTTTTATCTATCCTACTGGTATTCACTAGCCTTGTCAGTCGGTTGCGCTGGCTAACAATGCCGGTTTGTGACCCCAGACAATAGACGCAGTTATCACCTCGAACAGGTAACGACACAATGCAATATCGCGGTGGACGAGCATAACTTACTATTTATGTACCCGTGTGTATACCGACGCTTGAAAGGCAAAATTGACTAAGCGACGTAAGACTAACTTTAACTTTCAGAAAAATAATCATATTAAAATCAAAATCAAAAGTCATTTATTCAAATTAGGCTGAGAATCAGCACTTTTTGAACGTCAAAATCACATAAGACAGTCCCCCCAAAACGCCCACCCTTCACCACTTCCTAGTGCTTTAGCTGGGAAGAAGAAGTGGCGGAACAAACTCCCCAGCAGCACTGCTGTCTGTTCAGTTAGAAGAACTGGATTCTATACATATAGTAATAAATAAATTAACATTACGAAACACAAAAATATTAAAATTATCTGCCATATGCCAGCTAGCACACGCCAATATTTAAAACTATACTCAAGCATAAATAAATAATAAAAACAAAAACGCAAACAGAACTTAATACATAATAAAAAGCCTCCTGGCATAAAGGGCGTGCCCGCTTACATATGCAATGCTGCATTATGTTTATATGTATATAGCTGTAACTAGTAGCCACAAATGATAAACTAGGACCTTCGAAGTAAAATAAAGAAACATTAATTTCTAATAACAATAACAAAACCATAGTCAACAAGCTGACCTGTCACCACAAGCAGCACCCGTTCACGAGCATAACGCAAAGATCAGCCATTTCCTCCCTCGCCATATTTGAGGGAAGGAGGCAACCCGACCCCCGACGCTACCGCAAGCATTGACATCTAAGGGAGCATGACGAACTTGCTGCCGGTTGCTCAAAAGAATAATATGATGAACTGTCGAGGTCGCTAGCTAACCATATATTGCAATACAACTCATTAAAAAACATTGAAATGAGTAGATTATGTCAATAATAAATAAAAATTAAATTAAACTAAGGTGACTAATAAATATAGTCAAATAAAATAAACAATTATATGAACTCGTATAACTTGTCAGTAGGTAAGCTAATTTTGGAGAAAGAACATAAACATTGTCTTGAGTTAATCACAGCGACCAACTATTTTTATCGTTTAAGTAATCGTTGATTGAATAGTATGCCTTTGAACAAAGGTTGGATTTTACTTTAGCTTTAAAGGCATTAAAAGGCAATTCTAACAAAGAAGAGGGAAGCTTGTTATAAAAGTTTATACCAAGCCCAACAAATGAGTTATGGACCTTATGAAGCCGGTGAAAGGGAGCACGTAGTTTCTCCTTGTTTCTAGTGTTAATATTATGAATATCACTGTTTTTTGTGTATAAGTGTATATTTTGCCTAATATATAAGATGTTGGCGAAGATGAATTGTGAGGCCACCGTGAGAATACCAATCTCTTTAAAAAAATCTCTCAGAGTAACTCTAGCACCTAGCTGGTAAATTGCTCGTACAGCTCGTTTTTGAAGAACAAATATATTTTGAATATCAGCGGCTTTGCCCCACAGCAGAATGCCGTAGGACATGACGCTATGAAAATAACTGAAATAGACTAGCCGAGCTGTATCAACGTCAGTGTATTGTCTTACTTTCCTGACGGCATAGGCGGCCGAACTGAGCCTTCCCGCTAGGCATGATATATGTGATCCCCACTGAAGCTTGGCATCAACTGTTATGCCCAGAAATACTGCCGAGTCTACAGTTTCAAGTACCTCTTTATCTAAGACGATGTTGGGTCCTAGATTTCTAACATTCGGTAAGGCGAACTTTACACATTTCGTTTTCTTTATTATAAATTCTTGTTCATCAATCATCCTACAGGCGTAAATCTTACTGTTTTGGAAATCTTATTTACCTAATCATCTGACGCAGAATTTATAATATGATTTTTTTCTGAAAAAATTTACTTTAAAATGTAAAGTAAAATTTTTCCTATGTCGCTTAGTAAATTTAGCCTTTCCAGCGTCGATATGTAACTGATTGTATGTGAAGGAATAATAAGTTTGCGTAGATATGCACGTAGATACCTACCTATGTTGTGCCGTTTTATTTTTCTGAGCTATCTGCTTTTCTTAGTTATCTATCTGGAAGACTGTGAAATGATAAGGTTCATAATTTTAGGTGTCTTGTATATGTATTTGGAATATAATAATGATATCCATCTAAACGTGCAAACCTAATGTCCGGATGTTATGACTGAAACTTCAATGACCCTATCAGACACCAGCGCTGCGGTATTTATTTTTTAAATATTGCAGCATTATGCTGAGATAGGAGACTTGTTGGTCTTGCACAGGTCTTTTATTTTATATTTTCTTGTTATTGTTATTTTGTTAGTTTTAAATGCTCTTTTATTTATTATTATTTTTACCGTTTGTATTGCCTGTGCGTGTCCCAAATTAAATATTTTTCTTTCTTTCTTTCTTTAATGAACAGATTCAGTTCCCACTTGGTATTTTGCCATATTTTTTTTTAATTTGACTAAGTAAAATGAATGGCAATTTCCATAGGCTTTGCCTATTGATTAGTAATCGTGAAATATTACAGTTATCATCAATATAAGTCTGAAAATGACTTCTGTTTGACGTCATTATAACTCTGTTCGACTAGTTTTTATGAACCCCATGTGAAGAGGAAAGTGTTGGCCTAATCATTGCTAATATCGAAAGTTTCCATGTTACTTCTATAACATTGGCTGTTACCTGTTTACTTTAAATTACTTACCTGCGTTTGTTTGTTAATAAATTGTGCTTGCGTCTAGCCACCGCACGACCACACAAAGGCGTATGAAAGGTGACTCTTGAGCGCTCCCCTATCTTAATCAAGATGAGAAACGGTGGTGAGCTTACAGTAAATTAGAAAACGCTTGCTGCAGTGAGTTCATTTGTATTTTGAACGTGTTAGTTCCATTAGAATAATTCCGTTTTATATATTATTCAGTGTTTTCTTTCAAAGCTCTACTCTCTTTTTTTAATCGATCGGAGCTCTTATTCGTGTAAGGTATGGCTAACATCGTGTGTGTTTATCTAGTCTCGTGAAGGACATGAATTCAATCGAACCGACCTTAAAATATTCCCTATTTTCACACAGGTTGACACGCAAGTATTGATTTTAACCGTAGGTACAATTTTTCGTATAAGCACTAAAAGCCATGTTTCTAGTTCAACTTGTAGCACAAACGACGGAGATTTATCGAGTGGCCAGCGCTTACCACATGGACTAACGTGTGATTTACTGGTTCGGCTTTAAAATTGTTACAAAAATAACCACTTTATTTTCACAGAGATAAAGTTGTTATTTTACGTCATCTACTTACTTTATCTTGGTAAGAAGTAAAGAATTCAAAGGACGTTTTAATAGAACCTTTACATACAAAATCTGAAGTTACAAATATTCGATAACTATGCAGCCCGCCCTGCTTCGCACGGGTGCAGTGACTGCATTTCAAAACAATGAGAAAGAAAGAAAAATATTTTATTTGGGACACGCACAGGAAATACAAGCAATAAAATAAACATTAAATCTAACAAAATCATGAAAACAATAAAAAATAAAGAGAAGACTTGTGCGAGGCCAAAAAGGCTCCTATCTCAGCATGATGCTGCGATATTTGAAAAACAATCAAATACCGCAGCGCTGGTATTCTGATAGGGCCCGTTGTGATGCCACGGACACACCTACGGACATAAAATAAATCCCACTAGAGGACATAATTTTTATAAAAAATACTAATAAATAAAATAAACAATACCATCTAATAAAACTACAAAAGTAAATGAAAAGCGTATTTCTCACGATAATTATATGTAGTAATAATAGAATATTACGATCGACCCACACCCGGCCTTCCAACATCGCTTGTCTATGCTACAGACAGACTATTGTCGATGACAAACGAAGGGACGCGAGCGCAGGCGATGTGAGTTATCTGCTTTATCTAAGTAAAAAAATTATATAATAGACACATTAACCTTCCGGTATAAATTCTCAAAATTTTGAAAACTTTGCAAACGGCATCATTGTGCAGTTTAGAAAAACTATGCGGTTACACAGACAGACACAAAGAGCGTCTTTAATTTATAATATGTAGGTATAGATGTCATTATGATTATAATGATAATGCGCTATGTGGTTATGGTAATGCGCTGATACTAAACAGCTGTTCCCTTAGTAGTTTATTTACCAAGTAGGTACTGGTAAAAGTGACAAAAACGTATAGTCATTAAAATGCCTAGAAAAAAAGTGTTCACTTGTTTAAGGGAAAAAAACCTGTGAGATTTATCTGATAATAATGATGCCGTTACGCATGTCAAAATCCTTTCTGTGTGGAACGAACATCATGCATTCCAATTTATATTTTGATTAATTGGACAGCGTGAATATTAATCATTTAAAAACAACAAACCAAAATGGCAACTAGTTCACCAAACCGCGCTGAGGTAAAAGTCACTTAACTAATTAAACCATATTTTTGCATTCATTTATCAACCGAACGAATTGCCTTGACCATACGTTTCCATAATAACTTGACTATAAAAGACTAGCTTCTGTCGGCAACTTCACCCGCGTAGATGTCGGAAATTATCCCACGGGAACGTGTCACCGAGACAAAAAGTAGCCTATGTCCTTCCCCAGAATGCCATCTATCTCCTTGTCCAACTTTTATCGAAATCCGTTCTGTGATTTAGGCGTGAAAAGGTAACATACAGACAGAGTTATTTTCGAATTTATAATATTACTAGCATTTGCCCGCGGCTTCGCTCGCGTGGAGAACGAAAATAATACTGTAAATCCTTCTCCATTAACAATACATGTACCGATACTTACCTATGTGCCAACTTTAATGGTTTCCGGTCAAATGGTATTGGAGTTTACTCTAGACTTACAAAAAAATATTATTTATTTAAAAAAAATAACTCTTAACACACTACTAAAGTTTCTAATAACATACTTCAATCATGATTCGAAAGGCACGTAGCGCCATCTAGCGTCCTAAAGCAATCGTGACCGTCGACAGTTATTGTTCTTTCCCCCGGGAAGAGTGTTTTTTTTCTGGATGAAAGGTACCCTTTGTCCTTTTCCGTACGCCTGACAACGTATACGCAACATTTCATGATGATCAGTTCAGTGCTTTAATCGTGAAAAGGTAACAAACAAACTTACTTACGCATTTATAATATTAGTTAGGACTAGCTGTTGTCCACGACTTCGTCTGCGATCCAGGATAAATATAGCCTATGTCCTTACCCAGGTCATGGTCTATCTGTGAGCCAAATTTCATCCAAATCCGTTAAGCCGTTTTGGTGTGAAAGCGTAACAAACAAACAAACTTACTTTCGTATTTTAAATATTAGTAAGGATTATTAATAATAAAAGTCGATACTAGTCATATTTTCGAGACTGCCTCGTTAGTATAGTGGTCGCAAGGGCGACTGCTGAGCATGAGGTCCTGGGTTCGATTGTCAAAGTCGTGCAAAGTGTTTTTGGGGTTTACCATCAGGAATTTCACATAAACATACCAGCACTTCACTCTTAGTATAAGTTAACATAATAAGTAAATGTTTGTACCTTATTTATAGTCCTAAGCAGTTTCTATTATATTTGTACTTCTTCTGTGGGAACTTGGGCTGGCGAACCTTAATACAGGTTACCATGTAACCTAGCTAGGACGCCAGGTAAATGATAAATGATTTTATTTCTGTAAGTAGGTTTGTTACAAACACTTTTACACGTCAATCATATTTTAAAAACTAGATGAGGTCGGCGTTTCCTATCTGACTACTCTGAGAAGAAAGGCCGAAACAAACTCAGAGGTCACAGTCTCTTTTAAAGTCCAGACATAATCTTGGTCAGATCATGTGAAGACCATGTAGATTGGTGTCTGAAACGGTCTTTTGAGGAAAAACCATACAGATTGAGTGGACCTGTCCAGTCAGTACAGTTCTGTCAGTCTGACAGTCGGTACAATTCTGTTGTAACTCTTTTTATGATTTTTCCCTAAATTGTGGTACATACAGTCTGTTACAATAAATATAATATTGTAACAGACTGTATGTACCACACTTTTTTGAAAATAAATAAATTTATTATTATTATTAATTTCGAGTAGCAGCCCGAAGCCTGATTGATGGCAATACGACTGCCCCTAATTTTTTTTTAAATATTTGCTCCCTCTATTAATTTCTCCTGTATCGTGGGTGCGTTTACAGACATTTAAACTCACATACACAAATAGCCAGACCCGGAACAACTAGGATACTTGGAATTACATGGAACTTAAAGATAGGTAATGAAATGAAATGTTTATTTCTGTAAGTAGATATTTTAAGACACTTTTATACGTCAATATTTTAAAACTAGATGGCGCCGGCATTTCCCAGCTGACTGATCCCTGAGAAGAAATGCCGAAACACTGAGATCATGGTCTCCTTTACAGTTCAAACATTGTATTATTAGGATGTTATGTGACTCTAACAATGCAGGGCCATGTCTGGAAGGGCCTTATGAAACAGTTTCTTAGGGAAGAAACAGCCATTGTAGCTTTGAGTGGACCTATCCTAACACACGGCATGCAGGCATCAGTCATCGTATAGCTCATCCCTATTTTAGGGAGCTCAACGACCCGTCGATGCTCAACGAGGGTAACTGGTGAAATGTGGGAGAACCATAGGTATGACTCGGCCTACCTCGTCTTGAAATACAGGCGTGAAGTTATGTTATGTATTGCATTCTTTTATCAACTACACGAATTGCCTTGCCCATACGTTTCCATAACTGAGGACTATAAAAGATGTCAGTAATATTTTGGAGACCTCACCCAGCCTTCTTTATGGGGGTCAAATCTCAACCAACAATTTATTGCAAGGCCTAATGATAACCTGACCGTAATTACTTATCGCTTTTATTAACCCTTGAATGTCTAAGTAGACTATTAATTCACTGTCAGAACAGACTATGGTAACGTCTGAAGGTAGTTCTTTATTAAATTCTTAAAAAAGATAGATAAAAAGCTTTTATCACTTAGGTCTAGGTTGTTTGAGTTATAATGTTCGTGTAAAATGGTTGGTTGGTTGGTGGTGGTTTAAATTTAATTCCCAATGATATTTATTGGCGCTACCACGATCATTTATAAATACCCGCTATGAACAAATAGGTACTTATTTAAAGGGTTACTTATAGGGCCTTATAGGGTTTATTGAAATATAGAAATTGCCCTATAGAGAGACACTCCTTTGTCAATATTCATATAGTTCTATCACTAATTCCTCACCCCGAAATCCCGAACCCATTAACAAAATATTGCAAAAAAAGCAATTTAAATTTCAACTTAACCCAATCACAACCTAACCTTAATACAGTTAATATGGAATCTGATCGGGGTGACTGATTACCCCGTCATTATTAGGGGTATCTTCAGTTGATATGGGCGGTACAATGGGCCGCAATGCCACCCAAGATGTGACCACTAGCTATTGTCGATACAACACCCGTTCCGTATTGATCGCATTAACGTGTTAAGTGGTTTGCGGTCAAGTACTGTTAAGTAGGTATATATATGGGTAATTAATATTGGGTTAATTTGTGCTTGTTGATTTTGAGACGCAGTTTATTCGAGTTGTAAGATCTGTAGGGAGAGTGTACGGAAGAGCTGCAGTTTTCATCTACTTACCCAATTCCTACAATAACTTAATTATACTCTTCATCTGACAGCACAAGACAGCTGCCAGCCCACAAACATTTGCCAGTTCTATGTTATTTCTACATTGAAAATTTTGCAACGTGAAATTTAGATGTCAGCGATTATTTATTATTAATATGAAAGATACTTCACACATATTTAAAATGAATAGGCAGGCATGTTGTATTATAATGTATATTCAGCATTCTTTTACGAAAATACTGTTCTTAAATTTTCTACTTTATAAAAAGTCACTGCTCCAAAATATATAAAAATAGAACAAATTCAAAGTAAAATAAATGGTCACCAACATACCATGTATTTCTCAGAATACATTTTGTAACCAATACCAGTACCTACCTAACGAGGAAACATTTTAAAATATAAAAAAAACCCGAAATTAACGCCTCAATCCGGGCAATAAACACGACTACGGGTAAATAACGTTGCGGAGTAATTCGAGTAAGGTTACAAAGTGTAATCTGGACCGCATCGCACAGCCCGCGTGATTGATGTCGCTGCAAGGCCTTGGGCTCAAATTAACTGTCACTTGTCAGACAAAATATGAAAAGCTTTCAAAACGAAAACTTGTATGACAAAATTTTACATACAAAACACGGGGTCAATTTTATACGTAGACGCTCTGACAGAGTTAGATTGATGTTGAATTTGTATAAAAATATTTGGAAAATAAATGAATGCATGTCATGAAATTATACGAGTTCTTCTATATTTACGTTTGAATAGAAAACTATTTTAGGATTGTCTTTCACTTAGTAAAAGTATTTGTATTTTACTAGATTCCATACAATTCTTCATAAATAAATCACTGCACAAAATCAAAGATAGGAATAACTTCACTTGAAATCCTTGAATTGTTTTGAATCATCAAAGTGAAATGGAACTCTGAGAATGCTGAATTCTGAGAAGCGCCTTTATGACTGGACTGAAATAAACGTTGCGTCGTAATTAAACTGAATATTTTTGGCGGACGCAAGTACAGAAAGCAAAGAGGATTGGGTCCTGATAATCTCGAAAAAATTACAAATATTTTAATGATAATATATGCAAAAATGGAAAATTATTGGTTTATTTATTTATATATGTACACACAAAATACTAAATAGAGAAAAAAACATACAGAAAGAAGAGCACAATTGTGTTTTAGAAAAGAATCTACTTGCATAGTATTTTTGAAATTATACCATTTTGTGGTCGTGTTCCATTTTCCGTTCCAAAAAACTCTTTCCTACATGTTGCTGACTGCATTAGTATCCAAAACATTGCTTACTAGTGACCACGGAGGTTTTAGATTATTTTATTTATTAAAAGCATCTTGAGCATCGAAAACCTCACTTTGAAGTTCGAAAACAAACAAACCAGTATTATTACTCCAAAATAGGTAGGTAACTACCGACCCGCTGAAAATTATTTGTACTATAGAGATATGAGGAACAGGGTATAAAGTTCATTCATCCTCCATAGAAAAGGAACCAGACGACCGACCAGACGGGTTTTGTGTCTGGTGGGCTACTGCTAAACGATGAAAGTCGGGACGTTGTATATATATTATGCTAGTCACGTGGTAAACTCTGCTTGCGCGATGCACGATTTTGCGTGACGTCACTGTGATGCGTACTTTGCATGTAGCGGTGTAGATACCACAGTACCTTTATTTTCTTGAGCAAACAGTTAGGTATAAGGTAAGCTTGTTTAAGGTATTGCTCGCGTTCGATATAATACTTTTATGTACCTACGAAACATCAAAATAAGTTGGTATTATTGGGCAAAGATCATGCTCAACGAACTGGAAAGCGTAGCACGTATGAAAGATAAGAGTTTTCAAGATGAGCTGTTGCGGACGACTATCACATACAAACTTCTACTCCAGAAGATAGGAAATATGTAACTACAATTTTGCTTTCCCTTCCCAGCTAAAATACCAGCAAACGCAGAAGATGGAGTTTTTAAAATTAAATCTCCAACGATTTCGACATTAAATGATGGATGTGGCTAGACCGTTTTGTGCACGTTCTTTGCTGAATATAGTCCTTAAAGTTAGTAAGCCACTGCAGTTGCCAACATTTCATACTTCAAAACTCCTTCGGTCAGTCAGAAATATGAAGCTAGTTGCCCATTCCAAAGCGTAGTAGGTACCTATGGAGAAGAACGGTCAAGAAACTCCATGGACACTCTTTTAAACTATATTGTCACCATTATACAAATGAGGCGGTAAGAATATTCCAGTCTCACACTAAGAAATTCATAGATTCTTTAACGTTACAACTGGAAGCGTCATTTCAAAGTCTATAAAACTGAAATATTCCGAAGATATTCCATATTTTACGAGTTCGGTGTTCCGATCTCTCTGAACTTAGCAGTGGATTGACACAAACTATTTTGAATATAGCGAAAGAGAACTGTAGCGAGCCAGCAAAGCTTTTGTTCATGAATAACAACAAAATATTTACTATTTATTATCTAAGGGGAATTTTTAAATTGCTTTGCGCTCAGGTTGGTTTGGTCATAAATAGATAGTATGCCTTGGAAACCCATCCAAGGCATCCCGTCTCATAAAATGGCTAGAAGAAGCACAACATCGAAATAAGCGTAATGAATGAAGGTGGCCTGTACCCAAGAGTAGGTCGGATCAGGCTAACAAAGAAAAGTTAAATAGAATTTGCGAAAATAGAATCGATTGCGATAAGATCTCGAATTGTGCATTATCAATATTTCTTTCTCTACTGCGTTTTTCATGAACGCACGAGATGACAAAAAAATAATGCTTTAAACGTTATAACAATAACGGAAACTGTAAAAATAAACCCCAACAACTTATCCAAAACCTGTTGTTTGCTTTGCAATGTTCATTGAAAGACAGTACTTAGATTGTAATCAAATTCTGTGTTATTCAAAACATCAAGGCATACTAATTTTACCACAACGAAAATTATTTATAGAAACTAAACAATATTGTACATACCGTATCGATGAAACACCACCACAAATCGATTAGTATACAAAATATCCCGAGCTGTATAACTGAACCGATTGTAAGATCGATGCTGTAAGAACTGTGTAGTCTCGACCGAAGAAATCGGTATAAAAATCGAGATATATCGTTTCCGTTTGTTTATTGCAGTTGGAACCGTGGATAGTTGTTAAAATGTGTGTGTGTGTGTTTGTGTATGTGTCCTCTTTGTGTGCTGTGTCAGTTGTTATGGCTGTTCTATAAATGTGACTTAGGTATAGTTTCATTATGATGGAATGTTTGTTTGTGTGGGCTTTGCATTGTATTTAGTGCTGCTATTTTGAGAGGATCTTTATTATTTTTTGAGAGGATTTTGGAGAGGAGGAAATTTTGAGAGGATATTTCACGTGGACCTTGATGAAGTTGTACTCCTAATACTTTTGACATTGATTTTGACATTTTACTTACTATTATTTTGACATTGTATTTATTTGTTGACATAATTATCTTATGAATTGACTCTTGAATTAAACATTTCACATCAATTATAATTAGGCTTTTTGTATTGTTTCTGCATGTGATAATTGTATTTAATATGTGATGTTCAACACAATGTATATTGTTTATGAATAAATAAATGAAATGAAATGAAAAGATCTGTCCTATCTGTCACGAATTTTGCATATTATTGAATAAATGCATGTTATGAAAATAATACATAATAGAATGTTCATGAAAAAATCCTATACATAGGTATTATATGGCTCCTACGTTGAGAATATTTTTGTTCAGTAAAGAGATGGAAATCCACGACAGCCAGATTTTATAATAAATGATCAAAGCCGCAGGGAAAAGTAAATCAACAATAATAAAGAAGAGGTAAGAAGCCAATAAATTAATAGCAGATATCAACTTCTTTGTGGGCAGGGACAAAGAATTCTAATCTGGATTTATCGAGGCAGCGGTCGGCCGCGGATCGAACCGATCGGAAGTCTTAAAGGATTTGCTGAGTCCCGAAGATTAATGTACAAATACCTATTGTCTAAGCTCCGAATATGCTCCGGCTTTTAACCGACGAATGTTCCATTATTTCTGTAAGATATGGATTGATTATAAATTGTTGGTCAGTTTTGTTATTTTATTTCTAATAAAATATTGTTTATTGTTGCGATTTTCTTTGGAGCTTTGGAAAGAAAGAATGTTCTACAAGGTATAGATTGGTTATAAATTGTTGGTCAGTTCTAGAAGTTTATTTTCTTTGACGATACATTATTGTTCATTGTTGTGATTATCTTTGGAACTTTGGAATTGTCCTAAACAAAATATTTAACCCATCCGTAATTTGCAGAAAGAATGTTCTACAAGTTAAAGATAGGTAATAAATTGATGGTCAGTTTTGTTAGTTTATTTCTTTGGCGATAAAATATTGTTTACGAGTATGTGCGACTTTACTTTCGTGTAGTTATGTTATCAGGGTTGTTTAACACTAGCTTCAGCCTCGGAGGAAGTAGTCGGCTCGTGTGAATAGTTCACAATTTAGAGCTACAGTTGACTTTAAACTAGTTGAGATTTTAGATACTGTCAAGATTATGTGCAATGCAATGTATGAATTTATTAAATGAGGATTTTATGCAGTAGGCATATAAACCACTACCTGGGCCTCATTAGAAGGCTGAAAGTCACCCAAAGGACAATGAAGCGAACTATGCTTGCCGTTTCCCTACACGGTTGAATCAGAAAGGAAGAGATCCATAGGAGAACCAAGGTAATGGCCGATCTTTGCGTTATGCTCGTGAACGGGCGCTGCTTGTGGTGATAGTTCATCTTGCTGACTATGGTTTTGTTATTGTTATTAGTAATTAATGTTTCTTTATTTTACTTCGAAGGTCCTAGTTTATCATTTGTTATAGCTATAAACAAAATGCAGCATTGCATATGTAAGCGGGCACGCCCTTTATACCTGGAGGCTTTTTATTATGTATTAAGTTCTGTTTGCGTTTTTGTTTTTATTATTTATTTCTTGAGTATAGTTTTAAATATTGGCGTGTGCTAGCTGACATATGGCAAATAATGTTAATATTTTTGTGTTTCGTAATATTAATTACTTATTACTATATAGAATCCAGTTCTTCTAACTGAACAGACAGCAGTGCTGCTAGGGAGTTTGTTCCGCCACTTCTTCTTCCCAGGAAGTGGTGAAGGGCGGGCGTTTTGGGGGGACTGTCTATGTGATTTTGACGTTCAAAAAACGCTGATTCTGAGCCCAGTTTGGCAGTGTGCAGTGGCAGTGGGCAGGGCACATCCTTTGCAGAACAGATGGCCGATGAGGCCGAAAGGTTTTGGAGTGGCGACCGAGTACCGGAAGACGTAGCGTTGGAGCTCCCACAAGGTGGACCGATGACCTGGTGAATCCCGCAGGAATCCGCTGGATGCGAGAAGCACAGAATCGGTCCAAGCAGCGGTGCTTGGGGGAGGTCTTTGCCCAGCAGTGGATGTGTTTCAGCTGCCATTTAGCTCGATCATCGGCAACTCTCATCCAGCTGCTACCAGCCACCCTGCGAAGATTGTCGCTCCACCTAGCTTGAGGGCGCCCTACCTTGCGTTTGCCGATTCGCGGTCTCCACTCAAGAACACGTCTACCCCAACGGTCATCGGTTCTACGGCCAATATGGCCGGCCCATTGCCACTTCAGCTTGTTTATTCTGTGAGCTATGTCGACATCTTTGATTCTTTGCCGGATCACGTCATTCCGGATTCTTTCCTTCAGAGAGACTCCAAGCATAGCTCTTTCCATAGCGTTCTGAGCGACCTTGAATTTATGGACCAGGCGTACCGTGAGTGTCCACGTTTCGTCTCCGTAAGTCATAACAGACAGGGCGCGCTGATTAAAGACTTTATTCTTTAGGCTCTGCGGAATACGCGACGAGAAGACTCGACGAAGCTTCCCAAGCGTTGCACAACCCAGCCAAATTCTTCTGTTAGCTTCCTTCTCAAAGTTATTCTTACCAAACTGCAGAGGTAAACGTATTCTCGAACAACCTTGAGAGCACCGCTATTGGCAGCAATCGGTCCCGTAGTGACGACCAACGCTTCTTATTGCTGGAAAATGGTTGAATGAAGCTACTTCAATGTAATTTTATTACGTTAGGTGTACTTAACTAAAACATTATAGAAAAATTATTATCATGATGTTTCAGGAAATATCCTAATTGTCCTTCATAAACTCCAAAAGGGCAAACCAATACAAAACACGGAGACGTCCGTTTTTAAATGGATCAAAAGAAAAACATTCCTTCAAATTAGTACAAAGTTAATTAGACCACGATTGTGGAAGTCTGTGAATGGAAAATCTACGAAACCACCGGATTTTGACAAAGTTAGTTACTTTACATTGACACTTTTACCCCAGACGACTTTTGCACTTTCGGCTTACTCAAAGCCAGTGCTGCAATTTTCTTTTGCGAATTATCTGGTTGGACTCAATTACTGGGACTGTAAAGTTTATTTTCGCTTTGATGGAAATTATAAACCAACTATGAAGATTTCGATTTACCCTTAAGTTTTATTTCTTTTGATCGAGACAGTAGAGAACTGTTTTTTCATACCTATTAGCCAATTTTACCGCATCTGAGTACATAATTTAAAACCTAAAGACATAGGAACTGAAACAATAAGTTCACTCATACCTCTATAAAAAAGGGAGGATCCTACGACCAGACGGGTGTCGTGTCTGGTGAGAAACTGCCCGATGATTGATGTCGGGAAGTTGTATATATGCTAGTCGCGTGGTAAACTCTGCTTGCGCGATGCAGGATTTGCGTGACGTCAGTATGACGCGCAGCTCGCATGTGGCGATGTAGATACCGCTACATTACTCCCCTCCGGAGACCGGAGGTCGATAGTGGGCTGAGTTGTTGTTGATTGTTGGTTGCTGATTGTTGTTGTTTGTTTATTGATTGTTTTTGTTGATTTTGTTCATCACGTCGGGATCACCAATAAAGAGGCACGAGGAACAGGGTGTAAAGGTCACTCATACCTCCATAGAAAAGGGAGGATCCTCCGACCAGACGGGTGTCGTGTCTGGTGGGCACTGCCCGATGATTGATGTCGGGAAGTTGTATATAATTAGGCTAGTCGCGCGGTAAACTCTGCTTTCGCGATGCAGGATTTACGTGACGTCAGTGTGACGCGCAACTCGCATGTGGCGATGTAGATACCGCTACAATTTTACTAGTTACAATCAATAGTTTTCTTTGAAAACACTAATCCAATAAATTAGTACCATTACTCTCATCGAATTAAACCAAAAAGTGTAACTGTCATCAGAAACTCATCCTAATTAAAGAACTTAACTTCTTGAATAAAAACGAACATTATAGCTGAAGACACTCGAATACTTTCAGTTTCAGGGGCCAATTAGCGCGCTTCCGAAAGTTAATTTATACTAACAGTATTTAAATTAATCAGCCGATTCATTTTGGTGAGCTAAGTGAATCTTAACTCGTTTAAAAGCTTCTGTAATATTTTAGGAGCTTTTTTGAGTCTGGTTATCATTACTCGTGTTAATTACTTTGTGATTCTTAGGAAAATATGAACGTCTCCGTTGTCATTGTCAAAATTGACTAAGAAATTCTTGTTGTATATTTGCAGGGAATTTATCCATTGTCATTGCCAAGATTGATTGGGCTAATATAAATGTATTAGTACGATAAACACTACTGTATACGTTGCTCCTGTGGTTGCTTTTAATAAAACAGTAAAAATAAACATGTAAAAAAACCATGCCATTTACTGAACCAAGAAAGGCTTAGTACCTGTTATGAATAATGGGTAACTTAATATGAAAAGAGACAACTGCTTTTCATATTAAGTCAGCCATTTTTCGTGCCACCCCTAGCAACGGGACCATCACTCTTTATTTCGTCCAGTGTTTTTAATGCCTTGTGTTTACATACAAAGTCATGTCTGTACTTAATTAAGTACAATTAACATCAGGGTTGCTTTTAAAACACGAGCCATGCGGATTTAACAGCCCTTTGTTATGGGATTTTAAATAAGAATATTTTGGAGGCAATTTTAATAGGTATGTTTGTATTATGCGTAGAAATAACAGCATGTTTTAAATAACAAATTAGGTAGTCGCATAAATGTATTTGTATGCAAATTGGGATGGCGATAATTTTAGTTTTTGCACGAATTGTTTTTATACATTGGCTTTAAATGATAGGATAGGAATCGTGATGAGCAGTTTAAAAATATTTTGATATTATAACCAACAGTAAATTCCCACAAATTATTACTAAGTGATGATCTACGTGAAGCTATATTATAACAATTTAAACGTAGTTATGTCTAGCAGGTCTCCATGTAAAATTTTCATAAGATTTCTTCAAATAGCGCGTTTATAACTGCTCGGTATCTGAGATTAGTTTATTGTTATCTGGTCTAAGGTATGTGTCTTGACATTCTTTCAAGTTGAAAGAATGTCAGAACATAACATTTATGAAGTTACAAAAGTACCTACAGCATATAAAATAGTGAAGGAACCGGTGAAGGAAACATCGTGAGGAAACCGGCATGTCCTAGAACCAAAATTTCGAAGACATGTCCAATCCCGCACCGGGCCCGCGTGGATAGATTACAGCCCACTCCCTCTCGAAGAGAGGTAGCCTAAATCCCAGCATTGGGAACATTACCACACCTTTTATAGCCTGATTATGCTTATGCTACAGTATATTAAAACTGATGGATAAAAAGGATTACAAAAGGATATAAAAGTCAAAAATCCTTGTTCATTTCATGTGAATGCCAGCTGCTGCTTAGACAGACGGCGTCGATAAGCATGTCACAAGACCCCTTGCCAAAAACCCACGAGTACCTTCTCTTGGATAAAATATGTCATTGTGTCATTCCATTCTCAAAATCTGTTGCATTTGTCGAGATTACATTTTCAATCGACACCGCACTCCAGTAATTTCACACCATCGATTGGAGATTACATCGAGCCTTCATTTGCTATCTAACAGAATCCTGGAGCCGCACGTGATGAGAATCTCTATAGAACCTCCTTCCAACTAACTTTTTCGATATATTCATTAGTACCCTTTTATCTGTTTTTATTACTGTTACTCCAAATTTGTTTTTATAAAAGTGTAGTGGGGGTGAATAAGTACTTATAAAGACGCTTTTTACGGCTGTCTCAAATTTTATGGTTTTCTTTGTGTTCGGGAAATGGGAAATGAGGTGTCGTGTTGGACAGTTTGGGTTATTTCGCGGTGTTGTGTTTATTTTATTTTCGCTATAAATTATTGTTCCCTTTTCTTCAGATTTATAAAGGACGACACTTGGAAGATGTACTTCCGAATTTTGACTTTATGGATTCACGATGATGGTGTATTTTTATATGACAGGATAAAGACCTCAAGAGAAGTAGTCTCCGACCAATCTCGGGTGTAATTCTTCGTTAATCGTAGATAGGTAGTTGGTTTTCAAACTCAAAGAATTAATTTCAATTGTAACATTTACAGGCACTTTTGGATTATCCTGTAACAAGGAGTCGTTTAGTTTGAGTTAGTTAGTGAAGCTATTCGCCCATTCTATGACAATGTAGGTTCCTTATGGAGAAGAATGGGGAAGAAACTCCATGGTCACTCTTTTAAATCAAAACATTATGTTACAGAGGTTTCTTGTTTGACAACTACAATTTCAGTCCTTTTTACACAACTTTTATCACGATACCACCCGCCATTATCAACGTGACTCTCCGACAATTGGGCGAACGTACTCGCTACCCAAGTACATAATCTTATTACTTAGTTTAATGAAATCTACTAACAATGCTAAAGTGCTTATCAGTTCATTCTTTTATAATTAAGCAATGCTAATATTCACTAATGCAAAGACGTTTTAAGATGAAAGTATAATTAGTAACGTCATTACTTTTTTCAAGTCAAATATTACTACTTAAGAACATTTCCGGTAGTTCAAGGAATTTAATCATACAATAGATTTTCATAAATACACGTGTGTGTAAAATAATCTTGTTACTTAATAGTTTGTTTGCTGCAAAATGTGGAATTGTTGTTATTACGCTTTTATGTTAGCCTGTAGCCTCGTTTCAGCTAATTGTTATTACCTTGTTAGTTAAAGAGTATTATAAGGGCACATAAGCACTTACATTTTAATAAACAACGATATATTATGGTTAATTGTATAAATAATAATTAATTTATTTCAGAACTAGTCCTGAATTAATTAATAGAAGACAATTAGATAAACATCAATAAAAACACTGTTAATTACAATTTTACAGTACTTAACAAAAATATTAAAATACACTATTATATGTTTCATCTTAGTCTAAATTTAGGTTTGGATCCGGAATGCTCAATATGCAGCCTGGTCCAGTACCGCATTCTTGGGCAATCCAGATCCAGATCCAACCTCCATACGAACAGCTGAAGGTAGCTGTTCGAAATAAAAAACTTACATAATTATTATTTATTCTATGGATGTTACGAGTTTGATCCCTATTGTTATTTATTAAAGTTTGCAGTCAGTCTTCATCATTTACAGTAATTACCAAATCACAGCTCAGCTTAAATAGTACCGCCAGTTAAATTATTTTGGAAATCCGTGGTTTAATTATCGTTTCAATTAAATTAACGAAGCGTTATTACAGAAATTACGTCAAAATGGAAAAGCGTGGTAATGCCGTCAAAAGCTGGAGATAGGGAGATGTAGGTATATAATCTATGTATATTTATATACAGGGGGAGATGTAACGAGCGCTAATGAAATATTCGACGACACCGCGCTGCGTCAATATTTCATCCCGTCGCGAGAAAATGCAGAGTTAGAAAATAATAGACTTCACTGAATACAATTCTTAAAGAAAGCTGCTTCTTTATTAGCTTTAAGCTCTATCTGAATCAGACAAGTCCTCCCACCGAAAACCTCATTAGAGAAAATGAATATTACGGGTGTGACAATAAATAAAAATGCATTATAAAACTAGTTTTCTAAAGTTGAACATTTTTTTTCGAAATACATAGATAGATACGTTTTTAATACCAGCTTAAGATAACCTACCTATAACGATCTGCAAAGTTTATATTCCGTTATTATAATAACATTTTATGTTACTCTAAAAATTTATCGTTTTCAATAAAATGCGGGCTGGAAATCAAAATTCCATTTACATAATATCCACATTATTGAATGAAAAAAAGAATAAATATCTAGGAGGAAGCATCGTAAATCTGTAGGTTTATGGATTTTCCTTACATCTGAATATTTAAATACATATAACAGCAACATTAATTTGTATGAAACATGCTGAACGGTCAATATAAAAAGCAAAATATTCAAAACACTTACCTATATATAAACTCATGCCTTTTTCCCACTGGGTTAAGCAGCAACTAAGAAAGCCAGCTGCTATGATCCTTACATACTCCTTTCTACGTTAATACATCTGGTTATACATGCACACCGGTTGCGAGTACCTACTACGCACCTGACCTTTCTGAAGGACATCACCAATAAGGTCACTAAGACCTTGCGTCCCTTCTCGGCGTTTCCACTCACATCTGCCTTGTAAATACCTTTTGTTAGTCGCCTTTTATTCATCCTCTCTACATGAAACCATCTAAGCATACTCAAAACAAAAAAAAGTTTTGAATATTCAAAACGTCTTATCAAATAAAAGGTACTAATGTATACCGTATATAAATTATTTTTCCCGTTAATTAGACATAATAGAGGATATCAGACTTCAAACCTGTGAATTACTTTATTGTAATTAAACTAAAAATAACCGAAAACTTAACTTTCTGTTGACTGTCGCAGCATTTTGAACTTAAACGGTCGGTTCTACGAGATTCCTCGTCCTACGTCTCAGACGTGGCATTTTTTCTTTACAGCTGACACCAAAGGCCTTTAATTCCTTTCGCACGACGTGTTTTCTAAAGCGCAACATTTATCATTTAACCCTTGCTTAGGGTAATTAACTTAATAAACAAGGATAGAACATCAATTTTAGAAAAAAATGGGTAGTCATAAAACATTAAGGTTTTACGAAGACAATTGGGACATTTTGTTTCTTTTTATAGGTCCAAAATGCGTCAACTAGGCGTTTTAGACCTCCAAAAAGGACTGCGTTGAAAGGATTATTTTCGGTCGTCCGCATTTAAACCAGCCTGTTACAAAGCACAAGTTTTCATTTATTCGTTACTCTGGAATTCCGTCCACTGAAATTATGTCGTTGTAACATACGTGTTCTAGTATATAGGCAAGCAATCTGTTACTGCTTTTATTACTTAATTTTCGTTCGTATAAGTCAAACAACACAGGTATATATTACTGTTGCTAGTACGTACAAGTGAGTCATTTGGTTTTTTGTATTATCTCTAACGTGACGGACGTGGTTTTTATGAAATTTTTCCTAAAAAAACGACAAATCTTTTTTAAATAAATGAACCCTGGCTGACTTCAGTCGTCCATAATCTCGCAATTTAAATTTCGATGGCGGCTTTTTCGTGTATCTTGGTCTCTCACATATTTTATGATTATAATACGAAGTACCTACAGTAAATTGCTTCAATAGATTTCTATTTCTATTTAAGTCGCGTCCTCGACTTAGCATAATAGGTTCACACTAGTAAGGCTTCAGTTTTGCATGTTGCACGTGAAATCTGTAGCAGCGTGACGGTAAGCTTATAAAATAAACTTTATCGGTACAAATGCTATTTATTACCTAGGCTTAGCTACTATTTAGAGCCTTAACGTCATAGTAGCCTAGCTTAGGTTAAGCCTTAAGGTTTTATTACGTTATGTGGCTGTGAAAATTACCATAGCAATTAATTATAATGTTACCACGTGATATTTATTATCGTTATTATTTACGTGTTTTGTATTAAAACATTGCTAGGTATAAAGAAATAGTATCTACTATTAAATACATTTTATGAGTACAGTCAGTGTTCCGAATAAGTATCCACCTTACCTAAGATATCTAACTGTACGTAGAAGTCAAAGTGAAGTCGAAAAAAAAAAGTTAAATTACTTCATCCGCATGACTTTTCTCATAGCAGACAAGACGGCTAACAAGACCGATTTCTTTTTCCGTAAACCAATAAAGTAAATAAACCGAAAATCAATCAATTATATGCAGATGGCAAGACTCAGCACACGCCGGGAGGGGGACACCCACCACATATAATGACCTTATTGATGACGTTCTTCAAAAAGATCAGGTGCATAGTACTCGCCACCGGCGTGCGCGAGATAAAAGGATTATGTAAGGATCGTAGCAGGTGGTGGTCTGCCGTTTCTGCCTACCCCCATGAGAAGAAGGCGTGAGTTTATATATTATGTCATGAACGGATCGGTGCGCGCCACTGATATCAATTCTAAACGTCGGACGTGAAGACAGCCAGTTGTAACTTGTCTACTAAGGCCCAATAAGGAGTAGAAATATTATAAATTGAATGAATACCTAACTATCTAGTTGTTTGTGAACACATGCGAAATAGCGCCATGTATTGGAGAAAAAAAGAAAAAAAATAATTTCCGCCGCAATACGGTACCGGACGCGGCACCGAGGTCAATATTTTCGAGGTTTTTATTTTTTTAAAGTAATCATTAATTTATTTAAAAAACAACACAGGCCCCTCCTAATATTTTGAGAGTACCTGTTATAGAAAAAAAAAATCAAGTTGTTAGTTATCCATTTCGTACTTAATTTCGACCCGGACACGCGTATTTGAGCCGTCTGAGAATGACCGATGTATGTAAACAATAATATAATAGGAGTCAATGTTTTTATCTCAAAAATATATAATATATTATACGAGTAGGTAGGTATGCTAAATAAGCCCGAAGCGAAATATTGGAAACCAGATAATGCTGCGGTCAATCTACAATGAAATCAAATAGGTGTAGATATGAAAAGATACTCCAGTTTTTGAATTTAATGAACAAAAAACCATGTTTCATGATTTTTGTAAAATTACATTTATACTTGCTAATTATTTTGATTCCGAAAGAGTACCTAGATTTTAAATTCATATTTACTTAAGGAATAACATAGTGAACGAGCACTAATATGTTTACACTTAGCAACTTCTAAATGTGATTTTATCCTACTGTAGTGATTGTTATTTCATGTTGTTACGAACATAATATTTTGGAACCTATACTGTAATGAAATAGGTCTTATTTTAAAGTTGCAATCATTATTCCACGAGAAAATCGCTTTTAAATTTTGCTAAGTGTATACTTATTAGTGCTCGTGACTGTACTACTAACACCGATTGTGGACCAAAATAGTTGTCTAATAAATACATATATTATTATTATAAAAGAGCCCTTTTTGTCTAGGCTAATCATTGTCCATTCCATGGTTGCCTGAAAGAGATCACAGAAAGAGATAAGGCCACCCATTGTATATTCTGTAGTATTCAATCTATTTTTTGTCATGTATTTTGTGGTGTACAATAAAGAATATATAAATAAATAAAAGAAGTGAATCATGTCAGGATTGGAATATGATTACAAGCTTAGATACCCTTTTTTTCCTTTGAGGGTGGGAATCTTCAAATATCTTCTCCCGCTCACTCTTGGCGGAGTGGGAGGGCGTGTCAGACTCTTACTGACTAAAACCCACCCGTGTTCCTTCAGTTGCCTGTGCCAGGGGCTACGATAACCCTTTCGGACTTTCCCGCGACCCTGGCCGGCATCGGCCCTAGCGGACCCCGTCATTGGTGCTGACATCTCATTGAGGCGCGCGTGGAACACAACGCGCTGAGCTTAGATACCCTTTGCTAATAACAAAAGACTACCAATAATATTTCGTCTGCCAAGCTTGGTTAGCATGCCAAAGCTCAAAACGAGTTCAGCAGCAGTACTCAGAGGTTTTCAAGATTATATTAATGTGTTCAGTATGGCACTCTATCTCATTTCAATCAATCTGGCTAGCCTTTTCTCAACATTGTTGGGGTCAGCTTCCTGTCTAACCGGATGCAGCTGAATACTAGTATTTTACATGGAGCGCCTGCCTATCAGACTTCGACAACACGATACGCTATCGTGTCGTGTGAAGGGATCGTTGATACCCCTTGGTCAGACTGGATGTCAGATTTTTGGGCTAGGGCAATCTTTCCTGTTTAAAGTGGGGTGTATTTACACATTTGTGAATATGTTAAACAACTCTTATTATAATTTTTCACAGATCCAAAGAAATTATTCCGCTTTAACGATTTCATTCGACCGCTCTGCTCCGATTTATACGCAAGCTTGGTTTCTTAAGATCTCTCTTAATTTTCAATCTACGAATGCTTTTAGAATCTGTTCAGTGCTCAGTAGAATTTGCTTGATGTTGCACTTCCCGAGTAAAACTATTAAATATTCCTTTCTATTCAGAGACTGTTGGATAAGTTGACTGGCACAATTAAAATAAAACTTATAGAATGGTGCATATTATGTTTAGTCTCGCAAAAATAGCACATAACTGGTTGTACCCATGTCGGCACAAAGAATTGATCACCTAAAGTTAATCCACTGTGCAATTTATATATGATGTAATTTCCATGTTTTACTTACGAGGGTGACATGTTCAAATATAAACAAATCTCAATTAAAAAATAAAGATTTAAAAAAATATGTATGGCTTTTAATTTAAAGTACGCTGATCTTATCCTTTACTGACCAGCCAAAACAAGGCTTTTAAAAGGTACAACCAAATCTGGTCACTTATTTATACTTTATAATTATGAAAATATAAAAGCCTAATTCAAAAGCAAAGCTTTTATTTTTATTTTCTATTATTGGTTCCCTCACAATAAATTTATACACACATACACTGGTTGTATGTTAAAGGTAACATGCAAAAATATATATGCGATAGTGTAAAAATCACCTACAGACAAAATCAGCATGCTTATAGACATCTTTACAAAAATTGGTACAAAAAAAAACTGGTCTTGAATTACTTATCCACAACCCTAAATAATTAAGGGGCCGTGCACGAAATTGACTGATTTGGAAAAAGTTTGTGCATTATTTGTGAGAGAGGGAAAAAGAAATTAAACATATTTAACTATTTTCGATTTGAATAGTCGAGTTCTTTGTTTTGCATGTGGCTGAAAGGGATTTTTCAAATAAATGAAGTATTCGTGGAAAATCACTAACAATCGCAACAAGTTTTCCAAAAAATTACGCGAGACTGACGTTTGATAATTTTTTTACTAGAAACTGCTTTGATTAAGAACATACAAAGATATTATCAACATCATTATATGGTCTACTTGCACGTGGCTAGACCACTTTTTTCAACTTCGATGCAAAATATGTGTAAGTACTGTGTTTTATTTGTCTAAATATAGCTGAAACATAATGTTGAAAAACCCTATTTTTCGAAAAAAAAACCAGTCAGTAATATATTTTTTCCTATTTAAGTACACCGTTTCAAAGAAATTTAAAAACCACACATTAATCTTCAGCTATTTATAAACTAACATTAATATTTTATTTAATTTTTTTTTTTTATTTTTTTTATTACAATATCTTTATTATGTAAATTAAAGGTAAAATAAACTATATTTTCGAGATCGCAAAAGTGATGAAACTATTATCAAGAGCTGTGACTGACGCGAATGGTTTAGCGCCACGAAAACTGTACTTTTATAGTCACACAGACATAATGTTTCAATGATTTCAAGCTTTCTTACAATTACATAAGAAATTGACAAAATAGGGTATTTTTCGTGCACGGAGCCTTAATATAAGGTACTTCTTACTTATAAACACATTTCCTTTCGAGCAATATAGTATGCTAGTTCTTTATCACAAAAATATAATCTTAATTTATCTATATCTTAATCTTCTTCTTATAAATAGAAATATATTGCTGTTCGTTAGTCTCGCTAAAACTCAAAAACAGCTTGACCGATTTCTTTTTAGTTTTTTTGTTTCGTTCGCTCTAATACAGATGTGGTTTATAAAAAAAAATAATTAAAGGCATTGCAACTCATGTCGGGCATTAGCTAGTCGTCTGCTTAAATATAAAAATTTATCGCCGTTAGTTAGTCTCGCAAAACTCGAAAATGGCTTGACAGATTGTGATGAAACTTTGGTAAGTTATTGTGAGAGCGCCGGAAAAGGTACCGAACAAAAAAAAAAGCTATGCAACGCATTGGCTAGTAATATTAAAAAAATACTATTCTAATAGAAATGACAGTTACATGAAGGCGTGATCTTTCCCTAGCTAACCGCCCCTCAACTGCTACCAAGCGGTCACACTAATTTGCCTTCTACGTCCCTTTGAAATTCAATAAGTGACAAGCAAGTGATGGACCTTCCATTTAAGCCTGTATTAAATAACGACACGCCTTAGCCTTAGAGGTGCGGCTGTAACAAAGGAGGAATAAATCAGTGTGATGGCTGTGTTGGTTGACAGGTTTGACTGGAGCTGTTTTGTTAGAAGGCTTTGTCTGGGGTGTTGAAGAAAAATAGGACATGGCTTATATTTTTTATTTTCTTCTTGGATATGTCTTTATCTACACACGTAGCTTGACAGCACCTGCTTCTTCGAAGGGTTAGACCAGAGGTGTACCTATAGTATACCCATGTTTCATCAGTTGTTTCAATCCTGTGTGACAGAAGCGGCCCTATTGTTATCAACCGAGCACAAATTCGGACTAATGTAAATACCTTAAATCTCAAATCGTTTATTGCAATCCATAATGTACAATTACAGGTGGTAATTATAAGAAAAATAATAGAAACAATTATGGACCCTGTCGAGCACAGCAAAATTTTAAATAAGTAGAGAGAGGAAGAGCGCTTTATTAATTTTCTTTGTTCTTAAGTTAGAATTATTTTATATACTATTACCTATGTATTCATATTTCCATTCATTCACTTATTCTACCTGTACTAACTGACTAATATAGGTTGCAAGAAAAACATATAAGGGTTAAAACTGAAGAACAATCTATAAAGTTACAGTTAATTACTTACAGTAAAACAGCTTAAATAGGTGTTTCCCCGAAGACAGTCAAGGGTGATATTCCGTGACTAGTGTTGAATTCGAATCACAAATAGCATATTGCCAAAATTTTCCCAAGGTGCATTGTATATAAAAATAAATAAAATAAAATAAAAACTTTTTATTTCAGACTTTTTTTTAATCCTTAGTGTTAGCACAATAGAACTTAAATGGTAGTGTTAGTAGTGAAAAAAAAAACAGCAGTGCAGTGAAGTGGAATTTATCGATACAACAGAAAAATACATTACCATAACCTTTGAGAACCTACAAGTTTACGAGGTACCTTGAAAAACTACAAACAGCACCACACGTGAAATACGAGTGTTTAAATTATTTAAATCTCTTCAATAGATTCACGATAGGGATAGTCTACACAACAGTTGTGTCGCATAGAATGACATGCAACAGTACTAAGCGTGTCACCCATTTCCATACTTTTGCCGCGTCATGTGTACTGTGCTTTATTTGTCTATTGTCCACTATGACGAACGGTTTCTAAATGAACGTCGGTTTTACATGTTACGGTTTTGGTATTTTGTTATTCAAATTCAAATTTGTATGTGCCTAGTTTGTTTATAGCATGTTATATTTATAGTTGCTGTCTACGTCATTTCTTTATTTTTTTTTATTTAACATGGGTTTGCTCTTGACTCTAGTCTAGGTCAGTGGTGACAGAGACAGAGTCGACGGTGGAGTGAGCTTACCCAGAAGAAGCTTGTTCACTCTCACTTTGAAGAGATTAGGGGTGTATGCATTCGGAAACATAGACACAGGTAGAGAGTTCCATTCTTTTGCTGTGCGCATTACAAAAGACATTTGGAAACGCTTAGTGTGCATTGGTAGAAAAGCAACAAGGTAAGGATGGTAACTTGGATGTTGGTTAGTAGAACCTAACTTGTAAATATTGCAAGTATTTGAGGCAGCAAAAAGTCCATCCATCAACCTTCAACTAACTGATGAGCCACTGATGAACCAACACTTAATGGAATAATCATATGTCGTTCTATTTCATGTGTCTCAAGCAATTTACTGGTAATGGCACAAACTGACAATTAAAAAAAAAAATAGTTATTAACATAATTCGGAATCAGCAAAGAAAATGCTATCTTATGGTCTTACACACAAAGCTGTAACTCGTGTTAGATTAGATATATCATAAGGATTTTATCCCTAACTACGACATACATTCTGGTTTTTTAATCTGAAAAGCCTAAATCACACAATAACGGCCTTTTGTGTCAATGATGTGTCTTATAAAACAAGAATCACTAACTAAAACTTATTTTAGATAAAACTTCAATTATCTCGGAATCAACGTTGACGTTGTTACAGCCTTCTTTATTATGACGGTAGAATAGGGGCTTGTACTTTGTAAAAGTTTAAAACAATATTAGCTTGCTTTGCTTGAACTTGACTTCTACCGAAGGGACTTGTCCGCAATGTCAGAGGGCAGACGTGTGTGGAAAATCGAAAGGGGAGCCTTTGTCCTGCAGTGGAAGATTACGGGTTAAATAGAAAGATAGCCTGCGGCTATCGCTGAAAATCACCGCTGGGGCTCTGTCTCGCATAGGGTTGTAGCATTATTTATTTATTTATTAAAACTTTATGCACAAGTAACAAAAAAATACTGTACAAAGGCGGAATTAATGCCCGAGGCATTTTCTACCAGTTAACCTTAGGGTGATGCAGAGATATACCATGGCTGGTGCAACATACAGGATAGATAGCTCGGAAATTCATATAAAATACAAGAATAAATACTAATATATAGATACATACATATAAACAAAATAAACCTTGGTCAGGAGAAATAACGATCGGTAGAGGAGAAATCGAACCCAGCAACATAGCGCTGGGATGTTTCAGCCAACTTCTGACGAATATGTTCACGTGCCTTCACTTTAAAAGATAACCGACTGGTTTTTTTTTTTTGAGGATGGGAAATCATCAAATGACTCTTCCCGCTCTGGGTGGAGCGGAAGGGAGTGTCAGACTCTTACTGACTAAAACCCACCCGTGTTCCTTCCTTGGCCCTTTATGTTCCGGGTCAGCAAAACAACCCAACAACAACAACAAAATAAACCTTGGTCAGGAGAAATAACGATCGGTAGAGGAGAAAACGAACCCAGCAACTCAGCGCTGGGATGTTTCAGCCAACTTCTGACGGATATGTTCACGTGCCTTCACTTTAAAAGATAACCGACTGGTTGCTGTCCTGATTTTCAGAGGGAGCGCATTCCAAAGAAAAACCGCCTGGACAAAGAAAGAAGAATGAATGAAACCAGAACGGTGAGAAGGACATCGTAGAAGACGATTGTTGGTGATTATGCTGAGCGATGGCCGCTTTGCGCGGATGTGACGCATATTTTCCCCCAACTTGTTCTTTTTTGTGTATGTATTCGATCTCTGCGTCATGTTTACCGCAATAAATCGTAATTTCTTTCTTTTTTTGCTTGCCGTAGCCTTGATAGTTTCTTTAAAAAAACTAAGAAAACGAGTCTTAGTCAGAATTAAGTATTAAAATAAGACATCCAACACCTTAAGCGTAAAAAACAACCCAGCGAAAGTCTTTACAACTTACAGTTAATACCGACCAACTCACACCGTCATTATCTTTCAACGCCACATAAAAGGAGGTTTCAGATAAGCGAATAAAAAGGAACGATCCTTTATCAGTCATTCGCGTAACTGCTCGGTTATTAAGGAGTCAGTTCTTCGTTCACCCATTTATTAATTCATTCTCAAGCCTTTAAGTTTTTGGTAAAAACTCAGTTTTACTTAGTAAAGTCAGATTTATAACCGTCTACCATCTAAGAAAGAGCTGTGCGAAGTAAGTTATACTATAATTATGTATCAAAAGTGTTACTGGAGCTGTTTTGCTCGCGTGAAGGGTAGTATGTCGAGATTTTGAAGGTGGAGTGGGAAGGTAGTTTGGCTGGTTTAATTTGTACCAACGCTGTTTGGTTAATTTTGAATTAAGTGGTTTGCTAGTGTATTTTGTTTCCAAGTTTGGTTCAAATTGGATACGTTATTTGTAGCTTAAATACGAAAATGTCGGTGAGTTCAACAGTTTTTAGGCAAACAGCCGGCCATAAAAACAATTGAAATACGATAAGGTAATTGGTTTTAGTTTGATTAATAACTAGTCCATTTACCCATTACCAGACCAGTTCATTTCTGAGGTAAATTAATTTAATAATATCGCTAGGTACTACGTTCGTCTTTAATTAAACGAAATTATTCAAAAATTGCATAAATAAGCAGAACGCTTGAACAAAGTATTGAAGTGATTATGAAAAGAATTTGAATTAGTCAGTCATTGACCTTTGCGATAGGTCACGATGGGAAACGCTATTAAAAGTCAACACCGTAGCTCGTAGCACTCGTAGCAGAGGTGCTACGAATAATTAGTTTTGTAGACGTCTCGTAGCTCCTTGAGTTATTACTGTTTTTTCGCTTGCTTGCTTAAAATTGGGAATACTCTGACGTTTCGCTTCAATTATGTTTTTTTTTAACACAATTTAGCTATGTAATTAGTCTGGGTTTAACAAGCGTTGACGAACATTTGTGCTCATTTTTTCACCCAGAATTCGGCTGGTAAAAATGTAAAAACATTATTCAGTCCAATTAAATATTTAAAGCAGCCTAAGCAGTCGTAACAACCAGCATCAAAACCATACCCCTAACGTGTCTTCCCTTCCCATCTTGTCCAAGCTAAACTTAACCATAATAACATTTTAAAATTGCTCTAATACCTAACATAGCCATTCTCTAGCTCATCCCCATTACAGCTCTATTAAGAACACTGTCTAACCCTACTAACAGTTCAGAAACTAATTCTAGAACTTTCCCAGCTCTTGGACAAGTAGCTCGTAGAAAAAACTTCATTTTATAACTAGCGGAGTGAATTACATAGGTAAAGTTTCAGGTAAACTTGGTCTCGATGTGTATGGTATCTACGACCCGCTAGTTAAGATGTTAGTGGAAAGTAGGCTGTTATTTCATGTACGATGATGTTGCTTTGGATGAGTTTTTCGTTCGTGTATGAAATTATCGTAACTGTGAAAGTAGTCATGATCAGCCTACTGGGACACAGGCCTCGTCTCGGTGAGTGGGAGTGGGCCGTAATCCACCACGTGGGCCCAGTGCGGGTTGGTAGGTGTCACATGTCTTTCGAATTTTTGGTTCTAGGACATGCCGGTTTCCTCTCAATGTGTGGTGTGTTTCCTTCACCGTTTTGAGAGCAGTGGTGGTGAAATAATTTACACAAAGTAATGCGCCTGTCTGGGTTCGAACCTACGACCTACAACTCGTAAATCACGGCCGCTACCACTGGGTCGCCACTGCTCTGCTGTACCGTGAAAGTAGTGGTCATGAAATATTTTTTAAACTCTCCTTAGGGGATGAATTTAACTGCGCCGTTGGTCTCGTGGTCGCAAGCACGACTGCTGAGCGTGGGGTCTTGAGTTCGATTCCCAGGTAAGGCAAAGTGTTATTGGGTTTTTCTATTAAGATTTTCTCAGCAACAGCCCAGAGTTTGGAAGTTGGCGGTGTGATACCCCCGTGCCTCGGAAGGCACGATAAGCTATTGGTTCTGCACCTGATCTCTCTCCGCTCGTGTCGGGTGGCCGTCCCATCGGACTATGAGATTGAGGGAAGAGAGAGTGCACCTGTATCTGCGCACACACTTGTGCACTATAATATCTCCTGCGTCGATGGCTAGTCTCCACTGAAATTCGATGTGGAGGAACATTAGTTCGCATTAGGTCGCATTAGTACGTGATATCTATGTGTAGATATCACGTACTAATGCGACCTAATGCTACGGACACTATTTAGGTATAAGAAATAAATTAACGTACATAGATATTTTTTCTCATGCATACACACACACACACTCAGATAATGGCTACAGCTTATAGTTTTTTTTTTTTTTTTTTTATACTTTTTGTATGATTTTATTCTATTCTTTTGATTTTGTACGACATTAATCACTATGTAACTCCGAATTTGTTTATTATCTTGGTAAGTGTTTAAAGAGACCCTGACACCCATAACACAAGTTTAATCTTAGCTTGGGTGCCAGAGGTTTAAACTCAGTGGTATTCTTACAACTTTTAGGTTTATTATAGTATGTTCTATGTACATAGTGCTATTCTGCTAAATTGTAAACTTGGAAATAAAGCATTTTTTTTTTTTTTTTTACTATCCATCCGTTCACAGACAAGGGTAAGTGTTTTATAATGTTTCGAATGTGAGTGTAATTGTGTGGGCAGGTAAAAATGTTCAGTCATAATATTCTTGACTATCCATATTTCTGTTTGTCTAGAGTACCACCAAATTATCATCTGGCCACATTAAGTAGGTACACCCAAGTCTGCGAGAGCAAAAGTGTCATGTCTCAAACGTTTGATGCATTTTCAACCATTTCAAAACCACTTTCATAAAACGCTTCTAACCTCGGCTTGGCCATCCTCGAAAAGGACGATATTCTTTTGTTTACATTATTAAACATCTAAAGAAACCCTTTGAATGTCGAACCTACAAAAATATTCGTTTGTCACGCTAAGCCGGATCATCATTCGTGGGTTTATCTAAAAGCCTACATAAACTATTCATAGGTAGGTAAGTCAGCCTCATATGTATATACGTCGACAATAATTCATTTGATTGTCTACAATTAGTGTTGTATTCGTGTGAAGCTGAAGCTAGGATTAAGTACCCACTTTGTTATATATTTTGTGGCTACACATTGATCCATTATTAGAGAACAAAAATTGTAGACAATGAAATTATTTTTTGTCGATCTATATTTTTTTTTGTGGCTGACTGTACATACGAATAGCAGTATCAGATTTTGTTTTTATTTTGTAAGCAAAATTGCTGTAGTTTTTAAATAGAGCTTTGAAGTTTGTGTAGGTACATTTTTGTTATCTGGACGTACACTTTAGTGAAGTTGTGTTTTTAACTGTGTGATTTAATTTCCTCGAAAACACATTGAAACTTTATTAAAGTTGAGGTCGCTTTTATATAGTTTTTGTAAATTCAACTAATTTATTTAGTTTGAAGTCAAAACATCAAATTATACTGAAAAAAAAACACGTTTGTATTTCGACATCAAAACGACTGTATGATGGCATTTTTTCTAACTAAGTATAAAGTTACAAGCCTCTTTTAAATATTTATTTATTTATATTATCCGCAGAAAAATATTGATAACGACGATGAGACCTTGACCAATGCCTTTACTTAAGTAACATGACCTATTAACACTAGTATCTTAGTATCAGTAGTTTTTGATTGACATTATTAAACCTATAAACTTCTTATACTATATTGTCAAACGAAACTATTTTAATAAAAATAATTACCAGTGGACAGCGATGCGGAGGAATTATTCGACGCCATATTTTAATCTGCTATAAGTTTTAGTTAGGTTAGGTTTTTACATTAATCTAAAATTATTAAAAATTAAAATATGTCGTCGAATCATTCTTTCGCATCGCTGTCGACAGGTAATGTACCCAAGAGACTGGCGGCATTGCCACATTGCATTGTATGGCAATGTTTAGCCTCTGGCCAAGGTAAAAGCCAGCCCTTGGGTCACGGGAAGGGTCAACCAGTAGTTTGAAGTTTATCGTTTCTTAGTTTTATAAATGTTGATGGATGAAGAGAGAGATGAAGGCCAAAGAAAAGATGGATGGGTTGTATGAGAAATGATATGAAAGAGAAGGGAGTGAATGATAGCGAACGAAAACGCGTTGCGCCAACCACAAGTAACATGCCTTTTATTACTGCATGTTAAGTTTCATATTACTTTAAAATCTTGTTCTTTTGTACTGAGTGTGTGTGTGTAAGTTTGCTGTAATCTAATATTATTAGCTCACTATTATTATTATTATTTGGCTGTAAGTTTTACGTACTTTTTTTTGTTAATTTCTTTTGACGTTTTTTATTAAGATTCTGTAACTACAACTGCTGTAAAGATTTACTATCACAACGTTGTGAAAAGTCGGAAACTACAGAACGCAAAGAACTGCGGTTTTCGCAAATTTTAGTTATATCAAGACCAACATTTTCCCTTAAAATATTCACCCGCCATATAAACTGTGGTCGAATATTTACATCTATGAATATGCATGATGGCCATACAATCAAAGTTTCTCATAAAATTATCGACTATTTTCAACTCATCCGTTCTGTGTAACTTTAAGAGAGGAACACTCTAACGCTGTTCTCAATTTCTGCATAAAAGGAGTATGTAAATGTTCGTTAAAACTTTTTAATTGTGTTTCGAATTTAAATGGAAAGTTGCATATGTTAAAGGGATAACAGCCACGGCGTTTAATTATCATTCAGTGAGGTCGAGATGGGTTTGTCAAGAAAAACGTGGACAAATGACCCTGTGCCTTGAACAACCCGGTTAGCTGGTACTAGTTATAGCAATTAAAGGAACAAGCTATGACAGTAAATTCGTACAAAATTAACTGACAACCAGTCAAATATTAGGGTACAATATGAACACTCTGTGGTATTCCGCAATTGAGATGTGCGTCAGGTGGCACAGACTGTGCTGGCAAAGAAGAAGAATGGAAGCTAGTTAAACTGGACATAAATGAATACGGACCTGGTCTGAAATAAATGTTTAATAATAATAACCATATCTCTACGTTGACGTCGTGGTGGGGCTTGCGCGCTCTGAACTCTAGGTCTGTGCCAGTAGAGTTTACTTTGCTGAAACAGGTCTAGGGTCAGGAGCCAGACCAAGAGAGATACAAAAAACCGCAGGGCAGCATGTGGCGAACTGTTGGGCAGTAGCGACACAACGGATCCTATCTCCCGGGAGAAGTTTTGTTCTTCATCTCTGGCTTGCCTCTATTGACCGGCTGGAGTGAACACTGACTAGGAAGAGAGCTCCCACCTCTTTTTTTCCTTTATTGGTCGCCTTGAGTGGAGATTCGCAAGAAAAAACGTGCTCGGAGGAAGGAAGTATTCCAGTAAGTGCTGTAGGGATTTTGACCATCTTCCGGGTTCTGGGATTGTCCTGACAGTCGTGTAATACCTCTCCACTCTTCAAGCACCTCAGGATATGTTGCCCCCTTGTCGCTACGTCACTTAGTGCTAGCGACAGTTTCCGGGGGCCCATTATTGAGTGTGCAAGCACCCCCTGCCATTTTTTCCGTGTTTAATACAACATTGATCAGATAGGGGCTATAGTCCTTCCATAGTTCTAGGTAACCAATACACTATAGCCACCCAAACCCATAGGCCAATATGTTTTGTTCCATGTTTTGCAATAGTCCTACACCAACCGGGGGTTGTACTTGGGTGCAATTGCATAGAGCAAACAGGGATAGTCATCGGTTGGTGCCTCATTCCATTTAAAATTGTCTAAAGGGCCTCTGCAAGTTGGCTTCGGCACCTCGTACGCCTTCCAAAGGACCGGGATTTCATAGTCCCGAGATAGGTAAAGATAAAGAAAATAATAATAATAAACTTCTACTAAGGAACTTATTAGAAAAAGGCTAGGCTGTTGACAAGATCAATGCAAAATTGTGACATCGTCTTCTCTCTGCCCTTTTTTTCGTGTCTAAGAAATAATATTTATTTCTTACGATTGGATCTAATTTCTTCGTCTGTTCCTTCCACTTTGTCAAAATGGCATCTTTAAATTAACACCCGGCTGGTTTTGAAGTGTTTTTGTTCATTTGGGTCCTTCCCTTGTTATTGGGAAAGTTAATGGAGTGTTTTTCCGGTTAATAGGAATAGAGCGAGTTGCCGAGTGACCTTGCGTAAAGTTATTGGGGTTAAAGGTATGTTCGGGAGCCGGAACAGATATTATGGTACGCTTAGTTCAATTGACTGGGAAATTATAATCACTTCTGATTGGATATTTAATTGATTGTCTGGGAAACAGTGGTAGATTTTCTATTATGGCTGAGGTTTAAGTCTTGTGGTGAAATTAGGAAAGACTCATGGAGATGGATACGACGAGTTACTGAAATGAATCGATGACACCATTCATTTGCAATATAATTAAAGATATAACAGTATCTTACTCTCAACCTGGGACACATTACGTTGCCTATATACAAAACAGCGTTATTAAAAAAAAGCTTTTTATCAATGGGGCCAGTAATTTATAATAAAATACCTCATGCATGTAAAGAAGAACCATTAGGTATATTTAAAAAGAGGCTAACATCCTTACTTTTGGATAAATGTTACTATTCTATACAAGATTTTTTGAATGATAAAGGATTATAATGTTATATTATTTAATTATATTTTATTTCAAATTTAATGTAATGTTGTTTTATAATGTAATTTAATGTAATGTAGTTTTTTTTTTGCATTTGTAATGGAAGCAATAGAGACAATACGATCTACGATTAATAATTTATGTGAGTGATTGTTGTTTCATTTTTTTTGTGTTAGTAATTTATGTGAACTTTGTTATGATCCAAAGACATGTATTTTTTTTATTGTATTATGCTTGAATAGATGTAAGTAAGTTTTTTTTACTTTTGCATACCGTAAGGTTGAGTGTGTTGGAACTATTATTTATTAAAATATCAACATCTTATTTTGTATCCCACATTCTTAGCAAAAGAAATGATTTCTTTATTCATTTCTTTCTTATATTATAGACTATATTTTGCCCGCGTAAATGTTATTTACAGGGATAAATAGTATCCAGTGTTGATTCAGATTATAAACGGATTTGAATGAAATTTGGCACATAGCTGCGTGCGTCCTACGTTCCCGCGACCCCCGGTGTAGGTGTGAGATGGAACACCGGGGTGGTTTTTAGTCAGTAAGAGTCTGACCGACCCCGCCGCCCGCCCCAGGGCGGTGGACATCGACGAGGATTTTCAACTCAGGAAAAAAAATGGTATGCTAGGTCTCTTTCTAGTCATAGAGATCATTGGTGCTGACGGGGTTTGCTAGGACCGATGCCTGCTAGGGTTGCGGAAAAGTCCAAGAGGGTTACCGTGGCCCCTGGCACAGGCAACTGAAGCAACACGGGTGGGTTTTAGTCAGTAAGAGTCTGACACGCCCTCCTGCTCTGCCCAGAGCGGGAGAAGTTATTTGATGATTTCCCACGCACAAAAAAAAAAAACGTCTCTTTCTAGTCAAGTAAAATGCAGAGCTTCATATTGAGGAAATGGCATTGTACTTTGTCACTCTATTGGTAATTTGGGAAGCAAGTTGGAGATAAACCCAGAAGTCATACAGATATTTAGAAGATGCCTGACTGCTTGTCTTTTACTCTGCCTGTCATAATAATATTAGCAAGTCGTTTACTGTCCACAAGTTGCTTTTGATTTGACATGAAGTCACAAGTTGGAGTCCGGGAAATCAGATACGTCTGTACCTATGTATTAAAACCAGAAAGCAATCAGATCCAATATTAAACTTGTCCCGTCCAACTTCGTTCCAGAATATTACAATTTAGTATCGAACAGTATTGCAGCCACTTAGCCGCATCAGACTTTCTGTTTCCATCTAGTTCACGTCTTAATGCGTCATCCACATGATATCGAGGTCGCCACCGTGGTAATATGAATGTAGGAGTTAATTCTCAGTCCCATTGTGTTCCTCACACAACAACAGAAGACTTTTATATCAGTTTCGGGTCAGTTGTAATGAAAGGACCTTAGGACTTTAATTAAGCATTTTATAGGGATCGTTGAGATTTTGTTACTGGCTTTCGAGATAGTGTTTTGTTTTGTTTTGAGGATGATAAATAAGGTTTTGTTTGGGAAATTGTTTTGTTGACCGAAGAACGACATTGTTATGAATAAAGTCGTCGTCCCTTATTGTATTAATGAATTAATAACTGTTTTTTTCAGATTTTGTTGTTTTGTTACTATTACAGTAACAAATCGCAGCGACACATACCTATTGCGAATGCAGAAATGATGGTACCTAATATAAGATATTATTTAATGTAAAACCAAGAAAATGTTAAAAAAAACATTGGTTGAAGGAAATAAATTATTCTAAACAAATTATCTTATAAAATATTAATAACAAAAAGCTATGTTTCCGCCCGGGATCGAACCGGGGGCCTTCTGCGTGTTAGGCAGATGTGATAACCGCTACACCACGGAAACTTGTAAGTATATGCCAAAAGAAACGCTTACACGGCGTCCTCAGACGTGAAAGTAATCCAGTTTATATTGGCTCCGAGATAATTATTAGCGTTTGTTCAAAACCGGTATCAGAAGCCATGCGTGTCACACAATTATCGCCTTAATTATAATACAGATAAGCCCGTAATATACTCATATCAATTCCAATAGCGATAAATTCGTAATATGAATAGTACATGATATAAATTCTGATAATTTAAACTTGACCTTGTAGGTCTTCTAGAAATATAAGACATTGATTTTAATTTTTTATATTTTTAGAATAACGTGGTGCGTTATTGTGCGTGGGTGCGTTTACAAACATTTAAAGTCACATACACAAACAGCCAGACCCGGAACAACTACTTGTAGGTCATAGGTCATACAAATATTTGTTCCGTGCGGGAATCGAACCCGCGACACGCAGTGCAGCAGTCAATCGCTTAACCACTGAGCCAAAAAAAAAAAAACCGTGCCGTAAATAAATAAATCAATCTTAATTAATTAATAAATCTTAATTACTTCGATTGGAGCCTTGAATTAAAAAAAAAAACAAATTGAAGAGCACCCAGTTACAGAATATAATTATAATTACACATAAACATAACATAAACACGATTTTTTTTTCTGTGGACGAATTTTTTGATGCTTAAGATTCTTTTCCATCTTTTTTATATACATATTATTAATATTATTTAACGTCAGAGGGGTAATTCCCGTAATTTTAAGAACGTTCACAGTCTGATCTCAGTCTCAATCTGTCAAAAATACAATCAATTTACATACATTTTTGACAAGTTTTTTTGACATTAATTTGTCGCTGAGATGATATTGCGACTTGAATTTGAACGTTTTTTAAGTACGAGAATTGCCCCTCTGCTATCTTAAATATTTCATCACAGAATGTAAATCAATGTCACAGAAATAATATATCTACATAAACATAACATAACATAAACATGATATAACATCACGCCTGTATTCCCCGAAGGGTTAGACAGATGTGTACTTATAGTACACAATTATAATTAGTTACAAAATAAACAGGTTCATAACGTTGTATAGGCGTTAGTAACAGTACATGTAGGTAGGTAATTTAACAACAGTATTAATTTTAATACCGTCTATACACATGGCTGGATACACAATTAAATATATAAAAAAAAAAAAATAATAATAAATATATTGTCGGCAATATGTATGCTTGAATATGAGGCTTTTGACAACGTTGGATGTGTATACTTGTCTTTTTTTTATTTTTTATTTTTTTATTTGTAATGTGCGTTTTGTTTGTGCAGAATAAACATTTTTTTCTTTCTTTCTTTTCTTTCTATTAGATATTGTATTATTGAATATTATTCGCTGTTCAGCGTTGCTCTCCAAATTGATAACGTTTCTGCACCGAAAGTAAGTCCTTAATTTGATATTACATATAAGGCACTTAACACAATTATGGAACACAGTAAGAGTGGTGCGTTTATCCAAATCAATTTAAGACCCATCGTCACATCCCTGTATCTCCAGAAAAGTTCAGGACTGCATTTCAGAAATTACCTACATAATTATGTTTTTGGAAAATTAAATCTGATATTTGCACACTTCGTTCTACAATATTGAAGGTCAGACGTACCCAAGGGTAAATTAAATTGAATCTAACTGAGTGAACGTAACCATCTATTCTATTTTATCCCTCTACCTACATTTAGAATATTTTGAGCACTGCTCTTATTAATTTACCCTGTAGGCAATAATTTAATATAAGGCAGTCGTCCGGCGATACTTCATTCTAAGGGACCGAGGAAGATTTATTCGAATGTCAGATTCGAGAGAGTTTGGGAGTCAAGCCTTATCGGGGAACCACGTCGCGGTATAAAGGACGTTTGGTACCTTAAACCGATACCGATAGCGTTTCAAATTTCACCCATAGCGGATTGTACAGCCCTGTTCTTTCAAAGATGAATTTTCCTTTACTTTCGAACTGATATTTCGTTTTCTATTATGATCATTAACTGTACCCTGATCCCTCAATTTTTCCTTTCTTTTTCTTCAACTCAATATTTGGGGTTTTTAACAATGTTGTTTTTTTGCCTGCAGTATATTGAGATAGAAAGAGGAGGGCAGAAACTTCGCGTGCAACAAATGAGTTCAAGTGTAAGCACTTCCGATATCGCCTTTAAAGTGCACCTCGAGTTTACACTTTCGAATATTGATCCCATGTTACAGGCGAAAGACACGTCTTGTCTGTTTACTCTGAAAGTACAAAGGTAAGATACTGGTACTACCTACAGTTGACCGATCTCCATGAATCATGGTCTCACGTTAAAGAGAATTTTTCCTTTCATACTTTTATCCAATAAATATTTACCCTACATCATATTTCTGGCATCAAAATGAGTGTTTAAGCCATTCCCTAACCATTGCCGGATCTTCGCATCCCTTGTTACGCCTTTTTGCCAATAAATTTCCGATAAGACAAATCGTTTTCAGTCCCAGAAGCTCACGTATTACTCAGGGCTCCTTTATCAATTTACGTTCCCGAAAGCTTGACTAAAACCAAGCACGGTATGCAACTGGCAAAATATAGTCTGGTTTTTAAATGAAATTCTTTATTCTTTGAAAGACAAAATAGGGATAGCTAAATTAAATGATATTAAACTTCGTCGGGTCTGTATTGCGTTTCTATTACTCAGTGACTTTTGGAGCGTACTTTGGAAGACAGATGAATTTGTACCGTTTGATGAAGTGAATGGACTTTGGAAGAATATGGCTTGTGGAAAAGTTGGGAGAAATCTATACATTTAATAATACAGGGTGGCTGGGAAATCGACGCGTAAACAGAAACCATGAATTAGCACGTGATTCTTGAACCCCTAGCGTAGAAACTTTTAGCAGGACATCAAAAAAATAAAAAGCTGTTTCATAGAAAAATGCAATATCTACGCGGTTAAAATGTATGGTGGAGCGGGTCGACGGCGCGTTGTGTTCCACGCGCGTCTCAAAAGACGTCGGCACCAACGACGGGGTCCGCTAAGGCCGATGCTTGCCAGGGTTGCGGGAAAGTCCGAAAGGGTTACCGTGGCCCCTGGTACAGGCAACTGAAGAAACACGGGTGGGTTTTAGTCAGTAAGAGACTGACACGATCGCCCGCTCCGCCCAGAGCGGAAGAAGTTATTTGAAGATTACACAATCTAAAAAAAAGGGTGTTCAGAATCATATACCGAATCCATGGTAACAGGTTGTGCGTCGATGCCCCTACCACCCTGTATAATAATAATATTGTAGCGGTATCTACATCGCTACATGAAAACTGCGTCACACTGACGCACGCAAAATCCTGCATCGCGCAAGCAGAGTTTACCGCGCAACTAGCACATACACACCCCCGGACAACAATCGTGGGGCAGTTGTCCACCAGACACGACACCCGTATGGTCGGAGGATCCTCCCTTTTCTACGGACTTTATACCCTGTTCCTCGTACCTACATACTGGTGACCCGGAACAAGGACATTGATGCAGCCTTCGAGCAGCTTATTCAGTGTGACGTCATCACCATCCTCAAGCTTTCGAGCGGCGAGTCTCAGCCAGCCAGCACCCACAGCTTCAAACGGGTATCCTGACCACCACCATGCAGCAAACGCACATTCCTAGTAATCATCCTCAGCCCCATCAGCAACCTTGGCACAGCACACTGCAGTTTCGGCCGGTCAACAAGCAGAGCCATTCACACCTCTCCTGGTCGACGCCAGCAGTCAGCCTCAACCCGGCGCTGTACCACATCCGACGCACTGGAGCATAATGCAGTGCCACCCCGACTCACTGGGGAATCACCGCAGACAGTTCCGACTCACCGTGAACTATGCGGCACCCGGTTCCAACTCACTGAAACCTCAACTGGCACTGGCAAGCATCGCAAAGAAACACGACTCAGCCCACTATCAACCTCCGGTCTCCAGAGGGGAGTAATGTAGCGGTATCTACATCGCCACATGAGAACTACGTCACACTGACGTCACGCAAAATCCTGCATCGCGCAAGCAGAGTTTACCGCGCAACTAGCACATATACAACCTCCCGACAACAATCGTGGCGCAGTTGACCAGACACGACACCCGTCTGGTGGGAGGATCGTCCCTTTTCTATGGAGGTATGAGTGAACTTTACACCCTGTTCCTCGTGCCCCTTTATTATTATAACGAGGTAAATTTTGTTTGTTTGTTTGTAAGCTTGTATGTAGGGGGTAATCTCTGGAAGTACCGGCAGGATTTGAAAAACTATTTTTGCATTTAATAGCCAAATTCTTGAGGAAGGCTAAGGCTATCTAACATCACGCTAGGACTAATAGCAGCAGACCAAAAAAGTCTGAAAGAGCGCTTAGTGAAAACGTAGTAATAGCAGGCGATGCGATGCGTCGGAGGAACAAGAAATTTCACGTGGACGAAATCACTGGCAGAAGCTAGTCTTGAATAAATTTGTAATTAAAACCAACAGTCGTTCAGTACACATTTAGTAGGACCTCAAAGTATGCAAGTAAACTCGATGAATTTACTATCTAAAAGGACAACCCCTTAAACTTGATAATAGATGAATAACATTGACAGAATAATCTGTTGACCTCTGCCTGACCTTTTTAAGCGTGTATTTAAATTAAATAGGGTATTCATTTCAACCAGGCTTTTTTGTAGAATGTCAGCTGTGCATAATACTTTTAAATGGTCACTTAATTATAAAACTTTCCTTTGTTTCAGCAATAACGTCTCAGCTTTAGCAAGTGGAGAGTGGAGGTTGGTCCCAAAAATCCACTTATTCGAGGTGTCGAAATGCTTCGCTGCAGACACAGATAAGCTTATTAGGAGCTATTCTGGCGTCGACTGGAATTAGCGCCATCTTCTTATTTTATCAACTCTCTTCGGAATCTCCCAGAACATTTAGCTCCTTTTTGCAAAAATATTTTTCCTAAATAATGTATTTTATGGCCAATGTTTTAGTATAAATGGGATATAAAATTTCTTGTTACGGAGGCGGTTAGGCTCGGCGGTGAAGCTTAAAATATCAAGCGTAAGTTACTTGAGCAAAAGTTTCGTTAAATTGACTGAAGTTGATGTTTGCCGGATCTTTATTAATTATATTAATATTTGGACGTAGTTTCGAAGGTATATGTTTGGTAGGTGTATGTCTGTGATGCAAAATATTTCACGTTAATAATTCGAGGTTATTGAAGGTTTTAAGCCCGCTGGTTTCATTGATTAATCTGAGACACCGTTGTCTTGTTGATAAATGTCTTGGCTAATCTATTACAACACTGGCTTCTATAGTGCGGAAACCGTAAAATAAATTATCAGTTTTTGCCAACACGCAGTGTGCAAACGTAATAATCAACCCTCTTTTCTTCTATCCTTTGTATGAAAAGAGCCTATTGCCTTAAAGTGGTAAAGCTGTACAATGTTTAGTATATTAAATAAACTTGCCACTCTTCCACTTATTAAAAACTTCACCCTCATTTGTTACAATTAATTCAATTGCCAACATAATCGTAGCACTTAATAAATGTTTTCACGGCCTCACAAAAGCTATGGAACTAAGTAAACCAACTTTGGGTTACAGACAATGGTTATAAATTGTGATAGCGACGGTTTTATTGGTACCCTAATAAATTACATTAGTGAATTCTGCGCAGACGACGGCGACGTAGTCCAAAGCGGTCAGCAATTCACTCTTTGGACGAATGCCCCCGATAAACTTCGTTCCCTATCTGTTTGACCGTAGTTCCTTTAGTATTGTGCCTCACAAAGTTGATGTTATCGGCCGGGCGGCCATGAATATTTTCGCACTCTTCATTTCTTACTTATCTATCGGCGAATCTGCTTTGAGAGTTGCCTTATCTTTATAGAAATCTGGGTTCGTGGTATTGCGTTCGTTGGTAAATTATTTTAGAGGAGTTTTTTATTTTTTTATGTAAGGGAGCGATTTGGATCCTTTTGTCTTGTAGTAGATACTGAAAGGATGAGTTTACTGATATAAACTAAAAACCTTGTAAAAAGCTTATTAGTGATATTAACCAAATTGATTGAAAATCTTGTTAGATGATCTTGTGACTTTGTAACAAGGACAGAGAATTACATCAAATTGTCCGATTGAATTTGCTAACGAATAGCAATAAGTGTGTTTATAAGTGCGTTTACCTCTTCTTTATTGAACTTTAAATATTATCATAATTAATTCAGCTGCGCGCCTTTTTTATCAAGTTTCTATACTTATATACTCGATATTTTCATATGACGATGCACAGTATGCGATACAATGAACCAATAATACTCTTTACTCAAACTGAAAGCATTTATTTCAAATAAACCAATTACATGCACTTTTGAATTGTCCAGGGGTCGGTCAGCCAGAAAGATTAAGCTAGTTGCCCTTTCCAAAGCGTAGTAGAACCGCGCGTACCTATGGAGAAGAACGGACAAGAAACTCCATGGACACTCTTTTAAATCAAAATATTGTTACAAAAAAGTGGTTACATCATTCATGTCGAAATTATACATTTGAGAACGACGTAGAAAGACGTGCACGTTAAAAGAGTCCGCAATAAAAATATAAAAACAATTCAGGAATTAAAATAAGCCGTGGCAGCTAAGAAATGACCAGTGCCTACTGACGGCGGCGCCCGTTCACGAAAATGACGTATGGATCAGCACCATTCCGCTCAATTATTTTAAAGGGAACTTAATGATCCAATATACACGCCACCACCAGCGACACATTATAAAATAAATCAAAATAATAAAAGCTTTATTTGGAACAACTTAAGTTTACAATTTATAAAGGAAAACGAAGACAGTCACAAAAGTAAAATATTGTTTGCTATCATCGCCCAACTAGACTTCCCAAAGAAAGTTAATTTGTAGTTAATTAACGGAGAAATTATATATTATATTTAAAAAAAGAGAATATATTCTATGTGGAGGTTGCAATGTAGTTTTATTTATGCCATTGTAAAGTTTAGAGCTGATATGATCGAAGTGGCGACTAGCCAACGCTTACCTGCAGCGCTCTGTCTTACAAACTCTGTCGGCACACCGCTTCTTTGTTAGGGGTTGAGGATCGTAAGGCAGAAGCAGATGTTTCTTGAAAACAACTATTTGTAAGACGAACAACTGTCTCACTGTGAGGATCTCACAAAGTGAGTACAGTTCAGAGGTCGAAAATCTAATAGGTTTTTCGCCAGTATTTTTAAAACAGCTCTCTGAGCCCTCTCTAGCCGCATCATGGTTGTCTTGTGTTACCCCCCCATGTAGTTATACAGAAACTGAGAACTGATTGAGCGAAGGCAAAGTAAACCATTTTAGGGATTGGAAATCAGCAGCCACTCAAACTTCTTAAAATAAATAAATTAATCTCCTGACTCGAACCAGAACTGAGTTAATCTGTTTTTTCCACGACAAGAGACTGTCCAATATAACCCTAAGATATTTGATGCTGTCAGACCGTTCTATTTGGGCACACTTACAGGTGTTGGCCACTGTACACTCATGGGCCCTGATCTTAAACGACAACAGTGGTGGTTGACTAATAATACTCGGGGTAAAAGAGATGAATTTGCTCTTAGAGATATTGAGCTTGAGCAGATTCGAGGCTAACCACGTCATAACCATTCTCAGAGCTAATTCTGCCCTCTCACGAGTCGTAGACCAGTTCTTGCCATGGGTTATTTGAGATGTGTGATCCGCATATGTAATAACTGTTGTGGTTGGGAGAGATAACTGACACAGCTCATTGACATATATGAGGAAGAGGATTGGTCCTAGGACACTGCCCTGAGGAACCCCAACAACCAAAATTCCCTCATTACTGATGAATGACTCAATCTTTACTACCTGTTTTCGCCCCGAAGTGTAGCTGCGAAAGATTTCGAGGGCAATGCCACGAATGCCAATTTGTTCCTTCTTATCAATCAATTTAGGGACAGAAACGGTGTCAAAAGTCTTTGAAAGATCCAGGAAAACAGCAAGAGGCTTCTGATTATTATTGAGGAGTTCGACTATAGTGTTTGTGAGATCCAGAGGAGCGTCTTCTGTTGATTTTCCCGCTCTGACACCGTATTGAATTTCGGCCAAAATGTTGAATTTAGCGAGGAATTTCACAAGCCTCGCGTTGATAACTTTCTCGAAGATTTTTGAGATGGTTGTAATGACGGATATAGACCTGTTATTCGAGACAAGATCTCTGTCTCCTCCCTTGTGAATCGGGTGCACTATTGCAGTTTTGAAAACTTCCGGAGGATAGGGAGATATTTAAAATGTGGACAAGGGGAGGTATAATTGTGTCTTTTGTGGTCATGATAACTGTGGAAGGAATTCCGTCACAACCGGCAGCACATTCATCTTTAAGAGTTAGAATGATACTTTCAACTTCGGCATCATCAACATCATACATGACCGTCGATTTCAACGGTAAAGGGCAAAACTATGTAATATATGATTGTTAAACTTGCGGTAAATGAGATGTAGTGTTATTTCTTGAGTGCAATAGTGTTGTGTTCCCAGTAATGAAATAGTGTACAATATCAGTGCTCAGCCGCAAGGGCACATTCAAGTTAACGAAAGACGAACCCAGCAAGCTTTATAGTAGATACATAGTGCTCACACATGTGCTATGCAATTATACAATACTGAGAAATTGGATTTATACAATGCAAAGATAGTTTTTACAATCTTCATCAGCTCCAACAATATTTTCGTATGCTAATCAATTAGTTTATGCGCCCTTGTGGAGCAGGGCCAACGCTGAGTCAAGCATTTTTGTCAGTGATGTAATCCCCCATCTTATAATATGCTTAGTGGTTTAGTGTGCGTTTAATACAGGATTTACAAAGAGTATAACTTTGTGAGCCTTGTGGAAGTTAATAACCAAACTGCATTTTATGGTGGGCATCGGTATTGTTGCCTAACTCTAGACAAAATTAACTTTGTTATTACTAAAAATACAGAGTCTCTGAGACATTTGTCGAGTAGTTAAAAAATTCTACTGAAAATTGTATTCTGTCATCAACATAGAGGCAGGAATTCGTATGTTGATTAAATGTATAGTATGCTTTACTAAGTATACGATTTTGTATTTCTATATAAATCAGGTTTAATTTACCTTATGCCAATATCTAATAATAGTTTTGCTTCAAAATCTTAAAGAAAAAAATAAATACCGTTCTTGACTTCTTAGATAAATACCGTTTTGCCTCAATCTTACTAACTACATATTTTCTCAAGCTAAACAAATATTATATAAAGCTACTCACCAAAATCGAGTCTACATGACGTAGCATCCCTTGAGAATTGTAATTACCTGTAAACATGAAATTAGCAACATTAGTTAAATATGATGTGTGTCAGTAGGTTATGTGGGTAATTATTTACTTTAAGTTGATGAACTTAGTGATTGTGTGATACGTACAGTCAAGTAAAAATAAACCAAATAAACGTTATTATTTCTGTGTAAAAAATAAATAATACATTTAGACAATTTTTAAAGGATTTGATGCCTAGATGTTTGATATTTTAAAATGTTCTAAAAAAGTAACTCAATGTAATATAAATATATCCAGGACGGTTCTCTAAATTAAATATAAAATTAGGTATCAGATATTTCATGACACCTGACAAAGTTCTATACAGAATAGTGAAAATGTGGTAGATACAGACCTTATTTTTTTTTTGAGGGTGGGAATTCATCAAGTAACTTCTCCCGCTCTGGGCGGAGCGGGAGGGCGTGTCAGACTCTTACTGACTAAAACCCACCCGTGTTCCTTCAGTTGCCTGTGCCAGGGGCACGGTATCCCTCTCGGACTTTCCCGAAACCCTAGCAGGCATCGGCCCTAGCGGACCCCGTCATTGGTGCTGACATCTCTTTGAGGCAGACCTACGACCTACTTTATGAAGATTTTTTAATCAATATTTACATACTTGTATCAATATGATAATTGTTAGTTATGTAGGTCGGACGTATTCAGACATTTAATAACGACCCCAATAAAATATTGCTAAAGTAAAACAAACATCGAGACTTCACAAGACCATTCGTAGACAAAAGTATGGTTTGCTAACTCCATTATTAATATTACCCGTCCACCCACCAAATATTGATCAAGGAATTATATCAGAAATGTACCAACCTAACACCAAATGTGTGAAAATCAAATCTTGTTCCTCTGACACGGTGTGAAACGAAATATCGAGACTTCTGAAGAAAACTAGTAGTATTAAAAGTATGCTCTACTTACTCCATTATTTATATTATTTCGCGTTCATTCACCCAATATCGAACAAGGAATTGTATCAGAAATATACCCACCTAACACTAAATGTGTGAATATCAAATCTTGTTCCTCTGGCACGGTGCCAAAAGATCGTGTTGGGCTTGCTTGTCGGCTAACCGCGGTTTCGGCCTAATATCCGATTTAAGTCTGGTTACCCACAAGGACGCGGGAATGCTTCAGCCAATAAACAACGCGTAGGCCCACGACAGATGTGTAAGGCGCTTATATGCGTTTTGTTGTGGAATTCTAAGAGATGTTTGTTCTGGGATTAGGTATATGGAAAAATTGAAAGATATTGGTGTTCATGAGAAATCGGTTATGGAAAATTGAAAGGCAATTTGTAAACGAGAACCAATATACAGTAATCGTTTTCTTGGCATCTGCGATAGGTAACTTTCAAGCAAAATGTATATGCTCACAGTAAGTATCTACAGACTATAGATATTATAAATTATATTATGAGCTATAATTTTACCCCTTTTTAAATCCACATCCACCAGACCTGGTTACTCAAAGCGCAAGAATTTTACAATACCTACGAGTATAACGAGACGGTAATGAGAACATTTATATAATGAGAGACTGTATGAGGAGAGCCGGAGAGGAGAGAGGAGAGGCCTACGTCCAGCAGTGGATGAATATAGGCTGATAATGATGATGATGATATTGAGAAAAAGGCTATTATGTATTGTACTAGAAGGAACGTATCCATATATTTAAACCACCAACACAACGTTCCTTCGTATAAAAAGCCTTTACAAACTTTATTCGTTTCTGTATGACGTCAGTTTGCAGCGACGAAAACACAACTTTCCTTATCTATATGCTTTAAACCGGGCTAATTAGGTTCCAAAACTTGCTCAGGCTACGTGATGCTACATACATTTTTTAAATTCGCCCACTTGGCTAGCAGGCGGCCGGATAAAAAATACCGATCTTGCAACTTTTAAGGAATTTTTATTAAGCTCACAGAGTTGTTTTTTTTTGTAAATTATGGTAAACACGAAACAGTTTAAAATGTTAGTGGATAGCGAGTGGTGTGTGTCCTAAAAAAGACGGGGTTGTAACTCGTTTTTAGTTGTAAAACGTGTCACGGCTAATTTTTCTAAGTATGTAGGTTCTAAGAACATTAATGTCAACATTTCAGTCATGTGACATGGCCTTGTAGGTATTTGTAAGAAGCAATAAATTTTTCTTCTTGTGGTTCCTCCACAGCTGAAGATCTATACAACGTGTCGTTTTGCATCCTCGTCAAATTTCAGGAGGCTGTTATGAAAGACATAAATAATCAAATAAAATTACGATATCTGCTCAATAATTAATATATACTGGTTTTTTTTTTTAGATATTTACTGTATAAAGTATTATATTATTTTAATTATAGTGATTTCGCACGACTATGTCTCTGTGTGCGTGCGTTACCGTTACAGGGCGGTATCACACGGGCCCTACACATACATGCCGATTTCCGAAAATTATTTAAAAAAAAAACCTACTTATTTTATTATTGATTCGTGTCGAGAATCACTAGCATAATTACCTCCTCGAATTTGACGAGGATGCAAAACGACTCTTTGTATAATATTTTCCGATCGCCTTTCACATAATCCTTAAAATTCGACAACTGGCAAATTGTTTGTTTATTTTTTATTTTTAAAAGTCCTTTCACACAAAATTACAATACATACAACCCATGTCTTAGAATAACTAAGAAACTAATAAAAATATTTCCGAAAAGGTTTTTCTAAGACGTGCGTTGTTCTTTTTATACTTATTCTACTTATTCTTTTACGTGAGGAAACAAAGAAACCCTGCAAGTAATTGGCCGTGAAATACATTGCGCACGGAGGCGCGTCGCGACGTCTGCCGAAAACCAAGTGTTAGGAACGCACCAACTTATATAGCTTCTGAGATTGCTCTTATTTTTGATAGCATAATTTATTTTATTCGAAGACGTTTTATACGCTCTTGTAGATATAAGGCCTTCAGGGAAAAATTTGTTAAAAACCTGTCGCGTTCCTCGAAATCTTTTATTTACAAAAAGATGAAAATTTCAGATATAATTGTGTTTTGATACCAAGAACAAATGTTTGCTCATTATTATTACCCGGTACTTCCTCCACTGTAGAACAAACTTTACTTCTCATTCAGAGTAGATACGTCCAATGATTTGAACAGGCTAGGATAAATAATATCGGCTATAATGATAATCAGTGTAGGCGCTGACACCTATAATTACAAGATATTTTTGCTTAGGTTATCTTTGCTTAGGTACTAGCTGCAACTCTACAATGCAACTTTACTTATGTTAAGGCATATTCTATTTATTTATAACTTGAAGGTGCAAATAAACTTTTTTATTGATTTAATTTGAATGTAATCGGTAAATAATCGGTTATGTGTCCGAAGCAGTCCAGGTGTCGTCCTGAGGTTTTGCTTCACCGTAAGGTAGAAAGACTTGTCGACTAACTTAGAAGTACAGCTTTGGAAAAGTATCATAGCTACAAACGGCACGGCACGGTTGGCGCAGTGGTTAAGCAATTGCCTGCTGCGCTGCGTGTCACGGGTTCGATTCCCGCACGGAACAAATATTTGTATGACCTACAAGTAGTTGTTCCGGGTCTGGCTGTTTGTGTATGTGAGTTTAAATGTTTGTAAACGCACCCACAATACAGGATAAATTCCTAGCGTGAAAAAAATAAAAGAAAAATCAACTTGGTGTATCCTTTGAGCCACCACCACATGACCTTAGTAGCTGAAAGTAGTGTATACAATGCTTTGAAACAAATGATCTTGAAGACGTCTAGAAGCTCCAAATACGCAAAAGTCACCCAAAAGCCTTCATATACAACGATGCTGATCAGCTCTTCTGTACTGGATGTGACCAGTAGGCCAATTCTCGTACTTAAAAAACGTTCAAATTCAAGTCGCAATCTCATCTCAGCGTCATTCAATGTCAAAAACCTGTCAAAAATGTATGTAAATTGATTGTAATTTTGACAGATTGAGACTGAGATTAGAATGCGAACGGTCTTAAAAATACGGGAATTGCCCCTCAGGTTTTCAAAACCAAATTTGGATTTATTAGTCATCAGAGAGTTCACGAAAGGAATGGATATAAATCTGGGTCGCTGTCGCCGGATACGGCGAAGAGATCTATATAGTATATTATGTATCCTATGAGTTAATAACAACAGATTCAAGAACATTATACCTGAGGAGCAATTCCCGTATTTTTAAGACCGTTCGCATTCTAATCTCAGTCTCAATCTGTCAAAATTACAATCAATTTACATACATTTTTGACAGGTTTTTGACATTGATTGTCGCTGAGATGAGATTGCGACTTGAATTTGAACGTTTTTTAAGTACGAGAATTGGCCTACTGTTATATTTTAATCGTAACAGCCAAGTTCGTTTACAGCGAGACATTTTTATACCCACATAAGTAACGTGCTAAGATGTTGTAACTCTAGGGATACATTGTTCCTATTCCCTGGGTCTTAGAATGTGCTAGATTTTACAGTTCAATTAACGGAAGCGGGTTACTTTTAAACGGAGTTCATGTAGATAAATTATTAAGGAACTTTGTTTTTTTTATGATCTTGGTCGAAGGTGTTCTGAACGGTGAGTAAGTCTGTTCGTTTTTATTAGGCTTGCTGTTGTCCTCGTGTACATGTTTTTTTTTTGTACAAATATTCAAGATGCTAGCTTATCTTTCTCTATGTCCCAGGGTTTCAAATTTCATAATAAATCTTTTCGTAAGACATTGTTATTTGATCTAGGTAATACTGATGATTTTATTTGGTTACGTTAGATCTCACGCTGATGGCAATGTATTTATAAAAAGTGCCCTTTATTCTGTTTTTTATATTCAACTGCAATAATCATTACGTACTTTTCTTAACTCTGAAATTTCGCAATTCCAACCCCCAAGATACAGGCAAATGCCTAGGTTGGGGTCACCGTTCAATCTATTTTTGTACTATAAGATTACTAATAAATAATTAAAATAAAATATACTTGTTTCCTATCGTTAGTTAACACGGGCATTAGTTTTGTCAAAGTTTCAATATCAAACAAACCCAAGAACCCAATGGCTTGACACGCGATGATGGGAAGAGACCAGACGGAATGACCATAATGCCTTGGAAGGTAGGCAGGCCTTTGGTGTGGGATGCACCGTGTGTTGACACCCTTGCGCCATCCCAGTTTCCTAGCACGGCGGGATGTGCTGGGGTGACTGCTGCAGGTGCGGAAATCCTCAAACGGTGCAAATATTCCAATCTTCTTGGGACTTATTATGTATTTGAACCGTTTGGAGTTGAAACACTAGGGCTATGGGGTCCGAGTGGCCACTTAGTTTTTCGAGACATCGCCAAGCGGTTGGTCGACTCTTCACGTGACCAAATGGCTAGCCTGTTTTTGGCCAAAGAATCAGCATTGCCATACAACGTGGCAATGCTGCCAGCCTTTTGAGCACTTTTCGTGTTGACAGCGATTCGGACGAATTTTTTGATGCTCTTTGATTTATATTTTTTTTTATATACTTATACATATTACTATTTTAAGCTTTTTAAATTATGTAAATATAAGTTCAGGTTGTTTAATGTTATGATAGAAAAAATGTTTCGGGATAAAAAAAAATAACAAAATATATCAAATTTATTCACTTTTCATATTATTATTGCAGAACATTAATTTAAATCAAAACACAGGATTCCAATTAAAATAAATCATACTATAAGATCTAAATGCACGTCGTGGTTTAACTAGTTACCGATAAAATCAGGTTGCAAGAACTCTCAGGGGTCAGATAGAAAATGTAAGCATATGCTCGGATCTGATAAGTCTTCGTATTTCAGATGCTGTATAGGAATTGGACGAGATATATTTTAAGTGGGTATAGATGTGCTATAACATCTCCATTAGCGGGTTTTTTGTATGCAACTAGTATTGAATAATCAAAGCTAAAGCCACCTCTCTTGTTTAATTATTATCAATTGAGAAGTTTTAATTTATTTATTTACAGCATGAAAGACCAGCTAAAAAAACCAACAAAAAAAAGGAAACAATAGTCGAAAGAAAGCCAATTACAAGTCTTCGAATATAGACTTATATTAGAATTTCATTTTTTTTTTAATGTTTTCTTTTGCTTTGCCGCATACCTAATTGATTACGGAAGTTTTCTTTTTTTTAACTTTTCCTTACACTAGGAATTTCTCCTGTATCGTGGGTGCGATTACAAACATTTAAATTCACATACACAAACAGCCAGACCCGGAACAACTACTTGCAGGTCACACAAATATTTGTTCCGTGCGGGAATCGAACCTGCGACACGCAATGCAGCAGTCAATCGCTTAACCACTGCTCCAACCGTGCCATAGGTAGTATCCCTGAAAGGCTTCGCGGCTTTATGTACGATGTTCTTCCACTTCGTTCGGTTCTCGGGCGGTCGTGACAGAGAGTTCAGTGAGGGCGGCTATTTGCTCCGACCAGCGCGAGCGGTTAGGTGACCGGCCGCGAGATCATTTCCCATCTACCATGCCCATCACCACCAACTTTTCAAGGTTGTCTGGCTCCCGAAGGACAAGTTGACCAAAGTAACTGAGAATCGTTTAGTAACAGATCGTGGATAATTTTTAGTTTTAACTAATAGTTATTATGCGCTCGTGAAGAGTGTTCATTGCTCTCAACTATAATGATAAGGCTGTACAAAGGACCTTTTGGCGCGTGCCCGAAATCGGAACTAACGCCGCCATCTTATTTTTTCAATACATTTCGGAAAACAATGGCACAAATGTTTAACAACAGCGCCCTTATCGACATCATCGAGCGCCAAAAGACCCTAGTTACAGTGTACCTACTTTTGTAAGACATAAATTATTATTCCCTACTAGCTTTTGCCCGCGGTTTCACCCGCGTGGTCGTCCGAAAATATCCCACGGGACCGTACTATGGGGATTAAAAGTACCCTTTAATACAGGTTATAAATTATCTGTGTGCCAAATTTCAACTAACTATTTCCGTTCAGCCGTTTTGCGCCTGAACATACTCGTACATACCAGACAAACGGACTTAAATTCTTCGTTACTATTTTATTATTTTTGTATAAATAATCTATCTATACGTAATAAGAGTAGGTAATAACAAAGCCGATAGTTCAAAGCGAGCTCGCCAAAATTACTTTACCGATACTGGAACAAAGTCGGTCATTAGATTCATTTAGTGCCGAAAATATTGGAAACGGAATATCCGTCAAAGAATTTAAAACAACAAAGTGCTTGTTATTCAAGTTCCGTGGCTTGTTTTCTTTTTGTAATTACGTTCTGTGTTTGTTTTACCGAAATTGCGAAAGGTAAAAATAATGGCTTGTTCCTAGCTGGCAATAATAAACTGTTATTTCGCAGATTCTGAGTACAAAATATACATGATTTAAACACAGAAATTTTACGTTTAAAATAAATTGTGTACATAAAGATATTATAGTAGGTAGTAGCTAAGCACATATATTATTTTCAACATAAAACTATAAAGTTATTATAGCAGCTCTGCGCGAAGACACACCCGTTTTATCACATTTTTCTTCTCTCATATCGGTAGGTATGAGTAAAAGAGAAACCGTATGTTCTATCTTTAAAACAGTTATCAAGCCAAATATAAACAGTGGAATGTTAACTATAAAACAGCGGTTGTGCTTGTGTGTAGTTGTTAAGAAACTAGAAAAAAAAATATTTTACACGTTCCAATTCTGCACTATCTACCAGCAATGTTGCTGCTGAAGGTAAAGTGCAAAATAGAAATTGAAGTAAACATAGATCGACCAGTTCAACCAGATCCACTGAAGTTAAGTTTAAAGGGAAGTTAGATGAATATCTCGGATCTATTACAAGTGGTCAGATCGATTTTGGGATGTGTTCTCTTATCAATCAAATGTTTGCTTCCATCATCAAAAATAATGAAGGTCAATTTGATAATCAAGCCTCAACTCATCTCAAGGTACAACCTTAAAGCCTGATCTACGACATTTCCACATATCTATAAGCCTACATAATTCGCCGTGTGGGCAATCGAGGCACGTGCCTGCCAGCCGACGCTCACTTCACTAGTTCGGCATTTGTCGGCGCGAAGCCTCCGCTAACCAACTACCAATTGTTCGTTCCTGTGGTCTCCGTTGAGGTCAATTAACGTTGTAGTGACATGCTTTCTAGGTTGTCGAAGACATCATATGTGTTTTGGGTATCGGAAACTCAGGTTTAGCTAGGCCCAGTGGTAATGACCTCGACTTACGAGTTGTAGGTCGTGGGTTCGAACTCAAGCAGGCGCATTACTTTGTGTAAATAATTTCATCAACACTGCTCTCAAAACGGTGAATGAACACATCGTGATGAAACCGGCACATCCTAAATCCTAGAAAAATAAATTCGAAGATATGTGACATCTACCAACCTGTACTGGGCCTGCGTGGTAGATTACAGCACACTCCCTCTTGAAGAGAGGAGAACTCTGTCCCAGCAGTGGGAACATTATAGGCTGATTATGTGTGACGGATATAAATACGCTTTCTGGCCCAAAATTGAGTAACAATTAGAAACTTTCTGACAAATTGGAATTTAATTAGTCTTCGTTTCAAAGAAGCCGCTACGTTTCTACTATTAAATAAAATGTGATTGTTTTGTGTGGAAAATTTTGTGAATATCCATCTCAGACGATAATGTTTTTACAAGTGCCTTAATTTTGCAAGCTTTTGTTAGCTCGATTTTTGATCTGTGCTAAATGGAAAATTCCATCAAATTTTTGTCCAGACTTATTCGCCAAATCCGCAGAAGATTATTTAGGTGCAATATCAATTTAAATACGAAATCATAAAATATACAAGTGTTCTCAGAGAAAGTTGCGTGATACGTGTGAACTTGAAAACTAGGTCAACATTTTGTTTCATATCCTTACAACATATTATATAAGAGGTGTGTCAGTGTGTGTGTGGGTGGGACCCGTTCGCAATAAAAACAACACGATATTCCACTTCGCTGTGGCTACTGTTCACACAAGAAAAACAATTACTATGATTCGTTCGCCACGTGAGAAGGAAATAAAATGAAATATAGTAGTGTGGGTTATAGTTACATGCAAGGTGAATATTGATGAGGCGATAAACTTTTCGTGAAGTCTCTTGAAAATATGAACTTGTTGATTTTGTGCGGGTTAATACCAAAGGCGCGTGAGTCGTTGCCCGGAATGATACGATTTTATAAATATTGTTTATATAAAGACTTAGCACTAGGCATTATGTATTTATTGATAAATGATTTTATTTCTGTAAGTAGGTTTGCACAAACACTTTTACACGTCAGTCGTATTTTAAAAACTAGATGCGGTCGGCATTTCCTATCTGACTACTCTGAGAAGAAAGGCCGAAACAAACTCAGAGGTCACAGTCTCTTTTAAAGTCCAGACAAAATCTTGGTCAGATCATGTGAAGGCTATGTAGATCGGTGTCTGAAATGGTCTTTTCAGGAAAGAACCACACAGATTGAGTGGCAGGTCCACTCAATCTGTGTTCTCAATCCAGTCAGTGCACGAAATCGTCAGCAATCGTGCAGCTCAACTTAGACTTAAGGAGCTTAACGATTTTACTTTATATATATTTTATCTTAGCGTTTGCTACACCGGTTGACGACATTAGCGAATCGGAAACCAGCACTTGGGCTCTGTCTCACATAGGGTCGTAGCATTATGCTGAGCGATGGCCGTTTTGCGTGGATGTGACGCATATTTTCCCCCAATTCGTTCTATTTTGTATATTGTATAATTTATTTATTTATTTAACCATTTATGTACACACTTAATCATTCAATTCATTCAAATCATCATCAAAATCTTCATTTAATTCGTTCTCTGCGTCATTAATATCGCAAATAAACGTATTTTCTTTCTTTTCAAGACAGCAATTCTACTTTAAGCAGTTACAACATTAAGCTTTTTCTTGTTTCATAGATTACTCCATATACCTCTCTAGCAATGTATTTTAAATCACCCACCGTCACAAAAAATATCCCAGCTAAAATCGTTTATGAACAAAATTGCTCAAAACTAACCCCCGAACACAATTATTATAATGAAACCAAAAATGTTTTATGGAAGTAGCCAACCTCATTTATATCTGGCGCAATAGCTTTTACACAAATAACCATGCCCTGTGGATGAGCCACTAACTATATGGCAAATTAGCGCCGCGGGTCTCCCCCGCGGGGACTACAACGCGCTACGGTTACATTGCAGCTTTAATTACTGTCTCTCTTTTGCTGCATAAACATGGCTGGCAGTGTGCGCGGTGCTAATAGATAGTGTCGCAATTTGACCGTCAATTGTTATAGGGTTGGCTAAATAAAGATTGTCTGCACCTATAATGTGCTGTCCGCTTATGTTCGGTTATTGACGTGGAGGTAAATAATCCTTAGGTGGGTAGGTGTCTGAAATAGGACGGTGAAGGTTGTATAATGATCTATGAACAATATCTAAGCGTACTTAAATTATAAAACATGTCTAGGTAAAGCTTGCGCTGAGTGACCGAAAATCAAAGTCTTACAAGTAGACATCGGTCGTATGAATGTGTCTTTCTAGCCCGCATACCAAAGTCTTTGTACATAACTACATAATACTTTGTAATCATTTTACACATACAACGTGATTTCTTTCGCTTTGCTGACACGATAAAATGCATTATGCATGAGCGGTCATTTAACCCTTAGATTTCGTAAACAATCACACCAAAACGGTGAAAATGTTTGTGTACAATATTATTTAGACCATTTTTTTTTGCTAATTTCAATTAACATAAAATTTACATATATTCGCAGATATCTGAATCACGAAAAATTGCGATTTCAAAAGAAAATCCAAAACTTGCATTATTTTGTAGGTATTATTTTGATTTCCTAAACCTACATCATAATGTGCCCGGACATCAAACACCTAATTCAAAATAAACTGCCCATTCGTAACATTTTCACGTGGGAAGGCATACACACTAAGGCAAAATAATTGGGCACACTTCTGAGCCTGCCGACCTCTTAATGGGTCGGTGGTAGCGTTAGTTAACTCGCTCATTATTACCGAGCGCTGTACGGTCAGCATCGAAATTAAATTGCCAGCGACTTCGTGGAACATACCTTGGAGACTAGGGCTATTGTAATTGACTGTGTTATACTTAGATATAATTTCGTTTAAGGCTGTAGTTGGAAGATAACATGGGTATTTATTTGGAATTAGTATAAGTACTAATGAAATGTTACTTATAGTGTTTTTTTTTTGTATTCACTATTACTAAAATATATAACTAAAATAGTACGATGGCCGTCCTCAAAACCTGTTAAAGGATGCCTTCATCCTTTCATCGCCTCCTACATTACCACCCAAACGAGTAAACAGCAACGCTATTTGGTTACAGAAATAGATATGATGATGACAACACGTCCTAGAATGACCATATCAGAGGAACCTCTTCTTTAAATGAAGGCTACTTAATACCTTATGCTTTTACTTTTACAATTCGTGGGATCAATGTCCCGTGAAAAGGTAAACAGAATGCATTTTAAAACTTAATGAAAAACAGGCAAATCTTTCTTTGAAATCCTTAATTAAGTCTAACTAAAATAAAATGCTTCCATTGAAACGTTTCAAACTCCAAATTGCTGTCTTTTCAGACCGCGAAATATTAAATTACATTCAATCAAAAGTTTTAAACACTAGACTACACAACCCTTATTACATTTTCTATTATATTCTATATTGCTGTCTGTACCTACTCGAATTGTTTTATGAGATAAAAACGTCCCAAAATTATGAGTTACGAGTAAAACTTGCTTGCTTGTATGATGCTTTTCAGGAAAAAAATACATGATTTTCGGGATTTAAACCATTTAAAAAATTCTTCTAACATAATAAATGCATAACTCTGTCTGTCTGTTAACTTTTCACACCTAAGCCACGGAACCGATCATTATTCATGCAGAATTTCGAAAATTGAATTAATTTTTTTGTTATTTATAAAGGACCAGATTATTGGAAATTAGGGTCTGTGAACATCTGGAGGCAAAAGTCCTCGCGCACGTTTGGGAGTGGCGCGAGGAGGCGAAACGCCGGGGCGTAGGTCCGCTGCCGCGAGAAATCACGGTACAGCGGACAGAGCTCCGGCGGGATCTCAGGGCGGCATGGAGAGTGCGATTGTCGCAACCCAGCGCTGGGCACGCCACAATTGCGGCGATAAGTCCCCTCTTTGAGGAGTGGCTAGAGAGGCGCCACGGCGTCCTCACCTTCCGCCTGACGCAGGTCCTAACCAGGCCCGGGTCGACGGCGCGTTGTGTTCCACGCGCGCCTCAAAGAGATGTCAGCACCAATGACGGGGTTTGCTAGGACCGATGCCTGCTAGGGTTGCGGAAAAGTTCAAGAGGGTTACCGTGGCCCCTGGCACAGGCAACTGAAGGAACACGGGTGGGTTTTAGTCAGTAAGAGTCTGACACGCCCTCCTGCTCTGCCCAGAGCGGGAGAAGTTATTTGATGATTTCCCACCCACAAAAAAAAAAAAAAAGGGTCTGTGAACAACTATCACTTTAAGTTTTTTATACAAAAGATATGTTTTCTAATATTTAGGTACATATTTATGTTTTGATTGTTCGCTCCTAAGATGACACAAAAACGTCCCAAGTTAATCGAGTAGGCTGTATCAGGGACGCAGCCGCAGTGGAGTACGTGAAACGTCTTATTCGTCTTAGAGAGTGTGTAATAAGCAATAGTGCTTGTACTCTACAGTACAGTCCCTCAAGGGAAACTTAGTTCTTCTATCTTTAAATTCGTTCACGTTAAATGGAACGGCCTTATGAATGTTATATAGGACAAAAAAATGAATGCCGTCTATTTAGAACGTAAGTATAATTTCATTACCATCGATAAAGAAACTCCCATACAATTTTTCCTTGCAAAACGTACAAAAGTTTAAGAGGCTGTAACTTGGTATGGTCGTATCAGTTCAAAAGTGACCATAACGCGCTACGTGCACTTTAAAAGTGCATTTTAAAGCGATTATGTAGAATGATATTCATAGTTTTAACCTAAGAACTACTTGGTTCATAGAATATGATTAAAGTTAGGGTCCTTTGTAGGTAAAACTAGAATATAACATCTGCTTTTTCCCAACAATGTAAGGGTCAGCTTCCAGACTAACCGGATACAGCTGAATACCAGTAGTTTACATGGAGCGACTGTCTATCTGACCTTTAAACCCAGTTACAAGACTTTCGGGGACTTCTAAGGACCCGTAACGACTGTAAAAGATCTACGAATGACAGCCGGGACCAACAGCTTAACGTGCTTTCCGAAGCACGGAAGCAACTATGTAAAGATGGTCACCCATTTAACCGCGGCAAGCGTAGCATAACCTGATCGATCTACCCGTGCGGCTGTTAATACTTGGCCACGGATTTTTTTTCCATTTGTGCATACTTTTGGCAACCACCGTAGAAACTCGGGGCGCCTAGTCGCGTGCAGAACTCGCGCAAAAAACGCCCTACTGTACAAGGCCTTAGTTCGTATTCAAAAAGTTGAAACATTGATGAGATTCGGGACAAAGTTTAGGTCGTCTTTATCGCCTGTGTAATGAAAGGCATAGGGGCCTGTTTTATCCTCTTTTTATAGAACTATCTAGATAAAGAGGGCAATTTCGTTAAATGTACGATACTATTTTTTATGACGTTTGTTTTTTAGAGCCCTAATGGTACTTCCAAGAGCTCTTGATAAGGCTACTTTACGCCAAAATGCTAACACAATGTGCGTTAGAGCATTTGGTTTTTGTTCGTATGTATTTTTGTTCGTTTTTATTTTTAATGAAATCTGTGATAAGTATCTACCGGTGTAAAGAACAACGAATATCTTCTTATTTTGCAAGCAGTAGTTATTAAAATTCATATCAAGGCATATTATATTCAAACTAAGTGAAAGCTTAAGTTTAAAGGAAGTTCACATTTATTGCTAAATTGAATTCTCACAAGCAGATCCTATGTTACACACATTTCTACATCACTGAATAGGCTTACCTTTTTTTTTGGAGGGTGGGACATCATCAAATAACTTAACCACCCGTGTTCTTTCAGTTGCCTGTGCCAGGGGCCACGGTAAGCCTTTCGGACTTTTCCGCAACCCTGGCAGGCATCGGCCCTAACGGACCCCGTCATTGGTGTTTACATCTCTTTGAGGTGCGCGTGGAACACAATCGCGCCGTCGACCCGGGCCTGGTCCTTATTTCAACTGATTGAAGCACATTATTGGTTTTATCGACCATCGCTTAGTAAGGATCTAAACGCAATTTCAAACATCATAGCCACAAAAGTATTTCATTTAAATGTTAAAAAATTAACAAAACAGTATTAAAATAATTATAATTATGCAATTTCCGGCCGCAGGCTCCAATATTAATTAACAGAGAGGTGGCATCTACGAGTAGTTGCAGTTGTACTGTCACGAGCAACAATATGTACACGCTTTGCAAAAATTAAAAGAGTTTTTCTCCTAAAGCATTTATAAATATTATATGGTATTAAAAACATAGTATTTGCGATCCCACACTATTATGAAACAGGTCTTATCTTAAAGCTACCATCGTTTTCTCATGAGAAAGTTGCTTTTAAATGTTGCTAAGTGTTTACAATTGGATGCGTCTGACTGTACAATTGAGTATGTACCTCTGGGATTTAAAGTCCCGGCTACATAATGACTTCACTTTAAATAGGCTTAAAACCTCTATAATTCCGATATACTGAACCAGGTGTTTATAAGAAGACCTAGTTTACATTTAATTGGTATTTAAAGATTCTAATCTTTTTGTTTTGCTATATAAACACATTAAAATGCTTCCATTGGTTTACATGAATAATATGAACCAATTGCTCTGAAATAGCATCATATATGTAATAAAAAAAATCATACACTTACACACACATATTCATATACTTCATTTAATTTGAATTTGCCGCCCATTCACTTAATGTCGTTTCGTATGTAAGCTGTGGTAGTAAGCAGATCTATGGAAGCTTCGATCAACAATAGCACTAGATTATGGATTAGGGACAAAAACACATCGCTCATGTGGCCACGGTTGCATGATTATAAACTTTAACACTCAAACATAAAGTTTATTATCGTTTGGAAGGTACTTACTACTTCGATTGAAAAGTAAATGTATTTTTAAAATAAGAACAAAAATATTAAGAAAAATAAAACGTAATTTCTAAGCAATTAGGTTGAAAAAACTATGTTGCAAAATAAGAGCACAACATTAGTAGTCTTAATTTTGCGCTCGTTTTTGATGCGCTCATCGGAACTCTAGTACTATTGTTGATCGAAGTATGAAATTATGACACACGTTGGAGCTGTTGTCAGACGAGTGTACTACAAAGAAAACCTTAACACTTGCACTGTACACGTGCAGCTTGTGGACTGACTCTAAGCAAAAGTCGTACAGCGCCCTTCATGTCCAGTTCAACAACGCGTTCAGGATGATGTTGGCGCTCCCCACTATTGCAGCGCATCGACTATGTATGCTGAAGCGCGCGTGGATTGTTACCACGCCACTATGCGCAAGAGAGGCACGTCGCGCGTCGCGCTAGTGTGGCGAGTGCGGGGGGGCGCCAACAGCATGCTGACCGCACTTGCGGAAAGGCTTGATTGTTCCATCATCTCCCACTGTTGTAAGCGACATGTGGCAGGCTGATGGGACTAACGAACCTCATTTATTAGGTAAATAGTTAAACTATGAATTATTTTTATTGTTTGTGTGTCAATTTTTTTTATTGTTTATTATTGTTTGTGTGTATGAATAATTGGATGTAAATTTAATTGATAAGAATAAGTTTGTAATGTAATTAGTAATGTTGTGTAATGTGACTGTATGAGTGTTTTTTCTATTATGATATGAGTCAGTAATATTCTCGAAAAAAAAAGTTTTTTTTTTGTTAAAATATTATAAGTTAAAGAATTTGTGAAATAATAGCTTTAAATATGGTTTCTCTTTTCTGGCAAGATTTGTAATAAGTTGCATTGAACATACATAATCTAAAAGAGAAATATGTAAAGCATTGTTTAATAAAATATTCTCTTTTCTGACCAACTCAATTTCGTTTTTATTTTGCGGTTCTATGGAAACGAGGCCTGTGTTTATAGCTACATTATATTTATATATTTCGATTGGGTACATAGGTCTTGTACGTTGGTACGAATCAACAGATGATTTAATATTTTACAATATTTCACAATGGGTTCAAAAGTAGTTGTTGTTTACCTATATTCATGAGTACCTACCTACTCACATCCCCTGAAAAGCTGTCAATGAATTTAGTCATATTAAATGCAAATCTTTCACAACTATTCAAAAATACATTTTAATTTATTATGCTCCTTGTTTTATGCAAGTGTAGGTACAACTAAACGCCGACGCCGACAGACTGAACACCGACAAGACTTTACTTCGACGGGACTCTCGGACACTTCGCCGACAGGGCATAATATAGTAGGTATACATGTATACATAATCAGATACTTACTTTGGAAATCGATTATGCGAAATAAGTTAGGTTAGAACTGTGACCAACCGCGCGCGAGCCGAGCGAGCCGTGGCAGAAGCCGGCGAGCGCTACTTCCAAGTTGCTCACAGAAATGTTTTCACATAAACTCAAACAAAGCATTTATTTCAAATAAACCATTTACAGGCACTTTTGAATTGTCAAGTGGTCGGTCAGTCAGAAATATGAAGCTAGTTGCCCATTCCAAAGCGTATTAGGTACCTATGGAGAAGAACGGACAAGAAACTCCATGGACACTCTTTTAAATTATATTGTTACATAAATATTAGTTACATCATTAATGTTGAATATAGGTATAATTATATGTGTGAACGATGTAAATAAGACGTACACATTGAATGTCCAGTGTACAGCAAATATAAATTCAAACAAAACAATCCATAATAAAATAATTAAAATAAGCCGTAGTGGCTAAGAGATGACCACATATATATGTATAGGAAATTAAACACAAGACCACAGACCTGTCGGTGAAGAGTCCTGTCGAAGTAAAGTCTTGTCGGGGTTCAGTCTATCGGCGTAGTGTCTGTCGGCGTTTAGTCGTACACTCGTTTTATACACAGATGTAGATCGTTATCATTGACAGAGATTTTATCATTAATAGTGTATTTTTGACTATCTATTTAGTACCTTTGATATTTTGTTCCTACTACTCTTACCAACAAAAATAGGTAAGTTTCTCTTAGCCCCCAGTCCCAAGCTGCTTAATGGTTTCACTTATTCAGACCTTTGTTATAACCCTGATAATTTCTAGGCCAATGTTATCGGTAGTTACATAAACGTTTATTAGTTAGAATATAAAAGTAACGTTCATAGGTTTTATGTAAATAGGTTTAGTACTTTCAGGAGTATTTCCTCCGAGGAATATTGGAAGGGTAAGGTAGAAGTTTATTAAGCTTCTGTGTTTTATAGGTAGCTATTAGTTAGGTCTAGACAGTAATTAGTTCTAGAATTTTCCTTTGTTTTTGAACCTAGAGGCTGTTTTTTCTACACTGCCTACACGTAGCTTTCAAGAGAATAACGGTTTCTGAAAGCAATTTAATCGTGTACCTCAGGAAAAATAAAGTTTGCGATAATAGTTGAAAAAAATAATGTTGTATGTATTTTTTTTTTTTTTATATATTCGATCCATAATTTGGATTTGAAACTGATGACCGAAAACATCGTTTGTAAACCATACGGTGGCAAAAACTCACATAAATAAAGGAGAATCCCACCAATTTAAAACTGCGGTCAAAATAACAAATCTTTTTTCTGGCATCCCAAAATTTTCCCAGCCACCCCTAGCGCCACCGATAACAAGATTATTTCTTTCATAAAGTAAAACCTTCTTGAATAAAAGAAGGAGGAAGCATTTTTGAATTGTCACCCCCTAGGGTTGGGACCGCTGAATTGTCGTTTTCCGTCACGTCCTTTTCGGGTCTTTTTTGAACCAGTTAGTGTAGGTATACGTGTCTGCAAAATCCCTAGGTTAGGGTTCCTAATACATCTGTTGTCAGCCTTATACATTATTTCAATTCTGATTCCAATTTTGATTAAATACTTAAGTGGTGGAATAGGATTTTGGTTCGATATAAAAGAGGGTTTATTTCGAACATTATGTTGCCATTAGAAAAAGGTCCAAGGGTCTTTTGGCACTTAACCTACCGTAATTCATTGTGAAAAATAGGTTGTCTCGAAAAACTTACGCTACAAAATTATTAACCAATTCCAATTTAATAGAGATTTAATTTAAATTATTGTTTCATACATAATTTATAATTAAAATCTTTAACCTCTTGAATCCCGTGTAATTAGACAAAATTATTAACTATTGTGTCTCGCCCGATATCGCGACCTCGGGACTCAATGAGTTAAGATACAATGCAATAATTAGGGTCGGTTTTTTGTTCCGTGGTTAACTCAACCATTAGTTAAAAATAGTAACTAATGGTAAAAATTTACAAAATGTGTTTTTTCAAATAATTAGCTATTAGTTAAATAAATTAACCACCCAAAGTTGGAGAGTTAACAATATGGCAGATACTTAACACGACCACAACAGATGTTTTGTACAAGTTTTCTAGTTGTCAACGTCGTATTTCTGAATTATTCATCATGGATTTAAACATAGTTAGAAATTAATATTGGAGAGTTCATCAGACGATGTTATTTTTGCGGACTACGTATCAATGAACAAGGAGAACATTTTTAGACCACGTAACCTTCCCTTCGAATAGTGTTGACTTTTGCCAACGGTATCGGTTATCAAAGGAAACAGTTATGTGGTTAGTCAGTAAAATAAAAACACATCTAAAAACTCCTACCATAAAGTAGGTAATGTACCTATTTACAGATTCAATGATTGCGTGTTTAATTGGCAAACTCATCTTCACAAACAACAACATAGGAACCAAGCCATAGCGCCTTTTCAGCAAGTATTGCATACATTGCGATTCTACGACGCATGCATCATGCAACGATGCTCTGGAGATTTCTTTGGGATATCGAAATGATCTGCCTGTAAAGTTATCCACCCGGTCTCCAGAACTATTTACAATAAATTAAATTGCTTTCTTGAAATGCCGAACACCACTGAGGAAATAAGAGAAGTAGTGGCGAAATTCTACCTAATTGTCAATTTTGCAAGTGTAATTGGAGCAATAGCCTGCACTCATATACGTATTTTAAGCGCTGGTAGGTACATACGTACTCAATTCATCTTAATTAAATAAAATAAAAAATGTAACTGCTTAGGTATGTATTATTTTTTGACCTAAAACTAAGTAGTTAAACTAAAACTAAGAAAGAACTAGGGAAACAATCAAAATCAATCAAAGTCAGTTCAAACTAGACTGAGAATCAGCACTTTTTGAACGTCAAAATGACATAAGACAGTCCCCCAAAACTCCCACCCTTCATCACTTCCTAGTGCTTTAACTGGGGAGAAGAAGTGGCGCAACAAACTCCCCAGCAGCACAGCTGTCTGTTCAATTAGAAGAATGGGATTCTATACAATAATAATAATAATAATTCATTTATTTCAGATTACAATCCATAATGTCAAGTAGAAATAATAAAATAATCAAATAAAAATTAATTAAAAATGAAACACAAACAAATTAAATTAAAATAAATCCAGATAGACACACACAGAATACACAAATACACATGAAAACAATTTCTGACAAATCGATACAGACAATACACTACAATAATAACATACAATTCCCATTAAATACCTACTTAGCTACTATAATAATGATTATTTAATAAAAGGTGACGAACTGGCATGTAGCACCATCCACCTCTCTAGAATAGGCGAGTCCCACCGCTCGGACAATACTTTTAGGATACCGTTAGTGCTGCGCTTAAAGCGATTTAAGAGCGAGGCACTCCGCTTCCTTATTATGGCAAAAAAGTCATCTGTGTGTGCCTGCGCGAACATGGTAGAAGCGCTGCAAAACCGCGGCAATCCTAACAGTATCCTAAACACATTATTGTATTGGACGCGCAAGGCGCTGTATGCCCGCTGAGTAAAATTGGCCCATAGGCTGCACGTATAAAATGACTGACAATAATAATAATAACAATAGTAAGTCAGTAAAATTTTGAAACACAAAACATTAAATTAAATTATTGGCCATGTGTCAGCTAGCACACGCCAATATACCTGCCAAGATAAACATTGAAAACTATACTCAAGCAAAAATAAATAATTAAAATGTAAACAGAACTTAATAACTAAATAAAGCCTCCAGGCATAAAGAGCGTGCCCTCTTACTTAGCAATGTTGCATTATAATAGGGGTTAAAGTATGAAATTGCCGTTTTATTGTATTAAGTACTTCGAATTGACATAGAACCTTCATGGTTTAAGATTTTTGAGTAAAACTTTTTTCACATGGTACTTATGAGGTTCTTCTTTTAAGGAAACTTTGATTTGAAGAACGAACCACGTGGAAGACTGCCCACACAGGTGAATAACAATGAATTGAAAGAGATGGTGGAAGCCGATCCGAGCCAAACTACCCAGGAATTAGCGGCATGGTTTAACGTTACCTTACCAACAATATTGACTCATTTGCGTCAAATCAATCAAATAAAAAAGATATGAGAAATAGGTGCCTCATGATTTGACTGATCTGCAGAAAGAAACGCGTGTTGAAACTTGTGTTGCCTTGTTGAATGGATACAGAAATCAAGGAATATTGGATCGAATTGTGACATGTGATGAAAAGTGGATTCTTTACGATAACCGTAAGCGAAAAATGCAATGGCTGACCCCAGGTCAAACGCCGCAACAGTGTCCTAAAGCAAAGCTTACCAATAAAAAGGTAATGGTAACTGTTTGGTGGTCTCAGCATGGTGTTATTCACTATAGCTTTCTCCGATCTGGTCAAGCAATAACGTCAGATGTCTACTGTGCTGAACTCCGAACAATGATAGCAGAACTAGCAGTGAAACAGCCCCGACTCATGAATTGGTCTTCACTATTATTGCTCCATGATAACGCGAGACCTCATACAGCACGAGAAACCGTTTTAAATATACAGGAACTGCAATTAGAAACCATTCGTCACCCTCCGTATTCGCCAGACCGTGCTCCAACGGACTACCATTTTTTTCGTGATTTGGACAATTTTCTACGTGATAAAAAGTTTTCTTCTCCGGAGGCAGTACAAAGTGCTTTCACACAGTTTGTACAATCTAGATCACGAGAGTTCTATCGCAAAGACATAAATGACCTTCCTGTTAATTATTTAGTTAAATAAATATGATAAATAAAAAAAAAATACTAATTTAAATTTTTCATACTTTTAATATTTATATACGAGTAAGTAGCTGTAACTTGAAGTCACAAATGATAAACTAGGACCCTCGAAGTAAAATAAATAAACAGTTAATTACTACTAACATAACAATAACAAAACCATGGTCAGCAAGACGACCTGTCACCACAAGCAGCACCTATTTTGAGCATAACGCAAAGATCAGCCACTACCCCCCTCGCCATATTTGAGGAAAGAAGGCAACCTGACCCCCGATGCTACCGCAAGCAAGCATGATCGTTTCGGTAATCGTTGATGGAATAGTATGCCTTTAAACAAAGTTTGGATTTTACGCACGAAAAGGTAAATCTAACAAAGAAGAGGGAAGCTTGTTAAAAAGTTTATACCGAGCCCAACAAATGAGTTATGAACCTTATGAAGCCGGTGAAAGAGACCAAGTAGTTTGTCCTTATTTCTAGTTAAGTGCTATTGGCGAAGATAAATTGTGATGCCACAGTGAGAATACGAATATGTTTAAAAAAATATCTCAGAGTAACTTTAGCACCTAGCTGGTAAATTGCTCGAACAGAATGTTTTTGAAGAATACAGGTATTTTGAATATCAGCGGCTTGGCCCCACAGCAGAATTCTGTAGGACATAACGCTATAAAAATAACTATAATAGACTAGCCGAGCTGTATCAACGTCAGTGTATTGTCTTTCTTTCCTGACGGCGTAGGCGGCCGAACTGAGCCTTCCCACTAGGCTTGATATATCTGATCCCCACTGAAGCTTGGGATCAACTGTTATGCCCAGAAAAACCAAAGACGATGTTGGCTCCTACATTTCTAACATTCGGTAAGGCGAACTTTATAAATTTCGTTTTCTTGGCATTGAGAACTAGGTTATTTGTGGTAAACCAATTTGTATAAAACTTCAATAGTATTTTGCGAGGTCTCCTATACGTTAAATATGTGTTTCAGCCGAGAAACACCCACATCTGTAGTTGAATGACCTTTTGTAAAGCCATATTGTTCATCATGAAGGAGGCTATTCAAATCAAAATGTCTTGGCAACTGCTTGGGTATTAACTTTTCAAATATTTTACTAAATGCAGGTAAGATAGAAATAAGCCTAAAACTGCTAACGTTATTTTTATTACCAGATTTAAATAATTGTATGACTTTACTACTCTTCATGGGGTCAGAAAAAAATCCTAATTCAATACATTTATTAAAGTAACAGCTAGATAGGGGGCTACGATGTCGATTAGATTATTTAAAAGTTTAATAGAGATGCCCCAGTACTAGTTCTAGTGTTTTTAGTCTTGAGTGTGTTAAAAATACTAACTACCTCACTAATGCGGCTCTATAGAAATAGGAAGGACGTATTTTCTGTAAACACTCTGGTAGTAGTAGATTCTGACTAAAAATAAGGGATATAGTTACTTTGCAAGATGGCCAGGATCGAATGTGCGCAAGGCGCACCGCGGATTTTTAATGCAGTTTGAAAGGTTTGACATTTAGACTGTCAAAAAAGACGTTTCTTTTTGGTTTTGTTCCCTTAATGTGGCTAGTGTGATCACATATAAAAATATTACCCCAAAAACCATAGCTATTTTCAGGAAATGATTTCTCATTACACTGGCAACTTAATAACTAAAGGTTAAGTTTGACTATACATAAAATAGATATTGAAAAACGTAATAGCCCTTTTACCATTAGTTGACTGTTGTTAATTTAACAAATTGTTATACGGTGTTGGACTACGGATCAAAAAATCGGGACTTAGAAACCAAACCCACTGTAACCAAATACCAATATATCACGACTGTATAAACCCAAGTTTAGCGTCAGTGCTCAGTGGTCCTGATTTATAGACGCCGCCCAGAATAGTCACAAGTCTAAACGGAATGTTTGTTAATTGAATTACCTACTGTTTGGATTAACACGAATGATAAGGTCAAGAGTGTACCGAGATAAGACTAGAGATTTAACAAAGGAATACAATTTTGGAACATTATTGGCTTGTATAGTCACGAACATGAAACACCTTATATTAACGCATCATCCACAAACGATTTTCTCTTAAAGTATTGATAGAATTATGGTGTTACGAGCAAAGTATTTTAGAATCCACAGTAATGAAATAGGGCGTTTCTCAAACTTGCAATCGTTATCGTTGCGGTCGCTTTTGAATTTTGTGTATATGTAAGTTGTTTATGCTTGCTATGCTATGACTGTACCTTCAATTTGGTAAAGTGATAAGAGGGATAATAAGTCAATCGGTACTTATGAACCCGTAATAATAGTAAGATTATATTACTTGTACTAGGATGAGCAATTATTATTCTACTGCCCATTTTGATTAACACTAGAAGACACCTAGATTAATGTCTAAATAAAAACGCGTTGTCGGATTTTGAAACTTTCTGCGATGAGCCGAGCGTTGAAAATATAACAGCGCGTTTTTATTTTGTCTTTTATTTAGATGTTGCCTAGTTTTAAGGAAAACGGGCATATTCCTAGGAGCTTCTACGAGTGACAATACTTATAGGCACCTCTAGTGCTCTAAAGAAACTTTGGTGACTGACTAAGCGTGTTTTCAGGACACATGAGCTATTGTTGTGTAGCCCGAGTCGACGCGACGCACTATAGTTCGCGTAGAACAAGATACCTGGACAACATTATTTGTTTAGATTTTTATTCATAAATGAGGTTATTAAGCATATATATGAGAGTCTTAATACTTTTTTGAGGACCATTGGTCGTGTTAAATAAAAACAAAAAAAAAAATTTTTTTTTTTTTTAATATTTTAAAATGTAATTATAAAAATCTAATAACAGATGAATCATCCATTGAATAGTCATGATCATGGCAGAACTATGGAAACTAGAAACTATATTAACATTTTGTTCCTTACAGCTAGGTTGAACTATTAAATCTAGGACTTCGGTAGAGAACGAACCTAATTTCTTCCGTGGAAGTTCTCTTAAACCATTTATTACAGGGTCAGATGTTATCAATAACATATTAAGTAAATCTCTATTCGTAGCAATTCGTGTTCTTTTTTGTGTGTTGTGTTCACGAAATCTTCTGCAGTCCTTATTCCGAGCTTCCTGTGCTTCCTCGGAAAGCTGGGCGATAGGCAGAAGTGATGATTTAATTACATCACCACTGTGCAAAAGTATTTTGTGGACAGTCACGGGCATATAATACCATGGATAGAGGTTTTTTTTTTTAGATGGGTTTTCTCTTGAAACTAGTCTAGGTCAGTGGTGACAGAGACAGAGTCGACGATGGAGTGAGCTTACCCAAAAGAAGCCTGTTCACTCTCACTTTGAGATTAGGGTTGTTTACATTAAGTTGTCAGTTTTCTTGAGCTAAGGTTTCAAATTTTTCAATATTTATATCATATAACCTGAAGATTAAGCACGAAGCGGTATGCCAAATTTTTGTATAAGTGAAACATCTAACCCTGTAATACCGGCACTTGCCTCGGGATTTTCAAAAAATCTTCGCGCGGTATGTCTGTCATTAGTGTTACTGAACCCTGGTTTTGGTTTGTCTACAATCAAGCCCATCTCGCTTTTTACGTCTTTTAATGTCATCTGAACGCTGCTTCACACTAGCTTTGTCTTTGGCTGATCTAAGTTGCAAGCATACAAAGCACCTAATACAAGCGTGCAACGTAGACAAACCAAAACCAAGATTATCTTCATTCGCCGTAAACTTTTTTGACAAATTATTCATCATTGATGGAGTTGCCCCACAAATAAAAAAAATCTGTAAAGAAGAAGTTTCGGTCAGAGTGTTGCAAACCTTCCCGTCAATCATTGTCAAAAGCATTACATGTGTGACAGGTCTCCATCACCTTGCTTGTTGTCGCCCAATAAAAATAAATAGAGGAGGGCCGAGGATTCTGTCACACAATATTACCTTTTTCGTCTCGCAATTGAAGAGGAACGAATGAAAATACAAACAAAAGCTCATCACTGTCATCACAGTTGGTGAATTTTTGTTTGTACAAACTATGACCGGAACTTCCGTCACAACCCCACTTACTGGTTCATGTAAATGATGTGCAAGGTAACACACTACTGACAACTTCTTGTTGCGCTGAAATCAAACGTTCCGCAGTTTAATTAATAATTGCCTGAACTTTAATTTCAGCACGCGTTTCGTTAACAGTAATCTGTTCATCTGTAGGATAGCAAGTTATTTTTGCCTTTCTAACACTGTATAATGACGGAAACACCTATGTCCGACTTTGGTGCTCCACATCCGAGTCTGCTTATACCTATGGCTACCTGATTTACTATCAACATAGTATGCTAAAGCTTCCTCGCTTGTCAAACACCTGGGGGCACTTATTTCACTGTCTATATGGGTTATTGAAGGGTCACCAGTTACATCTTTGATTTGACGTGCTACACTTCTACGACCCGACATACGCGCTGATACATCAGCAGCGTAAATCAATTCACTAGCACTCCTTGACTGTAAGAGGTCATCTACGCGTCGTCTTTTCGTTTTTAGACTGGAATCATTAAATTCTTTAGAGGGTCTTCCAGGTCCCAGTTCTGTAGATTTCATTATTTATTTATTATTTTCTTATTTGTAATGTGCGTTTTGTTTGTGCAGAATAAACATTTTTTCTGTCTTTCTTTCTTTCTTCTAGATACTTATTTATGGCATACATAAATAAACGGACACATCAAAAGATATGTCAACTCCCTTCAGCCACGTCGAATTCTTCTCTAGGAACCGCTCTCGATTTCTTCCACAGCTGCTCAACTTTTCAGCTAGTTTTGACGAATATTTTGAGATGATGACCTTGCCATCTCTCAGGGACTGCTCTGTAACACCATCAAAATCATGTCTTAAAGATATAAACCGAAACAGCTCCTCATTCCGCGTTTCTTTTGGGTGTTTTAGCCATTCTTCGAAAAAAAACATTTTTAACACGATGAAAACTTATTTGAAAAAAAAGAAAAAAAATTTTTGTGCAAATAATTTGCAATATTTTATTTTACTAATTACTACTAGATACTTGTGAGAATCATATAAAATAGATTCTACAGAGTGGACAAGTAAATTTTTGACCATTGAATTAAAAAATATGGGTGAAAAAGTCCACTTTTATCTAAACAATGTTGTGATAAAAATTAATTAAAACAAAACTACTTACCCTTATGTACAATATTACAATACCTTACACAATCCATCACAAAAACACTATCACCAATGTCTTTTAGTTACTTAAATAATGTTATCAATGATGGTGTAAAAATGCAAATGAATGCACTTTGAATTATCAATTCTTTAAATACTTACCTTAATGACGGTCCTATTGAGGGTAATTACGAAAATTAATAGGTGTATTCCATAGTGTAAAGGACTAATTAGCTCTTATTAGTAATTAACTACTAGGAATTGAAGAGTTCTTTTTGTCAAGCTAGTTTGTTCTACACGAACCAGAGAGCGACGTGACGAAAGAAAAGGGAATACAAAATGGCTCCCCTCTTTGTTTCTGACCCCGCTTTGGTGCTTGTGCTGTTCACTAACGCACTACGTGACACAAACCTAGCAAGACCGAAGGTCTCAGTAACCACACACTTCCAAATCAATATCATAAATGCGAAAGTAACTACGTCCGTCTGTCTGTCCGTTACCTTTTCACGCCTAAACCGCTGAACCGATCATAATGAAATTTAACAGATATAGGTACAAGACATATGACGCAAGCCACAGGCCAGGAACAGGCCAGGACACGGGCTAGGATATAGGCTAGTTTTCATCTAGGTTATTTGTAATAAAAAAAAATTAAATACAAAATAAACGTACACGAAGTCGCGAGCTACATTTAGTCATTATATAAATAGTCTTATCAAAAGGTAGCGTGACCCTTACTTAGTAAAAAAAGTCTTTATAACTGAAAAATCATTTGAGCAAGGTTCCAGAAATAAAGATCATCCACTTTTCAACTCGTAGCCACCCCATGTTAACGTAAACCCATAATCGATATCCGTGCGTAAACCTGATCACATTAATCTATAAGCATGCAGTAAGAAAGTAAATGCGTTTATTTGCGGTAAACATGATGTAAAAAAGAACATAAACACAAAAAATAAGAAAAATATAGGGAAAATATGCGTCACATCCACGCAAAACGGCTGTCGCTCAGCACTATTCTGCGACCCTATGCAAGACAGAACCCCAGCGCTGGTTTTCAGCGACAGCCGGCCCAACACAAGAAGCTCAAAATTGCTCCAATTCTATAATAATAAGTTCCGTGATCAATGAGCTACATTAAACGGTTCATTAATATGTTGGCAGTGTTCCATTCGGTAAGTTCAAATTGTTTATGTGATACATTGCAGTTTCAAAACAAATTGTGTTCCAACGGTTGTTGGTTATAACAACTTTATGACAGTTTTGTCTCATACTTGGTTGGTTATGTGTGTCACTTCAAGACGTAACCACATATAATTAATTGGCTTTCTCTTTTTTCAATGAATAAGTACAACGTACCAGCAGTCCAAGATTTTTTAATGTAATTCTGTGCAATATGTAGTATAACAATGTCAGAAAGTCGCTTTTCGAGTATGTCTTTGTGACCGCTTAGTTCTTCTAAACTGCACAATCGATTTTGATGCGGTTTCATCATCGTTTAGATAATTTATTTTAGAAGGTTTGTGTGTAAATAAATGAATAAATAAATAAATGAATAAATAAAATGAATAAAAGAAAAATGAATAAAAAAATAAATAAATGAACTTAGATAGAACACAGAAATCTCGATGTTCTAATATGTCTAGGAAATGGCGAAGAGCAGGCGTTTTGGGGGACTGCTTATGTAATTTTGACGTTCAAGAAGTGCTGATTCTCAGCCTAGTTTGAATAAATTACGACTTTCTTTTTGTCACTGCATCAGATCATTGCACTTGGGGCGGCTTGCTAGCTCGGAATAAAAGTCCACCCTTTTGCAGGTAAAGGTAACAATTGAAAGGTTACGCTGGTATAAAGAAAAGTTCGCTTTAAAAAATGAACCAGTGAAAATTAAATAGCATTGGTAGAACTTTACCCAGCAGTAAAATAAGACATTATATGAGAAAAAGAACTGCAGTAGTTTGGATCCGTGCTATCAACAGGCACCGTCAAATGTGATACTTTCTGAGCTTCCTATTTAAAATAATACTTTGGCTTCCAGCCAGTGTAAGTAACTGCCTATCTTCAAGCGGGTAAGCCAAAACATGTGGCTTTAGATTAAGCGTACTTTACGCGTTGGCAGCACCGTCGGAGCCGCGGGCTGATCAAGATCTTTATAAACAACACGGGACAGACGAAATTCTACTAAACATGTCTGTCACAAAACCTGTAGGTCTGCAGACCAATACCCGTAATTAATGAAGTTCGAAATCTAGTCTAAATCTCATTTCAGCGACAATTAATGTCATAAATCCTATACAATTTTTGACAGATGAAGAGTGAAATTAATTGCTACCGTATACCGTACCGCTATCTTAAAATACGTGAGTTGCCCCTCTGCCTTTTCCAAGATAGACAAGCCGCTACTAAGCTTGACAGTTGACTGTAAGAATAACTAAAGATCCCGCATTCAAAGTAATGGACCCAGGTTCTGGCCAGGAACGAGGTAGGGTATTTCTTAATGTTCAAACCTAAAATAAATAATAATGTAATGGTTGTTGTAATCGATTTCAAGTTTAATGTCTTTTCTTAAAGACTTTAAGTAATGGGGAAACTTGTTCACGAAACTTCCATGATTTCTCACATTCTAGTAAAAGCTCGGTCCAAGATGTTGTTAGATACAATGTGAAGAGTTTCTTTGTGCGGACGACATCGCTGATACGATTGTAAGTTTCAGACATTCGGCCGATTTTATTTTGGTACGAGTTATAGACGAAGTGCTTGATCGATTAGTGTGATTAATATTTTTAATATACTATTAGATTAGCTAGATCATGAAACTTCAACTCATCGAATTTAGTTAAGTAACGGATTCCTAGAAGAGCGATGGCCGCCACGTAACGGCCGCAGTGACGACTGTCATGAAAATGATGGCGGTGGCGTTTGACTTTACGGTGTCAATATAAATAACGCTTCAGTGACGTCATTTGCTGGTAAATAGCGGACACAATGTAGTTTTAGTAGAAAAACAAACGATAATAACCGATGATGTTATTAGCCGTATTATTCAAGTTTATGTTATGCGTTTTAGTTTTACCTGCTAACTTTTCTAAATTTGAAAACCAACAAAATGGTTTTCATTTTTATATATGGCGGCATCTACAACGACACATGCAGACTACGCGTCATCCTGACGTCACGCAAAATCCTGCATCGCGCAAGCAGAGTTTTCCGCGCAACTAGCATAATAAATACAACGCTCTTAGATCAATCGTCGGGCAGTTACCCACCAGACACAACACCCGTCTAGTCGGAGGATCCTCCCTTTTCTATGGAGGTATGAGTGATTTTACACCCTGTTACTCAAGTCTATAAATATATTCAGCTTCGCATTTGATCTGCAATTACGCAATTCTAATGTAAACAGCGCGTGCAAACGTCAATCCACCTAAAAAGTAATATCTTCATCACCAATTATTTCGCTCTCAGCACACACGCTCCAGTCTTCCTCTTTAAACCGTGTAACGTGTGCAGAGTCGCCGTAAGCAACTCGTCTGGTTTAATTAAAGTCTCAACTCCGTCTGAAGGTAATACAACTGTAATTAGATCGCTACTACTTAGCATTTCAATTACGCCGCCACTATGATTTTATATTTAATACTGAACTTAGTAGCCGAGTATACTGTGAGATGGTTTTGATGATACTTATAGAGGATTTCGTACTTAGTTTATTTATTATTTATTTATTTATTACTTTTCGCACAAAAGGTACAAAGGCGGACTTAATGCCTTAGGCATTCTCTACCAGTCAACCAAGGGTGGTGAAGAGATTAGATGGCAGGTGCTTTAATTGAAAGAAAAGGAAAGGATTGATTTTGAGCGATGTTTAACAATGATAAAAAAAATAAACTATCAGAACAACGTACACTAATACATAAATAAGTCCTATACACATACATACTATTTACTATACTATATACTTACATATATATATATATATATACAAATTCAAGGAAGAGAGATGTTAAGATGACTCTACTCTATTTGTTACGAAAATAACTCTGCAATTTCCGCTGAAATGCATACCGACTGGTATAGTACTGACCGACTGGTACTTAGTTGATGTTCCATTACAAAAAAAAATGCATTCCATTAGAAAATGCCTATGGCATTAAGTCCGCCTCTGTACATTTGTGTGCTTAAAGTGTTAAATAAATAAATAGGAATCCGCTGGATGCGAGAAGTATAGAACCTGTCGAAGTGGCGGTGCTTGGGGGGAGGGGGGGGGGGGGAATTTTCAGCAGTGGACGTCTTTCGGATACTGTAATGATGACGATGACCACGTTAGAAGCACCTGCCCTTTCCTCTCTGTTACATTACAAAACACACACACATTACGTAACGTAATGTTACATTACAAGCAAGGGACAACATGAGTGGGGTGGATGACAAACATAGAAGCTAGAACAGGGGTTGTATATATAAGCTACTGAGAAAAACAGAAAAACATGTTATTGTGCATCGTGCCAATAACAAGATACCCCGTCGTATTTTTGCACTTTGAAAGGTCAAAATGTCATTGCGTAAGTGAGAACGAAATAGAAATCATAACTAAATTGTAGGTTGTAGGTATCTACTAGTAATGAGAACCCAGTAGACATAAATCTGTGGGGCAATTCCCGTATTTTTAAGAACGTTCGCATTCGAATCGATTGCGACTTGATTTTGAACGTTTATAATTACGGGAATTGGCCTTCTGATCAAAACTTAGAAACAGTCGAAAAAATTTTAAACCAAAAACAAAAAAATAGATTTTAATCAAACATCACTTTAGTATATTACTTATTACATATGTTATTATGCAAGTTCCTAACAGTTATTAAGTTCTGAAGAACCGAACCTTCTTAATTTGAATTAAGAAGGTTCGGTTCTTCAGAACTTAAATGAATGTATTGTGAAAACGAATGTATTGTGTAGGTACCTATTACAGTTTTTATTTCATCGTCTTTTTTAAAAGATGAAGATAGAACAGCTCAATCATTATAATCAGATGTTTATTGAGATAAGATAGGGGAATACGTCAAATAAGACTGATTCCATTGATGCTATGATTAGGGTACAATTTTCCTTAAACATTTTAGGTTAAAATAAATAACCGGTCGTTCTTCTTTAGGTTGTTTCGTGTCTTTTTCTTGAATACTAGTTATTTTTGCTTTCTATTTGATTCATCTTACCTAATCGGTCGAAGGTATTTATAAGGTATAAACTTTAGATCTCACATCCTAACTGTTTCGTCATAAGTTCCTCTAAATTTCCAGACGTTTCTTTACAATAAATATCAAATATATAGATATATATATATAGACATGTGACATTTATATAATATCAATAAATTAATAGATATGAACCAGACAGTCAATATTTGACGTCCATATTAGTAATGTATGGTACGTATTTGTGGTTTTATATAAAAATTAGTTTTCCCATAATACTTCTAAATTGCAGAAGTTTCTATAAAAAAAGACCAACTTAGAATTCAAAGCCAAAGCCTGCCATTTGAAATACACTAGAAATACTTGACACTCTTAAACGCCTCTCCAAAATTGGCCTAACAATGGAAACGCTGACCACAGAACCTTTTACTATATTCCTGATAAAGTCCTGTACTACAAAGAACCTTAGAATATAAGGGTATCTTTATCGTGATGTTACGTATCCAAAGGTCCGACTGTTTTGTATAGTTTATACCCCGAGGAACAATTGAAGACAACAGAAAAGTAAAATGATGTAGTTTTAATACAAACAGAGGGGCAATTCCCGTATTTTTAAGACCGTTCGCATTCTAATCTCAGTCTCAATCTGTCAAAATTACAATCAATTTACATACATTTTTGACAGGTTTTTGACATTGATTGTCGCTGAGATGAGATTGCGACTTGAATTTGAACGTTTTTTAAGTACGAGAATTGGCCTACAGATGTGAGCTAAAAAGATAAACTGAATAACCTAAATAACCTACGTATCTTACTTTGGAGTATAATATTTATAACTGTGAGACTAGATGGTATTTAAAGTTCTGAAACGGTACCCAAGGTCCAGCACATTTCATTACAGGACCTTATCAAAAGGTCGGCACGCATACACACAACGGATTGCCTTGGCTGGAGTCGCTTAGGACACCGCGGGTCCCTGATTCTTGGAAAAACTACAATATTACATTTTAAAAGCTAGAACTAGTCTGTAAACTGAAACCTTATAGAATTTGAACAAAGGATTTAGACGGAAGGTGATGTTAGTTTATTCCCTGGGGCGGAGGATATCCATGGCGGAAACAAAATATAAAGCCATGGACTACAGTAGGTCGAGTCGATAATAATAGAAAGGAATAAACTTTATACACATAAAAAGAATATAAGTATCTATAAAGTTCAACAAACATGAGCACGAATTCGATCTGTTTACTCGTATCAACTTATGCGTCATCTAAGCGTTTCGAGTTTCACTTATGTTCGATATTCAAACATAACCGATTCAATTAGCTTCGAAATCGTGACCAAAGCCTAGCATTATGTGTGTCTAATTATAGCGTGACTGCGTGTCTTAATATAGGCCAAAATCTGTCTCATCTTGGAGCAACAACACGGTACCTATTGCTCGATGCTCGATCGAAGCGACGTTGATTAATTTTGTTATTGCTCTGTGATTTATTGCTCTAATTTTGGAGTTTGACGTCGTGTTTAAAATGAAAATATTCATAATAAACAACTGTGATGATAAAAGTAAGATTTTGTGAAGCTAGTCAAATGTATTTCGGCCAAATTATTAATATAGAAGGGTTTTTCTCATGTTGTAATCAAAAGTCGGAGGACATGAGAAAGATGAGAAATGGGGTTGTCACATATTTGACTAATAAGAACAAATGAATACGACTCAAACGGTCAACATTTGGTGACAAATATAAGTAATAGTAATATGCGGCTTTTCAGACAAAATAACTACCTACCCTAAAATATTTCTATTAAATTGGTTTTGTAAATGATAAATGATTTTATTTCTGTAAGTAGGTTTGTTACAAACACTTTTACACGTCAATCATATTTTAAAAACTAGATGAGGTCGGCGTTTCATAACTGACTACTCTGAGAAGAAAGGCCGAAACAAACTCAGAGGTCACAGTCTCTTTTAAAGTCCAGACATAATCTTGGTCAGATCATGTGAAGACCATGTAGATTGGTGTCTGAAACGGTCTTTTGAGGAAAAACCATACAGATTGAGCGGACCTGTCCAGTCAGTGCACGCATTTGTCAGTAATCTTGCCGCTCAACTGAGAACTTAAGGAGCACAACGATTAGTAGATTGTAGTGGTATTCTAGGGTAACTAATCGGTTACTACTGTTGCTCGTCCCTCTACCCTTACCTATCGACATTTAATTCTCCATCTACGGCAACCCTAGGAAGCTCACATTTCTATTTATAGCCTAGAGCAGGCAGATATTACTAACAAATGTTACTTGATTGGGTTTCTAGGTCAGTCAACAACCTATCACAACTCAGGCGCCATTGCGATCTATAAACTGATCGGAGGATATTCTCTTATTACAGTAGTTTGAATGGGTTCTGAAATAAGGTTTGTTTTGGATATGTCAATAGTTTGGTATAGGTAGTTGCTAGCGGAAACATTATGTAAGTAAATAGTAGACTATATATCTTATTCAGAATATTTTGCCTACGCCAGAGAAAATGATCAACAAATTGATCACTTTCACAAATTCTTTGAAAGTCGGTTGAGAGTGGTTGAACAATTTACCGTCCTCACTACACCGATCGATCAAAATTGAAGCATCTTTACATTGACTTTTATAGATATAAAATTCCTTAGGCGATTTGACACCATCCTAGAAACAAAATGGCACCTGGAAGGTCAGCTATTGATTGAGACTAGAAGACATCATCATTTGACTGCTTTTTCCCAACAATTTTGGGGTCAGCTTCCAGTCTAACCGAATGCAGCTGAATACCAGTATTTTACATGTAGCGACTGCCTATATGACCTCCACAACCCAGTTACTAAGTAATACGATACCCCTTGGTAAGACTGGTTGTTAGACTTTCGGGCTTCTGCCTACCCTTAACGACTATCAAAGATCCACGAATGACAGCTGGGACCAACGGCTTAAAAGGTGCTTTCCGAGGCAAGGAGGGGTCTTGGTATGTAAAGATGGTCACCCATCCACGGACCAACTGCGGAAAGTGTAACTTAACCTGATCGATCGACTCGTACGGCTGTTATTACTAAGCCACAAGCCCCACTAAAAGACAGCAACGATAAGAATTTACTTGCATCGTTAACTAAGCAATAGTAAAGTCAAACAAAATATTGTACATAAAGCGTCCATATCGAAATACATAAATATCAAATTACAAAGTTTCACTTCCCTTACCAGCTTAGTGTTACTTTCAGGGCTTAGGTGATGAATCCGAAAGGCCTGGGGCATATGAGATATGCGGCTGCAATCGTATGTAAATTTAGAGTAGCCCATTAAATATACATGCCGTTGTTTCTATTGTCCAATTACTTTAAGCATTACGTTGTTTTTAATGCTTAATTGCAAACGTGTTTCTAATTAAAAGATCGCATACATCTAAATATAAATTCGTTTGGGATTGGAATAGTTTTGCTCTCGCATGGAGATTTTAATTAAAAATACATGTAGTTTTTTATAAAATATTCAACGCACGGACAAAGTAAGCAATTGAGTTTGATAGTAAGCAGTTCGTTTGAAAAGTACTTTTGCCATTTTCCCTGCTTACTATTCTAGATAAAAAGGGCATTGCTCTGGTGCCATACATTGTTATCCTAAGAACCAAAGGCCTCGTAAAATCACTTTCTGTACTTCACTTCCCTTCACTTTCTGTGTTTCTTTGTGTACTTTGTGTTCTGTGTGTGTGTGTATTTTGACTACAATCGACTGAAATTCAATTAAAATGACGTGTCCGATACACCTGAGATTTGTTAAACAAAATAACCTGTGATTTTAGTGCAATGTTCTTTAATAGGTACTAAGGGAGAGGTACTTCAATAAAACATATCGTTCAAATAAAATAAATATTGTTTCACAGAATCGTTTGACGTTTTTACGTTATGGCATAAGCAATGGCAGCTCTTCAGCCAAACTTCTACTTGTCTTTTCCAAATATAGAATAGAATACTCTTTATTATGTACAGCAAAAATGTACAGATATAAATGTATATTTATTACACAAGGTGACACAATGCGCGGTCTTATCGCTAAAAGCGATCTTTTACAGACAACCTTTGGATGGATTTAAGGGAGAAAGAGTGGTGTACTATTTACATATACAATAATTACATACATACATAAACATATACTTAACTACATATATAAACAATAATAAACATGAAACAAGAGCAAGGAAACCATATGTAATGATGATGTTTAAGGTGATAGGAAGTGTTTTTAACCAGAATTTTAAAAGTGAACAAAGATTGAACACGCCTTATCGACACGGGCACGGCATTCCATAACCGTACTGCTTGAACTTCAAAAGACTTGTCAGAAAAACTGGTGGAATGTATCGGCACCTCTAGTATATATATTAATACTTGTCTCGTAATTATGCTATCAACTAATTACAGACTCGCGGAGGTGGCATGCTAAAACCTTGCGGGTTAAAGGCTCTGCAGTACGCAGAACTAGATATTTGCAAGATCTATTGCCTCTGGCGTTCAAACTTTACCGGTGTCAAGCAGCTGGCAAGTACAATTTGGTACGCCTTACTTTTTTACTTTGTAGGTGAAAAGGAAAAAAAAAAGTTGTGAAAGTATTCAAAGATTATTTTATTTTTGAAACTGCTGAACTGCTCGTCACTAAATAATATTCAGCACATTTTCACAGGCATTGAGATGCTATTTCGAAGCGATTAAATGATATAAAATAGGCTTAAAATTCCGGTCATCGTTTTTGCCACTATTAAATCGGAATAAAGCCGAATGAATGCATTCCCACAAATGGGACGATATTAAACAATTATTCAAAATTAATATGATATGCAAATTGCGTAAATGTACCATTCAGCGGCGCGTATTAGGGCAAATTCAGATTGTTCCGCTAATAACAAATTTATAAATAATTTCCTACAGGTTATGATGTTAATGGTAATAATTGATATTACACAGTAATCCTTGAAATAGTAACGGGATTATTAGAGTAATATATTGTTTAGGTAAGTAGTTTTGTTGGATAACGGATTTATTTACATTAGAATTTGGTGACAAATGGGATAGTTGATCGTATTATCAGCTTCGTTTAAACAAAGCATCTTGCATTTGATGTGTTTCAAGTACATAAGTAAAACAGAATAAGTAAATAATAGATTTTGGGCGATTTTTGAACGCACTCTGGATTTTCGACGCACTGCTTAGCGCCGAGAGTTGAAATCCAACAGTGTATTTTATTATGCTCTGGGATGCTTCTGTTGGATTCTCAATGCTCAACTCAACACCAAGAACCGGAAATCAAGTGCGCGATAAAAAATCGTCGCGTAAATAAATCGCCCGTGCGTGCTTAGGCTAACTACAATGATTTCAAACGCGGACTTATGAATTTGCTACGAATGTGCTACGCCACGCGCTACGCCGCTTGCTACGACATTCGCTACGCCGCTTGCTACGCCATGCGCTACGCCACATGCTACGCCACGGGCCACGTCACGCGCTATTAGCTGCGGTTCAAGTGATTGTAGCGCCTAGTTATCCATATGACCGGATTTTCGAGGCTAGTTGCAGTAGTTCCAATCGTGTCTTAAAAAATATATAAAAAACCGCGAACCGCCCCTGCTTCGTACAGTTTTTAAACGATGGTGAAAATCACCGCAGAATTCGTTACGTAGCTATGTAACACACGGACAGACAATGTATATTTATAGATAATATAATAATATGGATGTTTCCCACAAGATAAAACCTTACGTAAAATGCCCCGGAAAATGTAATTGAATCTTATATGGCTCTAATAAAATTAACCGTACAATATTGAACTTACATTAAATTTGAGCTTCAACTTAAATTCCTAGAAAGAGGAAACCAGCAAAATTTCGCCTGGAATTGAATTGGCACGAAACACGCTCTTGCAGTAGGTTTTAGGGTTCTGTATACGAAGGAACGGAATGGGCTATCACAAAGCCTACGCCGTATGTCCGTTCGCTTATCTGTCTGTCTGTCAGTAATAGGGAAATATATGTTTACCGGTAGCCAACTAGCCAGCTTAAAACACAGAATATCTGCTAATATAGCCTCTTTCAAGGCAATGCAACATTTAAAAGTTTTGGTGAAATTACCATTTTGTACACACACTTTTTTCTTGCCGTAAAAAACTATGATTCATTCGCTGTGTGTAGGCACGGTCATCATTGCTCTATGGATCGCTATGGAAGCTTGTGGCCGTGTATGTTTTTTTTATACGGTGCGGTTTATACGCCGTGTGAAGGCACGGTCTTCAGTGTTGTATGGATCACTATGGAAGCTTGTTGCCGGACACGTTTTTCCTACGTCGTGGTTTATACGCCGTACCGTGAAGAAACCGTGCCGTGTGAGCGAGTCAAACTCGCACTTTGCGGGTGTTTTATTAGAATTTAATTAAAATGCGCGCACGGATCTAGGAATGTAGGCATCACTGGGATTCTCATTATCATATTAATGAGATAACTCTGTTTGTTTGTATGTTGGATCTTGTGTGGGGAAAGTGTGAATTTCCCGGTAAATGATAAACCACTGTGCTTCTTAACGTGGGTATGGAAATGGTTGTTTTTACATTTTACGGGTGATTGAAGACAGTAGGTCTTCTCTAGCATGGTGAGCTAAGGGAGATTTCTCAAAGTATCCCGCGAAATTAAAATTGCGGGGCTGATTTACGTTGCAGGTATGTAAATCAAAATTGAATGCGCAGCAATTATGATAAAACGTATAGCATAGGAAACTGCTTTTGATGGAAATAAGACTATTTCGTGAAAATATTACGAACTACAGCAAATATAATTTGCGGGCTACATTGAAGGAATCACCTTATAATAAGGTCGTTATACATACCTAGTTATCTTCCTACTAAACCATATTTTTTTTGAGAACATACAAAAAAAAAACAATCTCCGAACAAAAGAAAGGTGACAAACAGAAAATCAGCCACACTCAACTCGGATACAACGCTTCGATTTTATCGTGATGCGTGCCCAAAATCGAAACTAACGTCGCCATCTTCTTTTGTCGCGGTAGCGGTATCTACATCTCCACATGCAAGCTGCGCGTCATACTGACGTCACGAAAATCCTGCATCACGCAAGCGGAGTTTACCGCACGATTAGCATATATACAACTTCTCAACATCAATCATTGGGCAGTTGCCCACCAAACACGACACCCGTCTGGTCGGAGGATCCTCCCTTTTCTATGGAGCTATGAGTGAACTTTACACCCTGTTCCTCGTGCCTCTATAACACAATTTCACAAATGTTTACCAACAACGCCTCCCTGTCATTGTCGACTAGGCGCCAAAATATACTTGTAACACTCTAGTTACTAGCAAGATATATATATATAATATTAATAATTAATATAATATATATTACTAGCAAGATATAATATATGTTATATGACATTAGTTACTGACATTGCCACTAATATTTAATCTAACCCGAATAATTAAGGCATTGATATCTCTTTTGTTATACATTACGTTCCACGTAGCTAAAATATTCCTCGCAAAAAAATAATTAAAAATAAAACACTATTTCGTACTCCGAATAATTTAGAATTTAATACAAAAATGTTTAGTCAAACAAATAACTTCGAGTTTCGTGAGCAAATTTGAATAATTTTGTCTGGAATCACTCAGAGTTTTAGAATATGCGTTAATATTAGATGTAAAGTGAGAACCACAATATAAATAAATGTAAATCATGAAAGGATTTTGCGACATAAATGATAAATGATTTTATTTCTGTAAGTAGGTTTGTACATACACTTTACACGTCAACATATAGGACCTACGTACTACGTTTGAGCTGTTTCGTTTAAAGTAATTTATATTAATTCATCAAAGTGGACGTCTACTTTAATCAGAATCATCTTTTTTTTTTGAGGGTGGGAAATCATCAAATAACTTCTCCCGCTCTGGGCGGAGCGGGAGGGCGTGTCAGACTCTTACTGACTAAAACCCACCCGTGTTCCTTCAGTTGCCTGTGCCAGGGGCCATGGTATCCCTCACGGACTTTCTCGCAACCCTGGCAGGCATTGGCGCTAGCGTACCCCGTTATTGATACTGACATCTCTTTGAGGCGCGCGTGGAACACAACGCGCCGTCGACCCGGGCCTGGTTCTTATCGGACGGCGAGCTGCCCATTGCTCGCCGTCCGCAAGCCCGCGCCTACGGTGGCCGGGAATCAGCTTGCGATTCCCGACGCCCAGGGCGTCTCCTGCGGCGGCTAGGGGCGTGAGGGCGCGAATTTTGCCTCTCCCTCACGCGTTCCGCCTCCTTCTAATCCATATCACCTAGTCCCGGATCTCTTTTTTATGATAACGGCATGGGTTAGGTTATATTTTGTTCTCTACTGCTATAGCCCAGTTCTTTTGCAACACAGAAAGAGAAGAAAGAATAAATTTCACTTATTATTTTATTTTTCTCCGTAGCTGGTTCTAAAAAACAAACTGCGTAGATATTTTATACAACTAACAACAACTAAGAACTTTGAACAAAGTATGAATTTGAAAGGAAAATATGCGGTACTAACACTGAACATAAAAGTAAAGAAAGCCTCAAGCTTTGAAACTCTTTCTGAACCGTGAAACGCTAAACAAACTTTGTATAATTATAGTAAGTAAAATAGCAAAAAGCTCAAGTAGGAAAATAATACTACTGTTAGTTCAACCTATTATTATTAAATTATGAGGAGAAACTTTTATCTTTCAAAAGATACCTACCTACTTATATAATTGAGATAGTGTAACTTAGATGAGTCCTATTGCTTAACGTTATGTACCTAAGTACGGGAATGCGTGCCCGTGCAAGTATTTACTCAAGTCTATCAAGATAGAACAATGAAAGCTTATTAGCGAATAACATCTTTAGTTGGAAGTAATTTCTACAGCAGCTTTGACGTTTTCTGTATCAATATTTGCATACTAGCACTTTGCCAGCGAATTTGTTACGGACGAAGTCGTTTACCACGGGAATTTATAAACAATAATATTATTCCGTGTGTACCTTTGCAAAATTGCAGATTTCTAGGTACAAGGGTTTGGGCTGGACGTTTATGAGTCAGTGAGTGAGTAAGTCAAGACTTAATTTTTTTTATGTATTGATTTTCCTTGGGCTTTTTTCCATGTTTTTTTTAAAGTCGAATGCGCTAATTTGTCAATACATTTTTATAGTACCGAACTCTTCTAACGACAAGCCGGAGCACGACCGGAGTCCAGGAAGCGACTGTTAAAATTTCCGATATCAATTTCTAATATTTTGTCGAGCACCCTCTTACCGGATGTCGACATTGAAAGGATAGGGATAGGTACGCTGGTACGATTCGACTTGATGTGTCATGTAATTATGTTTTCACATAATTTTTGTTAAGCATAAGCATAAAAACATAATCAGCCTATAATGTTCCCACTGCTGGGACACAGGCCTCCTCTCTGTGAGAAGGAGTGGGCCGTAATCCACCATAAGGGCCGAGTCACATGTTGGTGTGTTGGTTTTGGTGGATATCATAATGTCTTCGAATGTTTGGCTCCAGGATGCCGATTTCCTCACGATGTTTTCCTTCACTGAAAGGAGCAGTGATGAAATAATGTATACGAAGTATATCGCCTGTCTGGATTTAGTTATGAATTGTACTGAAATAGAATTTTGTTTTAAAATCGAACTACGAGTATATATTTTTGTAATGTAAACGTTAAATTCTTAGAGACTTGTCGGCACGTAAATTGACCACCCTTTTTTCATCGAGAAATAGTTCTAAGCTTCTTTCATGAAACCGTTTTCTGCGATGTTCCCAAACTTCAATACCTGTCCGTCAAATTAATTTCTCAGTGCAATACTTCCAAAGACTGACCCCGAGACTGGTTTTAAAATAAGAAAGCAAGACAAGTTCCGTAACACAGCACAACAAGACAGTCAAAACTAGACCTTAAAAGTCAAAGAATCTTACAAATAAAACCTGTAATGCAATGTTTTACACACCCTACTTGCATTCTCCACACTATTTCGTACCAATATCAGGTATTTAATATCCGAGACAGTACGTGGGAACTGCTTTCCAGCAGTTTACACGTACATATTTGAGGTGTGAACAGGTGTATACAGGGTAAACTGTAATTCGACGTATTCGTTCCAGGACGTGTTAGGGAGACCCCCTTGCAAAATGTAAGTACCCCGAAGCAAGGCGAAAATGCATAGGATTCAAGAGAAATGAATCGAGATTTTTGTGTTTGTGAAAATTTCTCTAAATTAGACCAATATAAAGTTTATGTCCTCATTCACTACCAAGCATTGATGGCAATTCATTTTAAGAGTTTAGAGAAAAATTATATTATAGACGAACTTTAGAAAATTATCAGAAACACACAAACCTTCGATTTTCTTGATTCCTATGAATTTTCGCCTAGACTATAAGGAAAGAAAGAAATAAAATATGTTTATTTGCGGTAAACATGACATAATTATGGGATACTTAAATGTTGCAAAAGGGTCACACTATCACGTCCTGGAAGGAATACGAATTAACAATATACGAATTACAAGTCACCTTGTATAAAGAGTTCCTGTGCGAAAGTGTAAAATGGTGTGAGTCGAATGATTTGCGAACAAATATTATTATGATTTAGCGCGCATAATTCTTTATTAGTAGCGTACCGAGAATGGGAAAGTAATGTTAGGTTTTTATATCGTGTTTATTTTCATGTTTGGTAAAACCGTTTTTGTGTATGTAGGTATTAAAAAAGTTTATTTTATGATCCAGATTTCTGTAGTAACTAACATTACCATTCTTGATGTCTAAATGAATGGCTGATCGCATTTAGTTTTTATTATTAGGTATTCTCAAAAGAATGCCATGCCTAACCCCTTCAAACTATCTCTAACTAATAATCCATCATGTGATTAATACCAATTATTTTTGGTAGGGAAAGTTATGAATTAAAATCAGAAGTTAAATAAAATCATCAGTTCTTTCTTATTTAAACATTTTCAGCGCAAATGTTTTAAAGTCCATCATATTTACATCATATTTTTTCATGGACATCATCTACAAAACATTTCGAGCCTTTACCTTTCGAAAACACACGTCCACCTATCCAACACGAACCGATCCCTATCGAACGTTACTTAGTATCAATAACCTAAGTATAATGAACGTCGCCCAACTTTTGCTATCATAGTTTACGACTCGTTTTACCGTCACGTGTCCGCTATTCCGGTCGCCATCTGTCCGGTATTGGTACTACGTTAATGTGCTACAATGTCCTAGATTGTATGGGGTTACTTGTTGTGATTGGGATTAGATTAAAGCTACAATTCTATCGCTGATTAACCCTCGAAAAATTCTGGACTATGTCGGTCCAGATTTTTTACCCAGAATTTGTCCGTTCAGAATTTCTTAATCAGTAGGTACCTACCTGCTAACAAAAAAACTTCTTGGTTACAACGGGCCGCCAATTCATTACTAAGCCTGAGTGCAGACAAGACAGCCTTTTGACAGACTATCACTCTAAAAAAAGAATGATGATATAGATATACTGTTGTGTTTGGTCAGGCAACACTGACAACAGTGTTGGTCAACAACTACAACAGGCAGCACTGTTTTGATTCTAGTGCGCGTACTGTCCAGCAAATTATTCCTGCTACAACACACTGCTACAAGAATTTTTTGGCGCTCTAATGACTTTTACAACAGAGGGGTGCTGCTGGTAAACATTTCTGCAATTGTTTTGTGAAATGTCACTTGAAATGTATTCTAAAAACAAGATGGTGGCTTTAGTTCTGTTTTTGACTACACGCCAAAAGAACCTTAGCGCTATAAGTATATGAATTTAAAAGTTTGAATATCGAATTAAACGTTGTCCGACACTAGGAATTTCTCCTGTATCGTAGGTGCGTTTACAAACATTTAAACTTACATACACAAACAGCCAGACCCGGAACAACTACTTGCAGCACACCAGCTTTATATTGCATGTGAGGTGCTAACAGTACGCCAATTATTTATACTGCACATCATATTAGAGCAGCACGCTGAACTCGCTTACAAGCCAGTACCTTCTGACAAGAGAAGGAAAGATTTGGTCTGCATAAAGCCTCAAACTAGACATGCCTTTGTAAACCGATTCTATGTCTATTTAGGACCCGATTTATATAATAAGCTCAATAGAATACTTAATATTTACAGTGCCGGTTACAAACATTGTAGTCTGAAGATACGCGAATATTTGGGTAAACTTGATTACACAGACACAGAAGGACTTCTAGAAGTACTTCAATAATGATGTAGTTGTTAAATTGGCAACTTTTATTTGTATTTAGTACCTAGTTTATTAAGGATAGTATTATTGTATATCGCTTAGTATGGAGATGGCCTGAAACACAGGTTTTTATTAACCTAGCTCAGGCAGGTCGCCACAAGATAGAAACCACTGCGCCAACCGTGCCGTCTTACTAACTAACTTTACTTTATCTACTACCGGTATCAGTCCCTATAAAATGTTTACAATACAGTTTTTAATCGGTTAGACTATAAATGGAATGTAGTAGCTCTGTCGTCAGCTCTTTTACAAGATCTAAGCAGGTTCCGGCTTGCCTTGTGGATTGCTTTGTTTGCGAATGTCCCCGTTCTTTGTAGCTACAAGCCTTCTTGTTTTGTCTTTTAGCATTCCGATTGTCTAGACGAAATTGGAAAATGCTTTCTTTGCCTATGCCTCTGGTTTTCTTTTAAATAGGTTTTTTATAGATTCATTGGCTAGCTTGTTTTATTTTTAGAAGTCAGCTAAAGGTTTATTGACAAGGTTCATTAACGTTGTTTGAAAAACTCGGATTCAGCTTTGACAATAAAATTAACTTAGTTTTATGATTATGAGTGGAAGTTTTTCTTTCTATCTCTTAGAATAATTTGTTCGTAGTATTCATACGTGGCATTTACCTCATACAGACACAATACTGCTAATAATAAAACTACATTATTCAGCTGGCTTCAATACACGTCGCACAATAGAATTCTTCACAGGTCGTCGCTTATCGGTAGTCTTCAATAGCACGTGTCTTTGTCTAGTCATGCCCTCTGGCGTTATAGATATGAACAACGATTTCCCGGTATCGAAGCTATCCGCTAATATAAAATAGTTTTGCAATACCTACGTGTAAAAAGTATTTTCTTAAGTTTTAATGTTTGACATTGAGGAAGTTTATATTTTATAGTTACGTTTTATAGATTGATATAATACTCTTTATTGTGTACATAAACAATAAAAATCACAGATATAAATGTAGTTTTTTTTTAAATATTAGTAGTGTCCTTTTCATTACAACTTTGTAAATGTTTCTTGTCAAGATTTACCTGACTGACATAAGCGCAAGCGCTTATTCATAACCATAATTTGTATAAATGACTAATTATTTCTCTGTCAATTGTTTTCATATCAATGATTTTAGAAAGTCAGCATATTCCTTTAAAAGTTTTGCCTCCTTCACCTCCTAGCTTTACGTGAAGCAAAGATTGAAAGGGTTTTCGGTACAATAGATAACTTTTCAGGTCGTCGCCTTTAGAGTAATCTCGAATTATGTCTTCATCGCTACGTGTGTGATGACGTAACAGTGAAAGATTTTTAGAGAAGATACGTTTATGAATCAAGTGAATCGTGTAATGGCGTACTTTTCTCTACTAATCGCAATAATCATATTTTTATTATGTAACCCCTACTTTATTTTAAATATCTTAGACCCTCAATCGTACTACTAAGCAATAAATAAGAACTTATTTGGTATCCGACTCGAAGGACGAAATTATTTTTAACTAAATAAAATCAAGCTCACATTGATCAAAAACTTACGTAATTTACCTATTTAAGTGCACATATTTTTTTCAATCTAAAAAAAAAACAAAAACAAATACGACAAATACGCAAATACGGCAGGAGTATAAAATGTCAACGTGACCTTTCGGTACTTAACGTTGGGCAAACGCCGATTATGTTACATCGATCTTTTTTGCCTGTATCTGCCTGTAAATAAAATGTAATCTGCCGGTCCATTCTTTAAAAATCTCACCGTGAGAACTAGGTGAAGTGAGCTGTCATTCCACCTGATACTATGGATTGACACTATTGACAGCTAACTTCAAGCTCACTTCACCAAAATTTTCACGATAAGATTTCTACAGAATAGATTTGCTGATGTCTTAATCAAAATTTGTGCGTGTTGAAAAGTCAAACATGTGTGTGGTGTGTAATTAAATTCTTACTGGCTAGTACTTTCATAAGTAAGTTATTTTAGCCTAAGATATTAGGCATTTTATTTAGAAGTGTCAACAGCGTACCTACTATTATTTCTACATAAGTGAACTTTGTCAAACTTTGTGAACTATCAGTGTATACACTCCTGAGAAAAGGTTTTACAAATATTATGGCATAATTATTTAGGTAAACATTTCGGTAGATATGCTTAAATAATAATTATGGTACAACAATAGGACGACCATATAACGTTTAAGAGCGTTCATAAATTTATAAACGCAGCTAACTCGTCAAACATAGACATCACTATTGTGTTCCCATTCTCTTCTAAACGCTAGTTTGTAACACAGCTGGTAATTTCATTCGGTGGGTGGTCGCTAACCGATTTCGTTGTCGGTTCGATCTCGACCAACCTGTTGGTGATTTTTCTAGATAAAAAATTCATGAACGAGAATTGGCTAAGACATAAATGGGTGTAATGTTTGGACGCTGCCAATAAAATGTCTTAGATGTATGAGAATTTCAGAAAACTAGAAAATAGGCTTCTTGGTTGTGCCAAGAAAACTGTTAAATTAACATCATTTAAATAAGTTCGAATGTGTTCTCGCGATTCCTTTGATTTATTTTTCTTTTTTCTAACAAGTCGGTGAAATTGTTTTACTCCGGAGCAATGGTCTTCTGTCAAACAGAATATTAAATTCTTTTATTTTATGAGAAGACTTCTTTGTTCTGTGGCGTACACACTGGTAACTGCATTTCTGCAGTTGATTTTAGACAATTAAGTCAAGATTTTTTCATATTTTTCTGCACTGAATTTTTGTGGTGTTAGATTAATACTTTAGAGAGATAGATTACTATTTTTGTAGACTATATAAATTATTACAAAAACAAACTTGAAAGTTATACCCGGTATAATATTGGCGTTCTTATGGCTAAAAGAGATCTTTTAAGTACAAAAATAAATAAAACTCATTTTACCTGTGACCCTTACTTTGTCCACATTAAACACCGACCCGTATCAGAGGTATAAAATTGTATCAATAAGGAGACTTTGGTCCACGTATACCGAAACTTTGTGAAGGTCACCTGTATTGATGTAACATTATATTAAAAAGTTCAAATGTGCCTCTGCAGACAAACAATTCGGTGTTGAAAACATTTCATGTGTTTTTTTGAGCTTTTACTGCCACACTCAGAGATGTTCGTTAACAATAATAAAAATTAAATCAAGTTTACAAAAAAAAAATGCATATTAATGTTTTTTTTTTACTATAAAATGCTAATCAATTAAAGTTAATAAGTGACTGATTAAATAACGTCTCTAAGTGCAGTAGTTCATTTATGTATTTTCTTTTGTCATTTTGCTTTCAAACAATATTTCAAAAAAATATCGTGACAATAAAATAAATTATACTGCTTGTAATATTCTACGCAAATGCTTCTCAATCCAAGGCCATACAAAAACTAAGTTTTGCGGTCAACTCGTTATCCGTCATTGAAATCGTATCCATAATACCTACTTAGGCAATCTCGGCAATCTTCACAAAGTTTCGTTACACGTGGACTGAAGGGTACTTGTGGATACTATTTTTGTATTGTTTATACAGGATGATGCGAACGCACAGTAAGCGTCGCAGATGGAGTGCGGCGGTTACGGGTGGAAATGGAATTTAATAATTTTCTCATTATTTTTTTATTTTTTGTAGTACCTCGAATTTTTTGGCTGAATGCGCATCCACATAATGGTGGATAGTGGTGGTGGGTGGTGATGGGTGGTGGTCTAGGTTCTTTAAAATTAATTTTTTTATAAGTCCCTATAACACTGAATTGGATATTTCTCTAAAACTGACCATTATTGAGTTTTTCACCCATTATTCGTGTTCAACGTGTGCATTCTATAATTTTCCGGATTTTCGGAACGGTTTTTCCTCTGTGCCCTTTTGGCATCTTTTTGTTACAAAAGTTAAAGAAAATCTTAAAAACTAGGACATCATTGCAGTATTTTTTCAACTCAGCCAATCATATCTAATCATTCAGAACTAACCACATTCGCTATAAAAGTTAATGAAAGACACTCCGTCAATCCTACTATTTCATTACTTTGATGTAAATTGAAACTGTAATGATCTAAATAATTAATGGAACCAGTAGGTTGATCTATTATTGCCTGTAAGCTGCGCAGTATGCCTAAGATCATTAATATTCCGTTTGTGAATCTAAGCAGAGCCACTGTTACGCTACAATTGAGATACGCACCGAATACTATAAATATAAGATGAATATAGATAGCTATTTATATAACTTTGCTTTTCAAGGACGAAAGGGTTGATGCCAAAATTAGGTATAAAGTCCCATACAAAGTTCTTCTTTATTTATAACCCAAGCTTTACGTAAATAATAGTCCTCCAGACCGTATTTTGGCCATGGCGGTCAATCTCAACGGAGACTAGCCATTGGCGCGAGAGATATTATAGTGCACAAGTGTATGCGTAGACACAAGTGCACTCTCTCATCCCTCACTCTCATACTTGGCAATTTGCTTTCCGAAGCACGGGCATATCACACCGCCAACTTCCAATCTTCGGGTCTTGTTACTCAGAAATTCCTAATGGAAAAATCCAATAACATTTTGCCTGACCTGGGAATCGAACCCGCGGCCCCACGCTCACTAGTCGCGCTTTCAACCACGGGATCAGCGGGGCAGTTTGTTTACGTAAATAACTCATGATATGGTGAAAAGATTAGCCATAGTTAGCAAGATTTCTTGCTGGGCTGACTATATAAAGGGGTGACTGAGGATACTAGGGTTGAAGCAAAGCCGAGAGGTGGACATTTCGTGTGACAAGTGACCAATTAGAACAATCAATAAATCGACGTTTCGTGACCTGTAATTTATACGGTAGCACGGAGGTGACCGAGGGTTAAGGAAATCTTTTGTCTTGGTATAGGCATGTGATGAGGAGAGATGAAACGCATGTGACTAAAATAGTGATGAATTGAAATGTTTATGGACAGAGAGGGCGAAGGAGTTCAAAGAAAAGAAAGATGGATAGGGTGAGGAATGATATGAAAGAAAAGGTAGTCAATGATAACGTGACGGTTGACAGGGGATTATGGAAAAAGAAAACGTATTGCGCCGACCACGAGTTACATGGGACAAGGGCAGGAAGGTGTTGACGGAGGTGACTGAGGATACTAGGGTTGAAGCACAGCCGACAGGTGGACATTGCGTGTGACAAGTGACTAATGTGCAAAATCGATGAATCGACGTTTCACCTGATTACTATGCAGTAAACGGTGGCTGTGGGGCGCTACGTATTGGCTCCATTATTATATACAAACACCTTAAAAATGTATACATTTGACACACAAGGTCCACCGGTAGAGCTGTTTTTCGGGACGTAGGTGTTACTTAGATCCTATAGGAGTCATTCGATTATTTGAATGCGGGACGAACAACAAACAAATAAAAATCAACAATACAATAACAACACAACAATACACAAATACAATTACAAACACGTGCAATTCAATGAACATTGTACAATTCTGACCAAACTGAAGCAAATCTCACGCGCGATGTGGTATAAAATTCGCTTACGCTGATTGTGTCAACTAACTTGTATGGAGGTGTTCTAACTGGCGCGAATAGTCGCGTGGTTGCCTAAGCATTAAGCACTCAATAAAATATATATTATTTATCTCTATATTTGATCGACGCGTCCCTACGGGATTTGCCTCAGTTTGGCCAGAGCTTAAAAACGATCAGCGGGATGATTGCGTAACACACTAATGGTAGGAATGGCATTCATTTTGACACTTCAACAACATTCATTGCGTTATTTACGTTGCTGAGCAGACAATCTTTTCGAACATTTGAAGCTATATCCTTCAAAATGTTTCAGATTGTTATTGATGGTGTGTTACGCAATTAGAGTGAAGGACTGATGATCGCAATTTTTAATATCATAATGCGAAGCTACTGACGCTACCTTATCTCTTAAAGTTATACATTAGTCGGTTTTTATGACACCAAAACGTTTCGTTTGGGTGTCCAAAGGCAAGAAAAAAAGTTTTAAAAACGTTTTTTTTTTTTAAACGTTGCCCCACACTAGGAATTTCTCCTGTATCGTGGGTGCGTTTACAAACATTTAAACTTACATACACAAACAGCCAGACCCGGAACAACTACTTGCAGGTCATACAAATATTTGTTCCGTGCGAGGATCGAACTCGCGACACGTAACGCAGCAGTCAATATTGCTTAACCACTGCGCCAGCCGTGCCGTCAAAAAAAGGTTCAGAAAAAGGTGGACTGTAGATAGCATTCTAGGAATGGTTTGAAATACTCATACAATGTATGAAAGGTCAGAATATAAGTGTGAGTTACTATTAACACCTACATTGAGTCATGGTCAGTTGACCTGTAGATCCTTGAACCCTTTTAACTCAAAAGTATTAAATAAAATAAACTGAAGTCAAACTATGCAAATCTGCTCTCCAAAGTGCCTAAATAGAACATTAAAACTTTTGTGTTTCTAAACAAAAGTTTTATTACACATAATATGTGAAAGTATACCTACTATAGTTTAAACGTAAAAATTATGTATTTATTTATTTATGTATTTACATTTATAACTTGAACTAATGACATGCGGTGCGTTGACAGGCATTAAATTTTGTATGTATATCGCTCAGGTACTTATGTTTGTCAAATTATCGTAATAATATAATATTAATGCTTTTGCTAAGTGCCCTCGTTTATTGAGCATGTATTAGTAGACTGTTTGTAAGTTTCTGGTTTCGTAGAACAACATACGACATTTTATAAAGTCATTTGATCGAGTTCATTTTTATTCAAATTCAATTATTGCATTCCATAATGTAAAAAAGATGATACAAAAGGCTTAAAGCTAGCTACAAAAATATGGACACTGTAAGGGCACAGCAAAAGGATAAAATTATAATTACAAAAACTAAATTAGAACTACTACTGATATAAAAAAAATCTAGGTATTTAAATTAATTTAACAATAAAATAAGGACATAAATAGTTATTAAGATTAGATGATTACAAATTATTATAGCATTATTATTGAGTTGATTCCGTTCCGTGACTGATTGGCTGAATGACTGATGGCCACAACACAAGATAGAAACATAAAATTCGTAAGAACCGTAGGGTGGTTCATCACCAGCCAGGGTTGCGGGAAAGTCCGAAAGGGTTACCGTGGCCCCTGGCACAGGCAACTGAAGGAAAACGGGTGGGTTTTAGTCAATAAGAGTCTGACACGCCCTCCCGCTCCACCCAGAGCGGGAGAAGTTATTTATTGATTTCACACCCTAAAAAAAAGGAAGTGTGGTTCGTCACCCCTTTATTTTTAATTTTCGAAATCACTTTCCGATCTAAATGTTGGCTAAAAAGTCGCAAACAACCACAGGTTAAAGTGTAATAGGTACAGCTTTGCCTGGGAGGTATATCGACCATATTAAATAATATTCCCACGACCAAGAGGTGTGGAAGGCAGTAACAGTGACAATGGCCCAGCAGTGGGTTGACAGAGACATTTACAACACCTACACATATTTACGTCTATTTTGATGCGGTGTGAAACAAACAATTTGTAATAAACTAGCTACACGCCTCTTCTTCGCACAGATTTCACGACTTGACAAAACATCGAGATTTCTGTATTATAATTATACTTATTTACTTATAATAATAATAAATTAATAATAATGTATTTCATAACTAGATTGTTTTACAAAATGTTTTACAAGTTAAACATAGGCTAGTTTTAAGTACAAATAGGTTAAGCATCTGTAGCCAAACTAGGTAAAACAATCCCCTCGGATAATTTTACATTTATCGTAGCCATTAACATTAGTTTTTACAAGATAATGTTATTTTACACATCTTATTATATTCTAATATAATATGTAGAGCATGGATGCGTGACCTCTCATCATGTGGAATGAAGTGTGAGTGTGTGAATTGAGAGAGGGTGTGTAGGGGTGTGTAAGTGTGTGTAATCCATGATAAAGTTAAACATTTGGAAGTTTATGCGTGCGATCTGTGTGAATTTTGTAAACATCAATCAAACAAGTTAATGCTAACGTGATCATTGTGTAATGATGCAGTAGAAAATCAGTCTCTTCATAATTTTGATTTTGTAAATATTCAGACACCTTAGGAACCTTCCGCAATAAATTCCCTAAATTATGGTGAAAACAATGCTGTAATTTAGAAGAGCAACGTGGCCACAGGGACGTAAACGACGCAAGCTGATCCCCGGCCACCGTAGGCGCGGGCTTGCGAACGGCGAGCAATGGGCAGCTCGCCGTTCGATAAGGACCAGGCCCGGGTCGTTGGCGCGTTGTGTTCCACGCGCGCCTCAAAGAGATGTCAGCATCAATGACGGGGTCTGCTAGGGCCGATGCCTGCCAGAGTTGCGGGAAAGTCCGAGAGGGATACCGTGGCCCCTGGCACAGGCAACTGAAGGAACAGGGGTGGGTTTTAGTCAGTAAGAGTCTGACACGCCCTCCCGCTCTGCTCAGAGCGGGAGAAGTTATTTGATGATGAGGGTGGGAACACCCTCAAAAAAAAAAAAAAGGGACGTAAACGAAAAGCGACTTTTATTTATAATATTATTATGTATCTAGATTATAACATATCCTTGTTAATAATATGATAATAAATATTTTGCACCCTCCTATTCTCTCGAGGGTCGAGCTGAGATATGTAATCGAGTGTGAATGCATCACGGGCAAAACTGGATGTTTTCACATTATTCACGTCAATTTTAAAATTATCCTTAAGCTTATTTCCCTTGGGGGACGAAAGTAATCACTTTGGTGTCTTCTGGATGAATATTACCATTAAAGATAATATAGTTTTTTTTTTGGATTTAATCCTATTGTCCTTTTCCTGAATTTACAATTAACTTTACATCTTTTTCATATCCAATTACTGCGATTGCAATGTGAAGTTAATTCATCATCCTGCCCATATCTGAGGTCATCTGAGAACTTCAAACTAGAGATTTCACTAGCTTTTATGACAAATCTTTTACTGTTCAAGCGGTATGGTTATTGAATACCTGACCGTGTCGGTAAGGCGTGCTCAATCTTTGTCCTCTCTCCTTAACCTTCATCATTATTTATAGTTTTTTGCTCTTGTTTCGTGATTATTATTGTATATAATAATAATAATACATATTTATTACTCCAAGAAATGCACGCACATAACATTGAACAAGAAACAAAAAATCTAAGTGATTCACACTAATAGAGACCCTTTTTTTTTTTTTTTTTTGAGGATGGGAAATCATCAAATGACTCCTCCCGCTCTGGGTGGAGCGGAAGGGAGTGTCAGACTCTTACTGACTAAAACCCACCCGTGTTCCTTCCTTGGCCCATTATGTTCCGGGTCAGCGGTACCCCTTTCGGATGATCCCGCTTTCCCGGCAGGCTTGGGCCCTGGTGGGCCCCCTCTTCGATGCTGACATCTCTTAACACGTACGCGCCGTCCAGCACGGGCCTGGTCCTGATCGGACGGTGAGCTACCCATTACTCACCGCCCGCAGGCCCGCGCCTACGGTGGCCGGGAGTCGTCACGCGGCTCCCGACGCCCGGAGCGTCCACCGCGGCGGCTTGGACGGGAGACTCTCTCCCTCTCCCGTCCCGCCACCTCCTTCGCTAGCATGACTGCTTCGCAGAAGGAGGTGACTGCCTCCCACTCCCCCTCGCCCCGGACCATGGCTTGAACCAGGGCCGGGCGTGAGAGGTCGCCGTCGCTGCCATCGCCTCTACGAGGACACGGCGGTGCTCCGCCCATGCAGGGCAAGCCCCCACCGTATGCTCCACCGTGTCCTCGGGGCGATCACCGCAGTGGTGACACCCGGGCGTTTCCTCCCGCCTGATGATGTGCAGGAACCTCCCGAAACTTCCGTGTCCGGTGAGGACCTGCGTCAGGCGGTAGGTGAGGACGCCGTGACGCCTCTCTAGCCACTCCTCAAAGAGGGGTCTTACCGCCGCTATCGTGGCGTGCCCTTAATAGAGACCCTGACCTCTAAACTAGGTATATATGTGTAAATAAATATGTATGTATAAATAGGTATAAGCTGCTTGTATTTTTGTATAAATAAATGGTACACGACAGACTACCTGCTGTCTTTAAAAGATTGATTTTAGTAATAATACTGCCCTTTGTGTGTAACCTTATGTAAAATTTCTATATTTATATATTTATGTAATTCGTGTGGTGTACATAATGAAGAGTATTATATTCTATTCCTATAAGTAAGGAACTAAATAAGGTAGACATTAATATTACAAAATTAAAATTAAATTCATTTATTTCAGATACCACATAACCCATATTAGAGAACATCTTTAAATTATTCAAAAATAAATACAAAATTACACATCAATAAATACAAACGAATAAATACAATATAAATAGAATATAGACACACAAATTAGATAAATCAAATTCAAATTCATATTCAATATAATTGACTCGTATTCACTACAGTAGTCTCTTACGAGCGACACTATAATATGTAAATTGTCTGTCACAGCAGTGTCGCACATAAGGATAGTCCAGCCTATTTGCTATCATACTGAGAACGATATTATGAAGTTAAATAAAACGTTACCTAACTTATACAAAAGTATTTTGAGAACAACTTACACCTACACTCAATTATGTTCCAAAAAACTGTATTCAATCATCTCAGCAATATTCGATTTCGTATTTATATTACCAGAATATCTTTTCACGATATTCAAGTTACAATGAGAAGTTGTCAGACTATTTCCATTTACATTTGCGAGCGGAAAGTTCATAAGTATCGATGAAAAGAAAGACAAATCCGTTTATTTTGGTCGATATAAAATACATACTTTAATAATTATTATCAATTGCGTTTCGATATTTAGACGTCCAAATAACTCATTAGTCGCTCGATACCTTTTTTTTCTTCTTTTTTGTTTTGAATTTGGAATAAGTCATATCGATTTTTAAATCCGTTCGAATCAAAATTGACGTTATACCGTACGAAATGAAACACCATTACAAGGATGGATTTGACCAAGACAATGATTCAATTTGTTATTTAGCTCTAATTTGGAGGTATGTTCAGGTTGATTTTTAGAATTGCCTACGAATTCAAGCTGATTTTACACTCTGTTTTCACTTTAATAAGTTAGTGATATGTATATAATCCTCATCCTAACTAATATTATAAAATGCGAAAGTGAATTTGTTTGTTTATTTATTACTCAATCAAGCAAAAACGGCTAAACGGATTTGAATGAAATTTGACACACAGATAGACCATGACTTAGGTACTCGTAAGGATATTTTTTATCCTGAATCGTAGACGAAGTCGCGGGCAACAGCTAGTTATAGATAATACTTTACATTTAGCTAACGTCTAACCACGGCTGAAATATTAACCTTTGTCAAGGGTTAGTGACCATTGGCACAACCCTCTGCCCGAACTATGAAGGTGAATCATTAACTATGTAATTATCAGTAGGCACGGTGGGGTTTAAAAGTTGCAGGAATATATTTTCAGCGTAGATGTGGGTAGTAGGTAGGTATTTACTCTCCATCTAATTTTGAAATACTTATAGACAAAAACAATGCCGTACAATATCATTGCAAGCAATCTGCCTAGCCAACTATTTTGGGGTCGGCTTTCAGTGGAATTGGATGCAACTGGATACCAGCATTTTACATAGAGCGCCTGCTTATCTGAACTCCTCAACTCAGTTACTGGGTAACACGATACCCGTTGGAAGGACTGGTTGTCAGACTTTCCGGCTTCGCACTACCTATTATCGAATGTTAGTAATTATAGTTTATGACTATGCTACCACCATTACAGAAACCGTCTTATTACAAAACACGATCTAACTTTAGCCCGAGCCTAAATCTTCGATTTAGTTTTTGTATTTGGAACTTTGTGCCGACTTTAGTAAAGTTCTTAATACAAAATAGACAATCTAAGACCAGACCAAGTGGTCAGTTTTGTAATAAGAAGTGTATTTCGATTTCTGTTAGGTTCTTATTTCAAAAACAGGCTCGATGGTTTAAACCATGTCAAAAGAAAGACCTTGTTTTGTAATAAGACCAATAGTGTTTTGTTTACACTGGTTGACAAAGAAAATGTTGGAGCGTCAATTATTGTGTTTAAAACAAAAAGTTCGATTTCCAAACGGCTCATCGAATGTCCTTGTTAACTTAAAACGTTGAAATAGTATTGATCTTTCGTATACAAATATTGTCCAATCTGTTTGTTTATATTGTGACCCATTTAGTCATAAAAACTGGATGTTTAGTAGTGTACTTACGCAACTACTGGGACGGAATTGCTCTCTACCCGCAAAACTATTCATTAAAAGTAGTAGATATTCTTGAATTTTGAATCGATCCCTTTTAATCTCTATTCTTACAATAGTAGAATTAATGTAATAGGCGTACATAATGCTATAACTTTACCTATAACACACATTGGTAGAATACTATTCTGCTAATGCTGTTAACAGCTCGTGACGTACGGAACAATATGACTAATCCGCCTATACATCATATTTCGTCTCAATTGTGTCCGCACTATGCGCAAAAAGCATAAACATTTTTATTATGTACATATACAGTATATTCACTTATAGGTTGATAACAGGTAAAATGTAACCCTCTTTCTGCGATGAATTTTCAGAAAAAGGTATTATTATATCACCAAGACGCCAAATATCGAAATTCAAGCCCCGAAAGTAATTACAAAACGAGAACCTTAGATGAAAATAGAGTTAAAATAAGCTATGTATTAGATTTTTTTTCATTAAAACAGATATATTGGAGCAAAAGTAAATTACATAAAGCAATTAATTTTAATTCCGCTGGGCGTAACAAATGACGACATAAAGCACGCGTACTTAGATAATTGCGGACGATAACAAATTATGCGGCGCCTTACTTTGTATGTAGACAACGTAAGGGCGAAATAAGTACAAAAGAGTATGACAACTAAGGAGCAAAAACGATGAAAGAGATAAAAATCCAATCACAAAACTCACCAACTGTCGAAGCAGTTGAAAAGACCCACAACGGTCCGTCAACTCCGTGGCAGGCTTATCTCACGCCGATAATCTCAAATCCATCGCAATTAACACATTAACCATGGCATAGAGTTATAAGGTACACAGTCAGTAGTATGAATAGCATGAACATTTTGGTTGTCACTGCACTGAATTTGAATGGAACGTTCGTGTGAGGTTCGTTCAAGTTGAACGGAGCGGAATGATAGGGAGGGGCGCGCGGGCGTTCGGCACGATCGTCGGGAGCGCACTGACAGGGATGCTGCTCGTTGCTACGATACGACACCCATACCTACCCCCCTGCGGCCGCCGCCCTACGAGTGGCGCGCAACCTAGTTTTACGTATAACGGCTACTGTCTGCGTAATAGCTCTTCAGCAATTTCCTGATAAAATGCTTTTGATATGCTATTTGTGTGTGATTGAAATGTTATTGGAATCGATGAAAACGGCCGTTTGGATGAATATCACGGAAACATTGCGTGTGGGGAATGTATGAGAATCATATTGGGGACGCAAGGGACGGAATTGATTCAGTTTGCAGTTTTTTAAAATAATAAATTCCGAAACGTATTCCTATTTCATTTTGTCCACCATTTTTTTTGCATAAAAAAATCAATTTATTCAAAATCAAAATCAAAAGTCATTTATTCAAATTAGGCTGAGAATCAGCACTTTTTGAACGTCAAAATCACATAAGACAGTCCCCCCAAAACGCCCACCCTTCACCACTTCCTAGTGCTTTAGCTGGGAAGAAGAAGTGGCGGAACAAACTCCCCAGCAGCACTGCTGTCTGTTCAGTTAGAAGAACTGGATTCTATACATATAGTAATAAATAAATTAACATTACGAAACACAAAAATATTAAAATTATTTGCCATATGTCAGCTAGCACACGCCAATATTTAAAACTATACTCAAGCATAAATAAATAATAAAAACAAAAACGCAAACAGAACTTAATACATAATAAAAAGCCTCCTGGCATAAAGGGCGTGCCCGCTTACATATGCAAAAAACATAAATATTAAAAAACATGCCCAGAATTCTTATTACCTACTTACCTAATGCGCGTACGTAATTGATAAAAGAAAATTCTGTTGACTCATAATATCAATAGTAAACAAGTGAGCATCGTTCATCACGACTACGATGCGATAGCAACACTTTGCCGCCGAGATTGCGTCAGGCAAATCGGATTGTGCTCGGACGTAAATAAATTGAGAAAAAAGGACGCACCTTCAATATAACGCTGATAAGGAAAAGGATAGATTGCAAAGGAACTTTCATTTGTACCAACTTTTTGTGTTGTTTTCAACATATTTCTATATTGTGATTTGTTTCCTTATTATTTTATCCTCACTGTGGTTTAAAACTGGCCAAAAATAACAACCTTAAACTAAACCTCACTTAACGATCTTGTATTTAATAGGTTAGTACTTAAATACCTACATGTTTAATTTCCAGATACAACTCACATGGTCGAAATATAACATTTTCGTTAACCTGTCAGAAAATACAATAGAATATGATGTATAACAATAAGAATACTTTATTGTTTAAGAAATTACATTCGAATGCGTTATTCCTGGAACTCACACTAGGATTCCCTGTGTCGTGAGATCCAGGCTCCTTCGTTCCGTTTACATTTATTGCTATACATGTAATAGGTATCTATAAGTTACAATAAATTTCTTAATTTCATATAATATTAAAATCTACTCGAAAAGGAATATACAATAAAAACTAATTCACAAACGAAAACTAATGCTAATACACAAAGAAAACAGTAGATGACCAAGAATGTATGTATGTTGTGTGTGATTGTGATGGTGTGTGTATGTGTGATATGGTGTGTTTGTGTGGGTGTATGAATTAAGATAGTTGTGTTGGTGATGGGAGTGTGCCTGAATGTGATATCTCAGCATAAACCTCGTATGTAATATACCAAGTGTCCGTGTAGGTATACAATATAATAAATATTAGTGCATATTATATGATAAAGGTTTATCAATTCTCCTCAACTGAGTTTGCATGTCTTAAGTCTATTCAAGGTGTACCGAATAAACGCAAGTCCTGAAAGTAAGCTCATAGTTGACTACTGAATCGATTTCAGTAACTAATAATACAGGTATTTTTTTTATAAAATTGTATGTATTTTGCAATACAGACCCCAGATTGAGGCAAAGAAAATTAAATCTTATTTCAAGGCAATAAGACTCAATTTTAAATGCATAACGTAATGCTATGGTCAACACGATTTTCTAAATAATAATAGTTAGCTTTAAAAAAATATTGTTTTGGTCTTAATCTCTAATTGGGGTGTATGAGGTCTTGCGTTAATTATGTTACATGTCGTATACCGAGCATAACATGACCTAATCTAATCTTTAAGTGGGAAGAGTAGAATTCGGCTTCATATGGAGATAATGAACGTTTGTAATCCAGAGAGACGATCTAGACTCACTGGTGGTGAAAACTTTAAGCTTAAATATCCGGATAAAGCCACATGCATTCGGTATTAACCTAGAAAATCTAGTACCGCGGTGAAACGGGGGGAGAAAGGTACTTAACTTTTATCATCAACAGTTTTGCAATGGCTCTTGGCTAAATAAGAAAAGCCGCACGGGGCGATCTAGGTTAAGCTACGCTTGCCGAGGTCAGTCCGTGGATGGGTGACCATCCATTATATATAGAGATGCCTCCGTGCCTCGGAAAGCACGTTAAGCCGTTGGTCCCGTCTGTAATTTTTTTTCTCTTCTTTTTAGACAACATCCACACAAGGTTTTCAGGTCCCGAACTAGGCAGACCCTGTACTACGGTAACCTGATGACTGATATACATAATTATATACATTTAAACACCCAGACACAGGTCAAACAGACATGTTCATGCACACAAATGTTTGACTTGTCCGGGGCTCGAACCCGGGACCAGCGGCTCAGAAGGCAGGGTCGCTACCAACTGCACCAACCGGTCAGTCGGACGAGAGATAGGTATATAGATAAAGACGCCTCCGTGCCTCGGAAAGCACGTTATGCCGTTGGTACCGTCTGTCATTTGTAGATCTTTGACAGTCGTTACACCCGAACCGACTACCCAGTCAGGAGCCCAAAAGTCTGACAACCAGTCTTACCAAGGGGTATCGTATTAAAAATTAAATTAAATTAAAATTCATTTATTACAGATAACAGGGATCCATATTATGTTAGTATTACAAAAAACAACTTATATTCTAGTGTTAGTAGTAGTTAAAGGTAGGTATAAAATAAAATAAAATACTATGATGCACACTCCACGCAGAGGACGCGCAGGCAAGAAAACATGTTTCCTACCTGAGCAACCTCCGGATAAAATGCCGAATATTTGGAGTATAGCTCTCCGCCACAGCTCTCAGGATATAGTTGCGACTACCCCGCACTCTGCTCAGTATAAACCAGTAACTGGGTCGTGGAGGTCGGATAGGCAGTCAGTACATGTAAAATACTGGAATTCATCTGCATCTGGTTAGACTGGAAACTGACCTCAACATACTTGGGAAAAGGCTAGGCAGATTGTTGTAGTTTTAAAAAGTTAATACAAACACTCTATACATAAATCTAAATCTAAGTATACATATTATAAAAAAGTAATGAGGTCAAAACTGTACATTCATTATTTATGAAATAAGTACGCTTATGTTAAATTACGTAAATTGCTATGAGGTGTGGGAACGAGTCTGAAGCAGAAAATATTTATTTTAATATTTTTGTCGGTTTGACGGTTTGTCTGGATGATGTTCCGCATGGACGCAAAAACGGCTGAACGGATTTTGATGAACGGAGATTGGGTGAATCTGCCCTGAAGCCCAATAGCCTTAAGATATATACTAATGAAAAGATCTCTTCAAGGGGAATATTTCGTGACCTGACAACTTCTCAAGATTGTCCATCGGTGTGGCGCTAAAGAGCTTTATGCTCTAAGCATAATATGTGGTATATAATTTTCAATCGATAAAGTCACTTTAAACATGGAAGTTTTTGCATTTATGTAATAGAAAATAAATGCTCGATTTTTTTGCAAAGCAGTGTACCTATACTTAATTTTATTAAGTAGGTATATTTTATTTTGCCTGATCCTCAAGTCTTGTCGGATTGCCGTCCCATCCAAATTCGTTTCAGTAACATATTATGTTTCTCTTAAAAAAACACTTTCCATTGATATATTACATGGCTGTTTGACCTGTGTCTGGGTGTGTATATGTATTTAAGTATGTATATCAGTCATCAGGTTACCGTAGTACAGGTTCTACCTAGTTCGGGACCTGAAGACCTTGTGTGAATGTTGTCTCATATTATATTATTATTATTATATCACTTATGGCTATTGGGCATTAAGAAAATCCCTAACTACCCCATGCCCAAGTTGTCATCTATTTATGAAACTAACTCAAAACTGACTAACAATTGGCGGAAGTCGTGTTAGTAGCAAAAGTTCTCATTGAAAAGCTCTATCTATTGACGCACCTATATCTTATGACTATTGGGCTTTAGGGCAGAATGGGAACCGAACGATAAGTTCATAGGGTACTTTTAATACCGGTAGTACATTCCCGTGGGACATTTTCCGACACTCACGCCGGCGAAGCCACGGGCTTAGTGGTTTAATACAAACAGCAGATAAGTTTGATCAAAAGTTTAAATTGTAAAAATGACAACGTTCGTAAAGTCACCAATTTATTTTAGTTCGTACTATGAATCCAAGCCAAGAAACTAATAAATGCGTTTAGTTTCTGGCACGTTGTTCCTTATTTAAAATACTTAAGGCCATAGTGTTTAAAAAATCTACCCGTTTATTCATTTGCTAACTTCCACCCGCGAATTCGTTCGCGTGGAAGTCGTAAGACGCCACAATGTAGGTAATAAAAATAGCGGCCAAATACTACGTTTGCAGTTTTGGTCTTAGCAGCCAAAATATGAAGAGAGTCAGGACTGGTGACGTGGGAGCAAACGACGTACTCCGTGTGAGAAGCAGCTCGTCCTGAGGTCGATTACCCGCAGCCTTCAGTAGTAATTTCCCATTGCTTGCAAAGTTTTTCTAATTAATGGACACACTAAGGGTCGTACCGTGATGTTAAATAGTTTATAACCTTTCTCAAGAATTGGGCTATCAAATGCAAAAAGAATTTTTCAAATCCGACCGGTAGTTCCAGAGATTAACGCGTTAAAAAAAAAACCACTCTTTATTTTCATTAAGATAATATACCTTAGATAAATAAATAGTCCGGCCAATTTTTAAGATAATAGATTAGTGGAATAAGATTTTTCCAATAAACAGTGTCCTCCCTTTTCACCACGACAGGGCTTGTTTTTAACCCCCGACGCAAAAGAGGGGTGTTATAAGTTTGGCGTGTCTGTTTGTCTGTGTGTCTGTCTGTCTCTCTGTCTGTCTGTGGCATCATAGCGCCCGTTTTTTTTTGGATGAAAGGAGACTTAATCGAGAGTGTTCTTAGCTATGTTTTATAAAAATCGATTGAGCCGTTTAAGAGTTATGGTGGGTTAAAGTGGGGATGGTTTCGTACTTTTTTTAGGTAGGTTTTTGTGTCGGGGGTTTTTTAAATTTTTAATTTAATTATAAACAAAAACGTTTGGTACGTATCCGTTGTAAGATTTAACATTATTTTTACGCATATTCGAGTTAATTGCAGCAAGCAATAAAACCCAAACATTAGTACCCTTTTCCACCCCCTTAGGAGTTGATTTTTAAATTACGTTTTTGTTTTTAAATATTAGAATTGAGTTTTGAGAGCAGCGCTTTCACTTACTAACTTTGGCACAGTCTAAATTACCCGTTTAAAAATATAAAGTGCCAATCTTTATTATTTACTGAGGAAAATATTCCCAAGTTTCAAGTTCATTAACCAAAGGAATAATTTCATGTAAACTGTATCCTCTCTGCCCCCCCCCCCCCCCCCCCCCCCCGCCTCCCCCCAGGGGTGGAATTACGGAAATACGTTTGCGATTTTTCCATTACTTGACTTAAAGATTATTTACTTAAGTGTATACATTTTGGAGTTAATCAAGCCACGCAATTACACGGTATTCTTTGCTTTTGGTCTTAAGTATAAGTACTGAGTTTCGAGTTAATCGGATCCAGCTTGAAAATTCATCCATACAAACTTTGACACCCCCCAATCCCCCTTTTAGTTTAGAAAAATATAAAAGATAATCTTTATAATTTACTTACATGTATTCGTGCCTAGTTTCAAGTTAATTAACTGAAGGAATAGGATTTTTCATACCAGCAAAATCCCCCCTTTTCATCCCTTTAAAGGTCGTATTTCCAAAAACCCTTCTTAGCGGCCTACGTCATAATAACTATCTGTGTGCCAAATGTCAGCCCAATCCATTCGTGGTTTGAGCAATGTGTTGATAAATCAGTCAGTCACGGTTTCCTTTTATATATGTATATGGATAGATGTATCGATTTGGCTTAGGCATAAGGAAAAATACTAATAATATACGGCCTGCACAACATTTTCCCGGAAAGTCTTTGTAGGTATTTCTGGAAACATCTTGCTGCAAGGGTTATTTTTCAGTGTAGGTTATCAATCATAGTTGCTAGCTTTATTTAAAGTTGGTATTACAGTTGTGTTGCTCAACACAAGCTTACCATGAACACGTTTGAATAGTCTTTTTGACAAAGCATATTGACAGCAATACCTAATGTCCTTATTGGTGATGTTCTTCATAATGGTCGGGTGCGTAGTACTCGCAATTGGTGTGCATGTATGACCAGCTGATCTACTCTGTTAAATTCCCAACGTGAAAACTTAAGTGAAGTGAGCTGTCAATAGTGTTAATCCCTAGCATCAAGTGGATAGAGCTCCACCCAAGTTTTCACGGCTGGTGTATGAACGTCAACGAAGTAAAAGGAATAGTTAGGTATGTACTATGTAAGGATCGTAGCAGGAGGCATTCTGTGGTTTCTGCCTTTAATGTACCTAACGACCCATAATCCACAAAACCATAGTCCATTTGTATTAATTTATCGAATTCGTCTGCGTCGTGTTCCTTATCTTGCAAGTGGTTGCCGACCAGAAGATCGGACTGACAAGACGTTTCCATCCATCTTCGTCGACACCGGCTCGAGAGGTGCTGGCCGCTCCTTCGAAGTTTCTTTAAGACTAGCAGCTTGTTTGGCTGTCCTATACAAACGAATAAGTAGCTGCGGTAGTAAAAGCGAAAATGTTTAGAAAAATAATAATTGAAATAACATTACATACAATAACGTCACGCCTGTTGTCCTCAAATCAATAGGCAGTGGAGTACACAGTACGCGGTCCATATACGCACATTAAAAAAGAATAATGTTGAACTGACTGGATAAGCCTCTTTTTTCCGAAATTGATAAAATCAAAAGACTTTCTTTAATTCCAACCAAATAATGATTATTCGAGTATCTTGATTGCTTTAGGGCCTGCGCCCACTGGTGCACGGCTCAGCAAGGGATTTTTATGCGACGAATAAGAATATAACTTAATTGAAATTTCAATGACGGATGCTAAGCATATCGCACCTTTATTTTTGTTCCTACAATGATTGTCATTGAAATTTCAATTTTATTGTCATACTACTAAGTTATTTTCTTATTCGTCGCATAAAAGTCCCTCGCCGTGCCATGCCGCCAGTGGGCGCATAGGACCGGACCGCTATTATACTAACACATCGAGATATTTTTGTTCAAACCTTTGAGTTGTCATATAAAGTTGTCAACTATCAGGAACCTGGTCTTGGAATTTTAGGGATTTTGGCTTCTACTAATACAATAATATACTAATATAATTTTATACTAATTTTTGGTAATCGTTTTTATTATTGCTTTCCAGGAAAGTTCATCATTGAAGGTTGTAGTAAAAATATGGCCGAGATCGATTGAGACAAGCAGCTCATTTATCAAACATAGCTGCGCGAAGTCTCGATCCCGTGGGAACATCGGGATTAAAAGTATTCTATGTCGTAATCCAGGTCTTGATCTACCCACGTGCTAACTTTCATCCAAATCCGTTCAGCCTTTTTAGCGTGAAAGCGTAACAAACAAACAAACAATAAAAATAAACTCTTTATAATATTAGTTAAGACAATGTTGAACTCAATTCAAACTCTAAGCATTTATTTCAAATAAACCAATTACAGGCACTTTTAAATTGTCAAGGGGTCGGTCAGTCAGAAAGATGAAGCTAGTTGCCCATTCCAAAGCGTAGTAGGTACCTATGGAGAAGAACGGGCAAGAAACTCCATGGACACTCTTTTAAATCAAGGCTTGAGGCTTGCTGAAAAGCTTAGCAGTATGGTAGATACAGGCGGTAAGTCATAACTAATATTATAAATAAGCTTACCTTAGACACAGTCTAATTCAGCCTTTATTGTTTTGTGTATAAGTCAGCGTTGATTTGTTACAAATGAGCGATGATCACAAAAAGCGACATCTACTCAAGGGAATAAAATCAGTCAGAAATAAATATCTTAAGACCAGTAAATGGCCCGCGACAAGTTGCCGGGTTATTGTAACGTATAGTCTACAAGTACTACAACAGCCCGCGTTTCTCAACCGGCTCTTATAACTTGTGTGAAATGGCAGCCGGCCAACTTATACGTAATTGAAATACTAATCTGCTTACCAAACGCTATCCGAATAGTTATTTCTCGTGATTTTAGTTAGGTATTTTCTTATGGAATGTAGGACTAGTTATGCGTGAAATGAGGCATTTTAATTAATAGGTCGTCTAGTTTATCCACCAATTCGTACTGGCCCGGCGTTGTGGATTATGACCCAGTCCCACTCAAAGAGAGGAGGCCTGTGTCCCACCAGTAAGAACGTAGTAGGCTGATTACTTGATTTTGCTATTATATTTCAAAAATAAAATTCTGTGGCAAGTACTTGCAACGAGTTGCAATGGTGTGATATGGATCAAGCAAGACGTACTTCTAAGTATCGTGGCATGATGTTTTGTTCGGACCCATGGGAAAAAGGTTTGAGTTTACGTATCATATTAGGAACAACAAAAGTGTCTTGTTACACTTTTTTCGGTGTAGCTCTCATTCGCTAAGTGTGCAAAAGCGAAAGGAACTTCGTTCCAACTGGGTGTCCCACGTCACCTCTCGACATCGTTTTTATTATTGGATAGAAAATGCATTCAAACAAGACATAGTTAATAGGTATTTTCTCAGATCATATAAACGCAGGGTATGCTTGTACGATCTCATCGCGGTACATTTTTCTGCTTACCCTGTAAACTACTTTAGGCCAACGATCCGCGTCATAAATTTAGCGTAATAAATTAACATGACTAACGAGTTTAAATATAGTGTACTTATAACTGAGTAGCTATAAACAATTGACAGAAATAATCGCCTTCCACTCTAGTACTGTTACTAACTCATAACTTAAATAAACTTAAGTACTTAGTGCATCTTAGTGGAACGTGTTTCTCAATACTTACTGAACTTATAAACCTTCACGACAAATCAGTGTACAGAGTTGACTACTACAACCCGTACATGTATGGTCCTTCGAGCCTTCGTGTATCTTAATGTGTTGTGTATCTTGTTACGGTAGCGAATAGCCAGAGTACCGGCACATTGAGTACCGTAACTAACTACAAGTACTAGAAGAGCCCAACTCACTGAACTTACAAACCTTCACTGTCATAAATATTGGTGCCGATTCCCTTGTTCACAAACTAAACTAAATTTAAGTTGAGTGCATCTTTTTCTTTCTATTTCATTATGAAAAGGACAGAAGATAAATATTTATTTATTTATTTATTTATTAAAACTTTATGCACAAGTAAACAAATAATACTGTACAAAGGCGGACTTAATGCCTGAGGCAAAAAAAAAAAAAATTAGTTTAGTCCTGTCAAATTAGTCAGCACCTGACGTAATTTGATGTAATTTTAGTAGTCAACTTTTTAATCACGTCTAAACTTGTATGGAGTAGTGTCAGGCGCTGATTAATTTGACAGGACTAAACTAAAATTTATCTTCTGTCCTTTTCTTAATGAAATAGAAAGAAAAAGATGCATTGAACTTAAATTTGGTTTAGTTTGTAAACAAGGGAATCGGCACCATTGTGTTATAGTCAAATCAGTGTACGGCGTTAACTACTACAACCCGTACAATGCTACTGGTATATTTGCTTCGTGGTATGCTATCACTTTATCATCTCTGACATCTCGATCACAAAACAGACTCCATATAGTCACGTGTGACTTAGCTGTTATATTCTATGATTATTATATTATATATTTTTTATGATGATACCTACCATTTAATCAACAAAAGACAGAGCTCTTTGTTTAGTTGTTCAGTTATTGTGTTTGTCAGACTGATGGTGGTGCACCTATGTTTATTAGTTTGATAAGGTACTTTTTTGTTCAATTTTAGTTGAGTAGGTATTGCTGTTTAAATAGTAGATTAAGATTCATAATGTACCTACATATTTCGTTTTAAATACATTGGATATGAACAATATTTAAAAATGTGTAGTTGATAGCCACAATATCGAATTAGGTTTAAGATCTGTAAAGATGTTGTAAGAGATAAAAACAAATAAATAAATAACGAGAGAACGTTCATCGGGTGCGCCAAAGTTCACCTAAATTTTCAACTCCGATAATTGGAAATCCGAAAATGTTCTTCCTAACATTTTTCATCCTAACAATCACAATTCCTAACTACTCTGTCTCTAATGTTCATAATTCCGAAGCATTCAACTTCATAACGTCAGTAGCAATAAACATCTATTATACTTTTATTTGTTTCCCTATATTTTCTCAACATAACCATCTTTTATACTATTATTCAAAGTCATATCTTTTTTGTTTAGATTTCTTTTTATTCATAATAATCAGTATTATATACATTAATCATTGTAAGCCCTAATTATCACATGCCATAATTATGATATGCCATAACATAATTTGCCATCGACATCGGGTGTGTAACGGTTGTTTATATCAAGAGAAATTGGATGCAATTGGGACTTTAGGGCACCCCGACTCGGACAGGTTAGGTCGGGGCGCCATCCCCTTCGTGGTTATTTTTTTATAAACCACACAGAAGTAGGAGCCCCGCGAAGCGGGGCTCCGTCGACCTAGCCCACCATCAACCATGCACAGAAAAAAAAACCTAAAACTATAAATATCATCTTCTACCCACATATATTTTTTATAACACTTGGTAAATGTTTCTTTCTGAGTATGAGTGAAAATATTATGGTAATTATGTTTAGGGATAAAAGCGTTATGATAAAAAACAGTAGGAGTTTAAATATATTTACATTAATGATATTATTAATTACAATTTTCGGAAACATGAGTGTTATGAACATCGCCGGTAGCACTACAAATAGTATGAATGAAAACTTTAGGATGAAAAATTTTAGGAAGAGTGATCATTCGGATTACAAATCGTTAGGAAGAACAATTTCGGGTAAAGAACTTTAGTTGAGCCAATATGGACCCACGTTCATCATTACTGTGTGGCTTTATTGTTGGTTTGTATATACAGCTAGCTAATTTGGTCATGTAATGTAAATGCATTAGCCTAGATTACGATTACCGGCTGAATTAATTCAACATGGATACAGATTTGTAACCATTAGTACAATTAGGTAGACCCCAAAATTGCCCGAACCTTTAACGTTTTAAGCCTTAAATCCGATACTGACTGTTTTTAATACAATGTGGAGAAACTCCTCATATAAAAATGCACTCAAATATATCCAATAGTTTAGTCACTATAGCTAGTCAATGATCGGTTAAATTCATAGTTGGCCCATCACTATCATCTTTTTCTTAGCGTGTCGATGGCAATCTAAATGGACTCGATCAGAATTAGTCTTCGAGTTTGGCGCCATCACTAGCGTCCATCAGTTCCTATAACGCGCAGCTGACAGGACACGCAGGACATCATATTAAGGGTCTCATCTTTTGTGGAACAGCACCACGTTTACACTCCAAGGTGGAGTCGTCAAAAAATCTCCATCTGAACACGTTTTCCTTGCTTCGGCCTACCTGGGTCCGGAGTCTGTTTAAAGACTTCTAGGTTACCCAACGCAACTCATGTCCAGATGGGAGATCTTCAGCGGGTGGAATGAATGGTTTGGGTAATGAAGCACTGTCTCGCCACAGCTTCAGTATTTCTTTTGAGCGTTCGCCAGTGCATGGGACACACTTTAAAAAGCTGTTTTGGCTTTTCAGCCTTTTTGGAACAAGGATTTTGTCGTGCAAAGAGTGTCGTGTGTCGGAGACCTTTTAGGTTTTTTCGCTGGAGCCTAAATCAAAAAATCTAAATCAAAAGTCAATTCAAATCAAAATTCAAATTAGGCTGAGAATCAGCACTTTTTGAACGTCAAAATCACATAAGACAGTCCCCCCAAAACGCCCACCCTTCACCACTTCCTAGTGCTTTAGCTGGGAAGAAGAAGTGGCGGAACAAACTCCCCAGCAGCACTGCTGTCTGTTCAGTTACTAGCATCCACTTTTGGCACACTGTTCGCAGAGCGAACTACCGGTGGCGTTTTTTTACAGCATTTGTTCCGGGGTCAGTTTTAGGCAACCAGTGATGACAGAGGACGATGACGTTTCATTCAAAGCTGTATCCACTAACTTTGCATAGGCAGAACGACTCCACGCGAGGCACGGGAATTCAGCCGCAGAAAAAGATAGCGCCAGCCCAGTAGTCCGCGTAACGTCAGGCGAAGCACCCCACTTCGATGTGACTAGTCGTTGAAAAAGACTGTTGCGAGTGTGCACTTTCTGCTTGATGCTCAAACGATGTTAAGTTTAAAGCGCACCTCTCTATTGCGTAGATGAAATATGCAAGACTGTGTTTTGCTCGGAATGGGCTTGAGTGAGTTAGCGACGTAATACGTGGCTAAGTTGCCAAGAGCCTCTGCCAAGTGGACCTCAACCTCCTCAAATGTGGTAGTTTGCGAGATGAGGGCAAGGTCGTTTGCATAGACGAAGCGGGATGTGTTCAGGCTGGATGGTTGATCGTTGGTATAGATATTAAAAAGAAGCGGTGCCAGGGCACTACCTTGACGTAGACCGTTTTTCTGCGCTCTCCAACGACTTCCCTCTCTCTTTTCTCTGTTTTTTCTCTCTCGGCCCATCACTATTATTAAGTTTGTTTTTTTATTATTTAGTAGTTTCAAAATACTCCTTTGCTCACGTATTGTCAGTATTTTAATTTATTGTCATAGTGTTTTCTCCACATTGTTTATGTTTCTAATGCACACAAATTTTTTGTCCTTAAAGACCACAAATAAATGTTTCCATTGGACGATTGGATTTTTTTTTTGACACAAAGGACCGATTCAAGTCAACATCGTTCCAATAACAACACCTAAAAAATAAACAATTAATTGAGTGATTATTGAATCGAAACGGAATAAATATCCTTCAGAAGTACTTCTTCCCTTTTAATAAGCATTCCTTTCAGTACAGGTGAGTTTTGCAATTTACATCACACACGATCTTCGTCAAAACTTGTCAAAGTTTTAAAGTACGATTGGCAAAGTTTGCTGCCGAATAAAGTATGTTGACTGACGGGGAAACAGGTCAGAGAGGCGAGGAGAAGAGAATGACATTGGAGAAAATGGAAATGATGGAATAGTTCATAATGGACGGATGGAAGTAGCCGTGGGTTGAGTTATGTGGTGTGCAATTAAAAGGGAGTAGGAGGTTGATCCTAGAAATATTGAAGTTTTTAGTTTAAATACGAACCCCAACCGTCTTATTACAAAACACGATCTAACTTTAGCCCCAACCTACACATTCGATTTAGTTTTTGTATTCTGAACTTTATGCCGACTTTAGTAAAGTTCTTAATACAAAATTGACAACCTAAGACCGGACTAAGTTGACAGTTTTGTAAAAGGAACTGTATTTCGATTTCAGTTAGGTTCTTATTTCAAAAACAGGCTCGATGGTTTAATTAAACCATGTCAAAAGAAAAACCTTGTTTTGTAATAAGACCGTTAGGGTCAGTTTCTCGAACAAAAAATATCGCAAAATTAATGTGAGAAATTGTCAAACGCGCGTAAACTCTGTGATTGGCTGTTGATAAATCATTCAACGAATCACGGCAGTTTAAGAGGAAACGGGGTCACGTGGTCGTTGGCGATCATTCCATACTAACGTATTCCTCTGTTTTCTCCTTGGTTAACGATACTAATAATAATATTTTTTACGATCTAACTTATACCTACTGCCATGTCTTTTATTTTGTTTTTTAACGTAATTATAATACTTATTTTTTTCTAAAATTAATATTAAGCATTCCTCTTACGCGCGCGTAGCTGCGCGCTGCTGATAAATCATGCAACCAATCACAGCAGTTTACGCGCGCTCGACAAGTTGTCACATTAATTTTGCGATAATTTTCGTTCGAGAAACCGGCCATATGGCCCGCTATCATTGGGAATCACTAAAACCATTTAGAGCTAAGCCAATTTTAAACATCGTTCTATTTCTGTCAATCGCTTTAGGATGACAGAGACAGAAGTTTAGTGGTAAATAATATTAAGTTATTTGGAGTGCAAGCGGACCTTAGTAGATACCCAATACAAGGAAAAGCATTTAGCAAGAAATACCATAAAGTCACTTTTCTGGGCAAGCAGGAAATTAGTACGCTTTCTGCAACAAATATTTGGTATAACTTCGGAGAGTTAAAAGTCTATAAAACTTGTCTTTTATTTTGCAAGTTTACAAAACGTTGCCAATTTTTCAGTAGTAAATCAGTATGGCTTCTACAAAAGATGAGTTTAGTTCGTACTGTAAACTAGAAAGTGATAATAAGTAGCTTGCTTTGTGGTTTGATATCTTTTACAACGTAAAAAAAGCTAGCAAATAATAATATTTTACAGAACCAATGAAATTTAGAAAAACAATTATTAGCGATAACGATTATGGAAAAGTCAAAAATATAGGTATGTCACTGACATAAGCTATCGAAAAGCGTATGTCAATACTGTCGGAGCCATTTATAATCTACGTCGCGAATCTCTCAGGCAACTATTTAATATTATGACGGTACCTTGCCAATTCATTTATGAAAATATTATGTATGTAAGAAAAATCTGCTTCTTTTTAATAAATTATGTGATAGACAAAATTTTAATGCTAGAAATAAAGATAAAATAGATCAACCATTTTTCAGATTAGCTAGTACATACATCTTTTATTAGGTACTTTGTGAAATGCTACAACAAAATTCCTTGTCATATATTGCAATTAAATGAAAGAAAATTTAAAACTCATATAAAAATATCACTTTGTAATCAAGCCAAATTAGAGGATTATATTCAAGATAAGAATGCTTGGAAACATGCTGGTCCAGCACCATAGGACAATCTAGGGTTTAGACAAAATCAAACTTGTTGCTACTTTCATTGTATAGTTTATTATTTTTATGACATTGATTTACATTATGTGATTAGGCACTTTAACTCACACACTGACATATTACTTGTTTACATAATTTGGTAAATCGTATACTTTTACAATGTTTGTAAATATGTGAGCACCATGTACCTACCTATTACATAATTAACTTATTTGTCATTGCTACATTTTTTAATTCTTTTTACCTATTGTGGCAGGGTAATTTTATTATAGGTGCCTCGTCTTCACATATAATAATAATTATATAATTAATGTATACAAAATATTGTAACACATTTTAAAACATTCTTCTCCATACGAAACTACCTTTTGGAAGGGGCGACTAGAATCAATTCTATTTTAATGTAAATGTTGACGTTCAAAAGTACCTTATATGTGCCTATTTGAAATAAATGCTTTGACTTTTGACTTTTGATGAAAGTCGCTGAAGAAATAGGCAACGCACCAAGAGCGCCACTTGTCTAGGCCCTCTACGCCATCGTTACCCCAAAAAAAATCAAGCCATCGCAACAAAAATTAAGAACGAAGGAATTTAATTACAAAAATCAGCAGACAGCGTTAGCATCTTGTCAAACAGTACCAACACAGTGTAACACTGAAATTATGCAAGACGGATAGAAGGTTCCGCCAAAGTGACGTGTTTAAATGAGATTTTGATTGATCACCATCGATTGGCCTCCCTTTTAGGTGAACTTTCCGTGTTTGGGCATGCAAAAATATGTATCAGCTGACCTAGATACTGAGTACATGTTGGTTCAAAACTTTGTGGTTTGTTTTTCAGGAATATTGGCTTTTATTTTCATGCAGCATAAGTTTCAGAAACTTCTTGACATTTTGATTTCAATTCAGTAGATTTTAGGACTACTTTAGTTATGTTTTCTTTGATTGAATGTCCAAGAGCAACGCATCTGGTACTAGGTTCTGGGACATACAACGATGTTGTTTATTAAATCCATACTACGTAAATGCCGCCCTGTTTCATTACACATTTCAACACTTCAAAATCATATTATCTATAGTAATTTACAGCATAGCTGTAGAACATTTCCAATTTCCGATATTTCAATGCTTATAACGAGTCAATACATTTTATTTCCCGTTTCAATAAAACAACGAAACTGAAAAAGTCCAACCAATACTATACGCGCTGTAAACTTCAGTTTCAATTATAACAATAGAATGAAACGATTTCGGTACTTACTTTTTATTCTTAACATTGTCCATTCCAATGGATGTCAGTGCTGGGACAGATGTGCTCCATTGTTACTTTCGTCTGCCAATTCCAATAGATATTCTTTTATTTAACGAAAAAAAAGACGCAAAATTCTTTCTTTGCATGAGTGAAAATTCTTGTAGGTTAAAGCTCTTACGATTTTAAGAGTTGGTTAGGTATGTATAAGAATAGAGGAAGACCTGGGTTATGTGAAAGATTATAATATTATTATGGGCAATTGGCCACACAGAAAATGACGGCTGGAAGAGATACCTATATGGAAGAAAAATTCGATCTGCACCGACACTAAAAATACTAGTTAAGGGTGATGACGATAATTAATGATTTAAATTTGTATTGAAATATTCACGAGCTATTAGACATTAGCATTGTTTGACATCAGCATTAATAAGAGACAATCCCAAAAGACATAGACATTGATGCAATGAATAATCATTTTAGTGCTACGTCCAATTTTGATAGGACAATATAATTGAATACACTGAATTATCTTTCTTCTCTTCCGACTCCCAGTTATTCTCCATTTGCTTTTGGTCAGTTCTCCGCGTGTGATGTTAAGAAGAGCATACTATCGATTACTTCCAATGCAGTAGGAAGTGACTGTATCAGCCGTAATATGCTGGTCCCTGTGCTGGATGTTATTCTTCCTGTCATTTGTCACATTCTCAACTTTTCTGCATTTAGTGGTGTCTTTCCATGCTCATGGAAAGATGCACAAATAATACCTTTACCTAAAAAGTCTAATCCCACATCCTTTTCCGAATACCGTCCAATATCTGTCTTACCATTCCTTTCCAAAGTCCTTGAACGGTTAATTCATAATCAAGTAAGCACATACCTGTCTAAAAATAATCTCCTAAACCCCTTCCAGTCTGGCTTCCGTACTGGTCATAGCACAACTACAGCGCTTCTGAACATTACGGATGATATAAGGTCTGCCATGGAAAACGGTAATCTAACGGTCTTAGCTTTGCTAGATTTCAGTAATGCTTTTAATACTGTTGATTTTGATGTTTTACTTGGCATTCTATGCTCTCTTAACATATCTCCATCGGTAATTGACTGGTTTCGTAGTTACCTGTTCGGTCGTCGGCAACGTATATGCATTGGAGATACCTTGTCTTCCTGGAGCAATACTTCTGCCGGTGTACCTCAGGGTGGCGTTCTATCCCCTTTACTTTTTGCAGTTTTTATTAACTCAATTTCCGACGAGCTAATTTCTTTCTACCATCTTTATGCAGATGATTTGCAAATTTACTCGCAAGCTCCTCTTGGAAATCTATCTGAGGCTATCTTGACGATTAATCGTGATCTGGCCCGAATATGCGACTGGAGCAAGAGATATGGACTTATGGTGAACCCCATAAAGACGCAGGTTGTGGTGGTGGGCAGTTCTAGGACGGTCTCAAGGATCGACTGGACGACACTTCCCCAAGTTTCTTTTGACAACTCAGTTGTTCCATTTAGTGAGAAAGTTAAAAACTTGGGGATATTCATTGATAAGAACTTTTCTTGGACTGCCCAGCTACAGGAAGTTAGCCGCAAGCTTTTTGCATCCGCTGCATCTTTGAAAAGATTGCGTAATTTTTTACCGACTGCCACCAAGATTGCGCTTGCACAATCGCTTCTTCTACCCATCCTTGACTATGCTGATGTCAGCTATCTTGACCTTACCCAAGACCTACTCGATAAACTTGAGCGGCTTCAAAATTTATGTATAAGATTCATATTCGGTTTGCGCAAATATGACCATGTTTCCGAATTTCGTGTGAAGCTCAAGTGGTTACCAATTCGCCTTCGCCGGAACGCTCATATCCTTTCTCTTTTGTTTAATGTGCTCTTCTCCCCTTCCACCCCTCTTTATCTTAAGAAACGTTTCCAGTTTCTTTGCGACTCCCACACGAAATTTCTAAGGTCATCAGATAACTTGAAGCTTAAAATGCCTATGCATTCCACAACTTTCCTCGACAAATCCTTTACTGTCCAGGCCGCTCGTTTGTGGAATGCATTGCCAGTTGAAATTAAACGCGCGCCGTCATAGCTTGTGTTTAAAAGACTCGTGAAGGAACATTACTTGTCGTTGTGATCGTGTTCTCATAATTGTAATTATCTATAGTCTTCATTTATTTTCGTTGCTTATAAATTTAGTATGTACGTATTTATGTATATATTATTTAGGATATGTATATAAGTGTATCTATTATTTAGGATATGTATATATGTGTATCTATTTTAGTGTATTGTATACATACTTATTATTTGCACCAACAACAGCCCCATTTTAGGTCCAGGAAAATCTCTGTCCATTCCAAGGTTGCCTGGAAGAGATCGCAGAAAGCGATAAGGCCGCCCATTGTATATTAAGTAGTGTTCAGTTTTATTTTTGTTGTTATGTTTTTTGTGGTGTACAATAAAGAATATATAAATAAATAAATAAATAATATAACATGTAACTTAATCTATGTGACATTTATTGAAATTTCTTGTATTTTAAATCTGTATTGATATGCATGTACCTATTGATATTGACTTTATTACTAATGTGAAAGTTTACATCTCGTACCACCTTCTGATAGCTTGAAAGTTAAATTTGTGTTATAAAGTAAAAAATTCGACAATGTTGATTATATATATATATTTGTACGCCTCTAGGCAAAACATCTACCAATCTGTAACATCTCGCTCACTGTTGTAATTTGACCTATGTTTACAAATAAAGCATTCTGATTCTGATTTTGAATAATTATGTTTAATGACCTGTCTTACAATTTGGTAAGTGAGTGATTATGTGAGCCTCAATCATAATTACCTATACCTAGGTACTTATAAAATATGGAGGGCGATGCCAATTCGGCTTAGAAAGAGAATTGATGATCCCGATTAAGTATGACGTTTATTAGAAGAGAGGAGTAGGACGCTACGCGCCGTAACAAAAGGTTACGCTATCAGAAAGTGACGGGGTATTTTATTCGTAGCTAAGGACCAATATTTTAGGCTAATTCAATTCGTAGTATTTTTTTATTTTTTTGAACTTGTTATAAAAGTGAATCGTGTTACGTAGGTTTTGATACCATATATTAATTATTATTACTTTTATTCTTCGTATTTTGTAAGGCTTCAGACAAAAACATGTGAGGGATTATGTGGTTCATTACTTTTTTTGTTTCTCAGTTTTAATCACGATCTGGCAGCTTGAGTAATTTATGCGGCCTACCCAAATGTCCTTTCTTTGGTATTGTTCGTCGAATCGTTGTGCTCCTTAAGTTTGAGTTGAGCTGCACGATTACTGACAAATGCGTGCACTGACTGGACAGGTCCGCTCAATCTGTATGGTTTATCCTCAAAATACCGTTTCAGACACCAATCTACATGGTCTTCACATGATCTGACCAAGATTATGTCTGGACTTTAAAAGAGACTGTGACCTCTGAGTTTGTTTCGGCCTTTCTTCTCAGAGTAGTCAGATAGGAAACGCCGACCTCATCTAGTTTTTCAAATATGATTGACGTGTAAAAGTGTTTGTACAAACCTACTTACAGAAATAAAATCATTTATCATTCATTTATCATTTATACTAAATCATGTTTAAAAAAAATAATAGACTACGAAATTTCTCAAGGAGAAGTTATTTCTCAAGCGACACAAGATTCTACTTGAGCTATGCTTGACCGCACATCTCAAACCGTGCAAGACGTTCGCTACCATATCCGTAGTATGTTATGTATGATTAGGAACGTTCAGGAGCTAGGAATATTGAAAATAGCTAGACTATCTTAAAAAATTTGGACTGAGAACATATTTACTTAGTAGCCTAGAAACATGTAGATACTGCTGAATATAAAGGACCATGGTAGGCAGTCATAGGTATTAATGATTGCAGTTGCTACTAGAAACGGACTGTCTTACCTTTTCGGAATACCTTAATTACCATTTACGACAGCCATAGTTAAAAAGTGGGGTTTATACTGAGGTCCAAAGAAATTATTTGATTCTAAAGACAGAACAACCCAAGCTTGTGTGGGATACGGCCGTTGATACTTCCATAAAAAAGAGAAGTGAATTTTCTGTAATCAACTATTAAAAAGTGGGGTTTATACTGAGGTCCAAAGAAATTATTTGATTCTAAAGACAGAACAACCCAAGCTTGTGTGGGATACGGCAGTTGATACTTCCATAAAAAAGAGAAGTGAATTTTCTGTAATCAACTAATCATGTTAGCAATAAAGTGTATTTTTTATAAGTTAAGGTACAGTACAACAAATTAGTGTTCTGTTCAATTTGTTCATACAGTCCTTTCATAGTCATTTAACTCTGATTTTGCATGACAGTGATATTTATTCTCGTGAAGATTGTTGTTAAAGATAAAATAACTGTGAAAAGGACTATACCTACTCTAACACCAATGTCCTTCATATACTCCATACTATTCCACCTGCACATATATAATACATGTATATTCTATATGTAAGTAACGAAGCGAGGACATGCAACAGAGTTACTAGGTTTAATTGAATTTCTTGGCGAGGGATGAGTTTGGCCACCGAGTGTTTACTTTGGGAGACAAATTGGAGGCCTCCTACGATCAAATTAGGCCTTCTCGGAGACAGGCGAAGTTCACCTGGATAGAGATAATGTTAGAAAAATATGTCTAACATTAGGTTGGCAAGCTTGAACCATTAGAGTTATGCCATTATGAGATATTGATTGAAGTTTTTTATCCTATGCGCTATACAGATAATGGTTTGTAAAACTTGTGCAGAAAAGTTTTATCATACGTAGATTGATAGACATTTTATCATAAGCAAGCTTTGCTTTATATATTTGACATTATACTCACATTATTTGTATTTTTAATACTATACTACTAATTTCTAGAAAACTACATCCTACTATTTTTTTTTATTTTTTTTAAACGTTGCCCCGCACTAAGAATTTCTCCTGTGTCGTGGGTGCGTTTACAAACATTTAAACTCACATACACAAACAGCCAGACCCAGAACAACTACTTGCAGGTCATACAAATATTTGTTCCGTGCGGGAATCGAACCCGCGACATGCAGCGCAGCAGTCAATCGCCTAACCACTGCGCGAACCGTGCCATGCCCTGCCTTTTGGAAGACTTACAGCTAAACAAAACAGACAATGAAATTGCAAATGTGACTGACAGCCAAAGACAAGTCTTATATTGATATTACTGCTTGACTTGATATTGCTACAAAATAAAGAAAACGTGCAACAGTAGGTACTCATATCCAAAAGTGCCTTAAGGTAATAAAAACTTTATTAAATTATAATCGATCGTAAATACACGTTGACCTTTACGTTTTACGAAAATGAGTAAAAACAAGTTATATGTTAAATGGTTTTATTTATGTAAGTAGGTTTGTACAAACACTTTTAGACGTTAATCATATTTTAAAAAGTATATGAGGTCGGCGTTTCCTATCTGGCTACTCTGAGAAGATAGGCCGAAACAAACTCAGAGGTCACGAATTTCTTTTAAAGTCCAGACATAAACTTGGTCAGATCATGTGAAGCTCATGTAGATGTCTGAAATGGTCTTTTGAGAAAAGAACCACACAGATTGAGTGGACCTGCCCAGTCAGTGCACGCATTTGTCATTGATAGTGTTGCTCAGAACTTAAGGAGCTCAACGACTTGACGAACAATACCAAAGAAAAGACATTTGGGTAGGTCGCATAAAGTACTCAAACTGCCAGATTATCATTAAAAACTGAGAAAGGCAAAAAGCATTACCTATACAGTCCTCACATTCACAATAATTAAAATAATAATACTATTATATTTCACAAAGTTAATATTCATGTCATTGTGTTTGTAGTAATCAATAACGTCAAAGATTGTTTAAAAAAAAAAGCTAGCATAAAGAAAAATAATGTTCAGTAAGTAAAAATTGGAGCAGCTCAATCCCAAGTCTTTTGTCCTCAATATAATCTTTAACGGTATAAAAGACTTCCTGGCACAGCTTACGTTTAATGAATGATTTGAATTTATTAAGGCTTAGATCTTGAACGTGGCTTGGAAGTTTATAAAATAATAATAATAAAGGTTTATTCACAAAAAAATACAGAAACTCATATAAAATGTACATTACAATTCATTACAAGTTGCAAAATCTGTATAAAAAGTATATAACCCTGTCTCTTAGACTAGGATAGCCTGTATTCTAAGAGACGGTAAATATAAAAGCGTATACCTACATTGATATCTGAACGTGCCACCTATTTTCTTGAACCTTGTTATAAGTACAACAAATTTGGGTTTGTTTCTAGTATTATGGATAACATTGTATTTAAAAAATAAAAATTATGGGCATATAGGTAACAGATTTCCAAACTATACGGAGAAGGCACAGTCCATACGGTAATCTCCTTGTTCTCTCAGAGAGAGTGTCTGGGACTTAATTTATAAATTGAACGAACAACTCCTTTCTGCAAAACAAAGAGTCTGAATGTTGGCGGTATTTCCCCACAACAGAAGGCCGTACGACATTACACTATAAAAATAGCAAAAGTACACTAAATGGGCTGTCTCTATGTCAGTTAAATTACGAATAAAACAGAGCGTATGCTGCGGAGCTTAGTCGTTTTGACAATTTATCTATATGTGGGCCCCACTGAAGCTTAGCATCCAAAGGTAAGCCAAAGAATACTGTGCTGTCTGCAGGATTCAGTTACACCAAAATGTATGAGAATTACCGAATTGTACGTTTTTTTGTTTGGTTTTATGTATGTGATGATTAACTTGAGCATTCTAGTACGGGTTTTTTTAATGAATGTTTTAAGATTTTATTATCATGAGGCATTAATTACGTTTCAATCTTTGTATATTTTTTTTATATTTCTAGAAAGATAAGTACTACTATTATTCTAGTCAAGTAAAATACATGCCATGTAGCGTTGTGTGGCTTCTCAACGGTAAATAGTCGAGTCATGCTAAATGTTTCAGGTATAGGTAGGTATTTATGGACGGTACCCTTCCTACTTCTAAGTGCGAATGCTCAGAACAGTGAACCTTACGACCTAGCCTACTACTGTAGAAAATATATGTATGAACCTTTATTAAGTGTTTCTTCTATCTCTAAACTGTTAATTAACGGCCTGCGCAGTCTACCTGCAAAGCCCTAACCGTAAAACTCATTATGTTGATATTGCTGCTTGACTGAATAATAATGCTATAAAATAGAGGAAACGTGCAACAGTACTCATACCCAAAAGTGCCTCTCGGCAATAAAAACCTCATTAACTTATAATCGATCGTAAATACACGGTGACCTTTGTTTTATATCACACAGTTGATATTTTACGACACACGGATAATGAGACAAACAAGTTACACCTAAATATAGGAGAATTTCTGAATTGAACGTGAAAACCCGTAAAAATAATTGCGCAAATCGAAAAGGTCTGAAATAATGGCCGCCATAAAGTTAAGAAGGTAGGTAACTGTTTGTTCAGAACAATTCGGGATTTATTTGTTTACGTCTCAGGCGTCCTTTATAGGACGTCTGTGAACTCAGGTAGATAAGGTTATCCTATATATCTTACTTTTAGCTCGTGTGATACGAATGGGTGAACTTGGGCGCCTACCGTTTTTCATGTGTAAGTTTTTGTAATAGTAATATTTATTTGCATAAAACATGGTATATAAAGTGGTTTTAAAATATATTTTAGAGCATACATGTCTAGCTTATATCATAGCATGCAAATATTATTATCGGTTACATTCAAGAATGTTTCCCGTCGTTAGCCAAATAAATTATATTACTATAATAAATTCATGAAAGCTGTAATTTTTTTTTTAGTTATTAAGCATTCATGTAATCTTGTTTTAAACAATCTAAAGTGTTTGGATCTAAGACCTAGGCATATACCTATTTTCTAATGGTGTTGTCTTTTTGTTACAGAAAAATCGAAATCTTAAACAGAGGATCAAAAGTATGTTATAAATAAAATTATGATTATAATTCCGTGAATTAATTAACTCCACCAACTGCAGTCGTGAGCTCATTATTGACAGCCTTGTTAAAAATTGGTCTAAAATGACTATTCTCTCACACTTTGGTATCCCTTTAAAATTCAAATAGTATATTATGCCAATGTGAAATAGATTTGCCTACATTATCATTTCCTTTTGCCTTCTAAAACATACAGCGCTACATCTTTTACACTGGCGTGACTGTGGAACAAAGATCGACTTTTACAAAGCTTAGTAAAACAGCGAGTTTAAACGAAACATTTGCAAGTTCAATCCTGAGGGATAAATTCGAGTTCGGTTCAGGAAACAATGCGTAAGTTCGAGCGGATAGGCAGATTTAGTCGCCAACGTAATCGAATGTATGCGCTATACCTAAACAAACCTTATTTAAACTTTCTCTCGAAAGTACACCGCAGATGTGAACTCATTGCGAAACTTCTGTATCAAAGTCATGTCAGTTTTTTGTTACTGAACGGTAGCTGTGTAAACGAAAAACTCAGCCGCTGGGAAATCAATTATTTTGCCTTCAGACTTTTAGTACATCAGATTCTTCTATTATTAAGTTATGGGTTTGGAAGATAAAGAAAATATGTTTGTGTTACTAAAAAACAACGCCTATTTTTCTTTTTTACTTTGCTTGAATCTAAAATAAAGGCGTCATTATCTACCTCAAACACGACGCAGCGTTACGTTCGATAATGAATTTTGATTGCTGCAATTACTAAAACAACGAGGTTAACTACCGCGATAAAGTGACAGGCAGCATCAACAAATGCGATGTTGAAAAATTGCTTCTGTTCGGGGTCCAAAGTTATCTCGGTTTAAAGAAATTTATTTCTCAAAAAGAACATACATAGTCCACTTACGTAATGAGAAACTTAAACAAAATAATCTTAAATTATAAACATACTTGTCGTTCGATCTATCGAGTGCATACCGTGAGTAATGATTTCCTATTGTTGCTTAGCCAAATATAACTTTAATATATTTTTGAAAATTATGACTGACTGACTGACGAGGAATCTCGTATTTCTTTCGGTAACTTATTATAAAGCTGCACTCCCTCAAACTGAATAGTTCTTCTTCCGTACAAAGTCCTAACTGAAGGTAGTTCTATACTGTCCCTATCTCTAGTGTAGGTAGTTCTGGTGAGTTTTGTGCTTGAAAGTGATTTGCGAGTGTATTTTGCTTGTTAAAATTTTCTTTATTAGTATGCATGTGTGATAAGTATATAGTTTTTGAAGGTTAAACAGTTTAGTTTTAGCGTAAATTTATTTCGTAGGTGTTAAGTAATTATAATTAAATATAACTTTGATTGCTTGGTTTTGCGTTACTTGTAGGTCATGAAGATGTGTTGAAAATATAACAATTAATTTGCCAAAAATTAATATATTTTTGTAAGAAAACTTTAGGCTCAGCAATTGGCAGCTATAAACTGTGCAAAACGTTATCAAACCTTAAAACATATTACCTAAATAAATACCACTAACACCATTTATCCTCACACAGTAATCCAGCATTAAAATTAATAGAACTCTCACAGTTTACATACTTATCAAGCTAACTCCGTACGCTGGACAAATTGCACGGCGGGCTACCGGGATAATTACAATGCAGATTAGTTGAACTGTTGGGGCCCTGCCAGCGACGGGAGTTTAACAGATTACTGACAACCCTGGCCTGGCGTGTGGCTTTGAAGGAAGCGGCAGATGCGTTACATATAGTAAATTCTATAGATTGTTTATGCATCCTTGTGTTTACTCAGAATCAATACCTAGTGATAAGACTGCATCACTGCCACTGATTCAAATTCAAACATTTATTCCTAATAAACAAGGGCTTGAAGGGGTTGGGTTTTCAGCAGCGCGTTAAAATTGATAATTGAGAATCCTGGCCTGGTGTGGCTTTGCCGGAAGCGGTTTTGAAAATGATAAGTAACCAGTGACTCAGCGACCGTGGCATTTACTTAAAATAAAATAAATAAATAAAAAAGCTTTATTGACACAAAAATATTTTACAAAATGATTTTGGTAAACAGTAAGTACAATTCTGCAATTGAACACAATTCGAATGACCACTAACACCTAAACTAGGCCGAGCCTGTACCTTAGGCGTTAGATCTTTCCCGGGTAACTATGTATATACAGACGTGTACATTAAGATCCAATTGTATATTAAAAACATCAAACCAATACAATAAAACTAACTAAACTAGTATAATAAAATATAGATTAAACTGCTGGTGCTCTTACTGCGGGTATAATGTAATAGAAATATTCTAACTAATTTGTTGACATATTCATTGTACAATTTTTCCAAATACCGTCAACTTAAAAAAACAAATAGTTTGACCACTGACTAGTGTACGAACTTGCGACTTTTTACATTTTTTGTTTTTCTATTTTGATTATGTTATTTTACTTGATTTCTATTTTTATTGATTTCATTGTTTAAGGACATTACTGTTTTAATTATTATTTTTATATTGTTTATTATTTTTATTTTATTTATTTATTGAAAGGTTCCTATTGTGGGTTAATAAGTAAATTTTCAATTTCTAGATATGTTTTCGATTTTAGCCAGGTTATTAAAAGTTTCTTGCAAGAGTGTTTATTTAGCTGGTAGAATTAGAAATACCAAAGCTTAGTTGCAATGGAGATTTGATTTGTAAACAGTAAGAATGGGTCAAAGCTACAAAAAATATACAAAATAGAGGACTGTATCAACAACAGGCAAGTAAGTTAGATTTAACAGTAGATAGTAAATGTTTTCGAAGAATGACTATCACACAAAGTACCTACCAGTTATTTCTGCCGAAAAGCATGTTTGCTGTAAGTCAAATCTTCAATCAACATTGCGATTACGAGTCAATTTGCTGACGATTATTTTCACTTGGTTTTATGAGAACATTGTGAAACGACTATTCATGAAAGAAGTTTGTAAACCTATAAACAGACCTTTCCAATGTAACTGATGACCCGTAATTCACCATTCAAGAGCAACTATCGTCTAATTTTTATTTTATTTATTATGGAAAACAAACAATTACACATTAAGAAATACAGAAAGTTAGGATACAGAAATGATACAAATGTGAAATCAACCACGTTCTCCACAGATACACAGTGAGACAATTTCTTAAATTTAAAGACTAGTGTTGTAAACAATAAATAAAAGGAAAATTAATATTAAAGTACCAACAAAACAAAGCCGCTAAAGATGCCGCATATAAGCTGAACAAAAGTTTCACATGAATTTTTCATTATATTAAGTAACATGATTTTAAACTTTCTATGTGGAAAAGCAAACAGATCCAAACTGCAGAAATTCTTATTAAAATTGCTCGTAAGGCGACGAAGAGGTGCACGCAAGCCTGCGTTTGTACGACAGGAAGTAGTGGCGAATACAGGTCGTGAGCGCACCTCGCGTCCTTGGCATGTTCTAGGAACTATATAACACAACTTATTACTCATGTCTACACAATCATACGAATTATTGCATGTCATACAAAAATGTAGTTTCAAGAAAAGTACGCCTTGAACTCAAAGGAAGCAAATTATATTTTTTAAGTAACTCACTATAAGAGAGGTAACAACTTTTAAAGCAGCGATAATACATAGGCTTCAAAAATTTACGTTGTATGCTTTCTATACACTCAATATATTTATTGTAGTAGGGGTTCCACACAGGTACTGCATATTCTAATTGAGACCTAACTAGTGATCGATAGAGATATAAATATGTACCTACTTGAGTTCATAAATTCTATGGCTGATCTCATCACAAAGCCGTACATGCGATTAGCATTATTAACAATTTTATTAACATGTGTGTCTAAGTGCAGTTTATCGTCAAGTAATATTCCCAGGTCGCGGATCAAACTCTTCCTTGTCAGTGATTCACTGTGTATTGCATAGGGATATTTAAAAATATTTTTATTTTTAGTGAAGCTAATACAACAACATTTAGAAATACTGAGTTGGAGTTTGTTTTTAGTGCAATAATTTGCAAGACGATTTTTTAGACGAGGTTTTATTGAAGTAATTGACAGTCAAGCATAGTTTTGATGGGCCTAAAGACTTTAAGATCATCTGCGTAAAGTAAGAATTTAGAATTAAGAAAGCACATGTCAATATCATTTATAAATATAATAAATAACAAAGGCCCCAATATCGAGCCTTGAGGCACCCCTGATGACACAGTTATGGATTTGGAATGGAAACCATTAACTACCACTTTTTGCGTTCTATTCGTAATATCGGAAGTAAACCAACGGAACAAATCGCCACGAATGCCATTAAATGCTAATTTGCCTAAAAGTAATTTATGGTCGACCTTGTCAAAGGCTTTACGGAAATCAGTATAAATAGAGTCCACCTGTACACGTGTGTCCATATTATTGAATAAATAATCAGTATATTCAATCAAATTAGTAGTTGTAGATCTTTTCTAGACGAAACCATGCTGTTGCTTAATAATCTGATCGTGAATAATTGGATATAGCTGATTGTGGACAAGCCTCTCGAAAAGCTTTGACAAAATCGACAGAATGGAAATAGGACGGTAGTTCTCAATTTCACATTTGAGACCAGCTTTATGGACAGGGGTGATATTGGCTCGTTTCCACACTTCTGGGAAAATTCCTTGGCTCAAACATTTATTATAAATAATATATAGCGGGAGACATAAAGTGTCAGCGGTATTTTTAAGGAAGAGTGGCGGGATACCATCAGGTCCTGGACCTTTAGAACAATCTACGGATTTCAAAACACTGTGTACTTGTTCAATACTGATCACAAGATTGCTAACGAGACGACTATTCTTAGCATCGCCGAAGGTCTGCTGCTGCACATTGCTGAGAGTGGAAGGCTCATAAACAGAATGGAAAAACTTTAAAAAAAGATCACAGATTTCATCTGAATTATTGGATGACTGTCCCGCGTAATGCATTGTTGAAGGAATGGAAGCTGTGGATTTACGGTTGGATATAAAAGTCCAAAAATATTTAGTGTTAACTTTTATGCTATCCTCAACTGACTTCATGTATCGGCAACAACAAGTTTTAGATTCAGTATGAAATCTCGACCTATATAGTGAAAATTGTTCATAATCTGATAAATTTTGATACGTCTTCCATTTACACCACGCCTTAGTTTTATTTTTAAATATGTGTATCAAAGAAAGTGAAAACCAGACCGGATATTTAGAAGACTTGACCGATGTTAAGGGAACATGAGCTTTAATAACTCTATAAATAACTTCATAAAATACATTTACTGCATCTTCTGCAGATTGTCCCAGTAACAATTCGCCCCAGTTAACTTTGTCCAAATCACCATTAATTTTTTCGTAATCCGCCTTCAAATTCAAATCGTCTTCAAATTTCCACAGAGGTACAATTACTTAATTGTACCTCTGTGGAAATTTACGTGCCATGGCTCGGTTACCTAGATTAAAAGAAGCCAATATACATAAGGGTGGGTGATAAGGGTCTGAGGTTAATAGTGCGTCAGTGGGTGTTACAACAGAACACTCAGTATTACTGATCACCAAGTCCAAAATCTTTCCTGTCGAATTTTTTTATATTATTATACTGGTAGGCATTAAAAATGGACATAAAGATGCTTAAGTGTCTACAAATTGGAGAGTTGCTGCTATTTAAATCTTGTGTGGTAGAATATGAACCTCTAGCAGCTAACCAATCAATATCGGGGAGATTGTAATCACCAAACAGATAGAAATTTTGAACACTTCCACTCTCAACAACTGCTTGCAAAAGCTCCAAATATGCAACATAAACACTTTCGGGTGTTTTTAGTGGAATGTATGCTGAACATATGATGTCGTACTTTCCTTTCGTCGCGCTCGGGATACGCAGAATGACATGCTCAATGTATTGGTTTAATAAGATAGTGCACTCAATTGAGACTGATCCCAGTCCCTTCAGTATCGCTATAAGGGTGCCACCACGGACACGCCACGATAGCGGCGGTAAGACCCCTCTTTGAGGAGTGGCTAGAGAGGCGTCACGGCGTCCTCACCTACCGCCTGACGCAGGTCCTCACCGGACACGGAAGTTTCGGGAGGTTCCTGCACATCATCAGGCGGGAGGAAACGCCCGGGTGTCACCACTGCGATGATCGCCCCGAGAACACGGTGGAGCATACGGTAGGGGCCTGCCCTGCATGGGCGGAGCACCGCCCGTGTCCTCGTAGAGGCGATCGGCAGCGGCGGCGACCTCTCACGCCCGGCCTTGGTTCAAGCCATGGTCCGGGGCGAGGGGGAGTGGGAGGCAGTCGCCTCCTTCTGCGAAGCAGTCATGCTAGCGAAGGAGGTGGCGGGACGGGAGAGGGAGAGAGTCTCCCGTCCAAGCCGCCGCGGTGGACGCTCCGGGCGTCGGGAGCCGCGTGACGACTCCCGGCCACCGTAGGCGCGGGCCTGCGGGCGGTGAGTAATGGGTAGCTCACCGTCCGATCAGGATCAGGCCCGTGCCGGACGGCGAGTACGTGTTCCACGCGCGCCTCAAAGAGATGTCAGCATCGAAGAGGGGGCCCACTAGGGCCCAAGCCTGCCGGGAAAGCGGGATCATCCATAAGGGGTACCGCTGACCCGGAACATAAAGGGCCAAGGAAGGAACACGGGTGGGTTTTAGTCAGTAAGAGTCTGACACTCCCTTCCGCTTCGCCCAGAGCGGGAGGGGTCATTTGACGATTTCCCATCCTCAAAAAAAAAAAAAAAAAGAGTGCCACCTCCATCCTTCTTTTGAGTAGCCTTTCGATCCCGATCACATCTGTATACGGAATACCGCTGATCCACAAACTCCCAGTCGAGTATTTCAGGGGTTAACCAAGTCTCCATAAGTATTACGATATCGTAGCAGTTGGATAAAACATTCATAAATAGTACATGCAGTTTAGTGCGAAGCCCCCTACAATTTTGATAGTATATTATTAATTTATCAGCCATAATCGTAGGTGTATAATCGAAGCAGTAATATTAAATAAGTCAGAGCAAGTTTAGAAGCATATCTTGCCAGACAGTGGCAAATAGATAATATTAGGAAGTACAACGTGAAGTCAAGTATAATCATAATTAGCAATAAATCTATAGTAAAATTGTTAAAACTCTCTTTTACATAGAATAGTAAGTGTAGAAGATGCACGTTTAGTATAATATTGGAAAAGCAAAAATAGGTTACGGATAGCATGAGAATAATATACCGTAAAACTGTAACATTTATGAAAACATATACATTAGACCACTGCACGGACCACGGAGCAGATTGTTTCTGCTCCGTGCATTAGACAAACAAGATGTATCCACGTTATCAACATTCAACGTGAATACAATTAAAAAGTACATAAACACTACATTATAAAGTTCATTATTCGTCCCTAGTGATTGAATCGTTCTTAGTGGTAGAGTCGTCCCTAGTGGCAGCAGCCCCTGGTTTGATTTTACTGAGATCTTGGTGTGACCGAATAGCGAAAGACTTAGAAAGAAAGAAAGATTTATAATTATGTAATGTAGCGACATTCTTACATTCACGAAATAATTGTTTTCATTTTAACGTGATATGTTCATGCATATAAATGCGAAATGATGTTCCTGAGATATCCAGTTGGTCGGACGACAGGCCCTTACATAAACGAAAGGCGCTGAGAAAATTGTCACGCAATATACGTGAGGTCAATTTCACGACAGTGTTTTTTGGTTTGTTATTATTTTGGTGTGCATGAGGAACCCGATGTATAGAAATAATGATATATGAAAACATTGTGAAACGATTAGTCATGAAAGAAGTTTGTAAACCTATAAACAGACCTTTCCAATGTAACTGATGACCCGTAATTCACCATTCAAGAGCAACTATCGTCTAATCTCTCTAATTAGAGACACGTCGCACATTGGTACAAGGGCGGAAAAAAGTCCTTTGTTTCAACCTTGTTTAAAATGTCTACAATTTGGTACACACATACTAGAATGTTAGTAGAAACAAGTCCTAAAATTAATACGGATAAATAATTATACAGTATTTAATTATATGATGCCAAAGTAGGGTGATCGAGAATTTACAAATTTCGTGCAAAAAATATTGTTATTTCAAGTATGAATAGAACCAAAATACTATAATTATCAACTTTCATTTTTAGTTTAGTCATAAGTTTATTGTGTGTACTAATAAAATAGTAAACATAATGTTATAATATAATGAATAATTACTTACTATTACATTTTTAGTGAAGAAGGTCATTTGGAACCTTTTGTTTTCAATCATGAGATCATAACTAATCTCCGTTATCGACCGATACGTAATAATATACTTTCGGAGATTAATTAGACCCTATAGATTAAGAATACATTAGTTTTGGCTGCGATAACCTGCGATCTTGGAAATACCAGGTCCTTAACTAATGACGCTCTGTAATTAAGAAAAAGTGCATTATATTAATAAGTGTTTCTAATGAGGGTAATTAACATTTTATCATATCGTGTAAGTATAAATAGCATTGAATGGTAGTTTTAACTTCACTTACAATTATTTTCTCTTACGATAACAGTGTTATTATAGTGATGGATAGCTTTACTATTGTCTATGCCGATTTAGTGGAAATCATAATATCAAGTAATCGTGAGATACATAAATGCCTCGAAAATTTAAAACTTATGTATCCACAGCTTACAGAAAGTGTTTGGAATCAAGTTTATGAAAAGTTAAGCCGTAATTTTCTACCCGTATTTACAAAAAAGTGGCAAACTGCAGCGAGAAATAAAAATGCTTTTATGGCAAAAAATGAACAGTGGCTGAAAAATATTTTTACCGTTGAGACATCTTCGGTGCAGACTGATGTGGTGAATTGTGACAGTAATGTTCCAGGGCCATCAAAACGCTCTCATAGAGGACGACCAGAAAAATCATTTGATGAATGTTGCGATCGAACAAAGCGATATAAAGTTAAAAGATTGTGTGAAAGCGTTCCTGAAGAAATGATTAAGAAAGCTGCCTCTAAGGTACTCGTACAAGAAGGATCATCGGATACTATCAAGTTTACTCCAGAAAAAGCGTTGGCATTATTACTTGATGCATCACTTTCGAAACATCAATATCAAGTACTGAGAAATGCAGCAAAAAGTATTGGTTGTGATATTTTTCCCGATTATCATAAAGTACTTGAAGTAAAAAGGCAATGCTACCCCACGGATATTGATGTAACGGAAAGCTACGCTTGTGTAAGTTTGCAGTCATTACTGGATCACACAACCAGAAGATTATTTGAAGTAATGTCTGAAGACGACCTTACACAGATTAGTGTAAATTCAACGTTTTTACACAAGTGGGGATGTGACGGATCATCAGGTCATGCTGAGTACAAACAGTCATTTATCGACGAAAATGTGTCAGATTCATATATGTTTTTGACATCATTAGTTCCACTGCGTCTGTATGAAAAGGAAAATAAATCTGTTGTGTATTGGACAAATGCAACTCCTTCTTCTACAAGGTGTTGTCGCCCGGTACAATTCCAATTTCAAAAAGAAACTACAGAATCTACGAAAAATGAAATTGCTAGAATGGAGTCTGAAATAGCAAACTTAAATGAAACTGTTATTAGTTTAAAGGAAAAGACTTACAAAGTCTACCATAAACTTGTGTTCACAATGATAGATGGCAAAATAGCGCAGACAGTTACGGACACATCATCATGTGCAGTGTGTTTTATATGCAAGTCAAAGCCATCAGAAATGAATAACCTTGACCAAGTGCGAAATAAAACTGTGGATACGGAGGCTCTCAAGGTCGGTTTATCCCCGCTTCACGCACGGATTAAATTTATGGAATGCATATTACATATTGCGTACAATATGTCATTTACCAGTTGGAGAACGAACGCAACTACCAAACAACAAAAAGATGAAGAGAAGAAAAGAATCCAAAGTGAGCTGTTTCAACGTTTAGGTCTAAAAGTGGATTTTGTAAAGCAAGGAATGGGAACATCTAACGATGGAAATACGTCTAGAAGATTTTTCAATAATGCAGACATTGTAGCTGAAGTCACAAGAGTCGATAAAGAACTTATTCATCGGTTTGGTATAATATTGCAAACAATTAATTCTAGTGCATTAGTTGATTCGGATAAGTTTGGTAGTTATTGTTACGAGACTGCTGAACTATACGTAAGCCTGTACAGCTGGTATAATATGCCAAATACTGTGCATAAAATCTTGCTGCATGGCAAAGAAATAATAAGTGTTGCTGCCTTACCTATTGGGATGTTATCTGAGGAAGCTCAAGAAGCGCGAAATAAAGATTACCGCAATTATAGGTTAGGTCATTCAAGAAAATGTTCTCGTCTATCATGTAATGAAGATGTTATGAATATGCTCTTAGCTACCTCAGATCCCCTTATCAACAGTTTACGTGCAGTACCGAATAAAAAATACTATCCTCTTCACGATGATGCCAAAGCTTTATTAGTGGATAGCACCCATCTCTCAATCAATGTCTTCTCTATTTAATATTTAGTTTATTAATTTTTATTTATTTAAAAATGCTGATTTAATTATATGAAATTCATGTGAAAAAATTTGATGAATATTTTCATGTTAATAAAAAAAAAATACGTGTTATATCTTTCTCTTTGTAAACTGGTACATCCATTATATCATTTTAATAAAGTATTATGAAGAAACGCAACGTCTTTTCATTTAAAAATAATATTTTCCGCATGCCCGTACTACCTGCACCACTGTGCGTCGCGTAATTACACACGTGATCCATCGCCGAGTTAATGGCCCACATTCAGCAGGTACTTCTTATGTCCTCTTAATAGATAGTTTGTTGATGATAATTTTTTTATTGATTGTAAATTTATGTAACTACCCCATAAAGAAATTATATATTGTAAGTGAAATCTGAGTTTTCCCTAAGTTTTAAACACGCTTTAGTTCACTTGTAACTAATTAACAAACAAACAATGTGAAAAAATCTTGGAAGTAGATTTAACCTACTTCTAATCGTCGCCGTATCGAAATGAAACTTTGTATGTATATATAGTTTGGATGACAAAACTATAATTTGGTATCTTGGAGCTGATCTGATGATGGAGCCAGGAGGTGGATGGTGGAACTCTTCAGTGACTATTAATAATTACTTCGACTTTTGGGTCATACGATTTATTTGATAAGTCCAATAGATTGCACTTGGTGTTGACGGTCTATTGATGGAGCCAGAAGGTGGATAGTGGAACTCTTTAGTGGCTCCTAGTAAACCGCTCAAGTCATATCTTCATTGACTTATTAACTAAATGAAGAATATACTAGACTAAAAACTAAAATATAAAAATACGAGGGGGCGTTTTTAAGTTCGCGGAATGGAGGGTGAGAAGTGAAAATAAAAATACTAAATTATTTTTATTTTTCAATATATTCACCTGCTACCCTTATACATTTTTCAGATCTTTCAATTAGCTTATGTAAACGTTCATAAAACCTTTGTCCGAAAAATAAGCTGAAACCGCGTCCTTCACTTCTTCATCAGTTGAAAATTTCTTCCCACGAAGTTCTTTTTTCAGTTTTGGGAAGAGGTAATAATCACTGGGAGCCAGGTCTGGGCTGTAGGGTGGATGGTCTAAACTATCGAAGCCCACCTTATGCAGGGCAGCCAACGCAACACGGCTCTTGTGAACAGGCGCGTTTTCGTGAAGAAGAAGGACAGCTTTGGTCAATTTACCCCTCCTTTTTTCTTTAATGCTTTCTTTCAACCTCTCGAGGATAGAAGCATAGTATTCTCCGGTTATAGAAACGCCTTTATCTTTATAATCGGTCAACAGGATCCCTTCTGAATCCCAAAACACTTGCCATGATTTTTCCAGCCGATTGTGACACTTTAAACTTCTTGGGTGGTGGTGTGCCTTTTTTGTGCCACTGCATATAGTCTTGTTTCGACTCAGGTTCATAATGATGAACCCAAGTTTCATCTCCAGTAACAATTCGACTTAATAGTCCATTCTTATCTTCGTTACAGGGGTCCAAAAACGTGCGAGAACACTCCACGCGGTGTTGTTTTTGAGGCGGCGTGAGCATTCTTGGCACCCATCTTGCACTGACCTTTGTCATGGCAAGATGATCGTATAGAATTTTGAAAATTGTCGTATCCGATACTCCAACCATTTCTGCAAGCTGTTTCTTCTTTAGTCTGGCATCTTCCAAAATATTTTTTTCGACTTTTTTAATGATAATGACCTATTGTTATCCCCTCCCCCCATTCCGCGAACTTATAAACGCACCCTCGTATATACAACTTCCCGACATCAATCGTTGGGCAGTTGCCCACCAGACACGACATCGCCTGGACGGAGGATCCTCATTTTTCTATGGCGGTATGAGTGAATTTTACACCCTGTTCCTCGTACCTCTATATGTAGTTTAAAAAAACCTAAAAACACGCAAGAATTTTTGGTGTGTGGTAAAGGCGTGCTTTCTTTTGTTGTTTTTTTTAAACTACATATTTTTTTGTTGTAATATAATATTGTTTGGTATCAATTTTACAATTTTAAAGGGTAGGTACTGTAATGAACAAAAGGTACGGCCTAGGCTGAGACCAGCTTTGCTAAAGGGGTTCATGAGTCAGCTGTGATATTCTTACACAGTTGTGACTTTCCCTTTCTCTGACTCCATAACGTCCGATGAAGTTTAAGCTATTGCTGGATGAGGTTTTAGAATATTTAACCCCTTCTGGGCTAATGTGATTGTCACGTCAATTTGTTTGCTCTTAGGAGGATGCGTCGCATCTGTTTCGCCAATTTTGGCGCGACGAGGTTCAAGCATGACGACGTTATATGTTGCAATAGTTCCATGTGTAACTAGCAACATGGAACTACTGGGACCCACCCAGTAGTTCCATTAGCACAAATTAATGTTTAACTTATCTAACTCTTGTCGTAGCGTCAGATTATCGTGAGTCGTTCATCCAGCACCATAATTGCGCAACACACTATCTATCACAATCTGAATCATTTTGAAGCTTATTTCTTATCCGTTGCTTCATATCTTTGAAAAAAAAAATATGCTCAACAACGCAAATACGCAATGAATGTTGTTGAACTGTCAAAACGAAACCCATTCCTACTGTAAATGTGTTACGCAATTACTGCGCTGACTTAAGCTTTCACTTTCAAGAGACATACCTTACATTGTATATTTTATTTCTGGCGTTAGGTAATTGTTCTCATATGTACAGGTAGATAAATGATTTTATTTCTGTAAGTAGGTTTGTACAAACACTTTTACACGTCAAACATATATATTTTTTAAACTATATGAGGCGTTTCCAATCTGACTTCTCTGAGAAGAAAGACCGAAACAAACTCAAAGGTCACAGTCTCTTTTAAAGTACAGACAAAATCTTGGTCAGATCATGTGAAGGCTGTGTAGATTGGTATCTAAAATGGTATTTTGAGGAAAGAACCACACAGTTTGAGTGGACCTGTCCAGTCAGTGAACGCTATTGTCAGCAATCGTGCAGTTCAACCCAGAACTTAAGGAGCTTAACGATTCGACGAACAATACCAAAAAAAGGACATTTGAGTAGGCCGCATAAATTACTTAAACTGCCAGATCATGATTAAACTAACTGAGAAAAATACAAAAAAAAGCAATGACCGACATAGTTCTCACATTCACAATAAATAAAATAATAATATAATACTTTACAAAGTAAATACTATGTCATGGTATATATAAAATACATCAATGTCAATGTGTATATAAAAATCCGGATATAATCTTTGAGGACCATGTAGATTAGTGTCTGAAATGGTCTTTAGAGGAAAGAACCACACAGATTGAGTGGACCTGTCCAGTCAGTGCAAGCATTTGTCAGTAACCGTGCAGCTTAACTCAGAACTTAAGGAGTTCAACGATTCGACGAACAATACCAAAGAAAGGACATTTGCGTAGGCCGTATAAACTACTCTACTACTAGGATAAGGATGTTTGTCTCAGAGGGATATATTTGGACACTACGGTAGCCTTATTTTATCCAGTAGGGGCGTAGCTATTGTAGACATAATAGTCTATTTGGTGCTTACATGCTACGATATAAATAAATGTCACAAATACGAAAGAAACAAACATTAATTTGGTTTAAGAATAGAATATAAAACAAGTAGGGAGTCAGTTTTAGCTGGCAAGCGAAGCCAGAAGATGAAATAAGAAAAAAAATATCAACGTAAATCCATTGTAGGAATAATTATTGATGTTATGCGACAAACTGATTGTTTGATTTATTCATCCCGGTACAGAGAGCCTGTAAGCTCTCAAAGTACCTTTATCGGTCGTGTCCTTTGAAATTATTTTGTTTTATTTTTCGTTCAGAGGTGCCTGACCTTTCCACACAGCAAAATAATATTTCGTAGAAGGCCAATTCCCGTATTGCACCTTCAAAATCTAGTCGCAAACTCATCTCAGCGACAATAAATTTCAAAAACTTAAAAACAATAAATTTCATAAATGTAGGTAGGTACCTAAATTAGAGGTATTTTTGACAGATTGAAACTGAGAATAGCATGTGAACGTTCTTAAAAATACGGGGGCTGCCTATCAAAAGCAAGAGTGAGCTCTTGCTTACTCAAACAGAATTTTTCTTCGAGTGGGTAACAATAACCGAAACCAGATATACCACGAATGATCAATAATCCTCAAATATTTGGCATCTAACGTATAGGTATTAACGTGTATATGTAATGAACATCTTTTAAATGATAACAAATATCTGAGTAACATATCGATTCTTAACGAAAATAGAATTATGTACACAAAAACAAAACACAAACGATTATAAAAATCAAAGTTGTTCCTCACATGAACCAACTTGTTTCACACACGAACAGTTAGTTGAGGTAGGGACATTGGTAAGGGAAAAGGTGATATTTCTCCAACACAGTACCTACAAGTGTTTTCGAAAGTTTTCCAATCTTGATACAGCGTAACTGGTGACGCTCATGCTTCTGAGTTGTTTAGAAAAACGAATCAACTTTTACGTGAAGATGTAGGTAATATGAAGGTGTAAATCAGTTTTCAGATGTAATTTTAAAGGCTGTATTATACAAAAAAATACGCTTTCAAATATGCGTAGGACTATGAATAAGAATAAGCTTAGGACTTAGCTTGTAAAGGGTACAAGAAGTCTGGATTCCATTCAAAATCAAAAGTGATTTATTGTAACTAGGCTAAGAATCTGTACTTTTTGGATGTAAAAATTACATAAGACAGCCGCCCAAAACACCCTCCCTTCACCACTTCCTAGTGCTTTAGCTGGGAAGAAGAAGTAGCGCAACAAACTCCCCAGCAGCACAGCTGTCTGTTCAGTTAGAAGAACTTGATTCTATGCAGTGTAAATAATTAACATTACGAAACACAAAACATTAAATTAAATTATTTGCCATAAGTCAGCTAGCACACGGCAAAATACCTACCAACAAAAACATTGAATAAATAAAAAAATAAAATACTCAAGCAGAAATAAATAATAAAAACGTAAGCAGAACTCAATACCTAAATAAAAGCCAGAAGGTATAAAGGGCGTGGCTGCTTACATTTGCAATGCTGCGTTAAGTTTATATAGCTGTAACTTGAAATCTCAAATGATAAACCTTCGAAGTAAAATAACATAAAAACACACACACATTATAACATAAAACTAATTTCTAATATATATATATATTTTTTTATGTTGCCCCACACTATCACGAATCGTTGAGCTCCTTAAGTTCTGAGTTGAGCTGCACGATTGCTGACAATTGCGTGCACTGACTGGACAGGTCCACTCAATCTGTGTGGTTATTTCCTCAAAAGACCATTTCAGACACCGATCTACATAGCCTTCACATGATCTGACCAAGATTCTGTCTGGACTTTAAAAGAGACTGTGACCTCTGAGTTTGTTTCGGCCTTTCTTCTCAGAGTAGTCAGATAGGAAACGCCGACCTCATCTAGTTTTAAAAAAAATATGATTGACGTGTAAAAGTGTTTGTAAAAACCTATTTACAGAAATAAAATCATTTATCACTAGGAATTTCTCCTGTATCGTGGGTGCGTTTACAAACATTTAAACTCACATACACAAACAGCCAGACCCGGAACAACTACTTGCAGGTCATACAAATACTTGTTCCGTGCGGGAATCGAACCCGCGACACGCTGCGCAGCAGTCAATCGCTTAACCACTGCGCCAACCGTATCGTAATTTATAAACTTTATGAGTGCCTATTTTAGGTAATTTTTAGATTTTTCTCATTATTTATTTTATTTTTATCAATGTAATGGAAATATTTGTACGCCGATACATACGGCTAAACATGATTGGACTGGATAAATGATGTAATATCTTGCATGCTCTTGTATGTATACAATGTTTAAACAAATAAAGAAATCGTATCTTATCTAAACAGTTAATTACTAATAACAATAATAAAACCATAGTTAGAATGACGACCTGACACCACCAGCAGCACCCGTTCAAGAGCATAACGCAAAGATCAGCCATTACTCCCCTCGGCATATTTGAGGAACGGAGCCAATCCGACCCTTGACGCTACCGCAAGCAGTGACATCTAAGGGAGCATGCGAACATGCTGCCAGTTGCTCAAAAGAATAATATGATCCATTGTCGAGGTCGCTAGCTAACCATAGCAATAAAACTAATAAAAAAATAACATTGAAATAAATAGATCAAGTCAATAAATAAAAATTAAATTAAACTAAATTGACTAATATAGACAGTTAAAATAAACAATTATATGAACTCGTATAACTTGTCAGTAGATAAGCTAATTCTGGAGAAAGGACATATTCATTGACTTGAGTTAATCACAGCGACCAACTATTCTTATCGTTTATGTAATCGTTGATAGAATAGTATGTCTTTGAACAAAGGTTGGTGTATACTTTAGCTTTAAACGCATTAAAAGGCAAATCTTACAAAGAATCATAATCATAAAATGACAATTACCTTTAATATTTTTTAAATGAGAACACACAATTTTTTTTTTTTTTAGCAGGTGTTTTTTTTTTTAAAACTTTGTCCCACTCTAGGAATTTCTCCTGTATCGTGGGTGCGTTTACAAACATTTATACTCACATACACAAACAGGCAGACCCGGAACAACTACTTGCATGTCATACAATACGATTGCTGACAATTGCGTGCACTGACTGGACAGGTCCACTCAATCTGTGTGGTTCTTTCCTCAAAAGACCATTTCAGACACCGATCTACATAGCCTTCACATGATCTGACCAAGATTCTGTCTGGACTTTAAAAGAGACTGTGACCTCTGAGTTTGTTTCGGCCTTTCTTCTCAGAGTAGTCAGATAGGAAACGCCGACCTCATCTAGTTTAAAAAAATATATATATGATTGACGTGTAAAAGTGTTTGTTCAAACCTACTTACAGAAATAAAGTCATTTATCATTTACAAATATTTGTTCCGCGCGGGGATCGAACCCGCGACACGTAACACAGCAGTCAATCGCTTAATCACTGCGCCAACCGTGTCGTCAAAGAAGAGGAAAGCTTGTAATAAAAGTTTATACCAAGCCCAACAAATGAGTTATGAATCTTATGAAGCCGGTGAAAGGGAGCACGTAGTTTGCCCCTAATTCTAGTGTTAATTTTATGAATATCACTGTTTTTTTGTGTATAAGTGTATATTTGGCCTAATAGATAAGATATTGGTGGAGATGGATTGAATTAATTAAAATGAATTGTTGTGCCACCGAGAGAATACCGATATCTTTAAAAAATCTCAGAGTTACTCTACCACCTAGCTGATAAATTGCTCGAACAGCTCGTTTTTGACAAACAAATATATTTTGAATATTAGCAACTTTACCCCACAGCAGAATGCCTTAGGACATAACGCTATGAAAATAAATTGTAAATGGAACCTCTTTTCAAACGTTAAAATATATAATGTATGCTATAGACAAATAAAAATGTTGCGATGCTCCGCCTCTAGTTTGTGTTCTGTTACATCATTATACGCTTACTATCGAGAATCCACTTTATCTTAGATTATTCATAGTCGATATGTAAATAGCAGATTCTGTCCTTGAATGTCCCTCTTATTTTTTTATTTTTTATGAGACAGCATCCACACAAGGTATTCGGGTTCCGAACTAGGCAGAGCCTATACTACGGTAACCTGATGACTGATATACATACTTATATACATATACACACCCAGACACAGGTCAAACAAACATGTTCATGCACACAAATGTTTGACTTGTCCGGGGATCGAACCCGGGACCAGCGGCTCAGAAGGCAGGGTCGCTACCAACTGCGCCAACCGGTCGGTCAAACTCTCTACTATTACTTTCTGGAAACTTAAAATTAAAATGACCAGAAACCTCCAGTTGCTTTAATTAGAAACACTTTGTATCAACAATAAAGTCACATACCAAAGATTTCGCGACTTTCATCCCACCCCATCACCGCTGGGGCTGATACCGTAATTATGCGTGTTCCGGTCAAACTTTGAATCTAATAGTGGTTCTACAGACGGACGACTTTATGGGGACCAACAAATGTCAGAGTTCACAATACCCATAACTTAGAATCTAAATTAAATATCTACACCCCGAGTATTTTAACATTAAAATCCCAACATGATTCTCCATTTAATCAGATAAATTAAAAAGTTGCTAATGAAACGGTATTTATTTTTGCAATTAAATCTTTTAAGACCCGTCAATGTCACTATTTTAAAACAAGATGGCGCCGACATTTCCTAGTTCGCCGATCCCTGAGGAAAGTCCCGAAACAACTTTACACCAACTTATCTACGTTTTACGATATTTCAATGCATTTTTCACAGAAAACTCAATCCGAGTCCAAGCAACTGCGGTTTCTAGACCGCGCAACAGCGATTTGTGTAAAGATCGAAACATAGAAGGCTAGAATATACGAGTGAGCGAAACGAAAGGAGGTGGCTGTGTGTAGAACCGTTGAGATTCTTGTCACTGACTTTTGTCGGCAATCAAGGGACACAAGACAGTCTAATCTAACCAACCTGTGTTCTCCCATTGCAGGCCATAGGCCTCCCGCTCTCTTTTCCACACAATTTTGTCTTTTGCTAGTCAGTTCTTTCGGTAGGAGTCAAGCTCGTCCAGCCATGCCCTACCGCGATGTCGTCGTGCGTTAATTGGGACCTAATCGGTGGTTCTTTTAGCCTATTTCTCATGTGATGTGCAGCAGACATGTCTGGCCCAGTCCCACTTAAGCTTAGCGGCTTTCTCGCTGACAATACTCGATCTTGGGCCTCTGCTGAAGCGTCAAAGACCAGGTGTTTGTGCACTATATGTGACAATGCGGAGAATACACATGTCCATAAATTGGAAAATCGGTCGTCTGTGTTAGGACACCCAGTGTACGCTCCAGTGTCACGCTTAAGTAAACTTGTTGTCTTATCTCAGTTTGCACGCGCGTAAACTTTATTACTTCTATGCTCCGGAACGGACTAGCATTGTATAGGGTATAAATTCGCTGAAACTATTATAGGGTTGTTAAAAGTTATGCGTTCATCCTACGCTTAGCGAAACTCTAGACTGTGGTCTAAAGCTTAAACTGTTTCATGACTGTATTATTTATAACTGTCGGAAAGGTCAGTATTTTAAAAGTGTCTATAAAATAATCATAAACTATATTATCGTATATTATAAAACACAATGTAAGTAGGTAAAAGGGGAGGACCATGGTATGAGGACGTGTTTTATATTAAAAAGTGATAATTTTCTGTTTGCTACAAAAATAAACCTCATAATCTTACTTCTACATAGTTCAAATCAGTATTTTTTTTTTGTATTTTAAATACGTCAAATAACAGAAAGTTTTCTAAAGACTATCGTACATTGTTCATGGGATCATGAAAAGCCAGACACAAAAAATCTGGTCCGTTTCGTCGCAAAATAAAATACAACTAAATAAAAAATGGTCTAATATTCATTTCAATACGAAATATAGAAGCAAAGTTGTGTCGCACACAGTGCCTATCGTAACGAATTGAAAAGAAAATATTTAAGAAAAATATAATTCTATGACATGCCCAGCTGTGCACGCATGACAATATTCAACATCATTTCAGATCGTTTCAGATCACACGATTCGAGCAAACACATGAGTCGCGTTTTCATTTCCTTAAAGAAATCTGAACTTTTTTGAGACCACTTAAGGTTTCAAATAAGTTTTTTTGGTTATTGTTACTGCCGTAACCATAGCAACAAGTGGTTCCCTCACCGCTGACTACCCTCCCACCCAATATTCTCAAGCCAGGCTAAGCCTGAGTTATTGCCTAGATCGTTTAATACGAGAGGTTACTTGAAGTCTTATTTGTTTTATGTTTTTACAGCGCCATTTTAATTTATCATGTCGTTAAAGTTGTCTAAAATGAGACTTCGACTAAGACTTAATAGGCTATTTTATGATAGGTACTCGTATCTTAATTGAATACATTGTGATCATCTAAGGAAAACTGCTTAGGAACTTTGTTACTTTGTTCTAGGAATGCTTCCGAGTTTAAAAACTAAACGCAAATCATTATTTAATTCCAGTATCACAATTGGATAGTAAATAAATCTCCTTTTTTTTAAAATACCTTATTATAAAAAATACAGGACTCTAGGTATGCTAATTTTATTGTAGTAACATTGGAAACCAAATAAAATGTTTTGCGCGACCTCTGAATCGGAATCTCGTATTTAAAAGCTTCACACACTAATCGATGTACAACATCTTGTCGCAATATCAACTCAGCGCCAATCAATGTCTAAAAGTTGTCAAACATGTACATACTCGTAGGTTAATTAGACGTATTTTTGATAGAGACAGAGATTAGAATGCGACCGATCTAAAAATACGGTTATTGCCCCTCAGATCTGCATTTATCTAGCTCTACCTGCGTCTGTGTTTCCGAACGCATACAACCCTAATCACCGAAGTGAGTGTGAACCGGCTTCTTCTGGGTAAGCTCACTCCACCGTCGACTCTGTCTCTGTCACCACTGACCTAGACTAGAGTAAAGAGCAGACCAATCTTAAATTAAAAAAAAAAGCTAACCACAACATATTCAAACCGGCCAGCTATTATTATGTTCCTCTTACACCAACCTTGCCGGAAATAAAAATAAACTGCAGTATACTTAGTGGGCAGTCTGTCTGCAGAATATTGAATGGCATTCACTAAATCCGAGGGACTTGAGCGATGCGGATAGACCGCAGTGCGGATATAGCTGTGAGGTAAGTGGGCGCACCCCTCTACAAAGTAGAAGACAAGTTTGAATATAGAATAAAGGTTAGGAGAAAAACTGCTTCGATATTGGTTCGTGGTTAACGTAATTGGGAGTCGTGTTTGAGTTTTAAATAGGGCGTGGGTTTTTGAGATGGGAGTAAAAATGTTCCAAGTACTAATGAGGTTATTTTCGTCAAAATGAAAACCAGATTCTTTTGTTACCGGCAGGTAAAGTCATGGAAATTAATTGTTTATCAGGTTGACTACCTACTTAAATTTGGTTCGTTTAATTAAACAGTAATTCTTTGGCAGTTGTATGAAATTTATTTATTTATTCAATATGTCTTACGAGCTAACAGAATTGACCTCCAAAACGCTCAACTAATGCGCTAATGGCTATACTTATTATGGCAAATTGATGTAGTGTGTCAATTTATATGGTGTTTATATGTATATAAGTATGTATATCAGTCATCAGGTTACCGTAGTACAGGTTCTACCTAATTCGGGACCTGAAGACGTTGTGTGGATTTTGTCTCATATTATTATTATTATTTGATATGTAATTAATTTCCATGAGCAGTGGTGGCCCAGTGGTAACGGCCGCGACTTACGAGTTGTAGGCCGTAGGTTCGAACCCCGACAGGCGCTTTACTTTGTGTAAATTATTTCATCACCACTGCTCCGTGCCTCGGAAAGCACGTTAAGCCGTTGGTCCCGGCTGTCATTCGTGGATCTTTGACAGTCGTTACGGGTCGTCAGAAGCCCGAAAGTCTGACAACCAGTCTTACCAATGGGTATTGTATTACCCAGTAACTGGGTTGTGGAGGTCAGATAGGCAGTCGCTCCATGTAAAATACTGGTATTCAGCTGCATCCGGTTAGACTGGAAGCCGACCCCAACATACCTAGTTGGGAAAAGGCTAGGCAGATGATGATGTAATTAATTTCCATGACAGTAAAATATACCTAATTGTTTGATATTCTTAAGTGAATGTGTCATTTGGTTGCAATCAGAATATGAGTAGCCGGAGTTTGTTGTCAAACTCCGATTGTGAGGTTAATATTGTGACCACGGTCATTATAATATGATCGAAATGTTTAGTAAATAAATGTTATATAGCTACATTGATATATACCTACACATACATAAACTCACGCTTTCTTCCCATGGGTGGGTGGTGGTAGGCCGAAACTGCCACCTGCTACGACTCCTTTTGATTCGTTTACGTTGATACATATAGTCATACACGCACGCTGGTTGCGAGTATTAGGTACCTGGGGCCGTACTATGACGTGTTAATTCCATCATTGTTCCAGCGTGGAAGAGAGACGGAGCTATACATGACCGATAGCACTATCTCTTTTTCTCAACGGAATCATGATGGCTTTAACAGCTCATAGTACGGCCCCTGATCTTTCTGAAGAACCTCCAATAAGGTTACTATATGTCCTTCTAGGGCGTCCCCTCCCGGCTTTTCAGCGTTTTAATTGATATTCAAACACCATCCTTTAAAAAAAAAATCATTTGGTTTGATTGATGTTTGCGGAGTTATGTCTTGATTGCTTTTGTGCATTAACGCGTAAAAGATGTGCGTCCTTAGTGCGCAGGGTGCGAGCCAGTTCTAACAGCATCCTGGGAATGATTGCTGACAGGCTGGACTGCTGTATTGTAAGTCGTTGCTCCAGTATCTCAGCTGGAATGTTGAAGCAGTGATTATTTTGGCATATGTGTTTGTGTAATTGTTGTTGTAATTGTATCACTAACATAGTTGTAAGTTTATTTTATTGTTACTAACACTGTATGAGTCTCACAGTTACTCTTAATAAAAAAATTATATGTTATTATTACTGAATCAAAGAATACAGGATTCAAACAAAACTCAAAGTGGAAAAAAGATGAATGGAGTGAGTATAGCAACAAAATGGCACCCTCGGTTCCCGCTTTTTAAATGAAAGTCAATTAATTTGGTTTTAGCCGAATATTTTACCCAGTCTGATCGATGCGACAGTTGAATTTTCCGTCGAATGAAAGTTTGAAATATTGAGTGGAAAATCTAATTTTGGTTAACGAATTGATGCCGCAGGGACATTTTTGCGCTTTTATTTTAACACGTTAATGTAACTTTTCAATTAGCGTTGAATATTAAAAAGTATTAACCCTTTGTTATGCAAAACGGGGTTAAATTGATCTGCTGTATAAATTAACAGATAAACTATGAAACACTCTTCTGAATGCAGATTTTTTATGCGGAGTATAAAAAGCTGACGGACTGTCATATTGGTCGGGTGTTCGTAAACGCTATTGTTGAGCATAAGGTCTTGGGTTTGATTCCCAGATTAGGCAAAGTAGCTCGCCATCCGATAAGGACCAGGCCCGGGTCGACGGCGCGTTGTGTTCCACGCGCGCCTCAAACAGATGTCAGCACCAATGACGGGGTCCGCTAGGGCCGATGCCTGCCAGGGTTGCGGGAAAGTCCGAAAGGGTTACCGTGGCCCCTGGCACAGGCAACTGCAGGAACACGGGTGGGTTTTAGTAAGTAAGTGTCTGACACGCCCTCCCGCTCCGACCAGAGCGGGAGAAGTTATTTGATGATTTCCAAACCTCAAAAAAAAAGTTAGGCAATGTGTTATTGGCTTTTTCTATCTGAAATATCTCAGTAGCATTCCGGAGTCAGGATTTGTGCCCGGTTGATGGCAATAGGCTCGGCCCCTGGTTCATGGGACTTTAATATAACTGGCGAAAAGTGTGTGTTATATCAAAAACCATATCTTACTCGCATATATATGTTAAAACTAAACGAGTAAAGCATCGTGCACTTGGAAGATAAGTAGCTCTATCGAGACTTGCAATATTACTACTTTACTCGACCACGGTAGTAATTATGAGTTACTCTTAGTAACTTTTTTTCTTAGGTTGAGCTAGGCAGGAACCAAGTTGCGTTGAGGAGTGCTTAAGTTCCCCCGTAGGCCCCAAGTGCAAATAAGCGAGGGGACACCGGGAAGTAGAAGTCTGTCTCCGTCCGCCCCAGGCCCCAAGGCAGAGAACATCCATGAGGATTTTCACCCTGTAAGAATAAAAAAAGGGAGGATCCAAGCTGGATACCAATATTAAGATTCTTCTAAACTCGTCTTATTTGTTTTAAAACGTCGTGATCTCATACCTCCTCTATATATATGGTGTTTATGAGCTACAAAAGCTATTAACTCATGCCGAAATATATTACAAATCTTTACATTTCTTCACAAACAATTAATATTCTAATGGCGATTCAAAATTACACCAGCACTTTATGGTAAATTTCTAAACGTAGTATACGTAACTTGAATATTGTGTCTTCACTATATCATTAACCTCGGTGATATGTGGAAACGTCGTGGATTGTACATTTACCCACTTCCAATGTTATCTTAGATGTAATATTTATACAATTGATTGTTTTCCCGAATAAAATAAATAAATATGTACAGCATGATTCAATAACGGCGAAAAACAAAGTATTTTTTACTTACCCTCGTTTGTAAATTGTAACGTTGATAAAACGGGACATTTGATTAATCGTCAAACTCTGCGTGTTTCGCGCCTTTCAGCTGAAACCTGAACAAATTACCTTTGTTAAGATATTTTTGTGATGACACAATCATGTTGGAGGGAGGCTGAAAAATATTTAGTAAATAAAGTATCTATTAACGATAACGTTTGTATTCGTCATTTCGTATATCGTCATGTTCATATTCATATTTATTTATTTGCATAAAACATGGTATACAAAGGTGGTACATGAGTTAAGGATAATATCATACATGTTTTGCTTAAGACTAAATCATGCAAATTGGTTAACACAACTTATGTTCAAAGTATTCCTTATTGCTTTAAAATTATTTTCATTTAGCCATTTAAACAAGTGAATTTTAAACAGTCTGCCATTTAGTAATTTAAGTTTACTTGGTAGTTTATTATATTTACGTACAGCCATAGCTAAACAGCTTTTACTATATTTTGTTGATCGAGGGAATTCGTCTAAAACAAGTCTAAATTTGTCACGCCGCGCGCCGATTCCTAGAGGTTACATCAGCTGCTGTTCGGAATAGGTATTTGTGTTTCCGTACAAACATACATGTTTCATATACATATAGTGAGGGTAGTGGTAGCAGACCGAGTTTTTCAAATAATGGTCGACAAGATACGTCCGGTGGAATTCCCTGAATAGCTCGAACACATTTCTTTTGAGCGATAAATGCTCTATTATGGTTGGTACTATTTCCCCATACAATTAGTCCATATCGCAGCGAGTACTCCACATAAGCACGAGAGGACATTATAGCTGTTTTAATATTTGTAACATTTTTAATTCTTCCAAGAGCGTATACGAAATTACTGATTTTATTACATATGTTATCGATATGAGCTTTCCAGTCTAGATGTTCGTCTATGATCGTTCCCAAAAACTTAGTGTGTGCTACTTTTTGATGTTTTGATATATTCATTGTGAAATTAAATTTATTATTATAAGATTTATTTTTTTAGATTAATAACTAAATTATTTTTATTAAGCCAATTTATAAGATTTTCTATTGTATTATTAATATCTGTTTCATGATCAATTATTGATTTACTTTTTTTATCAGTGGCAACTATTATCGAAATGTCATCAGCAAACAGAAAGCATTTTTGACTTGTCATGTCTGATGAATGATATTGTATCATTCACTTAAAGGAGAAACAAAATCGGGCCCAATATACTGCCCTGGGGAACGCCTCGTTTGGTGGTTTTAAATTCAGAGTGGTATGAAACCATATCATTATTGGCATTCATATTAGTGATTGTAACACATTGCTGTCTGCCGGATATGTATGACATTAACCACTGTAGTGGAGGTCCTCTAATGCCCATAGACTCCAACTTCCGAAAAAGAATGTTATGCGAGACCAGGTCGAACGCCTTAGATAGGTCAAGAAATAAGCCCGTCGTTAATTGATTATTATTAATATTAGTCATTACTGCTTTCAAGAGTGAAAAGATACTCGTAGCTAAAGTTGTTGATTTATCTTTTTGAAAACCGAATTGCTCTTTCTTTATACACTCGAGAGCAATGAATCCGGGTCACTTAAAGAATGTTAAAAATCTCGGAAACTAAAAATGATAGGTTAATGCAATAAATTGTATTTAATAGACAATGTAATACTCCTTAAATGAAAGTAAAAAAAAATACATTTTATTAACAAAAAATTACATAAAGAAAAAAACTGCTGATCTCTCCTTAAAACAAAAATAGGAACCATGAAATTTTTGAACTTTATTACGATTTTCTTGAATTTTAATACTTCGTATTGCCTCCTCGTGCTTCCATTACTGCGTTTACGCGGTTTGGCATGCTGTACACCAAGTTCCTTATACGATTTTGGGGAATATTCTCTCATTCCTCTGTGAGAGCAATTTTGAGCTCACGAAGCGTGATTGGGGGAGGGTTTCGTTGTTTTACGCATCTGCCTAGCTCGTCCCAAGCATGCTCGATCGGGTTGATATCCGGGCTGCGCGCTGGCCACTCCATACGAGTAATGTTCATCTCTTGAAGGTAGTCATTCACAATCCTACCTGTATGAGGTCGGGCATTGTCATGCATAAATATAGCATCCTCACCTAAATTGACCATAAATGGACCAACGTGATCATTGAGGATTTCTTCCACATATCTTACGCTAGTTAAAGAGCCGTTTTCTATGATCACCAGCTCTATGCGACATTCAGAAGAAATTCCGGCCCACACAAGTACAGACCCACCACCGTAGGCTACTTTTTCTTCGATGCATGCTTGCTTGAATCTTTCCCCTGGTCTTCGATACACTCTGTGTCTTCCATTGTGCTTGTAGAGCATAAATTTTGATTCGTCGGAGAACATAACTTTTGACCAATCTTCAATACTCCAATTTACGTGGCTCTGGGCATATCTTAGTCTTGAAATACGATGCCCACGCTCCAGTTTAGGGCCGTTTGCAGGTCTAAGGGGTTTTAAGTTAGATTCAGCAAGCCGACGTCTTACTGTCCATGCACTTGGGTTACTTCCTCCGAGGCGTCGAAACTGATTGGTGAGTTCAGTTCCTGTGAGAAAGCGATTTCGAAGCATGGTGTTCACCAAGTATCGGTCTTCTCGTGCTGTGGTACACCTGGTTCTGCCCGTTCCTGGTCTGCGTAAGTTAGAACCAGTTTCTTCGTAACGTCGGAGAACTCTTTGTACTGTTGACAGCGACACACCGACAGTCCTGGCTGTATCGCGCTGACTCCGGCCGGTTTCCAGCATTGTAAGTATTCTGGTGCATTCTTCAGGCGTAAGCGACATAATTTCAGCTTGAATAATGAATATAGAGCACTATCAACATGGTTTATGTACCCACATAAATGACAGATTACAAACAAAAGCAAAACCAAATGCTGTAATTTCGTAGTTCCATCTTCGAAAGTGGCCCTTTTTCAAATTTGATTTTTTTATGATATAACTTTACAATAACTAAGAAGTTTTAATACCTTCATTTAAGGAGTATTACATTGTCTATTAAATACAATTTATTGCATTAACCTAGCATTTTCAGTTTCCGAGATTTTTAGGATTCTTTAAGTGACCCGGATTCATTGCTCTCGAGTGTAATATGAAATTTCTCGCAGTGATTAATAAGCCTTTTATACATGCATTTTTCGTAGATTTTTGTCAAAATTGGTATTAAAGTTATTGGGCGGTAGTTGTTAACATCATCTTTTTCACCTTTTTTTAAAAGTGGTTTTACAATTGACATTTTTAATTTATCTGGAAACACTTCTTAAACAAAAGACAAGTTTATAAGATGCGTTAGAACGCCGCGTATTTCCTTAGCACATTTCTTAATAATTCTAGTGCTAAGTTCGTTGTAGCCTTCGGAGGTAGTATTATTTAATATCATAATTTGTTGTTCTACTTCGCTTTCTGACATTGGAACGAGGAACATTGAGTGTATTAGGTTTTCACTACCATGACTGTTTGTGTTTTGCTGTGTGGGCTTACAATTTAGATAGAAATCATTGAAAGTGGAGGCTATTTCTGTTAAAAAAATTGAATTCAAAACAAAATTAATATTAATAAGATTGTTGTAAAATAAAATTATAAGAAATTACATTAGCCTGGATGAAATAAAATAAACTTAGAAATAGGGGGTGCAGATATGTGTATGACCCTGGTTCGCTGGCCCGGGTCGACGGCGCGTTGTGTTCCACGCGCGCCTCAAAGAGATGTCAGCACCAATGATGGGGTCCGCTAGGACCGATGCCTGCCAGGGTTGCGGGAAAGTCCGATAGGGATACCGTGGCCCCTGGCACAGGCAACTGAAGGAACACGGGTGGGTTTTAGTCAGTAAGAGCCTGACACGCCCTCCTGCTCTGCCCAGAGCGGGAAAAGTTATTAGATGATTTCCCACCCTCAAAAAAAAAAAAAAAAGTATGTTATTATTAATTTTAATGGATTCTATGTTATTTTTAGGACTAGGATTATGTATTTCATTTTTTATTACGGTCCATGTAGCCTTGCATGTGTTCTGTTGTGTTTTTATCTGGTTTTGTGGGGTTGGGTTTTCTTCTTATAATATTGATAACGCAAAAATCTCTTACTTTTACAACTCTGCTTAAGACATTTAGTTATCCATGTTCTTTTTACTGTTTTGTTTCGATAATTATCTTTATCTTTATTTTAGGAAAACACAGATAATAAAAAAGGCATATTAACTAGTGAAAACGGTTAAATGCTATATTTGCATCTTTTTCTTTCTAGGCTTCTGACCAAGTCAAATTTTGCAGACACTTTCGGAACCTGTGAACATTATGGACATTATAATCTCTTTTGTGAACGTAGTAAATTGCATCTTTTATAGATTGGCGTTTTAAGGGGAAGCCTATCATTTGTGCTGTTTCGTGGTCCAAGAGGTAGAGTGATAGTACTTTCGTAGGTGCATCTGGGATATTACTCAATATATGGTCAATACAAGAGTCTTTGCGAATAGCTTCATTAATACGAGTATGAATTTTTAAATTATAGTTGTTTGCTAGATCTTGGAATTCGTTAGTGCTTTTACCTTTTTTTAGTGTGTATTATGTTCAAGTCTCCTGCTAGAACTATGCATGTTGAAGGTTTGTATTTTTTGAGAATATCATGTATTACTTCAACTGCACCTATTTCAGAATATTTCACTAACAGCTGGCCTTAATCTATTTTATATTCCAGTTTTATCAAATTTATTTTAACTTATTTTACATGTTATATGTATAAGTTAGACCTTAATCTTCTAGCCCTAAACACTTCCAAAACTAACTTCATCTGCTTCTCCAAGTACGATACCTCCCAGCCACCAGCAGATTTCAATATAAAAATTCACAAATGCCAATACCCTGCTCACTCTATATGCTCATGCGACAAAATTGAAAAAGTTAAGTTTGTAAAATATCTGGGCGTAATAATTGATCAGCGCCTGACCTGGCATTTTCACACATAATTGTTAATGAAGAGAGAAAACTTATCTGGACCTTTAAAACACTACGATACGTCACTTCCAAACGCCTTCTGCTTCAAATATATACAACGCTGGGGAGGAGCAGCAAAAATCAAATTCCTAGAGCTAGAGAGAGCTCAGAGGTCGCTACTTAAAGTCATGTTCTTTAAACCCTTTAGATACCCGATGGAAAACCTTAATAAAATATCAGATCTCCTGACAGTCAGAAAGATGTACGTACTCCATATCATTCTAAAACAACACAAATCCCTCGTTTTTGACCCCTCGAAGCTGAAAAGCAGAAGAAAGCATAATGTTGCCCCAGCCATCACGATTATATCAACATTTGCAAAAAGACAGTACGCAAGTCAATCATCTCGCTTCTATAATCTCCTTAACAAAGAGCTAGATATTTATCCCCGTACACATCGCGAATGTAAAAGTATTATGACGAAATGGATAAAATCGAAATCGTACGATGAAGTTGAATGTTTAATACAAACATTAAACAACGGTTAGTGGAAGATGTCGTCATGCAACATCTTCCGATCCCAAGACATGTCGTAGGGCTAACTCCTAACTAAAAAAAATCCAAAATCCATACTAAATCTTCAATCTCTTATCCCAATCACACCCCATAGTACAATCACTTTTAAAATACATCAACACCTACCGCACCAATCCTCTCTCCTCACTCATACCCGCATACCCGCACTTACTTCATAGCCTCTTGCTCACACAAATACCACACTCATGCATACACACACACGAACATACGCACAATCACTATGCGCGCACTCTTAAATTACCCAATTTTCATTTGTTTTCCTTTTGTTTAATTTAGACTCCTCCTTTAAAATGGAGGATTTGTCTACTTATTTTTAACTAAGTACTTTCATTATCATATTCAATAACTCGAATACGACACTGTACTGTAGTTGAAGGGCGGAATGTCCTAACACAAGCATTTATTTTGCTTAAAGGGTCATTCCTAAAAGTAAAAATGTAACTACTGCAAGTTATTGAAATAAACACTTTTTTTTTCAGTCATCAGGTTACCGTAGTACAGGTTCTACCTAGTTCGGGACCTGAAGACCTTGTGTGGATGTTGTCTCATACAAAAAAAAAAAAATGTCAAATCAAATCTTTTTATTGTGGGCATAGGCTATACAGACAGATGTTAGGTAAATTGCAGATCCATTATGTCCTGCCTAGTAGGCATACAATAATAATTTATGTCAACATGCAGTATAAAAAAAATCATATGTTACACATAAAAAGCAAATCTTACAAAATAAGAATTAGGTGCATGGTGACAGATTGTAGTGGGTACTAATTATTTAGAAAATCTTGGCCCGTAATCTTAAATTTTTTAGTTAAACTCAACTAAAAAATTAAGCAAAGTTTTGTTATAGCAAAAGATTTAGATATTATAAAATATAAATCACAGCATTTAATTTAGGTTTTTGGTAAACTCATTAATTGGATCATGAACTTTTTCACAGCACTATTCATAATTTAAAGTGTTAGTCTTATGAATAATGGATACTCTTTGAGTCTATCAAAATTATACGTGGTTTCATTAAATATTTTCAATGTCAAATGGATAGCCTTGCCACTTGTAGTTCAAAGAACTAAGCTGGCGTAGCCGTGACGTCAGCGACCGCTACGTCGTAGACATTCGTAGCGTATGGGCTGTAACCTTTTTTTTCTATATTATTGCTTATCGTGTGACTTGCATGTTCTATGTGTTTTCTGGGACTACAAGATATCTCTTTTTAAACTTCGTAATTGTATACAGCTATGATATAAAAATAAACGCGTTAAACGATTTCATAAAAAATGTAAAAGAAATTTCAGTGGTCTGCATGGTAAAAGCAACATAATTGTTTAAAAATCATCAGTTTTCCATGATAGTAAATAGAGTAGTAAAATAATCAATTGTCACAACAAATAAATACAATAAATGATTCCTAAATACACTCTACCGAAGTGGCTTTCAACTTTAAAAGAAACCTAATAAAAATTAAGTAAATAAAGTTTTAAAATACCTACGGACAACGAAACAAATGTCCTCGTTAGTGTTCAAAGGAGAGGTGAAAGTCAAAACCATTTATTTAGTCGAAGCTTAATACAAATGGCCACCTTCACTTTAACTCAGAAAAAAGATTCATAGTTTCAAATTACATTGTTTGTAAGACACAGCCTTAGGGCATGGTCTGATAAGACGGGCGGTCCCTATGAGCCGATTGGCTGCGAGATTATATTTTACTAGAGTTATCTACATCGCCACATGCGAGCTGCGCGTCATACTGACGTCACGCAAATCCTGCACCGCGCAAGCAGAGTTTACCGCGCGACTAGCATATATACAACTTCCCGACTTCAATCGTTGGGCAGTTGCCCACCAGACACGACACCCGTCTGGTCGGAGGATCCTCCCTTTACTATGGATGAATGAGTGAACTTTACACCCTGTTCCTCGTGCCTCTGTAGAGTCACCCAAGTCTGCCATACTATCGTTCAAGTATACTGTGGAAATTAATATTTTATTAAAACAAATCGGAACTCATATTATAAGTTTTTGACAGCAATTTTTTTAAGGGGGTCTAAAGTTAATGTTTTTCTGTGTACGTTCTAAGAATAATCTTCTTAATTTACAAGTTATACTTCAACAAATGAAATGGAAGTGTCTGTTTGTAATTGCAAAATAACAGCTTTTTACTAAATGCATGTGGAAGTATATGTGTGAATTCATATCCTGTTCTTCTTCACTTCCTCAGTCATCGTGTTTTGTTTTTCTTTCAGATGCAGAGACGTGTCACTCACGGCTGGTCACTTGCAACTGTTGCACGACACAGAATCAGATTGGAGACGCCATTATTGATAATATTCATGCCCACGCAATTAGCTGTCACAGGCATTTTTATAATTGGCAGCCAGTTTTTGTAACAGTGACGCTCACTGGTTTGCATGAAAAGTGTTGACAAACAGTCTTTAGCGGTGGTCTCCGTGCTCTGTGGTTACAAACATTATATTATGTTGATACGCAGTGAAAACGCGCCCACTGCCGCCATCATCCGTGCGGCTAAACGCCGTATCTGACTATAACCTAACATGAATTATAAAGAAACTTTTTCTCGGAAATGTATTTGGGTTACTACAATGAAGATGGATACTTCATGGTTGTTGACTGACGCAGCTATTTGTATATTTGCTACGTAGTTATTTACTTTGTCTGGAATTATGTGTTAGAATTACGTGTTGGTACACTACTGTTGTCGGTACACATGAGCACTAACATAATCTTTGTAGTTTTACGTACTAACTGAACAAGTGTTGTTAAAAATCTAGGACTACTTCTATTTTTAGGTCTAAAGTATTCAAAGCGTTTATGAATCTCTAAATCACGTTGTTTTAGTTACTTTTTCTATTTTGCATGCAAAGAAAAATAGCCAATTACTTTGTACTAACCCACCAACATTAGTTCATATCTCATCATCATCATAATAGCCTATAATGTTCCCACTGCTGGGACACAGGCGTCCTCTCTGTGAGAGGGGGTGGGCCATAACGGTGGACGACAAACCGATTGTCATTAGGAACACTGGTGATATTGATAAAATGGCGGTTCAGATAAATAATTGTCGATAATAGTAGACTCAGTGATCACGTCAGTTTCATCACCGGAAATATCGGAATTATTTGAGTGTTCAACCATCAACGAGTTTAGTAATCTAAACCTTCCAAATAGTAAACAAAAACTAAACATTGTCCTTATTAATATTCGCTCGATTGTTAAAAAAATTTCTTTAGTCCATCAATTCATTGATTCTTCTAAAATTAATATCGATGTTATTATTTTAACAGAGGTAGGTATTTCTAAAAACAGTAGTCTCCTTCAATTCTTCAATATAAACGACTATGAAATGTATCATACGCTGCGGAAGTTGCGTAGGGGTGGTGGTATTGTGATGTATGTTAAACGTATCAACAACTTTAATATGATAAATAATGTATCACTAAAACACTGCGAATACATAATTGGACATTTGACCACGTCATATCACTACACGACATCAATCTGCACAGTGTGTGTGTGTATCGTCCCATAACGCTCATACCAATCATTTCAAAAGTTTTTGAGGTTATGCATGAGAAACTTTACAGCTTCATTTCAAAGTATGAAATCCTAAATGAAGATCGATTTGGCTTTAGGAAAAATAATATATACCACCTTGGCTTGTTTTGCTCTATTCAAACTGATAACCAAAAGTCTTAATGACAAAATACCAATTACCTCTATTTTCTTAGATATGCCCAAGGCTTTCAATTTCGTCAACCATAAATTGCTTCTTCTTAAACTGGATCGATACGGCATTAGAGGAAACGCCTTGAAATGGCTCGAAAGTTACCTCACCCATCGGCAACAATGTGTGGAGATCTCGAGACAAGCAGGGCACCAAAAAATCATCTGTAGATCTCCCTATCGGGGAAATAATTGTGGTGTTCCTCAAGGAACCATACTGGGGCCACTTCTGTTTTTGCTGTATGCTAATGACTTAGCTAGCGTTACCTCCCACAACTGCATTTTATATGCTGACGATATGACCCTCAGCATTCAAAACGACAATTATGATGTAGCTGAATGCCAGACTGAAATAAATGAGACACTAAATAAAATTATCACTTGGCTCAATCAAAACAATCTCCACATTAATATTAGCAAATCTAAAATGATACAGTTCCAAACATATAACGTCGTAAGCGTCCACAGTTAAAAATACAACACGATAATGACGCAATTGAAGAAGTTGAGAGTACAAAATTCTTAGGGATAACAATAGACAAACACTGTAACTGGAAAGCTCATATTGACGAACTCTGCACAAAGGTAGATAGATTCGTATTCGTTCTGTATAGATTAACACGTGTGGCTAGTGTTGATGTGGCACTATGTGCATACCATGGCTATATCGTCGTTGTAGTGCGAGAAATCATTAAGTAAAAAAGCTGGTTTCGAGATAACAGCATTTTAAAGTTTTTTTGTTCTTTTTACCGCTCTAACACATTAACACTTATAGTTACAAAAATGCTTTCTATGAACAATATATTGATATTTTTACCCTGCACTGTAATATTCAATAAATTATGTAAATATTTTTACCGTTACTGAGAAATATTATAAAAAGTAAGATAGTTAATTCTAGCATACTAAGAAAATGTAATTTGGGTTAGTTAATTACCTTTTTGTGTTACTTAATTAATTCTTGGTACAGCTTTTATTCAGATACTAAGCAAAATATATGTCATCAGTTTTGCGTTATGGCATTATATTAGGGCGTAATTCGGTAGAACTCAACAGTGTTTCGAGGTCAGAAGAAATGAATTCGCTCAATATGTGAAGCGCACCCCGTGGTCAGCTGAGTTCCGTTATTAAAAAAAAAAAAATTACAACTCCCAGCAATAATTTTTGAAATTTGTATTTTTGTGTATCAAAATAAGCATGAATTTAATCTGCATAATGATCTTGTATCCAGACCTAGCCGCAAAGCCCACATGCTCCGTGTACCTAGACGAAATAATGAACTATTTTGTTAATGTATTTTGTATGGCGACCAAAGTTTCTAATACACTACCAGACTGTTTTAAAACTTTTAACTTTAGGACATTTAAATCTAAGTTATTCAATTATCTCTTATGTAAATGCTACTACTCGACTAATGATTTTATGAACGAAAAGAAAAGTTGACTTAAATATTATAATAAATCGTATTCTGTTATTAATATCTCTTTGACTTAATTTCATCTTTTTACATTTCCATATATAATATTTGATGAATGTGTAATTTGAAAGATATACTAATTTATTTAATTCAATGTTATGACTAACAAACTTACCAAAACCCTGAAAATGCATTTGTACGCCGGAAACGGCAGAATATTATGAACGTTTAAATCTATGTAACAATATTCTGACAAATAAACGTACTATTACTATTACTCCCACAGATAGTAAGCACTTGTTTATCAAATAATTGAAAGAGCTGTTAAGTATGGACACCTTCAAACACTCTGATGTATACATAATAGGGGATATCAACATTGATATAAAATTGAATGACAACATTCGCAATTACTACATAAGTGGTTTGGCTGAATATGGCCTAACAAGCGCGATTTCAGATTACACTGGAATCGAAAAACGAAATGATATTAGAAGTTGTATCGATCATATTTTTGTAAGATCGGGCTTGTTAGACCTTTATTCAGCGGCGCTTGGTACAGTTATGGCAGACCATCGCATGATCGTGTTGTCTTGTACTGAAGGTGGAGTTAAAGACGCTATAAAGAATGTTGCAAAAGTAAAAGAATTAATTGATTATAACAAATTAAAACCAAAGTTGGAAGCCATAGATTGGAATGCAGTTGATAATATACAATGCCCTTTAGAGATACATAACTATATTAAAAATAACTTTGAGTGTTGTTATGAACAATCCAAATATTCTATAACATTTAATACTAATAGCAAAAGGAACAAAGAGTTGTGGATAACCAGTAAAATTAATAAACTGTCATAAAAGAGATTTACTTTTCAGTCAGTGGAAACAGGATATTAATAATAAAATACTGAGATTGCAATTTAATAAACAAAGAAACAAGTAAAAAAAAGTAATAGGTATATCAAGAAATTAACATTACTTTAACCTAATCAATGATAATAAAATGAATAAAAAGAAAATGTGGGGCATATTAAACACACTATCTGGTCGAATTTGCAAGTCAGTAGACGAAGCTATAATCAAAGCATTCAAGAAAAATGACTTAACTTTAAGTACAATTAGTCAACAATTTCAATAAGGGATAACGATACGATTTTGGCGATAACGTTAATAAAATATTACCTAAATGCAACATAAAACTAATCCCGGAATCAGATTACATATTTCCAGTTAACAAGTCCATGTTATTCAAAAAACCAACCGTTTGTAATTCAACAATATTATAAGAAATCTTAATATTAATAAATCAGCTGGTATAGATGGCATTCGATGTATAGACGTGAAAGCGCTAAGCTATGAGATAGTTAAGGTCATAGTTAAGCTAATAGGCACTAGTATACAAGTTGGGGAATATCCTCAAGAATTAAAATCAGTTATCGTGCGACCAATTTATTAAAATGGATCTCGTAGTAATTATGACAGCTACAGGCCCATTACAACATTACAGTCATAGATAAGGTAGTATAAAAATACGTGTGTCAACAAATTCAGATTTTTTAGATTAAAAACAATATCTTATCGGGTTCTCAATTTGGCTTGCAACCTAATAAATCAACTTCAATTCTGCTTTCTAAATTCACGGATGAAATAAACCAAAACCTCAATGACAAAAAACATGTCATTCTGTTATTCATTGATTTTAGCAAAGCCTTTGATACCCTCAGGCTTGACACACTTATAAACAAGGTTGACAATACAGGGGTTCGAGGCCCAATATTAAACTGGTGTAAAGATTATTTAAAAAATAGATAATGCCGTGAAAAAATCAGCAATCAACTCAGTGACGAAGTTGTAGTAGCTACGGGAACAGCACAAGGCTCAGTTATAGGACCCTTGCATTATTTAGCCTACGTCAATGACACGGAGAACGTTATATGCAATTGCTCAGTCTATCAGTACACGGACGACACCTGTTTGGTACCAGCTGATAAAGACATATTAAAGGCTGTAAAACGAATTCAAAATGATTTTGATAATTTGTGTAAGTGGTCTCATGATGCTGGTGCTTAATGCTGGTAAAACTAAGACTATCCACGTTCGTTCCAATTACTTACTCAACTCTGACAAGCCAGTTAAAATAATTGCGCACACTCATCAATGTTTGCATGAAGTGCAATTATCTAGGCTGGATTGCAAATGTGAACCATTGGAGGAGGTGACCTACTACATATATTTGTGTTTAGTCGTTTATGATAGATTTAACTGGGGCTATCACATTGACTCCATATGCGGTAAACTGCGAGCAATGCTAGCCTATTTGCAATAATTAAATATAAAGTATCTTTTCAAATATTACGTATCCTTTATAATGCACTCGCGGAGTCAATAATTTCATATGAAATTATTACTAGCTATGGCAAAACATTTATAACATACTTAGACAAATATATACAACCTATAACTTCGTTTATTAAAAATAATAATACCAAATAAAATAAAAATATTACTTTACGATAGTGATGACGTAACAGGTATCTTTAGATTTTGTAAAATCTTGCCAATTCACACTAAAATACGAAAGTGGTATTGATAGAACAGTTCACCAACAACGAACTGCAAATTAAATTCAATCATAGTATCGCCACAAGAATGGCAGCCCAATCAAAACTGGTAGTACCGAGATATAAAAACTATTACGGGAAACGAACGAACGCTTATTTAATACCTACTTTATTTAACAGTGTTCCTACAAAAATTCAATCGGAAATAACAAATAATAATTATAAAAATATATACAAAACATTATTTGATTCTCTTTGAAAATGCATCATCCTGTGCGAATTTCATTCACTAGTAATTAGCAACGACAGGCTCTCTGACCCGTGCCGTCGTCGTTTTTTTATTTGTTTTAGTTATTATTTATGGACTACCCACAATGTTTTTCTATATTGTTTTTACCTTCTATATTGATACTTCGTTAGTTTTTAAGATTCCTAAAAGTGTTTCAACATCCGGACAAACCTATTGTGGTTTTTGTAATGTTTCTATTTATATTTTGTTTTCTTCCATAATTAATAAATAATAAAAAAATAAAATCCACCACGCGGGCCCAATGCGGGTTGGTAGATGTCACATGTCTTTCGATTTTTTTTAGTTCTAGGTCATGCTGGTTTCCTCTCGATGTTTTCCTTCGCCGTTTTCAGAGCAGTGGTGATGAAATAATTTACAAAATCTGGGTTCGAACCTACGATCTACCACTCGTAAGTCACGGTCGTTACCACTGGGTCACCACTGCTCTCGTAGTTAATATCTACTCTACTTTAAACCTCTTTTAAATACTTAAATCAGTGCACACGTAAAGCCTTGATTAGGTCCACTTAGTATAAAACAACAGTAAAATGTTTTGTTTTCATTATCCTCACACACTTTGTTGCTTTTCTTCCTACAATGTTGTTTTAGGTACCACCATTACCTTGTGGAATAATTTAGTTTTTAATGTTTTATTTATTGGCTTTAATAAACTCTACGTTGAGATTTTATTGGGAAACAGGTTTATGAATGAGATAACGGAGTTTCTATTATTAAGTTCTTCCAGGTTACAATGTTTGAAGAGCTTACTTAGTTAATCTTCGAGTTAATGGACTCATTGGCTTTTTCGGAATAATAAAAATATAAATATGAGACAACATCCACACAAGGTCTTCGGGTCCCGAACCAGGCAGAGCCTGAACTACGGTAACCTGTTGACTGATATACATACTTATATACATATACACACCCAGACACAGGTCGAACAGACATGTTCATGCACACAAATGTTTGACTTATCCGGGAATCGAACCCGGGACCAGCGGCTCAGAAGGCAGCGTTACTACCAACTGCACCAACCGGTACCAAATAGGAACATCATAACGTAACATGGATTTAATAATATATATATATATATGACGTGATAACATGTTGCGTTCAATGTTTAGGTCACTCCTAATGGTAGTGTTCCCTCGTGGGTCGTTGAATATTTATATTTATTAAATTAATAATAATATGTAGTGTAATTAACAAATTGTTTGTGACGTCATATAGCACACGAGCACGCTAGTACAATTCATTAGGTGAATTCCATTTAGTCGTTACTAAAGCTTATTAAAAGGTAGGTTTAACAGGAAAATAGGCCTGGATTTAGTAAGAAAAAGATCTAACAAAATTAAAATGAAACTATTTATTTTAATGTGCTAGAGGCTTGCTTATTGCTTTACTTAATGCAAACTATCCAAAATAGCGACTCTCTTTTGATTATAATTCTACAAACTATGCATTTTAAGCTACATGCTTTCAAAACTATGCTGTCAGCTTTAAGCAAGGTCCTAATTTATAATTTGTGACTTAACTATATGAACATAATGCAGCATTGCGTAAGTAAGCGGGCACGCCCTTTATATCTGGAGGCTTTTATTTAGATATTAAGTTTTGTTTTTATTATTTATTTCTGCTTGAGTATAATGTTCAATGTTTTTGTTGGTAGGTACATTGGCGTGTGCTAGCTGACGTATGGCAAATAATTTAATTTAATGTCTTGTGTCTCATAATGTTAATTACTTACTATTGTATAGAATCCAGTTTTTCTGACTGAACAGACAGCTATTCTGCTGGGGATATTGTGGCGCTACTTTTTTTTCGGGGCGTGGAGGGGCGGGGATTTTGCGGGACTGGCTTATGTAATTTTCACGTTCAAAAAATTCTGATTCTTAGCCTAGTTTGAATAAATGACTTGATTTTTATTTTGAATGTTGTTATAATAAATACACTAAGCGTTACATACTTTGGCAAAAAAAACTTAGCCATTATTACAATGTACGATTAGTAGTACCTACAGAAAACATTTTCATTTGATCATTACGGATTATAAAGAAACTAAACGCACTAATGATGATTCAACTACTGATGATCACTAGATCTAAACAAACATTCTTCACGCGTCATCATCTTCAGAAATATAATCATCTAATACAGTTGTACTAGTGTTGAATATAGATCTGATCACGGTTCTGATGGTCTTCTTTGAACTTTGTCGGAGAAGAGTCAGCTTGAACTGCATTAGCACTATCAGGTAGGTCGACATGAAGGAGACGTTCTGGAAAATAGGAAATTGTTATTAGTGACATTGACATTAGGGTCCCTTGACAAGGATTGCAGAAAGTTGACAAAGACAACAAACGTACGGATATCATGACTACAGTATATTAGTACTATACAGGTTAGTAAAATAGTATTAGGCGAACACAACATCATTTAGATGAAAATGAGATCATGGAGCCAATAAAAAGAGCAAAAAATTTAAAAATTCCCTGGATCAGATAACATGACGAATGAAGCATTGAAGACAGCATGCGCAATCTTGACTCACCACTAGCTGAACTATTTAACATGATATTAAAAAATTTGAAACATCTACACAATGCAATGGTCCGAATATAATATCATTCTAATTTATAAAAAGGGCGACCCAAAAGACATGGCAAAAACACGGTGGAGAGAAATAAGACCACGTGAAGGGTCAATATATTTTTTTATTTTGTATTTATAAGAAATGAATTTTGGAATAGTGCTTGGTAAGTTTAGGGTCACATAAATTCCTTAAATTCTCTTGGGAGTAGTGCAGTACTCTCTTGGCTCAGCCTGGTGTGACGGTGACTAGAGCGGTGTGCCACGCTGCAGACGTCAGGAAAGGTGACGGTGGGCATAATGGAATTGCCAGACCCGTAGCGAGCTCGACGCGGCCACGGGGGTAAAAGATGTGCCTGGCGCGAAGCTCGTGGTTGGCTCGAGGCGTTCTAATCTTGCTGACCAGATTCTGAACAAAAGTGGACTATATTAGTCACAGTTAGTTACAACTTCCATAGAATCGAGAACATGCACTTTAGAAGTTCATCCATTTCCACAAACAAGGAAATAACTCGTAAAGAAACTTAGTGCTAACTCTAACTGGCTTATAAGTAATAAGCATCACGTCGAATAGATGAAGCATTTGTTCTGGTTCATCGACTTTATCGATAATATCTTCGTTTATTTGTACTATCTACTATGGTCGATAAAACTTAACGGTTCTATCTTATTTTATTGACTGCTTTTAAGCAGCTTGATCGGGTCATCGATTCTGGGAGTTTATGTGAGATGCCATTTTCTGTGGGATCATAAACTAAGAATGATTATGTATAGAAGCATACTTACAGCTTCTGAATTTTTGATTTTGAAATTCGCCATACATGTATTTGTATACCTACCTAATCTCGAATGAATCGTACCGTTGTCCAAGTCTTAGACAATGCATATTAAAGATAAATTGAAGGAAAAAAGGGGGTCCTTTCAGGACAAAGTTACATAACAAAGATCAAAGAGAAAGTATATGGTCGTCGGTAGTACAATCCTTACATCATATAAACAAATCCATCGATGAAAATAGAAAACGCCGCACCAAAAAGGGAATAGATACGGTCATAGATTGACGAAGAATTTTGTTTTGATTAAGACGGGTCTAGTTGGAGGTAAAATGTATAATTGTACAACAAATAAATACGACTTGTTGACACTGAAACACTCAAATAAAACCATAGATCCCAAAGTAACCCGCATTGTGGTCCTCCACAGACAAATGTTTACTTGACGAGGAAAGTTTTAAACTACCTGTTGTTTTAGCACCGAAACCAATATTTGAGTTGCCACACAGTGCTCATTCAAATAGATTGCATATTTTTACTGAACTAAAAGGTAAACAAATTGCTTTGATGGATTGTTTCATTATGGATTATATTCATATACACAGTGTTTGCAAACATGGTGCTTAGGGTGCTTTTAACATTATGGGGCTGGTTTATAAGATCGACTAAATGTAATATGCTCGAACACTTTAGTTACTGATGGTTTGTGATTTACCGATAAATTAAATATTAAATAATATAATTCAATCAATAGTAAGAAAAATATGAAGGTTTTATATATATTTCTTTTTTTTTTTAAACATTGCCCCACACGAGGAATTTCTCCTGTATTGTGGGTGCGTTTACAAACATTTAAAGTCACATACACAAACAGCCAGACCCGGAACAACTACTTGTAGGTCATACAAATATATGTTCCGTGCGGGAATCAAACCCGCGACACGCAACGCAGCAGTCAATCGCTTAACCACTGCGCCAACCGTGCTGTAAAGACGTACTAATACAACAAGACAAAGATTAGGTATAGTGTATTTTATCTTGCTGTTTATTTTACTTACTTTATTATATTATATTATTTGTTTTACTTACTTACCTACTGTTTATTTTATCTTACTGTTTTATCAACCTGCTAACGTAATTTTTTTACGTCAATAGTATTGCTGCTCCGGAATATAAGTTCCTGTTATAAGCATTCTTGGAAAATAAAATATTATTATGCTTGTTCACGTCTATAGTGCAACAGACGCAGTTGTTACTTACGACTTATCTAATCACCGATCCTAAAGGCCTATTCACCACCTAACTTAGGCCACCTTTGTTAAAGCATTTGAAATAAAACCTTAGATCGTTCTACATACAGCTGTAAACAGTTCCCGGTTGATATTGGTGAAGCCGTCCAGGTTCATGATAGGCGGGTTCTTGGAGATGGCCACCAGGAACATCTCCACCTCACGCTGCGTGCTTCTGTCTACTGCCCCGAGGTTCACGTTGAGGAGACGGACTTGGAATTCTAAACCGACCTGGAAAAAATTAAGTAATCGTCAAGTAGCTTTGGATTTGGAAGTACTTTGGCTAGACAGCAATCTTTGGGTATATTAACGAAGTCAAAACTGAACATTAAAAAAAAAATAGGTAATCTACGAGGTGCCGAACGAGTCTGATGCCAAAAATATAGTATTTTTAATTTTTTTCCGTTTGGCGCCAAAACGGCTGAGCGGATTTGGAACAAATTTAGTACACAGATAGTTTATAGCCTGGATTAACACATAGGGCAATATTAATCCCGGTAGTAGGGCAAAACCTTAGCCGCAGCCACAAAACATCTTTACAGATAATTATTATGAAACATAAAAGCAAAAATAGGATGTAGGTATTGAATTGCTTTGTTTTCAAGCCGTTTGTATGATGAAACTACACAACTTACATGCCTATCCACAATTAGCGCTAAGCATTTTATAACACCTTGTTGAAATTTGAATATTGAAAGAGAATCACTGGGTCATATCTTACTGACTGTCAATAATAGCTTAAAAAATACAACGAAAAAAAAAATGCGTCTCTATCTCTCTCTCTTCAAATAAATAATTCTATCTACTTTAAACAATTGACAGTCAGATACATTTTCAGTAGTGACATACGAAGTTCCAAAACATCTGACAAAATACTAACCTTAATGGAAGCATGATAAGCCTCATTACAAATAATAAACAGAAGAGTCATGCAGTACCCCACGATGACAAACAGACCCAACTCTTTGTAGCTAAGACCGTGTTCCAAGATCTCTGATAGTGCGCCGTACAGAGATATAGTGGTGGTGAAGAAGATCACCATACAGTAGATGCCATACATGTTGGAGTAGGCGCGACCTGTAAATAGAAATGATACTACTCCTTGGTACTTTCCTTTCAAAGTCTACGTGATACACATCTTGTAGGTACCATTTAAACTCCTACACTCCTAAATTAACATCTTGTTGTTCCTTTTGTGTTTGTAATGATAATATTATTTAATTAAATGTTTACACAATATACATCTTGTACCCTTTTCATCATATTTCTATGATATTTAAATACCTACACTGCTAAATGAACATCTTGTACCCTACAAATCATAAATCTATGTTATTTAAACACCTACAATACAAAATGAACATATTGTACCCTATAAAATTATAAATCTATGATATTTAAACGGGTGCGCCAAAGTTCACCTAAATTTTCAACTCCGATAATTGGAAATCCGAAAATGTTCTTCCTAACATTTTTCATCCTAACAAACACAATTCCTAACTACTCTGTCTCTAATGTTCATAATTCCGAAGCATTCAACTTCATAATGTCAGTAGCAATAAACATCTATTATACTTTTATTTGTTTCCCTATATTTTCTCAACATAACCATCTTTTATACTATTATTCAAAGTCATATCTTTTTTGTTTAGATTTCTTTTTATTCATAATAATCAGTATTATATACATTAATCATTGTAAGCCCTAATTATCACATGCCATAATTATGATATGCCATAACATAATTTGCCATCGACATCGGGTGTGTAATGGTTGTTTATATCAAGAGAAATTGGATGCAATTGGGACTTTAGGGCACCCCGACTCGGACAGGTTAGGTTAGAAGGGGATGGCGGGGTCGTGTGAGCGAGCGAAGCGAGCGAATAGACCCCGCCATCCCCTTCGTGGTTATTTTTTTATAAACCACACAGAAGTAGGAGCCCCGCAAAGCGGGGCTCCGTCGACCTAGCCCACCATCAACCATGCACAGAAAAAAAACCTAAAACTATAAATATCATCTTCTACCCACATATATTTTTTATAACACTTGGTAAATGTTTCTTTCTGAGTATGAGTGAAAATATTATGGTAATTATGTTTAGGGATAAAAGCGTTATGATAAAAAACAGTAGGAGTTTAAATATATTTACATTAATGATATTATTAATTACAATTTTCGGAAACATGAGTGTTATGAACATCGCCGGTAGCACTACAATTAGTATTGTCACGTAGATCCTAACGCCATCTGTTAGCGAATAGAAGAACTACACGTTAGACGCTAACGCCATCTGTTATCGAATAGCCGAACTACACTGGACCGTTCCCGTAAGTACTAGAATGTTCTGGTATTATGCTAGAACATTCTAGTAACTTACACTCGTCATATAAATAAGGGGTTGACAGCGTTGCAGTTCAGTTCAGCTTAGAATGCGAAACAGTGAAGAACAGCTAACAACAGTGAAAGCGGACTAATAGTGAACTACAAGTGATTGTGTTTAAAGTTTCTGATTACTGTATTTGTGATTTTTAATTATAGTGTGTTTTTCGTGTAAATTGGTATAAATTTATTTATCCCGAACCCCAGCTCGTAACAGTATGAATGAAAACCACGAAGCAAATACAAAGAGGAGACGGCCTAAGCAACTGTGCACTGTGATTCTCAACTAGGTCCTGACGTCATCATGTAGGCGTGGCCTTAGTCAGTGTATTGTTGGCGTTCGTCCTATGCACAGCTCTGTAAACGTTCCGTTTTTACAGCATATTTGCGCTAGAAGAAAAAAAGAATGAAGTGTGGTGTTTTATCTTGTAAAAACTACTCGGATAGACGTTCTGATGCTATGGATGGCATCACATTTCATTTGTAAGTAATTTTATGCGTAATTTATTAAAATAGTTCTTCATTCTGCATGTAGTGACATCTAGTGTGAGATAGTTACATAACTACAAAGTAAAATCAACAGGACGAGCGAATAGTTTTGCTATTGACCAGTAGATGTAAAATAAAGAAGTGGGCGGGATCTGATCACCCCTCACCCCGTAAAGTGTCACCTGTTGTTTCATACAGAAACCTTATTACAACATCTCCTCTTTGTATTTGCTCCGTGATGAAAACTTTAGGATGAAAAATTTTAGGAAGAGTGATCATTCGGATTACAAATCGTTAGGAAGAACAATTTCGGGTAAAGAACTTTAGTTGAGCCAATATGGACCCTATTTAAACACCTACACTGCTAAATGAACATCTTGTACCCTATAAATCATAGATTTATGTTATAAATAGGTACACTGGTGGATTAATATCTAGGATAGGCAAATTTTCGTTGTGTATCACATTGACTACTGCGGGATCGTGGCTATTTAATAACAGCCGCGCGGGTCGATTGGAGGTTAAGCTACGTTTGCTGCGGTCGGTTCCTGGATGGGTGATAATCCATTAGGTATATATCGAGACACCTCCGTGCCTCGGAAAGCACGTTAAGCTGTTGGTCCCAGCTGTGATTCATAGATCTTTGACAGCTGTTACGGGTATTCAGGATCCCGAAAGTCTGACAATCAGTCTTAAGTTGGGAAAAGGCTATTATACGCAGGCAGGGGGATCACACTGCCTATCTTATAGAAAGCAATAAAAAGGAGCTTTGAAAAGCCAAATGAAATGGTTTGTAGATGAAAATTAGTACGTAATTGCTGAAGTTAACCTATCGGAAAATCTAACAAACATTTAAAATTGGACAGAATAAAAGCGTAATTCTCTAGAAAAACGGACGGCATGTCCAACAAGCTTCGGGCTTGTTGACAAATAAAAAAAAAATCAAAACACTGTATGGATCAGCTGGTCGTGGTTCATATATTATGTGAGGGTAAAAAGGTGGTGTTGTTTTGCATTTGCCCATAATTATTATTATGTGCATTATAATATTTGTATCAATAAATTATAGTGACAACAATATCCTGCCTGTTCAAATATCTATCTAACCTACTGGTTAGGTACTATTTGTTTAATAAACAAATAGTCTCATTATGAAAGCATTTTCTAAGTTTATATTAATGATCCTTCAATGTCTAAGCCTAAAAAAGACCTGAGTTATTAAGCACCCACTTCAAGTTACTAAGTTTCTTTCACTTAATTGTTTTGGCGTGAAAGTACAAAGTCTCCTTCAAGTCTTAACTCTTCTTTAATCACCGAAACGGCGTCGCCTTAACCATTAATTACGACATTATCGACAGTTCCCATCAGTTCTTAAACTTTCTATGTCTAATAAACACCAAACAATTTTTGGAAAGTTTATAATTATCTTTATTTAATACAAGGTAGCTTCACAGCTAAAAGTAAGTATAACAAAATCATTATTAGTCTAAACATTACGCTACTGACGAAGTACACAGAAAAATCAGAATGGCAGAGAGTGACATTACTATTAACATTTATAGTGTGTGACATAAATATTTAATTTCAGCAACAACAAAGACAAACTATCTATTAGTAGACATAAAACAATTCTATTGTAGCTTGAACCGTACATTGAATGTAATGGCCGTTGCTTTACGAAATGTATGGAATCTGCCGCCAGGACAAACTACACGCTGTTAGCATGGTCGTGGAAACAAAAGATCAATTCGGACCAGCAGGCATGAAACAATAAGCGCTGGGCAATTTGCTAAACTTGTGAACGATACGTTTACGTTCGTGATACGTTTTTATTTGATCCTACTGATGCGGGCGGGCATCACGTTGTAACGAGACAAAGCACAAACACTGGGTAATATTATTCTTATGTAAAAAATGTTTTGGATTGGTACATTATTTATGCACGAACGGTAATACCTGCGGATTAATACATTTTTATGTTATTTAATAATATTTATTCAAATAATTGGATGTATAAGTAGTTGATTTGTATTAAAAGTGCTTACTGTTTATTTTATTTTATTAAAGTACCAATCATTTAAACTCAGTTCGACGCGCGCGCTCGTGTCAGTCGCACGCCTTATCTATACCCTAACCCAGTTACTTGCATCGTCACTAGTGATGGGAACATGCTCGATAAAAAGTGGTCGATATGGATCGTTTCTTAACGCGTTCCAATTCTGTCGGTAAACGCCCTCTTGAAGGCGCCATTAACACCAATGAATGGAAAGTACCAAGAAGAGCTGCGCGCCAAGCCGAACAACGCCTACCGGAGCCAATCAAGACTACCAACAGTTTCAGCTACCTGCCTGGCAACCAATTATCCACCGCTGACACCAGCACAAGACTTCGTGATGCTGTCACCAAAAAGGCAAGCCGCATACCTCCCATCGTCTTGGAGATACAACCCACCTGGACACATGAGTACATCAGAAGCACAATCATGTCATATTCAAAAAACTTTCACCTGCAGTACAGACGTAACAATCGAGTAGCTGTTATCTGCCACACGTCTGAAAGCCATCAAGCCATCAAAGAAGGTCTACGCACCAAGGACGTTGCCTTTCACACCTTCTCGCGAAAGGATGAGAAGATGTATAAAGCGGTAATCTTCGGTCTTCCCGACTACGTCGAGGATGTACTTCAACCCGAAATCGCCTCGCTTGGTTTCGAGAACGTGATTGTCCGTAAAATGAAAGTTCCTGCTGAAAAGACTTCCTACTGTCCTCCTTTTCTGGTTCAATTGCCACCTGGCGCTGATTTCGCCAAATTTCGACAGATCAAGCTCTTATGTAACACCGTAGTACAAATCCGAAAATACCGAAGCAACAATCGTTATGGAACCCAGTGTTACAGATGTCAAGGTTTCGGCCACTCGTCTACTAATTGCAACTTAGCACCCCGTTGTGTGAAGTGTACTGACCCCCACCAGACTGAAGATTGTCCCAAGAAAACCCAGGACGAGCCAGCGAAGTGCTGTAACTGTGGTGGAAATCACCCTGCAAACTTCCGTCAATGCAAAGAGCGTGAAAATTATTTAAAGATTCTGCGGGAACGTCAAGAACAACTCAAAGCTGTCAAGACTACGAATCTGCCACTGAAGACAAACATAGTCGATGAGCGACCATGGAACTTTGTTGCTGCTGCCAATACACAAAAAGCCACTGCTAAAGAAAATGTACAAGATCAGACGACAGTTGACATGCTAGCCATATTAATGACGATAAAAACCATCAAAACTCAATTTCTAGCATGCACTAGTATGATGGATAAAGTTATTTTAGTTTTAACCCACCTTGGCCAATATGTGTAGAACACAAAATGTACGCATCCTCTACTGGAATGCCGACGGCATTCGCTCCAAAATCACAGAACTGTTGGACCTGGTAAGCGAGCTATCTATTGATATTGTAGCATTGTCAGAGACCAGGATATCCCCTCACATCAAATTACACACCCCTGGCTACTCATGTTACCGACACGATAAGAAACGAGATGGACACGGTCAAGGAGTCGCAATTTTAGTCAAATGGGACATAAAACATACCCATATAAATTTACCTGTAACTCAAAACCTTGAATGTGTGGGAATACAAATGGCTCTATCAAATCAGGAAATCGCCTTTATCTCAGCCTATCAATCGCCTAACCTATCTTTACTACCTACGGACTTAGACGCAATTATTAATGTACGACCTAAAACTATTATCATGGGTGATCTTAACACCAAACATCCCTACTGGCACTGCTCTCGCTCTAACATCCACGGCGAGGTACTTTTCGACCACATGGTTCTCAATGAATATGACATCCATGCCCCTTCTAGTCCCACTCTAGTCCACTACCATAGCACGCATATGCCATCTACTCCAGACATTATTCTTGCCAACTCTATCTACCACCTTTCCGAACCTCAGGTAATCAACAGTCTTTCTTCCAACCACCTGCCTGTCTGCTTTACCGTAGCTGGTAAAATCGACAGACAAGCGCGTATTATCTTCAACTACAAAAAGGCGGACTGGAAAGGTTATAGATCTCATTTGAATGAGTCTATAACTTTGAACCCATCAACGTTCAACTCACCTGAGACAATTGACCTTGCAGTTGAACACCTTACCCGATCCATTATCAAGGCAAGAGATAAAGCCGTTCCTAAATTACCCAGTGATGGTGGTCATAAACTCCCTCGACGGGTCAGGTCACATATAAAAATTAAAAATCGTTTACGTAAACTAGCCTTGGAAGAAGTTAATCCGTATAACCGACGGCAGTTATTCTCCCAAGTCAACAAGATGCGGAAATGTATCAAGTCTAAGATCCAAGGCCTTAACGACAACGTCTGGAACAATATAAACTAGCTAAAATAACCAACCCAGCTTCTGACTTATGGAGAGTGGTCAAATCGATAAACCATCAGCCTATCTCAATACCCCCTCTAACGACACCTAATAATACTACCACCTCCTCAGAACATGAACAATGTGAGACACTAGCCAATACCTTCCTAGAAAATATGAACCTAACCAAACATTGGGTCAGCGATCCCACCATTGAACAGGCAGTCAGTGATTCCCTTAGGATGCTGGATTGTTACCACATGGATGACTGCCCATCACTTGTTAGACCGAATGAGATCCGAAAACTCACAGGAAAACTAAAATTAACCAAAGCGCCTGGTTTTGATGGCCTGGGAAATGGCTTACTGAAGAATCTCCCTCAAAAAGCTATTGTTTATTTGACAAAGGTGTTTAATGGTTGCTTACGCCTCGCATACTTCCCGAAAACATTAAAACACGCTAAAATTATAGCCATTAAGAAACCTGGGAAAGACCAGTCTATTCCATCTAGCTATCGACCAATTAGTTTATTACCAAGTATAGGAAAACTACTAGAATCCATTATCTTATCCCGCGTCTCAAAAACAACTGCGCGTATTTTGATCCCCGAACAGTTTGGTTTTCGAAGCTCACACTCGACTACGCAACAGCTAGCTAGAGTGGCTGAACACATAGCCCATGGGCTAAACCACGGTCTTTCCACGGGTATGATTTTACTGGACATTGAAAAAGCTTTTGATTCTGTGTGGCATGATGGACTATTACACAAGTTAATCAATAATGAAGTACCTCTATGTCTAGTAAAACTCATTCAAAATTACTTACTTGATCGATCTTTCTCTGTTTATGTAGGCAAGGAGCATTCTGCCCCTAAAACTATCCCAGCTGGTGTGCCTCAAGGTTCGCTAGTGGGGCCATACCTCTTCATTCTTTACCTGAATGATATACCTAAACAGGCTCACACACAACTTGCCATCTATGCTGACGACACAGCAACATTCACGACCGACAAAGACGTTGACATAGTCACTGGACGGCTACAATTTTCATTGGAACTACTCAGTAAATTTTTCAAGACCTGGAAACTGAAACTAAATTCCACAAAAACTGAAGGAATCTTGTTTACTAGAAAACGCACACTACCAACCAGACTCGTTAAAATTGATGATTTCCAGATAGCGTGGCGCGAATCGGTTAAATATTTAGGCATAATATTAGACAAGACCCTTAACTGGAACAAAAACACTGAATTAACTATAAGGAAAGGTGCAAAAGCCCTAAATTCATTGAAACCTATTTTAAATCGAAAGACCACTCTCAGTCCTTCCACAAAATTGCTTATTTATTCTACTTTAGTTAGACCATGCTTAACTTACGCAGCACCTGTCTGGTCCAGTCTGGCAGAAACAAAATATAATAAACTCCAAACGATCCAAAATAAAGCATTAAAATTATCATACAACACACCATTTCGCACTAACCTTAAAACTTTACACATGCGTATAAAGTATCCATTTTTAAAAGATTTTATATTAAAAATTTCACGTAAATTTTACTTGCATAAAAACCCATCACACTGTAATGCTCTAATATCTGCAATTGGTAAAAGCAGACTAAGTACATTGTCTTACGCTCACACGTACAATCGATACCGCCTGCCCCATCACTACTTCCTCCGTGACGTATCATGACGATGGCTCGCTTGCTAGCCGACGCCACTTGACCGGCCGTTTATGTAAGATTATTGTCGGACTACCCGCTACTTAACTTAAATTATTATTAATTATTATAATTAAGCGTACATTTTGTAACTTAATTCATTAAATATTATGTGGGTCCATACTAAGACTTGCACATACCTAGTAGTTAAACGATGCAAATTATAAGTTAATCCATGTCAACGCAAATATGATAATAAAAACATGTTTTAATGTTTGTAAAGGCGAAATATAGCCTATGTAACAAGATTAATCGCGATTGGAGTACAATTAGAATAAGATCATTTGTAAACACCATTGTAACCATCTGTTTAGTAATAAAGACCTTGAAAAATCAATCAAAATCAATCATTTAAACTGACTTGGTTTCCGTACGTCCTTTTCGGGTAACCACTGAAAATCAGTGCTGTACTGTGGGTCCCCCATAGCACAGCATCATGCTGAGTGGAAGCCTTCTTGTCACAGTCATGACGTGCAGCTGTTGACTATTTCTGTCTAGTGCTCGTGATTATAGATATTTTATGTTTTTATTTTTTCTTAATTATTCGAGCTAATTATCTTTTTTGTATGCACGTGTTTCTGTGACGAATAAACCTATTTTCTTTTCTTTCTTTCTAGTAGCTGATGTTTTTAGAGTTGTGTATAGATTGTTTGAGATTAAGCTATGATGAAATGATAACTTGGTTGTGGCTATAGTTTTTCAAAAAGATTTTTGTAGTCAAAAGGGAAAAGGTTAATTGCTATATATAATATGCTAGCTACACCTTCAAAAATACTGTAGGTATTCTTAATTATTTCAACCGTCTCTTTTTTTTAAAGTGATTTTTCTTAATCGTCTTTTTGATAATTGGACGAGAAGTGAAAGTGAAATTTCAAGGACGCGTCAGTTTTAGACACATTTCGTTACATGAGAGAGAAACGATATAACCATCTCTCTCTCTCTCTCTGTCTCTCACACTAAATCTCTCTTATTATTTATTTTTTTAAGAAGTTTCTTTCAGTTCTATCACGTGTGCGGTGCTGCGTGCGGTCATAATGTGTACGTTTGTTAGGTTTTGTTATCTATGTATTGTTATTTCGCTGCTGACTAGCTTTCCTTTCACAAAGACAACACAAATAAAGAAGAAAAGTCCCGAGACAATTGGCAGGCATATCCTTCTTTCTTTTTTTTTAAACGTTGCGCCATACTAGGAATTTCTCCTGTATTGTGGGTGCGTTTACAAACATTTAAACTCACATTCACAAACAGCCAGACCCGGAACAGCTACTTGTTCGTATTAACTTTACCTGGCATCACATTATATCACACACAAGTGGATCTCCATCCATCTTTAACCCTCAAACTTTATACAACAAGCGACCATGGACCCATTTTTCAGTTTGACCACAAACCTATAAAACAATAAAACCACGTACCTAACTGTTGCATCATGTGCGAAAGATCGACCCACAGATGTCGGTACTGAGCCACTTTGAGCGCCGGCTGTTCAGCTTCCAACGCCTTGTGCAGATTCATGGCCAAGCCTTGGGATGCAGTGCCAAACGCGTTGCAGTTTATGTACCTGTAGATTTTAATAAAAAAAGAACATTTACAATGGGAACTATTGCAGTGAAGTAAGAAGCTAGTTAAAAAGTATTGTTGATTTCGCTGTCGATCGTTATCTTTGAAATTGTTTTTTTTTTTGTAATGGTTTTTCGTTGGTAGCGACCCTGCCTTCTGAGCCGCTGGTCCCGGGTTCGATCCCCGGACAAGTCAAACATTTGTGTGCATGAACATGTCTGTTTGACCTGTGTCTGGGTGTGTATTATGTATATAAGTATGTATATCAGTCAACAGGTTACCGTAGTACAGGCTCTACCTAGTTCGGGACCTGAAGACCTTGAGTGGATGTTGTCTCATATAAAAAAATAAAAAAGGAAGTTAAGAAACATTACAATAACATAACAGATGTACATAACTGCATGATTTGCATCGAATGACATCATGAATAGGCAATATTAGTCGCACATTTCACTCTGACGTTGCATTTGGAATACTGTGTAACACATATTCTTGGTAGTCTTTGCCACATTTTTTAATTAAAATTTTAATTATTTGAATTTGGAAATCTGAAAGATTGTATTACAGTATTTCTTGTGGAATGAAACCATAATTAACGTAGGTTTGGTACAGGTATAGGTTATTAGTAACGTAGGACGAAAAATTTCTACTCTAGGTGTTCTTGAAACCAGGCACTGAATTCATGGTTACAGTTTGTTAGTCAATGTTCCTGCCACCTAGTATTATACCACCATTGTGTTAACCTAAGTAAAATTTCTATATTTATATCTATAATTCTTATGGTGTACATAACAAAGAGTGCCTATTCTAATATATTTGTAAGAACTCTCACAGATTTTTCCTGAGATCCACGCTTGAATATCTTTCTAGAATACGGATGAGAAAAGCCATTTGACTGCTTATTTGACTGATCAATTAGCTCTTACTAACTCATTGATGTATGATTTTCCAATCATCTCAGCTACTTACTATTAATATAAATTATCTGTATCTTTACATTAAATCAACCTGCATACTTGTTTAATGCCGTAGATACATCATTTTTATACGTACCACAGTGAACAGAATCCATCCAACATTGCAATAATATGGTAATAAGCGAAAGAATGCCACAGCTCAAAGTCATCCTGCAGGTAATGTTGAGACAGGATCACTGCAAAGCTAAGACCCCAGGAGAAGACGCAGAGACCCCAGGTAAGAGAGTACAGGTTCGGGAAAACTATCGGGGTGCCTGTGATCTTGAGGTACTTCAGCTGAAAGGGAAGAAAAATTAGTGCAAGATACTTGTAATGAAGGCCATTGTTCCCATGAGTATGACCTAGAATCAACAGCATGTCGTGTTATGATTTTAACCATAGTAAATGACGGCCTCATAAAGGTCTCATACGACAACCATGTGTGTCAATTTTACGTATACCTACCTACAGTCCTTTCACAGTTATTTACTCCTTTTTTTGTGGGTGGGAAATCATCAAATAACTTCTCCCGCTCTGGGCGGAGCGGGAGGGCGTCCGTGCCGATGCCTGCCAGGGTTGCAGGAAAGTCTGAAACGGTTACCGTGGCTCCTTTTTTTTTTTTTTTTGCTGAGAAATGCTTTATGCATCCCCTCTCGTGGGGGACGAGACGGGGTATGTGGGACTCCTGTCGGAATCCGCCACCGACAGTATACCCACTAAAACACAGCGGTGTTCCCACAACGCCGTGATGGGAGGGCTATGGGAAATCGGCTCAGCCTTTGCTTCCACAGCCCTCCCGGCGTATGCCCGCCTAGCTGGCGGGCCCCGCATGCCCCCCATTTAACTGGGGGACTACGGGAATGGCCGGGAACACCCGGCCACTCCCGTCCGACATTGGTGGAGGCCCGTGCAATACAGGCAAAGGGCGCCCCCGCACCCACCGCCTGCTGGCCTCCACCCGGGAGGAGCCGGAGGTGACTACAAGACCGGCGTCTTCCTCGACCCCCCCCCCCTCTCCGGAGCGGCGCCGCGCGAGAGACTCATCCCCCCGCGCGCGCGCCGCTGCCTCCCTCCGGGACAGGACCGCCTAAACCGCAGCGGCGGCCCTGCCCACTCACCTCCCTCTGTAAGCAGAGGAGGAGTGGGCCGTACCCTCTGTAGCCCGGTTCCCTTCACCGACCATCAAGCATGATCGGTGATTGGAACCATGACCTTTCCCCGCTTGTTGAAGATAAGCCGCCAGCCCCAATTGTCCACCAAAACCGCACTGGGAGAAATTGGAGCCGACGTTGCCCAGGGTACGCCACGAGGAGGCTCTTCAACATGCACCCCTTACCGTGGCCCCTGGCACAGGCAAATGAAGGAACACGGGTGGGATTTAGTCAGTAAGAGTCTGACACGCCCTCCCGCTCCGCCCAGAGCGGAAGAAGTTAGTAGATGATTTCCCACCCTCAAAAAAAAAGGGGGGTGCCCTTAGCGTGTAGTCGCCTAGTTTATACATGTTTAAGCCCTGGCTGGAGGCCTTAATTTATTAAGGTAACCACAGGCAAGCCCCACCAATAAAAAATATGAAGTCCGTTACGTAAAAAAAAATATGAATACCTTACGTTAACGAAGTTTTAGATGAAAACAGTTAGTAGGTAGTTTTAGTAGTTAGTAGTAGTTAAGCCAAGAAGTAAATTTTTCAAAAATAAAAAATCTTAGACATAAGGTAAAATAAAAATTGGTTCAAACTGTGATATGTCACAGCTAAATATGGTGATTCGACCCCTTACGTAGTTTATTACAAAAAAAATATTTACCACTCTCCGACCTCGTATGCATCGTTAGGATCCATTATTTATTTGTTTCCGCGCTAGTTAGGTTCTAGGTTGAATTTAATGATGCTCACGCGAACTTTTCAAATATTTATTACCTCAATTCGATTCCAATATAGTCGCTATTGTAAAAGCGAGCTGGAAATTTATCGACTGACATAATAATTATAGGCTTGTGTTGCAAGGGTGGGCAAAAGGATACTACTAGCTGTTACCTGTGACTTTGTTTACATACCTACTAACTTAAAACTCTGTTTTACTCCACTGAAATAATTTTGGAGTTTCGAAAAATCCCTTTTTAGTACTTTCAGTGGTCTAGGTTGTGTAGGTATTTTGTGACAAGCAGCCAGTAAAATGATTAAAATATACTCAACATTTCACTTATGTGTTTGTGGCTTTCACTAATATGACGTATCTAACAGTATTGCCAAATAATCAATGGATAACTTCTTCAAGCAGAAACAGAAATTCAATTGACAACACCTGGCAGAACAGTTAGTTATTACCCAGAAACCACCCTTGCGTTTTCCCAACCCAGTAACCAAATCAGGAAACTTTTAAAGTTACTATTTACCTCACTAACTTCTAAGACAGACAGACTATAGAATTCTAAAGAAATATTTCTAAGGCCCACTAATGGAAGTATTGTGAACTGAAACCTAATACCTGTATTAGTCTAGCTCTCATTACAAGAGATTCCTTTATTCACAAGATGGATGGCGATACAAAATGGCCGACCCATCGGTCTTCAACGATAGGGTGACTAATCTACAGATTAAGTGACTGGAATTGTAGTGCTACTTGGTCTTGAAAGAGTCGTGTAAACAGAGGTAGGGTAGCAATACAGAAGTTACTCAAATATGTATTTTAGTGTCTTATTTTTTTAACATAATAAAGAGTATTTTATGTGCGTATCTATATGCGAACTGATTATAGGTTTATACAAACCATTTTTACGTGAACGGCGCTTATCTCCACGTAAGTAACACCTGAAACTTTTCATTGCAAAAGAACAGTAACTAAGACATTTACTGTATAGTGTACATACCTGATAATGTGTCCACATATTTTTGAATATAGCCACTTGCTGCCCATGTCGCCATGATGCGATCGGCAAAAGAAAATGCGGGATCAAAATGCTTAAAAATATAATATTATAGATGACCTCGTCGAATCGCTTATTAGCGACGCTTTGAAAATTCGCTAAGCGCTCTCTGCCCACTGAAAAGAGAGAGTTCAGTTATAGAAAATTGTTTCCTGACTTATCAAAAGCTTTGCAAAGTTCAGTCGGAATTAGGAGCAATTAAAAGTGATTGCTATATTCAAGCCTCGAGACCTATATTGCTGTGAAGAATTTTCGCCCTCGTTGATATAACAATAGAAATAAAGTAAAGTATGACGACACGGTTGACGCAGTGGTTAAGCGATTGACTGCTGCGTTACGTGTCGCGGGTTCGATCCCCGCACGGAACAAATATTTGTATGACCTGCAAGTAGTTGTTCCGGGTCTGGCTGTTTGTGTATGTGAGTTTAAATGTTTGTGAACGCACCCACGATACAGGAGAAATTCCCAGTGTGGGGCAACTTTAAAAAAAAAAAAAAAAGTTCTAGTATATTTGTGTAAAAGTTGAAATTCGAATCGTCAATTACTTAGTCGTCAATGGTTAACTTTTTAGAAGAAAGTAGCTGTTTCTCTTCAATAACATAAAATACAGGGTGTTATTTTAATTATTGTTCTCAGGTCGTTTCTGTTTTTCTTACCTTTTACCACAATAATACATTCCAAGCCCCAAACAAGATATGCCCACAGCGTTGCCTTCGATATCCAATTGAAAGTAGTCCGCTTAGTTGTTTGTGCATCTATGACAAAGAAACAGTAGGTATACCTCAAAATGTCTTATTTTATTTTATGGAAGACTCGTGTCGTATATACCTAACGTAATAACCCGACCACTCAAACTTATCTTTAATTCAGATTAATACTAAGCTTTTTACAAAGAAAATCCACTGTTTGTGCTGCATACTTTGAAACACCCATAATTCAAGTTAGAAGTTATTTCAACAACAGTCGCCGTTGCATAAGTTCCCTTCAAAATGGTTGAGCTGAATGGTGCTGATCCATACGTCATGTTCGTGAACGGGCGCCGTCAGTAGGCACTGGTCATTTCTTAGCTGCCACGGCTTATTTTAATACCATAATTGTTTTTATCTTTTTATTACGGACGCTTTTAACGTGCACGTCTTTCTACATCGTTCTCACATGTATAATTACAACATTAATGATGTAACCACTTTTTTGTAACAATATTTTGATTTAAAAGAGTGTCCATGGAGTTACTTGCCCGTTCTTCTCCATAGGTACCTACTACGCTTTGGAATGGGCAACTGGCTTCATCTTTCTGACTGACCGACCCCTTGACAATTCAAAAGTGCCTGTAATTGGTTTATTTGAAATAAATGCTTTGAGTTTGATAAAAACATACAAGAAAACAACATGAAAGCCCGGTTCGACGGTTTCATTGGACAAAGTTTATTATATTTGTGGCTTACCGAGTACAAGTGTGCACTCTAACGAACCGAGCATTGTTTCAAACTTAGTGGATTCTGAAAAATGGCAACATATTTTCCTTTAATAAGTTTCAAAACTTTGTATACGTGTTAAAGTTTTAAAACAAAGTTTTTCGAGCGCATTCTATCTGATGAAGATGAATGGCGACCTTTTGAAATTTTAAAATGCGTTTTTTTTTTTAACTTTCTCAATTCTTTTGTTTAACCATGTTTTTGTTGCACTAACTGTTGTCGTACACACTGACAGTTATCGTTCTTCAGTAAAATTCATAAAATATCGTTCTTTGTTACTTTCGAGACATTAATATCTATTAAGGTAATGCTTAGAATAATTATAATAATGTTATACGTACTGTCAGCTGTGAAGCTACCCTAAATTAAATAAATAAACTTACCAATGCATTTATGTAATCTATATGTAATCTTTGTGCAATGTCAGACGATATTTATTTATTTATTATTATTTATATAACGTAGGGACATCGGAGAACCATTTATCTTTGCCATCTTGCAAAAACTAGTTGAACCTATAATAATACTAGACTAATGGATACATTAAACTATTTGAATATAAAGAAAAGTAATAGACTGATGTTTAATTGCACTTAGATTCCCAATTTTCGATTGGAAATTAAGTAAAGATGCTCCACGAAATCATTTTTTACAAGTGCATAATTATAAGAAAATATATTTACTTTTAGGCACCCTCATGATAGGCATGATCCCCATAATCTGGAACAGTACAAGCAAGCTCTTCGTGGTGAGATAGAAACTGTCATGAGCATCGAGAAGAGCCCCATCCTTATCAGTTATCTCCGGCCCAAAAAGATCTTTAGCGTCGTACTCTAAAAGAAAGAAATTAAGAAAAATAAATGATTCATTACAATGATTAAGATGCGGCCCATTATTTATCTCGGTGGTGTAAAATTATGAGGAAAGACTTCTCTTTTCAAAGATACGGTAGTAGAATAATACTTAATTTTTTTATGGTTTGAATTTAAATTGTTAGTGGTTTTTTTAAATTACTATACACTGATTATTATTGACGGCACGGTTGGCGCAATGGATAAGTGATGGACTGCTGCGCTGCGTGTTACGGGTTCGATACCCGCACGGAACAAATATTTGTATGACCTACAAGTATTGGTACAAACATACAACTCACTTAAATAACCAGCCAGACCCGGACTAACTGTTTATTTAAGTGAGTTGTATGTTTGTAAACGCACCCACAATTCAGTATAAATTCCTAGTGTTTAAGTCTAGTTTCTAAGTCAATAAAAAAAAACGTTTTAATTTATAAAAAAATTAAAAAACTACATTATTGTGTTGTTGAATAAAAACAAAAAAATCTACAAAATATGTATATTTTAACAAAATGTTTTCAAACTGCAAAACTGTATAAAACAGCGAGACTAGACTATTTATTGGCTAAACTGGAACTTTGAATTTGAATTTGTCTGGTCACAAAGTACTAGGCTTGCAGACCACTAAAGAGTTTTGGACCGACGACGTAAACTTGTGAACTTAGAAGTACAAACAAAACAAGCGTAAGTAATAATTATTGTCTTTGTTCATGTATTAATTTCTCAAGATCACAAGACTCATGTTATACAGATAAACTCTCACCTTTAATACCATCTTTCTCATCAATCCTCTGAAACATTTCCCTCTTACGGGTCTCATTGTTATTAACCAAATTGGGATTGTAATCCCGAAACCCATACTCTTCTTTGTTCATAGTGACGCTTTTGTTCCCAAATATAGAAACGGGCAGACCCTTGCGTCGACCGCACAGAACGAGCCTTGTGAAAGCTCTGGCTACAGAATAGGCAATAATCAATCATAAGCCCGACCGTCTCAGCTTACTTGGTTATGCCCGTTTGTCAATAAAGTGCGGTGGAGATGACTTGTTTTGTTTTTTTTTTTGTGCCTGACCTAAACAGAACCTACCTATTTTATAGGTATAATGTTTATCTATGTTAATTTCACACAATCTTGAGCTGGTGGCGTGATGACATAACGCATCATAAAGTATCCTGAACACAATTCTTAGGTTGATTGATGATAAGTTTGAGTTTTTTTTTCCAATAGCCGCGCTTTTTTCTGTTATCACCAACCGAATTCCTAAAATTACATCACATAATATCTGCTGAAGTAGATCTTGGAATCACTGTGCTTTAGCTATAATTTTTTTGGATAGAATAGATCCTCCCAAAAATATTTGCAAATTCAGATTCAGATTCAGGTACTTTATTTGCTCTAACATTTGTGTGTACATAAAATACAATAAATTCAAGGTGTATAAGTACATGGAGTGTTAACATGTTGAGTTGTTCAAAGCCGCTTTAATAATTTTTTGCTATGTTTTTTTTGTCGCGTGCTACCAGCATATATATTTTGAAATGTGCTAATTAAGCCCTTTCATTTGATAGCCAACATAGCATCTTTCTTTTTTCCAGTTCATTACTTTATGACCTCTAGAGGGCGCCATATTCAATTTAATGTGACGTCATATAGCCTATAACTAGAGGACAATCAAAATGTTCATTTAATTATAATAAGAAGTTTAGAAATTATGAGGGAACAGATGAACAGACATACATACCCACATACATACATACCGGTCAAAATCATAACCCTCCTTTTTGCTTCACCGTAGTCGGGTAAAAATGATAATACTTACCCAAATTGTTTGTTTTAAATTCTAACTTCTGATTTCCTTCTTAAAAAATCAGACCTTTGTAGAACGTTATCATAATGTATAAGCAACGTAATTTCCGTCACTGGTCAGCTTTCAAGCACAAAAAAATTATAAGCATCACCTAAAATCTTTTGAAGTATACTCCACCCCACCCTCTAGTCTCTAGACACCTCTTGACGCCATATACCGATGACGCCGCAGCGTCGCTCCACCGCCATTAATTCATATTTCACTCTAATGGCGACTTTCGAAAACACTTAACGAGCCCTTAAGTGAGATGTAAGCAAGACCTTGTGCCGAAGCGTTTAATATTTAATATCAAATTAAGGGCTCGAGTAAACCGCAACGATGTGGAATTCAATTAATGATTTTTCGGGGGTCCTTTTTAAATGTGATTCAGATTTGATTACTTTGTTTGTTTAAAAAGGGATTCACTTTTTCCGTGATATTTTTGATTTAAAAAAATCATGTAGGTATATTCATATACCTACATAATATAATAAATTAAAGTCGCTTTTTGTCTATCTGTGTGACGGAATTGCTTTTCTAAACTACGTAACGGATATTGATGCGGTATTCCGGGAAGGGTCTATATAACTTCTGGAATAAATTCTTTGTACATGTATGTGTAATAAACTAGCTTTTACCCGTGGCTTCGCCTGCGTGAAGGTCGAAAAAAATCGTATAAACCCTTCTCCATTAAAATACATTGTATACTTACCTATGTGCCAACTTTCATGGTGTTCGGTCAAACGGTGTTGGAGTTCACTCTAGACTCACAAAATGTATAACACACAAGTATTAAAAAAAATACTACTCAACTAAAACTTTGTAATAATACCTAATATAATTCAATCATGATTCGAAAGACACCATCTAGCGTCCTAAAGCAATTGTGACCGTCGAAAGTAATTGTGCCTTCCTTCGGGAACAGTACTTTTTTTTGGATAATAATATGTATTGTCGCCGGCACGTAACTTGGCAAGGTTTTGGCTTAGTGGAAGTATGTTTGCGCATGTACACTTAGTGCAACAATAAATTGACTATTTTATTGTTTAACATTATTCTATTAATAATGCCATAATGTATTTTTAATTATGTCCGTTTAGAAGAATGATAGAGAAAAGGAAAACGCATCTAACGATTCTTGCCAAGTTACCTGCCGGCGACTATACCCTATGTCTTTTTCTGTACCCGTTCAACGTTGATGCAAACTTTCATGATGATCGATTTAGGCTTAAAAAGGATATAAACCAACGAACAAACTTACTGTCCGATTTGTAACATTAGTAAGGATTAGGATTAATATTAAATTGGATAAAATGAAGAAACGATGTTTTGTCGAGTCTTCAAAACCGTGCGAAGCAGGAGCAGGTCCCTACTGGGTTTTGTAAATATGAAGAGTGAAAAAGTAAATCGTAACTTTCTTCAGTGAAATTTAAAATAAGATTTTAGTGAAATCTCTAAAATAAATGACGCGCTCTGCACTAATCTTGCCTTGATACAGCTTTTAACTTACACCGTCTTATTACAAAACACGATCTGACTTTAGCCCGAGTCTAAACCTTCGATTTAGTTTTTATATTTGGAACTTTATGCCGACTTTAATAAAGTTCTTAATACAAAATTGACAATCTAATTCCGGACTAAGCTGTCAGTTTTGTAAAAGGAACTGTATTTCGATATCTGTTAGGTTCTTATTTTAAAAAACAGGCTCGATGGTTTAAACTGTGTCAAAAGAAAAACCTTGTTTCGTAATAAGACGGCAAATGTCAAATAATATAATTTTATCGACATCGAATTTTACTCAAGCGACAAAAGAAGATCAAAATAAAACATTCTACTCTAGAAAACAATTGCATGTTACAAACCAATGAGCGTGCACCTCAAAAACGTCATTCATCCACGTCAAACTGCATCATTTATAATGTAACGACCGAAGCCACGCGTAGACGAAGATCAAAATGTATCAATAATTAATCTTATTACTAACCCTTGTTTACCGCATTAGATAAGTATGGTACTACTAGTAGGTATCTTCATTTAAATCGTATTTAAATGGCAAAAGGCTTATAACGTTTTTAAGGCGCACTCACTGTGACATCGGAGTTAATATTAATTCAGCGATTCAGGTTAAATGTGCATTTCAGTTAGTATTGAAAAAGTACCTACTGAAAAAGTATTTTTTGTATGTTTTTATCGGAAAAAAGTATATTGAGTGCTAAAATATTACTTATAATTAACTTTACTTATAAACTTACTTATAATTAACTATTATAAAGACCCATTGGCACAATTTCTGGGAAATTACTGAGAAAACCTTCAAAAGATACCTTCTATTTTCTACCAGGAAAATTATTCTAGAAACGGAACTTAATTTAGGATAATCAAATTATATAATTACTTGTTACATTTGCTACTTCAAGTACTAACTTGTTGACTTAAAGCTCTTGTTGCTTTAAGTTTCTAATTTGCTACTATTATAATAATAGACGAGAAGTTAATCTTAATATATTCATTACGGTTGACTTTAAAGGAGGCCGGGGCCCATACCCCATAATATTTTAAGCACTTTAAGCGTAGGGCAGCGGGGTAGTAGTGTAACAGAGAATAGTAGGAATGGCTTTCATTTTGACAGTACAACAACATTCATTGCGTTGTTTACCTTGTTGAGCAGTCGAATTTTTGTAACATAAAAGCCACACATTAGCAATATCCTTCAAAATGATCCAGAGTGTGAGTGTTACGCAATTAGCGTGCAGGTCAACAGACAGTTACAGTTGCATTGCACATGGTTCATAATCGCTTGACACTTCACATGACACCGGTCTTGTTGCTTATTATAATATTGAATATGGTAACCCCCAAGATAAGGGTAACCTGCGAAACAGTCGCTGAAAATGTTTCTGCCCTCTCCTTAGTTATGTTTTCACAGCTTGTCCATAAACCTCTTTTGAAATGTAGGTACACACGTTTTCCAGTATAACCATTGCCATATTTCAATTATTTCAGTATTTTGCCATAATTTCAAAATTATAAAGCCTTTACTTTTATTACCATTATGTGCTATCACCTATTTCTGAGATTGCTGGTTATCCTGTAAATGGCGACTGTGTAAGTCCGAGGCTATTATTATAGTACAGAAGCTGTTACCTTAATAGGCAAATAAATACATTCTTGCACACATACAAACCACTTAGATAACAATATTGTACTTAACATAATATCAATATAGACTTCTTGAAGACAACATTTTGATTTCGAAGCTCTAAGAGAACTAACTTAGAAAATTAGGCGATGCTCAAAACATCATTTTCCTATTCCGTTTCGTTATAAAACCAATACTTTTTCGGTAACTATCAAATGTGTTACTTTTAAACTTCATGACTACACTGATACAAAAATCATTTGCAAATCACATACTTTAAAATTTGTATGTAGCATTTAAAATCATTCCAAATTTTATTGATATTTGGAAATCAGGAGACTTTGAATGCCAAGTACCTTTTAGCAGTCACTTAAGTACAGTACGGTCCATTTTGGTTGTCTCTTCGAGAGCTATTTGGAGCAAAACAAATTACCCACGTTCCAGCTGATGATCAAACATTCTTACGTCAATTTATATTCAATTAATCCTCCGTAACGATGGCAATGAAAGCGTCGCGCTATTCATTTATGTTTATCAGACCTTCGGCTTTGTTTGTCCTTAATTAAATAATGTTATATGTAGTCTACATTTACTTGACATGCTGAATTTGTTATACAAGTAGGTACTGATTATATAAATAATGTTGGTAAGTGATGCTTGGGTGTGTTGGTGCACTCTGATTAGCCACTAGCCAATCCTGGTATGTATATTACATATACATATACTTTACATTTCGGGCATGTATTTTAGCCCCTGTCGACTACAGAAGGAGGATCAATGACATATCGAACGAAAAAAACATACACACATAGCTACACTATATATTATTATTCTTATTTCTACTTGATATAGATTAAAGCCCGTAGTTGTCGCAAAAGGGGGCGCTCACCTTTCTAGCTATTACTAGAAGACAATGCACAGTCGCCATCTGCCAATCTTGGTAATTTTGTTACTGGCCTCTTAGCCTGTCCATAATCAGCAGAGCACGTTTACACCAGATAATGTTTTTGTTTCGATAGATGACATGATGCTTTCTTTTCGTAAATTTTGCTCCGGATACACGATAATAAACAGCATACTGTCAGTTTTTCTTTAATTTACTGAAGTGGTATAAAATTGGGTGGTTATATTTAAACCAAGCGACCAACCAACGAACATGAAAATTGGATATTGCTTTTAATTTAAAATTAATCATAACGTTTCGGCGAGAGACGTTTCTCGTAACTGAAAGCAGTGGTGACCCAGTGGTAACGGTCACGACATACGAGTTATAGGTCATAGGTTCGAACCAAGTCAGGCACTTTATTTTGTGTTAATTAATTCATCACCACTGCTCTCAAAACGGTGAAGAAAAACCTCTAGAGGAAACCGGCATGTCCTAGCACCAATAATTCGAAGACACGTGACATCCACCAACTAACCAGAACCGACTAACATTAGGCCCGCGTGGTGGATTACAGCCCACTCCCTCCCACAGGCAGGGTGCCTGTATCCCAGCAGTGGGAACATTATAGGCTGATTATACAATGATACATATACACAACGTATCCAATATTATGAAATATAAAACGCTATTTACAACAAACAATACATGAAAACCTGCATATCTTTTTGCGGGAATAAATTTAATGACATTTGTAAGAAAATGAATTAATCAAATGCAAAAAAAGTTATTAGGTAGAGTAATCAAACCATTAGTTGTCCAATGAAGATAATTGAAGATTCCAATTGTAAGACGAAAATTGAAGAGATCCTTATTTCAGATCGTCGTTTGTTTGACAACAGCGATTGTTATGCAAACAGTAACCCCGTACTACGGTATTCATAATTGAATATTCAATTTGCGTTTGTGTTTAAAGAAATGTATTCTCATAAAAGACTACATTCACTTACATGAGAAATACAATACAATTAGGTACTACGATTTCCGTCATTCGTTTTTTTTTTTTGTATAAGTTGGTACCTACTTCCAAAATGCATCCAGTAGTTCTTGGCAGCTATTGGAGTATTGTCGATATTTTTCGACTACATGTCGAGCAAGTTGTACTTTGAATACATTAAAGGAGCTTACATTGTTTATAGTCGATAAATATCTGCGCCTGCATAGGTAAACATTGGTTTGCGTTTAGGATTGAAGAATTTTACTTCATTACAAGTACCTGTTATTTACTGTCAAGTTAGTGTGCATACACACGAGCGACACGCGTCATCGGCAGAGGAAGCTGCTGAAGTCAACGAGTGTCGTTCGTCTGTATGAGCACTTAAAGCCGTTTGCGAGTTTGAATCTAAAACATAGGTACATAACTTTCTTGATTTGTGCAGACAGATCCTACTGATTAAATATGACTGGCAGACTGACCGGTTGGCGTAGTTGGTAGCGACCCTGCCTTCTGAGCCGCTGGTCCCGGGTTCGATCCCCGGACAAGTCAAACATTTGTGTGCATGAACATGTCTGTTTGACCTGTGTCTGGGTGTGTATATGTATATCAGTATGTTTATCAGTTATTAGGTTACCGTAGTACAGGCTCTGCCTAGTTCGGGACCTGAAGACCCTGTGTGGATGGTTGCCTCAAAAAAAAACAAATAAAAAAAAAAATCTTCGCCACCGCAAAGGCATACATGGGACGAAGATTTCAATTAGTATCTTCGACATACTAACACTAGACTTACCAACATACTCACACTTACTACGTACTTTACAATTTCAAACTTACCTATTTCACTTCCAAACTCTCCCAGCGTATGCAAATACTCCATGTAGTAGGGGCCTGCCTTAGGGCGTCCAGACGTTGTTCTAACTACTTGCATTTGTATACGTCGTGCCCCCCTTCCGTTTTTATCTCGGCTCTTTGTCATAGCACCAAGGCAAGACAAGGCTCTTCAACGCTGAGCATTTGTTATGGAACTGTATATTTTATTATGTTGGTATAACAATGTGGAAATGTTATGGGCTATTCATTAGGTTGGTAATGGGTGCATTAAGGGATTGGCAGCGGCTTAAAGTGGAAAGGGAGATTATGTTTAAAAGTAGGTAACAAGTTTAGAAAACGGTCAATCATAAGTACGTAGTAAGTCATCATCATCACATAATTAATTATAAGTAATGTATATATAAAATATTAGTAAAACATTTTAAAAGAGTAGGTAACTACCTATAGAGTTTCTTGCCCTTTCTTCTCCATACGAAACTACCTTTTGGAAGGGGCGACTAGAATCATTCCTATTTTCTTGTAAATGTTGACTTTGTCATTTCTGCGATGAGATTAAGCTGAAAAAGACAGAAAAAAAAATTAAAAACTCGTGTGGTTCGTGCGGTCAAACCTTCATCAACCGTGGAAAAAGTCTTGTACCTAATATCGTTAGACAGACATTTAATCATTCAGCCATTCCTAATTTACCTTGGCCAAAGATAAAATAAATTAAATTCCCGTATTTCAGAAACATCTTTGGGCACAAATCAAATCTGATTCGCATACAATACCGGCCATTTAAGTATACATTCTTTTAGAGTCTCCCAAATACCCTTAAAACTTTTTAATATGATTTATGAAGAACTCGAAATTATTCATGATCCATGTTAGCTTTTGAAGTATGATTTTAGAATGAGTGACACAAAAAGAAAGAAGACAATCCTCTTTTTGAGTAATCTATGTGCACATGCGAGTCCCGGGAGAAGTCAATTTGCCCAGATTCCGTCCAGTCTAACCGGATGAAGCCGAACCTCCATAACCCAAATACTGCGTAATACGGCCCGAAAGTTTGACAATCTGTCTTTCCAAGAGGTATCTTGGAAAGACAGATTGTCAAACTTTCGGGCTTCTGAAGACCCGTAAAGGCTGTCAAAATCTACGATTGACAGCCGGACCAACGGTTTAACGTGAGTTCCGAGGCACGGAGGGGTTTTGATATGTAAAGATGGTCACCCATCCATGGACCAACCGCGGCAACCGTAGCTTAACCTGATCGATCGACCCGTGCGGCTGTTATTACGTAGCCGGGAGACGTAATGTAACAACAGATAATTAATTTTGATTTATTTGTGATTCAAGGAGTCTGACTACTATCAAAATAAAAAAAAAATTTTTATTGTACATAAACCTACATGGGTACTAATATGAACCGTCAGAAGCTAGGTGCACGGTTCCAATTGGTCGTTTCCTATGGAGAAGAGCCGGCAAGAAACACCACTCAGGAGCTTGATCATCAATGGGCAGCAAGATCTACTCGAATACACAGTTTAACTATTTTATTATCACTTTTGAATCACTTTTTCTATTTGTGACCACGTTAGCCAGTCATTATGGACATTTTGAATAAAAACTTTTTTACTTTTCCGTATCAGCCCGGAGTCAGGATTTGTGCTCGGTTGATGGCAATAGGCTTGCCCCCTATATCATAGGACTTAAACATAAGTAGCGAAATGTGGGTATAGGTACTAAAGGTACACCCCTGCCTTACCCTTCGGGACCACAAGCGTAAGGGTATGTTATGTTGTTCATACTAGTCCATAATTTCTAAGCTCTGTTCACAATATGCGATGAAACGGCTAAGCCATCCATATCAGCCTATAATGTTCCCACTGCTGGGACACATGCCTCCGTTCTATGAGAGGGAGTGGGCCGTAATCCACCACCCGGGGTCAGTGCGGGTTGGTGAATGGCACGTGTTTTCGAATTTTTTGTTCTAGGACATGTCGGTTTCCTCACTATGTTTTCCTTCACCGTTTTGAGATTTGTGGTGATGAAAATGACTTGCACAAAGTAAAGCGCCTGTCTGGGTTCGAACCTACAACCTACAGCTCGTAAGTCGCAGCCGTTACGACTAGGCCACCACACAGGAAACGACTAAACACATAATTTCTATTGTGAGAGCAAATACCAGTGTATATTGTGGTTGTACGCCACAGGATAGAAGTTGTGAGGAGAAATTATGACATAGGTGGTATTTTATGAGTATGAGATTGCTCATTATAGTGGTTTCGTGTTTTGTGAAGGGTGTTTCACGTGGTTTTAAGTTAATTATATTCCATTTTAACTACACTTCTTCAGAAAGGTTAGGTGCTTGTAACTTGCAACCGGCCTGCGTGTATGACCAGATGAAATGACGTGGTAATAAACGTAAACGAATCAACAGGGTTTTTTTAAGGAAATGTGTAAGGATCGTGGCAGGTGGCGTTCTGTAGTTGCTGCCTACCCTCATTGGAAGAGGGCGAGAGTTTATGTATTTATTAACTATATTATTTGATTAAACTTTACGGTAAGAAAAAAAAATTGATCGGCTTTATAGTCATCTGAGCAAAATCTCTGTCCACTCACTGGAAAGTTTGTTTTTCCATAAAATTTTAATAATTTAGATGATAGACAGTAATATGCTAAGATTGTTAAAAAACAGAGTTTTCCACTTACCTAGATACAACACATGTCTGAGATAACACATCCCTAATCAATAGGTACACTCACATCGTACTTTCTTACTGAAACTTGCTCGAAGTACTAACGAGAAGAGTACAAATACCGATAAAATTGTTCATGTTACCCATTTAACTTAGAAAGTCTCGAACTTCGAATGAATTGATATTCGCCCTTGCCTCCACTTAAAAGGCAAATAATATCTATTTGTGTTCACCATTGAGAGTTGCATATTTTATGGACCTGTTTTAAATTTATAATTTAATGGTTTTAAACAGCAGTTCTAAAGAAAAGAAAAGGTCGATTCATTCTGTTAAGAGTGTTTTATGTGGAATTATAAAAGGTTCGAGGAGAGTATTCTGTAAAGTAGATTCTTTAAAATAAAGGTAACCACTCACTAACCAGTTGTTTCTCGTGGCTTTAAAGGGAACTTTTGCATTAACCCGGGTAAAAAGGATCCAGTCTATAGGTACATATGTGTGCCAAACTTCATTTAAATTTACCTTATTACGGGAGAAATGCTAAAACATCTCCCGCGGAAAGTGATCGTTAAGCTCACTAGGCTCATCGATGCTGCATTCGTGCTAAAGCATGTTCCCGAGCCATGGAAAGTTGCTGAAGTGATTATGATTGCAAAGCCCGGTAAACCACCTCACGAAGGATCATCATACAGGCCCATTTCCCTGCTGGCTAAACTATCAAAGCTGTATAAAAAAATTGCTTTTAAAACTATTAAAACCATTCATAAACGAGAGAAATCTAATCCCTGACCATCAGTTTGGTTTCAGAGAGAATCACTCTAAAATAGATCAAGTACATAGAATTACCAACATTATTGAGAGAACGCTTGAAGATAAAAAGTCTGCTCCACCGTATTTTTAGATGTGGCACAAGTTTTTGATACATTTTGGCATAAGGGCCTGACATACAAGGTAAGACTAATGCTGCTCAATGATTTTGCCGATATCTTGCAATCATACATTACAGATAGTATGTTTCGAGTAAGGCACGAGGATGCCTTTTCCGAGTTAAAAAATATTAAAGCTGGCGTGCCTCAAGGTAGTGTGCTGGTTCCAGTCCCTTACCTGTTGTACACGTATGATATACCAGAGCTGGAAAATAATACTATTGCAACCGTTGCGGATGACACTGCCATTATGGCGACAGAGTCATGCGTTAGGGAAGCAATCAAAATGGTACAAATCGCTATAAATGAAGTTCATGACTGGGCACAAAAATGTAGAATCAAATTGAATGAATCGAAGTCATTTAACATTGATTTCACCAACAGGAATTGTGATTGCAAGTGCCATACGAAAATACAGCCAAATACAGCTCGCGCGATAAGAGTTTGGCTTTGACCGTTATTGCGCAGAAATCAGAAATTGGGTATCAACGGGCAATTAGCGGGGTGCGGGGCGGGTGTGTAGGCGCACGCGGTGCTCTGATTGGCGCTCCAGTCGTTCCCTGCCTCTCGCATCGATACGACGTACCGCGCACTCCTGTTGTACAATCAAAAGTTCAAAAATCCGAAGGTCAAAGCCAAACTCTTATCGCGCAAGCTGTACCTTGGCATTACTCCTGACGTGAAACTGCGCTGGAAAGCGCACGTCAAAAATAAAAGACTGGAACTAGACATGCGTTTTAAAAACATGTATTGGTTGATTGGACGGGATTCCTGCCTATCGATACATAACAAAATCTTATTATTCTTATACCAATATGGACGTATGGCATCCAACTGAGGGGCTGTACTTATACCGACCAACATCAAAATTATGCAAACATTCCGAATAAGGTACTCAGGAGTATTGTTAATGCTCCCTGGTGTATAAGAAATGACGACCTCCATTGTTACCTAAAAATTAAACCCGTCATCAACATATTTCAAAAGGGGAATGTCTAAAAAATACTTGAAATGGACAGAAACTACTAATAGTCCTTAATTCTATTTAGAATAAAATATGTACCTATAATTAAATAATTCACAAGTTTGTAAACATGGGGTGAAAATATCACGATCACTAAAATATTTAACTTGATATCCGTCTAATCCATTCTTATTTTTTTGTTAGAGGTTAGTGTTTATTTGACACGAGTAATCGACATTCAGCCAAACAGGAATCGTCAAATAATCCACGAACTATTTTATAGAGTTATTGCACAGTAGCCATGAATTTAATATAATTCGACCTATTTCTACCGTAAATCTTATTAAAATAATCTAATTATGCGTGTCAATATTAATTAATCAAATTGTTTTGATTGAGGCCCATGATCACCGACTCCACCGACATGTGAACATCGAGGCAATTCAGCTGATCTATTCTGTAAAAATCTCAACATCAAAACTTAGGTGGGTTAGCTTTCATTCCACCTTATATTAGGGGTTGACACTGTTGACAGCTCACTCCACGGTCACTTACAGAAAACTGGTTACAGAAAAGCACTGAAGCTGTTAGATTAAAAAAATATAGTGCGAAGACTAAAACGAACAAAACCTTATGAGTTCGTTTAGTGTAAAAAGTGTAGAACTAATAGTGATAATGGTGCCGATTCTCTTGTCACAAAATTCTTTAAACTAAACTAAAAATCACCAAAATTTAGTTTATTCCTGTCAAACGACGGTTTTCTGAAATTGACTAAAGTGACACAACTTAACTATATTTTAGTTTGACAGCACTAAGATGGCACTGAGATTATAATTTAGTGAAAATGGCAATTTTGAAATTCTAAATTTTACGGGTTTCACCTAAAATTTGGATTGTCTAACTAAATCTGACTATTTTAATCGCGATTAAAAAGGTGTGGAATAAAATTAGTTGTCATGAACAAAAATATGTTCACACCAACACCTCGACTTCAGTAGGCCAAATCTCGTACTTAAAAAACGTTCAAATTCAAGTCGCAATCTCATCTCAGCGACAATCAATGTCAAAAACCTGTCAAAAATGTATGGAAATTGATTGTAATTTTGACAGATTGAGACTGAGATTAGAATGCGAACGGTCTTAAAAATACGGGAATTGCCCCTCTGGAGACCTTATCAATAATTCATTCGCCATTCATTTTTTTCGCTCCGTTTTCAAATAAAAACTGAAGGCAACTAATTTCTGAGTAAAAAAAAAAATTGATTTGCCAATAATGTCAATGTAATTAGTGTTGGTTGTTGTTGTGTTCTCGTGCTAGTTTCCAGTTTTCTTTAGCGTCATTCATAATACATATTATAACTTATGAAGAGATCTAGGGTCTTGTGGAAAAAAATATATCGTTAATAGAAAATAAAATACTCTACGCGAGAAAAACGGAGACTAAATATTGTACGATCTCTTCGTCATCATCCGCTAACAAATCATGATGTATAAGCGAAAAGAAATCCATTTTCACAAATAAACAGAGAGATTAAAAATAATACTGTGATGACGTCATACGTCTCTAAAATCGAGATTTAACAACTCTAAACCGACCCTTCAAGCCGTTTTAACTTTGACGTCTATTTAAATCGAGATTTAAGCTCATTCGATGACATGCAAATCGTTGAATTAAAACTTTATGCTTAGGTCGAGTTTCAATCGAGATCTAAGAAGAAGCCGTTGTTTTCATGAATTTTCCTACTCTTTAATTTTTTTTTTCTTGCTTGGTATGTCGTAGAATCATCCAAAACTTAATTCTGAATTTACTTAGTTCTGCAGAGATTCCTACGTCAAACTAAGGTTTAAGGAAGTCACGTATACCGATAAAGTAACGTAAGATTATATCCAATAGAAGATATTATTAGCGTCGGCCTGCTAACCTATAGCCTACGTGGTCCATTTCTCGTCGATTCTCGGAATTTATGACTAGGACAACTGCATCGAGCTATCGTACCATGGGCTTATTGATATGGTAGGTGGTCTATATTTACTATGATAGAAGGCCCAGTAGTCAACGATTGTCGTTGTCAGAACTGAAATGATGTGGTGCTAAAAAGTATGGGTGGTTATGTAAAATGTTTTCTATCTACTACTAAAGGATCGGATTTCTGTTTTTTTCTTTGCGGCCGTGTTATTTCGTTTTTTAATAAGACATAAATATGGCTATAATTGTTACAAATGCATAAAAAAAATTACTAAAGTATATCACCGTTCTATAAAAATAATACTCTGAGTTCGATAACACACAGAAGGAAAAATGGTTTAAAATTTTCACAAAATTAAAAGCAAAAGAAAAGAAATTGGTTGGTTGTAATAAGAATATTTAATTCGGTAAGACAGTATCCTAACTAACTAGCTCCAGGTACCTCCCCAAACAACCGTAAATAGATCAAAAGTTCAAATTAAATAGTGATTTTTCAATAGTCAGATAATTTTTATCTGACGAATAAATTTGGCGGTTTGACAGTTTTTGTATCGAAAATATGTCAAACTATCATATTTATTCTTCAGGTAAAAGTTATCTGACTATTGAAAAATCAGCCCTTAAAGTAGTAATCATAGAATGTAACTAAAGCAATGTCATAAAAATCATAAGTTATACAATTAAATTAGCAACCAGTTTGATTTTGTCTAGAAAATGTCCAGATGAGCCACGTTTCACCATTCTTGGAACTTGCAGTTCAATCTGTGATGATCAGAAAGACGAAATTGCATCGTAAGCTTTCCTTTCACAAGCTTTTATTTTTTTACTATTTTGTTTTTTTCATACTAAAATAGGAACTGTGACGTTTTTGCTTTTACGTAAAAGCAAAAAACGTCATATTTTCTATTTTAACATTACATATTCTCCCGCCTAGCTTTCCTGAAGGTTTGGGCAGAGGTGTACCTATAATAGCACACCCACAATTCGCCAGTTTTGTTTAAGTCCTATATAATATGGGGCGAGACTATTGCCATCAAACGGACATGAATACAATCTGTGCCGAAAAATCCATTAAGACTTTTCCCGACCCGGGAATCAAAACCAAGACCATGAGCGCAGCAGTAGTGCTTGCAAAAGAGACCATGACCTTTGGGTTTGATCCGTCAGCTAGGAAATTTCGGCGCCATCTAGTCTTAAAATAAGTATTGACGAACAAAATATTGACGTGTGGTCTACTTACAGAAATAAACATTTCATTTCATTTCACTTCTCTCTTATAAACGAAATATCAAGAGAAAGTTACTCAAAGTAGTTACCTACTTATACTTTCATAATGAATCAAAGTAAGTACCCACCTAATCATGAAGGTGAAATGATTTAGTGTCTAGCGTCTAATTCATTCACCGAAATACTGATGAAAATTGTCACTTTGACTAAAAATACTTTTTCAACACATTTGCTCAAAAAATGCATTTACGAAGCCTATATACTTACATTGTTCGCAAGTTAAAAATTACGCACCATACAACGGAACGGGCGGTAAAATAGGTACTCTCACCTAAGTACATGTTGTACCCACGGAGCAGTTGTTTCTGCTCCGTGGTTGTACCGCCCCCTTCGTTGTATAGCGCCGTGCGTATTCTTTACGGTTTTTTTTAATTACCATAAAAAAAATATATAAGAATTCCACCAAGGAGTTTCAAATTACGAGAATAAATAAGCTGAATGATCGAACCTCCTTGGAAGCGCTTTTGCTCAATACGTTTATCTCACTTTAGTATTATAGAGAAAATGAGAACAAAGATGCTTTTCGACTCGATTGCGATTCAACTTTTTGCGATTCTAATTTCCACCACGCGCACGTAGCGCCATTTGGAAATGGCGCCATTTTCATATTAGAAACGTCAAAGATTGTTATTGTTGCGACTTTCTGACTGATATTTTTATAAACAAAAGTTTGTTTCATTACCTATTGTACTGTTTTCTCATCTACATTCGTCTACTCGTTTGTAAAAATCAACTTACCGCACTAGTATCATAAATAACTATTTAATAAACAAAATAAAATTAATAACTCATTTCAACCCTAAAATCAGCGCGTCTCAAATAATACAACATAATTTATAATTGCACTAAACTAAGACTTGTCAGTTTCAGCCAACAGCACCCGAGGGGTTGCTTGGCAGAATTATTTGTGCCAAGACTCCTGCAATAGCTTGGCGGATGACGTTTTATGCAATTAGCGCAACGGGATTTTGATTAATTGAATAAGTTCATCTTTTGACGACATAAATATGCTTAAGGATATTTGCTAAAATATGTTTGGCGTGGATTTCTTGTTTAGATAACTTATTTTTTTTTTATCCTTTGTTCCTTTGAAATAGTAGACGCATAACTTCGTCGATATTTGGCGAAATTTACACTACAAATTAAAGTTATATTGATCAGGGACCAGGGGCGCAGATGAGAACAACATTAGAACACGTGTTAGGTTAGGTTATATTCAGGACAGCTATAGAGGCATGAGTAACAGGGTGTAAAGTTAACATATACCTCCATAGAAAAGGGGGTATCCTGCGACCAGACGGCTGTCGTGTCTGGTGGGCAACTGCCCGATAGTTGATGTCCAGAAGTTGTTTATATGCTAGTCGCGCGGTAAACTCTGCTTACGCGATGCAGGATTTGCGTGACTTCATGACGCGCTGCTCGCATGTGGCGATGTAGATACCGTTACATTACGCCCTTCCGGAGTCCGGAGGTCGATAGTGGGCCGAGTTGTTGTTTTTGTTGATTGTTGGTTGTTGTTGATTGCTGTTGATTGTTGGTTGGTTGATTGTTAATTGATTGTTGGTTGTTTGTTGGTTGATTGTTGGTGATAGTTGGTTGATTGTTGTTGATTATTGCTAATTGTTACCGATTGTTGTATTGTGTACTAAACATATTCTACACATCGAAAGTTTTTCCATCTTTAAACTCAAAACATATTGCCGGTTAACCGGTTAAAGTTATATTTATATTATTGATAAACACTGGCATACAAATAACTGGTGTGGCTTGTATATAATTTTCAATACTTCTAGTAATCTTCGAATGCGAATAGAAGCTTATAAATAACGTGAGCACTTCCTTTGTGGACCGTGGACTTATTATATCTCTCTAAGATAGTCCAGGTAGTTCATAGGATTTCGTTTATGAGGCCCTACTCCATAAACATCATCTATATCTTTTAAACCGTTCACAGTTTTTTTTTTTTTTTTTTCTTTTTTATTACAAATACAAACAGACAAAATTAAGCTACTTGACAGTAAAAAGTATGACAGAATTGAACGCTCCGCTAGGCTAGGAGTAATAGGCTGCATTCCGAATTAGAACATGAGCGCTCACAGCGATCACATCGATATTTTGCGTTCCGTATTAGATATCATGATGACAGTTTAGAACTGTCATCAATTCGGAACGCTCGTGAACGCGCTCACAGTGGTCGCTCAACGTTAACCTCAAAGCTTGCACAAAAAAGACCGATTATTCTTCTGCAAATTAAAGTTTAACGCATTGGCACTTCTATTTTGTTGGATTACTCTATCTACTCGGATAACTCAGATTTTGAGTTTGAGGACGACAATTCGCCCAGGGATGAAACGGACATCGAAGTACTTATATTAGCGTATTTACATGCTCCCGGCAAAGATTTACCCCGAAGTAAAATACCATGTTCATATTCATTTATTTATTGTTTGTCACAGGTTAAAAGGCACTTTCACTTTAAAACATACCCATGGGGTTCACATTATTTATATGCGTGTCGATATTATTGGCTATGTTAAAAAGAATTAATAAAACTACAATTACACTCATAATTGTTACCAAGAATTACAAATAACATAGATGCAACAATAATGAAACATAATGCGCATGAGTTTATAACTCATTTCTGGTATTCTGTTACGTCTTGGATTTTACAGCATAATTTCTAAAATGCCGCTTTAGTTTACCATCATTTTTGACAGCGCTCACGGTGATATTAATTTAGGGCATGGTCGGCGTTATCGCAAGATGGCGCGTGTCATGACGTCATCTATGACGATTCACGGGACATCGTTATCGCGCTCACGCTAATTCGGTACGCGTGTAAGCGCGCTCAAATCTATTACAGTGCAACTCGGAACACAACTAGTGTTCTGTGATTGAAAGACTCTTCTTGACTGTTCAAGCTTCAAAAACAGTGCTGCACTACACTATAAAGCCGAATTTACATTACAACATTAGTTGCAATATATTGCAACATTAGTTGCATAATAGCTTAGTATGATTCTATGTAACGGAATTTTTTAAATCGGTTTTCATCCCCTTCAAAACGTCGGATTGGTTTGAAACTTCGCACACTTATTAAGGACCGACGACAATTCAATAATTTAAATAGTTTGTCCCACTATCCTTGCCAGGATCCACAGGATTATCAAGTTTTTTATCCCTGATACCCGGTAGTGTCTTTGTGCCAAATAAACTTTCCGGAGGGAGCCTGAGAAACGGCTACCACATCCAAAGAAGGCAGCAGGCGCGCAAATTTCCGATTTCTTACATAAGTTACCGACTTTGAATTAAATATTGTGTACTGTAGTTTTCCAATAAGTTATATCGCATATATTTCAATTGTAGGTAGCTAAAATCTAGAAAATCTTCACTCTAACGGTGAATTGAGGTAATAATAAATAAAAAAACAAACTGAGCTACGTTTAGAGACGTGCATGGTTCAACCCAAAGAGTACCTAATATAAGTAATACAGGTTTCAACCTTTGAGATAAGCATGTGACTACTCGTAGCAGTAGTCAGGGAGCTATGTACGCCATATAACTACTGTTCATATCCGTGCATTGAGACATGCATGGTTCGATCTTTGAGAAATATTTAATAGTAAAATGCGTGGGCTCATGGGGTGTTTAAAATTCACCGTAAAATCATTTTTGATATATTAAATTTATTATTTACCTGCTCGAACAACGGTCTAAGCATTGAGATAGCTCGGGTTCCCAGTCACTCGGGTATAGGTGGCAATGAGTGCGCTGACTCACTGGCTAAATATGCTTCATCTAAGGCGGTGGATCAGAAGCACTACTTGATACAAAGTTATGACTTACGAACTGACACCAAACACAAGCTGTACAACTCGTGGTCAGCAATGTGGCACGTAAGTTCTAAATTTAGGGGGCGTACTACGCCAGTATTCTACCCAACATCCAGCGGAAACCTTGGTTTTTTAAATGTCCCAAAAGAACTGTTACATCCTTGTGTAGACTAAGACTTGGTCACTGCTGCAGTTCAGTATTCCTGCACAAGATTCGTGTTCGTGACAGCTCCCTGTGCTAATGCGGGCTTGATGATGGTACTCTGGACCATATCTTTTTCTCTTGTCTTGTCCTATACATTCCCAATCCTTTGACTTGTATTATAAGCTCTCCACTAGGCTACTTCAGGGACAAGGTATTAAAATTTGCCGAATCCTAAATAACCTTATCCATAAGAACAAAAAATCAACGCCCACGCAAATGTAAAAGGTGCAACGATGCACTGCTTTCCTCGTGCGCTTAGTAAGAGAATTAGTTGACAGGCTACCACTTAATGTGTCAGTAGTGGAAAAAAATGAACTCTTGTCACCAAGCCACGTGTGCCTCTCAACCAGCAGACCCAACATTGAAGATTTTTCATGGCAGTTAGGTGAACCTAATATTGACCGGGAAGCTTTATGAACCAATGGCGCGTATTAAGTAATGCCGTCGTCGTTGAAAGAATTTTCAGCGCAATGAGTATCGTAAAGACAAAATTAAGGAACCGAATGTAACTATCCATGCTGATGGCCATTCTTAGATTACGTACACATAATTGAATGTCAGAGCTATTTGCTGCAACAGCTTTCAACCAAGCAATCATATGGTTACTTTATATGCTGGCAGAAAAACTTACGTCTCCAGCTCCAATACTAGCACAGCATAGCTACTGTGCTAGTACTGGAGCTGGAGACATACGTTTGTACGTGTTGTAGCCAACAGCTGGTAACGCGGATGACGTCGTTGACGGCGAAAATCTAGCTGATGCCTTAATGGTATTGCTAGCAGCAGATGAAGAAAGTTAAATTATTAATTTATAAGTGCCACGGTACTATTGTACCTACTTTTCAGCTACATATAAACTTTAGTAAACTCTAGGTATGAATAAATAATATATATTGATATAAACTAAATTTTCATTCTATTCATAGCAATATTTTGGCTTTTCGGCTACTTTAGGCTACAGCAGCTGAAATTCGGCTATATTAGGCTACTTAAGCTGTAAAAATGGCGACAACAGGTCCCGAGTTGTTGGCAACACTGCTGTCAAGTAGCTTTAAAATAAAATGGACCAATGACTTATACAGTCTGTCTACGACCAATGACCAATCTATCTATCTATATTACTATACTCTTTGTTGCGACTGAAAGACTCGTATCAATGGCAAGTAATAGTGTTCTGTGATCAATGGTCATGAATAAAACATTATTTAAAAAAGTAGCTTTAAAAAATACTTGCTTCGGCAGTATAGTGCGTTTCACGAAAGAATTCCCTTCGCCGTTATATTGGCACACCTGACTGTCAAGAACGTCAAAGGCAATACGCATCGTAGGCTTTGTTGAGTTTTTCCAAGATTTATAGTTGTTTTACGGTTTTAATCACGCCGAAGACACTTAAAAGTGGCGAAAGAGAGTTGGTGTTGAAAGTCAAAACGTTTTGTGAGAGTGAAAAACGTAACAAAGCGCCAATAATTCCATTAGAATGTGTGAGACTTCGTGTCGCCGCCATAAAATAGGGTTGCCATTGCCAGAACTAGATGCTCCCTAGTCCCCGCTGCTACCCCGTAGGTGCCTACCTACACCGTTTAAAATAAATAAAGACCATAAAGAACCACCTATCTACGAAGTCGATTCATTGTTAAAAGAACACGGTCATAAAGTTGTAAGACTTCCTCCTTATCATTTATTTATTTATATATTCTTTATTGTACACCACAAAAAACATAACAACAAAAATTAAACTGAACACTACTTAATATAGGTACAATGGGCGGCCTTATCGCTTTCTGCGATCTCTTCCAGGCAACCTTGGAATGGACAGAGATTTTCCTCTTTCATTTTTTTTTTTCATTGTGACCTGAATCCAATCGAACTCATATGGAGTCTTTTGTAAAGGCGAATTGCTGAAAAAACGTGGGTCAGGAAGCAAAAAATATTGTAAAAATAACTGAAGTGGCAATTTGCAGTAGCACGCCAGAAGAGTGGATAAAAGAATGCAGCCACGTAGAAACCATAGAAGATAAGTACTTCAACAATGGAGTAACTGTTGATAACAAAATAGATCGATTTATAATAGAAGTAGGAGATGACTAGATATACTGGATATACTATAGGAGATACTTCAGACGATAGTGACCCTGGAGATAGTGCTATATCGGGTGTAGGTCCTTTGGAGGAGCACAGTTATTTTAAAAAGTAATTTTGTTGTTAATCATTACAGCTTATTAAGAACTTTCGCAAATAAATAATTATTATGGTTATATTAAGAGTTTAATTTTATGAATACTTATCTTTACACGTAAGGTATAATTTTCTATAAACCTTTGTTGAAAGGTGACCAAACAAAAAGAACAACCAAAATAAATTTTCGTTTTCAATTTATACTGATTTATTGGGTAATATAATTTTCACTGCCTGGCAGCACTCATTTAAGCGCTGCCAACATTACAGCGAAGGGACTTCTTCTTTGATGAAACGCACTATACTTAACGACTTATTGTTATTTTATAAAAGTACTCTGTGGTTATTATTATACTGAACTGAATACTAAAATTGGAACGATACAGAGAAGATTATCTTAGCCCCTGCGCGTAGCTTTTAAAAAAAATTGGCTTGTATTTGTATATAAGTAATTAAAAGTGTACTACCGGTAGTTTATTAGTAATTATCCTATACTATATTGTAGTCTGTGTTAGTAATCATATGTTTAGTGACTAATAACGGAATCCTATGATGAACTTCCTGGACTATCCATGAGAGATATTATAATAAGTCTCTCTGGCTGCTGCCGTCTTACCGTGATCCACAAAGGAAGTGCTCACGTTATTTAAAAGTTTTTATTCGCTTTCGAAGATTACTTGAAGTCGGAAAACTTGTATACAAGCCACACCAGTTATTGGACTCCAGTGTTATTTTTCGTTTTGAGTTCAAAGATGGAAAAATTGCCAATGTGTAGAATATGTTTAGTGCAGAATGTTCGTATGTATATCGTTGTCAACATGGACTTGCATGAATTATATGAGAAGCTGACTGATATTCCAGTAAGTTGAAAAATAAAAATTTAATGAGAATCCATACACTAGGATATAAATTCATATGAACTCTCTGTCGGAGGGTCGTCTTAGGAGTCTTAGGAGTGTAAGAGAATTTTTGTTGCAGTTTGTAACTGAAGACAGTAGACCGATTATTGCTTGTTTCGTCTGCTACACTAAACTGAAGAAATGCGGCCAATTTCTGAGAAAATGTCTAAAAGCTGAAGAGCAGTTTGCTCAGATAAATGAGGATTATAAGGTGAGGTATTCTTCACCAGACATATTTTATTCATATAATTTCTAATTTAATTATAATGTGGAAGTGATTTCTCTCAAAGTCATACCTATTGTGTCTGCATTTCTCTCAAGCTCATACCTATTGTCTGCATTTCTCGCCAACCATAACATCAAGTGTTGAATGTTGATATGTAAACTTTTGTCAAATGTAGGTGTTTACAATTATTACAAGTTAAATACTCCACATAATACTGCTACAACTTCTGTATGAATTTTGGATGTGTTGGTTTGATAGCGGTCCTCTCTCATGACTACGCAAGCTATGCAACAATGGCTGACTCTCCAGGGTACATTGGACCTACTTAAGTGTCCTCACTTGTGGAGGCTCTTTTAAGTGACATTAGTATAATGTAAAAAGTTTCTGCTTGTGGGACGGTGGTCACTGGCATATTACCCTTTTTTTTTTGAGACTGGGAAATCATCAAGTAACTTCTCCCGCTCTGGGCGGAGCGGGAGGGTGAGTTAGACTCTTACTGACTAAAACCCACCTGTGTTCCTTCGGTTGCCTGTGCCAGAGGCCACGACATGGCATATTACCCTAATATTATAAATATCTTTTTACAGCCTGATCCTTTAATTAACCATGACCCCATAGAGCTATGCAGTGGGTTTATTAAACCTCCAACTGAGCACATAAGTATAGTTGACGAATGTCAAACAAAAAGCATTACTATCAAAGAAGAAATGCCAGAAACAAAAAGCATTACTATCAAAGAAGAAATACCAGAAACAAAAAGCATTACTATTAAAGAAGAGTTACCAGCCGTTTGTGAGGGCCTAGATGAGATTATTGAGCCAAAGGGGGAATGTCAAAATGATGGTATGTTTTGAAGAACAAAAATAATAATTATTATCAATAAATAATTTATCTTAAAGTTAAAATTAATCAATTTAATGGTGTGTATCAGAATGGCGGGTGTAATTTCCAGATTTGCCTAAATTTATTACAGTTATTTGGTACCTTCTGTGTACCTTTACGTACCTCTCTTGAAAATCTGTGTACCTACACCCGTATGATGATATTTTAAAAATTAGGTACACCCGCCATCCTGATGTCAGAACCGCGGGTGTACTGCTAACCAATATATGTAGCCAAGCGTACTGTTTATGTAAATTTGGTACCTCTTGTGTACCTGCAGATAAAAGTATTAAATAAACGAAATACTGCAAGGTTGCTGCAAAAATAAAAAAAATATTTTCTTTCTTCGACGTATCTTTTAAAATAACAATCTACGTATTGATAACTTATCTTAAATATTAAAAAAAACTATATGTATACATAATTACAAAAACAACATATTGCCCATTTTAGAATTGTGAAGGATTTATAGAATTAGGATGTTTGTCTATCAGTGTTTCCAGAATCAAAATGAAACAAGAGACAGTTTTGAAGGATATATTAATTAATTTTCACGATAACGAAATAAGTAAGGATTAATATATGAATAACGCACTGATTCCATGTGCATTTAACTCGGCCTTATAATTTGTTACAAAACTATAATCAATGTAATAAAAATTAGACTAGTATACAGGGTGGAAAGATAAGTCGGGCGTTGAAGGCAAAGTACCTTAAATCCTTAAGTTAGCTTATTTTACTTAAAGGAAACATTCCTTTATTTTTAAAAATAAACATAACCGCATTCAAAGATTTTCTAAAAGTTGCTTGCCCAGCCCGGGACTCGAACCAACTAAAATTTAAAAAAAATTAAAATTTAGAGGGTTGGTGTAATATATTAATATTTACGTCTACCTTCATTCCAAACGATAAACCAAGTATGTCTCAACAAGAAAATTATATGCATACATTATCTAGCTTGATATATGTTATGAATCTATTTCGATCCTGGAACTGAATGGAAATAATTTCATATTTTATTACTATTGGTATCAGAATCATTAGGAAACAGGCAACAAGGAAATATAATGACCGCGTCCTTGCATCAGAGTAATACAAATGCATCAAATAAAAATAGTTTAATTGTAGAGTGGTCCAGTGGTCGTAGTATGCGACTGCTGAACACGAAGCTGTGGGTTTGATCTCCACATAAAACAACAATTTGCGGATCACATTTAAAGTGTTGTCCTGAGTCTGTGTGTAAATTGTGTCCGTTAATTTCATTTCCGATTCCCGGTATAGTCACGCACGCAACAGTGACTAAATGATACACGGAGGTTTGGGATTACTATTAAAGATATTACACATTAAACGTATCTTGGCAATATGTTTAATATGGAGGTTCTAGGTTCAATTACCGAAGATTGTTATTATCCTTTGACGTCGTTACTATTGTTAGTTAGTATTATAAAATACAAAGTAACGTCGTGTAATAAAAAATATTTTTTTTATTTTTGCAGCAACCTTGCAGTATTTCGTTTATTTAATACTTTTATCTGCAGGTACACAAGAGGTACCAAATTTACATAAACAGTACGCTTGGCTACATATATTGGTTAGCAGTACACCCGCGGTTCTGACATCAGGATGGCGGGTGTACCTAATTTTTAAAATATCATCATACGGGTGTAGGTACACAGATTTTCAAGAGAGGTACGTAAAGGTACACAGAAGGTACCAAATAACTGTAATAAATTTAGGCAAATCTGGAAATTACACCCGCCATTCTGATACACACATTTAATGTTATATTTATCAAAAATGTTTGGAACTCATTCAGACTTGTAGTAGTGTTTAATTCAACTTAACGGTAACCACAATTGTGAAATAAAACAAATATTCATAACTAGCTAGTAAAATATTGGAATTTCTTGGTCCCTGACCAGTGCATCACATCGCACTGCCCGCACGCGCTAGTATTTCGTTATAGTTTAGCGTTCTTTCTGCCTTTTTTCACTTTGCTTGGCTCCTAAGGGTTGTAGCGTGATGTTAAATAGCCTTCCACAAAAATTGGGCTATCAAATGGATATTTTTTTTTCAAATCCGACGATTACTTCTAGAGATTAGCGCCTTCAAAAAAAAAACCAGCTCTATTATATTAGTTTAGATTTAGATAAAAAAAGTATTTGGGCCAAGTTTTTAGTTAATAGATCAGCGGAATAAGAATTTTCAAATCAATCAAATCAAATCAAATCACTTTTATTTGTTAACACTGGTAAAGAAATACAGATCTTGAGTTTAGTTAACAGAACGCTATGTTATGCCAGGAGGCGTACAAATATGGTGTGCACCTATCTAAATATTATGAATTTAAATAATCATAAAATATGTTTGAAAATCATGCATACTTAATTAAAATTTCAAAATAAATCATAAAAATTATAAATTATTGTTTAAAAATTGAACGAGGTCAGATTTAAATGAGGAATTATTTAGTTAAAATGTCAAAAAAAAAAAAAAATGTATGTGTCCATTATTATTATTTATACCTATTTTCGAGTTAAGTACGATATGTTTATAAGAATAAAATAAAAAGTACATTATTCAGGTTATTAAAAAAATCAACTCCTGACAAGGTGGAAAATGGGGTAATAAAGTTGAAAATGCCTAAAAATTCAATAACTCCATTGTTTCTTTAGGGGACGATTTTCGATAGACCCTGATACACGTTATTCTTAAGTACTGAGTCTCCAGTTAATCGGACCACGCGTTCAAATTCTTCCATACAAACTTTGACACCCGCAATGGCGCTAATAGGGTAGGTAAAAAAAAATACTGTCTAACACCTTATCAGTGTAATGTATGTCTGAGAAGATTTAGTGATAAGGTTCGTTTAAGAAATCATAGGTATTCGAACACACATTAGAAAACCCTTCCAAACGAGGTATACACTCACAAGTCTAGAATAACACATTTAAAGGGCATTTTGTTACTTGCACTTTTTCCTACTGTACTTTAATGGAGGACTGGACAAAATGGTCTACAAAACCAATAACAACTACACATACGCCATTAGGATATATATATGTATTTTATGTTTTGTAGGATGGACTTGGACGGTAGACGCTTGGACCCTTGCCGATCGCGGTGGTCCTAGCCGGCGTGACGGAGGGCGCGGAGGCCGCGCCGATGCTCGATACGAGTGGCCAGGACCTCGCACTATTGACGAGTTAGATTTTTATGCTTAATTTACGCTTTCTTTTTATTTATTTAATAACCTTGAGCCTATTAATTATTCACTAATCGAAATAATTTTGAGTATTACAATTGAATCGTTTTGAATTCGTAATTTATGTAAAATACTTTTATAAATATTTATTTCTTTGTATGTATCTATTTTATTTGTATATATATTTTGGACCACACCCTTGTTCGTTTCTTAGACCGTGCGAATTGTGATGTTGTTCATCCACCATTGTATCTTTTGTTGCTGATCTAAAGACATATTTTTTTTTTTGTCGATCTAAAGACATTTTTTTTGTAATTTTTGTTCCTATTTTTTTTTACAAATTCAAAGTAATTAGTGACGGTGCAGTGTGATATCTAGTGGTTCTTGTTCTGACGCGGTGGTGGCAGCGTCTGAGATGCCTAATTTGCAGTTTTTTTTTTTTTATTGTTTTGCAGTTTTTTTTTTTTTTATTGTTTTGCAGTTTTTTTTTAATTTATTTGCAGTTTTTGTTTTCCTAAAGATCCTCGTCTGTTGCAATGCTTCATTTTTATTTTATCTTATTTAATTTATTATCGTTTTGTTTCAAGTTCAGATGTGACAGTATTGGTCGTATCCATACCTACTATGTTAGCATCTTAGCATACATAATTTTTTTCCTATCTGTTGATCGGACTCTAGGAGTCCGGTTTTTTTTGTGAAATTATTAGTTCGTTGTTGATTTCTGAAATGTTTTTGTATGGCAGCATGCCTTTTTGTTGTGCTCATCGATTTGTAACTATCATCTGATTTTAGAATGTCAATTTGTATTTAATATAAATGCAACAGAACTTACCCTGTGATCCAAAGTTTGAAAGGATCTTTTTTGTGCTTGTATTATTTTCAAGTGCTTGGTTTGTGGTTCGATTTCTCGTAAACTAAAAACTTCTACCCGCTGAAACTGTCTGTGATAAGTATGTGTACCAAGCTATAGTATGTGCAGTACAGTCAGATCGAGTGTTCCTTGTGTGTATTTTATGTTTGGGCGAGGTACCCTTGGGTTTTAGTTTATTTGCCGTGATTAAGGCAACAAATATTAATAAAACGACGCTTAGCGGCAACAGCTGAATGTTTTATTAAACGTCATGCATAGTAATTTTTACACAACATTGACAATAGAAGTAAAAAAAACAAAATCAATAGATAATCTAATAATTAATTAACAGGTGAAATGGCAAGTTTTTTCTTAAATCTAATAGTGTTTAACAGAACCCAAACTTTTTGTAAGAATGTCTACAGGCATTCGGCTGTTTCCAAATAAACAATTTTAATAAAAATCATTTGCCAGCTTCTCTCACAAAATGAAATCTTAAAGCCGCTCACGGCCCTTCAGGGCGCGGGTGTTCCCAACGTGCATTTACCGGATATCCCCTAACTAATACTGTTCACGTATGCAATAGGTATAGGTATATAGATGTACCTCTAGTAGTTACATACATAACTGCGCGCCGGCGCGCGGCGTGGACCCCTCTAATACAATAGGTATAGGTATGACGTATAATATGATACTTACATAACCACGTACTGTCTATTTGTTTTGCAGTAAAAGACATAATAATATATTATCTACTTTTGTTGTATTATTTTATAGGTACTTACTTCTTAATTTTAAATTGATGCAATATTTTTTCCTAATACTCACATTTTTTATATTTTTTTAATTTAAATGCAATATATTTCTCTAAATGCCCTATTTATAATACTTGTTGCTTTAAAACAATCAGATGCTTCTTGTTCTTTGAATCTTTGCCTTAAAATATTGTCAAAGGAGACGAGCGAATCTGGGCCTAACATTACACAAATTAAATATTTATCAATATTTTTTTTTTGTAGTTAATCATGAAATGTGAAGCAGTTTTATCATGGCATAAGAAATTATATATTTAATTAAAATAATATTGACTTCCACTTTTAAAAAATGTTGCCAGGTGAAATAAGTTAATTGATTTATTGAATTCATAAATAATATTTTAAATAACAATGTAAAATGATTCAATGTTTTCTTCTTTAAATAAGTTGAAAAAAAAACTTATTTTTTACATAAGTGACACTTATCAACGTTTCTAAAAAAGACTTAAAAATAAATTGGTTGAATTGAATCGATATAATCAGCTGAAATCGATTTCACAATTGATCACCATATTTTATTATACAGGCAACAAAGTGGAAATCACGTCTGATGGGGTTTATTGATAACAACATTGTATTGTAAATAAATTACTTTAATTAGAACTATTGCGATTGACAATATTCTTTTCACACGACGAAATTGACACTACATATATTTTTTCTAATCATGGTCTCTTTTATTTAACCGACAGTGCGGTGGCCAGTACTCACACTCCTCTTCACGGCACTATCGTGTTAATTCTGAGACTCCTAGGCTGCTTCGCAGTCTCATCAGTCGCGGACCTTGGTCAGAAGGTCTGCTTCCATGTCTTCAGTTCGCAGATACATGATGTCTAATGCTCCTTCTTGGATACAGTTCCTGATGAAGTGCATTTTCAGATCAATATGCTTTGACTTACTTGGAAGTCACCATCTGGTTCTTACTCAGCTTGATGGCTGCTTGATTGTCATTCAGGATGACTATGCGTTCGTTGCTAGCGCCTAGATCTTTGTAGGGACTTTTCAAGTGTATAGCTTCTTTCGCTGCTTCAGTCAGAGCTACATATTGTTGTAATACTGGCTGTAGTGGACGCCTTATGTATTTTATCTACATAGAACAAATTCATATTTTATTATGTGAATTCTCTGTCATACAAAAAATAAAAAGATGTCACTAACCTAATCACATATTTTTATTTAGCTATTAATATAGCTTATTTTACAACACATATTCTGCCTCGGCTGTCGACAGTGCAATTATTTTCTGTTTCTTTGACATCCAACTTATGGCCGCCTGAAAAAGATTTTCTGTCAAGCTTGCAAGCGCCCCAATTTGCATCTGCCATTCCATACAGGTCTTGTCCTGTTTTATTGAATGTTAAGTCGACGTTATTGGTGGCCTTTAGGTACGGAGTACTCTCTTGGCGCTCTTGAAGTGTTCTTCATTATAGCAGTCGTTAAACTGTGATAGTTAGCTGATTGCGAACATTATGTCTGGGCGAGTTGCTACCGCCATGTACATTAGTGTTCCTATCAGGTTTTTGTATGGAAGATGCTGTGATTCATTTTTGTCCCCCTTTTCCAATTTGAGTCCAGGCTCACACTGGACACACAGGTGGACACTGTTTTGCAGTCCACCATCTTAAATTTCTTAAGGGTATCTTCGATGAACTTTTGTTGGTGTAATTTTATTTCATCCCCGTTATAAGTTACATCTAAGCCTATGAGCCTTTTCGGTCTCCCCAAATCTTTTAGTTCAAATTTTAATTTTAGTTGGTCTTTAACTTCTTTCAATGCTTTAGGACACGAGTAGGCAATTAATAAATCGTCGACATAGATTGCAATAATAATCTTTACTCCTCTTTTCTCCAGGATCCGGCAATTGGGACTCGAGGTGGCCCTGCACAAGTCCGAGGCCATGTGTTTTCATGGTCCTCGGAACACGCCACCGTCGGGTTCCCAAATAACGGTAGGAGGGGTTCACATCGGCGTCGAGTCGACGATGAAGTACCTGGGACTCGTCCTCGACAGCCGGTGGAACTTCGTGAAGCATTTCCGACGTTTGGCTCCCAGACTTAAAGCGGCTCCTGCCCAATCTAGGGGGGCCAAACGCCTCCTGCCGGAGGCTCTACGCGGGGGTCGTGCGGTCCATGGCCCTTTACGGGGCACCGGTGTGGGCGCGTTCCTTGAGGCGGTTGCCAGCCCGCTGGTTGAACGCGCCCCAAAGGGTCATGGCCATCCGGCTGGTCCGGGGATACCGTACGGTCTCCGGTGAGGCGGCGAGCCTCCTTGCCGGATTACCGCCATGGGATCTGGAGGCAAAAGTCCTCGCGCACGTTTGGGAGTGGCGCGAGGAGGGGAAACGCCGGGGCGTAGCACCGCTGCCGCGAGAAATCACGGTACAGCGGACAGAGCTCCGGCGGGATCTCAGGGCGGCATGGAGAGTGCGATTGTCGCAACCCAGCGCTGGGCACGCCACAATTGCGGCGGTAAGTCCCCTCTTTGAGGAGTGGCTAGAGAGGCGCCACGGCGTCCTCACCTTCCGCCTGACGCAGGTCCTCACCGGACACGGTTGTTTCGGGAGGTTCCTGTTCCGGATAAGGCGGGAGGAAACGCCCGGGTGTCACCATTGTGTGGATCGCCCGGAGGACACGGTGGAGCATACGGTGGAGGTCTGCCCAGCTTGGGCGGAGCACCGCCGTGTCCTCGTGGAGGCGATTGGCGGTGGCGATCTCTCGCGTCCGGCCTTGGTCCAGGCCATGGTACGGAGCGAGAGGGCTTGGGAAGCCGTCACCTCCTTCTGCGAAGCAGTAATGTTCGCGAAGGAGGAGGCGGAACGCGTGAGGGAGAGGCAAAGTTTGGGCCCTCACGCCCCTAGCCGCCGCAGGAGACGCCCTGGGCGTCGGGAATCGCAGGCCGATTCCCGGCCACCGTAGGCGCGGGCCTGCGAACGGCGAGCAATGGGCAGCTCGCCGTTCGATAAGGACCAGGCCCGGGTCGACGGCGCGTTGTGTTCCACGCGCGCCTCAAAGAGATGTCAGCACCAATGACGGGGTTTGCTAGGACCGATGCCTGCTAGGGTTGCGGAAAAGTCCAAGAGGGTTACCGTGGCCCCTGGCACAGGCAACTGAAGGAACACGGGTGGGTTTTAGTCAGTAAGAGTCTGACACGCCCTCCTGCTCTGCCCAGAGCGGGAGAAGTTATTTGATGATTTCCCACCCACAAAAAAAAAAAAAAAAAAGTATGTCTCTTAGCATGTCTCTGGTTTTCTTGTAAATCGTTAAATCCTCTTTCGTACTTTCATCGACCATTATCTCTATCAAGTATTCTTCCAAATAGTCAGGGTATTTCATACTTATTTATATATATACTCATAATCTTTTCTTCTAGTACACCGTTTAGGTACGCAGTTGTCACGTCCATTTGGTTCAGTTTTAACCCTTCTTCTGCGGCAATACCAATAACAGATCTGATCGAGCTTAACTTCGCTACGGGCGCGTAAGTTTCGTTGAAATCTATACCTGGTCGCTGCGTGAAACCGCGTGCTACAAGTCTGGCTTTTCTTATGATCCTGTCATCAGATCCTATTTTATTTCTTAAAACCATCTTGTAGTCTATGACTTTCATGTCATTGCTTTTCTTTTCCTGTATTTTCCAGGTTCCGTTTTTTACATGTGCTCTGATTTCAGCTTTGATGGCATCATGCCAGTGTTCATCGTTTTCGTTTTTAATTTCATCAGACAGGTAAGTCATTTCCGTGACTTTCTTCGAGATTGCGTAATTCATAATCCTTAGTCCACGCTGGTGGGTGCCTTTCTCTTTGGGGCCTTCAATTTTCAGGTGCTTCTAAGGTCTCAGATGCGTCATCGAATGAATCGATTTCATTTTCTTCGTCATTTTGACTTTACCAGTGAATTCAATTTTCATTTTCTGTCGATGTTTGTGATGTTCTTTTTCTTTCACAAGGTTATCATAGCTCGTGTCTTCTTTTTGATAGTACATCTTGTCTATGACTTTGATGCCCCTGCTCGTCACTACGTCGTCATCTTCAGGTATGTAAACTCTATAACCTTTTGAGGTTAGCGAGTATACCATAAATAGTCCTTGGTTTTTTCTGTTAGCTTTCCTCGTCTGTTCTTTTTCAGGACGAAGGTCTTTCTGCCGAAAACTTCAAGATGATTGCCAGACGGTGTTCGGCCTGTCCACTTCGTGAACGGTATATCACCATCTAATGCTTTTGAAGGGCTACGGTTTATAAGATAGTTTGCCGTAGATATTGCTTCTGCCCAGAGGTTTTTAGAAGCACTGGCTTCGATCAACAGGCACCTAGCTTTGTCTAGAAAGGATCTGTTCTTCCTCTCACTAATCCCATTTTGCTGTGGGGTGTAAACAGTGATCAATCTTCTTTGGATGCCATGAAGTTTGAGGAAATCATCGAACTCCTTGTTACGATATTCAGTGCCGTTGTCGGATTGCAGGTGTTTTGTTCTTTTGTTGTGGAACGTTTCGACTTCATTTTTATATTGCTTGAAACAATTGAATAAGTCACTTTTCTTCTTTATGAAATAGTCGTGGCAATAAACGCGTAAAGTCGTCTATGAATGTGACGTAATATCTTGAGCCTGCAAGTGTCTCATACTCAAAAGGTCCACAAACGTCGCTGTGAATTATTATTATTTCGAGTTCTTGCGTCGTGTAGAGATCATCATGTCTTGTGAAAGGTAATCTTGATAGCTTGCCTTTAATGCAAGTTTCACATGTTTTCCAATTTTTCTTTGTTGATGTTCAATCCGTACATTAGGTCATTCGTAGCCATCTTGATCAGATCCTTTTCATTTATATGGTCAAGTTTACGATGCCATTCCATGATGTCGTCTTTTTCTCCTCTTCGTGTGTGGTTTTCAGTCTCTTTGTTAAATTCAAGGTAGTAAAGTCCATCTTTTCTTTGTGCTGTCAGTCCTATTTCACCATTTTTTTTTATGATGTAGGCTTTGTCTTTTTTCAAAAACTACTTTGTTGCCTCTGTCGGCTATTTTGCCTACAGACAGAAGGTTGACTGACAAATCAAGAAAAAATAGGTTTTCGTTAATGTTATAATCTACCTTATCTACGGTGATTTTTACTTTTCCCTTTCCTTCAATTTTGCTCGTGTGCTTCTTCGATGCCAGCTTTAGGATACCATTTTCAGGGGTCATGGTGGAAAATTTTGATTTTTCACCACACATGTGAGATGAACAGCCGCTATCTAGACACCATACATTTTCATTGGTGTTTGTGTTTGCGGTATTCAGGCAGATGTTGAAGTTCTTGCCAAGTTTTTGTTTTTCAAAGTTTGTTTTCTCATTTTTCTTTTTATTTCCCCAGCACACTTCAGTGGCGTGGCCCGTTTTCTTACAGTTCTTGCAAAACAGTTTAATTTTGTTCTTTTTAGAAAAATACGCATCTGATGAGCTCTCGGGCTGTTCACCAACATTCCTTGCTTGACTTTCTATCTTTAAATCGTCAGGATCGGGCAATGTGTCCCTTGATTCGATGGCGATACGAAAGTTTTCAAAATTTGTTGGCAGACTGTATAAAATTATACTGAGCAGTTCCGGTGGTATCTTTAAGTCCATATTGTATGTCTTGTAGTGTGGTAGTGGCGGTGGTGGTACCACGAGACGGCACGGGACGTGGGCGAGGAGGACGTGGTCGAGGGGGGCGAGGAAGACGCGGCCGAGCCGTGGCAGGCTCTGACAGACCTGGGCCAAGCACCATCGAAGAGTAACAGCTTTTTAACGCTTTTTTTTAGTAAATCAAATTTGTTACAATTTTTCTGAGTATTGAAATTGAATGTTGTATTTCAGATTAAATATGTACGATATAAGTGTGCTGCCGGTGGGTCGGCCTCTAGAGGTTGCTCTGCACCCTAACAGGAAGCGCCGGTGGCCACCGTAAGTAGTTCTAAATTGTATCTTGGTTATTTACCATTAGCAAGAATAATTTTAAATAATTCCTGTTTTCAGAGCTGCTCCTGCACCTATCGACCCACCTCAGATGGCGCCTCAGGTTGTGGTGGAGGAGGTCCCTCCACCCAGCCATTCACCGCCTCAGATGGCTGAGGTTAGGGTAGAGGAGGTCCCTCTATCCAGTCCACCACCACGTCAGATGGAGGACGTATCAGCGGTACCCTCGCCGGCGTTGTAAGTATCTTAATGACTTTTAAATTAATCTTTTTTTAATTTGTATTTATTTTAAACACCATGTCTCACATGCAACATTTTTTCAGGTTTTTGGAGTGTGAATCGGCATCATCAATGCTTCGTCCTCGCCGGAGTCTGCGAGATGATCAGATTTATGATCAGCTCTTTTATGGTAAATACTGTTGATTTTAGCTCGGCACAGGGTTAGGGGCAAACTTCCAGTTCCCACCAGATGTTATAACTACTTATTGTTACACAGGAAGCGAACCAGACTCTGATGCGAGCGACGAAGATGACCTATTTCCTTCACTCATTCCAAGGGCGCAGAGGAGCTTTTGGGAGACGCCCTTGGACATTGATGATGCCGACGACCAGCCTGCAGCCGAACTCCAGCCTGCAGCCAACGCCGTGGACGCCAACATCCCATATGTTCCCCCAACCGCGACGGACCAGCCTTGGGGTTTGTATGAATTTGATTGGAAACCGTTTCCGAATGTTCCGATTCCACCTGAATCGAGACGGGAAATGTTTTCGCACAACGATGTAGGTCCGACAGCTCCATGTGTCGACCCATATGAGATTTTCGTTAGCATATGGGATCGGCAATTTATGGAGTACATTGCCACGGAGACGAATAGATACGCTCAGCAGTTGAAATCCCGTATGCTCGATGAAGGCACCCTCCTTCCCAATAGCCGCATACGAATGTGGCGAAATACTACTGCTGACGAGCTATACGTCTACTTCGGTGTGGTTATTGCGATGGGGGTTGTGGTCAAGTCACGCATCGAGGAATACTGGAATTCATCTCCTGACGTATTATGTACACCCGGATTTAGCGCACACATGTCTGGGAATCGTTTTATGATGCTTACTAAGTGTTTACACTTCGTAAACAACCATGACATGTGTGAGCAAAATCTGGGAGGCTCCGAGGCAAAACTTTTTAAGGTGCAGCCATTGTTGTCACATCTGAACAACAAATTTCAAACGCTTTATCGCCTGGGGCAAAACATTGCCTTGGACGAAAGTCTTCTGCAGTGGAAAGGTTGGTTGGACATCAGCCAATTGATTCCCAATAAAGCTGCTACGATGGGGATCGAGACTTACGAGATTTGTGAATCTCAAACCGGCTACCTATGGCGGTTTGAGGTTCACGCTATCGGTAAGTCTCAAAGGTGCCCACCGCAGCAGTATGAAGACCCAATGAAAGCATCCACGCCGGCAATTGTCCTAAGGCTTACAAAAGGTCTTGAGGGCAAGGGTCACACGTTGTGGATGGATAATTTTTATAATTCGCCATGCCTTGCTCGACGCCTGAAGGGGTTGGGCTTTGACTGTGTAGGAACCTTGCGGACCAATCGTAAGTTTGTTCCGCAGGCCCTCCACAGTCTGACCAAGGGGAACATGGCCAAAGATCAGATCACTGGTCTCACCTCGGGAGACGTTGATGTCATGGTATGGAGGGACAACAATAGGGTCGCTATGATCTCGACATACCATGGCAACGGCGTCTCTCAAGCTCGGGATTTGTCCACCAGGCCCATCTTGATAAATGATTACAATATCATGATGGGTGGGGTGGACAAAAAAGATCAGATGTTGGCCATGTACCCTATCGAGCGGAAACAAACAAGGGTCTGGTACAAAAAACTATTCCGGAGACTATTAAACGTCTCCGTTCTAAATTCTTTTATTATGCATTGTCATTCAGTTTCTTCTTCTACTTCTGCTACTTCTACTTCTGCTCCTTCTACTTCTTCTACTCGTTCTACTTCTTTAAGTCATAGAAATTTCCGTATCTGTCTCGTAAAAGCCCTTATTTCCAAACATTCCCCATCTCTCCCCACTTTGCAGCCTGCAACCACACCGAGTATGCACCAGAATACGGCAATCTACGACGCGCGCTCCCACTACTTGGCTGAGTATCCATTTGGAGCTCAGTCAAAACACCAACGCCAGCGGCGGAAGTGCACCAACGTGGATTGCCGTAAACAGGTGCATACATACTGTGTTGGTTGCAACAAGGCTGTGTGCATGGACATCTGTTTCCGTACTCTTCATCAATAATTTATTTATTTATTACTATATCTATAAATATTTATTTCTTTGTATGTATCTATTTTTTGTTTATTGTATATATTTTTGTACGGGACCTTTGTTCGTTTCATTGGCGAATTGTAGGATGTTCATCTAATAATGTGATGTGCGTAGAACATTTTTTTTAAATATATTTTTAATGTTGTTTAATAAACTATATTTTCATATTAAAAAAAAATAATCCGAAACCTGTCTGAAAATTGCTTCATTTTCATTATATTTTTATTCTGTTGTTCAGATGTGACCTACTGGTTGTATCCTATACTGTGTCTTTGGAATTCTTGTACTGAAATTGATGATGATTGATGTTGATTTGGTTAATGTTTTTGCTAGGCAACATGCCCTTGTGTTGTGTTTTTCCATTAGTAAATATCGTCACCATGTGGATTGCAAAAACAGAATTTAAATAAATGCAATAGTACTTGCTCTGTGATAAAAATTATGAAAGGGTCTTTCTTAGAGCTCTTTTTCAAGTGTTTGCATTGAGACTCATAGTTCGTAAGTTAAACAATTCCAACAGCTAGCACTTTGTCTGCAATAAGATTGTGTACCAAGCTATGTAATAAATTATAATAAACAACCACTTGGCTTACAGAGTTCTCAGAATAAATTTGTAAACATACCCTGTTTTTTTGGTCGGTGTACGGGTTGACTACCTAAGCCGTGTTTTTGTTCGGCTTGCAGATGCAAAATATGTATAGAAATGTCTGTTCTTTTACTTGATTATTGTACAATAATGTGTTATTATGTAAATAAAACAATAACTTTGGAAAAAAATGCATTTATTTTATTAATATGACGACTTTTGTACCAAAAACTGGGAAAAAGTAGCTAACCCTACTTTCAATCTCGAATCCACAATAGATTCCACGATAAAACTGTACCAAACTATAAAAAATCAGATGGCTTATTTCATAACGATTTCAGTGACATAGGGTGTGTCGAGCTGCGCTCTTAAATTTCAGAGCTATCATAGTTTTAGTGAACGCGGAGAAATTGCACGATTTCGGCCGGGCGCACTCTGACAGATCCGCGGAGTTGCGCAATAGAGGCCAAACGTATGAGAGGATATAATATATTTATTGCATACAAAATATTGTAACACATTTTAAGAGTCACGGTGGAGTTTCTTGCCCATTCTTCTCCATACGAAACTACCTTTTGGAAGGGGCGACTAGAATCAATTCTATTTTAATGTAAATGTTGACGTACAAAAGTGCCTTTTATGTGCCTATTTGAAATAAATGTTTTGACTTTGACTTTGACATTCAGTCCCGTACATCTTGCAAATTTTTACATGATCTACATCATGTGTGATGCATAGCTGTATTTTGAGCAGATGTAAAGTATTCTCATCTCATCGTTACACCATAGGAGAAAACAAAGAACTGAGGTTACCCAACAACGAACAGCGTTTAGAAGTCATTCGGTTGCATCTGCAATGCACTAAGTAAGCGAGTTAGTTTCACAAACAGTTTTTCAGTGATGTACAGTCACAACACTCAAGCAAGTTGTGTGAGTATTTCAGTCGCCTGGTGTTATTTGTGGAAAGGTGAATATACCTAGATTACAATAAAAATATGTTGGGTTTGGGGAAAGGTAGAGGAGTTGGAAATATATTCTAATTGGGTAGAACATGCTCTGAGTTGCGAAAATACAACCAGCTGCCTATTCCAAGTTTTCTTCTGATCATGCATGAGTACTTAAGCTTCCTTACATTTACTATCAGTGATTGGAGTAGGTACAACTACATATTTTGGTTCCATGACCGCAATCGTTTATGTTAATATGGACATTCCCCGGGATTCCATCTGAAACTCCGGGATTCAAAAACTTAATTTATATTCTAATAACAAGGCTAAAAGAAAGCTTGTTACAGAAAATAAAAAAAAATATATTATTTTAAAATAACGTTTTTAATTTCAATAACCTTGTCCGAGTGCTCACGGTTTGTTCAACGAAATCTCCAAACGGCTGGTTGACACTTCCCGTGACCCAAGAGCTGGATTTTACCTTGGCTAGAGGCTAAGCATTGCTATAGAACGTGGCAATGCCGCCAGTCTCTTGGGTTCATTACCAGTCGACAGCGATGCGGAGGAATTTTTCGACGCCATATTCTAATTTGTTAATAGTTTTAGTTAGTTTAGGTTATTATATTTTTATTATACACTGAAACGCACTTACCCGTCGGAGGGGTGGAGGGATATGTTTATTTATTTATTTAATGTGTTCGTTCATAATTCCTTAAGACGTGAATAGCTTTTTACAAAGTAATTTCTAACTTATTTAATAGTATATCATTCAAATCCCGGGAGTGTCCATAATAAGATAACGTATCGCAAGTACATACAAAAAATTGCTCTACATACTCCGATCACTGGTTATTATACAGGGTTTCAGAGACGCGCAAACTGAATCCATGACTTCAGCATATGATTCTAGACTTTTTGATAGCCGACGAAAAGTTTCAAAGCATGGGGCTCAGAATCATGTACATGGTAACTAGTCGTGTGTCGATATCCCTGCCACCTGTATACCTAATATGATATATTAAGAAATGGATGTTGATACATCTATCTGAGATTAATAGACTTCGACGCCGTTTGGCCGATGACCATGACAGTTGGCACATATTGCACGCCTCATAACGCGAAGCGGTTGAGGTAGTGCTTTACTTCCGACTCGTCGAGGTCACGCAATTTTGTGATCTTCAAATGCCTCTATCACAACTATATTATACCTATACAATTATATGAGTAGATGTATAAGGAGAAAAAACTAAAATTAAACCGTCTTATACTTTCTAAAAATCATGTTATGTTGCTACTTTGAAAAAAAACGTTTCGAAAAACATTTACGTGGACGTCCAGGTACGCTGATGTTGTATATACCAACGAAAAAAAATATATATCGAGACCGGGCTTTTTTATTAGTTCCAATATTCGGTTAACTGGTGCCGTATTTCATATCAATAGCCTAGTTTACGTAGTTTCTTTTTCAATAATTTTTTTATTAAAATTCACTATGATACACACGTATGTTTCTTTTGCATACATGATTTTTTTTTTATGTTACAAATCAATTATACGGTTTATTATTTTATTCAAATAAATGAGCGTGACGGGGCGTGCACTTTTGGATTTTCCAAACTTTTTATGTATTTTAGCATGGAGAAGGTTTTCGAAAGGTTTTTTCCGTAAGTTATGAAATGCGTCCGTTTTCATATACATACCTACAAAAGCTCTCAACATATTTTGTCTGTGTTTGTTTAGTAGTTGTGAAACCATACCTACAAAATGGATAAATAAAATGATTTTTACCCCGGTGTGAATAATCTCAGGTAATGATTTTAACAGATACCTAGGTGCTGTACCTATACCTACAGTTTATATTTTGAAGAATGTAGGTACCATATTTGTCACAGAAACACACAACTGCTTTAAGACTAACTTAAAACTGTTTTCGCTTTGCATATAGAATGGAAACGTACCTATTACATTGTCTTCCTAGAAACGTTTCTAGACTTTACTGGGATCACAGTTCGGAGAAATTTCACGAATTTTACTTAAACAAGTCCAGTAACATAAATAAAGTAAGATATCAAAAACAAACTGTAAACACTATGTAGAGACATCAAATTTACTGTTTGGAACAAGGATTTAAATCGTTAGATTCGCCCTAACGCCTGAAAAAATAATCGCGTTTCTGTTTCGTTTTGACACTTCACACAGTGACGATGACGCAGTGACTTGGCTGGAGTGTCATGGACACGCTATCTAATATTGTGTGAGCTCAATATTCTCAGTGTGGACACGTTTATTTATGTGACTCAGTACGATAATCAGTACGGTAAGGGCGGTAGGTACGGGTATGCCTATGGCATTAAGTCCGCCTCTGTACATTTGTGTGCCTAAAGTGTTAAATAAATAAATAAGGGCAAATCTAGCCATTCGTATCTTTGGTTTGGAATCAATGTTTTGAAACACGTGCAGCAATAAATAGCTGAAATTGTCGAGTTGGTAAGTTTCTTCACAAAGAATACATATCACATAGTTTTTAGTTTAAAGTCGTTTCAATGTTATGGTTCTGTTTGTCGAGTTAGATTTATTTACTTGTTTCATGGTTACAGTACAAAATTATCGACTAAACTTTCTTATTACGTTTTTGCTTTAATATTGGCGCTGGGACTTTGTAGGTATTTTATTTCGAGAATATGTACTTCAAAGTGATGAAAAAAATGTTTTCATAATGAGTATCAATAAAGAGTACCTAAATGTATTCTAACCACAAAATGTGACTGTAAAAAATCTTTGTACTTAGATGAATAATGTATCTTCTACGTACCTACCATAATGTATTCTGTGCTTATACATCAATATACGATCAAAATGTACATACTGAGCGAAATAAATAAATAAACTTACTTAATACAATTCTAAAACATACAAGAGCTGACGGCTGCTGTTCAATTATTGATACTAACGAAATGTAATTGAGAAAAAAAAACAGAAAATATTTAAAGAACCTTCTTCTCGTCTAAGGGTTGGGTTTAGTTTATGTGAGACTATTTGGAGATTCTAGAAGGTCTTCTGAACCGTCCACAACAATTTATTTTTTTATTATTATACATTTTTTTTAGTCTATAATTTTAAGTTAGGAACGTAAATATAACGTCAAAAACCAAAAATTAAATTTGTCGATAAAGTAATGGGTTAGATTAGAACTATGACGAACCGCGTGCGAGCCGAGCGAGTAAAGCAAGCGGTGCCGAGGCAGCGGTCAGCGAGCGCTACTTCAAGTTAGATTTCTTACCGACTAATTCCGATTTGTTAACCGCCCACACGTAACTGCCCTTTCAGTCATTTTACTACATATCGACGGCGAAGTGCCAATACCTCCTAACTGACATTATTCGAGAAATTCACTTTTTTATTGTTTTGAATTTAAAGGCGTCATTCGCAAGTTTCAGCGAAATCTCCTAAGTGTATTTTTTGTTGCAACAGCATTAAATTAATATGTGGAAATAACTTCGCCGTCGATATACTCAAGTAGTGTATTAAATGAATGGCCAGTAAAAATGGTAAATAGTTCGGCAGTTCCTATTTAATTATTTACGTGCTAACCTAAAAAACACAACTTTACATTTTTTTATTTAAAAAAATACACGTCTCCGGCAAAAAAAAAGTTGTGGAGGGTTCAAAAGACCCTCTAGAACCCCCAAACAGTCTCACAATATTTCTAGCGAGGCAGCACGTTTCTAAACTTTAATCTCTCCTAATCTTTGATCAGCGTCTTTTCGTGAGCTGTCGCAGTCGCAACTCGCATAGTGCGCGAAGTGGTTAATAGAAAGTACATTTCGGTATTACGGTAAAATTTTCTTATTCGTTCGTAGATCAGCAGAATAGTTGCCGTAAAAGCTATCTGAAAACTGTAATTACCAATCTGTTTGTAATATTTCGCATTATGTTTTGTTATCTCAATATATGTAATTCAACAGTACCCTGTACCCAACAAGTTTCGGAGCTAAAAACACTGAACATTATATATTAGTTATCTGTGTCTATCAAATGACAATATCTTTAGTTTGGTTATTTAAATTTTACCGGTGTTGGATAGATGTAGCCGATGTACCCTACTCAAGGATATATAACATGTTACCCATGGTCCCATACGACAACCATTGTGTGTCAATTTTACGTATACCTACCTACATAAAGTCCTTTCACAGTTATTTACCCCTTTTTGTCATATGTTTATAGTTCAGATTTTTTAGTTCAGTTAAAATTTTGTTTTGGGTTTTGTCAACCTTTGACTAGCCAGTAACTAAACTATTGGCCATATTTGGTTGATTGTTTTAACGCTTACTGGGAACGTCATAAGATGTACGAAGTTTAATTTATTGTAGTATTGTCGTTTCCACCTTGTATGTTTTGTATTTTTTTTTTTAGGCTGGGAAATCATCAAATAACTTCTCCCGCTCTGGGCGGAGCGGGAGGGCAATTTTAAGTTTTTTGAATTTAACTGTAAAAAAATTAAACATGAGACAACAAGGTCTTCAGGTCCTGAACTAGGTAGATCCTGTACTAAGGTAACCTGATGACTGATATACATACTTATATACATATACACACCCAGACACAGGTCAAACAGACATGTTCATGCACACAAATGTTTGACTTGTCCGGGGATCGAACCCGGGACCAGCGGCTCAAAAGGCAGGAGCGATCCTGCCTTTTGATCCAACTGCAACAACCAGGCAGTCGATTAGGTAACTAGCTTCATCTTTCTCACTGACCGACCTCTTGACAATTCAAAGTGCCTGTAATTGATTTAATAAATGCTTTGAGTTTCTTTGAAAAAATCCCTTTTTCATTTCGAAGTTGGCATTTATTTGAAAGTTTCAAAATAATCCCATGCATTAGTATTGAGTGTTTTCATTTATTGTCGTATTATCTAATCCACATTGTATACCTTCGAATGAAGCCTTCGCATAATAACGATCGAACTTCACAACAGGTAAATTCATTTGATCACATAATAGACTCTCTTTCTCTCTAATTAAAATCGACGGCACAGTTGGCGCAGTGGTTAAGCGATTGACTGCCGCGCTGCGTGTCGCGAGTTCGACTACCGCACGGAACCAATATTTGTATGACCTGCAAGTAGTTGTCCCGGGTCTGGCTGTTTGTGTATGTGAGTTTAAATAAATAAATATCGTCTGACATTGCACACAGCACCATCTAGTTCCAAGTTAAGCACTTAATTAAGGCTTGTGTTATGGATACCAGATGGTTGATACACTACCTACTTAAATACATTTTTTTTTTCGTAAATACATACATATTATAAATATACATCCATGACTCGGGTACAAATGTCCATATTCATCATACAAACATTTGCCCCTACCGGGATTCGAACCCAGGACCATTTGGTTTCAAACGTGTCGTGTGTTTGTAAACGCACCCACGATACAGGAGAAATGTCTAGTGTGGGATAAAGTTGAAAGAAAAAAACATAATTGCCTAACACGGCGTTTTATGCACCATTTATTTGTCATTTGCACTCTGCAGTTAGCAGTACACAGGCTCTCACGACGAATATATTTGTGAAGATAAAAGTTGGTTGTAAAGAAAACTCCACTAGTTTGTGAAGAGTTCAGGAGTTTGTATAACGCGATCCTAAACGTTTGGAGAGCCAGTTATTTGTAGAGTTCTTGTAAACATTGTGGTTCTTGTAGAAATAGAAGTCGGTGAAGAAATACAAGAGAAAGGTCGGTTTATATAGAAAACTCATGTATGAATGTAACTAGTGTTAATTCAAGCTGTATGCTGTTTCTTTGTTTTAAGGCAATAAAATAACAGTTTTGTTAGAAAACACTTATACACATATAAAACATAATAAATATCATTAACATTTCGAATTTTCACTCAAAGATTTATTCTTCACGCTAGATGATAAAAGAACCACATATTTTATACGGAATACCTACCATCTGAATCAGACACGTTCAAGTTTTAACAGCAAACGTCAACATTTTCTGAAAAACTTAATGTTTCAAGAAAAACTTTTGCGACGTGTGCTACGTGTGAAGCGACTCTAACTCTTTATTTAAAAAATTGCTCGCGTGGCGTCTTCATATTAAAGTCAATATCAAAAGTATTTTTTTCAAACTAGGCTGAGCACCGCACTTTTGAAACGTTTTGAACGTCAAAATTACATAAGACAGTCCTAGTCACTTCCTAGTGCTTTAGCTGGGAAGAAGAACCTCCTTGCCGGATTACCGCCATGGGATCTGGAGGCAAAAGTCCTCGCGCACATTTGGGAGTGGCGCGAGGAGGCGAAACGCCGGGGCGTAGCTCCGCTGCCGCGAGAAATCACGGTACAGCGGACAGAGCTCCGGCGGGATCTCAAGGCGGCATGGAGAGTGCGATTGTCGCAACCCAGCGCTAGGCACGCCACAATTGCGGCGATAAGTCCCCTCTTTGAGGAGTGGCTAGAGAGGCGCCACGGCATCCTCACCTTCCGCCTGTCGCAGGTCCTCACCGGACACGGTTGTTTCGGGAGGTTTCTGTTCTGGATAAGGCGGGAGGAAACGCCCGGGTATCACCATTGTGTGGATCGCCCGGAGGACACGGTGGAGCATACGTTGGAGGTCTGCCCGGTTTGGGCGGAGCACCGCCGTGTCCTCGTGCAGGCGATTGGCGGTGGCGATCTCTCGCGTCCGGCCCTGGTCCAGGCCATGGTACGGAGTGAGAGGGGTTGGGAAGCCGTCACCTCCTTCTGCGAAGCAGTAATGCTCGCGAAGGAGGAGGTGGAACTAGTGAGGGAGAGGCAAAATTCGCGCCCTCACGCCCCTAGCTGCAGCAGGAGAAGCCCTGGGCGTCGGGAATCGCAAGCTGATTCCCGGCCACCGTAGGCGCGGGCTTGCGAACGGCGAGCAATGGGCAGCTCGCCATTCGATAAGGACCAGGCCCGGGTCGATGGCGCGTTGTGTTCCACGCGCGCCTCAAAGAGATGTCAGCATCAAAGACGGCCCGCGGCCGCGGTCGGTCCGCTAGGGCCGATGCCTGCCAGGGTTGCGGGAAAGTCCGAGAGGGATACTGTGGCCCCTGGCACAGGCAACTGAAAGAACACTGGTGGGTTTTAGTCAGTAAGAGTCTGACACGCCCTCCCGCTCTGCCCAGAGCGGGAAAAATTATTTGATGATTTACCACACTCAAAAAAAAGGCATAAATGGCGTGCCAGCTTACATTTGCAATGCTGCGTTATGATTATATAATTATGTAGCTGTAACTTGAAGTCATATTAATGATAACTAGGACCTTCGAAGTAAAATAAAGAAACAGTTAATTACTAACAACAATAACAAAACTATAGTCAGCAAGATGACCTAAACCATAGAAAAATATGCATTCACTTGTGAATTTGATGCCACTATCAACATAATCGACCTATAATGTTTCCACTGAGGGACACAGGCCTCCTCTCTATGAGAGGGAGTAGCCCATAATCCACCACGCGGGCCCAGTGCGGGTTGGCGAATGTCAATTAAGTCTTCGAATTTTTGGTTCTAGGACATGCCGGTTTCCTCACGATGTTCCCTTCACCGTTTTGAGAGCAGTGGTGATGAAATAATTTACACAGAGTAAAATATTGGTCCATTTGCGTCAAATCGCACGAACTGAATGATCTCCAGCGCGACGAACGCGTTGAGGTATGCCTTGCGTTACTTAAAAACGAAGGGATTTTAAACCGTATTGTCACTTGCGATAAAAATGGATTCTTTTTAATAATCGTAAGCGGTCATCATGTTAGTTAGACCCTGGTTCAACGCCTAGGCAATGCCACAAACAAAAACTTACCTCTAAAAAGTCATGGCACAGCGTTGGGTGGTCTAGTGCCGGTATAATTTATCACAGCTTCTTACCAAATGGCACCAGCATTACTGCGGATGTGCACTGCGAGGAACTGGAGAGAATGATCACGTTACACGTGTGTTGTGAGTGTGTTTTCACGTCACATTGAAAATAGACCAAAAACCGAAATGTGTTGGCATATTTCTCGAACTGGCCAAAGCTTTCGACACCGTTATGATTCCTCTCCTTGTGCACAAGTTAGATAAGATCAATGTTCGCGGAAATGCTCTAAAAAAAATTAAGATTTTTTTCTGTAACCGTACTCAAAGAGTTAAAATAAAAGAATACGTTAGCTCTGAAGCTGGGGTTACCTATGGCGTCCCAGAAGACAGTATTCTTGGCCCGAGTCTCTTCTTGATTTACATAAATGACCTGTGTCAGCTGCCAGTTGTAAACGGCAAGATCGTTACCTATGCTGACGATACGGCATTAATATTCCATGGGAACACCTGGGACGAAGTTCGACGCAGCGCCGAACAGGGACTGCATAGGGTAAGCCATTGGCTGATATCTTACCGACTCACTTTAAACTTTTCCAAATCCACATTCCTCCAATTCTATTTTTCTAAAATTAAACCGGCTAATTTAGATATTAGATTGTAATCTAATATCTAAATTAGCCGGTTTAATTTTACATGAACCGGTGAACATGTCGTTGAGGAAGTCAAATTGCAGACATGTATGTTTGCAATTTGACTTCCTACGACATGTTCATGCACTGCTATCGCTAAGTCTACACATGTAAAATTTCCTTGGTGTAGTGTGGTAGATGAAAAACTTGGCTGGCAAAGGCACATAGACCTCACCACAACGCGTATCAGAAAACTTATCGGGGCATTTAAAAAACTTAGACACGTAGCTGACTTCGAACTCCTTCGCACTGTGTACTATGCGCTCGTGCAGTCAGTCGTGGGATATTGTGTTACTGTATGGGATGGTGGATGCAAGACTTTTATGATTCCAAAGATCTCTACATGAAGTCGTGACTTTCAGACCCTTTAGATTTCCCACCAAAGTCTTATACGAGAAGTGTGAAATACGCACAGTAAGACAGAATGATATTCTGCAAGTTGTTTATAAGCAGCACAGTATTACACCTTATAATGAACAAAGTATATAAGAAACCCACTATAAAAAACGTTTGCTTACCTATACGCTGTCTCACGGCGTCCGCTAGGCGACAGCGAGTATATCTTGCCACGTTTCTTTATAATAAGTTAAATAAAATCCTGAACATACGAGTAAATCCCCTTACGACTCGTGAAACAAAAAAAGGTAAAAATATGGCTAATAACACATGACTACAACGAAACTGAAAATTTACTACAAACAATATAAATATATTACAACACAAATAGATGGTATTCACACTCATACGGCCTAGCAGACGGTCTTCAAGCTACAAGAGCTAGGGTTGTAAGTTTGCGTCATCCACCATACTCACCAGATTTTGCGCCGACAGACTTCTACTTTTTCCAATATTTTGACAACTTCTTGGCAGAGAAAAAATTCAATAACCGAGAGGTAGTACAAAATGCCATCGAAGAGTTTGCTGGCTCCCGTACACCTGACTTATTCAAGAAGGCGATTGAAAAGTTACCACTTCGCTGGCAGAGATGCATCGATAGCATGGGTGCATATTTTGATTGATAGAAATAAAAAATATTTATATAAAATGACTTTAAGTTTCTGTATACTAAATGGCAATTTCATAGGTAAACACCTAATATTAAACTTACATATAGAATGAAGAAATATCGGTGTTTTGGCAAGTCATAAAGTACATGCGAACAGGGGCGGGTCGCTAGTCTTCATATAAAAACATGGATTCACGTGTGACTTTTACACCACTATTTTATTATATTCCATGACGAAGAAAAGGTTGAATATAAGTTATGAATAATGCATAAGTCTTTACATAGCACAAATCTAATAAATATGACGTAAACGAACCGAGAATTTTCGTGAATGAAAATACGTTGGCCTTAAAATGTACTGAATTCTTGAAATAGAGACAATTTAATTGAATGTAAATATTATTTAACAACGTTGATTGAGGTTTGAATGATGTTTTGAATAGGTATTTGATTCAGGGTTCAGTTGTACCTGTGTTAGTAATAGGTAATGAGATGTTGGCTTACCTGTTTTAATTGAAGAAATATAATGGCTCACTGAAATACAGTTTTCTTTTCAGCGTCAGAATTTGTGTTCTTTCACACTGAAAATATATAAATAGGTTGCTACTGGAACTTCATCTAGGCGTGTCGGTTTTAAATGTGGCACCCAGAAAGTTTATAGCCAGGATTAACACATAGTTTAAATATCATATTTTAATTCCAGTAGTACGTTCCCGTGGGATATTTTCCGACCTCCATGCGGGCGAAGCCACGGGCAAAAGCTAGTAAAATTAATAAACCTAAAACTTGTGTTATGATGAAACCAATGGCTTTAGTCCGCAGCTTCGTCTCCGTATATTTTATATTTCATCATTTTTATTATTACAAATATCCAGGATGAAAAGTAGCTTATGTCCTTCTCCAGGTTAAAGATTATCTATCTGTCTTTCATAGCGATCGGTTCAGTAGTTTAGGCGTAAAGGTCTATTCACAGATATCAGGGCCGTGCCCGGGACGAGACAGGGCCGTGGCATACACTGGGCAGGCACTGAAATTCTTTCGCCGGCGCCGGCCCGAACACGGACGTGTGTGACCTAGTTCATATAAAATGCACACACCGATATTTTTTTGAGACCCGGAAGGATCACGGTCCGTCCACGTCCCGGACACGGCCCTGATATGTGTGGATAGACCTTTAAAGGTAACAGACAGGCAGACAGCTACTTTCGCGTTTATAATATCAGTATAATGTTTGTTATATACCTGTCAGTATACAGTATTAAAAGCAGAATTTGTGACGAAAAGAGTGATGAATATGAATTTTTATGGATGGACAGGGATAGGAAGGGCAATGAAAAGATGGAGGTATTGTGTGAGGAATGATATGAAAGAGAAGGGTGTGAATGATAGCGTGACGGTTGACAGGGACCACAAGCGACATGAGACAAGGGCAGAAAGATGGTGATGATGAGCAGAATTTCTGTATCATTGGGTACTTTAATAATAGACAGCTTAATAATATGCGTTGTTTAATATCAGTATAACACTGCTGTTCTTGGAATAATGTCGACTGATTCCCATCCAGATAAGAGAATTTCAGTGAATTCAATTTGGAACAGCAATTTTAATTTTAGAAAATTCATTCATTACATTTTCGCTTTTTTTTACATAGAACATATGATTAATTTTGTGAAACTAATAGTTTATTATTTATTTCTTTTCCCTATGTTGGGGTAGGCTTCCAGTCTATTGGGAGGAGCCGCGCCGTGCCCTCATCTCAGCAGTAGGCAGTGACTTGTCGCTGCCGGCCGTAGTCAAGTCGATGGTCGGCAGCGCCGAGTCCTGGGACGCGGTGGTCTCCTTCTGCGAAACAGTCGTCTCGCAGAAGGAGGCTGCGAAAAGGGAGAGGGAGATCTCATTTACTCACCCGGCCCGCAGAAGGCGCATCGGGCGTCGGCGGAGGGCGGATAACGCCCTCTTCCAGCCCCCCTAAATGGGTCCAGAGGCGACGGACTCGGGGACGTCCGTCGCCCCCCACACATCAGGGCCCGAGGTGGCGGCGCGTAGTGTTCCACGCATGCCCCTCTTAGACGTCGCGGGGGGAGTCAAACAGCTCACTCCCCCTCCCAGACCCGAAGAGGCCCGCGGTGGCGGGCCGGCCGGCACCAGTCGGAGGTTGCGGAAGAATCGTACGTTCCCGCGACTTCCGGCGTTGGTGTGAGATGGAACACCGGGGTGGTTTTTAGTCAGTAAGAGTCTGACAGACCCCGCCGCCCGCTCCAGGGCGGCGGACATCCACGAGGATTTTCCACCTCGGAAACGAAAAATAAAAAATTAAAAGGCTTCCAGTCTAGCGGATGCAGTTGAATACCAATATTTTACATAGCGCGACTGCCTATCTGACCTCCACAACCCAGTTACTGGGTAACACGATACCTCTTGGTAAGGTTTAGGTTGTCTGACTTTTTGGCTTCTGACTATCAGTAACGACTGTCAAAGAAGGAGTCGCAGCCGGGACCAATGTATTTACCCATCCAAGAACCGACCGCGTCAAGCGTAGCTTAACCACCGATCGACCCGTGCGGCTGTTATTATCGGAGGTTAAGTTAAGCAATATTATTATCAACTATTACCTAATATTATTTTGTTACGCTCAGTAAGAGTAAGTTTGCGAATTATTATAATAGGACAAAGGAATATCTTAGGTGCCTACACTTAATTAATTAATTATTCAAGTATTAAAACTTTATCCCCGAGTTAAAATAAGCGTACAAAGGCGGAATGAGGCATTTTCTACCAATCTGCCTTAGGTGCCTTAGGAGGGCAATTATTTTTAATATTTCCATAATTTCTCCTGCTGACAGCCGACTCATGAAATTGTTATGAAACTTCGGTGCGTGTTATTACATATTTTACCAACTGTGTACGAAACTTTCTCATCACCAAAAGGGTACACAAACATATATGTATACCTACATAAACTTACGCCTTCTTCCCATGGTAGGCAGAAACTACAGAATGCTGCCTGTTACGATCCGCACATCCTACTTATTTTGCTTCGTTTACGTCCATACGCCTAGTGGTCACACACGCACGCTAGTTACGAGTACTACTACAAGAAGGCCAATTCCCGTAACTAAAAACGTTCAAAATCAAGTCGCAATCTCATCTCAGCGACAGTCTAATGTCAAAAATTTAGGTAAACGCTATACAATTTTTGACAGATTGACACTGAGATTAGAATGCGAACGTTCTTAAAAATACGGGAATTGCCCCTCAGATCTTACTGAAGAACACCTTTAAACTCAAACTCAAAGTATTTATTTCAAATAAACTAATTACATTCACTTTTGAATTGTCAAGGGGTCAGCCAGTCAGAAAGATGAAGCGAGCTGCCCATTCTAAAGCGTAAGTAGGTACCTATGGAGAAGAACGAGCAAGAAATTCCACGGACACATATTGTTACTAAAAAAATTGGTTACAACATTTATGTTGAAATTATACGTGTGAGAACGATATGTAGTAAGACGTGCACGTTAAATGCTTCCGTAATAAAAAGATACAAACAAAACGATTCAGAAATTCAATAAGCCGTGGCAGCTAAGAGATCACTAGTCCTTACTGACGGCGCCCGTTCACGAACGGGACGTATGGATCAGCAACATTCAGCTCAACTAATTTGATGATTACAAAAAAAACTGGTTACGACTTTCATGTTGAAATTAAACATGTGAGAATGACGTAGAAAGACGTGCACGTTAAATGCTTTCGTATTAAAAAGATACAATAAAAAAAAATATTCAGAAATTAAAATAAGCCGTGGCAGCTAAGAGATCACTAGTCCCTACTGACGGCGCCCGTTCACGAACGTGACATATGGATCAGCACCATTCAGCTCAACCATTTTGAAGGGAACTTAATGATTAATTACACACGCTGACACCAGCGAGACATTTGAGTGAGCATGACATACTCTCAACCACCAGGGCACACTCAAGTCAATGAAAGACGTACCCCGTAAATGGTAGCTTTATAGAGGTACATAGTACTCACACATGTGCTATGCAATTACACAATACCAAGAGATTGAATTTATACAATGCAAAGATAGTTTTCACTCCAACAATATTTTCGAATGCTAATCAATTAGTTTATGCGTCCTTGTGGAGCGGGACCTTCTAGCGCCTCCCCTCCCGGCGTTTTCACTGACGTCTGCCCTGTCAATATCTTCTGTTAGTCGCCATTCACTCATCCACGCCTACCATCTAAGCATAGGTACCTACTCTTTCAAACCAAATGGGTAATTTCCTTAAATTTTAATAGCTGTATTAAATGCTACTCCCAACACGATGCCATTTCCAACACGATCTTTTAATTTTAGTCCGGCAGGTAAATGAAAATTAAGTAAATACTAACTCCCTCTCCCTGTAGTTTGAATTTGGGAGTTCCACGGAGAGATTAATTCAAGTTAGTTAATTAAAGCGCCTATAACATAAATAAAGCCGTATTTCAGCATTAACTGTAGCTATGTTTTTTTAAGAACCCTTTTTGTTGCTATTGTACTTTCGAATATCGTTCAGCTTTGTTATTAACTAGATGTCATTTGTTTTTTATTTTGGCATTCGGAAAAATTCCCTTACCCCAAGAAACGTCTTTTGAATCTTTATTTTCTCGTAGAGTTAAAAAGTAACCATAATATGGTTACTGTTCGTCCTCTCACAGCTAGTACTGACCTCTGACTTTTTACTACGTACTACGCTAAGCCTGGCCAATGTCAAAGTGTTACCATCGATGCTACGTGCCGTCGACCGTACATAGGTACTCGAGTCATCGTCTCTTGTGAAAGGTTTTTATTTATTTATTTGAATTGATAAAACCATGTTGGTGGGTATGTTGAATACGACGCTATGGTAATGTTTAACATGTGCATTAAGGCATGCAGTTACTAACTTTTCAAGTATTTTGCCGATACGTTTAATATAGAGAAGTGCTGATATTTTTATACTTGTTGCTTTTCTCCTGATTTGAAAATACGAACCACTAAAGTTTCCTTCCACCTCTAAGGAAATACGCCGTCCACCATTGACTGGTTGAAAATAAATTTAAAAGGTATAGGTAGTTAGTGCTTTTGCACATCTTTTGATAAATACGGAAGGAATACCGTCACTTTCGGCAACTTTACGCTCATCAAAGGTTTTCAGGAATTGGAATATTACCTCAGCACCAAATTCTAGTTTACAGAATCAGGACGAGGCAAGATAGCTTTCAACATGGTTTGACACGACACACAGACACACGTTTGCAGTCGACAAGGTATTATAGATTTTTGCAAAGTTCTCGGCATATAAGTTACAAATTTCGCGTCCGCTTGATGTTGACCTGTTATTGTGATACATATCGGCGGGGTTAGTACTTCTATTTTTCTTTTTTAATAATTGTCCAGAACATTTTTGAATCCTTTGCGTGTGCTTCTTCCATTTTAACTATATAGTTCTTGTAACAGACTTCATAAGCCTACTACATCTTGCACGCAGTGTCTCAAATAAAACGATGTATGATTTTTGTATTTTTTCATTTTAAAGCGATTTTTTTTGGTGACGTATTAGATCTCGAGAATACCACTGCGGATATTTATTGACCAATATCGTTTTCATCAAGACATTTTGTTTGATGACGTCGTCATGCAGTACCTTGTAAAATATATCGATCATTTTGTCAGTCGTGGGGGTGACCTATCAGTTATTTTTCCCAGTCTACAGAATTTAGTGTCATCGCGATTTTATCGTATTGTTTTTTATTTGTGTATTGATACCAGAGGTCACAGACAAGTAAACGCCGCAGATACGAAATTTATGTGTGTTTGTGCCACGAGGGGCGGTTTCAATATTGATCCACAAAAATTTCACATGAACTTTTAAAAAGGTTTAAAGAATCTTTATTTCTCTTATGAACATGATAGAGTTCATATAGTTATATGAGATTTAACTTTTAACATAAATAATTGTCGTCTAATGACGAAGCATGCAGATGTAGAATAAGTAAAACTATAATAACAACTTACGAGATCAACAGCAAATATCTCCGAAAACCTGCTATTAGGTCGCATATTTGCTTAAACTGGTCAGCTACAACATATTTAAGCGCGTGGCGAACTCTTTCTTTATAATTTAACTAAGGTAACCTTTTGAGATTTTTTTAATGGTGTCCTCATTAATTGGACTCTCAGGGGGCTGCTCTGTTTTACGCGTTTATTGCAAACAGTGACGTTGGATTCGGTGACGTGTGAAGTTATTAAGCTGTATAATTTGTAGGAGCAATCGCCTCGTGCTGCTAGTCGGACTGGTGTATCCGTGTTATTTGTCTCCGATAGTTTGTTTTGAATTGCTTTTCGGGTACATTCGAACACAGCAAGTCGTAACGTAGTTTACAAATAGGCACGACATTGCAGGCAATGTTTGCTTAGGATTGTATTCATACAACCAGCACATTCGTTGGCCATTATCTTAAGTAATTTGTTCCTTAGAATTTGACAAATCACAAAAGTTAAATGGAGGCTTGAACTCGCGACACAGTCGATTTCAACAATTCTCAGCCGATGAGTATCACACTGCGCCGCTTGGACGTGGAGATATTTGTTAGCCACCGTAGTCCTCGGATTTTAGATTTCAAATATTAAAGAACGTTAGAAGATTGACTAATTTGTCACACATTTCACAATTTTTTTTCTTTGTTTTGCTTTTGTTGATACTGTTTTTATGATTTTCTTGCAGTTAGTCGTTATATTAATTTTATTGGGAAAATATTTGGTGTTTTAACACTTTCAAACGTTATATTCGTATATTAAATGCACTTAGTCCTGTGATTTTAATTCCGATGGTTTCATAGATGCCCATCACAGAGAGCTTGAATAACACTTTTAGTTGATATTTGTCCTAGCATCTTCGCGTACGTAACAAAGGAGATGTCCGCTTTTTGTATGGACGTTGGTTTTTTATTCCGAGAAAAATCTAACCAGAACGAAACTAAGCCTAAATAAAAGCTATAAAAATATGGAACTTGGAACCACTGAAATTATATTTTTGGACCCCTCCATTTTTGAGAAAAATTATAAAACATATCATTTTTTCTATGATGGCAACCCAAATTAAATCTCCCACACACTTTGACAATGTCTAAAATATGGATGGGAATTTTTTTTACTGGACGCGGCGTCAAGTCCGCTGCAAACTGGACGGTAAACTTGAACGTGTATGGCCAGCGTAACAGTTGCAAAAAGAGTACAAATCCGACTCGTAGCTCCAGAGATTAGCGCGTTCAAACAAACTAACTTTTCAGCTTTAATAATAGTAGGTACCTAGGTATAATTATTTAAAGCAGTACAGAGGTAAATAATCTGATTCGTTTCGTATATACTCGCAAATCTTGAAAGGTTTGTTCGTTTTAAGAGTAAATTCACACTAACTTATAAAACGATTTTTCTTAAAAATATATGATATAGTTAGAAGGACTAGTTTTTGGGATGTCTATCCAAATGTACTTAACTTATTCTGGTTAGAATTGTTAAATAATAAAAAAACACTTTTGAACATGTCCTTTAGGTGTAAACAGTAGGTATTTAATTTTTTAGAGAAATATTGAATACGGAGCTCAAACTGATCACGCTTACCTAACGTTTTTTGAAAGTTATGATTGGTTCGACTGAGGGAAACCATGCAACGGCTGGGCAAAAAATGTCCTGGCTAACCCATGAGCAATAATAGCTGCTCATTACAAAAAAGCTCAATTATTAACCAAAACTCAATTTAAAATGCGCACTTGCCACTATCAGAGACCATTTTGTAGCCCAACAATAATAATTGCCAAAAACAAAAGCCTAATCAAATGTACCTTCACAACTTTACAAACGTTTCTAGCCTACTCCTAGTCGCATAATGCACTGCAGTTTTACAGATAGCTCCACTAAAGGATTTAAGTGTGACCCATGGGGATTACTGACTAAACTGTGGGCCGTGTCAGTTGGCCCTAGCACGAACGGGTTACGTAAACGTAACGTAAATTCGAACGACATTTGAATCGAAAATACAACTATCCTATTGCATTTTGGTTAAAATTATTGCAACAAGCACAATTAGTATCACCCATATGAATAAATGAGCAGTTTAAATGAGCACTGGTGGCCAAGTGGTAACGGCCGCGACTTACAGGTTGTAGGTCGTAGGTTCGAACCCAGACAGGCGCTTTACTTTGTGTAAAGTATTTCATCACCACTGCTCTCAAAACGGTGAAGGAAAACATCGTGAGGAAACCGGCATGTCCTAGAACCGAAAATTCGAAGACATGTGACATCTCCCAACCCGCACTGGGCCCGCGTGGTGGATTACGGCCCACTCCCTCTCACAGAAGAGGATGCCTGTGTCCCAGCAGTGGGAACATTATAGGCTGATGATGATATGAATAAAGTCTTACAACTAAGTAATAGTAGATTATTAACCAAGGGGATAAAGCAGTGTCTTCTGTCGCGGGTGACGATTTAAATCGCGAGCGTAATGAAGGACCCGAGGTTTACTCCCGAGCGTAGCGAGGGTGTTAAAAACTTAAATCACGAGCAAAGCGAGGGATTTAAGACGAGTCCTGAGTATAGCGAGGGATTTAAGTTCACCTAAGACTAAGACAGCTTTATCACCGAGGAAAATACTCTACTTTTCGTACCATTTGCGAAAAAATTAACACAATAATAATATGAGATAAGCATTTATTAGAAATAATGACAATTAAACAAACGCATTTTTAGAACATTAACTTATTTATAAAAATAAATTAAAATAAACTTAACGTTTATGTATTTGAAGAAAACAAAAACGCGGCAAATTCCTAGACTAATATTTTTTTGTCGGAAAAGCAAAGGCATCAAGCTCATACGGCCTCGTCGGTTTTCGTAATTTTATTTAATACTCATAACTGCATAATAAAATTTAAATGCGTATTCCTTTTTCAAAAAGGTGTATAATGCTTTATATACAAACTCAATGGTGTAAACACAGATGTAGTTCAGTATAAATTTCGGTAAGTATTCCAAATTTAAATCACATTCTCCCCCTAGAGGATGAATGAAATTCAGTACAATTTTCTTTCCCTGTTTTTAACAGATTAAAAATGACTATTGTTATGTTCGCTTTTTGTGGCATAGAATGTCACTTTTTTGAGCAAGTGGTACGAAAATATATTTTTCGTACATTCTACACCACACATTTTGTGACATTCTATGCCACAAAAAGCGAACATAACAATAGTCATTTTTAATGTGTTAAAAACAGGGAAAGAAAATTGTACTGAATTTCATTCATCCTCTAGGGGGAGAATGTGATTTAAATTTGGAATACTTACCGAAATTTATACTGAACTACATCTGTGTTTACACCATTGAGTTTGTATATAAAGCATTATACACCTTTTTGAAAAAAGAAAAACGCATGTACCTATTATGCAGTTATGATTATTAAATAAAATTACGAAAACCGACGAGGCCGTATGAGCTTGATGCCTTTGCTTTTCCGACAAAAAAATATTAGTCTAGGAATTTGCCGCGTTTTTGTTTTCTTCAAATACATAAACGTTAAGTTTATTTTACTTTATATTGTCATTATTTTTAATAAATGCTTATCTCATATTATTATTGTGTTATTTTTTTCGCAAATGGTACGAAAAGTAGAGTATTTTCCTCGGTGATAAAGCTGTCTTAGTCTTGGGTGAACTTAAATACCTCGCTACACTCAGGACTCGTCTTAAATCCCTCGCTTCGCTCGTGATTTAAGTTTTTAACACCCTCGCTACGCTCGGGAGTAAACCTCGAGTCCTTCATTACGCTCGCGATTTAAGTCGTCACCCGCGACAGAAGACACTGCTTTATCCCCTTGGTTAATAATCTACTAGTATTGTATTCAGTATACAACGTGTAACATAATTAACGCAAGACCTCATACACCCCAATTAGAGTACCTATCGAGTTAAAAGCATAATACAATGATCAAAACTATATTTTTTTAAAGCTAACTATTATTATTAATAAAATCGTGTTGACCCTAGCACTACTTTATGCATTTAAAATTGAGTCTTATTGCCATATAATAAGATTTAATTTTCTTTGGCACGATTGGCGGTCAGTATTGCAAAATACATAAAATAAAATACCTATATTATAGTTACTGAAATCGATTCAGTAGTCAATTATGAACAAACTACTTTCAGGACTTGCCTTTATTCTGTTACACGTTGTATAAGTGTTATTATAACGTACGTTACGTTTAGTCCGCGCGTTCATTCTAGGCCCAGAGTTGGCCGTCGTGCCCGTAGTTATTCAAAGGCACGATGACCTTCTTTGGCGAGCTCGTTATTACAAAGGACTTCAGTATTTATCGCGGTTAACTTCGTTCGGTTTTCAAACTGTTAGTGTTTGTACCTACTTGTAGTGTCACGTTATTTTTATTTATTTATTAAGGCGCCAAGTCCCAATATACAAACCACAAAATACCTATACAATTCATAATAGTAGGTACATTATGATTTAAGTGCGGTAAGTTGAAAATTACAGCCGAGGCGATATTGCTAGCCCGAGCCGGGCTACAAGACAGCAGAGGCTGTAATTATCAAAGCGCACGTATGTCATACGACGTTTTAAAACATATTTGCGAGGAAATAAATAAAACTCGGACGTTCTTAAAGCAGTTAGAATAAAATTGAACAATTTGTAAAATTGATTATTACGTTGCCAGTTGGCATTTTTAATGTGGTCAAGTTATTATTACTAGTACCAATTTGCCAATTCTTGACGTCTACATGCACCATTTATGCCGAATATTAATACAACCTGAAAAGAGATAAAAACAGCAAACAAAACACCTATAATGTAAATAAATACGAAAGTGTAAGAAGTTAATAACAATAATTTAGTTTCAACTGTCCTTTGTTGCCAAATATCGGCAATCCGGAGCTTCTTTTAGGAACTTCTAGACATTTTCAGCAGAAAATATTTTCGACTTTTTACTCACATGGCCACTTGAGCGTCTTTTTAGAAATGCCAGCAAGTTGGAGTATGACTTGATATCAATAGATACCATGTTTTGTTTTCACAGTGCTTTTTAGCATTGAATTGAAACTGTTATGCAGTTTGGCAAACATAATGTGTGTTATTGTTTACAGATTTTGAATAAATAAATAAACCATTATCCCTGTTTATTGTATTTGCACTAAAAATTAGCTATTCCAAACTTAGGTGAATTACTTGGCCGGAACTTTCTTATGGCAAATGTAGGTTAAATTAATAATCAGCACAACTCTGCCTCTTCCTCCGCGAAATTATGAATTAAAAGAAATTGTTAATTATGTTCTGTTCTGGTCATTCCAAAAGCTTTGTTTTTCAGAAAACCCGCTTCAATTTAAAATCATGCATTTAAAATCTCTGCTTCCTGTTTCGGCTATAATAGATCCCAGTCCATTACTTAATGAAGTTCGAACTTTGTATGTAACGATCGTGTGCAAATTTTATTCAGCCTGAGTCAGCGTTTCCGACCATTAACCATGAATGTTTTAACGTTGTGATTAAAACTTAGTGGGGGACAGTTAATTTTTTAATTCTAGGGCGGTTTTTCTGACTATTTAATAATGTTTTCCCGAAAAGTGGTAGGTACAGTCACCAGCACAACCGGTTATACGAAACTGTAAAATTTCTCCAAATAATTTTAAACGTTAAAATGTTGAAGGTTAAGGGTGCTGACAACAGTTAAAGCGCGGTCACTGTCGGACTGCATAGAAAAGAAAGAGAAGCGCGATGACACAAAGCTGGTAACTTATTGCAAAATGTGAGGCAATTCTCTATTTACAAAAAATCTATGGACCATAAAATTAAAACACTATCACGTTAATATGTTGTTTGAAGAACAATCTGAAAAAAAAAACAGTATTATTGCGTGTATATTAATTAGTATGGTTTTTAATCGTTATAAGAAATTTTTTGAGGTATCTTCGTGACTTTTTTCTATCGTACCAAATAAGTTGTATTATGTTTTCAACACACTATCTAACTAGCATATGTCCTGAAGAATATCATATATTTTTCTGATTTTGTTTACTGCAGTGGATCATATACTTTTAGGTATTATAAAACTTGCGTTTACGTCACGTAGTCCCCTTAGTTCAAAATCGAATGAGAAAATTTTACAGTTTGTGGTAACTTGACCTGCTGCTGTGTGTACCTTAGTATACAGTATTTGATAACTGACTAATTATTAAGTACTTGGCAAATATAAAACAAAGAACGTAACTAATAGTACGGCTGTGTTCCCTGGAGAGTTAAGTATATACGAGGGGGCGTTTTTAAGTTCGCGGAATGGAGGGTGAGAAGTGAAAATAAAAATACTAAATAATTTTTCTTTTTCAATATATTCACCTGCTACCCTTATACATTTTTCAGATCTTTCAATTAGCTTATGTATACCTTCATAAAAAAATGCTTTGTCTTTGTCCGAAAAATCAAATCAAATTGTTTATTCATCATAAAAGCATTGTTATGGATGTATATTTATAATATGTATGTATTTACGAAAAAAAAAATGTATTTAAGTAGTGTATCAACCATCTGAGGGGTAATTCTCGTAATTTTAAGAATGTTCGCAGATTAATCTCAGTGTCAATATGTCAAAAATTCCTCTAATTTCCCTACATATTTGACAAGTTTTTGACATTGACTGTCGCTGAGATGAGATTGCGACTAGATTTTGGACGTTTTTAATTACGGGAATTGCCCTTCAGGTATCCATAACACAAGCCTTAATAAGTGCTTAACTTGGAACTAGATGGTGCTGTGTGCAATGTCAGACGATATTTATTTATTTATTATTTATTTATTGTAGTACATGGTAACTTACAGGGTTGACAAAATTAGTGTACTAAAACTACAACTTGAAATGGTGGTGAGGTGCTGCATTCCCAGCTAGGTTATAGAATAACCTGAATAAGGGAGTACAGTGCCAGTCCCCCTTGGGTATTATAATTAAATTGTACACAGCTGTGCAGCAGCTTAACACTAGTCTACTACTACAATTTTATCATTAATGGTTACATAGTGTGGCTAAGGATAATATAAAAGGATAATTTACATTTTAAAAGGACAAAAAACATTTGCTAAAAGGTAAGTGTGTGTGATTGTGTGTGCATGTAGTGTGCACGGTGTTGTGTGTGTCAGTGTGATAAGCTGAAACCGCGTCCTTCACTTCTTCATCAGTTGAAAATTTCTTCCCACGAAGATTTTGTAAACCATGGTTCTACCTGGGCAAGAGTCCCCGTAAACGGATTCCATCTCTTCCAGTATATTTTGAACTGACTTTCCTTGCTTGGTAAGGAACTTTATTACGGCACGGTACTCGATTTTTTCCATAATTCACACTTTCTTCCCAATTGAGTTGTTTGCTTGACGATAGTTCAAAGACTAATGATCCAATAATTTTTTTTTTTCCTAACTATGGCATCTCGTAGTAGACGTGTCGTCGTGTCGTCGTAGTGGAGTTTAAAAAAATCTCTCAGAGTAACTCTACCAGCTAGGTGCTAGAGTTACTCTGAGAGATTTTTTTAAAGAGATTGGTATTCTCACGGTGGCCTCACAATTCATCTTCGCCAACATCTTATATATTAGGCAAAATATACACTTATACACAAAAAACAGTGATATTCATAATATTAACACTAGAAACAAGGAGAAACTACGTGCTCCCTTTCACCGGCTTCATAAGGTCCATAACTCATTTGTTGGGCTTGGTATAAACTTTTATAACAAGCTTCCCTCTTCTTTGTTAGAATTGCCTTTTAATGCGTTTAAAGCTAAAGTAAAATCCAACCTTTGTTCAAAGGCATACTATTCAATCAACGATTACTTAAACGATAAAAATAGTTGGTCGCTGTGATTAACTCAAGACAATGTTTATGTTCTTTCTCCAAAATTAGCTTACCTACTGACAAGTTATACGAGTTCATATAATTGTTTATTTTATTTGACTATATTTATTAGTCACCTTAGTTTAATTTAATTTTTATTTATTATTGACATAATCTACTCATTTCAATGTTTTTTAATGAGTTGTATTGCAATATATGGTTAGCTAGTGACCTCGACAGTTCATCATATTATTCTTTTGAGCAACCGGCAGCAAGTTCGTCATGCTCCCTTAGATGTCAATGCTTGCGGTAGCGTCGGGGGTCGGGTTGCCTCCTTCCCTCAAATATGGCGAGGGGGGTAATGGCTGATCTTTGCGTTATGCTCGTGAACGGGTGCTGCTTGTGGTGACAGGTCAGCTTGCTGACTATGGTTTTGTTATTGTTATTAGAAATTAATGTTTCTTTATTTTACTTCGAAGGTCCTAGTTTATCATTTGTGGCTACTAGTTACAGCTATATACATATAAAAAAAACATAATGCAGCATTGCATATGTAAGCGGGCACGCCCTTTATGTCAGGAGGCTTTTTATTATGTATTAAGTTCTGTTTGCGTTTTTGTTTTTATTATTTATTTATGCTTGAGTATAGTTTTAAATATTGGCGTGTGCTAGCTGACATATGGCAAATAATTTTAATATTTTTGTGTTTCGTAATGTTAATTTATTTATTACTATATGTATAGAATCCAGTTCTTCTAACTGAACAGACAGCAGTGCTGCTGGGGAGTTTGTTCCGCCACTTCTTCTTCCCAGCTAAAGCACTAGGAAGTGGTGAAGGGTGGGCGTTTTGGGGGGACTGTCTTATGTGATTTTGACGTTCAAAAAGTGCTGATTCTCAGCCTAATTTGAATAAATGACTTTTGATTTTTGATTTTTTTTTTGACCCAGAGAGGTCGTTACTACTTAACCGGACTATCCTGTGGTTGCCTTAAGTGAAACTCAAAGCCTCCAGCCAGGGGCGTATTTTTACATACTAAGCGACTATCAACTAAGGGCACCCCGGGACAGGCTGGATCAGATTTTTCTTATTATTAAGCTTGATGAGGTGAGGTTTCCTAATTGACTACTCTCTGAGAAGAAACGCTGTGATCCAATTAAGATAAAAACCTGGTATTTATACTAATATTGAGTGGCTGAAGTTGTGGCCATCCCGATAATGACCTATTGTTATCCCCTCCCCCCATTCCGCGAACTTAAAAACGCCCCTTCGTATATATGTATAATACCTAGTACAGCCACATTTGGCCAGTTATATTAAAGTCCCATGTAACAGGGGGCGAGCCTATTGCCATCAACCGACGAATCCAGACTCCGAGCTTCTACTGAGAAATTCTAGACGGAAATGTCTACATGCCTCAAGCCTCATGACCTCAACAGTAGCGCTTGCAAAGTGGTTGAAAAACCTTGAATTAAGTTGACAGTTGAACAAGCTGCATGCGAAACCAATGCGTTTCGCCATCAGTCTGTTTTTAGATAAAATATAATTCTATAGTCGTTAATACAGAAGGCCAATTCCCGTAATTAGAAACGTTCAAAATCAAGTCGCAATCTCATCTCAGCGACAGTCAAATGTCAAAAATGTAGGTAAAAGCTATACAATTTTTGACAGATTGAGACTGAGATTAGAATGCGAACGTTCTTAAAAATACAGGAATTGCCCCTCTGGTACCTAGTAGTTTAGGTTAAGAACTAGGGATGCATCCGATACCGATAAAGATGCCGATATATCGGTGATACTCGAAGCTTGCCGATATATCCGCATCGGTGATATTTTTAGGGTCGATTCAACGATACTTTTCAAATTTCGCGATTTAATAATGTAATGTAAACGCGCGTGTTGTCTCGTCTATTTCGTTGCAAACGAGGCACGAACTACTTATGCTCGGGGAAACCCCGCGCTTTATTCAGTATCCGGTTGCAAAACTTAAGAAAACTTTGTTTTTTAAACAAAAATCTCATCAATGTTAATTTTAATTACTAAAACTAGTAAAATATCAAACTTTCTATAGTTTTAAACGGTTTTATTTAGTTTGTCCTGTTATTTTGTTCTTTTTATATTGATTTAAAAAATTACCTAGCTTGTGTTTTATTTATTTTACCTTCATTTTTTAATTCAATAAGCGTATCGGTATCGGTATCGCCGATATTTTTATAAGAGCATCGATATCGGTATCGTATCGGCAAAAAGGCGTATCGAGGCATCCCTATACACGGTGACATTTGAATCACAGTTTTGCTAGAACAAACGTTGTTCAGACCATGGTCTACAACCATTCTATAGCATCCAATAGAAAACGTCATTGGTTTTCTAAAAAAACACAATAAAGGCAATGTTAAAAATGTCAGGATTATCGTTACACCGACACTGCGGCTGCGACGCGCGGCGCTCGCGTCTTGAATGCAATATCGCTACCGTGATGAGTACTTTGATGTTACGGTTAATGTTTCAAACATTATTACACGTTTGAGCAACATAAGATTAATTTGAGAAATAATTTGAGAGATTGTTCTAATAACATATTTGATGCTGTAGAATGGTAGTAGACCATGGTCTAAACAACGTTTGTTCTAGCAAAATTGTGATTCAAATGTCACCGTGTATATTAAGAACTTCAAATCCCAGATCAGATTTTTTTTTAAATAAAATTGTTGTAAACAATGTTTTCACTTTCCCCGATCCCAGTATTTCTATTTATCTTTCTACAAAGAAAAGATTGAAATCTAGAAAAACTTGAAAATAAGAAATAATCAATTTCGCCGCGTAGTCTACCGCTGGGAGGATTTTCATTGTTTTATCTTCCAATACAACAGTTGTGGGTCTTTTGGGAGTAGAGTCGTCCTTGTTATCAAGTGTTCGAGTGGGAAACTAGAAAACCTCAGGATATTGCTGTTGGTGTGAAATATTATTAGGTACTCTACAAATTAAGCTTTATTTTTCTTTGTTATAATTGTGTGGTGTTAAGGTAAAAAGGGGATAAGTCAGTATTTGTGTTACAATTTCGTACAACTCAAATTTCAAATCGAGTCTAGCCAGGAAACGGCAGAATACTAAAAGGGTTTAAAGAGTTAAGTTTACTCATCTCATTATTGCGTTTATGACTTTACACCTTTTACCTTAACACCACAGAATTTACGATATAAGTTTTCACTTTCGCTTTGATCTCAATATTAATTACGTTTTATTTAATCGATTTCATTTACTTACCTATTCTCACATAAACTCCAGTAGTAAATAGCATTAGGTATGTATCACAGCTCTAGTACCCAAGATACAGGCGCCGCCTAGTTTGGAATCCACCGTAAAGATCCAACTGAATATCGCTAACTGTTACAGACCGACATTAAGTTAATAAGATAGTAAAAATTGTAGCATTGGGTCAGTAAAGTGATTTATTGATTATTTCTAAATGACTCCATTTTCAGTCTTCGTGAAATCTGAAATTTGGTGGTGAAATAGTTATCATAATTCCCGTTTTGATTGAAATTATTAAAGTATTTATCAACAGTGTACGGCTACTACAAAATAGCAGCTAATCGGCCCTTGAGTCATGATAATATGTGTTTAGTGCACCTTATGTAACTACAGTTATAGGTAGTTATCGTAATTTGCCTAGTTAATAGGTAAAACGCATTTACAAACATGGAAAAGTAGTTTATTCTAGACGTTATTAAATTTATGTATAACGTTTAAAATTTGTATGAAATGTGGTGAAATTAAAATAGCATAGATAATTTAAATCAGCGCCATCTCTTAGCAATTTAAAAATTTAATAGACTGTTCTCACACTTCTGTCATCTAGCGGTTAATAGTAAAACTAGCATCGTTTACAGGTATGTAGTTGTATTCTAGTTTTTTAAAAGCAGGTAAGGTGGCATACCCAGTAACGAAATACCGTGAACTAATTCTTCTATATATTTTGACACAGCGTATCACTGTATCAGGCAGGTGTTGATGGACGGTGTGAAGTAGAGCTATGTTGCTACTCCCTACTAGATGGCGTTGCAAATGTACATAGATATAAATAAACAGTTTTCGGATTTATGTAAATTTTTTGTGATGAATGTATATAGGTAATAGAAATAGTCACTATTTGAAAGATGTTTTCACTGTCCATAATGTCACACAGTCACTGTGTTATAAAATTTTATCAGATAGAGTAGGTATTAAGTCACTGTTATTTTATCAGATGGTTTTTTGAGAGTAGGTATTAAGTCACTGTTAGTATTTGTAAATTATCGAAAACTCAGTAAAACTACATATTTGCTCCGTGACTACACCTGACTTTGAACTTGGACTAGTCCAATGTGCAAAACATATCGTATGCCTTTGAATGGGACAACAGAGACTAGCCCTATTTTTGTGTCAATTTTGTCGTCACTTTTTCCTTCAGTGGCCAATAAGCGACTTTATAATAACCAAAAGTGTATGTTATTCCAACAAAAAAAAATACATACATACCTACTATAAATTAATTTCAGGCAGGTAACTAAAGTAGAATATATAACTGAAGTAGGTAATTAAAGTACCTACACATAGCGTTTGCAAGCACGTTTACCCAACAAGAAATAAATACCTAGATGTAGTAACACCATAAACACAGTTTTTCTTGTGCAATAGAGACCAATCTACCATCTCATCATAGCCACCATTTACCATCGACGTGCCACCAAATACCAGCAATTTAAATAAACATCAAAGAGTCAATTAACTCGGCCGCCATAGCTGCGCCCGCGCCGCCTCCCAACGTTTGACCAATACGCAAGCGACGCATTCTGTACATAATGACATGCAAAATTACCCCTTTGAGCAAAAAGACCGCTCGCAAAATGATACCTCTGCTATGTATAACTGTCGTGGTGAAAAGGTTATGTCTTTAGGTTACACATACTAGTTGGTTCATTTGGTTTTGTATGTGAAGCTTGGACTCTTTTTAATACTGATCGTTTTTGTTTTTTGAGAAGGAACTACATAGACAATCCAATCACCTTTTTTTATCAGATACTATGAATTTTGCGCAGTGTCTGTTGGACATGGGCCTCTCCCAATTTGAGCCACGACATCTGGTTCTCCGTTTTCCACATTCAGTCTGACCAGGGCATCTTTTTAAGGTGGTTGATCTTCTTGGCCAGGGGCCGGCACACTACGCTTACCGATTAGATTCTATTCGAAGACTTGTTGGCTGCAATCCTTCAAAGACATGGTTGGATAGCCCACTACCGCTTCAGCTTGCTAACTCTGCAAGCTGCTTTGTAATTCTAGTTCCATATGAAAATAAAAAAGACAGAGAAACGAAAAACATTATCGCATCTCTCTTACTCTCTATTAACACAAAGTATGCGAATGATTGAAGAGAGCATATGTGCTTATTTATTTCTTGAATAACTAATAAGTGGGTTGGTATTTGAAATTGGCACTTCAGAGTTGTAAGTAGTTTGTAAATGGGACTCTTGGCATTGGTTCGGGATATAAATCAGTTATAAAATATGGCACAGTAGATCATAGAGCATTAAGAAATATCATTATGTACAAACGATTAGACGTGAACTCTGATCAACTAAACTGGCGTGACTACGCATAAACTTTAATTACCAGGCAAAGTTTACCTGCATTGCGATTCTGTAACCATCTCACCGTGAAAACTTAGGTGAAGTGAGCGTGGAGTGAGCTGTCAGTGTCGTCCCACTGATGCTAGGGATTGACCAAGCATTATATTTACAATCATAATCGATATTTTAATTATATTTTTTAATGTTATTTCTGTTGATCATTTTATATAATTTCAAAGCTAGTATTTAAGTGTCTAAATATTTTTATTTAGAGTTTTATTTTTACAAAACAGCAACACAGATAGTCAATTTCGATTTTCATTTTGACTTTACAACCTCGAAAACCATGAAAACGACAACAATAGTCATATAAAATAATAGGTTTAAAAAGTAGATAACATTGTCGTAGACTATGCGAATTTTCTTTAGTACCTAGCTAGTTTAGGAAAAAAAAAGAACTTAATTGAGTTTATTACTGATTATCTGTTTTGCTATTATATTTAAAAAAAAACCGTAAATAGTAATATTTAGCCACTTAAATACTAGCATTGAAATAATATAAAATGATCAAAAGAACTAACATTAAAAAATATATAATTAAAATCTCGATTATGATTGTAAATGTAATGCTTGGTCAATCCCTAGCATCAGTGGGATGACACTGGCAGCTCACTCCACGCCACAGAGTACTTTTATTTGCTCCACGCTCACTTCACCTAAGTGTTCACTTCACGGTGAGATTTTTATAGAATCGACCACGACGTACTCAGTGTCTAGATTATTTAAAGCACTTAGATAGAATAGATTCTGCCAAAATCTCATATCAAGCACATATTTGGTACCTAATTGTTATGCTAGAAAGTCTCATCATTCTTCAATCTTTATTACAAGATATTTTTTCACGTTTTTGTACCTAGCCATTGAAATTACATAATGCACGCTTATTACAATATTTGCTTACCTCAAAAAAGTTGACTTCTTGGGAATCGCCGTTAAATGTTTTGTTTTCGAGGTCTAGTCGGTTTATTAGGCAATAAAATAAATATGTAATGAACAGTTAAATATAAATAATCAAACTTTTACAAAAAAAACATTTATTTAATCAACGGTTTTTGGTTTCTGTGCAAAAAAAATGCAGAAATCTTAACTTTAACTCAAGCTCTATTAGATCAGTATTCTATTAAGCATGCGATATTAAGTATCTTGATATAAATTCTGAGAAGTCCGTGGGCTCACTCATCAATCATTGAACCTATGCCATTTTAATTGGCATATTCTATTAAGGCACCAGCTGCTCTTCCATTGACCACTTAATCCTTCCAATAAAATATCATCAAAAAACTTCATCTCAAGGTCTGGAGACACTAGCCTTAAGCTCAAAAGGCTTCCTCCCCTCATTAGTCCACAGCAACAAGTCCTCATCTTAGCCTGAGGCAAATTGCTTGGTAATTCTGTCCACAAATGACACGTATCGGTTGGAATGTCATTTTGTAAATTACTGTGCGTTATTATTTGAGGTAATTGGATGGGGTCACGCAGAGTTAGGAATGTCGGTCAGTAATTTTTACGTTTGTCTCATTAGATGTAGCTTTGTGTGTTATTTTCTGGGTTTGTTGATTGGGAGTTGGTTTACAATGTGCAAGGTGCTGTGGCCCTTAATAATTTTGTTCTTACAGATGCATGCAGATCGTTTCCATCCTTGCGCTTACTTATAACACGGTGACACTCATCGAGAGACTGCTAGTCGAATGCTTTCCTTGTTACCTAAGTAATAAGATTTACATTCTGAGAAAGAAAGAAAGAAAATTTCGTTTATTGGCATTATAGCAAAATAAATAGACCTTAAAACTATAAAACAGAAAACAACAATAATATTATAATGCCAAAAGGGCCTCAGCTCAGCCCACGAGTGCCATACACTGGAATAACAAACACATAGGGAAGTGTTTGTAATACATGGGGCACACTAAAAGTTGTGCACTTCTAGCTAATCGGAACTATTTGGATTTCGAATGTTATATTTTTTTAAACTTTGCAACCTTCTTAGTAATAAAAAAAACAATTGGCCTGAAATCATTTGTCAATTGTTTTTTATCAAAGATCTACGTACGCAACGAAAATGGAATTAAGTCGAAAAGATTTTAGAGCGATGATTTTTTATGATTTTAAAAGTTCTCTCTCTCCGCAAGACTGTGCCGCTCGTCTTCAAAATGGTTTTGGGAGAGAAGCACCTTGTTTGAGCACCGTGAGGCGATGGTTTGCTGAATTTGAGAGAGGTCGAGTTTCTTTACATGACGAATTTCGTGAAGGGCGGCCTTCAACTGCCGTCAACGAAAATAATGTGGCTACTGTTAAGCGGCTAATTGAAGAAAACCCGCGGATTACCTATGAGACAATTCGAGGACTATTGGGGATTGGTATGAGCCAAATTCAGAAAATTTTACACGGAGAATTGAAAGTTCGGAAACTTTGTTGTCGTTGGATCCCTCATGAACTGACAGCGGAGCAGAAGCGGGCTCGCGTGGAATGGTGCTCACAGATGCTACTGAAGTACGACCACGGACATTCTAATGCTGTTTATGACATTGTCACAGGAGACGAAACGTGGATTTATTGTTTTGAACCCGAAAAAAAACAGCAATCTTGTGAATGGGTGTTTGAAAATGAGAACAGGCCAACAAAAGTAAGGCAGGCGAGAAAGGTTGGTAAAAAATGATCGCGTTTTTTTTCTCAGCTACGGGTCCCATCTGTACAATTCCACTTGAAGATCAAAAGAGTGTTAATGCCGAGTGGTATTCTACCATTTTTTACCCAGGGTGTTAGAAAAAGTTCGCGAAAGACGACCCAAAAGCCGCGTTCTCCTACATCATGACAACGCTTCTTTACACACGGCCAACAAAACAAAGTAATTTTTAGCTTCCGAAAAAGTACAGCTCGTCACTCATCCTGCGCATAGCCCCGACCTAGCACCCTGTGATTTCTGTATTTTCCCCAAAATCAAAGATTTGATGAGAGGTTTCACTTTTACCAACTCCGAAGAGGCAGTGATAGCGTTCAATCAACACGTAGAAAACATGCCTTCAGATCTGTGGTCCTCCTGTTTTAAAAAATGGTTCGATCGCATGCAAAAATGTTTAAAATGTAAAGGAGAGTATTTTGAAAAGCAATAAACATAAAATTTTGGTTCTAACATGTGGTTTTTTTAAGTTACGCAAAACTATAAAAACGTATATTTATATAATATAATAAATTAAGAAAATTGCGAATCTGAAAATTTCCGATAAACCCATTATTATGAGGCTGAATAAGAAAATATTTATAGTTCGTACCATACCTACCTAGAATGTACCTACAACAAAAAACCTACGATAGTCGTGAATTGCCACAGCAAAATAAAAACGTAATAAATTAATTGAACGTCATGATTAATAAAAATAAAAGTCCGACAGTGTTGATGGCAATAAAAAAGATCATTAGGTGCTCAATGAAATCACTTCACTCAACTATGACTGGGCCGAAATCTTGAACAATCTTTAACTAAATATTAACGTCCATTACAACTTGATACTTCGGGGTGGCGCTGGTAGATATGGGAAGTACCAGACATTTGTATCAAATTCAATACATTTGATAATATACGTTCACAGTTTAGCCGCAGGTCAAGGTATCATATAATTAATCATTTGTGACCGATTGTCCTTCAAATGGACAATGACCTTTTAATAACTTTCGCTAATACATAAAGATATAGATTGTAGACAAGGCCAACCAACATTATCGGTTTGAAGGAATGGTTACCGAGAGACGGCAGAAGTGTTGGCAGACCAACTCGGATAGATAGGTGAATGATCTAGGTCGCGGGTAAGATTTAAATGAGACTCACACAGACCAGATGACATTAGCGCAAATTGCAAAAGACCTACCTATATATACACTCAGCAGTATGTTGAATGAGGTTTTTTAACACTGATCATGTCATGATGAAGATAATGACTTAATTTTCGCATAACGTTCTTTCTGACTTTTTTTATTTTTGTTCGGCACCTAAGGGGTGTAGCGTGATGTTAAATACCCTAAAGTCTACCTCAAGAATTGGGCTATCAAATGCAAAAATAATTTTTCAATTCTGACAAACTTTACCTCTTTATAATATTATATAATTTATAGTATAGATTACTAGCTGTTGCCCGCAACTTCATCTGCGATCAAGGATGAAAAGTAGCCTATGTCCTTACCTATTTCATGGTTCATCTGTGTGCCAAATTTCATCCAAATCCGTTTAGCCGTTTTAGCGTGAAAAGGTAACAAAAACAACAAACTTACTTTTGATGGTGGTATTTAAAAGTTTCAGTATCTGGAACAGATAGTTCTTAAATTGATTGCAGACAAACATTCTGGAACGTAAAAGCTTAAAACCAACCTGACCCTGGCAGCTGGCCAAGAAAAACTAGACTGAACATGATTTAATTTAGATTTTTAGTCTATAATTTTTTCATAGTGCTATTAAAAAATAACGAATGTGGCTTCACGTTAAATAGAAACAATAATAAGAAATTGTAATTTATCTTTCTTCTAAACTCGACTGTCGGATTCGGATAGTTGCGAATTTCACACGAGTAGCGATTCTTGTACAGTAGGCCACATGTCAGTAATAACAAAACCAGTATAAGCTGGCCTCATATTACATTATAACTCCGTACCTACTTACTATGCTAGGCTAGCTCAAGGTTAAATTACGACGTCGGCCTCTGACGTGCGGCCGACTGTACGTCTGCCCCGCTACCAACTCACTGTCTAATATTTTTACCATGGAATGAATAACTATTCTTATATGTTTGAAACCGATACGAAAATAAAAGTATTACTGTGCATTAACAAAACTTCCAATAAAATAAAATTAGGCCATAGTGCATTTTGGAAACTTTTAACCGTGTGGATTAGTCACGTAATCCAATCGATCGAATTTCAGCTGAGTCACTAAAGAAACTTCCCTTATTATTTCTAAATGAACTATTAACTGAACAGTTCACAAAATATCGACTTTCTCTATAACTACACGTACGATGCCATTGTTACGAAGTCCCTCAGACAGGTCGACGCCAACTATTGAACGTGAGGCCAGTTTCCAAGAAACTACAACCTTACTATCATTGTGAACTTACTTACTTTTTTTATTGCAACTGTAATCATTTCTATTGTTACTTTAATTACGATCGATACAAGTATTAAACGTCGAATAATCGAATGAATGGATTTATTTGTGTTTTTTTGGTGACGTGGATGTGGACTACAGGATCAAATCATTTTGCTTAATAACCTACAGCTCTGGCATGACGATGGATTGGACCAGGCGGATAGATGTTGGGTACCTACACGACATGTCTCTATAGGTACCCACAGAGACATGGCAAAGTGAAGGTTCCGTCACGGATATCAACGACGTCGATAGAGTGAAGTGGAGAAGAAAGATAAGGAAGGCTGACTTTGGGATAACCAGTGGGCGAGCAAGGGAGTGTCCAATAGTCCTAAAACAATTCGGCAGTTTTAGAAATGTTGGGAAGGGATAGACGACACTATGCCTTTTCAGTTCAGCGCTGGATTAAACTCCTTGCGGCTGTAATGTTTTTTGAATTACTGAATTGAAGTAGGAACATGTCATGGCTCGTGAGGAAAGTTTTTAGTATGAATATGGCTTTATGAGTTATGGGAAGACCGAAGAAACGATGGATGCATTACATGAAAGATGATATGGCTAGAAAGGGGGTTGCTTCGGAGGATAGAGATTATGGAGGAAGAAGACATGCTGCGCCGACACAAATAAATTGTGATAGGACAGGCAGATGATGACGATACCAGATTTAATTGCACTTGATTGCGTCGGATTTTTCTGTATGCTGTTTGCACGTCTAACACATTGAAATTCAACAGCGATAATTCAAGGAATCGGATCTAATGCGTATTAATGAATAATGTACACTTAAATACGATTGTTTTCACTACAACTCGTTCTTAATTACGTTTATTAGTATCAAATGCATTTAATTCGTTTAATCGGTGCGAAACTGTAAAAGGCGATGGCCAGTTTTAAAGAAGGAAACAGAGAAGTTAGTAGAAATGTGAACAAAGTTTTGTGTGACCTTCAAGTCTGTTAAAAGGCTAACCTACAACTTGTCGAATGAGTCAGCTAAGTATATGTAATTAATATTAGCTTTATTTTTAAAGATGACTTTATCTTTAGATTATTTCAGTTCGTGTTTGGTGAAACAAAAACACGTACTCGCTTTACTTGCGTTGGATGATTGTCTTATTATTTCAACTTTACTCAATAAGCTACCGATCCTTCAAAAGCATTGTTCTTTTCTTTCTACCATATATGTGCAGCTGTTACCTGCGGCTTGTCGGTTACTTTGGTCACATTGCCCGTCGGGAATCAGACAACCTTGAAAAAATAGTGATGATGGGCAAGGTAAATGGGAAAAGACCTCGTGGCCGGTCATCAGACCCTGGCCGCTGGTCAGACCCTGGTGACCCAGGTCACCACCCTGAGAAAAGACGAGAACCGAACAGAGTGGACTAACATCATACATAAAGCCACAAAGGCCTTCCATGGACATGACCTTCAGTAATGAAGGCAACCAAGAAGAAGAGGTGCCTTTTTGTTTTGAGTTTAGGAAGTCATCAAATAACTTCTCCCGCTCTGGGCGGAGCGGGAGGGCGTGTCAGACTCTTACTGACTAAAACCCACTCGTGTTCCTTCAGTTGCCTGTGCCAAGGGCCACGGTAACCCTTTCAGACTTTCCCGCGACCCTGGCAGGCATCGGCCCTAGCGGACCCCGTCAAAGAAGAGGTGCCAGCAACTTCGTCTGCGTGTATTTTGAATGTCATCATTTATAACAAAATATCCTGTATAAAAAGTACTCCATGTCCTTTTCTAGGTCCCAGGCTACCTACCTGTCGTTTTCATAACGATTGTTTCAGTGGTTTAGGCGGGAATTCGTGACAGACAGTCAGACAAAGTTAACTTTCGCCTTTATAATGATATACCGTATGGCCATGGTATATCTCTGCATCACCCTAAGGTTGACTGGTAGAAAATGCCTCAGGAATTATGTCCGCCTTTGTACAGTATTATTTTTTACTTGTGCATAAAGTTTTAATAAATAAATAATGTTATATTGTACGTCGTAGCCGTATGGAAGCACGAATGGTATCAGAGAACAGATAAGATACTATGGATACGTATAGAAAGAGTAGCATAGTAGAAAATAATCTTTAGAGTATTATGCCATTTAAACAGATCGTTCACACTCGAAAGACTTCCTCGCACATTGCCAAAAAGTTAAATTAATATTATGATCGAAGTTCTATTGTTAAAGTACCTAGTGGAGAACTCGTTGCAAAAATACCATAGTAAATCTCTATGGTTTCATATAATGTAGGTACCCAGTTAGGTAATCTATAAAGTTATCATTTCTGTAACTGAATTTTCTTTATCTTATCCTAGTAAAGACCGTGTGTAATGCAAAACTATGTAGTAACATAAGCTCGGATTACGAGTATAAAAGGTTCAACGGATTTATACCAGGTGTACGTAAAATAAAATAAAATAAATTATTACACTGTTTACTAGCCTACTACAAGCATTTATCATTCAATAAAACGTTTCTTTCTTTTTCGTTTGGACGGTACATCTATGTTTCTTTTGCTGCGTTCTCAGGGCCCGCTTTCTCACAGGCCAGATAGCGCCAGGCCAGACTGATAGGCCGTGGGAACCGTTGCAACCGATGAGGCCTGCGATGGCCTGCCGTCGCGCGTTCGATCCGTCGGGAGTCGGTAAATTCGAAAACGCGGCGTGTCACTGCGCAGGGGTACCTGTCTCGGCCTGCAAGGCCTGCATAGGCGCGTTTCTTTTGCTTTGCTTATGAAATGTTGACCACTGAATAAAACCACAGCGGCTGCACACGCAGCCATGCCCTAGACGTGTTGTTATAGCGGCCAACAGGCCGCACCAAGCCGACATACGCCGTGAGAATGCTCGACACGGGCCGCGACAGGCCTTGACTACGCCTGTCGCGGCCTTTCAGTTAACGCGTCGTGTTAATGCTCGCCATGGGCCGCGACAGGCCTCGAAAGGCGTAGCAACGCCTGGCGCGGCCTGTTAGTTAACGGACCGTGAGACCGCGGCTTTGTACTGTAAGGGCCGAGTATGACTATAAGACCTACTCCGACCACCGGTATATCCGGTTCGACGTCTCTGCCCAGACCTCTAACGCGCCGGTCCAACAGGCCCCGAGTGGTCCGCGGTGGGCGCTGAAGCAGATGGACCGGGAGCTCCTCCTGGAAGCCTCGATCGTGCAGGCCTGGGTGTCATCACCGGACAGGCCTGCCGATATTGACGATGAGGCGGAGTGGTTCCGGGAGGCCATGTCCGAGATTTGCGACGTAGCAATGCCCCGAGTCCGTCCAGGAAGCGCCCGACGTCAGGTGTACTGGTGGTCGCAGGAGCTGGAGACGCTACGCAAGGCGTGCGTCGCAGTGCGACACCTGTACTCCAGGCACCGTAGGCTCCGCATCCGCCCTCCGGATGCGGAAGCGACGAACGCGGAGCTGTACGAGGGATACAGAGCGGCGAAGACCGCCCTCCAAGTGGCTATCCAGCGTGCCAAATATACGGCCCGCGAGGAGTTGGTGGAGACTCTGAACGGAGATCCATGGGGGCGCCCTTACAAAATGGTGCGGAATAAACTCCGCACCTGGGCCCCCCCGCTGACGCAGAGTCTCCGCCCCCAGCTGGTGGAGGAGGTGGTGAGCGCTCTGTTCCCTTCACGGAGGGAGCATACTCCCCCGCCCATGGCTCCGCCGCTCGCGGTGCCGGAAGCGGACCACGCGGACGACGACGACACCCCTGAAGTGACCGGGGTAGATCTGAGAGTGGCTGTAGGTAGGCTGAAGGCCAAAAATACCGCCCCAGGACCCGACAGCCTGCCAGGGAAAGCCTGAGTCCTGGCCTCGACGGCTCTTGGGCCTGGACTGGAGGCGCTCTTAAGCGCATGTATGGAGAGAGGCCAGTTTCCACTCCGTTGGAAGACGGGGAAGCTGGTCCTCATTCGGAAGCCAGGGCGCCCTGCGGACTCTCCGTCCGCATACCGGCCCATTGTGCTGCTCGACGAGGTCGGCAAGCTCTTTGAGAGAGTAATTGCAGGCCGCCTCGTCGGGCACCTGGTGAGGACGGGGCCGGATCTTGCGGATAGTCAGTTCGGCTTCCGCAAGGGGCGCTCGACGATGGACGCCATCATGCGCGTTAGAGCCCTCACGACGGGGGACGCGGTGTCTCGGGGCGGGGTTGTCGTGGCGGTGTCACTCGACATCGCCAACGCATTAATACCCTGCCCTGGAGTTGCATTGGGGAGGCACTCCGGTATCACCGGGTGCCAACCTACCTCCGTCGAATAGTCGAGGCATATCTGACGGACAGAGCCGTCATCTACCCCGGTCGCGATGGGGAGTGGAACCGGCGAGAGATGTCGTGCGGTGTCCCACAGGGATCGGTTCTAGGGCCGCTCCTGTGGGACATCGGTTACGACTGGGTGCTGCGGGCCGACCTCCCTGATGGCGTCAGCGTGGTGTGCTACGCTGACGACACGCTGGTCCTGGCGCAGGGGAGGTCGCATTAGGCGGCGGCCGACGCGATGACACGCGGGGTTGCGATAGTCGTGGAGAGGATCCGGCAGTTGGGTCTCGAGGTGGCTTTGCACAAGTCCGAGGCCATGTCTTTCCATGGGCCCCGGAACAGGCCACCATCGGGATCCCAACTAACGGCAGGAAGGGTTCACATCGGCGTCGAGTCCACGATGAAGTACTTAGGACTCGTGCTCGATAGCCGGTGGAACTTCGTGGAGCACTTCCAACGTTTGGCCCCCAAACTGGAACGGACTGGGGCCGCCCTCGAGCGGCTCCTGCCCAACCTGAGGGGTCCAAACGCCTCCTGCCGGAGGCTTTACGCGGGGGTCGTGCGGTCCATGGCTACATATGGGGCCCCGGTGTGGGCGCGTTCACTGCGGCGGAGAGCCGCCCACTATCTGAACGCGCCCCAAAAGGTGGTAGCCGTAAGGCTGATCCGGGGCTACCGCACGATCTCGGGCGAGGCGGCAAGCCTCCTTGCCGGACTGCCGCCGTGGGATCTGGAGGCGATAGTCCTCGCGCGCCTGTATGAGTGGCGCGCGGAGGCACTACGCCGGGGGGAAACCCCGCTTCCGCGGCAAATCGCGGCGGAGCGGACGGACCTCCGGCGCGATCTCATGGACGGCATGGAAAGAGCGACTGTCGCAACCCAGCGCAGGGCACGCCACGATAGCGGCTGTAAGACTCTCTCGGCTCTTTGAGGAGTGGCTAGAGAGGCGTCACGGCGTCCTCACCTTCCGCCTGACGCAGGTCCTCACCGGACACGGATGTTTCGGGATGTTCCTGCACATCATCAGGCGGGAGGAAACGCCCGGGTGTCACCACTGCGATGATCGCCCCGAGGACACGGTGGAGCATACGGTGGGGGCCTGCCCTGCATGGGCGGAGCACCGCCGTGTCCTCGTAGAGGCGATCGGCAGCGGCGGCGACCTCTCACGCCCGGCCCTGGTTCAAGCCATGGTCCGGGGCGAGGGGGAGTGGGAGGCAGTCACCTCCTTCTGCGAAGCAGTCATGCTAGCGAAGGAGGTGGCGGGACGGGAGAGGGAGAGAGTCTCCCGTTCAAGTCGCCGCGGTGGACGCTCCGGGCGTCGGGAGCCGCGTGACGACTCCCGGCCACCGTAGGCGCGGGCCTGCGGGCGGTGAGTAATGGGTAGCTCACCGTCCAATCAGGACCAGGCCCGTGCTGGACGGCGCGTACGTGTTCCACGCGCGCCTCAAAGAGATGTCAGCATCGAAGAGGGGGCCCACTAGGGCCCAAGCCTGCCGGGAAAGCGGGATCATCCGAAAGGGGTACCGCTGACCCGGAACATAAAGGGCCAAGGAAGGAACACGGGTGGGTTTTAGTCAGTAAGAGTCTGACACTCCCTTCCGCTCCACCCAGAGCGGGAGGAGTCATTTGATGATTACCCATCCTCAAAAAAAAAAAAAATCCCCGAGTATGTGCCCACTTTTATTTCGCCGTCAGAGACGTTCTTCAGATCGTCAAGAGTGCCGGTGAAATGACTAGCAAATTAAGCATGGCCGGCTTAGGAGCACTGCAATCGCACTGGTATAATTGCATAAGTAAGGAATCAATCAACAATATTTTTAAATTCAAAGAGCATTCTTGGCACAAACAATACACCAATTTCTTAAAAAATATTTGATTTACTAAATTAGTAAGCAGGTAGGAACTCGATAAATAGAGACATCAATCAAATTTACGCTTCAGTTACCAACTGTTACTAATTAATTATTAAAAAAGATTCGGTAATTGGAGAGAGTACAGCACTTAATCTTTTACGTGTTTTTTGTTGTTTTTTAATTCTTTGATCATTATTCTCCTGATGGTGAAAGCGTTATTTGATAAAACATCACGTCTGTAATCCCTGAAGACTTAGGCAAAGGTGTACAGTCACGAGCTCTAATATGTATAGGTACACTTAGCAACTTCTAAATGTGATTTTCTCCTATGTATTGATTGCAGTTTTATGTTGTTAATTAATAAATAGGTCTTATTTTAAAGCTGCAATCAATATTCCACGAGAAATTCGCTTTTAAATATTGCTAAGTGTATACTTATTAGTGCTCTTGACTGTACTCATAGTAACACCCACATTTCACCAGTAATGACTATCTCGTGGGTCTAGTGGTCGCAGCACTACTGTTAAGCATGAGGGAATGGGTACGATCCCCAGGTCGGGAAAAGTGTGGTTGGGATTTTGCAACAGGAACTTTTCAGAAGCAGCCCGGAGTCTGGCAAATAGTAATAGTAAATGGCAATAGGCTCGCCCCCTATTACATGAGATTTAAACACAACTGGCGAAATGTGGGTATCATTCGATAAAATATCCGCAATCATGCGTAAAAATTTCTTTTTAACCGACAAATAAAAAGGACAAGGTTCTCAAGTCTGTGAGTATATGGTAGGGCGTCCCACGGATATGCCACATGGAGGGGAAGTACTTTAATACTGTAGATGGAACATTTTACTGAAAGAAGACAGTATTTGAACTTAAAAAAACAATTTAAAATGCATTCATAGACATTTAAATAATTACGTGGTTGAACCGGAAATCGAACCCGTTACATGAGAAAAATAATCACCCTGTAGCTTTAACATACCGATCGAAAGGTTTCATCATAAGGATTATTTTTAGCTAAATAACATAGTGTCACAAATAAAAGGAAGACCATGAATTTTAACCTGATCAATCGACTCGAGTGGCTGTTAATACTAAGCCACGAGCCCCTTAACTTGGCATATTTCCTTTAAAATGCAATATGGCAAAGGTGGTGCCTATACATAAAACGGATAACAATGACAACATAAAAAAACTAAGGCCGACCTCAATTCTTTCAACGTTTGCCAAAGTGTTTGAGTCACTACTCTGCCCACATTTCCAAAACCATCTGAATAAGCTATGCATTAGAAAAGGATAATTTTTTGCTTTTCAGTAAATTTTTTCGTCAGTGTAATTTTTTGTTAAGAAATTAACTGCTTATCAAATTGACACACTACGTCAATATGTGTGTATTGCAATATAATTTAACTTGGTAAGTAAGTAGTAAATTTGCTAAACTATTCATTTCCCTGAATTTACCTTGATTACTACCATTGATATTCATAACACCCTAGTTGGTACCTTTTTTTTTGTGGGTGGGAAACCATCAAATATCTTCTCCCGCTCTGGGCAGAGCGGGAGGGCGTATCAGACTCTTACTGACTAAAACCCACCCCTGTTCCTTCAGTTGCCTGTGCCAGGGGCCACGGTATCCCTCTCGGACTTTCCCGCAACCCTGGCAGGTATCGGCCCTAGCGGACCCCTTCATTGATGCTGACATCTCTTTGAGGCGCGCGTGGAACACAACGCGCCGTCGACCCGGGCCTGGTCCTTATCGAACGGCGAGCTGCCGATTACTCGCCGCACGCAAGCCCGCGCCTATGGTGGCCGGGAATCGGCCTGCGATTCCCGACGCCCAGGGCGTCTCCTGCGGCGGCTAGGGGCGTGAGGGCGCGAATTTTGCCTCTCCCTCACGCGTTCCGCCTCCTCCTTCGCGAACATTATTGCTTCGCAGAAGGAGGTGACGGCTTCCCAAGCCCTCTCGCTCCGTACCATGGCCTGGACCAGGGCCGGACGCGAGAGATCGCGACCGCCAATCGCCTGCACGAGGTCACGGTGGTGCTCCGTCCAAGCCGGGCAGACCTCCACCGTGTCCTCTGGGCGATCCACACAATGGTGACACCCGGGCGTTTCCTCCCGCCTTATCCGGAACAGGAACCTCCCGAAATAACCGTGTCTGGTGAGGACCTGCGTCAGGCGGAAGTTGAGGACGCCGTGGCGCCTCTCTAGCCACTCCTCAAAGAGGGGACTTATCGCCGCAATTGTGGCGTGCCCAGACCCTAGTTGGTACCTGGCGTGTAATAAATATTAATGAACACTAGCATTAGAAATGATAAATCATAACTTGTTTTTTTTTTTTTTTTTTTAAACGTTGCCAACGATTTTTGTTTTAAACTAGGAATTTCTGTGGGTGCGTTTCCAAACATTTAAACTCACATACACAAACAGCCAGACCCGGAACAACTATCTGCAGGTCATACAAATATTTGTTCCGTGCGGGAATCGAACCGGCGATACGCAGCGCAGCAGTCAATCGCTTAACCACTGCGCCAACCGTGCCATTGATCTATTAGGTATTAGTTTCAATGGGCATTTATAACATACTAGCTTATGCACTGCGTCCGCGTATTTTTTTTTTTGTACTAACTTATCATACATCCTTTGACACTGGTAATACTGTAGCTTCGCATTAGTGCAAGAATTATCGGAATCAGATTAGTAGTTCCGAAGATTATCCCCTCGCCCCTACGTACACACGGCTACACATCAAGCTATACATTTCCAGTATAAGCTGATCGCACATTGTATAGGATTTCCGTACGATGCGAGACCAGCGTAAACAGGTTTATTATAGCTTGATGTGTAGCCGTGTGTACAAACGCTCAAATTTTACCTTTTTATAATATTCAGTATACATAGACAAATGACAGACAACGGATACACCCAATTCTGCCTCATCGCGTGAAGGCTCACGCCTCACGAACGGGTAGGCACCCGTTTCTACTTATGATGACGTCACCAATACCCTGCTCGCAATTGACCGTTTAGTGGAAAACAGTGTCGAAGGTCGTTCGTGGAACGATTTGAATCTAACCTAACCTATATGCTGTAACCTCATTTCACGACCCGGGGGTCAATTCGCGTGTGACCGTTTATGGGTAGGTATTATAATGATAGGATAAAAAACCGGTTGTGGAATGTTTAAAGTAAGTAGAAAGCTGGTAAACTTTAATTCAAACTAAAATGAAAATTTGGGTAGGTTATTATTAATAATGGCAGGTATTATTTTTAAAGTAATAGGAATGTATACCTACTAATATTTTGGGTTGAAAAACTTTGGGTAAACACCCGCAGTAGGTAACCCTGAAGACCCCATTTTTCACCGTGCGTTTCGTTATAATTACGATAATGTCATAGTATTTTTTTTTAACAAGACAACATTTTGAAGCTTAAAATGAAAATAATGGTAATAATGGTGGTGGTAATATTGGTATATAGTACCCATTCAATGTGTAGTTTTTTTATTATTATTTGGGATATCTTTATTATATTTACTACAGTAGGTTTTTCCTTAATATCGACAGAACTAGATTCATCCTCACTGTTACCGCAATGCAACTGCAATGACAACAATTCCAAGAATGTGTCTAGCATAATACATTCATTTATGTATGAACTAAGATAATAAATATACCTACCTATAGGAAAAACAATAAATAATTAACAAGTGCGCAAACTCTAACCATGAATTCAGCACACGATTTTAGAACCACTAACGTAGAAATATTTGGTCGGTTATCAAAAAAAAAAATCTGCTGCTTCATAGAAAAGTGCAATACGTACGCGATGGAAATGTAAGGAACAACGGTTTACTGTTTGCGCATTGGTAAATTTTTTTTCCTATAGATATTTATGTCACTTGACGATATTTTGCTTATTGAAGAAGGTAACCGCAGTAATATTTATAAGTACACCCAAGCACACGGGACGTTCTTATGGCATCTGTCCCACCGGGCACCGCGCCGCGCCGCCGCCGCAGCGCCGCGTCACCGCACCGGCGCGCGGCGGCGGCGCCACGCCGCCGATGAGGAAGCGACTAGCTTTATACGATTTTCTCGCTCAATAAACGTACAAAAGATTTTAGGTCCCATGTAAGTGAAAGAGAAAGGTCCTAAATTATCATTATAAATTGCACCTACCACCGTTTATCTCTGCATCACCCAAAGGTTGACTGGTAGAAAAATGCCTATGGCATTAAGTCCGCCTCTGTACATTTGTGTGCTTAAAGTGTTAAATAAATAAAGGTACATATTTCATGTATATTAAAAGTTGATCGCTGACTGCTCACACCGCCGCCGGCGAGTACTCGTTTATTGCAGCGACAAAAGCTGTCAAAGAGAGTACTCGTTCAGCGACGCTCGCTTGGCGGGCAGAACACTCGCTTGTGCTACAGCTACAATGTGGCGATAAAGCGAACTACATTTCTCGCGCTTTCTGTCTACAGCGAGACGTCGCACAGTGGGTCGAAACTATGATTTTAGTGACTTAGGGACCAACTTTGTTGTTTTACTGGTTTCTTTATGCAGATGGATAGAGCTCATTAAACTCAGTAATAAATGCCCAGATGTTTTTTCTTAAACTTTCTACTTTGGTCAGAAAAATGTGTTTTTTTTTTTGTGTGGATTGGATCAAATTAAATTAAATTCCTGCTAAGTAGCGTGTGGTCCTTTGAAACTTTATTTTTCTTATACAAGGTATAAGAAAAATAAAGTTTTCTAGTCTACTATCATTTGATGCTATGAACATGTGCATAAAGTTGCCATGGGTCGAAAAAAATTAAAAAATACATAGAATTTAAAGCACATTTTTTATTTTCGTAAGTTCTTTTAAGTTAAATATTATAATATAATATATAATATAATATGGGACAACATCCACACAAGGTCTTCAGGTCCCGAACTAGGCAGAGCCTGTACTACGGTAACCTGATGACTGATATACATACTTATATACATATGCACACCCAGACACAGGTCAAACAGACATGTTCATGCACACAAATGTTTGACTTGTCCGGGGATCGAACCCGGAACCAGCGGCTCAGAAGGCAGGGTCGCTACCAACTGCGCCAACCGGTCAGTCAGACTGATTATTGATGACTGAATGATGATTGAATGACTGATTAATGATTATGATTGATATTGATATGGAATAGTAAGTAAAAGCACGTGCAGCAATAAAAGCGCGCATTTGCACTAATAGAAATAAATAATGTATTCTTAAAACTAATGAAGTTACGTAGACATCTTTTATCATTACTAGAAGCCAAGTTCAAGTTCAGGCATCAGGTTATTCAAATGTGCATAGTTCAAGGGTTCAAGGAAAATACGCATATTTCCGCAAGAATGTTTCTTGGTCGGGTACGAGAACATCACTATGAATGTACTGATTGCTTCATTTGTGCCATAGAAAATCACCATTTTATTGCGGTTTAGGTTCATCCAACGACCGAAGTAAACGAGGAAATGTTTTTAAAAATGTTGTGGGGTACATACCTCATTCTTAAATCATTGCGGTTAGTAATTAAGATAAAATTATGTTGAGAGGTGTTCGGATTCGTAGAAATCTATACAAAATTATTAATTATATATAATTATATATTATAAATATTATAATATATAATTATTTATAATATAAATAATATTATAAATAATTATAATAATAAATTACAATATAATTTATTAAAGCTAAGGAGTTTGTTTTGTTAATTTTTATAGGAACGCGCTTATCTCTTGAGTTTAAAAAAAATCTTTTTGCATTTGATAGCCCAATTCTTGAGGAAGGTGTAGGCTAACATCACGCCACTTTTAGGAGCCGAGCAAAAAGAAAAAAAGTCAGTAAGAACGCTAAGCGAAAACGAAGCAAAAGCGTGGTTGGGCGATGCGATGCGACACGGTATATCGGAGGCCCAGGGAGTTTTATAAAAATGAGGCTGCTCTTTTAGTATATTGTTTATCTTACGACTTCGATCATTTCGACGCTAGTGTTTAATAAAAATAACAAATCGACTGTGTAGGTACCTACCTACTGGCAACCGGTACTATCTGAATTTTGACAACTTAACAGGATGAAGAAAAATCTTGTTTACGTCGAATAAATAGCATATAAAACACGTAGTTTTCAATAATTTTAATTATGTATGTAATTAAAAACAAATATAACATTGCACGTTTCCTTCTAATATAAAAAAATGTAAAAAATTACATCAAAATGTGAAAATCTGATATGAGATAGGGCCGGTTGCTAGTTCACAGTCGAAGTCCTATTTAACTACTTCATGTTGATGCAAATGAACTACGATCAGGATTTTACATTTCTTATAGATGTTTAATTGAAATATGCAATAACTATATTTAAATGCGGCATATATCAATATGTATTTCTAATAAATAACATTGTCAATAGGTAATAATTTACTAACGTTATATATATTTATTATCGATATGCAAGCCCGCGTATCGCGTAATATATCATAGGTAAAATATCTTCGTATTTTAATTTATTAAAGAAAACCGGAAATAAGTACCTACTAACCTAAGTAGAACTGGTAACCCGAAAATAAACAGTCAACCGATAAAGTCAAACAACCGGTATTAGTTAGAAATCTAATCAAAACAGTTGACAATCGATATTCAAATGAGAACGCCAATCAAATCGATTACATTCGATTCTTAAATGCAAATTCCCGCTATTCGTTTTTTTTACACTACCTACATTCTTATTGTATTTGCGACAACCTTGCATTCAGCCTTGTAAGGCCTCTGCTTTGTCTTATTATCACCTCTGTACCGACCTGCCAGACTTGATACTTGGTAGGCCTTGTATTAGAAAAACATATTTAATATTATTTTTATTCTAAAGTTTAAAATAAGGTCATGTGCTTTGATCAGTATGGAGTGTAATATAATATCGCAGTCCTTAATTATTTTGGTTTATCATGTGTTTTAAGCAATTGGTTTATCAGCTAATCTATGTATTTCCAGTTTATTCGATGTTATTAGTTCTTACCTAATTAATGTTTCAACGATTATTATCATGATATCATGATCACAAATAATTCCTCTAAGCGGTGTTTTTTTATGGTATTCAAATATCTGTAATTCTGTAATGTTAATACTTTTATGTTAGGATATTTGTTACTCAATCACGCAAAATTGGCTGTACGGATTTGGATGGAATAATCCAAATTCTTCCGCAGGTTTATTACCTGGATTAACACAAAGGATGCATTTATCCCGCTAGTTGCCGTTTGATTATTTGTAACCTCTGTAATATTTGATTTCAAACTAGACCTTTATTGACTTTTGACACGTAGTTTTGATACACGTGTGTTGACATGTAGCGTCAACCTTGATCTTTTGTTGGAATGAATGCTCTTGACATTGTTTACATTCCCTGGAATCAACTGCACACAATAATGTTAAGTGTTTTTTTTTTATAAATATACTCTATGAGTTCAACGCACACATTAACCAATGTGATATTTTCGTGCCAGCTACGAGACATTTAAAATAGATGACTCGATTTTTCATAATCCAATAATACTTCCTTTATAATAAGTACCGAGAATTCCTGAAATACATACAGACAGACAGATGAAATACAGAGATACAGGGTCAAATTTAATTAGCTAGCGAAAGTCAGCAGAGATGTGATGGGTATCGATATCAAAGTATAAAACGAAGAAAAGGTCGTGTAGTTACTTGAAGTATAAGTTAAGAAAATCTGTGTGTTGTCTGTTCTATCAATAAAAATAATAGAACAGAATAAACCAATACACGATAAAGCAAAAACAAAACAGATTTTACTAAGTCCTACTACACGAACTGCGGTTAAATTTGACCCTGTATAGAATGTAGGTACATACCTTAATTGATTAAATAATCATATGAAAATTACATAGAACCTAACTTAGCAATACGAGTCAGTTCTGGAAAGTGTAAACATATCGATTTGATACAGCCATAGCGAATTAGTATTATTATGCACATTAGTAGCTCGACTGTGATGTTTTGATCTGGGCACCTACTCCCTTTCTTCTCCTGAAATTGTTTGTCCGAAAATCATTATCCATAAGACGTTTGCTATAAACTTCAGTAACCAAAATGTTCGAAATTTTGTTTTACATAATTATCTTTACTTCTAAAACTATTCTGTCATAATATCGGTTACTATAATAATTGAATCTCCTAATTTTTCATGAAATTAACTCATACGAGTATGCCCTAAGTATTGTATTATATAATTTGTGTACTATTCCGAATGTTCATTCATTTATAGTAAAATTGTTTGCTGCATTTGCAAATAAAATGGTTTTAATAACAGAAACGAATCGCTGTAAATCCGACTCCACGATAGAGTGTAATTTAGAATCGCGTAGGCGCGGAGGGGCGAGGCGGCCTACGAGTTGAGGAGCAGGTGGTTGTAACGCTTGCCGCTGGCCAGCAAGACGAAGCTGCGGTGGTGAGCGTTAAACCATCTGCGACGATAAGCTCGCGTGGGACCGCCGGAGCCCCGTAGCGTCCGTCGGAGCCGTGACAGAAACCATGCCTGCTGCATGTTGCATGCTCGCTTGCATGCTGCAGGCTTGGTTGCATGCTCGCTTGCATGCTGCATGCTTGCTTGCTTGCTCATTGCACGCTGCATGATTGCTGCATGCATGGTGTAAGCTTGTTTGAATTTAGAACTTATAACTTTTATTGAAAAAGGTTTTATGTCTTTTGTATATTATTGATGGTAATATTTATGACAAACAAATTTAGGGCATATTGTATTTAGGAATTTCAATTTTATGGCATGTGATATTATGTGACATTAAGTTCGGGCAAGTGATCATTCGGACAATTAATGATGATTAGGAAAAAAAACATGGCACTTTTGATTACGGATAAAAAAGTTAGGGAACACAATAGAGAACCTTTGATTTGAGTTAGTTCTATAGTATGTACTTATAATAATATTATAGAGAGGTAGTATTTGTAAGTTTGTATGTAGCGGGTAATCTTCGTAATCACTGATCCGATTCCGAAAATTCTTTCACTAATGGGAAACTACAGTATTGTCGAGTGTCACAGGATATATTTTATGTCGAAACCAGAAATTTCACACGGAGGAAGTCGCGGGCAGAATGTATAGCAAATTATAAATAAATACCCAAACTTTCTAATAGATATCTCACAAATTGTCCCGGCATTTTGCTAATAACAGTTTTCGAATATATGTTTGAAGCATATGTATGTCTGCATATGTGTATTTGGGCGAAACAAAAGAGAAGTTCCTAGAATTAGCACTTTAAAAGTGATAGGTTATTTATACTTGAGAGCAGCCAAACATGTTTGATAGTTGGTTGCCATGCACTATAGATAGTATAAACGAGCAAAACATTCGGTCAGTACAAATTAAAATATTACTCACCTATATAATCCTACTGAGTAGGTCTTATAAAAATAAAACCGGACTGTAATGACGCCTTATAAATTATATTGATACTTTATTAATAGTCACAATTTTATTTTTAATCAGGTTTTCAGCTGAGCGCAGTCAATATTCGGCGGTCAGAAGAAAACATTTGTGTATTGCAAGTATTGCAATAAGAAAATTGTTTCTTAGATTGTAGTCCCTACACACGTACCTAATGGGAAAAAATTAATCTTTATTTACGAGAAGCATAAAAGTCAAAATAAAATGACACATTCATATTTAAATAATTTCGGTAACCAACATACAACGATGGACGCATCCGCGGATCAAAATTAGTACGTCGCGCTACGCGGTGTATATTAACGACCGCGGAACGTTTCGAACCTGTGTTTTATTCACTATAGGTTGACTATAGTCGGTCAGACGAAAATAAATGAAGTATGTATGGTGTGGGCGCCGCCTGCCGGTAGTAGTATTGAAGCGAAAGCCCAGACCGCTTCTCGTTTGCATTACGCAACAATCAGTTTAACAAACGTACAAAGACACTGACAATAAGACCGGTTTTGGCGCCTATTTTCGCTACTATTGTGGTCGATCATTAAGATTACGGACGTGTGAGCGTAAAATTAATACGCCTATGTTAGTTCAGCTGCGATAACAAAACGCGGACGACGTGTTTTGAAATTTCGAATCGGAAAAACCACTTCTCCCGCGCGAAGTGTTAATAATTTCGAGTTTGACATTTTCTCATTCCATTTTCGAGTTTGGCAGTTGCAGTAATGTGAAGTGTGTTAATGGTGAAAGGGTCATTTTTAACCTCGACATTGTAGAACTGGAGCCTGATACAGTGAATGGAATTCTTATCAGTGTCACGCAACAGTGATAAGGATTTGTGAAAGCATTCAAACCACACACGTAAGATTTTGTAGTTCTTATTACTAAGTGTTTTGAAATCGATATTGCTAAATCCGACATATGAATAATACATAAAGGAAGGAACACGCTACGCCCTGCTACGCTAGTTTAATCAGCCAGTTAAATAGTTTTAATTGTGCGTGTAATTTAAAAATGAACCGTTTGCGTTGGTATCATCGGTGATTGATTCTGCACGGTAAGAAACTTGTTTGTTTTATGTACTACTGATGATAACTACGCACGGATTATGTACATACATGAATAAATTATCGCTTTATCTATTGCACTAAATTCTCACGGTTTGTACGTAAATGTTGCATAAAATGAAGTGTCTGTCTGGCTTCCTTATCTGTAACAGCTGTTGCGTGCCGACTGACTTTGGGTCTCGTCTGTATTGAATATGGGTCATTATACAGTACGACTAATTTGATGGTTATTATGCGTTTTTGTATTTGAATTTACCCATTTTTTTTTGCTATTGGCAACTTACAATCAACGATCAGTTTATATTATCTTGATCAAACTACACTGGGCCGCAAAGAAAGCGGGTCGGTAACAAAAACTTCAATAACTTTCAAAACATTTGAGCTAGCTTTATGAAATAACTACTGTATTAGAGACTATTTTATAGAACTTAAATCATTGTCATAAAAGTTCAAGGCTATGAAGTTTGTTTTGAATAAAAGTAAGTTTAGTAAAAATGACAATTTTCCCTTGATTTCGAAAAATGTGCTACAGTATCAAATATCCAGTTTTAGTCATTTGTATTGCCACCAGGAGCTGTTAATACAGCTGTTATACGGTTTGGCATGCTTACCACCAGATTTCTGAGCTGATGCTGAGGAATATTCTCCCATTCCTCTATCAGTGTTTCTTTCAGTTCACGAAGCGTTATTGGAGAGGAATTTCGCTGGCGTAGAGGTCGTCGTCACAATTCGTCCCAGGCATGATCGATGGGGTTCAAGTCTGGGCTGCGTGCTGGCCACTCCATGTGTGTGTGTGTGTGATGTGTGTGTGTGTGTGTGTGTGTGTGATCTTCCAGGTAGTCAAACACTATCCGAGCTGTATGAGGATAGGCGTTATCTTACATAAAGGTATTTCTCGCCCATGTTTATTAAAAATGGGCCAACATACTCATTTATGAATTCATTCACGTAGGTATCCTTCTACAGTTAAGTGCCATTTTCTATCACGACTAGCACGGTGTGGCTTTCAGAAGAAATTCCAGCCCACACGTGTATGGAGTCTCCATCGTATGACACTTTCTCTACAATGCAAGCTTGGTTATAGCGCTCTCCAGGTCTTCTGTAGACTCTTTGCCTCCCATCGTGCGTGTATAGCATGAACCTCGACTGGTCCGAAATCATTACTCTTGACCAGTATCCACAGCCCATTTCATGTGTTCTCTAACGTAACTCAGCCTTGAATTTCGATGCTGCTTATCGAGTTTTGGACCTTTTGCTGGTCTTCAAGCTTGCTCCAGCACGTGATTTTTGACTTCAACGGCCGTTTAAATCGATTACACAACACAGTTGATTCCATACATCGATCCTCCCGCGCTGTGGTGCTCCTTGTTCGGCCTGTTCCTGGTCTGCGAATATTGGATCCAGTTTCTTCTAACCACTGGAGCACTCTTTGAACGATTGATAGCGACACACCAACAGTTCTCGCTGTATAAAGTTGACTGCGCCCGTCTTTAAGCATTGTCAGAATTCTGGTACACTCTTCATTCTTCTTTTTTTTTATTAGTGGCATCTTTTTAATTGAAATTGATCAGAATAATTAATTTCTGCACAAGAACTGCCATATTGTTGAATAGAAACGAAAGTAAAATAAATGGTTTCCAAGTTGTTAAAATTAAACAAATCGTCTTACTTTTTTATTCACGGTTTTTAATAAAATCACTAATAAGAAATAAAAAGGTTTTACTTCTTTCTTCAGTTGTAATGAAATAAACTTTAATTAAGATTTTATTTTAAAAGGATTGCTCAAATATTTTAAAAGTTATCGCATTTTTTTAACCGATTCTTTTTTTTTGCGGCCCAGTATATTATGCTTCGGGTTTTATTTTTCATCTAGCTATCATTTAATATGATCGACCTCGGTCTTTCTGATGGGCCAAGGCTTCCTGCCCATTCCACTACAAATCTAAAGATAATATTGGTCAACGTGTCTTTGCCAGTTTTAATTAGCAAAAAAAAAAAACCGAGTCTGGATTTAATAAACCAAAATGTTTCAAGAACGTTTCTAAATATTATGAGTAGGTACCTACTCTACCTATGTTGTGTGTGGCCAGCCCATTGTTTGCTGTGACAAAACAAAATGAAATAGGTACTCTTGTTAGTTTTCTACGTATGGAAAAAGAAACAGTTTTCCTCAAACTTTCTCTTTATGCATCTTAGAGAAAGTTAGAAGAGAGAGAAGGCGATATGGCATAGTCTCTTTTTTTTATTAAGTGTACTGTTCCGAAATCTAAACAAGATCTAGATTTTAGGCGGGAAACATGCCGAGAAACATAATAAATATTTATTTAAGCCGGTTAATTTGACGGGTCGAAAATTCATATTACTTTTCTTGTTATCCTTTTTACTAAAATATAATATACTAGCTTCGGTCCCGGCTCACCGCGTCATGTCGCATCGCCCGCCCTCGCTACTTTTTCTTTCTTTTTTGCTCGGCTCCTAAGGCTCGTAGCGTGATAATATATAGTCTACAACCTTCCTCAAGAATTGGGTTATCAAATGCAAAAAAAATTTTTCAAATCCAACTGTTATTAGCAGAGATTTGCGCGTTCAAATAAATAAACATTCAAACCCTTCGTCTTTATTATATTATTTTTATTATAGATACTTATCAGCAAGGTACATATTTGACGGCAAATACTTTTAAGCGGCTGACAACAGCTAAAGCGCAGTCACTGTCGGACTGCATAGAAAATAAAGAGAAGCGCGATGACAAAAAGCTGGTAATTTATTGCAAATTAAGAAGCAATTCTCTATTTACTAAAAATCTATTGATTGGGCTAAAAATTAAAACACTATCACGTTAATTTGTTGCTTGAAGAACAATCTGAAAAAAAAACCAGAATGATTGCATGTATAATATAGTATGGTTTTTAATCGTTAAAATAAATTTTTAGAGGTATCTTCGTGACTTTTTTCTATCGTAACAAATAAGTTGTATTATGTTTTCAACACACTATCTAACTAGAATATATCCTGAAGAATATAATATATTTTTTCTGATTTTGTTTACTGCAGTGGATTATATACTTTTAGGCATTATAAAACTTGTGTTTGGGTCATGTAGTCCTCTTAACATAATTGCGTTTTCTATTATTTGTAAATAATGCAAAGTGTTATCTTTTTAATTGCCCTGCATTATCAATTCCACCAGAATACATAATTATCTCCATGTCAGTGAGTAATTTATTATAATTACTTCAGTTGATTAGGTCAAACTCCAATTCAGTTGTCAACAGTAAGTTAGCGTTAATAGTCCATACCTACCTCATCATATACAGGGTGTTTGGCGCATGGACCGACACAATTTTTCCAGGGATTTGGGAGGTCATTAGCTAGGTTCTACCCATACACCCTTTGTCCCAAACGTCACGCTTGGTTACATATGATTTTTTTTTAATGAAAAAAACACCCAAAATATTTCCTTTTATTCGAAATAGTAAGTTTTTTGTTTGTGGGTGTAGTGGCAGTGATACAACTGGTTTCAAGAAAATTCCTTACAAGCTTCCAAAGTTTATTTTTGTATGAAATTTTACAACTTCTAAATTCGTAAAAAAAAATTGGGACAAAGGGTGTATGGGTAGAACCTAGCTAATGACCCCCCAAATCCCTGGAAACATTGTGTCGGTCCATGCGCCAAACACCCTGCTTACAGGGTGTCCCGTAAATAATGGATCAAACGTAACGGGTAGGTAGCTTACCTCATTTCCAACAACTAATTTGAAAAGTTTAAAAAAAACCGGTAAGGTAACCAAGAATTTTTTTTCGATTGGAAAAAAAATCAATTGAACATTTTTTTTCTAAGGCAAATAAAATTATATTTGAAAAAGAAAATATTAACAATAAGCTATTCAGAAGTTTTTGACAAAAATCATACCTAAAACACTGAATGCTGTTAGAGAAAATGGTAAAATTCGAAAAAAAAAATATCTTGGTTATCTTACCGATTTTTTTTAACTGTTCAAATTAGTTGTTTGAAATGAGGTAAGCTACCTACCCATTACGTTTGATCCATTATTTACGGGACACCCTGTATAATGTCCTATTCTCATATTAATTAGCGGCAATGGAAGAATACAGCGATTATTCTTTTAAAACTTGTTTAGGTACTTATTTGTGGGTTTTTAACGTCGATTAAATATTCCATTAAAAAAAGAACAAATAATAGATAGGTACGAGTTTCATTAACACTGACATTAGCATGCATTGTTTATTTTTTCTTGTTTCTATATTCAACAAAACCACATTCATTGTCAGTTACGAAGATAATTAATCTCAAAGCATAGATTGATCATGATTAATCTTCTTTTTTGCTTCTGTAGCCAATTTGATTTAGCAGTCTGGGATCACCAACACGCAGGAGGCATGCAGCGTAACGAAAAATGCTAATTTCTTCTCTAAGGAGTCAATGAACTGCAGTCAGACTATTTATTTATTTATATATTCTTTATTGTACACCACAAAAAACATAACAACAAAAATTAAACTGAACACTACTTAATATACAATGGGCGGCCTTATCGCGTTATCTACTATTACATGCAAGCGAGAGTAAACAGGCATCTTTTGAGCAAGCTTGTTTCCTTTGCATGTTTGCTGAAGCAGATACAGATAGCTTTCAAGCTATCATGCGAAAAAGAACAGCATCCCTCATGCGAAGCTTGCGAACGGCGAGCAATGGGCAGCTCGCCGTTCGATAAGGACCAGGCCCGGGTCGACAGCGCGTTGTGTTCCACGCGCGCCTCAATGAGATGTCAACACCAATGACGGGGTCCGCTAGGGCCGATGCCTGCTAGGGTTGCGGGAATGTCCGAGAGGGATATCGTGGCCCCTGGCACAGGCAACTGAAGGAACACGGGTGGGTTTTAGTCAGTAAGAGTCTGACACGCCCTCCTGCTCTGCCCAGAGCGGGAGAAGTTATTTGATGATTTCCCACCCTCAAAAAAAAAATCCCTCATGCGAAGGATTTGGGGGAGCACCAACAGCATTTTAAAGGTGATAGTGAATGCCTGATTGCCCGTTCCTCGGGCAATGGACCCGTATGCACAGCTGCAGGTCGGGTGCCGCGGGAAGCGGACATAGATAAAGGCTTTTGAGTTAGTTTCATTTTAATGAAAATTTTTACTAACATAGTCTTATAGAATAGAATAGAATAATCTTTATTAAGTACCTACAACAAACAATTACAGATATAAATGTAGAAATTTTACATAGGGTGACACAACGGGCGGTCTTATCGCTTAAAGCGATCTTTTACAGACAAGTGTTACAAGTGTTACTAACAACAATATGAATCATTTGTGTGGATTTAAATAAATAAAATAACTAAATTGTAGACCTCATCAATCGCTTTCCATCAAGCGAGATCGAGGCCAAGAACAGGCCCAACCCACAAAAAAAAGTAATGCATTTAAAATTACAGGATTATACCAATAATCACGAATTTAAGAAACTCAGCCTGCATTATTTACCTACAAACATACAAAGTTAGTAATAGCTGAAATAATGAGGTACCTTTCCGGCTTCGCCCTATTCGAGCAAAAACGGCATGCTGATTATTGCAGTCCGGTTAAATTACCCACGTTCATTAAGTACGATTTCGGTTTTTAACATTATTACCTATTGCATTAAAATAATATTAGGTAATAGTTATAATGAACCCAAAAATATGCCAATAATATCGATATCGACCAAGCCTTCGAATTTCAAAAAAAGATCTGCACTCATCTGTTACCGTTGCTTTACGTTAACGCATCGCATATACACAATCAATCGTTCATCGGCTCATCGATATGGTTTCCATGAATAGCCGATGGAAAAATTCTTAGAACCGCCTATAACGATGCTAGTGCTCAATATAAAAGTAGGCGTTTCTGCAGAAGAGTGTATTTGAAGGGTCGGCTCTTATCGTAGTTATCGCTCTCTGTTGTGACTTCTCAAGTGACTTGTTACGTCTATTTTCCACGGTACTGCTAAGGTATGTCGTTCATTTCCGTTTTATTTTTCGTGATGAGGAAATTATTTGAAGATTTCGAGGGTATTGTAAAAATTGATTTCGAAAAAATATATGACAAAGGTAGTACTTAGGTATTAGAAAAAGGTATTGTGAGAATTATTTTGGTCAGTACAATTTTGGCAAAATAAAACTGGGATGTAGTAGTAGTAGACCTAATTCAGCAGTGAACTTTTGAAAGGATCAAGCCTCGTGCACACTGGCGTGACGTGACAGCGCGACACAAAGGCACCGCGTGTCGCGTGATGAGCGGTGCCTTTATGTGGCGCTGTTGCGTCCCTTTATGTCGCGCTGTTGCGTCGCGCCGAAGGCTCAAGAATGTTTAACTTATAGTATTTTTTTACTTAGATATAGCAATTTGTCGTAAATTCCTACACTTGTAGTCTTCATGTAATGGTGTACGCGTATGGTTTTCATTGACCTATAAAATTATTTTCTTGAAATGCGCCACTGCGTCCGACTGCATGACCACCAATTATATTCATGTAGGTTATCGAGCTGACACAAATAACTATTAGCAAGTACTAGAAAAGTTTGGGGAAAAGTAGAGCTTTCTGTAAAAAATATATTTAAAGAAAACAGTACCTACTTTTCCTGAAACCTAGAAGCTGTTTCATTATGTTCTGTTTTGAAGAGAAAGTAACGTCAGTGCAACCTAGTAAAGGATTCCTATCTCTTATACATTCATGACAAATTAGCCTTAAAATTCTTCTCCCCCAACTCCAACACCAAATAATCTACATTAACTATATACGAGTCGAGAAATCGAAGAAACTGCTGAGTACAGACAGCCCTTTGGTGGAAAGCAGGGACACATCTTATAATAAAATAAATGATTTTATTTCTGTAAGTAGGTTTGTACAAACACTTTTTCACGTCAAACATATATTTTGTTAAACTAGATGAGGCCGGCGTTTCCTATCTGACTACTCTGAGAAGAAAGGCCAAAACAAACTCAGAGGTCACAGTCTCTTTTTAAGTCCAGAGACCAAATTTTGGTCAGATTATATACAGGCTATGTAGATCGGTATCTAAAATGGTCTTTTGAAGAAAGAACCACACAGTTTGAGTGGACCTGTACAGTCAGTGCACGCAATTGTCAGCAATCGTGCAGCTCAACTCAGAACTTAAGGAGCCCAACGATTCGACGAACAATACCAAAGAAAGGACATTTGAGTGCCATTTGTGTGTGTGTGTTGTGTGTGTGTGGACACGTGAGTGTGGGTTGGTTGCTTAGTTAAAAAGTCTATCTAATGACTAATGACACTGGATTGATAAATTTGGAACTTAATTGCTCTTAAAAATAGAAACAAAAACTCCATTTCAAAATAGTCAAGTGTAATAATACTGGCATAGCAACTAGAACTCCTTAAAATTTATTCACAGCTTCTATTAAGACATTTCAGCAAAATCGATGACGTATTTGAATCGATTTTTACAGTGTTTACTTGATGTTCACAATATTTTAGTGGGTTTTTACGCCATCAGAGAAATCACAGTTTTTGACTCATAGGTAAACGCATAAAATCAAAAAAATAAATGGAATATTGGTCTTGATGATATGATCGTTGATTCAGAATTAAAATGTACCCAAGAGACTGGCGGCATTGCTACGTTGTATGGCAATGCTTAGTCTCTGGCCAAAGCAAACGCCAGCTCTAGGCTCACGGGAAGTGTCAACTAACCATTTGGAGATTTCTTTGAACTGACTATGAGCACTCAGACCCCACGGCCCGAGGGTTAAATGGTCCTGATTGAAACACAAAAGAGTTGAACGAATAAAAATTAAGAATGAGCTCATTTGACGGAGCACCTAAACTTTATGATGAGTTTTTGAAATTGCGATCAGTATTGACCTATAAAGCAGCTAAACCCATTATTGGAATCAAGCAAGGTTGTTTGACCCACTCCCTGTCACTTACAGAGAGGAGGCCTGTGTCCCAGCAGTGGGAATATTAAAGTTGATTAGTGTGATTAGTTTGTTTTTAAACACATAACAACATCAAGCCTGTAATCTGCGAAATGTTATCCAGAAGTGTACTTATAGTACCCACATTTCGATAGGAATGGTTGAGTCCCATTTAATAGAGGGTGAGTCTATTGTCATCAACGGGGTTCAAATCTAGACTTTGGGCTGTTATTGAAAAGTTTTGATGGGAGACCCAATAATACTTTGCCGACCTGGTAATCACATGGACCTCGTGCTTAGTCTAAATGTACGTATGTTTTGTACAATTTAAATGATTGGCTCGCCAGCATGCAGATAAACCCCATCATCAAATTCCTTCTCCCGCTCTGAGCGGAGCGGGTGGGCGGGTCAGACTCTTACTGACTAAAACCCAACCGTGTTCCTTCAGTTGCCTGTGCCAGGGACCACGGTAACCCTTTCGGACTTTCCCGCAACCCTAGCAGGTATCGGCCCTAGCAGACCCCGTCATTGGTGATGAGATCTCTTTGAGGCGCAGCGTGGAACACAACGCGCTGTCGACCCGGGCCTGGTCCTTATCGGACGCCGAGCTACGCAGATAAACCCTGTGAGGTTTTCGTTGTGTGGCTAAAACAAAATTGTAAATAGGCTTTATAAATAAATAAATAAAATAGCACTAGCGCTTGCGACCAGTACAACAAAGAGGCCGAGGAGGGTTTTAAAAAGAAGAGAAAAAAAAACGGTTTCTTCACATAAATATTTTTTTACAAGACATATTACCTCGATGTAGTTCCCTTTTTTTTGTACATTCTAATATATTTATTTTTATTTATTATAATGACACTTTTTCACATAAAGGTTAATCAAACTATTCCTTCATTTCTTAAATTAAAAAAAAAACATTCAATATATTTTTTTTAATAATAGAATATTTTAGTAATCGTACTATTTTCAAACTTACCGTTAGTAAGTAGGTACCGATTTATTATTTACGTTTGGTTTTCCTCAACCGTGTACCTGCGTATTGTAAGACGGTACAGCTAATTAACCAATCAACCAGATATTCCTAAGTGCTGTTTGAATGAGTCAGTCTACCTAACATTATATAGAGGTGATGCTTTGAAAGCCATTCAATCGCAACCCGGAACTATGAAAGAGGCGGAGGAGTCATAATAAATATAGAAATAAAAATACGACAATAAAATAAATAAAATACGATTGAGCTGTCGTATTTTTGGCGATGACTAGGAGTGACTTGAACAAGCATTCCCCTTGAACTTAAGAGAGCTATCACAATTTTTCTTGTATTTGAGTGTTTGAAGAGTCACACACTCAAATACAAGAAAAAGAAATATATTTATTTAGAGCACTCCCGAGAGAAATAATCAAACTTTCTCGGGCATATATATTTTTTAATTTTGTGGCCATATCTAAACCATAATCACACTACTAAACTGGGAGTTTTGATGTGTGATTATGGTATTTAAATGGATTGTATTTGAGTGTGTGACTCTTCAAATACTCAAACACAAGAACAATTGTGATAGCCCTCTTAAGGAGAAGATATATAAAACAATGGTTAGACCTGCTGTTTTGTATGGATCAGAATGTTGGGCCACAAATAGGATGAATGAAAGACAAATGCAGCTGAGACGTGAATGCTAAGAGACATGTGTGGTGTTACACGAATGGATAGTATAAGAAATGAGTACATAAGAGGAAGTCTGAAAGTGGCACCGGTGACTGAAAAGTTGAGTGGAAATCGGTTGTCATGGTATTTTTTTTTTTTTTTGAGGTTGGGAAATCATCAAATGACCCCTCCCGCTCTGGGTGGAGCGGAAGGGAGTGTCAGACTCTTACTGACTAAAACCCACCCGTGTTCCTTCCTTGGCCCTTTATGTTCCGGGTCAGCGGTACCCCTTTCGGAAAATCCCGCTTTCCCGGCAGGCTTGGGCCCTAGTGGGCCCCCTCTTCGATGCTGACATCTCTTTGAGGCGCGCGTGGAACACGTACGCGCCGTCCGGCACGGGCCTGATCCTGATCGGACGGTGAGCTACCCATTACTCACCGCCCGCAGGCCCACGCCTACGGTGGCCGGGAGTCGTCACGCGGCTCCCGACGCCCGGAGCGTCCACCGCGGCGGCTTGGACGGGAGACTCTCTCCCTCTGCCGTCCCGCCACCTCCGTTGTCATGGTATGGGCATGTGATACTGAAGAATGAGGAAAACGTCGTGAGGAAAATTTTGAGTATGAATGTCGATGCAGCCGATGGCTATATAAATAAGTGAAGACCAAAATAACGATAGCTGGACTGCGTGATTGATGATATGGCTAGAACGGGGGTGACTACCGAGATGACGACTAATATAGAAGTTTGGAAGAAAAATACTCGTATATTTTGCGACGACAGCAAATAATTTGGGATATGGGCAGGAGAATGATGAGTGTGCCTTTTGAAAAACAAAACTGGTGCAGACCTGCGTACTGCGACTACAATATAACAACTTCGTTATCTTTTCATATCTGAGTGCACTATATCACTCAGATACGAAAGATAGCAAATATTATGGGCGTATTAATGTAACTTACGCGTTTAACTGTTAAGAAACATAATTCAACCAAGGTAACTATTAACGCTTAGTCACACTACAATGCCCGTGAAACATTGGATATCAATTTGAACTAAAGTTTTTTTTTTTTTGTAATTGAAAAGATGAAAGAAATTGGTTCAAATTATACTTTGTCAGTCTTATTACAAAACACGATCTAACTTTAGCCGGAACCTAAACCTTCGAACCAGTTTTTGTATTTCGAACTGAAGGCCGACTTTAGTAAAGTTCTTAATTTAAAATTGACAACGTAAGACCGGACTAGGTTGTCGGTTTGGTAAAAGGAACTATTTCGATTTCTGTTAGGTTCGTATTTCAAAAACAGGCTCGATGGTATAAACCATGTCTAAAGAAAAACCTTGTTTTGTAATAAGACTGTTCAATACTCAATATATATTTTTTTTCTCCACACAAGGTCTTCAGGTCCCGAACTAGGTAGAACCTGTACTACGGTAACCTGATGACTGATATACATATAAACACGCACACACAGGCCAAACAGACATGTTCATGCACACAAATGTTTGACTTGTCCGGGGATCGAACCCGGGACCAGCGGCTCAGAAAGCAGGATCACTACCAGCTGCACCAACCGGTCAGTCATTTATTGCTTCCACATGTGTACTTAGGTGGTAGGTTTACAAAAATGATCATTGTGGACCCTGTCGGGCACAGCAAAAGTAGGAGAGAGAAAGAGGGATTTTATTTGACTACTTAGTTATTATAATGACTGAAATTATTTTTTTGTACTAAGACTGTTCAATACTCAATATATTTATTGCTTCCACATGTGTACTTAGGTGGATCATTGTGGACCCTGTCGGGCCTAGCAAAAGTAGGAGAGAGGAAGAGGGCTTTTATTTGACAACTTAGTTATTATATGTAGTAGTTATATATAACGTTAAAAAAAAAATATGCTTAGATTGTAATTATTTTATAAAACATGTAATTTAAAATTTGTCATTTAAATATTCATTGATATTATAACTGTGTGTAACTGTGTAGACTGTACTAAAAATTCCAAGTACAGTTTTCATGTAACTACCTACCGCCTGTAAATAAGCTGAAGTTTTAACATAGACTTTTTCTATCTCATTTCTTCTATCTCCTTTTGCAAGTCAGTGTGAGACAGCTACATACCTACCTACTCTTTTATGTTCAGTTGGTTCCTACCATATAGAATTAGCTGCATGTCGCTGTAAACACAAAGATTAGTTATATACTTACTTATGCATAATGACTGTACGACATAATGTATTACAATAGGTAGAACTAATTATAAGAATTCATACGTACCTACCTACCTATAGATATATGCATTTATATTATAGTTACTATGTAAAGACTCCTCCAAACAGGGGCGACACGCGATACGAATCGCACGCGACTCAAAGGCACCGCTTGTCGCGCGACAGGCGGTGCCTTTGTATCGCGTCGCGAGTCGCGCCCGTTTGTAGGAGCCTTAGAGTACTGTTGGTACAGCTCTTTACAATATTCTTATCTATATTATCTTCACGATTACTTTAATGATTAACTGTTCAAATAAGGTTTGTGTAGCGAATGGTGTTAAGTCCTCTACGATAAATGGTTTTTCATTGCCATGTAAGATAAACAAAGTAAAGAGCATGTTTTGTAGGAGTTTTTCTTATTGAATGTTATTTTTTTCACTTAAAGGGCGGTTATTGTGTTCGGTTTTATTATGCGTTATACTTAGAATAGAATAGAATACTCTTTTTTATGTACACCAAAAAATTACAGATATAAATGTAGACATTTTACATAGGGTGATATAAGGGGATATTTATAATATGCATATACTTAAAGAAACTACATGACCTAAATGCAAGTTTTATAATGCCTAAAAGTATATGATCCACTGCAGTAAATAAAATCAGAAAAATATATGATATTCTTCAGGATATATGCTAGTTAGATAGTGTGTTGAAAACATAATACAACAAAAAAGAAAAAAAAAATAGAAAAAAGGCACGAAGATACCTCTAAAAATTTCTTTTAACGATTAAAAACCATACTAATATACATGCAATCATTTTTTTTTTTTTTTTCTTGTGACTGTTCTTCAAGCAACATAGTAACGTGATAGTAACGTAAATAGAGAATTGCTTCATATTCTGCAATAAATTACCAGTTGTGACATCGCGCTTCTCTTTGTTTTCTACGCATTCCGATAGTGACCGCGCTTTAGCTGTTGTCAGCCCCTTAAACAGAACCTTACCTCGCTGATATTTTTTTAATCGAATTAATAAAACGGCAGCTTTAAACTTATTTGGAAATAGGCCAAGCAGGTTTTAATTTTCAAGAGTACGTACCTGCTAACTCTCGTTTTCAGACTTTTTATAAACGAAAGGCCGACTTCAGAATGCTGAACTAAAATCATGCCATCGACCCTGAGGTGAATCAAACTAAACGCTTCACATTGTCCAAATATATTCCGACAAGCTCTTGATTTGAGTCACATGGATGTAAGAAGATCTCTGGTTGAATTCCACATGCCAGACTGCTAGAACAGTTTGTTGGTTTACATATTCGTGAGTAGGAGCTAGGTTTTTGGTAAATTGTAAATTTGCAACGTGAACTTATTTATTTATCAATACTTTCTGCACAAGTAAAAAAAATACTGTACAAAGGCGGACTTAATGCCTGAGGCATTTTCTACCAGTCAACCTTAGAGTGATGCAGAGATATACCATGGCAGGTGCAACATACGGGATAGGTAGCTCGGAAATGACTGTAAAATACAATAATAAATACCAATACCTAGGTACATGGCTTCTTTTCAAATCAGAGAAATAGCTCAAAGGCTGTTGTCAATTATTTAGTCTTTAATATTTTTCTAGGCGCAACTCAACTATGCATTTCTTTAAAAAAAAAACAATTACATGCACTTATGAATTGGCAGGGCTCGGTCAGTCAGAAAGATGAAGCTAGTTGCCCCTTCCAAAGCGTAGTAGGTACCTTTAGAACGAGCACGAAACTCCATGGACACTTTTGTGCCGACTCTCATGCGAAGAAGGTAATTCTGACACCATAAAAGTATTTAAAACTTATTTAACTGCTCCCGATTTTTTCGATTCACTACATAGGTAGGTACCTACTTACCTATATCTAGAAGAAAACGATTATTGTTTTCTTATTGTACGAGTACTAACATGAAGATTGTGTTGTGTTTTTCTTTGATAACTGCACACCTTTATGGTGAAATTTTATGATTTACTAGCTTCCCGCGACTTCTTATTCGTGAAATTGTGGCAACCGATCCACCGTATCGCTGCGCATTGCCCGCCCGCGCTGATACTTCATTTTCCCTTAGCGTTCGTTCTGACCATTTTCTTTTTGCTCGGCTCTTAAGGGTCGTAGTGTGTTGTTAAATAGCTGTTACCTTCCTCAAGAATCGGGCTATCAAATGCAATTTTTTTTTAAATCCGTTATGTGGTTCCAAAGATTAGCGCGTTCAGACAGACAGACGCGGCGGGGGGACTTCGTTTTATAATATCTAGTGGTTCGTTAGAGACGAATACTTCGAACTATGGTATCCCCATTTGTTCCAAAATGAATACACCCACAAGATCATAACGATAACCTACCTATTCATGTAAATATTCAAACTAAAACTCAAAAGCATTTATTTCAATTACCCCATTTACAGGCACTTTTGAATCGTCAAGTGGTCGGTCAGTCAGAAATATGAAGCTGCCCATTACAAAGCTTAGTAGGTACCTATGGAGAAGAACGGGCAAGAAACTCCATGGACACTCTTTTAAATTATATTGTTACATAGGTAAATATTAGTTACATCATTAATGTTAAAATGTAGGTAAAATTATATTATGTGAGAACGATGTAAATAAGACGTACACGTTGAGTGTCCAGAGTAAAGCAAATAGAAACGTAAACAAAACAATCCATAAATAAAATAATTAAAATAAGCCATGGCGGCTAAGAGATGACCAGTCCCAACTGACAGCGCCCGTTCACGAACATGACGCATGGATCAGCACCATTCAACTCAACCATTTTGAAGTGTGCTAAATTAATTTTCTCTGTCTACGGATCCAACACACGCGCCACCGTCAGCGAGACATTTGAGTGAGCATGACATCTATCAGCCGCTAGGGCACATTCAAGTCAATGAAAGACATTACCCGGTAAATGGTAGCTCGATAGTACCTACATAGTACTCACACTTACACCTACACGTATTAAAGGAAGAATACTTGAAGGTCTCCTTTTAAGTTCCGAACTCCAAATATTGAATTAACGCTACATAAATTAGACACAATGTGTGGAATGAGTAACCGACCACATTGAAATCTATTAGTGTTCTAGTTTGCATACAAATTATCAGACTTATTTATGATTGAAGAGTTAACTGGTTTGAACAGCTGGTAATTTTTTTCCATTGTAGGTAGGTACCTAAGTGACGGGGTTTGCTAGGACCGATGCCTGCTAGGGTTGCGGAAAAGTCCGAGAGGGATACCGTGGCCCCTGGCACAGGTAACTGAAGGAACACGGGTGGGCTTTAGTCATTAAGAGTCTGACACGCCCTCCTGCTCTGCCCAGAGCGGGAGAAGTTATTTGATGATTACCCACCCTCAAAAAAAAATAAAAAACCTAGTCTAGCCAGCCAGCTAGACAGTCTACGTCCAGCTTCACATAGGTTTAATAGGTATTATAGATAGTATACAAGGTCAAATTAAATTAGCTAACAAAACTCCGCAGTCGTGGTGGGTATCGATGTCTAACACGATAGAACAAAAAATATATTAATTTGATGGTTTTTTTGTTGGGTCATCAACCGCAGTTAGTATATTCACATGAAATATCAGTTTTAAAGATCATTTTTTTTGTGTTTATAACAAAATAGATGTTCTCACAAAAGTAGGTGTACCTACCTACCTAGGAGTGCTAGATTTAATTTAAGTTAAATCTGAATGTTGAAGTCCAGTTTATCAACTTCTCAAGCCGCGACTGGTTCAAAATATCAATGTTAATAATTATTAGGATAATAATCGCGATGACGCCAATATTTTTTATTGTTATCGTTTCGGAGAACACGGTATCAAATTTTTTTTTTGGTTCTGATTGTTGTTTTACCTATTAGAATTTTGTTAAAATATAATCATGCTTGCACTTCAAAACTTGTTCTCTGACTGTGATTTATGAAAAATCTCTTAGTAAAAGTAAAAGTAGATACTTACTTAAATAAAGATTTATATGTTTTTTTTCATTAAGCATTATTTTCTTATGTTAGGATTATTATTTACTTAGAATTCATTATTACCTACTTATATTTGAATAAAAGAATAACTCAATGAATGGTTTTTAAGTTTTAATAATACTTAAATCAATTAATAAGTATGCTACTTTTTTGTTTCCGAATCTTCCTTGTACGGTATCGATTTACGACCATTTAAAATCCCAAATAAAAATACCTCAAAGTAGCTCTTCTGTTTTTAGAATAGGCCCATTTAGACAGGACATGGTTAGTAACTCATTATTACAACATCATCATGCATTCAAGGTCACGAATGATCAACAAAGTATGGGCGTAGGTTCGTTATAAAGTTTCAAACAGATCAAGACAACACGTGTGTAACGAGAGAGATGTCGTACAAACTTCATGTAGCTAATAACAGTGGAGTTTAGATCCATCAGCATCATTCTGTCTACCCTTTTTCCCAACTAAGTTGCGGTCAACTGCCAGTCTAACCTGATGTAGCTGAATACTAGTATCTTACATGGAGTGACTGTCTATCTGACATTCACAACATAGTTACTGGATAACACAATATGTACTCCTTGGTAAGACTGCTTCTCCTTCTGCGAAGCAGTAATGTTCGCGAAGGAGGAGGCGGAACGCGTGAGGGAGAGGCTAAATTTGCGCCCTCACGCCCCCCTAGCCGCCGCAGGAGACGCCCTGGGCGTCGGGAATCGCAGGCCGATTCCCGGCCACCGTAGGCGCGGGCTTGCGAACGGCGAGCAATGGGCAGCTCGCCGTTCGATAAGGACCAGGCCCGGGTCGACGGCGCGCTGTGTTCCACGCGCGCCTCAAAGAGATGTCAGCACCAATGACGGGGTTTGCTAGGACTGATGCCTGATAGGGTTGCGGAAAAGTCCAAGAGGGTTACCGTGGCCCCTGGCACAGGCAACTGAAGGAAAACGGGTGGGTTTTAGTCAGTAAGAGTCTGACACGCCCTCCTCCTCTGCCCAGAGCGGGAGAAGTTATTTGATGATTTCCCACCCACAAAAAAAAAAAAAAAATGGTTAGACTGCTTGTCAGACTTTTTCTGACTACCCGTAATTTCTGTCAAAGATCTACGAAGGTGGAGTTTTTCGCTTAATTATTTTAAATTATAGAAGCCAATGAGAAACAATCGGCGAAGAGGGCCTGGGCTGGACCTACCGAAATAGGCTTTTAGTTGACTTTCTGTCCACAATTTAAAAAAATTACTACCTACCTACGCTTGACTGTAAAAGCGTCTAGGTACCTACAGCAAATAGACACTCAATTTGATTGGGCTTCTCATACTGAAGAATAAATAGACAAATGTGGTAGCAGCAAGGCCTCAGGTATCTTACAACAGAAGTCCTAACCGATAGCGATCGTCGCGCGAATATGCGGCGACGCGATCGCTTGTATGAGTTTTGTCGTATAAACGGGACTTGATTGTTGGCACGAGTACCAACGTGACATTCATATTATAATTATTTATATTAAAAAAAAAATATATATATATTAAGTGAGTTATATTAGTGAGTAATAATTAAATAGTTATGATTGAGATACTGATAATTAATTATTTTTATCTAACGCATACTCGCTTGACTGAGACAAGTGCATAGCCAATACAATAAAATAAAAAAAGCCCCACCACATATTCCGGAAAAATAATCGGCCAATAAGCCATGAAAGAAAATGCTTTTCGATCGTGAAAGTTTGTAAAATCATGCGTCATTACCCTACTGCAGAAATTAATCAGCCTGAAAAAACCCATTGGAGCCTGTCACAGCTGCTCACAAAACTATTTAAAACTATGTAGGACTACTAGTGTACTCTGTAGGTCAATGCGAAAATTAAATTCAAGTTTAGCCACGGAAGTGCCGAAAGTTCGCTACTTTTAGTTTTGCTATTCGCCAGTAGATGTCGCTAGAAAACAGTTTTTGCGAATGTCGAGATTTCTTTCACATTAAAACTTTTACTATTTTTATTTAAACTAAAAAATGCGTCCTAATGATTAAGCGATAATTAATAAGACGCATTTATTTTACACTCAAAACATTTTCTGTGGTGATATTCTTAATATTTTGGTTTAGTCACATCTACTCACTAATAGATGTCGCTAGGTGTTCCCAATTTTTGTTTTGAGAACAGTATAGCTAGATGTCGCTAGTAACTCACAGAACGCATCATTACGGACTTTTCAAGTCAACCTTGTTCCATGTTTACTGTATTTAAATAAAATGCACAATAAATAAATTTGAATTTGAACAACAAGTTATAAATTGATTATTTAGATAAACCTTGGAATAACTTCACTGTTGTATGATACGAACGTAGCTTTCGATTAAGATCATCTTTATTAATCTGAGGCATCAGACATATTTTCTGTTCTTCCTACCTAGTTTTAGGACCACCCAGGTGGGTACTATTGCTACAAAATCATATAGAAACAATTAGGTATAATGCGATCCTCCTTAAAAATGCAGAGCGCATTGAAAACGATCACCTGTTGCTAACCCACGGGGATACGGGAACACCGTAACTGATCAATGAGTCAAAATCTCAAAAAGATTCCACAACAACCCAGTCAATGGGATTCTATAATTTCTCAGTATACAAGCGTGACGGATCTGTAATCAAGATGATGGTGAATTAATACCGTAAAACCCCGCTGGCGGCGCTTGTATAGTAGTGACGTTTCGTTTCTGCGGAAAATGACGCCGCTCTACGAAACGTATGTGCATGACGTGTCGCGGTGACGTAGCAACGCTTGGCCAAGGTCGCATATACAGTTTACTACGATTATGCGGTCGCGTTACATAATTTTTATTTTTATTTAAAAACTTGAATGTTTGGGTTAGATTTTTGATTTGATTTGGGTGTCATTGATGACTTAAAATAGGATGGATTTTGTATAATTCTTGAGCAATTTTTGTTTAATATTTGGGAAACCTTTAAATCCAAGACTTGACTTTGATTGCCAAAATGCTGTAGGTACTTAAGTAATTACTTTTACGTGTAAAAAAAATGGCGCCAAAATCGTAATTTTTATTTAGGTCATAACGAAATAGATTGCATCTTCCTATGTCATCAATATTTATTTTTATCTCACCCAGTGAACTTAGTTATTAATATCCAATCTACCAATGATTTATTAATGGCATAAAGGTCACTGTCCTCGGAGATATAAATAAGGATAATCGCATGAATTGTAATAAAAATAAACTAGCTATATTTTCCTTTCTTTCCTTCCTCTATATTACGACATAGTTACATAAATATAGTAACAAGAAAATAAATGTCAAGGTTATAGAAAGTAGTTGCGAGAAACATGACACTTCGGAAATTCCGAATTATGTGAGAACCTATCGATTTGATTCGGCTCATTTTATGTATCGGAGGTAGGTAAAACCATTTAACCTCCAAGAATTAATGTAAAAGGTTCATTCCCTATGCCCTATGTAACTAAGTGCAGAGATTAATTTTATCAACATTTATTTAAAAAGATCTTCTTTGAAAATTATGTAGGTACATAGCTTACAATATTTCATGACTTTATAATTAATTCAAGGCAATAATTTCATCGTTGAGCCTGGGAAAATAGTCGAATAAAATCCGGTGCAAACATATTTTTTTTTTAATATTAATGCCAGCATGGGAATGAAACGAGTCCAAAAAATCACCGATCCCAGTGGCTATTTCACGAGAAGCGCGAATGAGATCGGTGGAAAAATTATAGAAAAACAATAAATCGATATGAAGGTTGTCTCTGCTAACGACAGTGACTCACGCCGCATTATTGTTCATATAATATGCATTAAGATTTGCATCGTGAGTAAAATCAAACGGAATATTACGTTCGACGGATTTCCCGACACCGCCTTATGGAATCCTTCTTCGCCTGTAATATTCCTAAGAGGCATTTTTGAGTAATCGATAGGTAAAAAAAGGCGGATAATGTGGTAAACGGAACTCCTTATAATCAGTATTATATCAATGCATGGAAAAGCTAAGTTTCCATGAGGCATATGGGAAGGAATTATAACCTAGTGTGTCATCTTATTTCACCTTCCACCACAAGTAGTTGGTCATGCTTAATGTATGATTTTAAGAATCATACGGTATATTACATATTGTTGAAAAACTACTTCATTCATACGAGTACGCAGCCTACGCTATCATAAAATTGTAAGATTTTGTTACTTTACACTGGTTTTAAAGCTTAGATATTTTCAGAAGCATTTTATTGAAATAAAATTAAATGGTTTATTCTGTAGAAGGTTATCGGATTTCTCAAAACACATTAAAAGAAAAAAAAAACTAGATGGAAGCCACGTTGACTACCCCTAAGAAGAAATGGCGAAAGAAACTCCTCAAAGTCTCCCTCCCGCTCCGCTCAGAGCCGGAGAAGTTTTTTGGTGTTTACCCACCCTAAAAAAAAAGAAAAAACAAGGGTCAAAGACTCCACGAAGTCTCATCGTAATTGAATGTTTGTGTCTGTGATGAATGATTTTACTGCTGTCCCAAATGTACATAAATTCAAGTACCTACTGTAAACTTTAAAATTAATTTAATGTTCTTTACTGATTCTGTATAAAATTTTACACCTTATCAAACCTTTACAGTTTAGTTGTATCATCCTGATTTCACAGCTCTTTTTTTGATTTCTTGTCTTTGAGGTACATGCACGTTACAGGAACTAATGGACGCTATTCATACTGTTGAACTTGTGGCTAAGTTTAAGGCTGACAGAAGTTAGCTTACCATTTTGTTAACGGACTAGATTTAAGAGAGTATTGCTTCCAGATATTCAAAATGTGTACATACGTAGGTTTTCCTTGTTGCTTTCAAGAATAGTTACTAATTTTTGTAAATTTTTCATATAGATATTTTACCTCATTATTCCTTATTTATTGATATCACCTACACGCACCTACACGCGTGTCTTCCGGTAGGTACCTGTTTGTTTAACAGCTAAAGTGCATAAGTCATAGTGAATTAATTAAACAAGGAAATATTTTTCAATTAAAATTTTGTTACCATTTCAAATATTTTACGTTAAAACCTTAGTCACTTGCAAGTCATTATTCTGATGAATGTTGGTTGTATGTGTTTTTTAACGGCATTGCTCTATGAAACTTTGTTAATTAATGTCCTGGAATAATTTGAAAAGCTTCCATACGACGTCACGGCATTACGAATTTACGAGTTTGACGAATTTTAGGTCCTTCGTAGAAAACGTAGTGTAAAATTTTTCGCCTCCTGGAAATACCAACTTTGAAATAGACCACTGACTGACTTCTAAAATTTTTGTAAATGGGCTCATATTTAAATAAATGTTTTATTAATGATTTTTTTCTATCTTTCGAAAAGTTCTCGTTGTGTGTGGTAGTACCTATATCAACAATCATAGCTTGGCGCTTTAGTCAATCTTTATCATAATATATGATCAGACATGTTCTTCATTCGTCTTCGTTTAATACGTTATTTATTTTGTGTATTTATTGAAAGTGCATTTTTATCTAGAAAGTAAAAGATATCATTTCATTTCATTTCAATGGCCCATTTAGGGATGATTGTATTGTCATTTCCAATGCAATATGAGAGTTCCCACCAGATACAAGTTTTTATGAGCTACCCACTAAGTCATGCTAATCTGAATGTGGAATCTTAGATGTCAAATTTCATAATATTTTAAGTTCACGAAATTGTCACAAACAGCAAATCATTCTTCTAAATAAAAAAATAAAGTTGCGTAGTTATGCTTAGGAAACATCGAAGATGCTGTATCTATAGCTACTAATATTATAAATACAAAGGTAACTCTGTCTATAACCTTTCAAGCCTTAACGGCTGAACGGATTGGATGAAATTTTAAACACGTGGAAAGCTATTATTTCATATTTTTTATGTCATTTACATTTAACTAATGCGATTAAAGATTTATAGTATTAGATATAAGTATTATAGATTTGTAGTGTGTGCTTCTCGTATGAGTTTCTCTATATTTTAGCAACTATTCCATGTTCAGGTTATTTTATTCCTTACTTTCTTACTGACGCGTACGATCAGTAATGATTATAACAATACCTGCTTGCCCTAGTTCGGTAGCCTTATCAGACATGGCTTCATGAGTTGTCTTTAAATCAATTGTATTGTCAGGAAACGTGCTCATTGCAGTTATCTATTAATAGCCTATGATGTTATTGTTATAAGGTGTGTAGTGTATATGGGTCAGTAGGGACCTACTCCGGAAAAAAACACCTATTTCTGTCCTCTTCTTAGCGTGTCACAGGCAAACTAAATAGAGTCGGCCAGAATTTGGTTATGGGCACAATATTAAGTTATTTGTTTTACAACACTACATTCACACTCCAGAGCAGAGTCGTTTGTGAATCTTCGCCTCAGCAAGCCTTGCTGCCAACCTGGGTCTGGAGTCTATTGAAAGGCTTACAGATAAGCCAAGGCAACTCATTTGCACTTACTCTATGTTATTAATCTTAAATTTAAGAAGTATTTTGCCATAATTTCTAAATTCTAGAGGCTTTAGTTTTATTGTTTTATTGATTTGACATTTCTCGAGCCCCTGGGGTCCCGGTACGTTGGGAGGCGTACGTTACGTACTATTGCAGGATATGGAAGCAAAGATATAGGACTATGGATTTGGACTGGTTATCTAGGACTATGGAAAGACTATGGCCCCTGCCTGACCAAAGTTTTAAATAAAATTCACAGATAAAATGGCGGGGGGTGACTTGCACACTCAATAATGGGCCCCCAAAAACCGTTGCTAGCACATAGTGACGAAGCGACAAGGAGGCAACATGTCCCGAGGTGTTTATGAGGAGTGGAGAGGTATTCCACGGTTATCAGGACAATCCGGGAAGTACAATCAAGATCCATGCCAGCATCTTCCTTCCTCCAAGCACTTTCGCTCTTGCGAATCTCCACGCAAGCCGGCCAATAAAGGCAAGAGTATTACCTAAGAAATATAATATAAAGAAGCTGTTGGTACACCTTTTTAAATAAATAAATAAACTCATGTCCCGGTGAGAGATTTTCACCCGGTGAAACGAATGTGTTAGGTATCTATTTCTATTGTTAGGCTGCATTGTTGTGTTTTGCCATCAGCTAACCTTATATCAGGGGCTACATGTCAGGGTCATCAAACTACACATCTAGAGCATTAAAAATAATAAGTTAAGTAAATCCCAAATACCTTTCAAACCGAATATTTCCACAAACGGAAAAATATTGTAAACGATTAGTTATTAGTCATAAGCACCTCTTTCATTGGTGTCTTTTACAATGCTGTGGAATGTTTAGCTGCAGTTGAATGGGTGAATGGTTTCCATTGATAATTCTATGACGTACTTTCATGGTTCGATCAATGACATACATAGATAATAATAATAATAATAATAATAATTTTTATTGACACTTAAAATATTAACATTTTAAAATCATGTTGCGTAAAAATAAATTTGTAGGCTATAATGATAATAATGCAACATAATAGCATCTGTAGCCGAACTAGGTAAAAAACCTGTATCTCGGCATAAATGATGTTCAAAGTTCACTCGTAAAGTTGTCTGGGATGCTTCTGTATAGTGATATATTCATTCATCATCATTCGTCGTTATCGTCATTTTACGTTTTGTAGTATTTGGGTTCAAGGTTAGAACTTTTAAAGGTCAGTGGATCATCAAAATACTGCGTGATTAGATTGTAGTGTGATTGTCCATATTTAGAATTTTCAGGTTCAGGTCACAAATATATTCAAACTGAATTGCAGAACGTAAACATTCCTACAAGGAAACAACTTCACTCTTAGACATTTTTTTAAATTTCTGATATTTATGAAAAAAAATAACAGTAATTTTCATATTGAACTGTGACATATGGAGGTATAGTTAAATGTTACATGACAATAAACCACTAGAAATATAAAACAATGTAGCTCTATTTAATTAAATGGGATGAGGAAAATGTTGTTAACCACTGCTGATTAATGAAGTATTATGTCATTCATTAAATAATTCACTTTACGCTTAATTAAACGTAGGTTTCATTTAATTATAAGAACTCATTATTAGAGACCTGTGGTTACACACATCGTAGGTTATTTAATTCGTATGAATGGCATCACAGACATTCCTAGAATAGAATAAAATCGTAAAACAGATCATTGTGAATCGTAGATTATGGTTTTATATTAGTAAAAACTTCTTACAGGTTAACTAATTATGACCTACATGACAATGTTGATTTTTACAATTTTTTACAAATATTATGAGAAATTATCCCACGGGAACGCACTATTAAGGTAAACTATATCCTTTGTCCTAACTCAGATCACGATCTACTTTTTTTTTTTTTTCTGAGTTTAGTATATCATCAAGTAATCTGTTCAGTCACTAAGCGTGAAAAGGTCAGACAAACAGACACTGACTGACTGACAGACAGAGTTATTTCCGCACATTTGTAAACTTAACTATCTTTTGCCCGCAATTTCACCTGCTTGGAGGTTGGCCTTGTACTACCGTGATAAAAAGTATTCTTTGTCGTAGGTAATGAAATATATGTGTGCCTTTAATCTAAATCCATTCAGCCGTTAAGTCGTGAAAAGAGCAGAGACAGACAGACTGGCGGACAGACATACAGAATTACTTTCGCATTTATAAGATTATGAATGAAGAATGAAAAATGGAATGGATGAATGGAGTCCTTTAGCAAAGTACCTTTTTTATATTTAAGATGGTTTTGCTCTTGACTCTAGTCTAGGTCAGTGGTGACAGAGACAGAGTCGACGGTGGAGTGAGCTTATCCAGAAGAAGCCTGCTCTCTCTCACTTTGAAGAGATTAGGGTCGCATGCGTTCGGAAACACAGACGCAGGTAGAGAGTTCCTTGGAACATTTGGAAAAGTTTAGTGCGAATTGGTGGACTAGCAACTAGGTAAGGATGGTAACTTGCAGTGTGTCTAGATGACCGATGGAAGAAGGACGCCGGTGGAATGAGGTCTTGATGTTCTTGGGCACACTCACCGAAGTAAAACCTGTAGAAGACCGACAAGCAGGCAACATTGCGACGATGAGCCAAGCTGTGCAGCTACCTTTTCTAAAACAGCAATTACACCGAATTTTCATAAAAAACCAAAATCAAATCGAAAGTGACTAGACCTTGAAATGAACCATAATCCACGTAATCAATGATTTCACCAGTGAAACCCAGTGAAATCACTAAAATCAGTTAAGTAGCTGCTTACTCATACCGACATATGTTTAATTGTTCAAACAACCGTGACGGTTACAGTGAGCTACTACGATGATGTGTCGTGTATCGTATCGTGCACTCGGTTTTCCCACACATTAGTCTCATATGCAGTTCATACAGGAAGCAACTGAAATTTCTGAATGGAAGAGGTTTGCAGAAGTATGCGTCAAGAGACTATTGATTGATTGATTTATTAATTTGTTAGTATGTATTGTCCCACTGCAAGGCGAAGGCCTGCTTGCCTACTCTTTTTACCATTTTGCTATATAAGTGCAGGATTAGTTTTTAAAAACCTGCCAAATTTAAATGTACGGTACAGACCATCCGACTGAACCCTTGTCTCCATGGGACCAACATCGTAATGGCGAAAAAGAAATCTGCCGTACCATACATTTAGGTCGAGTACGTATTGAAGTTTCGTATGGGACTGTTGTTATTTTTTTTTGGCGACTACTAAATAGGTCCCAACTCAAACTCTAACCCAAAGCATTTATTTCAAATAAACCAATTACAGGCACTTTTGAATTGTCATGGGGTCGGTCCGTCAGAAAGATGAAGCTAGTTAATTGCCCATTCCAAAGCGTAGTAGGTATCTATGGAGAAGAACGGACAAGAAGCTCCATGGACACTCTTTTAAATCCAAAATTTGTTAAAAAAAAGTGATTACATCATTCATGTCGAAATTATACACGTGAGAACGACGTAGAAAGACGTGCACGTTAAAAGCGTCCATAATAAAAATATAAAAACAATTCAGGAATTAAAATAAGCCGTGGCAGCTAAGAAATGACCAGTGCCTACTGACGGCGCCCGTTCACGAACATGACGTATGCATTAGCACCATTCAGCTCAACCATTTTGAAGGGAACTCAATGATCCAATCCAACGTGCCAATCGCCTAATACTTATTTCTGGAATAGTCGATTCGCCCACAAATAAATTAACTTCGTAAGAATCGCCTACAGAAAATAGTATATTATTTAAAAGTGTCGATTCGTCTATTTCGGTCATATAAATTCGTGCGATTGACTAATAAGCTCCAATGGTAGCGCATGCCACGAATGATAAGAGACGCCACGTGCTGTTGCAATGTCAAATCATTTTATTTGTTTATTTTCCTTGTTTATTGGATCATTTGATGACCTCCTTGTGTTTACATTTAAAATACCAACTTTTCTCTCAATATTCAGAGGACCTAGACAAAGTGACATCAGCGATAACGATGAAAATTCTAAAATGTTCCTTCCGTTTAAAATCGCTGTAGAAATACAAAACGCTTTGAACGCGCCACCACTCCGTCTCATAAAGAGGAGGCCTGTATCCCAGCAGAGGGAGATTTTTAGCGTGATAGTGATCATTCTAGGCCCTCTGAACTATTAGCCTGATAGTGATCGTGCTAGGCCCTCTGAACTATTTGCCTGATAGTGATCAAGCGAGTTCCTCTGAACTATTAGCCTGATAGTGATCATGCTAGGCCCTCTGAACTATTAGCCTGATCGTGATTATGGTAGGCCCTCTGAACTATCAGCCTGATAGTGATCATGCTAGGCCCTCTAAACTATTAGCCTAATAATGATCATGCAAGTTCCTCTGAACTATTAGCCTGATAGTGATCGTGCTAGGCCCTCTGAACTATTAGCCTGATAGTGTTCATGCCAGGCCCTTTGAACTATTAGCCTGATAGTGATCGTGCTAGGCCCTCTGAACTATTAGCCTGATAGTGCTCGTGCTAGGCCCTCTGAACTATTAGCCTGATAGTGATCATGCTAGGCCCTCTGAACTATTAGCCTGATAGTGATCATGCTAGGCCCTCTGAACTATTAGCCTGATAGTGATCGTGCTAGACCCACTGAACTATTAGCCTGATCGTGATCATGGTAGGCTCTCTGAACTATTAGCCTGATAGTGGTCATGCGAGGTCCTCTAAACTATCAGCCTGATAGTGATAATACTAGGCCCTCTGAACTATTAGCTTGATAGTGTTCATGCTAGGCCCTCAGAACAATTAGCCTGATGGTGATCATGCTAGGCCCTCTGAACTATTAGCCTGATAGTGATCATGCTAGGCCCTCTGAACTATTAGCCTGATCGTGATCATGGTAGGCTCTCTGAACTATTAGCCTGATAGTGGTCATGCGAGGTCCTCTGAACTATGAACTATACTAATTCCTTGGCTTAAGTAACATAATCATAACATATAATCACGCCTGTAATCCCGAAGGGTTCGGCATAGGTGTACCTATAGTTCCTTAAGTACTTATTCGATAAATTGAATTTCGGAGTCAATTGTTGTATATAGTATTTTTCCACGTTCCACCACAATATTATCTTAGTTTTCTGCCTTCAGCATGCATTCAGCCTATATACTAGCTTGTAACTAAGTAGAAACAGCCGCACGGGTCGATCGATCAGGTTAAGCTACGCTTACCGCTGTTGGTCCGTGGATGGGTAGCCATATTTTCATATTAAGACCCCTCCGTGCCCCGGACAGCACTTTAAGCCGTTGGTCCCGGATATCATTTGTGGATCTTTGGCAGTCGTTACTGGTCGTCAGAAGCCCGAAAGTCTGACAACTAGTCTTACCAAGGGGTATCATATTACCCAGTAACTGGGTTGGGGAGGTCAGATAGGCAGTCGCTTCATACCTATAAAATACTCGTCTTCAGCTGCACCCGATTAGACTGGAAGCCGACCCCAACATTGGGAAAAGGCTAGACAGATGATGATGACCTCCAGTATAATTTAGGAAATAATAAAACGGTCCCAAAGTCCGGTTCATGACATTGCCTGACTTTTTTTTTCATTCATTCATCTCTCGTTCAAATGAGAACGTAGGTAACCCGGTTTGTAACGCGATATTTTTTGACGGCACTACTGAAATAGAATATTAGATAATAAATTTCGGTTTCAGATATTATAATAATTATTAAAGATTGTGTTTCAAGGTGCGGTTCAAAAGGGTCGTTAAGAAAAGGAAATGCTTTGATACTAAGGGCCTGCTTTACAGTGAGCAGTCCATTTTCAGTGGATAGGCACTTTTTCCCAAATAAATAAATGATAAATATTTTTATTGAAACTATCTACCAGATAAGTAAACTAAAGTTATCAAAACTCAATAAAACAGGGACGTTTGTTTAGGGAAAATAAAACATAGATTGTTAAGCAACCAGTTAATGTTGTAATGTGTGTCAATAGCCGTTATAAACCAGTTATATAATGATATAATAAATTATTATACGATGAAGATGATTCATGATTTTATAACGGAGCTAATAACGAAGCGCAATCCTTTTTCCGGAGAATTATCAATAACAATCTACTGTTAAGAAACTAGGTTTAAAATAATATATTATCCTTAATCTTAGCACATTGAACTACCAAAATAACCATTTGCGGAATTATTGGTCGATATATTCCGGGGAAACCGAAAGTACCTACTTATTACATAATAGGCATTCGGCAGTATGTTTATCATACGAAAATGGCAGATAGGTGGGATCGTCTGCTATCTACTTAGCCCAAATGATTTGACCTAGGCCCCATAGATTTATTTTTTATTTTTATAATCGATATAATATCCGTTTGAAAACTTTGAAGTAAGACTACTTTATGTAGGATAGACGAAACTGGCAACCCTTTTTTATGTTTTTATCTCGACTGTTGGTAGGTTCTTTTAAAACTATTGTTTGGTGCAGATAACAGCTAGACACAACGTTATGAGCCTTCAAACATTACAAAAAGGGGTATAACATGACTTTAAGCCTTTCTTTACATTGCATTAAAAAAATAACTAAAAGTGATTGAAGACTTAGGATTTCATCGAAACATCCTTGGTGTATGGCCTTTCGAGCAATATGTAATTTGTTTAATTTTAGTTCAAAAAGGGGATTTTGATGCAATTCGATTTTTGTGAAATGTTAAATGTTTTGCAAAATTCATCATGTAATCGTGGTAAAAATAAAAAATCGATAGTATATTGTGTAAGTACCTGATTGGTTAAAGTCCCACCCACGTGTAGAAAAATCAAACAAACTCAAGAAATTCGGTTATTGAAGAAAAATCTAAATATTAAAATCTATGGGTCTAAGTCCAAATCATTTCAGCTGGGTAGATAGCAGACGACCCCACCTTTCTGCCATTTTCGTATGTTCAACGTTCTGCCGAACACCCTGTATAACATGGTGGCAGGGACATCGCAAACTGTAATAATGAATTCAGCACAATGATCCCCTAGCGTAGAAAAGTATAGTCAGGTATTCAAAAAAAAAATTGTGTTTCATACACTTTGACCGCGTAGATATTGCACTTTTCTAGCAACAGCTTTTTTTTTATAACGTACGATACATTTCTACGCTAGGGGATCTAGAATTAGCTCGCCGTCCGATTAGGACCAGGCCCGGGTCGACGGCGCATTGTGTTCCACGCGCGCCTCAAAGAGATGTCAGCACCAGTGACGGGGTCCGTTAGGGCCGATGCCTGCCAGGATTGCGGGAAATTCCGAAAGGGTTACCGTGGCCCGTGGCACAGGCAACTGAAAGAACAAGGGTGGGTTTTAGTCAGCAAGAGACACGCCCTCCCGCTCCGCCCAAAGCGGGAGAAATTACTTTATGATTTCCCAACCTCAAAAAAAAAAGGGGGGGTCTAGAATCATGTGCTGAACCATGAAGGTTACAGTTTGCGCACCAGCCTGTATATTTACTTTAAAAAAAATCCCATCCACCAAAGTATACTGGTGACAGACATGATAAAATCATATAACAGCATTTATACATTCATCTCACAATGTACAACATACATACAAGATTGCCTTCCATTCATCCGCAAACACACCGCAGTCTGGTTTGGCAACCAAAGGCATCCAAATATCTTTAGCACATGCGTGCACTGGCTGGACATGGGCACTCAAATCGCTTCTTGGTTCATGCTTCATGGTTCTTTTCTCACAAGACCAGCTCAGGCACTAATCTGTGTGGTCCTCAACTCCTCATATGACCTGCCCGAGATAATTAATGTCTGGACTTTAAAAGAGATAATTATTTTTGGTTCCACTATTTCTGATCACTTCTCAACCCTCCTTTGTTTAAATTTGAAGCCACTCCGTAATTTTTCTAATACCTCAATCAGACCGACTTTGTCTCACTCGACATGTCTATGCAAAATCTGGATTCGCGCGTATTTATCTCTTGAATGATCCAAACGCTGCTACAGACTGTCTGATCTAGACTCTGTCACAGCAGATTAATAATCACTCAACATTGAAACGTACATCAAGAGAATCCTAAAACCTTGGATTACTCCAGGACTACTGCAATGCATGAGGAACAGAGACATTTTGCACAAAAGATAGAAACCGTCTCCTGATAATTAAATCCTTAAAGCTACTTTCACACGCTAAAAATTGACTTTGACTTTCTGCAATAAGATTCTTAGAAACGTTTAAAAATATTATTTTCATCCCACCATCTCGGAAAGAGTATTTTTAATCTTCAATATCTGAGTGGAAAAGCCGTTTTTATTCTCTAGAGGATAAAGTAAATTGAATTTAGAACATCGTGTGCACTAAGTTTGTGAATTAAAAAAAACATTAAACCTATTTACTGCTACCTCTATGGTGCCGAATATATCATACAACTTTTTTTTAATTTGTTAAAAACTCAGACTCGGAACCTTCTTGGTGTTCTTTTTTCAATTTGCTTTGTACGCGGTTCTTTACGCGGCATTTTTTCACGTCATTGTTAAACCTTATATTAAAAACAAGAAACTTGAAAACAAGTGAAAAAACTAAAATGAGTGATTCTAGCGACGAGGAAGTTTGCTTGACGCCAACAGAATTGACTGAAACTGTTAATAATGCGCAAATGAGCTTTCTCCCTCAACAATCACGCGAGAAGTATTTAAAACAGTACGATATGTTCAACACGTGGCGACTATCAAAAGGAGCCAAAACTTTCTCAGAAAACGTTTTGCTGGCATATTTTATAGAATTATCCGAGAACAAGAAAGCAAGCACTCTATGGAGTACGTATTCGATGCTAAAAGCAACAATAAAGATGAAAAAAGACAAACATATCGATACCTATCCTAAATTAGTGGCATTTTTAAAAAGAGCCTCATCTGGTCATCAACCAAAAAAATCGAAGGTTTTCACAGTATCTGATATTGAAAAGTTTCTTAACGAAGCACCCGATTCCGTATATTTGGCGGCAAAAGTAAGTCAGTTGCACATTCAGTATCTACATAAGTATATTAATCTCAATTAAATAGTATACTTAGTAGATGTTGATAGGCATAATTATGCGTTCATATCAATTTTATTCATTTATCTACTACAATACTCTTTACGTTACAGGTTGTTCTTATTATTGGAATAAACGGAGCATGTCGAACTAATGAACTAACACAACTTAATGTCAAAAACATTGAGAAACATTCAGATGACTTACTATTAATTAATTTACCTAATACAAAGACAAAAAGAGACCGCAACTTCGTCATTCGCAAGGAATACGTAACGATTGTTGAGAAATATCAAGCCTTACGCCCGCCTAACACTCCAATCAATCGATTTTTTCTACAGTATCGCAATGGAAAGTGTGTTAGACAGCCTATGGGTACTAATAAAATTGGCAGTATCCCACGAGAAATAGCAACATTTCTTGAACTTCCAGAACCCCTGTTGTACACGGGTCATTGTTTCCGACGAACTTCAGCCACACTTTTGGCTGATTCCGGAGCTGATCTCCTGTCCCTTAAGCGCCACGGAGGCTGGAAGTCCAATGCAGTTGTAGAGGGATACATAGAGGATTCCATCCAAAATAAGTCTAAAATATGTGAAGGCATCGTAGGAGCCATTACACTGAAAGAGCCTCAATCGGATCCTTGGACTGGCCCTTCTACATCAAAAATAAGCCGTTATGAAACACCTAACCATCTCCCTCTCTCTCCAACATTCACGCCAAGGGAATCCGATGAATCGGTACAACTATTAAGTATGACAGATAGTTTACCGAAAAACAGTACACAAGTGACTAACACCAATATTACAGTACCAAACAAAAATATTACACTCAATTTAAATAACTGTAGCAACGTTACTTTAAAATTTTCTTAATTATACCTTAGTATTATTTTGTTATAATTTAAAGATTATTCTGTAATACTTACCTGTCATAATGTAGTAATTAATACCTAAACTGAAATAAAAGTGTACCTATCTTGTGATTGTAAACGTTTTTTTTTTGCATTTAGTCATTTCCTCGCTGAGGTGGAATGAAAAGTTACGTGTTGCACTCGAGTGCAAAGATTTTTCACCTCGTGCTCTTTTGATTCCCTCGCTAACGCTCAGGATTCTAATTTTGAATCACTCGCTGCGCTCGTGATTCAATTTTAGAATCCTTCGCTTGCTCGGTCATCAAAATTGAACACGCGGTTAAAAAGCAACTTTGCACTCTTGTATAACAAATAACTATTATACTACACCTGCTTGGAAAGTACCTTGATACTTTATCAAATTTACGGTAGAAAGTACGTCATTGCATATCGAACAAATATGCGGGGAGAAAACGCATCTGAGCGGGAGAGAAAAGTGTATGAAAATGTGGTTTTTCTTTTTTAATTTTGGGTAAGACTATGCGCCGGTAACCTAAATATCAAAAGCCAAAAAGTTTTTACAGTAAGTTTTTAACTCCAAGTTCGCAAAATGACATTGGCCACTAGCTGTGTGTTGGATGGTGTCGGGCTGGCAGTGCGACCCTGCGGCGGCAGGATAAACAATTTGAAAAAAGAACATGTGAAAATTGCAGACGCCATTTTCAATTTGTGTGTTGTTTGAGGATTCAGTTTTCGTAGAAAGTAAAATAAAACTATCAAAATGATAAGTAGTGATAGTGAAGTAAAGATTTAGTTTTTTATTTTCCTCGTAGGTGTAGTATAAAGCACTATGTATCACTCGAGAGAAAGTGCGATTCCCGATATCGGGTGTTTTAAAGCCCTCGCTTACGGCTCGGGCTTCAAACGACACCCTCGACGGTAATCGGTCACTTTCTCCTCTCGGTGAACAATGTACTATATTTCTTTTGACGTGTAAAAGTGTGTCTTACAACCAATTTACAGAAATAAAATATCATTAATCATTCTTCCAAATTCTATTCTCCCCATCTCAAATAAGAACCATTACAAAAAAAAAATCAATGCCTACGTGAAAATGGCACGCGAATCATCTAAGATGAAGTCACGACTCTGGGTGACAAATATTTATGTAATTAGTGACTAACTGTACCAACAAGGGGCTCGTGTGGAAACTAAATACCTACGTTTAATCGCATTCGAGTTTGTAGTCTAGTATTACGTCTTCACTTAAAATATGTGTATTTGTAACGTCTTCGTAAGATCTTCTTGGAAGCCTTTTTTGTCATGGAGTAAAATCCCAAACGGTGGTTCTTTGTATAAAAAATGAGACACCTCTTTACTGCCAGTAACTTAAAATCCAATTATTTGATTACTGGCGAGCAGCCCCTGCATCGCAATTTTACGACTTGACAAAACATCGAGATTTCTATATTCTATGAAAGTTCAATATTTATTTCAATACTTATAAACCTTTCAGAATACATTCTCTAAATGATGGTGAAAACCGTAGCAAAATCTGTCGCAGAGTTCATAAGAACAACGCTGTGACATAAACGACAGGAAAAGCGACTTTAATTTATAACACGTGTAGGTGTCAAGTTTTGGTACTCTTTCATCTATCCCGATACGCATTTTTGTTTCCCAACAGTTTTCATTTAACAAAACCATAGCATTTTACATAATTTACAATTAAGATCAGTAACACACACATCCGTTTTGTCCTACTGAACAACATTATTCAGTACACAATACTTATACATAAATATGCATCTCTATTTAATTGAAAATATAAATAGACATACTTACTGCTAACATACATACTACAAACATCGCTTTTACAGATCAAGGGTGACTGGAAATATTATAAAAATGAATGAAAGTAAAAGGAAAATCTTAATTTTCCCTGTTCTTTGGATTTCTATGACAAAAAAATCTTCTTTTTTTTGTCTCGTCAACCACTTTATATAGGTATAAATACAGCATGTATCAGAAAAGTGTGGTCAAATTTAAGGGTGTGGTATAGACCAGCAAACTGAACAACTGTGTCACTTTCTCCGTAAGAACAACATAGTAATCACAAAAAAATATCAACTGGCGCATATAAAAAAATCTGTTCCAACTCGACCCAAATGGAGAAAGTGGTTCACTTTGATGATACCCTTAAATTTGACCACACTTTTCTAATACACACTTAATAGACCGTGCAAATATAATTTAGACAGGTACGGTCTCAATTTTTTGAATTACGTTTTTTTTGTGTTTTGCTCTCTCTACCAGTCAGTTTTCGAATCCCTTAAATTAATATTCCTCAAATATTCAACTGTTTCATGTCATCAATACAACAACTAAAACATCCCTCGACAAACGTCATACAAAAAGATGCGTAACCTCTCACACGGACCTAAAATGAAACAATCAATTAACAGGAACTTGATGACTGGCTAACAATAACGAAAATTCCTATTTTCGTCGTGATATTTTAACCACAGAAAAATGCATATCCTATTACGGTTACTCGTATACTATGACGGAAACCTACGTCATGAATGACTGCAGCATCCAACATGACTTAGCATAAGGCACAGGGTCTGTACAGGTATATTTATCTCGGAATAAACTTCGAACTCACACGTCATGGGTTTGCGTTGTACTTTAAACAGATTATCTCACGTATCCTATGCTATTGTTAATGAGAAATCTGATTCACATCATCCTAAATTGTATTCTATTGTAAATACCTATCAAGACTATTAGGAAAATGGAACTCTTTTCATCTGTTGCTATGATATTACTGTTAATGACAATATATTTTTGTCCTTGTGTACAAGAAAGTATAGAAAAAATATCTAATTTAAAAAATTTAAAGTTTCGTTGAAAATAACTGGTTGGTAAGGTCAGCATTTTTGGGAAACGGATGTAATTGATTAATTGTTATACGAGAAAGGGGATACATTATTATTTATGCAAAATATGTTTTCAAAATATGATAAGAATGAATTTAAAAAAAAAAACGTATTTGAAAAATGATGAGAAGATCGTGATAGTCCTCAACAAAGAAGTATTAATAAGTAGGCTGACTTCATATTTAATTAGAACATTAGGTACACTTTTGAAACTGTTTACCCAAAAAACTGGGTTGTGGAAACCAGATAGGCAGTCGGTCAATGTAAAATACTAGTATTCAGATGCTTCTGGTTAGACTGGAAGCTGACCCTAACATAGTTGGGAAAAGGCAAGACAAAATATGACTTTTGAACCCGTATCATTATTTCATCCTCTGTTCTAACTATATCACTAACCATAGGTGCGTAAGAAGTACTTGCAAACGGCGTGTGTGTGTGTATGCCCAGATGCATGAACGTAAACGAAGGAAGAGAGTGATGTAAGGATCGTAGCAGGTGGCGTTCTGTAGATTCTACCTACCCCCATGGGAAAAAGGTGTGAGTTTGTGTATATATATGTATACCATAACCAAGATCCGATCATAACATCATTAAGACCATCTTATAATGAAGCAGAAACACTCACAGCATTCCCAGGCAGAGCTTTCTAACAAGTGTCATTAGTTAAACATGCAATAAGTAAAAGGCGACATTTCACCATTCCTGATTCATCGAAGGCTGCGTCAATGTAGACTTTCGACCACAGACCGTTCAGGTGAGCTGCATCTAAGGGTTCAAGAATGTCCAAAATTAGTCAGAGCAGGGAATTCCAAAACTCATAATAAATATTTTGAGAGCAACACATATGCCTTTTTTGACCTTGAGGAGTTTTGACTAACATTATTTGCACGTACACACGACGATATATCAAACGATACAGTTCCAGTATAAGCCGACCTTGCATTATATAGGCTTCTCGTACAGCAAGAGGTCAGCTTTTATGGAAATGTATTGTTGTAAATGTCGTCGTCTGTACACAAATTTCCCATGTTGTGTGTGAACAATTTTTGAACGGATATGAAAGTTCGTTCAACATTCTTTCATAATTCGGGTACTTTTTCTTCGGGTTTTCCTTGTACCGTTTGAAGATCGTGTCCTTCGCAAATTCCCTCATGGTTGTACTTGGAAAGTTTATAGAAATGTGAAACGACATTGTCGACGAAATAATTATCTGTAATTACAATTAAATTGTCACTATAAACCATACTTATGCTCAGAATAGATTGTCTGCAAGCTCTGGGATTTTTTTTAACGTCGATTGTACTTTTCACCTTGGCGTAGTGTCAATTTGCACTTACAGTACAGGACTTATTACTTAGCCTACATCGAATTTCAGGGTTTTGCATACAGGTCAAACACAAAGCTTTGTCTTCCTCATTTCGTTCATCTTCCTTGTTTTGATGTCTTTCATACATGGCTGTTGGTCTGAAATGAAAATAATGAAGACTTTTATTGCAACTTCTATATCTTCTGAAGATGGAACACTTATGTCTTTGTTTCTTATATGTGTTAATATACTTCATAGTCAAAACGATTGACCAAGGGCAAAGCAGTTAGACCCGGTTGCATTTTTCACGAATGTGTCAGAAGTTCGATGATCATCCAAAACGTCGTCAAATCGTTCAAGGATGTCTGTGCAATTACGCACGTGGACATCGCGTGATTTTCTAGCTTCTATAGATACATCATTTCATAATATTTCGCATAACATAACATACGGTGAATCATAAGGTGAAAGCGGCCTTCACATTCGCCGAGCTGCCGAACAAATATACAAAAACAAATAATTATAACATTGTCACGCGTGACTCAGATCTGATCTGATCTGAATACGGTTCCATTGGCACAGGTTTTAATTCGCTTAGCAATGATATCATTTGAGAAGCATTTACGATGAAACGAACTAAATAAATATGTCGTCTTTGTAGATACTGCGTTGCATTCCTAGATATTAGTCTCTTTGTACCACTAGCCTTAAAACTCCGATATAATGATAGATTTATAGATTTATCTACACATGTCCGTATGTCAAGTACAGTTTTAGATTGGACGTAGGAGTAAATAATATGAGGGCGACGACGGTCTTATTCTGGTTCAATAAATACTTTGAAAGATACACCTCCGTCTAAAAGTGTGTTTTTATATCACGTTTCTCTATGGGGAAAGTGTAACAGTAATATTCATATTCATATTTATTTGCATTCTTAAAGCTAAGGTACAGTTATGGACCCTGTAGGGCACAGCAAAAAGTATAGGTAATTTTAAAAATAAAAATTAAATTAGAAACACAAATTAACATTAGCCAATTTTTTAACTAATATATTATGTTATCAACATTAAATAAGTAAATGTAACATTTTATTTTATTGACATCAGTCGGTTATAGTTTTAGGTACATATAATTATTTGGTAAGGTCAATTAAATATATATCTATCTTATTATAATATTTATCTATGTATGTATGAATGTCTATGTCTATACTAAATTAATAAATAGCCTTGCTGGTGGCTTAGAATAAGGCCGCTCACGAATTCCTGCAGGAGTGGAACCTGCTATATTATTATGAGGATTGTTAGTAAATGCATTGTTGTTTTGTTAAGATTATTCTGCCTCTAAAAATCGGCCTATTATTGTCCCACTGCAAGGCAAAGGCATCTTCTCATTAAGAGAAGGCACGAGCATTGATCACCACGCTTACTTCAGACGGGTCGGAAATTTCTGACTTATATTAACTATAAGTCCAGGTTTCCTCACGATTTTATTCCTTCATCGATGTCGGTAATGTCCCAGATAAACTCAAAAAGTATATACGGATGAATAAGTCACATTGGCATTTGCCCAGATTTGAACCCACAATTTCGTACATGAGAGGCGAGGCCTTAAGCACTGGGCCATCACGACCTGCGTTGAGTTTGACTTATGCCTCTATAATGACATGATTAATCACAAGTTATGACAGGAATCATGATTCATAATCCTGGATGTCACTGTTCAATGCCTTTCAGCGTATGAACATTTTCTTAAAAAAAAGTCTTTGGTATTGGCAAGGAGCTATGCAGTATTTTATTGGTGTTGTGAAATCCTATATATCAATCCAATTCGTTTCAATGATGGGTTACTGCACTCATATTTCTTTAGGTAACTTCATTATTGCGTTAATGGCGCAATGATAACTTTAATAAATATTTCTCTTTTAGTTTCTGACTGGATTTATTCCGGTCTAATACCAACAAACTAATACCACTGGTATTTGTTTGAACTCATATTTATTTTCGATTCTGAACGGATACCATTGTATAAACTAATACCAAAACAAGTTCAAAGATATAAGGTACCTACAGTCAGTAAAAATGTTTTGTGTGTAAATGTAAATATAAGACCATTAATAAAAAAAAAACAGCTAAATCCAAAAAAAAAAAATTGTTAGCAAACGTCTAGTTCAATAATAAAATATGAATAATAATTGACTTTATTATTAACTTTAATACAATTTTCGTTCCTCCTTGTAACTGAGTAATGTTTTTTTTTTTGCAAATACATATATCCAAACAAGAACAATTTGCTTAAAAATTACAATATATCTCAGAAAATCAACTCTTAATGTTTATATTAAAATTTATATGACATAGATAGTAAATAGGTACGTTATTATTTATGTCTACACGTACTTATTTACGTCTACTTATCTAATAATAATACAGTCAGAGAATTATTTCAGTATAAAAAAAAAACAGTTTTAATCCAACATTTTTTATAATCAAATCAGTCATTCATCCATCACCATCACATAACAATGAATCAGCAAAAATGTTTTGTACAAACATCAAAATGTGAATAATTTACATACTTAAAATCAAAAAATTATAAAATAATATCACAGAAAATAAACTTTTTGTATAATCAGTCATCACCAAAATACATAGGCAAATCTTTTCACATAAAAATATTAGAAAACAAATTTAATTTGATTAGGTTTGACTGAGCTGACTGCACCAAATTCAAGTTGTTGGTATTCGTTCGCACATTAAATTTAATTATTAAAAGAGTGGTAACCCTTCGGAATAGAAAATAAATACGAGCTCGAGAGGTATTAGAACGGAATAAATCTCTGACTTCTACCATCATTATGAACAGAGTTGAGTACAGGATCTGAAAATGATTAAACTTTTTATTAAATGCAGTTCATATTAAATAAATAAATAAAATAAAAACGTATATTTTGGAACAATTTAGGTATACACAGATTACAAAAAAAAAAACGATGATAGCTACATAACAAAAGTATAAAACTGTGGCGCAGCTATCAAAGCCCAACTCAAAAACAATGAAACATTTGTTCCAGACTGTTATATGGGAAATTATTTACATTAAGTTTAAACATTACAAAAATATGCACTGGTATGTGTGTGTGTGAGTGTATGTGTGTCAGTGTGTGTAATATGTAAAATATTATGAGCAAGGTGCCTCGTCTGACATAAAGTAATAGAGCTCGCGAGATTTTACGTAGAATTCAATAAACTGTGGTGGTGCCCTAGCTAGAATGCTCTCGTTATTCGTAGCGACCGTCGAAGAATAAAAAATAAAAAAGGGCTTTATTACTACTTTATTACAAAAAAAAAAAATCTACAGAGTTACAGTATTAATTCATTGAGGACCCCTCCACGTCTCTCTCTCTCTCCTCCTCTCCTTTAGTAATTTCCAGCTTTTTCTGATTCTCACCAATTCACCAATTCTTCTATTTCGTCTTGCTAATGTTCTGCTGGTCTGCCTCTTCTTCTCTTTCCATTCGGGCCTTTCCGAGCCGCTGTTCTAAGAGTCCACCTGTCGTCTTCTGATCGCGCCAGCAGGGCCGCTCATCTCCGCGACGTCGAATACAAAATAAATCGCTTTGAACTCTAACCACCTAGTCCTGTACTTCAAAAAGTAAGTCAACTGTGGATGGTCTGAAAGTCTTAAGCCCACTCAGAAAAACTATTTGTCATAATAAAAACAATTTCGACGTCGTCTGTCTATATCCTAGACAGAGATAAGCCATCAGTTTTCAAGGAACTCTAGGACCATATAGTCTATGGTAGATCCTAGTTCAACTAAGTTTTCACGGGAATACCATGGATTCTTTTGTCTCGAGTCACCTGGACCAATTTTGATGACGTGCTACCAAAAAATTCGACCATTTTTTTGACCTTTTATTGTCTGCCGGGGATTTCAGCAGATAGATATCGTTATAGTTTTCATGGAACGGAACTAAATGGAATAGCTCCGTGCAGTTCGTGAACGAAAGCTTTTGCTTATAATTTGCGTCATCGGTTTTTTAGGCTCAGGGTGTCCCAGATCGTGAATATTCGTAAGTATTCGTGATGAGGAGTGACGTCATTGTTAGTTCGATTTGCTAAGTAATGTCTACTCATGGTTTGCGAAATGTTATTGTTAATAACCTTAACGGATGTGTGATAATTTTTTGTAAACTTTGATACAAAATTCCCGTTGTTTGCTTTATGTATTTTTGCGTCCGTTGGAAAATCTGATGTTATGACGTTGCAAATTTCTGATAAATAGATAGGAAGTGTATACGACCATGTAGTATCATTTACACTTAAAAATGCTTTTCCGTATTACATGACATTCGTGGTAACAACCGCAGAATTTTCCAAGACAGTTTTTTTTTGAAGTTCAATATTACTTACCCTGTAAAGCTAAGATACTTTTATTGAATACCCATTGCATGTGACCCTGCGTAAGTTTCTTAGAAAATCTCTGTTCTTGTGTCGAGAACTCGAGAAGTCGACAGTGGTGTATTTGTAGTAAACATAAATTAAGTACTATTTATATTGCCATATGCAATTAGACACACACGTCTGTAGGGAGAAATAGAAAGACTTCTCCCTATTGTGTGTGTTGACCTTTATTTTCCTCTTTGTTTGGTTCTATATTTATATCTATAAAAAATCAATACATGTATTTTTATACCTAGTTATAATCGATTGTAGAGCTTTCCATTTGTTTGTATTGTTAATGTAGATGATAGTTATTTTTCTAGATTCTTAGTAGGGTTCTAATTGGCGTTAAATTATTACCTATTACCCTAATAGATATGCAGCAAATATTGATGTACGGTCAGTGCTATGAATTACCTGACCCCTCTTACAAAAAATAAGAGGGGAAGAGGGGTCGGGCTATGCAGGTCAGTGACTGTTTTCTAAATAAACTTTAAATAGCAACGCAACGCTAAAAACAGAGGCACTCGTGGCTAAATGATAACCGCCACTAGGGTCGATTGAATGATAAGCTACGCTTGCCGCGGTCGGTTCGATGGTGGGTTACCATCAATTACATATCGAGACCCCTCGTGCCTCGGAAAACACGTAAAAGTATGATTTTTGCTAGACCATCACGGGTGCGACCCGCGTCCGTGTCTGCTCAATTTGTAGGAGCCAAAACTCGGACGGAATACGGACGCTGCACGGTGTAGCTCGAAGTGCTTCATATGAAATATTCGTGAAGTTTTGGATCCGTGCCTCGCCTGCGGCTCGTACATGGCACGGCTCACACCCAGCACGGTCTCGCCTAAATCATCCTTAAGCCGCTGCCCCGAGCTGTAATTCATTGATTTTGACAGTCGTTACGGGTAGTTAGAAGCCCAGAAGTATGACAATCAGTATTACCAGGGGGTATCGTGTTACCCAGGAGCTGGGTTGTGGAGATCAGATAGGCTGTCGCTCCATGTAAAATACTGGTAGGTATTCAGCTGCATCCGGTTAGACTGGAAACCGACACCAACCTAGTTCAGAAAAAACTAGGCAGATCGATTGGCGACGCTGAGGTCGTTGGCGTTTTTTTCATTTAAAGCGAACCGAAATTTCCTACAAGGACAATCAAATGCTCCTTCGTTTTCGATGCATAAAATATGAGAAGTTTTTCTACGTAGATGGACAATTTTTTATACGCTTGTCGGGTCATTTTGTATAAGGTATAAGGGTAGGTTTCCACATCAGTAACGACCCTTCCTATTTCTAATCAGTACACTACACTGAAACCTTCTTTGCTTCACAAAAACGCCCACCTCTGCAATTTCCTTTAGACATTTCTTCGTGTCACTTCGTGTGCCGTAGTCTTTGCTTTTAGATATGTAGATATTATTTGATAGTTATTGTTATAGTATGCTTATATATGTATTGCGTGCACTGACTGGACAGGTCCACTCAATCTGTGTGGTTCTTTCCTCAAAAGACCATTTCAGACACAAATCTACATGGTCCTCAAAGATTATTATAATATTATTCTAATTATTGTGAATGTGGGAACTATGTCGGTCATTGGTTTTTTTAAATTTATTTTTGTATTTTTCTCAGCGTAAACATGATCTGGCAGTTTGAGTAATTTATGCGGCCTACTCAAATGTCCTTTCTTTGGTATTGTTCGTCGAATCGTTGAGCTCCTTGAGTCTAAGTTGAGCTGCACGATTACTGACAATTGCGTGCACTGACTGGATAGGTCCACTCAATTTGTGTGGTTCTTTCCTCAAAAGACCATTGCAGACACCGATCTACATAGCCTTCACATGATCTGACCAAGATTTGGTCTGTACTTTAAAAGAGACTGTGACCTCTGAGTTTGTTTCGGCCTTTCTTCTCAGAGTACCTAGTCAGATAGAAAACGCCGACCTCATCTAGTTTAAAAAAATATGATTGACGTGTAAAAGTGTTTGTTCAAAGCTACTTACAGAAATAAAATCATTTATCATTGTGTTTTATGGGCCTTAGTTGCCTGAAATAAAGGATTATTATTATTATTTCCAACATTAATTTAAAAAACGAACATTATTTATTTTATAGGCATTTATACATATAATGAAATCTCCGCACGCGTTACGATTTTCTTAAGAATTTTAAAGATAATGCGTAGGTTCAATGATTGTAAATATAAATTGTTACACGTTTTATCTTCTGAACGTAGTCATAAAGGGGTACCATAGTTTATAAGCTTCATTATCTGCCTAGCTTCGTCCGAACTAGGTATGTTGGGGTCGGCCTCCAGTCTAACCTGGTGCAACTGCATAATACAAACGCACTAGCCTAAACCATTGAAAATAGAAGCATGAAATATAGCAATAATTTAGCCCCTAGTTTGGTTATAGTGCAGAAGTGCACTAGAAATTACATCTTGAAACATAACCCTGAGTCAACTTTGATTAAAATTCGTATACAAACGAATACCGTGACTTCATTTCTTTTCTAATCTAATACTTAGGCAAACATTTAAAGCTTATGACGTCAGAAATACTATAGGAGTGTTAGTAAACAGAGCCGTGTGCTAGACGTTTTTCTGTTTACAATACTATATAAGGCGTTAACTCACTTAGATTACTGTCCGTCATATATGTATCTTCATACGTATGTCTGTGGGTGTGAGCAGACAGCGAAAGTACAGCGGATTCGCCTCACGGAACTACATGTACGTATTTACGTCATATCCGATGCTCGTGCGTACGCGGCCTTATTTAGTGATGTATTATTCCATAGATACGAGTATCGGTATGTATGAGACAGTGAGGCTCATAGTTTTTAAATTATGAATTGGCCTCAGGAATTGGCATTGGCGCCGTAGGATTCATGAGTTTGGAATGCAATTATGAATGAAAAGAATTGCAGAACAGAAATAAAGAATTACAGACTTTTACAACGTAGACCAACTCCGCCAAAAAAATAAACTCGTAGGTGCCTAAATAAAATAATCCCAGTTTTTTGGTTTTCAGCTTAGTCATTAAGAGCGTGTATACCTTATGAGTGGCAACGTCGCAATTTAGTGTCATATTTCGTGGTTTAAAATTTTTATCATTTAATCGGAGATATATTTTAAAAATCTGTTTAAATAACTTTTTAGAATTATGTGATAACTGTTTATAAGGTAAGAAAACGTTGCGTTTACAGTTCTATTTATATGCAAATAATACATTGGAAACTTGCAGGGCGTTATTTTCATTGTAAAATAACTGTAAGCATTACGGTTACTTACTTGTTAAACACTTTCACGTAATTCTAAAAAGTTAATTAAACAGATTTTTAAAATATAGCTCCGATTAAATGATAAAAATTGAAAACCACGAAATATGACACTAAATTGCTACGTTGCCACTCATAAGGTATAAACGCTCCACCACAACATAAAAATGTACGCAGCTTTTATGAAATAGTTTAAATGGTATGCCTCTGTGCAGTACTTAAACAAATGCAGGTCGACATTGGCCAAATAGAAAAGCACACACTCATCAACTTGTTTATTTGAAAATTATTATACTCGTATTTGCAAGTTCACGCGATGACAAATGTTTGGCTCGTGCCATGATCTCTATAATATCAGATGTTTGCGCAAAAATGACTCATGCGCATACTTTTTTGCCATATTTACAGACCAACGATTCCAAACTCGTGAATCAATAGGATTTTGATCTCGCCATATTTTCGGCAAATATTTTGATATGATAGGATGACATTCCTCTGACATAAGTTTCTTAAATTGTTTACTTTCCGTTCTTACTCATAATGAAGTTAAGTAGCACATTAAAATAGAGATCTACAGTTTTGCTTGACATTTATGGGACAAGCGTAAAATTAGGTACCTCAAGTAGTTTTTTGTAAAGCTAGTACTAGTCTTATCAGTTAAAAAAAGTCAAAGCTTTATACACTTCCGTAAACACGCAACAAAAAACATAAGCGGTATATTTTCCCCCATTATACAAATCAAATAGCTATTCTCATTCAAAGGTTCATTGCTCGATATCGAACGTTAGCGCCTCGATAACAACCGCACTCAAGGTCCTCATTCATTGAATGATACGTCAAGTTCATTGATGATTTGCGTTAGTGTGATTACTGTACGTACACGCACGCGTTCGCCGTACGTGTTGCGTCAGATACACGCGATTGTACTCATGTGTGAGATGCATACGTGTGCGTGCGTCCATTTCTATATTCATTTCTAGCATTGTTGACGATGTGTGCGTGTACGCATGCCTGTTGGTGACAGGACGCTCAACAATAGCCGGAATAGGAAGCGACAACGGCAAAATGGGCGTGCAGACTGGCTCCTCAGACAAGATCCGTAAGCAGGTTCTTGCCACTGGACTCACTTTTTGTTGATTAATTCGTTAATTGAATAAGAACAATGCCAAGTAAAAAAAAAAACGGCTTTACGCATAAAGCACACTGTGCTCTGATTGCTTAAAGAGTTTTAAGTCATCGGAAATCCTGGTTCATACCTACTAGTTCATGACGCGCTCGGTAACTGATCGGATCGAAGACGACAATGATTTGCCTAATGAATGATTGTTTGTGTTTTGTATTTTTATTGAGCTTAATTTAAATGTACTGCAGGATACCTACATTACTACTAGGTACCTTACCTATGTTTTACTTTCCGCAATGCACGTCAACAATTACTTGCATTGTTTCTTAGACCCGTTGTTGATAATCTAGCCTAAAAATATCAATAAAATACGGAAATCACAATATTTATGATAAGACTGCAAATTCGAAAACGCTCCATACAATATTCTACTACACTGTGCCTACCTCAACGATTGTCACGGAAATAAAACGAGGTGATAAGTGCTGGCGCCTTATTACTGCTGGCACTGTCGGTCATTGCTTAATTGATTGGATAGTAAATTGTCACATAATAATGTTAAAAAACATTGAGCCATAAGTACTCTTTATAATAGAGTAGATATGTGTAGTATTTACTGAATGTATCTGTAGCTTCGTTTGCGTGAACTTGGAAATTGGCCAGAGCTTTTGTAGATTTGTTAAAAGCTCACTTTTTGGTTGATAGTAATGAGGTGTTTTTCACGATTCCAACTTATTTATGCTTTAGGATCAGAACATTTTTCTTTCGACTTCAAACAATTTTTAGGTATCATAGAAGTTTCAACTTTAATTAAATTAGAAAATACTTTATTTTCACTAGGTGTCAAAAATAGCATACAAACATCAGTACATACCCCAATTCTCGTAATTTTAAGAACGTTCGCAGTCTAATCTCAGTGTCATTATGTCAAAAATACTTCTAAATTCCCTACATATTTGACAAGTTTTTGACATTGATTGTCGCTGAGATGAGATTGCGACTAGATTTTGAACGTTTTTAATTACGGGAATGGGCCTTCAGTAGGGGCCAATTCTCGTACTTAAAAAACGTTCAAATTCAAGTCGCAATCTCATCTCAGCGACAATCAATGTCAAAAACCTGTCAAAAATGTATGTAAATTGATTGTAATTATGACAGATTGAGACTGAGATAAGAATGCGAACGGTCTTAAAAATACGGGAATTGCCCCTCAGATGTAGGTACAATAACATGTAGGTACTTAATTGTTTATTTAGGTATTAATCAACTATCATTACATATGCCTGGTACCAAATAGTATTTTGAAATTAAAACTGAGATTGACGTAAAATATTGTTGTGCCATTAAAGATAGCACCGTGCCATCCGTACCTACATAAGAGTCATTGCTTTTACCGCCATCTGGCAATCAATGAAAAACAGATTACTTTGTTGACTACATAATCACACATGTTAAGCGTGAACATGTTGTTCTTCCCTGTGCTATGCAATTATATAATACAAAGGAGATTGGGTTTATTCAATGGAAAGATAGTCTTCAATCTTCAGCATGTCCAACAGTATTTTCAAGTGTTAATCAATTAGTTGGGGTTGTGGAGCTGGACCAGCATTGAGCCAGGCATTTTTATCAGCGATGTAATCTCCGAACGTATAGACCTCTATATCTCCTGAATAGTGTGCGTTTTATATTGGATTTGAATTTCGTCTCATTAATTTGAGGTATTTTATTGTGATATTTTAAACAGTACCCCATGAAAGATGAGTCTACTTTAGCCAGTCTGAAACCTCGCTGAACTAATAGGTCCCTATTTCTAGTACTATATTTATGTCTAGCACCTCTTTTACTATACAAAGATGTAATTTTTTTCTTACGTGCAGTCGGTGATCAACATTTCCTAACCCCGTTGAGTAATAATGAATTTAGGCCTTAGTGCACTCGTAATTAAGCAACTTTTAATTATGTATCATCGGTCGTCAACCGCCGCCGCCGCCACTCTGGCGCTGGTGCGAAATACCGAAATACCAGTTCCATGATATTTTAATAGCTTGATTGTGCGATAATATTAATGTTATGTGATAGAATATAAGGTTCTAATGCTTGAAAGTATCGTATTGAGCATCGAAAGTAATCATTACTTTCAAAAACAATTTAAGGTCAATTTGGTCTAGTGGTCGATGTATCGAGTATAGTTCGAGTATTGTGCAGTCTGAGATTCGGAACCAAGTATCGACTTTTTGTTCAGTATTTTTTTATAATTATCTTTTTTTAAACAAAGTCGGCAATGGTGTTTAAATAGACAGTTTATTTGGGAATAAAACAAATTTTAAATCAATGAAAATGTTTATTATTTTTTATCAAAATATAAAATAGTAAGTGAACGTTCATTTGTTTTAAGTTTTTTGTTAATACATTTTATATAAATCATATTCAAACCTAACCACTTATTATCATTTAAAAAGCATGGTGTGCTTTTGTGGTAGTTATTTAACGATAGCACGGATTAATTTGTGAAATGTTTAACAATTTTATATTTATTTGTTGTGAATCAACATGTTATTCAAATAGAAAAAAAAACAATAACATCACCACAGAACCTGCAACTTTGTTTTTAGCTTATCACTACTGAATTTGATTATTCACTTGCTTATTTTATCAAATACAGATTTACATAATACAGATACCAAGGGGCTCGCATACCACAAACACACCATGTTATAACACTAAGTGTTTCGTCTCATTATGTGCTTATGAGGATGACACGATCTCAGCCAAATTATCCTTTTTTATTTTTTTGAGGATGGGAAATCATCAAATGACTCCTCCCGCTCTGGGTGGAGCGGAAGGGAGTGTCAGACTCTTACTGACTAAAACCCACCCGTGTTCCTTCCTTGGCCCTTTATGTTCCGGGTCAGCGGTACCCCTTTTGGATGATCCCGCTTTCCCGGCAGGCTTGGGCCCTAGTGGGCCCCTCTATGATGCTGACATCTCTTTGAGGCGCGCGTGGAACACGTACGCGCCGTCCAGCACGGGCCTGGTCCTGATCGGACGGTGAGCTACCCATTACTCACCGCCCGCAGGCCCGCGCCTAAGGTGGCCGGGAGTCGTCACGCGGCTCCCGACGCCCGGAGCGTCCACCGCGGCGGCTTGGACGGGAGACTCTCTCCCTCTCCCGTCCCGCCACCTCCTTCGCTAGCATGACTGCTTCGCAGAAGGAGGCGACTGCCTCCCACTCCCCCTCGCCCCGGAAGCCAAATTATCCTTAGTTCGCATTTCGGTTAGGTCTCAATTTAAAATAATTTGAGCCCAAATATTTTATATTCTATTTGATTCAAGTCGGGACTTATTGATGGCCAGTCTATTATATTCTACACTTTCTTAAGCTGAATAGTGCCTGTCCTTTTTTATCCATAATCTGACAATATTTCTAAAACAACAAACCAAACCTTATAAACATTGTTGATGTTTTTTAGTCAATTTTAATGTTACATTTTAAAACACTACCGCTATATTAAGTCTCAACAAACATAACCACATCAATATCTTTGATTCCAACACTATCCTCATTTAAAATGATTTTTCTATTTTGTTGAATCACTTTCTTGCGACAACTGCTTTGGTAACAAAAGGACTTGTATAATTTGTATATCAGTTACTTTTCGCGTTTTACGTAAAATGTTTAATAAGGCATGTGCGTTGTCACTGCTATTAAGTCTAGACAGATAACTATATTGTCATTGACGCGCGGTAATTTTGGTATTAATATAAATATCTCTTTGGTAAGTTTTACTAGACTGGCTTGTTGCTTATTATTAGCCTTTCAACCTTAACGACAGCCAGATAATGATTAAAATCGCTTAATAACATAATTTATCGTAATGCATGAAGAAGTATTCCAAATTCGCGATTGATTAAAAGTAAGGGGGCTAGGTAATGTTGATCACAGACTGTGCATGATAATTTGATAGATACTCGTATATTGACAAAGTACCGTCATGATGTTAATATCCGTAAACAGTTCCGTTAGAGAAACGAGCCCGCGGAGATTATGGCTTATAGGTGGCTCTTTTCTGCAGAATAAAAATAGAGTCGATGTCTGCAGCCCATCCCTAAAGTAAAATACCGTAAGATATGATACTATGAAAGTTACTAAAATAGACGAGGCTCGGATTTTTCTCACAGAATATGCTGCTGTACTTTGCCGTGCTGCAAAAACGGCAAATTGTTAATGAGGACCCCATTGTAGCCTTGAGTCAACCGTGATCCACAGGAAAACAGTTTTATCGACGAATTCTTGTTTCTCTTGATTCAATACGATAGTAGTGAATCAAGAGAAAAACTAAGTGCATAAGATTTTCTTTAGCAAATATTTCACACATAACACTCACATCACTTAGTTGTGACGTGATAACGTCTTATAAATCGATGAACACCGGCTGCATGCACGAAAAAGTGTAACGTTCCGTAACGTTTCTGGTCAAACTCGCACTTATCGATGTTAAGACTGACGCCGTAGGTATTTAGGCGTTCAAGTACGTGTTCTAAGTTTCGGCGGCAGCGGTGTTCTTCCTTATTTCAGGAGTACATCTGAACTATCGTCCGTAAACCGACTTTTATTTTCCATTTAATACTAACTTATTAGCAGTGAACCAATTTTGGGCCTGCAGGAGGGTGTTATTTACGTCGTCATAATTTTTAGCACGTCTATCTAACTTACAAAATTAAGGAAGTGTCGTCAAAACAGCACAGCGTCCACAACAAATAACACCATTTGTGGTTGATTTTTTAATAAATGCAGTAGATCATTAATATACACTAAAAAGAGGAAAGGACCCAATATCAAGCCTTGTGGGACCCCCATTTTTACTTTTAAAACGAATGAATTGACACCATTTATTTAAACATGCGGTTGTGTATCATTTCAATAAGATTTTGCTAAGCTGAGTGCAAGTTTTCCAAGTCCGTAATGCTCATGTTTTAAGAGCAAGGTTTCGTGATCGACGCAAGCAAAAGCCTCGGAAAGGTCTCAAAAAGTTCTGTGTTTTAATAAGGTTAAACTGGCGTCAATCTTATAACGTCCTTTAGTGAAACCATACTGACTGATGATCGTGAAGGATTTTATTCGTGTTAAAATGATTGAACATTTGATTAAGCATTATCTTTTTAAACATCTTGCAAACCGGCAACACGGATACGGGTCTATAATTCTTGGTGTCTTTACTGTCCCCGGGTTTAAAAAGTGGTATTACTTTACTGTATTTCATTGAATCCGAGAACACTCCTCGATCCACACACAAATTAAGGCTAAAGCGCTAGTCTCAATTATGTAGGTACAGATAATCAGGTGTAGGGATAGATATTCCTCAGAGATCTTCGGTCAATTTGATCTTGAATATTTGTATGACCTACAAGTAGTTGTTCCGGGTCTAGCCGTTTGTGTATGTGAGATAAATGTTTGTAAACGTGGGTACGTTTACAATGTATTGTGGGTACAATACAGGAGAAATTCCTAGTGTGGGGCAACGTTTTATATAAAAAGAAAAAGAAGAATCGCTTAAAAGCTTTTATTACCATTGTGTGGTTAATATGCTTAAAGTTACATTCCATTGGGCAGGCTGAAACGTTTGCCCTTATTAAATCAAAAGAGAGCGAAGGTGAAGAATTTAAGGTGTCAGTAGTTTTAAGTGAGATACCTACTGGTAAAGAAATTTACAAATTCTTGAGCAACTTGATGTTAATGAGACCTCATGATGTCTTTAGTGTTTAATCAGAATAATGCTTTTTGTTCCTGTTAGTTTCATTATTTATAATTTTCCAAAACATCTTGAGTTTGAGTAACGTACTTATTAAAAGTTTCCGTGTTAATAACGGATGATTCATTCATAGGTAATTTTAACAAAAGTAAAAATAAATTTTAAATATAAATTTTACCGGGTTGAATCTTTAATATCATACAAAAGTAATATTCTTAGACATTTATTTTTTAAGATTATTTCTTTCAAATGTCTGTCGTAACTGCGGTAAAAATGGTTTACCTGAAGTTCCAATCCGTTATCGCGCCATGATAACGGAATATTTGCTGCCTGAAATTGAAGCCCGTCATCTTCAGGACATTGTGGTACCAACAATTAGGTGCTACGAAGCATATTTCATTGCTCGCATTTATTATATTTAATTGCTTGCAAAATTCGGTGCACAGTTAATTGCTCGGTTTGGACCGGTGAATGGGCCGCCTAGATCGTGTAATATCGAGTCTCTAGACTTTTTTTTTGGGCCTTTGGGGCTATGTAAAGTTCAAAGTCTACATGGATGAGCCGGGTATAATTAAGGAATTGGAACCCTACATTACTCGCATTATTCGCCAAGTACCTACTACTCGAAATGCTCGGACGCATCATAGAAAATTGAAACTTCAGAATGCACCGTCTTAATCGCAGTTACGGCCAACTTTGAAACTTTGAAATAAATAATCTTAAAAAAAACATGTCAAGAATGCTTTTTTGTATGATAATAAAGATAACCCGATAATTTTTTTTTTTTTTCGTTTGAAAAAAGGACCTCTAATGTACCCATTATACATAAGGTGTAAGGCCATACAACTCGAAAAGTCTTTCCCTACTTTTCCTAAGCCTTTAGTTTCCCAGTCACTAAATAAAACTTAGGGCTGCTACGTTTAGTGTTATTTTTTTAAGAATTATTGCTTTTGCACTCGGTTGGACTGCCGAAAATAATTCTTTGTACAATTTTTTTACATTGTTCACTGTAAGGTCCTGATTATTTAACTTACAAATTAAAGATATATTTAAATTTAGAGACGTTATTGGTCTGCATTGTATCTGCACTTATTGTATCGGTATGTTGGACTCAAAAGTTACGGTTTGACCGCTGTGAGCAAAAGGGAGATAATTAACGATGGCTTTATCTAAATAGTGGCAGCAACAAGTACAGTACAGTACAACAGTAGTCGTAGTTGTTCGGGTTGGTTCTACCACGGAGTATTAGCTCCGTGGGTTCTACAAACACGTTTGACAGCTTGAATGATTGAAACAAATTTAATAATCTACTGGTTTTTTTTTTCTAAACTATCAATCTTAATGTCGCCACAGATAATTACTAAATTAGTAACAGTAGCAAATTTTGCCTGAACATCTTCCATTACTGACTCAAATACAGAGAACTTTTGATAATTTTGGGGTCTGTAAAGGCACACTATAACATGCTTATCTAGCTCAACACAAGCCAGTTCAATGCCATGTTCAACAGATAGTTCAACTATGTCTTTACGTATGTTTCAGATTTAATACGGACTTTAATTTTTATTTCGGACTGACCGGTTGGTGCAGTTGGTAGTGACCTGGCCTTCTGAGCCGCTGGTCCCGGGTTCGGTCCCCGGAGAAGTCAAACATTTGTGTTCTTAAACATGTCTGTTTAACCTGTGTCTGGGTCATCAGGTTACCGTAGTACAGGCTCTACCTAGTTCGGGACCTGAAGACCTTGTGTGGATGTTGTCTCATATTTAATTTCATTAATACAACTCTTAATTTGAATTAAGCTACCACGCATTGATTTTCGGTTAAAACAACTAGCCACACTATAATTCTCATAGTTAATTAACATGAGAGAATATTTTAACCAATGCTCAGTTAAACAAATAATGTTGAACATGGTTTTTTTCTAAAAACAATCCAATTTACAATTGTTTTGAAGAAAAACCTTGAATATGTTGATGGAATAATTTCAAGGATTTCCGAAATTGCCGAAAGCAGAAAACGGAATTTGGTCGGACTTTAGATAACCCTTCGCACCGAGATTATGCCAATAGTCTAAACCAAAGAGATCATCTTTTCTCGTATCGTGACGTGAGCTGTTTTATAATCCGTGCATTAGAAGTAATAGCTTGAACTTGCATTTCAAGAGTTGCAATGGCTGCAGCTTATGTGTGATCATTGTAGGCTTCACTATTTATATCTCAGAGAAAGATGGACACAAATGATGATGGATTAATTGTTACCTACTTATTTATTATGACTTATCAAAGCATTTTGTTATTTTTTACCTGTAGGTACTTCAATAGTCTCTTTTTTGTCGTATGTATTTCAATCAATATGATATATTATTCGAACAATATTTTTTCTTTCTTTCATGGCTCGTAGTAACAATTATTTGCTATGACCTTCTCTTGTTCCTCATGATCGTGTCTGCAATATGACAGGTTGTAATTTCGATATTACTGACCAATACTACAAGAGCCCCAGCGTGCATAATTGACGAAATATACGCGACCTTATTACGTATCCACATAAGGGTTATTATCCGGAAACTCCTATGACGAAGGCAATTTGGTCAAAGATCAGAATTAGTGGTCGTATGTTCAAAAAGATCTAGGTCACGAAAACCATTGCTTGCAGCCCCCAGGCCTAAACATCGGACCTAAATACTAAATTATCGTCAAATGCAGACTAATCATAAGTTGAGGATGCAAAAAATTATTTAAAATATAAAATTGACTGTAGATTTTTAAATGCGGCACTGTCTTTTGTAGTCATGAGTATTTTGTTTAATATTTTTGTTCTTATTTTCAGGTGGGACGGTGCAGTTTCTAAGGCGCCGTAATCTAAGGTAAGAAGTTTTTTTGAGATATTTTTTATTTTTGTCTGCAAGCTCAGAGCTTGAGGTGTAAAAGTCAACTTGTTTATTTCTATTTTAAAGGATTTATCATAATTCCTGTATTTAATATTGGTGTCCGTTTTAACTTAATAAGTAGGTATTGCATACGAGTGTATGCAACACTAATTGCCATTAAAACACCCTCACAACAATCAATCAGTTCAAAATATCAAAACTAAATGATTAATCGTTAGTCATCTCAGAAAAAACATTTAGTAGAACATTTATTTGCATGAAAATGCTCAATTGAAACCATTGAAAAAATACCAGCAAAACAACGACTTACACTTCGCAAATTAGGTTGCACTACATGCAATGCAACCTCTTTGCTCTTTGTTTAAATTAATTCTTAATTTAATCGCTTAGCGGCCATCCAGTTTATCTATGGGCATTAATCAATCTGACAGAACACGCTGACTTTAATTGCGTTCACATCACTTTATGTAAATGTGAAATTTCGAATTTGATTTTTAAATATTTTTCGTGAATCTATTTTTGAAGAAATTATTTATTTATGTGAGGTCATGGTAAAATATCATGTGTTATAAATTGTCAACGGAAACAGTGGACTTTGGATCTTTGGTTAGGTGTGCCGGGGAGATCGTTCTGTTGTCATCATGTTGAACGAATGTTTTCAGCGAAGAATAAAAGAAGTTTACATAGAGAATTTTCAGGTATTTTCATGATTTTATTAATTAAGTTTATGTTTCGGGTATTAATAAAATTCGTTTAAAAAAATTGAGGCGGAAGTCAAAGATAGTATTGACAAATAGCCAACTTTAGTTTAAGTTATGAAAATGGAATGAAAGTTACTTAGTTTTATCACTATTTATCATTTACTGTAATGTTTTTAATACCTACTTGGTGTTATTCGACTAGAATTCAAGAAACTGATTATTATTTAACTCACCATTACATGTGAGTGAAAATTCATAAACCATATTATTTTAAGACAATTTCAGTTTATTATTGCATTTTATTAACATATTTTTAATTTATACGATCTTTTAGCATACAATTACGCAATAGGGTTTAAGCTTTCTAGCATCGGTCAATATTCCCATATACGCATTGTTTTAATATGATTATGATAAAAATGAGCGTTACCTAAGGAGGACTTATTTTGATAAAATACAACGAAGATTTTCCAATTTGCCGGCAATGCCCTTTGTTTTTGCAAGCCAAAAACAAATAGCATTCAATATTTATGTATTTACGAAAAAAAAATGTATTTAAGTAGTGTATCAACCATCTGGTATCCATAACACAAGCCTTAAGTGTTAAGTGCTTAACTTGGAACTAGATGGTGCTGTGTGCAATGTCAGACGATATTTATTTATTTATTTATTCCGGAAAATTGTATCGCGGAAATTCAATAGGTAGTAAAACAAACTTCTTTAAATGCATCGGATAGGAAAATCATACTAAATTCATGTTTTAACAAATAACTTTGCATTAGTCTACAAATTTCAATGGGCAGTAGCAATAATCATTTTACAGATTTTCTTTGTTTTTTTATTTACATCCAGATGAAAATAGGTATATAACAAATAACAGGTAAATCCTCTATAAAACTTCAACAAAATTTCTCCAAGACATTTAATTGAGTAATAATTAATATTAACATCACAATTCAGTGTTTCAGCCGGACCCGTAGCCGGGTATTTTCCCGTGTAGTACCGTTACGGTAATGACACCAGACATGTCGACAAGCGACAGCAACCGATGGGTATTTTCACACAGCTCCGCCATCCGACGACATAGAATATTGTGTTAACAGAGGCTACATTATTACTAAATTAATCGTGACTTGGGCATCGAATGAAACCGTCTTAAGACCTGATAACTTGGCAGGCTTGATTACTGAGGAGAAGATTACTTCAAGGCTATATTACTGAAATAATAATCACATAGATAGACGATAATCTTCTTTGACGAATAAACTAAATATTTGTTATGATATTTATCATTTGATATAATAAATTATTGAAGTTTATATTTAAGTTTGAACTTCCCATTCTACGTTAATTTCCAAGGGCCTGGTTAGTATTTGCTGAGCATTAGAGATTATCAGTTTAATTTTTTGCTGTGGAAACTAAGCAATAGATAACAAACAAAATCAGTTAAGAGTAGAGCAAAGAGCAAAATACATAAAAAGTTTTGCATTTTTCTATATCAAAATTATCTATTAGTGTACCTGTAACAGCTTGCTGCAGTCAAAAATGATTTCTCTCCGTTTTAGTAACTACTCAAAGTAAAAAACAATTTTTCATCTCAACGTTTTCCTGACTTATTCAGTTTTTCTTTGCTTAAATCAGATCATTGTCATCTGCCATCTGTCTAGCCTTTTCCAAACTATTTTTAGGGTCGGCTTCCAGTCTAACCGGATGCAGCTGAATACCAGAAGGTACTTTACGTGGAATGACTGCCTATCTGACTTCCACAACCCAGTTACTGGGTAACACGATTTATTTATTTATATTTTCTTTATTGTACACCACAAAATACAGAACAACAATAAATAAATTGAACACTACTTCATATACCTACAATGGGTGGCCTTATCGCTTTCTGCTATCTCTTCCAGGCAACCTAGGAATGGACAATACCCCTTATTAAGATTATTTGTTAGAATTTCGGACTTATGACGACCCGTAACGACTGTCAAATATCCACGAATGACAGCCGGGACCAACAGCTTAACGTGCTTTCCTAGGCACGGATGGGTCTCGTATATAAAGATGGACCGACCATACACGGACCGACAGCGGCAAGCGTACTATAACCAGGGGCCGTACTATGACGTGTTAATTCCATCATTGTTCCAGCGTGGAAGAGAGACGGAGTTATACATGACCGATAGCACTATCTCTTTTTCTCAACGGAATCATGATGGCGTTAAGAGCGTTTATACCGTATGAGTGGCAACGTCGCAATTTAGTGTCATATTTCGTGATTTTCAATCTTTATCATTTAATCGGAGCTATATTTTAAAAATCTGTTTAATTAACTTTTTAGAATTATGTGAAAACTGTGTAAAAGGTAAGAAATCGTTGCGTTTACAGTTCTATTTATATGCAAATAATACATTGGAAACTTGCAGGGCGTTATTTTCATTGTAAAATAACTGTAAGCATTTCGGTTACTTACTTTTTTTACTAATACATATTCAAAATTAGAGAATACATTATTAAATAAAAATCATTATCAAACATTAAACACACGCAATTGCTCTAATCATGACAATTGAGCCGTTGCAACTCCATTAGTATCTCACACAATTTATTAATAAACAAATTTATTTATATCCCGAATCTATGTTTAACAATGGTCAATAAAGCTACGTACATACTTATTGACTATTCTGCTGCTATGAATATTAATATTAAGTGCACATTTCCTCGAATACTGGCTAGAAACGGAACTCGGGTTGCTTGCTTAGGCTTAAAAATTGGATGATTTGCATCATGTTTTCCACTTGAACGATGAAACGACACTTTTTGTTAACAGTTTCCTGTATCAATGATGTAGGTAAATTATTTGATTACAATAATCAGCCTATAACGTTCCAACTGCTGGGAAACATAGCCTCTCTGTGAGAGGGAGTGAGCCGTAATTCACCACACGGCCACAGTGCGGGTTGGTAGACGTCACATGTCTTCGAATTTTTGGTTCTGGGACATGCCGGTTTCCTCACGATGTTTTTTTTTCACCGTTTTGAGAGCAGTGGCGATGAAATAAATTACACAAAGTAAAGCGCCTGCCTGGGTTCGAACCTACGACTTACAACTCGGTAAGTCAGGGCCGTTACCACTGGGACGTCACTGCTCATTTTTGCCTGCCTAGCCTTTTCCCAACTAGGTATGTTGGGGTCGGCTTCCAGTCTAACCGGATGCAGCTGAATACCAGTATTTTACATGGAGCGACTGCCTATCTGACCTCCACAACCCAGTTACTGGGTAATACGATACCCCTTGGTAAGACTGGTTGTCAGACTTTCGGGCTTCTGACGACCCGTAACGACTGGGACGTCACTGCTCATAATATATATAAATAATGTGATTAATCTTACAAATGAGATGTTTTATTGTTAACATTTCTTTTTTAAATAATAATTTTCTATCCCCTTAGGTACCTAAAAATCTAACCTCATGTAAAATAAATAAAAAAATCATACTTTAAATAAATTAATAATTTTATTGCTGAAAATACGATGTTTTGATCCTGAAATCTTTAGCAGTAGGTAAAATAATATACTCCATTCTCTCTGTATCGTAACTAATCTACAGTAGCAGCAAAAAGAGGATCACTTCCCACTCCAGTTTTTACCACCATAATGACCTTCGATTTTAATTGTCCAGCTAATTACGACATAATTTGACGATGGCAAAGTAATGTTTTAATTGTACACCCTTCTCTTTATGTTTCTTGCCAATTAGGATTTAATTATTATATCATCTGTGCTTATTACAGTAAGGAAACTTGTTGAGGTATACTTTTGATAGTTTTAAAAAGTTAAAAAAATGGCGTGATGATGGCAGTGTGGCGCTTAGCTTTTTCGATCGCGTGTTCGTCAGGAACAAAGGTTCCCGAAGGGGCATTGTTTTCGCACAGTTCAAAATTTTAAATTCGAAAATGGAAGGCAAAAAGAGCGGAGAGGGGCCAACCGCCGCGGCGTGCCCACCCAGTCGGTCGGCGGTACCGGCTCGCTACATCGCTCCACCGCGGTCGTTGGCGAATACCGCCAATTCCTTCGCCATTCCTCTCCCTAGCCCACAAGGCTTATAATCACCGCCGACCCCCTTTCAATCTACACCTTACAGTCCCATCTTTTAAACCCAAATTCCCTTGCGCACATCTCAACTAATTTTCCGACAGAGATAATGATTAAATTGTTTCGGCATGTCAAATCAAACGAAATTATGCTGTTATATCTTGTTTAATAGCGGTACGCTTATGTTTGTGTCGTACATACCAACGTGGATACCCCCAAGTGAGATTTCTCCTTTAATGGATTCTTTAAAAATATTTTCTTCTGCTGCAAAAGATTTACGGGAATTTTCATTTTTGTTTCTACTTAAAACGGTACCTCAAATATTTGTTAAGTGACCCGCAAAAGCTTGAAATAAATCTGAGGGTATTTGGGACTGAATGAACACAATAAATATTTTTTAATTAAAGCTACACAAACATGTAAACTTGCGGCTCATTTTCGGAGAGAAATTAATTTTTATTTTTATATTAATCGGTTAATGCAAGTGTACACATATAGGCTCCCGTAGACAGGCGCGATGCAATTTTATTAGAACAATTTCCATGAAGTTTTCATAGAAATTGTTCTACCAGATTCGGGTTGCACTGTCGCGTCACGCCAGTCTGCGGGAGCCTTAACTGTGTTTTTAAGCCGTGTTTCGACGATGCTACTTTAAATATTGCTCCCTGTGAATGAGCCTTTAGTAAAAGTCATAATAAAATCTACTAGAGTAGGTATTCTTCGAACAGTGAACGTCGCGTCTTGTTAAAATGATTTACAGCTGGGCTATTAAACCGTTCTATTATCACGTCATTTTAGTATACTTTTGCATCACACTTCGTCTATTTCTATACGACGTAGTTTTCTGTGTCATTGTACTATCGAGGAATTTCATATCTATGCACCTTAAGGAATATTTTTCCTTGCAGCGCTCGTCTGCTATAAAAAGGGGCGTAAAACAAATGTGGTCATGGTGTTCACGGGATTTTGTTTTAAAACTGCTTAGATATGAACTTCCTCGATAGTACAACACTCCAAGGTCGCCCAAAAGAATACGTGACATTGAGAAGGTTCTCCATGCGTGATCAAGTGATTCATTAGCGGTCTAAATTATAGATATCTGGCCCAAGAGTTCATTGTACCTACTAATTAATTTAACAAATACGACTAATGTAGGTAGTTGTCATCGTGTGTGGCTGGCTGTCTTGTTTCCTATTTGCATAATTTAGAGCAAAAACGTTGTTTTTCCTGGACTAAACTTACAATCGATAGTAACTTGTCAGATGTTTAAAAGATATCCTTTTGGTTTCTGAACAGTCACTAAAATTAACATGACTGACTTTTTATAGCTGGAAGTTTTTACGTATAATCGCATACGATTATATTACATATTTCTACTAATATTTATTCAATATTTCGTTAATATATAGAATGAATCATTCAATTGAAGATGAAAATGAATTGTTAATGAGCAATTAATCGGAAAGGCAAACACTCGTAGATCGCTGTAATACTATCCCACCAACAGTATGTTAAGTCTGTAATGACGATTGCATAATGAACAGTTCCATGTTTATCATGAACGTAACAATAATTACAACATGCCCATGACCGTGACGTTTTCTAAGATTCGCGAAACAGGGAAACACCAGACCCATATCCTGCATTATCATAAGAAGGTGACTAATGTCTCTTTACATTAAATTTTTTAAAGACACGACCTCAATACCCAGCCTCCATCTTGACGTCACTATTAGCAATAGTGTCAATATAGACAAACGTTGTTAACATCGCGTTGTTAAATGTACATTGCCACTTGAGAATCCAAATTCGGAATAAAATATCGAATCGTCCGCGCAATGTATACGAAGGAGGTCGAAGGTTTCATTGTATTGGATTGCGCCGGTACGTGACACACCGAGCGTAGTAACAGGTTATGATGTTATAATAGTTCATTGAGATGCGGATTCCGGCCGCTGAGTCATTTACTTGACCTCATATCGATATTTATTTATTTTCACATCGGAGTTATTGCGATTGAGGGTGTAGTTGCTTGTCTTTTTCAAATAAATAGTTTAATTCGTGATTGTATTTTTTCTATATTATGTTTATGAAAAAAGTAGAGACTGTGACTGTTAGTCTAGACGTCCAAGTTACTAAATCTGAAATTATTTTAACATTAGCTTTCAATTACATTCACTTTGATATCGAGAAGCATATGGTCAGATTTGTTCTTGAAAAAATGTACCTACCTACGCATCTTTTCAAGAACAAATCTGACCCTATGCTTTAAATCTATATAATTCCTAGTAAATTTGTGCGTAAAAGTGAATAATGACACAATAAAAGTAAAAACCAAGGCACAATAATCAAGTTAATCCGGTTTGAGTAACAGCCGTTTAAATAATCGAATAACGTGCGTACTACGAGCGAACAAGTTGTAACACAAGTTGAATTGCATTATTGTGGCATCCGTCCCAATTGAATTCTGAATTTTGTTAATCCGCGTTGCTTTGGTTTCGCAAGTTCATTATCATGGATCGCCTTTCAAATTACACCACGTTGTTCAATAGTGTGAAAGCATATTTTTACTACCAAAAAATATTTCGTAACTGTACATGGAACATTTTGAAGAGTCATCAATAGTCATCATAATTTCTCCGCTTGTCGCAATCTATGCGATCTGATGCAAAAGCATGATTCTTTGCATATCCAAAAACCTTGAAATCGCTGCTCAACCTTAACCATGACATCTATCGCCGCATGTCGTAACAAGTTTGACATCTTAACTTGCGTTACAGTTTTTTCGTCTCTAGCACCGGAAAAGGGGGCGTATTGTTGACGCACTATTTATCAAACACAAACATCCCATGATACGTCTATTCACGGCGTTACAAAACGAAATTTCACGGCTCTCCTCTGTTGCAAGTTTAATTGTGTTGAGTACGAACTGCACTCATTGTGCGCACGTCTTTATAAAGCCGCCGCGCACGCTAAACAATGTCACAATTGTGAAATTTTAAGGCAGTCACACGCTATTTTTTGTCCCTTTAGGACCTCCAAGAGCGGTCCGAGATCTACTACCGTTAAGATGAAAACAAAACTTTAAGATGGCACCTTTTAAATGGGTCTAAGTGGACAATACAATTTATTGCGTCATATATAACGTAGTGAAAGTTGCACGAGTTATTGTCTCTATTGGTTCGTTAACGGTAAAACAAAACGATTCGGCAACGGGACAAAGGTTTCGTCCTTGTACAGAAGTCGGCTATTTTACAAGCCAATAAACAGTTTGCGAAATTTTAATGGCCGTTTTGTGGACTTTTTATTTAAGTAACGCAATGGAACGCGTTTTAAATTTCACGGGTCTTCCTCGTTATTAATTATTTTTCCAGGAGTGTAGGTGCATTTTTCAAATATCTATTATACATGTGGATATGCAATTCTTTTGCATCTTAATCTGTAGGTATTAAATTTAAATTAGGTTTTATTTATCATCATGGCGCATCACCCGCGCGGGTGTCGGAAATTATCCCACGAAAACGTGCTACCGGGACGAAAAGTAGCAGCCGATCTTACTCCTTATAATATCAGCTATGTGCCAGTGAACATCCTGTCAAAATCGGTGCAGCCGTTTCGTAGATTAGCCGAAACAGACATAGACAAACATTTTAAAAATTGTTATTTTTTTTGTTATTTGTACCGTATATTATATACTTTCATATGCTTAAAGTAAAAAGCTATTATTGTGACATTGCAAACAGACACTTCAATTTAATTTATTTGTAGGTATAGACAGAATCGATATCAATCACTCGCAGTCAAACATTCGCAGCTTTCGTAGCTCCAAACAAAACTTCTAACATTTTATGTTCATATATTATTTCCATTATTTATAATAATGACCACCAAGAGTCATCAGGTTCTTTAAACACCTCATGACAAATCTGACAACCAAATTATCAATCAGTCAGTTTTAATGCTAGTTTTGCGTGAAATCCCGTCACAGCAGGCAACCTCATCCTACCTTTACAAATACATTTATATTGTTCTGTGGCACTTGAAGATTTTTTTCCAACTTTTTGCATATTCTATGCACAAATTGAGTCATCAAACACATTAGAATTGTTAAAAGTATTCCAACTTATGGAAGCAAAATGGCTTTAAAACACTACATAATTGCCACTTATCAAATCAATTAGGTATACATTAGATAATTGATTAATTAAGAAACATAATAAGGTAATTGCAAACAATAAAATTTTGAAGCAAGTAGAAACTAGAAGCATAAAATTTTCACTCCGGTTAAGCTTGAGCAATCCTTTACTTGACTTCAATTTGAATACATTTGCATATACTCGTATTTGAATGGATATGAATATTATAAAGACGTTTTTGCTTACAGGCCTGCCATGTGTTTTATAGCAAAAAAAAAGTTTTAGATGATTTTTATATGAGACATAGTCACATTGTGAGTCACAGAGTGTACGTTTACAAAATAACATAACAACATATCATAACATCACACCTGCAATCCTCGAAGGGTTGTGCAGAGGTGTACCTATAGTGTACCCACATTTCCCCAGATATGTTCCAGTCAAAAATAAGAGGATGCGATTATTAAAATAAAATAATTAAGATATTGATTTGATTCGGTATGTGTCGACATATTGGAATACTTAAACAAATGGCAATATTGTACAAAAGTAGATTAAAAAGGAAACAATATATAGGACTGCTTTTTTGAATTTTTTGAAAAGTTAGAATATTGCTACGGCGCGCGTCCTAAGTAAGCTACGAATTTTATGAAACTAAATGAGGTAGTAGGTAAATGTTATTGTTTATTTTCGGAAGACTTATTTCTAAATTTCTTAATAGAATGGGTATTTACCTACGTCTGGTATATTTCCGAAATAGTCTATTTCTTATAATATGAACTTTGGTCACTTTGAGTCATAATAGATATGCAATTTAAAAGAAATTAGGTATTATGTAGACAGAGATGACAGATTTTGTATGTTATTTTTATGTTCATGACACAATCCACTACTAATACGATAAATGTCAAGCAATTAAGTTTAATTAAGTGATTATAAAGTACAGACCTGTACTTTATGAGAACATTTTTCCTGCATTTTTCCTTGATTTTAAAAGCATGAGTTTTTTAGTGGCAATGTATTCCTGAAAAACATTCCCAGTAAAATATTGGTGGTTCGAAATACACTCTACAGTTTTGAACAGTGGCTTCTTTAACAACTAATGACGGATGTTGCTGAAAAGAACGTAAGTCAATAAACCCTTATTAAATCTTTTCCAGTCGTGGTTTGTCACTTAGTCCCCAAGACAGATCGCCTTATTGATCAATGGGGGATACCCATATACAGGAGCGGATGTCTAGTTAAACGTATGACAGCATAAAAACGTTTTTATCAGTATTGTGTAAACGTAACTGACAGCTCAAATTCTCGTAACCTAAGTACGTAACTAGTGTGTCAATACAATATTGTGATGTAGTTTAGTTTTCCGTAATCGTGTGTTGTTCGCGGTACCTACCCATCTTAAAATAGCTTTGACCGTAACTCAGAATAACTGTACCGTCCAGATGACAATATTTTTGCACGATCATACGAGTTTAGTTCATACTTAACGCTCTTACGTATTAGGTGACAAAGAAAATTCGCTTGGGATGAGGCGTGTACCGAATCACGTTTGCAAAACAGATTGCAACTAAGATGGACGTTGCTATTAGTCCTTGCATTCGATTTATTACATTTTAATTTTATGAATCCTTATCTATAAAAATCAATGCCACTTTTCGTTGTAATTTTATAACTCAAGAAAGAACGGATGGACCGATTTTGCTAATTCTTTTTTTAGAATATTCCTTGAAGTACGAGGAGGATGGTTTATACAGAGAGAAAAATTAAAAAAATAAATGTTAGGTGGTACGAAGTTCGCGGGGTCAGCTAGTAAATTATAATTATCAGCCTAATAAGTATTCCCCGTTATAAAAGGCAAAATCCTAATAAGGAAAATTAAAGTGTGGGTCAGTTCAGTTTGTTAACATTTTTGAGAATAGAAGCAGAGTCGGAAAAATAATACGGATTACAAATTTTCCTTGATGAATTAAAGGATAATAAGTTTTCATTATGTAAATAAATTTTTAATAGGTAAATACCTACAAGTTAATTGCCTCTTTTATTTCTTAATAGGTGTTAATGACCAACCCGCTAACTTGATTTTATACCTTATAAGCTATCGAGTTCATTCCACCTAGGTATGAGTGGTTTCCAGAATATTTTAAATCAAATATTATGGGCAAAAGTATATTGACAGGTATTTTCTAAGAACAGTCTTACAGTTTATGCAGAAAATGTTATCTCATTAATTATGTACATCCTTATTTACCTTATCATTGTTTCATCTTATCTCCATACGAAAATGGGTTAGATTTTTATTATTTCTGAAAATTACCAGTTTCAAATCCCACCAGCTTCTGGAAAAGGGGCCAGTCACAATTTCTGCAAGCAGTATGCAAAACTTCAAAACACGATGTTTTGCATCGGATCTAACGGTCTGCCCAGAGGCTCATCCTAAAGCCAAGAATTTAATTATTACGCCAATTGGCTAGAAAAACTATGGGAAGTTTTACTTAGGTACTTTACGGTACCTAATGTAAAAATAAGGGCAAAAGTTATTTAACATCCAATTTCGGTATTTGATACGAGTCATTGGAGCATTATCTGGAAATTAAGGTCTAAATTATAAAAATCCTATCAACTAACTATCCTACTTTTAACTAGCTAACTCATATGTTAGGTTTGGGGCTCAAAAGTCTTTCTCCACGTACCTACCGACATTTTTTATCTCACTGACTTCCGAAATCACAACGTCAATTCGTAAAACTCGATGATTAAAAATTATTAGAAGGCAACATGCCAGACAGCACGACTCCATCTTCTTATCAGCATACATTGCCAGCTTCTACATAATATGCCCTTACTATCAACAGGAAACAACGCGCTGATTTAGCACAGGTGTTTCACTTTACACCGAACTCGTCATGTCATATCCTGTAACCGAAAAGTAGATCCGTTGATCATTGTATGTTTTACGTGGTAGGACCTTATTGAAATGTGGACGGTGTCATGAACATGAGTCATGCGTCAGCGTTCTGTGAGGATGGGTTTTACGGAGTGTCTTAATTGGAAAGATATTGCATAGCGTCATCCAGGATTATATTCGTTTCTTGTAGTTTTCCTATTATTACGCCCTTGCTAAGTACAAAGTAGGGACTATGTTAAACATATCATTTTAGACTAGGCCATGGAATATTTTATCTTTTTGGAATTATTATTTAAATTTACAACCAATGTCACATAGAAGTCTATTCAACACCCTTTTTTGGTAATAAACGAATAATTATTTTAAAACTCGTTAGTAAGGACAGATCGCTACTGGCGAAGTTGGGAATATACTTAATAATCATTTGCATGGGAACCGTTAGAATGTACAAATTTGCTACCTATTAATTAGCTAATTATTTTACTGCGTTTTTGATCTATTGCTTTCACTGTTAGGTCTTCAGCTAATGGGTTGTAACACTTAAAGCATTGTTAAAATTCCATGTGACCAAATTGCAAAGGATATGACCGCAGGTTAACCCAAAAAGGTCCAAATGTGACACACCTCATTTACTATTAATTTATAAAGTAAAAACCTTACAGCAGTGGAAAGAATTGGACATGTGCGCTACCTACTCAGTATAAATTACAATGACGCATATAACCAGTAATTAATGAAACAGTAAGTAATATTTGCTGCCATACCGTGAGTTTTCCTTTGCAGGAAAGCTTTGAAAATTGCCATCGATATTTTTTTTATATCCGCTGATATCTGACTCAACTGAAATTCAATGACTAACTATGAAGTATGTGCGTGAGTCAATCTGAAACACTCTGGAGAAATTTTTCATTGATGCCAATTCAAACTTGACCTTGATTGAAACAAAATAAATTACTAATCATCTTAGTAACTGTTTACTCCAGATATTTTGGAAGATTGCAAAAGCAAAAGGCAAAAAAGGCAAAAGCGATTGTAATTTTTACATTACAAAAAAAATAAAAAATGGGGTGCTAGTCAAATTACTACCTATCATAAAAGTAAAAGATGATGAAGAACAGACAACGAAAATCGGCATCGAAAAACATGAAGACTGAAAAATAGAGTCAAACAAACGTAAGATTAATGTGGAGGAAGGAAATGTGTTTATTTCGAGTTGAACGACTTCAATGACATAATATAATAACACGTAATAATATACCTAATCGTATTATTTTAAATTATCATTTAATCGTTTTATGATCTTACAGCGTGCGTAAATTATCATAGTGAACCTCAAGATTAATATTAACTAACAGTAGGGAAATATAGAGTATGTAACATGTTTAATAGTAAGCGCAACGTTTATAAACATATTAAATCTGACAATAACTCTATGATTTATGTGATTTTTTAAACTGACGTTTGATTATTCAATCCGGATATGACAACTAATTAATCAGCAAACGTGTATTAATAATTAGGTTATCAACTAATATACAAAAAATATTAGACAAAATGTTCTACGTAATCGAGTTCAATATGTTCTCTGTTATCTACCCATTAGGTATTTGTTTTGTCATTAATTAGTTCGTTTTTTATTTGATCACGTAAGCGTTATGACGTCAAGAGACTCGTACAATCACTGCGTTTCCCGAAACCGTTAGATATTTTAAGGGTTTTCACAAGTGTCAAGATGAATCATAAATAGAAAAATATTTATCAATATCTAAGAGTGGTGTAATTTTATTAGTAGCTCCCACAAATAATACAAATAAAAATGAAGTCAAACAAAAATAGCACGAATGAATTACATAGATTCTCAGAATAGAACGATCCCTATAATAAATTTCACAATACCGTTTCGTCCTTCAGGGATAGATCAGAAAATGTCATGATAGCTATATTCATTTGTCACAGTTATAATATTTTTAATAGCTCCTAACTAATCCCGGACTGTACAATCATCAGAAGGTATATAAACATGGAAATACAATAAAGTCAACCCTTGTCTACCGGGACGCGATCCAAACGTATCCCTCGGCACATAATAGAAGTGCAACTGGGTGGGATCGAGACCCGCCTCCCTTCGCTGCCGCCCACCATTGGCTGCGGCTAGCGAGCTCGGGAGAAACCCACTTTGATACGTTCTGGCGTACCCCACTGCCTTCAAACACGTGGCTCGGTGTACACTAGCCTTTATCTTACGCGCGTTCACACAAATTCATTTAGTCTCTCACACGACACGACGCGTGCGACATCGTAGCTTTTTGGGGGATGTCAATTGCGATCTTCTGTTATGGATCACAGTAGTATACCAACGTGTGCGTTATACAGGAATACGGGCACTGTTATAGTAAGACTGAAGATGGAAGTGAGCACCAGTTGTTGCAAGCGTGAGGATTGTCCGGCGTCCGGCTGTCCGGAGCTGGTGCATAGGCCGTCTGGATGTGAACATTGTACTAGGACTAGATTAATTAGCCAATATAGTGACTGTGATAGTGATGTTGTGGAAAAATGTCGTCCCTATAGATCGAGTGCAGCGAGAAGTAGTAAGCGTAATTTTTTTTATTATTAACTTACTAATATATTTGCGATGCTTTGCGTTTTTGTGTGACATCATTCGAATACTTTTTATTGGTATCCTGCAAAAATATTTGGTATTTTTTTCTAAACTTTTAAGCACAACGTTTATGTTATTGTAATTGAAGTTTACAGTGATAAAGACCTTTGATAATTCCACAAAAGTATCTTAATTATGTTCATTATGGATTCTAAAGTACCTATATTCGTAAAACATAAAAGATTAAAATGTGTGATCCTTTAAGTTTTATAAATTATTTAAACTAATGTTAAACTTGCGTTAAAGTTTCGAAGTTCAAACCACTCCAACTTTGATCCTTGAAGAGTGGAAGTGTAATAAACTGTCATCCGAACCAGCGCTTATTTGACATAAACTTCATAAGACAATGAAAGCTCACAGCGCGTAATAACAATAGAACAGGTAAAGTCCCGCGACGATAAATAGACCTTATCATAATAAAAGCTAGCCATAGAGTAAGCATTATTTATTTATAAACTAAGTATCCGGTCCGTACGAACACACGCCTAGTCTTACATCCTCGTCGCATTGTCGGACTGTCGGTAGGTACTGCCTCGATCCACCGCGGTAATCGAGATTACAATTTCATTACGCGCAAAAACTTGGCTCAGTCTCCCTTTACAATGTTAAACACGAAGATCAGAGCTAACTAACTAGGCTTAAACTGTAATTAAAGTAACGTACTGTTACCGGAATGACATATCTGACTAAATGTTTCTATCCTTTAAGAGCCGGACAGTTACGTCCAAGCGGCGCGCAGAGGGTTATTTCGTAATTAGTACTATCGCTTGGTCGCTCTCTATATAGGGCCAAGAAATGATTTAAGTGTCGTGCAATAAAAAACGTATGCCTATTAAATTGCAGGGAACATTTATCCCCTCTTTTTGTGATAGGATTGTGTTCTTTCGTAGCTTTTGTATGCATATTGGGAACACATAACGAGATGAAAAAGTCTTAATAACTGTTCTTGTATGTAAACGTTCATTACTCAAATTAAAAGTAAATACAAAGAGTATTCATTAAGAGTGAGCTAATTGACAGGGCAGGAAAGGTTCTTAACACTGTACGTGTCGTGGTTCTATTTATATAATGTTGATGACTTCTACTTCTAATAAATCTTGCTGGACTTACGAGAAGTGGGTAAATCCGTCCGGAACTAGACTTTGTATACAGGATTGCATAATAAGTTTTTCATGAAGGTTGTTCATTTGTTCGATCCTTTTCATTTCGAGATTTAAGCAGTTTAAATGTTAGGTACCTATAGATAACCAAAATCTTACCTTCCTAAATTGCTTTAATTAAGTTCATAAAAATACTTCTGCTGATAATCGAAAAAGAAAAAACAAAAGAATACCTACAGAACAATCTGCATCAACTGACGTATTTGAAAATCGATTTGAAGAAGAAAACTCTTTCGATTCCGATTCTATTGAACATCTTACACAATATGATATAATCACTATGATGTATTTGACTTCATCATCGTTAAGACCGACTACCTATCAAAATTATATATTATTTAATGCGTAAGAATATCAATAAAAAGTATATCCTGGCTTTGGACGGTGACGTTATTTTGCCTGTCAGTGAATCTCAACTAATTGATGTAGTATTATGCTGTCATCTTATTTTTGCTACTAGATTGATGTAATCATTCTTATTAAGGTAACGATCCCGAAAAAAAGATTTCGCAAAAAGTCATCAATTAAAAACACTTTGTCGAATTTATTAAAATTATATCATTAATAAAATTATTTAGCACAAACATATTTACAGTCTTAACGAAACATTAAAAACAAACTGCAATCAAGCAGGCTGTATAATCAATTCGATTTCATTTGCGTCAGTAGATTTAAAAAAACAATCCATGTTTTGCCCCAAGTCCTACAGAAAAAAAGTTAACAACTCAGGTGAATAATCCCTTAATGATACATTATAGACTAAATTGTCTTCCTGCTGGTAACCGCAGAGCTATCTAAATGATTAAATACCAATTATTGTTGATACGATGGCGGAAAATATTATCAATTAGAGATGCATAATTATTTGCTCTAATTATCCCGGAAGTTGTTATTAAAATGTTTATTTTTATTTTTGGGCATATATATCACTTTAATAAAATGTCTATGAAAAACTTTTTTAAGAATCCCAATTCAAAAGTATGATAAAATCATCATGGTTTGATGCATAGGTCAGCTTAATAAATTAATTTTCTAAGTTAAGTTCATTCACCAACTAGCAACAAGTTAAAATAACAAAGATTGTAAATCAACAACAGTCACTTCCAACAATGTCATAGAATGCGTAACCACAATGCACCTTAATGTTTCTCATATTGTCCTAGGGCTAGTCCACAAGAAAGCTATGTCATAATAATTAAAGCAAAGTACACGCAGTAAGCTCGATTTCATGAACTATGTCTGCGTCATTAGGGCTGCGATCCACTCACTCATTAGCAACATGTTCACATAAAACGTTGTTCATTTACGCAGAGTAAGGCAGCCGCGTCAATTATAAACAGTTATTTCAGTGAGACGGGAGCTTTATAATTACAGTGTTTAGCTGTCACTCATTTAGTGAGAGATGTCGATTCTAGCTTAGACGTGCCTAATTACCTAACTCTTTTTACAGCACAATATACAATATTAAAAAAAAACATAGGCCATAGGACTGAAATTACACCGCTGTAAATATTTTACAAATATATTCCATTTAGGTTCGAACGATAAAATACAGTTACTAAAAATACATAATTTCAGTTGTTACCTTATTAAAATTAATTCAAGAAAAATTTACGCTTGTTTCGTTAATTTCGAACGGACGGGGTCGATCAACGATCTTCTTCGCGACGCTATTACCATTTAGAGCGATTTTCAGGTAATGAAGAGTGGTAGCACCGCGTATCTTGTGATACGCGCCGCCACGCGCGTCTCTGAGCGATAATCGCCCTTATTATGTGCAGTCAAATTTTACGAGCGCATCGGTTGTTAGCCGGCTACTAACAAAATGATGAACGGACTCAAATTAAACCTCTATTATAGCTAAAACATGACGCCTTTTTCTATTTAATGTCACGAGGACGGGTATCAGTAATCCCGTTAATGATCTAGCGCTGCAACCCTATCGCGCTCCACTCTCCAAGTAAACAACACAGATATTCGAAAAAGATAACCCGTCAAATTATACTGACGGGCATTTTGTAACGAGCCGCTAAGATGATGCTCGCGACTCTCATCCCAATTTTTTTTACCGCATTTATAACAATAATAATCAGAATTTACATAATGATTGCGCAGGCGCCTGCGACGTCCGGTGCGCAGAACGCCGCGGCGAACTTTTCTTGGTTTTTGAGTCGAAATTCTAGTTAGCGGGCGCGCGATTTCTTTTTAAAAAGGTTAACAAGATGGTCTCGTTTGGGTCGTTTTTCGTGCCGCGAAGCCTTCTTTTGTGAACGGGCAAGCTGTTAAAAAATAAACGAAGTCTTTGTTTCTCGGGTAGTCGGTCCGACCTCCGACGCGGTCCCTACTTTTTTATGCCCCCTTATAACCTGTGTATTACCTACGTGTAGGTATCTACGGTTTTTATGGTCGCCCGGTCAGTTCTTCAATGGGCTAAGGAATTCGATCGAGTCTCATTGTTCATCTCAAATATCTCCACGTATAGGTGGTTGGGGATATAAAGAGGATATCAATTACTTGCCGTCCTTTTAGAAAAAAAAAACATTCATTTGTTTTAATTATAGTTAAATACCATATCTGAAAATCAAGGCGGGTACTGACATTTGCAAAAAAATATTTTCTCGTTTTATTACACGTATTATTTCCTTCTGAAATAGTTTTTTTTTTATGTAATGCATGTAAAAATCTTTCTTTTCTCGTACTTTCAAGGTTCAAATATTTAATTAGCTCTATATTTTTATCTTCATCTCATGGTTACTCAGTGAAAATATTTGTCTCACAGTGACTCTACGTCTTTTACGAGCTGACCTGTTGTTTTTTTGTACATGAACTTTTGACGGCGGTCTCGCGGTTGCTTTTGACCGGAGCACTAATAAAATGTTATGATCGTGTGTTTAACGCGTGTTGTGTGTGTCGGACCTTCCTTTTGACATGATCGTTATTGCCCGACTCCACCTTTGCGGTCGCCTTTTGTAACCCAATTGGTACAACATTATTATCGTGTCAATTAGAGGGCAATATAACCTACAACTAAATCACGGCTAGTTATACGGATTGCGTACTTAATGAGTGGGGTTTGTTTATGCAAATTGTTCGTTTATGTTTCTTGCGGGAATAGTACATTATTCTTTTTTACAAGGAGGGGGTAATCGGTATCAGTTCACAGGGTCTAGTTAAATAATAAGCGGCGGGGCCCTATAACTATAATTTTCTTTTATTTGTCCGCGGTGCCTGCGGCCCTCGAGCGAAACCGCCAGCGCTAACGAGATGATGAAAAAATGACACGCACACACATTTTGTGCTAATTGTGTGACTGTATTGATGAATCTGCATTCAAATCCCTTTGAACATGAGACGGTTTGACGTTAAGAATATTGGTAAACTGTCCTTTTGAACTTTTAATATGTTAAGAAGTTGAAGGCGTCAGATCAAATTTAAATACGAGCAATTTGGTAAAATTGCACAAAAGCACATTATTTAATCATGAGTAACACACAAAGTGTTTGTTTACAATCCTCGAAAAGTATTGCCAAATTCATGGCCAAGTGCCAAGTCACAAAAAAAGTAATTGGCCAAACTAGAACATTACAAACGAACTGCGTACAGTTCAGATATTATATTATCATCGCAAATAACAGTGAGATCTTTACCTACGTTAGTCACTAACCGCCAGACATAACGCTTGTGATTCACACCTTGAGGCAAAACACTGAAAAAATTAATAACATTCTATGTGAGTGAGTCGGTGCAACTTTGATATTGTGACGATCTATTCCATCTGACATAATATTGGCTATTACTTTTGCTTAAATTATATATAATTGACCAAATGGATTTGATAAACTGATTAAAATGTCAATACTAATTTCCTACTGTCTGTCGGTCTGCTTTGGATGCAGTATCGCTACTATTTTTTCGTAACTTTGGTTAACTACTTCCTTGTCGGTACCAGTAAAGGATGCCCAAGCTAAATATGCATTAGGGCCTTCTTTCTATAAAAAATGTGTAGATGGTCGCGAATACTAAATGTTCAAACGTCTCTTGTAATTGATTTTAATTAAAAAATAATCACGAATGTAATCATTAGTGCAACTGCAAAGGCGTCTGTGCATTGCTTTCATTTTCCTCAAGATATCAATTAAGTCATAATTTCTCGACATCAAGCTCAATGTCAAAGATCACCGCGTGATTTATCTAGACATATAAACAATAGAGACCTGATTACTTTTATTTATTTTAATTGCTAAGCAAAGTCAACTCATTAACTGCTATAATGAGCTAATTGTTTTATCTTCGTCCAACGTCACGGGGAATGCGTTGTTGTTGATTTGACATCGTAATGGTTTTTTAACACTTATTAAATTATCAGTATAAGCAATTTAATGCTATCAGCTGCCGGAATAGGGTTGAATTTAATTTATATTGTTATTATTGTAGTTCGGGCTATCGTATCTTTGTTCGCTATACTTAGCTGGCCAGTCGAAGGGTACCCGCCCTTCGACTGGCTTCAATGTACCTACCTGCTGTTGCACTACGATCTATCCAATGACATTTCAGATGACAGCTTATAATAATTCATATCGACACGACTCCTAACATGAGCGCTATTAAAATTATCGTATTTGAAAAAAATCATCCTAACAATATCCAATTATTCAAATAACTTGCAAATATTTTTTTTTTTTGGTATACTGGACAGGTGATACACGTTAACTTTACATTCAAATAAAAAATTATGTCAATCACACATCAAATTATTTCCTTTAACGTGGATAATATTATTCCATTTTAACGAGTAAAACGAATGTCAAGTCAATAAATACTTCTGTGTCAACGATGGACACCTTCTGCTGGTGACAGTTGTTAGTTTCAATTAATATTTCTTTATCTGTAAAAATGAAAATAACTCTTATTTACATAAGTATCGCCCGTGTCATAATATAATATTCAATTAGGTAAATACATGCGACAGCGCCAACCTAGAAGAGCAATTATTATTGCCATAGAAAACTGTAGGACACGACTAACGTGGAGAACAATCGATTAAAGGTATCGATATTATTAAATCGGTATATAAGTTCGATGAAGACTGATCAGAAGAATGTGAGTTCGATTACCGCGCCACCGTTAAATAGAGCCGCATTAGTGATTCACACAGGTTCACTGGACAATTAGCAAAGGCTGTCCACCTCTGGGCCGCGATGTATTTATTCATCGGATGTTCATCGATTACCATAATCGATACCATCGCGCGTGCCGCATACGGAACAAGTGGCTCTTGAGCGTTTTCATTAAATGAGATGCATTGAAAAAAATACGAGAGCTTTCATTCAGAAATGAATATGAATCACTGCGATGCATTGTGGGGTTTACAGTTTAAACGGAAGAAGACACGTTTCATTTGAGTGGTAGTTTCAGTAGCTGGTTTCATTACTATGTCGTAGATAAATAATTAATTATTCAAATAATGTGGTTTCATACAATTTATCTGATTCTTTTTTGTAAACAACTATGTCACTGGACCTGAATCCCTGCCGAAAAACTTTGCTATCATGACCTCTGAACAGATTTCGGTTCACTGTTCCATTCAATTCAATTTTGTCTGTCTTCAAATTTTCAATTACCTCGATATTAATTCATCTTCCGTCAACAGGATACGTCAACGTCTGCGCGGCGGTGTGCCTGCTACTGTTGGTGTGCGGTCTGTCACCGAGGTCGTCGGCGGCGCCACATCGAAGCCGGGCCAGCATGGAGCGACAACGACGTGACACAGATGAGGAGAACAGACTGTGGGCTAACCCCTGCGACTATAATGATTCTCAGGTATGACATACAAATAGATTAACAATAACAACCTAAAGCCGAGGAAGAAAAATAACTTAATAGTATAGATAGACATGAAATGACTGATGATTATTATAATTTGAATTATAAAGAAGTAGTGGAAAGAGATAAAAAGTACAAACCATCATAGAAAATGAAAACTAATTATGGAATAAATCAATAAGTGTACGAAGAGCTTAATTAAAAATAGGTTCTCAATGAGGATTATGTTCAGAAAAAGACAGCTCAAGCTTCGGATGATGCTAAAAGTAGTAACTAGACGTTGTTTTGTATTCATGTCAAACTTTTGCGGTTGACTTAAGTGACCGCATAATTGATGAATGACCGCAGATGTATACAGAAAAAACTATACTGGTAGAAGTGGTAAAAGATCACTTTAACTTTTCGGGTGATAAGTAACATTTTTAATTTTTCAGCCTAATTAGACTTGGATATATCGAGTCTCATTTTGAAGTTGTCTTAAGTATTGTCTATATGATTTGACACCAACTAACATACTCAATTTCTTTACAGCCAAAAGTTGTCTACTCGCAAAATCACGCCAGGGAGGTCGCGTTGAAACTCGTCGCGCAAGCAAAAAACGCTTACTCATCAACTGCGAAGTACAAGGATACATTTGTAAGTACACAACTCTGCATTTACTCTAAAAGCTAATTTCACAAACTTGTTTCCAAATTCTTTGAAGTTTTTGAAAGTGCAGTTTTCTAAAGTGGTCTGTGAAGTTTTTAATCTCAGTGAGCCAGAAGTTTACGTTGTAAATTAGGCCCTTAATATTGACATCTTTCTCAATTTTGGAGTCATCTTGAAAGTTAAGTTCTTTTTAGTGTATTTAGTGTATTTAGTGGCTTCATCACTCAGTATACAAGTTAGACTATCGACTAAAATGGCACTTGAAAACTTTCTGTAGCTAAAGCAAAGTACAAAAGCGCGAGTGCTGGCTTCGAAGGCCTTTCTTTGCTTTCATTCATCGATTTTGCACGAGGCGATCGCGTAGTATTCGTGGCACATCTATATGCCCGCCGCGTCGCTCTAAATGAACGGACGGAGCTTGCGGTCGACCAATACCAATAAAACTTAAGCCTAACGTCGACGCATGCCTTTAGCGTTTGTATCTACGCAGATATTATTGATTTATGTATGAGAGTCTGTAAGAGGTGCTATAGTATTCTGTTGACGTGCGCGTAAACCCTGCAAATGGTCAGCACCGATTTTTCGTACTTCCTCTTTTGAATTATTGGGATTTAATGCAAAGTCAATGATCCTAATTCGCTGTTAATATTTGAATTGTAGTTATTTCATTTCTATTGTGTGTGTTCGACTTCGTGGTATTCGTAAAAAGCTTAAATATCTAAAATTCTAATTGTTTTTTTTATGTCTTTTGGCAAAAAGTTTCACGCGAAATTTGACCCATTAAAAATTCACGGCGTGCACGTTTTTAGTGCGGTTTTCTCACCGTGGAAAGGCGCGGGCGCAGGCGTGGAAGAGAGATTGCATCGGCCGGGCGCCGCGCCGTTTCGCGTCTCTATACGTCCGGCCGGCCGCTTCCTCCCTTTTAATTATAATTTCGCACTGCATTTCTGTGACGCCATGTCGGTATCGACAACCTTGTCGATAAAATGCTTTATAAACAGTACACGTCACATCAAATAACAATATGTAACTGATCAAATCGCATTCAATGATCAACTATCTTGTCTGTACGCTAAAATTACTCACTCGCAAGCTCGACTTTTTGCTCATAAATGTACTGCAGTTTTATTAAAAACCAGTTTATATTAAAAACAAAACACCTACTTAGCTTATCAGATGGTAAAATTGTCGCACAAGAATCGCAGACAATTCAACCTACATTCAAGAATTCATAAAACATTCACGAATTATTAGAAACAAACGTTTAGCATGTTAATACAACAATTCATATGACGGCTCTATCATTCCAATCCTAGGAATATAATAATTTCCGAATCGGAAGTAAGGTGAGCCGATCAACGAGAAATAATGCGATGTCGAAGTCGCGCTTCGAATCATTTATGGATGACTCTTTACCAACAAACTCCGTGGCCACTCGATAACCGAAGGGAACTTGAATACATTTCGGCGATTGTTGTCAATATAATCGATTTATTGAGAGTTGGGCAGTCAATGGTAGTGGAACAATGGAAGCGTTTATGTCGAATGTGTCCAGTTATCGAATGTGATGCTCGCGTATGAGGTATGGTGGCATTGTAATAGGCTCGACGGTCGTAACGACGGCGACGTCCTGTCCGCTGCCTCCTCGTAAAACGACATTATCGACTCACAGTAGCCGGAACGAGGTACAGGACGGTGCGCGTACGCGTCGAATACTGATTGCGCATTAGTATTGCGCGACACACCTGCCCGACGATTTTTTTCTGTCTCTCCCCTTAATGTCGGTCATTCGTTACTAATGGATCATATTTATTGCGATTTACACGCAAATTGTGGCGATGAACCGCCATTGTTGCTAGTTGACAAGGACGTCTAGGTTTTCTTTGTTCGCGCTCAATTTTCAACAAAAACTTTACCCCTATCGCAATTTTCGATCTCGTCTTGTTAATATTAGTCATCACATTAAACCAAGATAAACGTCTAAGTTGCGTCTGAGAGACAATATATCCTAAATAAATCAGGCTGCTACATCTGTCGTCAAGCCCATTCCGTATAAATAATAACTGGCCGCGTTGTACTAAGAACGCAATAACAAATTCAACGAACTCTACCGGTACTGTGTGACTGGCCACTGGCCACCGTGTGAATGTGTCATAACACTCGTGCTTTTGACTACACCGGTGTCATATTATCGCATCACATTTTCGACACTGGAATTCAACTCGCTTCCTTAAAAAAGTGCTCGTAAACTTTTGAAAGTAATTACGATAAACAAATGAGTGGTGTATTCGCGATGTAACCCGATCGGCGATTGCGATCGGCTCGCGGCATGCCGCACGTCTCTCGCAACTCGTGTGCATCTGCTCGCTTATCTTTGCAATAGCGACGCTATATAAACATTAAATTACATAGCACATACATACAATATGTATGTACGTACATAGTACGATAGCGTTGTTCACACGGGCGACAGGCTGTCTGCGGCGTTGGGTGCGTACGTGTGCCGTAAATATATCAATGTCTGCGCTTGTGTGGGTGCATGTTTATTTGATAAGCTTCCGATGTTTCGAGCTAGGCATTCGGATGCTAAGTCGTCGAATTTCTTAGTCGACGCCGCCCACCCACGACAATTGCAACGCGCTGAACCCAACAAATTGTTCCCTGTTTACTTTTATTCAACCTCATCAAAATTAAAATATGGGAATATACTTGAATACTTAATACTTTAATGTCCCAATATTATTGACATATATTCAACTCGATAAATAAACTTGAATAAGAATTTAAATATGTAATCATATAATTTTGTTTCTTTAAAATTGACTTTGCAAGCTCTTGTAGCATCTTCAAATAAAACAGTTAGATTTATAATTCCTTTACCGCCTCTAACTAAAGATACAACGTTGCCATGTGATTTCGCATTAACAAAGTTTGCATCATTTAACTCGGCAGTCTTAACTAACACATTAAAGTGATGAGAATACATAACATTCTTATTAGTAGCCTATTAAGTAGATAGATACGCCTCAGTTTGGACGCAAGCTCCCCACAACTAGTAATACCCCACAAATAGGTAGTGATTCGATTATGGTCCGATGGACCGGACGCACACCTGTGCATTTAGTGTGCCAGCGACGACATAGCACATTCCATCTCTGTACGATATCATTACTTAACCATTCTACGCTTCTTGTTTTGTAAAATCATCTGCACTACATTCATGTACCGACGATACATTTGCATTTGCATTCAAAATTTTATTTTTTAAATTTTAAAGGTCTGTAAACTCTAATTTTCGTGCCAATTACTTGCCACTTCGGCAACGGATAATATCTCCGCTTTGACTCCATTCATACACCGCTCCTCGCTTTATGTCCAAAGAAATAATCGTAAATTTATTTCATTGCGCGTATTATCAGCGAATTTTATATCAGCGGTATCTCAATTTCAATGAAGCAAATTAATATTTGGACAAAGTTTTCTGATCGGCACCGATAAACAGTATCGTTGTGTAAACGATATTTTGGTGTTTTGTTGGATTTTGCAAAGTTTTAATTAGTCGTATTGTTGTCCAACAATATTTTCTACATAAGGGGTACTTAACTACAGCGCGTTACATCTGCCAGTCCAGCCCCGAATGTTTGGCTTGTCAAAGCTATTTGGACTCTACGCTTAATAGTACAGGAGCAGTTTTTGTTAGTTCCGCCTTCGTCACGTGTGATATAGATATAGTGTCAAATTTTAATGTCGAAACGGTTTTGTTACGTGAAATGTCGTCAGCGGCGGGCGCAAACCTCCGGTTTCGATCTCATCTTTCATACGACCTTCGCTTGCCAATTGAATCAATTATCGTATGCGTTAGTATCAAGTATTAATGTGCACTAAATATCAAATTGAATCGAAGTTGATTGAATCAAGTCTATGCTTTATGACTCGCACATTAAAAAGTTACACTAAAGCAATTTGTCAATAACAAAAGTTAGTAGCGCGTGCAGTTCCAGTGTTACTTGATCTATTAACTAGGATCAGTGTCACTACTTCATAGGTCTTGTTTTTATGGTTTGTTTCTTTTGAGTGCAGTAAACGTTTGTCACTTCTAGGAACAATTTGCGAGTAGGTAACGCGTGTTGGTACCAAATGTTTTCTTCATTTGCTGATATTTTAGTTTCTGCTCTATATCTATATCCACGACTATAATTATTTATAAATTATTCATTGCAAATGTTACATTCATTTTTCTTATTACCATTTTGAAATCTGCATACTTTCAACCGACTGAATAATACAACGTTGAAGACCTATTGGAAATTCAAATAGCGTTCGCCTATAAACTGTCAAAAATACAAATAAGAGTGACAACATAAAAAGGTTTTAAAAGAAAGGATTACATACCTGAGTACAGATAATTCACCAAAAACTACTCAAAAATATCTTTATCTACCAAAACCAAATACCCAGCAGCCAGCACTCGACTGGCTACTGCAGCGCTCTCCCCACTTGAACACCGTTTATACCACCAATCTAGGAAACCGCTTGGACTCATCGTCCGCTTAATCTCCCTTTTCCATTAAAGTCAATCAACTTATTGTATTAATTCAATCTATTTCCATCTTTCATAGAACACAACTGTTCTCAATAAGAGTTGATTCACGGTGCTCCTTAGTTATGTTGTTTAGCCGTCAAAAAGACGTGTCATTGTATAGTTTATTGACATTAGTGACTTATATTGTTTACCTTGTGCGTTAATTTATTGGTGCTCTGTGTTGTGGCTTTAGCTACTGTCGAGTCATCTTTATTAGAAGAGATACAGAAATCTGGCCCCAGATATGTTAAATAGTTGATTTTCCCATCATCATCAGTATTATCATCTACATTTTCTACATATGTTGCTATTTTCTTTACTAATTATTGTTTTCCATTTGTTTCAGGCGTTGAAACTTCATAGTTATAACAGTTTCGACGAACTTCTGGGCTCGTGGAAATCTTATGAATTCCTTCCTAAGGAATGGCTGCCTAAGGAGAAAATTCTCTACCAGACGATGCCGGATGAATATATTAACCAGTTGATGGTAAGCATCGAATTTTGTTTCGGCCTTAATATTTTTAAGATATAACTTAAATGTCCTGATTGACTTTTTTAAAACCTCAGCAATACTTTGATTTTGATTTTAAATAGTTTTTGTTTAAACGTCCTTAAAACCTTGGGAAATATTCACAAACCATTCCGTTTTTGATAATACGAACGTTGCCAGATTGACGTTTCCTAAACGAAAACAATCACCGAAGGGCAGCGAATTCGCTGATGCCAAAAACGTGCATCCGTATGAGTTTTTCAATCGATTTCAAAGAATCGACATCGTCGGTGGCACTCATTGTTGTCGGCCGGCTATCGCTTACGTGAGAACACAATGGTTTCGCAATATTAACAATCGAAAAATATGTAATCGAAATTAGGATGATTATCACAATTACGATTGTCCTTATCTTAGTTTTAGTAAATTTGGCAACGTAGTCATTGCAACTTTCGGTTACAACAATGAAGTTGCAAGGGCTGACTGAGAAAGATTAAACCTTATTTCAAAATCTAGAAGGACAACATTTAATTACAAAATGTTCTTTAAATGAAAATGAGTTTTGAAGTTTGAGTACTAAATTCAACTTTTCTTTGTTCACAGCCAAATATCGACGAGGAATTACCGGGGATGTACAAGGGGCTGAAAATGATAGTTGCGGGGCTGCACTTGTTCTCCAACGAAGCATTGAACCCTAATATAATATCAGACGAGAGTCTGAAGGACAACATCACCCGGACGATGCATGATGTGCGAGCTGTGCTTTGTTATTTTAATGTAAGTATACAAAACATTTTTTTTACATACATCTTGTTTTACAATTGAGGAATTCGATGCCAAAACATTTCATTACACAAAAGTAGTTTATGACAATTTTCCTATTCTAAAAAGAATATTTTCCTATTCGTTGGTTGATATTTTGCTAACCCAAACTTTTCCTTCTTGCAGGACATCATGAATGCTCGTAACTTGAAAATCGAAAAGCTTCCGGACTCTGAAGTCCCTGACTTGGCGAACAATATGGGCGTTCTCCTATACAGGGACACCCTGAACTACTTGGAGTACCTTGCGCAGGTGTTCCAAAAACTCTACGAGACGGAATCTGCTTGAATACAGCGGTTGTGATCAAGAGTCAACGATGCGACTCAAAGAAACTGCATACCCCACGTAACTTTTGGCTGTCTATTTAATCTTGGTGCTCGCACCACGAGGCGAAACAGTACTGTTCAGTATTAGTTAGCCCCAAGAAAAAAACTCCTTCTAGTAGAATTATTTGCATCCCTAGGCTGTTAAATAGCGAATTAATGTATAGAAAAAACTGTATTTGCCATTACATTGCCATTTTGGTCTAGAACGAATTAGTTCCTTTTTTGTAAATAGTGACGAATTTAAAATGTATTATTTATTGTCTGCTGATTAACATTCTAAATTTCCCGATTATCCTAGTCAAGGTCTTATTTATTTCTCGCTTAACTCCACTTAGTTTCAATTTCTTTATTAATCGTATTATTTAATTTAGATTTTAGTATTAGACTTCATTCCAGCACTTGGTCTGTTGATGAAATTGTTGAGTCGGAATATGAATGCGTAGAACGGTGTATCAGAACAGTTTCTTTTCTGCTGTTGTCGATATTTGAATGATCTATATTATGACATGGCAGCTCGAGGCTGAGACGAATAATTTTAATTGTACATTATATTCCTATTTTCCTTAGTTATTACTTGACTCTTTGTTAACTATTTATATGTTACAGAAATCCAATGAAATATGACTAGCTTTAATAGAGCTGTTAATTATATTATTGTAAAAATACAGAGCCAGTGTATTTATAACTTAATCATTATTTGTATAGTTCAAATAGTACCTATTTATAACTGCGGCACAAACATAGCTTCTATGTTTGTGGAATTAAATTATTATTACATTTATTTCAATGATTTTTATTTTTATTTTTTCATCAAACCTCACCTGATTCTTGGGGTCCACTAGAATTGCTACAGCATGAGATAAGTACACAATGTAACTGGTTTATAAGCAGAATACCAAATAGTAACGACAAGCAAAGCGAGCGAGCGAGTGAAGCGAGTAAGCTATAGGTACCTATAGTTTTTCTTCAAAACCCTGAAGTGAAAAAACGGATACGAAAGCCGTAATTTTCACCTATTAGGCTCTCATACATAGACAGCAATTTTGTACCACCCACGCCACAATGATAATAACATAATCCCATAAAAAGGTCTAAAACAAATATTTCATTAAAATATTCCTAAGTGACGAAGACGATCACGCATGTTCCCATGAGTCGGGACTGGAAACAATTTCATATCTTTACACAAGGTATTCACAACACCCGGCATATTTGCATTGGTGACTTGGTTCCGACAAATTAGTACGACCAAGACCAAGGGACCTGAAAAATAATAAAAAAGTCAACGCACAACATTGCCTTCACTCTAAACTTTATACTTCTAAACTTAATTTCAAAGCAATAAAGTTCAAAATTGCTTAATTATTTGTACCAAATGTGTATGTTTGTTTGTGTTGTGTAACACGTCCCGCTACTGATCACAAAGCGAACTGTCAAACGGCTCCCGCCATATTTGTTTAATCTGTTGTGACGACGACGTTATAAGTCTTCAAAAAACCGCGGGTGTTATATTTGTAGTCGTCGGATGATACGAAAGCATTGACTTCTTATTATTTTGTGATGAAAGTAAATACTGTTACGAAAGTGTAGTTTAGGAAAAAACTACTAATATAAAGGTCCATAAGTTTATTGGCGGTAATTGCAAACCGTAAATAGATTAGCAATTTAACGATACAAATACGGGCTAATTGCACTATGGATAGGTGTATAATTAGAAACAACTCAATTGGCAATACATTAATTTCCTAGGCCTACCTACGAAAGGAGATAAACTCACTTTCGGTGTTAGGTTTAGATCAAGTCGCGTTTGTACGTCATCTATACTGTTTGTATGCAGGGGTAACATTCAAAAGTACTGATTCGGTTCCGAAAAGCCTTTCACTAATAGGAAGCTAATAAAGTATTGCAGTGTCAAAGGCATGCTCAGTATTGTAATGTCATATAGGCAAGCTTCTTCCGCGACTGTCGCGGACAGAAGCTATAATTCACATAAACGACCGCGTCGATCGCTTGCTCGCGCTACAGTCGTTTTCGGTTAGGACGGCCTGACTGCAACATTTTCATGAGTTTGCCTCCGGTTTTGGCCGCCATTTATCCAGGAATTTTAGACTTTGAAATTACAAAATATCCTGATAATTGATTTTTCAATTGGGATATGTTAGGAGGTGCTCCAAAGGCAAAGTTTGCGCCCTCACGCCCCTAGCCGCCGCAGGAGACGCCCTGGGCGTCGGGAATCGCAGGCCGATTGCCGGCCACCGTAGGCGCGGGCTTGCGAACGGCGAGTAATGGGCAGCTCGCCGTTCGATAAGGACCAGGCCCGGGTCGACGGCGCGTTGTGTTCCACGCGCGCCTCAAAGAGATGTCAGCACCAATGACGGGGTTTGCTAGGACCGATGCCTGCTGGGGTTGCGGAAAAGTCCAAGAGGGTTACCGTGGCCCCTGGCAGAGGCAACTGAAGGAACACGGGTGGGTTTTAGTCAGTAAGAGTCTGACACGCCCTCCTGCTCAGCCCAGAGCGGGAGAAGTTATTTGATGATTTCCCACCCACAAAAAAAAAAAAAAGGAGGTGCTCCAAATCCAAGTCCGTGCTGATTTTGGTTTTTGCCAAGTATTTCATGAATGGTTGGAGATGATAAAAAAATTGAAGTTTTTAACTGGCTATATTATTATCTCGAAAAATATTAAGAATAGAGAAAACAGTTTCAAAATAGGAAATGTTATTTTCTACCAAAAACGTCTCTATCATTTTTATCATACGACGCACCGTTTGCGAGAAATTGGCAGAAACGCGTTTTTCAATATGGTGGTTTTACAATTGAAAAATCAATTATCAGGATTTTTTGCTTAGCGACCCTATTTTTGGTGCTAATATTCCTGGACTAATTTATGTGACAGCTAAGCAGCCGAGCGTGCATCCATAGTCCAGGAATTTTAGACTTTGAAATTGCAAAATATCCTGATAATTGTTTTTTTTATTAGCTGCTAATTTAACACTGATATTGCGCGATATAATTATTATGCGATGCTTGAAATATTTTTTTAGAAATGGAATATAACGCCCAAGTTGCGACAATTGGATACAGTATCTATACATTGCTTGCCTCCACGTGACTTTTCAACTATTGCGTAACATTCATGCATACATAACGTGAAAGAAAAGTCACTTATACTTACATTTTACAACAATAACACTTGCACACTTAGTTCGTACTCGCTCGCTCGACAGTCCAAAATATAATATATAATACCCATAAAACAGGAATGACTTGACAGCTCTCCCCTTTATTTATAAACGTTGCATAAAGTTAAGTAATGATTAGCGACTGTTTAACCATACTTGTTTGACGTTTAAACCACTCTTAACTTTAAGCAACGCTTATAAATAAACCCCTCTGTCTACGTAATACATTGAAATACCTTAAATAATTTTGTAATTGCTAACTAAAGCGATCTGTGATTGAGAAAAAAATCTAAAAATAGACTATCGTTTTATTGTTGATAGGAAACAACTATGCTCTCCGTCCCTATTGAATTTTTGTTTATTGACCATTTATCTCCATCCATCCATTTATCATCATCCATTCATTCATTTATCCATGTGTTGCGAGACCGATGAGCATACTGTGAGGGGGTAGACTAGGGGTAGACGGACTCCCCATCTAGTATGTTTTTTTTTTAATTCCTAAAATTTATTACAAGCAAAATTCTTGTTACTAACAACCTTGCCTTGCCTATGGACTTTTTTTGTCTGAAATATTTTTTTTATTTTTATTTATCCATCTGAAGCTGCGGCGGCAATATAAATAGTTTGCCTCCTCGCGACAAGCTGACCGCGGCGCAACATTCCGACCACAATGGTCGTGGATGTCGAGTCGTGTAAATGTGAAACACATATTTACACATTGACAACCGAAGCTCATTGAGAATGACCTACCACATTGTGTACAGAGTTGGGTCACATTTTTTTTCGGTAAGAAATTATTTGACGACACTTGATTGGCTGGCATCATGCGTGGGTTCCGTAATCCGTAGCGATGACAACCATTTGTATTAATAAAAAAAACTACACCGGGCCTTTCGATTTATTCGACATCAAATTATTATAAAGATGTTTATAACAATAAATTATTCAAGAAAAACTCACAAAAATTTCACAAAAAAGTGTTAACTAGAAAAACATTATTATTCTTCTTAGGAACAGCACTACTATTACTAATAACAAACATTAAAATTATACCCATAGTGCGTAGGTTAAAGAGAACTAAACCATTTGAGTTAGTGTAGTGTATAAAAAGTGAATGAATAATAGTAACATTGCTCTGCTATATATGTAACACATGAACAAAGTGTTTTTATTAATTATCAGACTCTAAGAAAGTACTACGGAATTGTGCAAGAGCGTTTATACCTTATGAGTGGCAACGTCGCAATTTAGTGTCATATTTCGTGGTTTTAAATTTTTATCATTTAATTGGGGCTATATTTTAAAAATCTGTTTAATCAACTTTTTAGAATTGCGTGAAAGTGTTTAAAAAGTAAGTAACCGTAATGCTTACAGTTATTTTACAATGAAAATAACGCCCTGCAAGTTTCCAATGTATTATTTGCATATAAATAGAACTGTAAACGCAACGATTTCTTACCTTTTACACGGTTTTCACATAATTCTAAAAAGTTAATTAAACAGATTTTTAAAATATAGCTCCAATTAAATGATAAAAATTGAAAACCACGAAATATGACAATAATTGCGACTTTGCCACTCATAAGGTATAAACGCTCTTAATTACGTAAACTATCACGTAAAATAATAAGCTAGAGTTAAGTTGCTTATTAGTCTATTAGGCTAGATTGTAATAAATTATTAAGAACATTAGTTCTTATTAACAAAAAAAAAACAATTCTACTTCTCATGGTCTTCGAAATAACGAAAGCTCAAAGTCCCATTCGCCTTTGATGCATGTTGTGCACTAAGTTATTATGCAGAAAGCAAATAACTATTAGCAAAACAGTGGGTAAGTGTTCCAGTCATAGCAATTTAATGAGAGGTGTGAAGTCAACAGGAAGTCAAGAAAAATCAATTACTGTTTCAAAGTTAAACCATTCCACCACATAATAACCTAGAGCGAGCCTACCTTAGATAACTACGTTTTCCATATAAGTTAACAGAACTATCTATCAACCACCCATTAGGATACAGGTTTCTTACAAAAAGCTTTATCTCAAAGAAAGGATTACAAACTATACGCAAAAGCATAAGACATCAACATCAACCAATTGCCCTTAACACAACCACATCTTCTAAGGTATGGTGTGTTCCAAATGAAAAATGAATTAATGAAATGTTCTGATGAAAGTGTAGGCAAACCCTTTTTAGGTTAAATTGTTACACTTATCTCACCACTTTTTCCAACAATTATTATTGTTTGAATAACATAAATTGTAATTGAAAGATCACCGTCGAAAGATTGACGTTATAAAATTAAACAATTTTTTTTTTTAAAGTAGGTACCTATTCAAATAATCAATCAAAGCACTCAATTTGTAAGTGGTACCTATTACAAATTGGCAGCGACAGGTATGTTTTCCAATACATTTGTTTACATTTGCAGAACAGAACGACCAACCTACCTGCCATTAGATAACAGCTTTACACAAAGCTAGAGAACAGAAAAGTAACCAAAGTCGGCGCAAGAGCATAAGACAGCAACATCAACCAATTGCACAACCCCGTCTTAAGTTAACACTAGCAACTATCAATCATACATTAGAAAGTAAAGTTTTCCACACCTATCCATATGGAAAACTATCAGTACTATCAAACTATCTCTCATTTAAATAATGATATAGGTACATAAAGCGCTCTCAAGGAAAAGGTAGCTAAGTATAAGACATCAAGCAATTACTCCAACCACAAGTTAAACACGAAAACATCACCACATCCAGTTGATCTCTAAAAAAGGCACAAAATATTTTCACCTTCGTTTAACGATCTGCCGTCGGCGTCCACAATGGCGTTTAGGGCGCACAGAACGGGCATGCACGCTTTATCTCGCTCACGTTCCCTTGTTTTATTTATTAGAAAGATTTATTATTTACCACAGGGCTCACACACGATGTGTCACGAATCTGGGACGAAAAAACGAGGCTATGTTAATGTGTACCTCCTTCGCACGTGACTATCTTTTTTTTGATCGCCCAACTTACTTCATAATTAACTTCGTAAGCGAATGTTCATTTCCTGTATTTGTTTAATTGATACGTTTTCTTTGTTCTTGTGTGTTCTGCGGGATTTTTAAATTAAGCTGCAGCTGATGGTAGAAGAAAGGTATTGAGTCCATGCCACACACATTGTGAAAAGCTTGCAACTTGATTTGGGTTATTAATGAGAATTCAAACTAAATGTAACAACCCTATTTCTATTTGCGAAACCAATTCATTGATACCGCTTTCGCATTTATCTCGCATTTTCCTGAAGAAGTTAGTTATAGCAGATCCATGATGTCCGTGTTTATCATAAAAGCCAGAGTATTCAGTAATTAGAATGCTTGTTTTACTCGAAACTTATAAACCAAATAAAAAGTTAACTAAATTAGCTACAACAAAAAGCAGAATCCTGAATCCATAAATCAACACGGATGCTCATCACACAAGATCACAACCATAATCACTGTTAAACAAAACATAATAAAACAAAGTGATCGGCTGCTCCTAGCATGACTTCATCGACTCTGAAATACCCAACCATTATAATAAAATAAACTAAAATATATAGCAAATAGAATCGAGATTGGAATCGCACTTGACCTACGTAAAACCACAGGTCTGCCCTGACCGAGTAGGAGTAAACAGAAAACAAAAGACGACCAACACTCCATGTTTGACATGATCTGTGTACTTTGCAAGCCCTTAAGTCAACGTTCAGCTTGACAGTGTTACGTCAAAGGAAAATAAAGGATTATTCACTTTCATGGCTGGTTGGTTATGAGTGCAGGAGGGTTGGCATGCTTGCAGTAATTAATATCTTATTAAGTCTCCTGTAATATATCACTTTTATCCTTTGTTGTGCTACTTTTATTTGCTTTGTCAACAATTTAAAGCTGGTATGAAATAAAATTTCTACGTTATTTCACACCAACTCCATCGCAATCCTTTGTTAGATGTTGCTTACTCCTCATTACGACTTGCTGGAACAGCGACTTGGTACCTGCAGCTTGTAGTCTTTTACGCTATTGCTTTTTACCAGGATTCTATCAGCACTCTAGATGGTTAATAAACTATAAAAATTTCATTTTTCCCTGAGCTAATAAAAGAAAACTCCGGAGGACAATGATTGATACATTCAAGTCTGATTCACCACAAACCTTAGCGGAACTATCAATTTCATTTACTCGTCGAGTCGTTCATCAAGAAGATCATAAACTGAAACTCAAGACAAACAATTCCTCGTAAGACCTAATTCGTCCCAGACACAAACGTATCACATCCAGACGGGATTGGATACAAGTGATTGCATGCAATTATCTTTTCGTCTCCTAAGGTCATAGTCTCCTTAGGTCATACACGTTTCGCTTAAGAAAGATACGACCTCGTACTACCTAAGATCCAAAAGGGTATACGTTTACGGATTTCCATATTGACTTAAGTCGTATTATCTCAAGTGCGACACCGCTCACAAAACTATGACCGGAAGCGAGGCGCATGCCTTTCTTCAGGCGTTGACAAGCTTTGGTTACATTTTCTTTGCAACTTTGTGTAGTTGCGAAAATTATTTTAATGTGGCGATTGACCCTGATTGTCACAATCATCGCAATACCATAGCTAATAATAAATAAAAAATAATAAATAATAATCGTAAAATAGTGCAAGGAAAAGGCTTTCAATTTATCAATAGCGAGGAATATCTACATGTTTTTAAATTCAGTGTAGGTACGTATGTTCACAATCCTAGAAGTTTACGTTGATTTTATTTTCAGCTCTGTAAGAGAGAATTTTGTGAAATATTTGCAAAACGCATCTTGTTTTTCGTGGCTAAATTCAGATTACTATTATTAGTTTCTATAAAAGTATGCGTTGCATAGTATTATTTGGCAGTATTTAAAAAGTTAAAACTGAAAGCCAAGTTTCGTAAATGTAAAACTGACTTCGATTGTCAGCCCCTGACTATGATGCAGAGCTATAGCAACATTTATTGAGTTTAATTACCGCAACACCTTACTTCATTCACGACGTGTTTGCGTGTTTTTTGTATATTTAAATTCAGATTTAATTATTTATTTTTCTGAATAATGTATTTTGTTCTAGTAAAGTCTAGATATCAGGAAACTAAACGCTCTAACATTTTAGAAAATCAAGGTCTTCATTTGTTGCGTCATATTCTTCTACTCTATGTTTCGACGGTACATCTATTTTACCTATGTTGTTTGGGCCAAGTAGGTGGCATTTGGGACACTCTAGCAGATGGGGCACACTCTACGACAGATCAGGATCTGGATATTAGGCCTCCCCCTTCATTGCCGCAAAGACAGCCATTTTTTCATCCTAGTTATTTATTGGATTTAATATCTTTTTTGTATGAACTTTCATAGAGAAATTAATATTAAAATATAAATGCAAAAATAGGCCATGCTACAAAATTATACTATATATTTAAATGGGTTCTAAGGAACATTGCTATACATAGCAAGCATAATCTTTCTACATAGATAAAAGTCTTGCGTGCGCAGGTAGTTAGAAGCTTAATGATAAACAACTTACGCTCATACTTACGCATCCTTATTGATATAATTATTTATTATGACCGGAACTCTCACTGATAGCCAGCAGCGTAAGATTTCCCACCAATCTAACCTGAAGAAGTGTTTGCCAACTAAAAATATAAATTTATCATAAAAACCGTCAAACACCATGAAAATATAAAAAAAACCATTTGAAATAGTTATTACTTTATTATTATTTTTAATTTTGTGTGTTTTCTGTTGCTTTTGCAATTTTATTTATAAATATCGAATACGAAATACTAAAGTACCTAAGTGAAATGAAAGGAAATTGTTTATTCTGTAAATAGGATACTGAAATCACCTTTACACGTCATTATTATAAAAGAATAAAAAAAGAGTCGAGATTTCCTATCTACCCTTGAGAAGAAATGGCGAAAGGCTCAAAGTTTCTTTTAAAGTCCAGGCATGATCATGGTCAGATCACGTGAAGATAATGCAGATTATTGCCCGACATGGTCTTTTGAGGAAAGAACCACACAGCTTTGAGTGGATCTGTTCAGTCAGTGCAAGCATTTGTCAGTAATCGTGTAGCTCAACTCAGAACTTGAGGAGCTCAACGACTCGACGGACAATACCAAAGAAGGACATTTGCCATTTTCATTTTGGGTAGGCACCATAAAGTACTTAAAACTGCCGGACATACATTGAAACTAACAGAATAAGAAAAAAAATACCCACATAGTCCTCACATTCACTATAATTAAACTAAAACAATACTTTACAAAGTAAATAATCATACCTATAATTTTGTATATAATATTCATGAATGTCAATGTGTATTGGTGTTGATGATTTTGCATGATAATTAAAATTTTAAGTTTTATGGTTTTGTCACAAGGCTTAGAAGAGCGAGCAGCTCAATCCCAATCTGTTTTGTCTTCTAAATAATCAAACATTTTATAGAACCGTTTTTACAAAATTAATACAGCTTTTAAATCGTTTAATGGGTAAGTTCCGAATGTCGATGGGAAGTTTGTTATAAAATCGTATACATTGACCCGTGAACAAGTTGCCTACTCTGTGGAGGTGAGTGCGATGTACAGCAAGATTGTGTATAACGTAGTTGTATTTAAACTATGAATATCAAATATTTTCGTAAAATTGCATATATATTTTTTGAGAACATACAATAGATTTTCAAATATTTATTGTGAGGCTATGTAGATAAACAAAATTAGCACACTAAGAGGTGATGTTTATATTAAAGTGTAGGTAGCTAATCCATTTTTTTATATATATATAAGTATATAAAAAAACAAAAAAAAATACCTGTTTTATACAAATATATTAATTTAAATTCGAATTTCCTGGCTTCAGCAGCATGTCAAACACACAGCGTACCAAAACGCACAGAATTTCCACGTTTTTTTTTTTTTTTTTCCGAAACAGTTGTTCACAACTGAAGGCAACTAATATCACGGAAAAATCTTCAATTCCCAATTCAAAACTCAAAGAAAATACTCTAAACGCCTTACCTGTCATATAAGGAACATTGCATGCTCTAAACGTTGATAAAACGAGATGCTGATTGCTAGCGGGGAGGGATGCGTCTATTAACCTAGACGGACTACTTTCTATTTTAAACTCGTCTTAACATACGTAGGCAATACATTTAGTTAATTATTCCTGAGGTATGCATGCAGTTTTTTTGCTGTTTGTCAACATTGTAGAAGTAGCTAGTTTACTTAGCTTATCACAGCGTAGCGTATATAATTTCCAACTGATAGAGGTCTGAGTTATAAGGCCTTTTGGTACAAAGATGCTTTTAAAATGTATAGGGAAATAGAAAACTGTATGTTGAGTTTATAGGTTATCTTGTTGCGTATGTCGTATTACGGTCTAAGACGAGCCTTTTAAAAGTGTCGTAATAGCTTTAAATGAATAAAGTACAAACAAATATATACCTATCAAAACGTCTGAAATTCGAAGAAAATTAACACATATTACAGTTTTCCAAAGAATTATTTCAATGTTCAATCAAACTACAGTGTTTATATAAGCTTAACAATCCAAAACGCCTGCAACCGGTTACAAACCACTTTACCACAATGACAGCCAATCATTATCATAACAGCATGACTAATATAAGTACAATTAATTCATTAAAGAGCCGCTCTAATTTTAGCACACGTCCGGAAATGGGGAGATTCCTTACTACCGGAGATATTTGTTTCGGAGGCTGCAAGCAGTTCTCACGCGACTTGGTATGGCACTGATGGCTTCTGAGTCATGCGTCGCCACTCTCTTCGTGATATTGCACATTAAAAGATCGGCTAGTGATCTTGGCCTAGATCTGCTGGGGAAATTCACATTTGAGTTTTTTTTGCTCTGAAGCTGCTAGGCTGATAAATTGTTTCTAATATTTGGAATTTCAAGAGAGAGACGGCTGTTTTTCTGTGCGCTACGTGATTCCTTCTATGGGAAACATGGGAACGGCGCACGACGTCACTCTGATCCATAAGTAAAGAAGGTCACACACAGGCTTGCTCAATTTGGTCGATCTACCAAATTGGCAGTGTTAATCGATTCATAATATTACTTGATTTGGCTGTCAGATGTAAGATTTTTAGTAGTAAATCGACAGTTTTTAACAAGTTTCGTCGTTTTTGCGTCAACTCAGTCTCTTGACAGAATTTAATGGACCATGACGTCAGTCATTACATGATAAGTAAGAAAAAATAACCCACATACGTTTTAAACATACTTCTATGTCTAAGAATTATTGACGCTGTAGTAAGGCGAAAAAGAATGATCTTATGCCTTTTATGGTACTAGTGAACGAGTCTTGGGTTTTTCGGGCATTACTTAAATAGGCGAGTCATTTGATTACGTATGTTCGATATTACTTTCCAAGAACTAATTTGTGGAGAAGTGAAAAAACTGTCTCACAACAGCCGTGTCACATAATTTACTAACATATGGCTATCTTGCAAAACAAACAGTATTACTAGGCCCTAAGTAGTGACACGTACATCTTAATGAACGACCTATCTAAGTTTGTCTCGTCTTCATTTTCCTTGTAATTTTTTTGGTCAAAGTTTCTCCATTATGCCTCATTCATTTTGCACTACAGCGTGACTTAAGTATAATTAAAACCACAATCTGTGGTCAAATCACTTTAACATATAAAATAAAAAATCCCGAAACCTACACGTAATTATTAGTAACATTATTATCATCATACTTTTGTGCAGTTTTTTTATCTATGGAGAAATCACAAAAAAAAAAATATAATAAAACAATTGCAAATCATCTCGGTGTTTCCCAAATTTCTTTTATCATTGTATTCTAGTTCCGATACGCCAAGGTTACTACCAAATGAATGGAGTCCACTTAAACGTGAATCATGCAAATGAATGGCACGCGGGCTGCAAAAATGATGAGTAACGTGATAGACGGTCTTAAAAACAAAATATTCGCGGTCTGGGATCAAACAGACAAGAGACTTCTAACTACAGAAGGTTTGTTTCTTAGTGTGTGAAACACCGAGCAGTAGAGACAGATCACTAAAGCATGAACAACCTATGGGTACAATGGTCCATATTTGCCCCAATTAACGTGAATAATTCTGAATGGAGCAGACTTGACGAATGATGTTTGATTTTTAATTAGGTACTTAAATCAAAATACATTAATACCTTTAAATAAAAATATCCACAATGCAGAAAAATTCAATCCGACAAAAAAAAAATAATCGATATAGTTTGGTGACAAGCGACAGTCACGATCGACAAAATTAAAAATCCGGGAAAGTCTGTAAACACCTTAATAATGCTCTATTTTACAACGTACATTTGCGTGGTTTGTTACAAGAAGGTATTCTGCACATACACTTATTGTTTCATTCATCGTCAATTACTGATTCATACAATTTCAGAATACTTATTCCTGAATTCGGAAGCAGATGTCAAAAATGACGAGGCGCCCGTAAAATGACGTTTTCTCTAGTTTGGTAACTAATTTTGTGCGGTTTAGGTTAAATTGACTAAACAGTTTTAACCACTATCATTGGGATGTCCATAATTTAATTAGTTTGTAGAGTTAGTCATTAAACCTATTGGTAGTAATAATTCGTCATGCTCCATTAGATGTCACTGCTTGTGGTAGCATCGGGGGTGGGGTTGCCTCCTTCCCTCAAATATGGCGAGGGGGGTAGTGGCTGATCTTTGCGTTATGTGATGAACTATTAATTAATTTTACTTCGAAATTCCTATTTTATTATTTGTGACTTCAACAGCTATATGAACAAAATGCAGCATTGCATATGTAAGCCGGCACGCCCTTTATGCCTGGAGGCTTTTATTTTGGTATTAAGTTCTGTTTACTTTTTGATTATTTATTTCTGCTAGAGTTTTCAATGTTTTTGTTGCTATATGGGCGTGTGACACATGGCTAATAATTTAATTGAATGGTTTTTTTTTGTATTGTTAATAATTTACTATTGTATAGAAACCAGTTCTTTAACTGAACAGCTGCTGCTGCTGGGGAGTTCTTTTTCCCAGCTAAAGCACTAATGCAAGATGCGCAGTCACATCAACTACCATCCTTGCATACTAGCCAGTTTCCAAAGCATGCACGAGCGATAAAGTTTTTGGCTCCTGAAATACAGGTGCTCTAACCTAGCTCTGGAGCCAGGGTTTCAAATTTTTCTGTGTCCCGTTTATGTCCCAATAAATTATTTTATTATTTTTATTTATTACTTTATATAGCCATCATTGCATAGCTGCCCGTACCGTTATGTCGTGGTAGTAAAAGAACTGACCTATTTCAAAATCAAAAGTCATTTATTAAAATTAGGTGAGAATCATTACTATTTGAACGTCAAAACTACATGAGACATTCCCCTAAAAATGCGCGCCATTCACGACTTCCTGGTGCTTTAGCTGGAAATGCGTGGTGCTACAAACTCCCCAGCGGCTCAGGTGTCTGCTAAGGTAGAAAAACTTAATTCTATACTATTAGTATGAACTATGCCAAGGTGCATTTGCCATACCATAGACTCAAAGACCACTTCTGACTAATCAAGCGGGTGGTGATATGACTCGAACTAACCATCAAAACCCCATGGCCAAAATAGTGCAAAAAAAATACAACGGAACCTTTGGTTCGTCATCCATAGTGCTGATCGCTCACATTCCTTCTCCATACACCATAAACTTCCCGTGTTCCACACACTGAACATAATGATTCATACAATACCTACTGTCATTATGAGTCACACAAGATGTTCACCTGTACCTTTACAGATCGCATTGTCAATCGGATTATATTCTATGTAAGGGCTGCATCATACCAGCAAATTCGCGGCCACGCGCGAATGCATGTCGCATGTCCTTGCCACCCGATGTTTGTGACGTAAACGCATTACCAAAACCTCGCATTATCAACATTTCGACATTACAACGTCAACACTGGAGACAAACACAGGAGCTCAGTCCTTACTCGTTAAGATTTAAAAACAGCATTACAGCAGCTATAGTATTGCCTTTTCTTGTGGCGGTTTGACAATAAAGCGTCAAATTGGTGCTATTTATTGCGACAGAGCACATCTTGTTGAACGCGACCGCTTTGCGTGTTTGTCATAACAAGCTAGTCCCAATACAATAAGAACTGCGTACAAACAATTGAACATCGTCAAATTGCCTTTTCGCCAATCGTGAGCGCCCGCGAAGCAATTCGCGCGTCATCGCTAGTGTAATCAGGCCCTAAAGTCTAGGATACACAGACAAATAACAGTAGTATGATTCAGTATGCAAATACGTTGTTCAACCGTAGCCCATTGACTCGCTTGTTTGATGAATGAGTGAGTAGCGTAATGTTGGCTTGTTGTGCAATATGCTATGCTAATTTAGGGTGTGTAGGTATGTAATGTATTTTGGGATTATGTTCGTGTATGAGTCGTGTTTATTAAGTAAAATTTTATTTTTATATTAAAAAGAACTAAGCTCTTAACATCTAGCCTATAAGACTAATAAGTGATTTGAATGTAACTTAATTTTTACGTGATTTTTATTTTGTACTTAGAATAGTGTTGCTAAGCTTTACACAAGTGTTATAATTATGAGTTAGATGATAGGATATTTTTGAAACATTTATATCATTCAATAACAATCTCATCGACCAAATTGGCGATCCATAAAAAGGAAGGTCTTTTTTTGGAAACAATATTTACAAAATAATGTGCTCTTTTTTCAATGAAACATACTTGTATCACAAAAACACCTGACAAATAATACTCAACTAAATGATCGTTGAGTCACTACCTCTTTGCTAATGACTCTACATTGAATAAGATTAAAATATATATACATACTCTTTAAACATAATTAATGTTCTTAATGATTAGTACTTACTAAACGTCTTTGCAAATCCTCAAATTATAACACCTTTTAAAATCCAATTCAAAGTTGACAAAAGGACACTAAAGGATAACGCCTGTCCAGTGAGAAGAGAAAATAAATAAATAGTCCACGACAAGGTTCCCATAGCAGAGAGCCACAGTTTGCTCAGTCCGCGATAATTGACCCGTAATATGTCTCGTGTGAATGCGTTGTTTCTTCACGCTGTCCTTTATGTTGCTACAAGAAAATCGAATCTTTTGTCTGCATGTATGGAACAGAAAAAAAACTCACTGTCTAACTTTGATGCTCAATTTGTGTGGTTTTAATTTTATGTCCTCTTGATGTGTCTGGTTTTAAGTAGGCACACACTGTCTTCAGCTTCGTTTACATAACATAATAATTAACAATAAGTAGTTATTATGTTCTTTATCAATACGATATTGGTATTGTTTTCCACAGCTGCAAGTAAGGTTTACTTTATAAGGCGATAAATTAGCATTCGTCAATACTAAGAGGGCGTAATCTTTGCATAAGTCTGCACTCAAAAATTGTTGGTCAAATAATTTTTTTTAAGGAAACATCATGTCACATGTCTAATGTACCCACATTTACATCAGATTAGATATGTACCTACCGTGAAAGGAAACCGGTGTGTCCTAGAACCAAAATTTCGAATACATGTGACATCTACCAACCAGCATTGGCCCGCGTGGTAGATTACGGCCCACTCCCTCTCACCGAAAGGATGCCTTTTTTTTTTAGGGTGGGAAATCATCAAATAACTTCTCCCGCTCTGGGCGGAGCGGGAGGGCGTGTCAGACTCTTACTGACTAAAACCCACCCGTGTTCCTTCAGTTGCCTGTGCCAGAGGCCACGGTATCCCTCTCGGACTTTCGCGCAACCCTGGCTGGCATCGGCCCTAGCGGATCCCGTCATTGATGCTGACATCTCTTTGAGGCGCGCGTGGAACACAATGCGCCGTCGACCCGGGCCTGGTCCCTATCAGACGGCGAGCTGCCCATTGCTCACCGTCCGCAAGTCCGACCGAGAGGAGACCTGCGTCTCAGGAGTGGGAACATTATAGGCTGATTATGATTATACTATGTACCGTAAAAGAGACAGTTTTACAACAGTTTCTAGTGACAGTGATAAAATACACCTACCACGCAAGCAAAACCGGAGGCTGAGCTAGTTTCTTCCACATTCAACCATGTTTGTTTGGCGTCGGTGACTGTTGTGTTAGGCTGCCGTGTGCTATTTCTGTGTTACCGTTTTTTTCATGTTTACCTTCGTTTGGCACATTTAAGTCGGGAGACCACCGACTAACGCCACTGGAGTGTTGATATAACCTGATCCGATGATTTGTAACTATTTTAATGACGGATTCTTCTGTTTTTATTCACCTAGCTATTTCACAATGTAGAGTAGGGTCGTTTCTCGTAGTGGCTCGGTGCTTTCCGTGCCTCGGAAAGCACGTTAAGCCCTTGGTCCTGGCTGTCATTTGTAGATCTTTGACAGTCGTTACGGGTAGACAGAAGCCGGAAAGTCTGACATCCAGTCTAACCAAGGGGTACCGTGTTACCCAGTAACTGGGTTGTGGAGGTCTGATAGTTAGTCGCTCCAGGTAAAATACTGGTAGTCAGCTGCATTTAGTTATACTAGAGGCCGATCCCAATATAGTCGGGAATAGGCTAGACAGATGATGAGATTAGTGCAGTTACTGGAATCGAAACTTGATACGTTTACTGCAAGATTTAGTTCTGTTCCCTTTTTCTCCGCTCTTTTTCGACAGATGAAACAAACGTATTGACATGATTATTATATGACTAATAAGTAGAAATGAAATGTTAATGCTGTAAGTAGATCTTTTAAGACACTTTTACATGTCAATATTTTAAAACTAGATGGCTCTGGCTTTTCCTAGCTGACTGATTCCTGAGAAGAAATGCCGAAACAAGCTCAGAGGTCATGGTCTCTTTTTAAGTTCAAACATTGTATTATTAGAATTTTATGTGAGTCTAACAACGCAGGGCCATGTCTGGAGGGGCCTTTTGAAGAAAGAGCTATTGCAGCTTTGAGTTGACCTGTCCTAACAGACGGCATGCATGCATCAGTCATCGCGTAGCTCAACCCACGACGCTACCAGATCTGCAGGACATCTGCGTAGGCCGTATATTGTATAGAGTTTAAAATTGCACTTCTTTTTTCAAAAACGATACTACTAAGCAGCGTTAACTTTCATAAGACAAAGATTATGGAAAATAATATATTGTAACCTAGCTGTAGGTAATATTTTAAGCTACTGATATCGTCTCAACTTGCTGTTAACCAGTGAACCTGCTTACTTTATTACCTAGATAATAAAATATTTTCTATTTCTAGGATAGATATATCCTATATCTGGAAGGATCCTCATCATTTCTGTAGTCTGTATCTAAGTAGGTACGTCTTAACCCGTGGAGTAGATATTGCCATCTTCTTTACTCTCTTTGATCTTTTATTTTTATTTCAGGATAATATTTACGTAATATATAAGCTAACATGTATATGTATATAAAAAGGGGGAAAAAATCATATGGCATCAAAAAATTCGTATACGCATCGCTGTTAACAGGAAAAGTGCCCAAGAGGCTGGGCAGCATTGCCACGTTTTATGGCGATGCTGATTCTGGGTAACGGTAGTGCTTGAAGCCAGAGCCCAGAGTCCCACTCTACCACAGCTAGCAGGCGGACACACTCAGCAGTATTGAAGGACGTATTGATAAGATTATTCCGTACCAACCTGCAGAACCTGCTCATCCCACTATCTCTGGGAAGACGGGTTTACGGGGCGATCTATAGCCAGGTAAGGAACTTTCCAGGTATTCACCGCGCCGGTCAAGCACGGCACTTCAGAGTAAACCACGTACAGCACGTGGTAATTTTTTTTCCGATCATCTTTCAGTGCTGTGACTGGTACTTTGAGCAAGATAATACTTAAACAAGCTAATACTGGTAATTCTACGGACGCCGAGGCCACCAAAATGGGCGGGTAGTTTTGTCGCGATCGATTTTAAATCCCTCTTGAAAGAATTGCTCCCAAACATTAATTTAACTTGTGGTATATAATACGAACTCATTTTTCTCTTCTGCAATTGTAATATAATTTAATATCCCAATTATTATATATTTTTAATCTTGTGAAATTAAATTACCATCATTTTAAAAACCGTAAGTGAACGAATACGGAGCGTAATCCAATACTATAACTATGATGTTCCCATTGTTAGTACAAATACAGATCGACGGCCAAATGATCTGTTTGTGTGTATCGAGTTACGTGTGCGCACCGCCTTATGAATGAAATGTACCGGAAAAAGGGGCTTCCACATTTTGTAGTATTACTTGTATTTTATTAAGTATGTAATTGGTTAATTATTTTTATTTCTATATTCAAAATTACAATATGTACCTATTGTTTTTTTTGTTCTTAATTTAGGTATGTCTTATTTCATCGCATCCTTTCTCTCCTATAATGATTTTCCAATAAAATATTTGATATTTCAATGAGATGTTCGCTTTTTTTCAAAAGAAACGAATGTTCCAAACCTCAATTAATATAATTCCAAAAGGAATGTTATCAAACATACTGTCATTAACTTTAAAAATGTCGTTTACCTTTTCAAACATTCTAATAACCACAAAACTAGAGGACCCTATCCTTAATCACTTTAAAACAAAAAACTTCTCGATCTAAGCTTATCGTATCTAACATCAATGTATAACAAACACAAGTCTAAACATTCGTGGGCACCGCAAAACACTACCCTCGAAAGAATGTCGCTTATGTCAAATAAAAGAATTCGGTCCTTTAACAATAACATAATCGGATGCGCCGGCGCCGCAGCGGCGATCGCTTAGCACAATGCCACGAAAAATATTATAAAAGACATACGTATAGACGTGTGAAATAAAGACGACAACGAGCAAAAAAAAAAGTTTTCGTTCGAGAACATTTTATTTTTTGATCGCCGATTAATTTTATTTTGATTGGACGTTTTACGCTTGTTAGAAAGATTTTTATAAGTGGCCTGATAGTGGCGTTTTGAATGCGGAGCAATATCACGTACTAATAAAGCAATTTGAGGTATCCTTACGAGCTATAAAAGATTTTATTGTAAATGGTAAATATTGTTTTATAATAACATTGTGCGAATTTGCATAAATTAAAAGTTCGATGACTTTTTATAGAAAAGACACCGACATTTTATGGGACTCTTCCAAAGCAATAAATTAATGCTTGTCAACTACTTTGTTTCGGAGAACCTAATCAAGTAACAGCTAATTAACTATTAACTGTGATTCATAAATCAAGATTTCATTAGCGGTTTAACAAGGCCAATTAGTATAGATGCACTTTTTCAAAAAAACATGCCACCATTTTCACACTTTCTCATCAAGTAAAAAAAGTTCTTCCAAACCCCTAACAATTTAACAGAGTCATAATTTAAAAAGTTTATCAACAAACGAGCCGCTAAAACTGACCACCGTAACGAAAATGGCGATCCAAGAGACGAACCGTTCCAAAATTAATTGGACATAATTAATAAAGCGTCTAAAACAAACTCCTCCCAGCCTTCCGACCGATCTTGCATGTTAGATTATTTTATTTCTCTTTACCAACATAATATTAACACCCATAAAATTTAACCACACCCTTGATTTAATTCCATAAGGTTGAATTTCCAATGGCTGGTGTAGTGAATGACTGTAAATGTAAATTTATCACGGTGTGTATCTAAGGCTTTTTTGTTACAACATTCCATACAAAACGTGTGTTGTAAAGAGCCCCCGATACCACCCATTCATGAGGACAGTGGTGACCTATTGAGATTCGAGACCGATAGCATGTTGTGGACATGGCAAGATCTAATTAACAAGTATCCTATTTTTGTGTGTACATCTTTTCAGGAAGGTAATTTAGAGGTGGAAAACCGCTCCTGGAAAACAGTTTTCCTATGATTATCAGAAGTTTTAAGCAACACACACTTAACTTAATGATTTCAGTAAAAACTTGTCATCCTCATAATTATGTGTATTCCTTAGAACCGAAAAGTATATAATGAGAAAATCATGTGCAACTGTGAAAATTTGAAAAAATGCATCAGTAAAGAGATGATAAAAAAGTGTAGAACCACCCGGCATCACATTCAAACTTGAAATAATATCAATTACCGGTTTTAACAAATGCCAATCTCATCCACTGTACACCTTACGCACAGAGGCCCACACGCGCGTTTCATGCAGCCTCTTGTAAACTTGACTTCGGGCTTGAACGACACTTGGTCCTTTTGTTGTGTGGCCTTGGAGAAACAAATTTACGATAGCACCTCGCACTCACATAATGAGCGTCAGCACAGCTATTAACACCTTTTGCTCCTCAATGAAGATGTAAAGAAATCACGGAGTGACGAAATAATGGTGCAAGAACACTTGGGTAGAACAATAAACTTAGGAGACTCGAGGACGCTTAGATTACTGTTTCGGGAACATGTTTGACATCTTTTTTTGTTTGTTAAAGGTAAACTTATGTTTAAGTTTTTTTTTTTAATTAAACCGTAATGGCTACTTTTGGTTTTTTCATAGAATTAAAATTATTATTTCATACAGACATGTCTTGTCCGTCTACATAAGTGCCTGTTTGGTATTAATTAACTGAAAACCTAATCTGGATATCAACTCCAGTCATAACATACTTTTCAAAAAACTCTTCTTCGGTCTTTGCCATAGAGACCTTTTACCAAATAAGCGCATACTATACATTATTTCCAAATTGAAGTCAAATTTAAAAAATAGCCATGAATATCTACAATAATTCAAGCCATTCAGATGTCAAACTCTTAAATGGAAACCCTCTTAACATTATGAAGTGACAAAAAGACAAATAAACCACAAATCCTAAGCAATCTGCATCGGTTCCGCATATCGAAGCGTATAATTAGCAAGTAGTGCAGCAACAAACAGTCAACATCGGCTAACTCCCCTGACAATAAATCCTAACATTTAGGATTTTTAAAAGATTTCCAACATTCGAGCGAACGAGAAAAAAAATAACAATTTATGGTCTCTTCACCCCCGCTGTAACCATTCAAAGCCCAATAATTGTATATTCTTTTACAGTAGTGTGCCGTTTATTTTGTATGGCCGATGAAGGCCGCAAAAAAAGCATTCAACTAAAATCACAGGCGCCTTTAATCACCGCTATTGAGATCTATCGCGGGATCAAAGCACGTGCGGCGCCATCACAAAATAGCCTCTCAAAATATTGACATAGGGTCCAATTTTCATGCGCGATTGGTCACGCTTTTTTGCTCAGCAGCGGATGCTCGTGTCAAACGCTTTAGTATTTTGAGTTTGTTTTGAAAATTCTTTTATCTGATGTATTTGCTGTATCTATTGTTGGGGTGCTTCATCTGCTACGGGGGCGATTTGTTGAGGGGGCGGTATGCTTGCTGAAAATGCTTACTGGCAATAATTTAGACGTCAAATACGGTTTTTGTGCGGTCCGGGTGACGTGACGATCATTTCAGTTTTATTTATGACTTTGGCAGGATATCGCACAATATGCGAAGGAATTTGCGGCGGCTTTGATGCCGATGTGCCGAGGTGCGTTGGTGGCATTTCCGTTATTGTATAAAGGCTCTTTTATAGGTAAATGGTAATGCGAGAAAACTTTGGCAAACAATACTTGCCGTAAGTTTGCTTGTGAATATTAATGATATTTGAATCCTAATATTTTGGCATTGATATTTTTGTTTGCACTGTAGCATTTTGCAGCTCAGACGTTCGAGTGTAGTGTGTGAACGCATGCTTTCTTATCGTGCGTAGGAAAGACTTCAACGAGCGCGTTTGCTTTGCTTTTACTGAAAATTGTGACAACAATTTTACTTTACGCAAAATAATTTATAGACTTTATATAATATTTTATAGACCTTTTGTAGACTTTAGTTTTGTGTTTTCTTCAGATAATTTAACGAGGATTATTTAAAACAAAAAATAAATATTATTATTTCGTAACATACCCATTATCTTTCTAACAGGATATCATCATGCAGAAAATGTTGGATGATATTCAAGGACGAAAGAGTTTAACTATTATTAAACTCTTTCGTCCTTGAATATCATCCAACATTTTCTGCATGACATATAAGTGTAATACCTTTAGAACCACCTGGTAATCGTCTTTACACCCTTATGTCACGAAAAGATTTAATCTCATTACTGTTCGCAAATAGGCAGGGTGCACACGGACAATTGGCGACGCGCGACTGGACAGCTGACGGGCGCATGCGTCCGACAGGTGTTCAAACCGCATTATAGTTTTATAGGAGAGATTTGAGGATCTTTTAGGTTGAATGAGGGAATGTTTGGGCGTGATTTAATCGTTCGACATGTTGTTACTTGTCTAAATCTGAACATATTGAGGATTTTAAAAGTTTATTTGCTTTCCGTAAAAGATGCTTTTCGTGCGAGGATCACCTCATATTTCTCTGGTAGTGGCACGAGCTCATGCCTCGGTAGAATAAGAAAGATAATAGGTACATTAAGAATAATTGTTGGTCAGCAAGGGGGTAGCAGGGCTGACAGGTCTGTGTGTCCTGGACATCCATTTTGTTAGCATTAAATAAATAAATCAGCCTGTTTTGTCCCACACTGCAGGGACAACCTGCACTTTCCTTTTTCAATCAATCCTGTCTACAGGCGTCAAGCTCGTCCATCCATTTACGCCTCAGTCTGTCGCGACTCCGTTGAAAGTTTTCAGGAACCTATATTGTGGTGGTCTTGTAGCGGTACCTACATCGCTATATGCGAACTACGCATCACACTAACGTCACGCAAAGTCCTGCATCGCGCAAGCAGAGTTTACCGCGCAACTAGCATATATACAACGTCCCGACATCAATCGTCGGGCAGTTGCCCACCAGACACCACACCCGTCTGGTCGGAGGATTCTCCCTTTACTATGGGTATGAGTGAACTTTACACCCTGTTCCTCATACCTTAGTCTTAGCCCACAATCCATCTGACATGTGGCAAGCGTTTCCAGCCCAGTCCCACTTGAGCTTAGCCCCTTTTTGGGTGACGTCTGCGATTTGTGTTAGCATCAAATAAAATAATTAAATGTGTCATATTAGCAAGACTTGCTTTGTTGGAAATAAGTCGTAAAAAATTATTAAGGCAACCAACACTTCCTTTCTCTATCTAATGTCGAATCCATCTACTGTTTTATCGATGGTCGCCTGGGAAAAACCAATAAAACATGTCTTTTCAATATTTAGGTACTCGCTGAAAGCTTATTCACTTTAAATAATCCTCTCTTGCCGATAATAAAAAAAAAGAAGTGATATGTTTAATATTATACAGAACACACAAGGTTATGAGTAATCAATAACAGGAAAAACTCTGCCAAACTTCTAGATTAATTCCTATTTTTTTTTTTCATATTATGTTAATGTCTCGATATCACACAAAAGTATTCAAACACATGTCAAGCGGTATATTTTATGCTTAAACTTTCTCACTTCCCACGAAACCAATTTTAGCAGTCTTTCCGCATAGACTAATAATCATAAAACCACAAAACAAAAGGGCATCTCTCAAAAATATCATGTTACTGCACCGATAAAACCCCTGTCCAAATATTTAGTACCATAAAACCAATTCAGATATAATATATAGTGTAATCGGCACACCGCATTTGTATTCATATAGAATATAAGTTATAAAAAGATTATGGTCGTCATTTTAACTTCTTTTGTTAAAAATTAAAAGGCGAGCGCTCGTTTAAGGCACACGTCACGTATGAACACGTTATAAACTTTGCCTTCAATAAATTAAAAGAGTATGTTTAATGTTAGATGTCATATAAACGACGAGACGGTAAAAAAGACAACAACCTTGTCACGAGATTCTTGAAGCACATGTTTAGAACCTAGACTCTTAAGTTCAATCGAAATAGAAAATTCCTACGACCCCCGCCGAATACTCAATCAGACACATAATTTAATATATTTACATATGAAAAAGCATCGCCAATAAAATACAAAAATCGATTCCGATACACCATAAAAAACACATCAAAATCAATTTACGATCCGACACGAAATAACTCAGGGCGGTCATAACAGAGGGTGCTATTTGAGAAAAATGCATCATAATCCTAAACGCCACTTGTCATACGAACTCTATAATATTATGACAATAAAAAAGTATTCATTGAGACAATAGTGAGGGTTTGAGCCCACAATAAATTCTGACGCGGTCCATTTATCACGCGAGATAATCATCGAGGAGCTTAAACCGTGCACACGGGACGAAATACTTTAGAGGTTTATTCACCCACTTCTGTCAAATTTATACGGCTAATTAAGTTGTTTGCGCTGGAATTTCTAATCTTTGTAATCGCTTTTAAGTGATGTTATTACTTAATTATTTTTGTTGGATGTCGCAGCGAAGTTATGTAATTTGCAGAAAATGCTAATGACATTCAAATTGTCATGCTTTACACTACTTCACACTTAGTGTGAATACTTAAAATATAAACATACAATTATTTTGAATAAATAATCTCACCCCTCACTTTAAAACCCCTACGTGTAAGCCCAACAATTGGCTCAACAAATCGAGTACAATGTTCACCGCCAAAGCGTCAACCAATCAGCGGCTCGCTATTCAACGCGCGGCCCCTCTCACACGGGGCGAACTCCGTTTAGTTTACACCAAATTATTCGATCTATTATCGTTATACGAACATGTTTATTTATGGTGCATATATCTCAACCGCACCCGTTTTTATTGGCAATAAAGTATGAAATTGTGCATTAGGAAGCCTTTCACATCGGAGTTTCATATCAGCGGAGGACATAACTCGAGATTTAGTTTTAACTGGTGTTTTGTATCGGTCCGACATGTTCAAACGTGATGTTTTTATGGAAACGTATGTTATTGCATGAGTTCGGTTCGTTCGCTTTATAGCTTTTAGCCACTTTGTGTTCAAAAGTATGTTGTGCTAATAATGTATTTTAAAAACGGTTTTTAGAGCTATTTATTTATGATCGTGACCTTTTTTGTGTAACCGCAACTGCTACTTACATGCGTTTGCGGAACTAAAAGTTTACCTTTACGAATACTTAATATATATATTAGGTATAATTAATACTTTGTTATTGTGTGTGGTATGTCTGTAATAATTATTTAAAATTGGTAGTTTGGTATCTACAAGTGGAGATTGCGGTTTACCTATATCAGAAAAAATACGGGTAATGCTTACCTTCCTATACGATTTCTGCCTCACATAGTCTACTAAATCGATCACCCAATAAGTAATAAATTCATAATATATCTACCTACCACCCATATTGCCCAATGATTATGCAAATCTATTCAACACTTCCTACTTCAATTAAACTCGTATCACGTAATTCAATGGGTCTATAAATTCATAAAGTTCATAACAGGACGACATTTAAATGTAATATAATATCACTATGACGACCGGTCCTTTTAAAAGTGACCATTTTATTATTATCTTACCACTCTATCATAGCGTTATTAAAATACCGGCCTGTATTTGTCAGGCAAAGACCTTTTTTCATACAGATATGGCAAAAGCATAGATCGACATATTTCCTTAGCGCGTAACCTTTTATACATTAATGATCATTGTAAGTACAGGCTTTCTCGCGAGCCTATGATGTCCAATATTGACATAGACAGCCCACATCGAATTGAACAATTTAAAGGCTCAGGACCCACGATTTGTAGCGAAAAAAAAGGAAAAAAAAACATATTCTCTTCGCCAGTGAACACGTTTAATTTATATATTCAATGAAGACCGAATATTTAAAAAAATAAACAAGAAATATAAAAATAGAAAATTCAATAAAAACTCATTCAAGAATCTTGCAAACAACCATTATAAACTTGTGATAAACCCGTGGATTCCCTCTAAAGATCTCATCTACAATTTGGCACAACATAAATTCAAAAATAATATACTATTTGGTTAAATTATTAAAAGCACTTTTGACTGTAGTTCTATATTGCACTACCTACTGGTAGGTACACTGGTCCTTACAAATAACAGACAGGTTTGTGGACAATGTCCTCAGAACCAGTTGCCTGATAATAAACTCTCCCACAGACATCTTGACCTTAGATTTAATAACTTAGATTATCTATTTATAGCCTAGTTTTTGTCTACTGGCATTCTTTTATGGGCTACCTTTGTTCGACTTATGGGGTCAGCGATGGAAGGTCTATTTTTAGTTTTGGTACGAGGAAAAACAGATTTATTACTAGTATCTAATTCTAAGGGAACGTAGGTACTTTTAAAGTACACATTTACAAACATTTTGCTCGATTGTAAGCTTCAATTGAATAGACAAAACGTAAAAAAATAAAAAAAACGATTATCGATTCAAAATCAAAAATAAACTTCATATCCTTCATATCCCTTCATACAAACAATACATTATGAAAGCCTTAGAAAATGATAGGTTCCAATCAGTGCTGACTACCACCCAAATGATGCCATAGGTATATATAGAAATAGACACATAGAATACAAATACAACATCATAAAATACATAACACACACCTCCCAATAAATCTCCGTGACACACAAAGCTTGCCGCTCTAATTTCGCCAAAAGCAGACACCGCCAATATCTCAATTTCGAGAACGGACCTACGTCTGAGGGCAAACACACCGCCCATTAGAGTCCCACCGTCCAGCTGCTCACGAATCGTCACTTAATTGCACTACCTAAGTGCAATAAATTAATTACGTGACAACAAAACTGTGAGAAGGCCCACAGGGAGACGCAGCAAGGTAGCCCCCTGCTGTTAGGAGACCTCACGAGAACACTGTCGCATCACACCGCTTTGTCCACCTATATTCGCCTTCCCTTTTCGCCTGTCGAGTTTCTGAGCAACAAAAAAGAGATGAGCAATCGTCGGCGAAGCCTTTGCTCCTCGCTCATCATTTTTCACGTCTCATTCAATAACTCGATGCATAGTCGTCGAGATAGTGATCGAGTTTTGAAATATTTCGATGGGAGAGCGTTACATTCCCAAGGATATGGTGTTACTTTGCGTGCGGAATGTTTGTACCTACTCGTATTGTGCTGGACACATGCGAGGTTATGAGGACGATCGGTGTGAGGTTTGTTTTATGTGCAGTTATGAATTTAAACTGAAAAAAGTTTTTAATATTCCTTCCTCTTCCTTTCAGGTAAATTCTATAAGTAAACATTATTAGTATTTTGAAGATCCTAGTCGGTGGACAATTCTCATTAAAATGGTTAGTATTTTAATGAAAACTTGTAATACCCAATTCGAAATATGGCTTATGTTACACAAGTGTAAACAGCGCAATGTTTAATTCTCTTAGTGAGCTTTTATGAGATGCGCGAGCTGGGCAAAAGACACATTCAATCGCGTGCTGGGTAGTGAATGTAAAGTAGTGTACTATTGAGTAAGAAATAGTAGGTGTGTTTAATTACATTCCATTATTAAACACAAGAAGGGCTTTACTTAGACCTTTGTCCTGCAGTGGGACATCACAGGTTTTTAACGTGTAAGGCGCCTCTGCGAGTTGGCTTTGGCCCCTCGTACGCCTTCCAAAGGACTGGGACCCCATGGTGCCGAGATATGCAAAAATACAAATGAATAATAATATCTTTAGGTAATAAAGCATCAACAAGGTGGAAAAACGCAAGAATATAGAACAAAACAAAAACAATGTTCATCACAAAACGCATCTCACGTTTACATAAAGACGATAACAACTAGTGTTACAACCACTGTTCAGCAAGTTAAATAAATCGGAAAATCCATTTACCACATCTAAATCGTTCTCTGAAATCCCGTAACAATTATATTTGCATCACCGAACACGTTTATAACGCGTTCAGAAGCGTCAGGGCGTTGCAAGCCCCGTATAATGTAATTGAATTCTATGCAGCTTACAAACCCTTTACAACAATGAGCCCCAGAACACTTTGTTGGCTGTTGTCGGCTACTTTACAGATTACATTCATTGTAATACATAATAGTTAGGAAGCAGGTACAGTTATATTCATTGAGTGGTATTGCAAAGATGTTTATCAATAAAACAATGTTATAAGTTTTGCAAGCTGACAGTTTTTCGAGGTTTCCTTATCTGTGTATCTTAGGAGTTTGTCGCTTTGAGCCGCCGCAGTTTGCACCTATTTGTTGAAACGAGTGTTATCTTGCAGATTAAGGATGTTGTATTTTGGTGTGAAATGTTCTGGAGTTGTGGGCGTTTGAATGGTTTAGTTTAGTGAATGAGTAGCTAATGACGATAAAGATCAATATCATTGATTGTTTTGAGGGTTTTTTTGAGAAACAACTTTGGACTTAAACGTTAGTTCGATTCATGGGGCTTTCCAAGCAAATTAACCGGGTACGGATTAGATGCGACATGGAGTGTCTGTCTGTAGTAAGGTATATCCATAATCTAAAATAAAAATAAAATTTCTTTAATCCTGCGATGAACGATAATTGAACTAGAGATATATGGTCGTCAAGTACTAAATTTCCATCCACGTGTTTTCAAGACCCTGAATCAAAATTAAAAGAAGTATTCAAATTAAAATTATACAACATTAAATGTAAGGAAGGTAAATTAAAATTGATTACAAAATTGATATAAGTTCCATAGCCTTTCTACGAAACTTACAACAATTTGGTATTAAATTTTAATTTACCTTCCTTACTGATCTGGTTAACGTCAAAGAAACCGCAAATCCCGTTAAAATATTATTAAATATAATTAATTTTATTGTTATTTGTGCGTCATTCTCCATCAGAGTAGATCATATGCGTGCAATTAAGAATCAATCGTCATGCTAAATAATTGCTAAATTAATTATGTTGTACTTTACATTGATCACACCACCAGTCTATTCTATATGGGTCGAAAATTATCTACACAGTTTGTAAACGCACCTTTGGATTTTGAATGTTATATGATAACGGCTATCTAACTATCACTACATATTATAACAAACAAAATCCCCCTGCCGCATCTGTCTGCCTGTCTGTCGGTCTGTCTGAACGCGATAAAACGCTCCCATAGACAGGCGCGACGCAACAGCGCAACGCGACTGTAATAGAACAATTATTATGAAAACTTCATGGAAATAGTTCTACTAAAATCGCGTCGCAACGTTGCATCGCGCCTTATTGAGGGAGCCTAAACTCAAAAACTACCCAATTGATTTTCATAAGGTTACGGTAATGGACGGAGTGATTCATGTCGACTGGGAGCTTAACTGGCGTGCGCCGCGTAAACAAATAGAGTTATATGAAAACCCTGGTGAAAATCCCGGTAGACGCGGTAGTACGTTCCCGTGGGATATTTTCCGACATCCACGCGGGCGAAGCCGCTGGCAAAAGCTATATAAAATCCTCTCTAGATGTTAACATAATATCATGACTAAATAACACACTTTAAAACCCAAATTTTGACGTCCCTAAGCACGCAACTCACACAATCTATAGATTGATTTTATTGTATTATTATATAGGTATTTCTTGCAACCTCTGCAATCTTATAACTTATGTATTTTTTATATTTCCGTTTGTATAGTTGTTACCTACCACTTAATTTTTATGCATTTCGTTTTTACCTTAGGCTATCCTTAGGCTATCACTGTATTTGAGAATGTTGGTTCACCTATTATTGGCAACTGTATAAGCCCTCAACTATTATCTACTGTGATTTGATATTTTGTATACAGAAGCTGTTGGTGTACCTTTATTAAATAATAATAATAATAATAAATAATTAAAACAAAGTCGGTTTTCGTAATTGTCTGTGTGACCACTTAGATCTTTTAATCTACACAATGGAATTTAATGCGGTTTTCACCAACATTTAGAGCATTTATTCTAGAAGTTTCATGTATCTCAATAATATTTAACATAGATATAGCACAGAAATATCGATGTTTTGACATGTCGCCACAGCACTCGTGTGAAGCAGTGGCGAGTGGCTAGTATTATTATAAGCGGACTTCAAAACTGTAGTATCCCTTGAGATAATTTTGTCTGTTCCCACAGTTTTAAATAGTTTATTTCTTCTAAAAACCACCTTAAATAAAGAAACTAAAGACGGTGTTATCTATACTTAGGTGGTGTTTTTGTTTTAAATAATCTGTTTTGTTAATAATCTTTCAAGAGGATAAACTATTTCCTGCTTAACTGCTATAGATAGGCGACCATCACTACTTATTAGCAAAGTAAATATAATTAAATGAAATTGATTATTTTTTAAATAGGCTAAATAGGAATTTGTAATATCGGAATCGCTTTATCATGACATATAAAAAAGTAAGCTAGTCAGAGTCCACATTTCCTATCTGCGGGGCTAGCACGGCCTCTGTGGTTGAGCTTGAGTCACGCGTTTTATCACGGTTTTTTCTCCCAAACTGTGATAAAAATTTGTGACCAAAGCCTATCACAGTAGGCCGTGCTCATCCGGTTGACTGCCCCTATTAATAAATGGCAAAGAAAACCAGGGCTCTTCTGCATGATAAAAATGAAACGTCTTATATCTTGTATACATTTAAATATTTTGCAGCGCAGCGGTCGTATGCAGCATGATCAGCAAGCGACCCCTAGAATCTCATTTATTATTTTGTTTTGATCTTTTAGTTATCAGTGTTTCCTGCGTCTTTTAAAAGAAGAGATGACTTACTACTTACGAATAAAAACATATGTTCTTGCATTACCCAAATCACCAAATTTTTGATAAATCACTCTCCGTACTGAAGTCATCATTATAGCTATCTTCATGGGAGGCCAATATTTCACAACTCCACGGCAGAACCAATTTTTGATTACTAAAATTCACACATAAACATGTTTGCTGAAATATGAAAATTAGGGCGGCATCGGAAGGCTTTAATCCGTAAAGAAATCCACCCACATCCGGTGGCGCTCGGGAATATTTAATAATGTGAAGTTAACGAATGGTTTATAATCCCGCGGTTAGACTTGAAAAGGCGCCGGCGATTTAGAGCTTCGTGCAGGGTCGTATTACGGTACGTGAGAAAGAGATGTTGAAAACGAGTTAGTTTTGATTTGAGATGAAAACATTTAGGACCTACCTGCACTTTTTAATGAATACTTCTCTTATTTAAACATTTGTTTACAACTAGTTTATTATGGCACTGAGATTGGAACTAATTAATATTTCTTAAACACATGCACATCTCAGAAAACATAAAAATATTTTTAAATTTTTGTAAATATTTTATTACTTTTATTTAGCATTGCTTAAATACCTATGTAGGCGTACCTATTATTTAAAGGGGGTCTAAATTATTAACCATAACCAAATCCATCCCTGCCTATTATGGTGAGATAAGTCGTAAATCCTCGGCTGTTTAGTGGCTTGTTGTGGTAACAGATATAATTTGCTGTTGTGTTGGCCAAACATTTTGAGTCTGTTATGATTTGGTAGTTATCATACTTACTTCGTTGGTAAAATAATTGATTAATTACGCAAAAGCTTTAATATATTTTTACATTTACATAGAAATATATAATAAGAAAAATAACAAATTATTTTAAATAACTTCGTAAAAGTTTGCTTACCATTATTTATTGAACTTGTACTCTTAGCAATTTGCATTAAATGTTATATAGATCGACTGCCCGATCTGATAATCGTTCAACACCAAATTGATAATTTTTCTGCTAACTTAAGTCCATCCCTGCACACACTGAGAAGTTTTAGTGTCTTGTTGAGACCACAGATATTAATTTGCTGTTGCCCAATCTTTATGAATGGACTCGTCGCCCACACCCTTCCCTTATCGGTAGCTTGTTTTATCACTTTGCTAATTTGTTAGTTTTCAATGTAAAGACTATTGGAACATTTGCAATTATCACTCTTAGATTAGATAAGGTTTTAATGGGATGGTTTTTGGAACAGATAGAGATGTCTCAGCTTCGGTAAGGAGGGTAAGATTTATAGTGTTAAAAGCTCTTATTTTAAATTGGTTTTATTTTTAGAGTCAATTATTCTGTTGAGCTTTTAAACGTCTTGTCCTTTTTTATGTGCAGTAACTACTATTCGTAAAGTGCAAATTCGTGCAAATTAAAAATTATAATCAGAGTCCACTGTGTCTGATTTATGTAAAAGTTATAAAGTTCTTGGAATTTCGATCAGGTTCTAGAAAATATTGCAGGGCGATCGATCTGCGCACATATCATGGTTTTTGTAAATTTATTAAAGGTTCGAAAATGTCGACCAACACAGCAAACAACCAAAACAATAGAAACAGTTTCGTGTTTCGTAATTCATCAATGCAATTTTTCCATAAATTAAAATTACCACTTTTTAAAAGAAAAGGTCACTCTAGGTGTCCAATAAATCAATAAATTCGAAAAAAAGCAATACCAACGCTTGGCGCGTCATCTAGCGGTGAGTAGCGAAACTACAGGAACTTTATCGGTAAATCAGTAATAGTCGAGTAACCAACGATATAAATAATAATGAGGATTATATAAATAGAAGCTTGTTAGCAAAACATGATTTTATATCGATAAATCTCTGTTAAATCTTAGTTTCCTAAGAAACCATCACGTTTTGTTTCCATTAGAGCATAATAGATGGCGTAAGTGTACAACAATTACTATGTTAATCGATTGGTGAACTATGATGTAAACCGTATTTACATAGACAATCTATTTGTAAGGGCGGTTTAGTACATTACTTATTGACCTGTCAGCTACGGTTAAATTATAACAGCTTTAGGAACTGTGTAGGTTAATAGATACATATTTTAGCCGTAAATAATTCAATTTAATCCGAATCCTGTCTTTATTACTTAATTTTGCCATTAAAATCAAAATGTTGTCTCAATTAAGGAAATTCAGAAACACGATATTCATTAAAATTAATGAAGCTAACATTAGCTTAGATCGCCATCCAAAGCCCGTATTCAGAACTAAAGCCTAATTTAAAACGGTTCCTACAGAATCCGCAGATGCCTATCACCAACAAAAGGGAACGCCGAATACACTGTCATTTCTACCAGTTAACTTTTGTTTTTTCGTAAAACAACAAGTTAGTAAATGATCGTTTATCTCCAATCGGCACCCCGTTCTCGTTCGACGCGAAGGTTAACACCGATTCATTAAAAAAAGGAAGTTCGGACCCCCAAAAGACTGAAAAAAGACTATATGGAGGGGAAAAAAGACTACAGTTGGTTACCGAACGGCGCCTAGTGGTGCCGCGGCGGCGTCTGTGAATGTAAGGCGTTTTATAACTAACGATCAGGACGATGTTAGGTTGTAAATTATATTGGGCTATAAAGAACGGACATTCCTTTGTGATTTAGTTTTGCGGAAAATTATGATAAAATCCGGAGGTTCACAGTAATCCAAAGTCTGCCGCGTGTTAAAGGGATTAGCCCAACTTAAGGCGTTTTGTATTACATAAGAAAGAAGGTACATAAGTAAACGCTTCGTCGGTGGCGTAAGAAATAAAAAAGTTAATAAAAGTGCCAGCTGATGTCGAAAACTAATATGAACTTGACGTGTCCGGTTGAGAAAACTAATATGGACAAGACGTACCCGGTTGAAAAATCTAATATGGACTTGACGTGCCCGGTTGAAAAAACTAATATGGACGTGACGTGCCGGTTGAAAAAACTAATATGAAGCTGACGTGCCCAGTTGAAAAATCTAATATGGACTTGACGTGCCCGGTTGAAAAAACTAATATGGACGTGACGTGCCGGTTGAAAAAACTAATATGAAGCTGTCGTGCCCAGTTGAAAAATCTAATATGGACTTGACGTGCCCGGTTGAAAAAACTAATATGGACGTGACGTGCCGGTTGAAAAAACTAATATGAACAAAATCATCATAACATCTATTTATTTATTTATTTATTTAACCATTTATGTACACACTTATATAAACAGACAAGAAGAAAATAACAGAAAAATAGGTACAAAGGTGATGCTTATTTCTAATGAAATCTCTTCCAGCATACCTGCGATAGGATAGTCGATTGAGAGATGTAGACAGCGTGTGTAAGAGTAAAAGAGAAAATAAAATACATAAAATCAAAAACAATTCACTTAATAAAATAAAACAAATAATATGAGAATATACATACATACATACAAACATACATACATACTTCTAAAATAAATAACACTAGAATATTAATATATACGCAACTATGACGAAGTGGAAAGATAGTGTTCTTTCACTCTTCTTTTAAAAACTGCAACAGTTTGGCAGTCCCTAATGTCAGGCGGAAGTGAATTCCACAACCGCACCGCGTGCACAGTGAAGGAGTAGGAGTAAAAGTCGGTGGAGTGGGGAGGGGACTTAAGGAGGTTTCTAAGATGCGACCTGCACGGCGCATCTGAAGGTCGGGCGTAGGAAAAACGCTCCCGCAGATAGGATGGCGTTTTAGGGTTGTGAAGGAGGTTGAATAGCAGACACAATATCCGAGAGTTCCTGCGAAGTCGAATGGGGAGCCACTTGAGTATCTTGCGAAAGTTGGAAACGTGATCATACTTTTTAAGGTTGAAAACAAAACGAATACAAATATTCTGCAAACGCTCAAGTTTATTTAAAAGCTCCTCGGTGGCATCCAAATAACAGGCATCGGCATAATCTATGATGGGCCTCACGCCTGTATTCCCCGAAAGGTAAAGCAGAGGTGTACCTATTAGTACACTCACATTTCGCCAGTTATGTTTAAAGTCCCATGTAAATATTATTATCCTTTAGTTTTTTTTTTAACTTGGAGCTTAAATGTAAATTGAGAAAACCAATTATTAAGCTCAAATAGGTCAGTTCTAGTACAAAATATACAAATAATAATAAAAAATAAAAATAATAATAGTAACAAAAATAATAATATAATAATAATAATATTTTTTTGGTCTATTATTACATTTGCCATCTCAAAAATAGCCATCTAAATACCCTCACAACCACAACCCTCTAAAGCAATCGTAAAGTATAAAAGCACATTTAGATGTTTGAACTGATATTCGCCGGCGTGTAGTTTTGTTGCGCCCGCGCCGCGCCGTCGCTTACACCTAATTTATACGCGTCGACTTCGACGCGATGCGCTATTGCGTCCACGACACTGTCGTATATGTTTACATATTAAAATGTACATGTTTGGAGCAAATGTATGCAAAGGTTTTTAGTATAGTTAAGAGTTTTACGTAGCTTCTGTTTTTTTTTAAATAATTCTGCATGATTAATGCTGTTATCAATCATGGATTGGATTTTGGGGATTTTGTATGATTTTGAGGTCTTTCAACAAGAATTATGTTCTCTAACTGATTCACAAAAGTCGTCCTAGGATACTCTTGTCGTGTAATGTCTTTAAACAAAATGAAACAGGCTGTCCTAACACAAACTACACTTATATAAGCCCGTTTTCACTGACATTAGGCGCCACCAAAAGTACTTAAACAAACACCATTCATCTCCTACCTAGCCTTTTATCAAATATGTATTTTTTTTTCTGTGAGTGGGTTTGAACAAACACTTTTACACGTCAATCGTATTTTAAAAACTAGATGAGGTCGGCTGTTGGGGTTAGCTTTCAGTCTAACCGGATGCAGCTGAATACTAGTATTTTACATGGAGCGACTGCCTATCTGACCTCCACAACCCAGTGACTGGGTAATACGAAACCCTTGCTAAGAAGACTGGTTGTCAGACCTTCGGGCTTCATGACGACCCGTAACGACTGTCGGAGATCCACGAATGACAGCCGGGACCAACGACTTAACGTGATTTCCGAGGCATGGAGGGGTCTTGGTATGTAAAGATGGTCACCCATCCACGGACCAACCGCGGCAAGCGTAGCTTAACCTGATCGCACGACCCGTGCGGCTGTTATTAGGTACTAAGCCACATGCTTCCCGAAAAACAATCACCATTATCATTAAATTAACAAAAGAAAGCCTAAATATAGCCGCGCTGTTGGAATTCGACTTTCGGTGCGAAGCGTTGAAAATCCACATCCAACAGGCATTCATTCATTTAGGTGTCACTTAGTGTTTTAGGAAGCTGCGACCATATACATCACCAATAATAATACCTTGTCTTAACGAAAAACTATATAAAAATACTTTTCATTCGCTTAAATTTTGCAGTTAATTAGAAACCACTTCACCTTCCTTCCTTCCTACTACCAGCCGTTGACTGACCACCAAAAAATTATAATTTGTTTAGATGGTAAATATAGTATTCGATCATAATATAAAAACAACAAATTTTCCATATGCGGTTGCATAAAAACGTAAGTTGTGACACTGCGATTGTCTAACCGCATTATTAGCCATACTAATAATATATTATAAATGCTAAAATAACGCGGTCTCTCTGTTACTTTTTCACACCTAAACAAAGGAATGACAGATAGGGAGCTTGGGACCTGCAGAAAAAAGGCTACTTTTCATCCTTGATGTTTGTACAAAAAAAACATGAAATACAAAATAAACGCACAAGAAGTCGCGGGCGACACCTAGTTGTTGATAAATACTCTAATAACGATTGTCTTTATGTCTGTTATGTATAGTCAATTATGCTTCTTCAAATTGTAAGTAATAAGTATTATGTTTCAGAACTATTGCAACAAAAACTAAAAACTTTCCGATAAGTTTGTCGTTTTTTGGTTGCAATAAAGATTTTTTTCAAAAATCTAATTTTCGTTTTCGTCCTCAACATCATCTATCAAAGAATTCATCCATAAATTTAACCGCAAAATAATTTTAAACATGGATATTATATGTAATGTAGAAGGATTAAACAAACCCGATCAAAAATACTCCCTAAAAACCAATTTACCTCATTCAGTTTCCCAAAATAGAGGCAGGAGTTAGTTATCAGTGATCTAAAGGGTCCATTCATAAGTTGACCACAGATGACTATCAGCTACTACGCGGGATGCGGCCATAATATGCCAGACTTAAGGCTCTACCACACAGCCGAAAACGACGTGCGACATGTCGCGTTGTGACTCTAATGTTAAGTGATGGAGCCCGCTAATGCCGATGCCTGCCAGGGTCGCGGGAAAGTCCGAAAGGGTTACCGTGGCCCCTGGCACCGGCAACTGATGGAACGTGGGTGGGTTTTAGTCAGTAAGATTCTGACACGCCCTCCTGCTCCGCCCAGAGCGCGATAACTTATTTGATGACTACCCACATAAAAAAAAATAAAGGGGGATGCGCTAAGATAATCCGTGAAATTCATTTACTTAAGTTTTTTGCAATTTGCAGGTCAGTCTCAGGTTGTGCGTTGATTAACTTATGATTAGCAACCGTAACTAATAAGTACTTACATAATTATAATCATGAGAATCATCAGTACAACTCTCTAAGTTGTCTCTCTGAGTTGGCTTCAAATGTCATGATTTCATGAAATACTCATTCAATAGGGCAATTTGGACCTAAAGAGTTGTATCGATTATTTGAATGACAACCCTGGCGCTTTCGCCTTAAGTCATGTTGCGTCGCGCCAGAGTGTATAGAACTAGCGACTACAAACTACTAACTACGACTACGACTAGCGACTAAGTTGAGCTGCACGATTACTGACAATTGCGTGCACTGACTGGACAGGTCCACTCAATCTGTGTGGTTCTTTCCTCAAAAGACCATTGCAGATACCGATCTACATAGCTTTCACATGACCTGACCAAGATTTTGTCTGGACTTTAAAAGAGACTGTGACCTCTGAGTTTGTTTCGGCCTTTCTTCTCAGAGTAGTCAGATAGGAAACGCCGACCCCATCTAGTTTAAAAAAAAAATATGATTGACGTGTAAAAGTGTTTGTTCAAACCTACTTACAGAAATAAAATCATTTATCATTTATCAAACAAAAAAAAATACTAGAGATAGGTAGACATTGCAAAGACGCGTCGAGACTGTGTGGGAGAGCCCTTAAGTAATAACTTGTCCGGTTATAGTTTCAAGAATGCGTGGCTGACGTGAAGACATGATGGGCGGAGGCTATGAAGTTAATTTGAATTAGGCTGTATTTTGTATTAATCAAGGCAGTGAGGTCATTTGTCTGGACTGGTGATGTCATCGGACGAAGAATGGGAGCGGGAAACGTACCTATGTCAAGCGGTGACGAAAATTAAAGAATGAGTGGCTTGTACAGAGGTAATGTACCCGGAAAATTACCGACGAAAACGAACTGAAATATTGTAACTTGGAAGAAGGGGACTAGTTTCTACATCCCAAAAACAACTCTCCAAATACTTTATCATTTAATTTCGATAAATTAATTTAACATTTCACGGTAGATATTAATCGCCAGATTCTTCTAGCAATTCACTTGTAAACAGCAAATGATCAGAAGTTCCATTACGTCCCAAAACTCAAAGGTCCAACGCTTAACACGCTGTTCGAAGGTACTGTACCTTGAAGGAATCCCTAGAAAACTTTGCACTAGATTAATAGTAGGAGTACCTTAAATTAATCAAAAGCTACTCTACGTTTACAATTTCACTACAGGATCTAATAAATGAATAAATAAATAATTTGTTTCTCAAAAACTGTCAACTAGCTTTTAGTTTTAGCATCAATGCAACCAAAAATCAACACAAACCTAAGTATTCCTTAAGGAAACTGATAAAGAATTATCTCAAAAATCTTAATAAAATTTTCGTCATCAACTTCATCCATTAATGAATTCATCAATCAAGCTGACTGCAAACAAATTTAAACAGGGATTATATAAACGGCAAATACGGCAACGGGTAATAAACGGCTTAACGTGTTTCGGAAATTGGTCCCGGCTGTCATTCATGGATCTTTGACAGACAGTCGTTACGGGTACTCAGAAGCCCGAAAGTCTGACAACCAGTCTTCTTAGCAAGGCTATCGTATTACCCAGTAACTGGGTTGGGGAGGTTAGATATAGGCAATCGCTCCATGTAAAATGCTGGTATTCAGCTGCATCTGGTAAGACTGGAAGCCGACCCCAATAGTTGGGAAAAGGCTAGACAGATGATAATGATATAGATGTAAACAAACTAAAGACTAAAGATAATACAAACTTAAAATAACTAAAGATAAGGCAAACTCAAAATAACGAAAGATAAGACAATCTCAAAATAACTAAAGATTTGACAAACTCAAAATAACTAAAGATAAGACAAACTCAAAATAACTAAAGATTAGACAAACTCAAAATAACTAAAGATTAGACAAACTCAAAATAACTAAAGATTAGACAAACTCAAAGAAAAAGAACATAAACTACCAATTTACCTCAATGAGTTTCCCAAAATCAAGCCAAAAATTGACTTTCTGTACCTTATATATAAATCCCTAGAAAACTTTTGACGACGACACCATATAGGAGTATCTTTATTAACTTATTCGAAAGCTCACGCACCGATAACAATGTCAGTACAGGATCTATATTTAGAATACTTAGTCAATATCGATCACACTTATAAATAATGTTACGATCGTTTAAGCTTATATTAAAATGGTGGCAGTGTTCATGATTCTCATTTTCCATTGACAGCTAAACGATAAATGTTGAGACCACCGCGGTCTGCGTCGCCGTAACGACAGCGTCGATTATAATAATATTCACGTCTAGAAGACTGTTCTGTTTGTCTGTTTGTTTGTAGCTCAATTCTCTTCTTAGTTTCTTGAAATCCATTCGTTTACTCATTTTATTTTTAGCACTTTATCAACTTACTAAGCACGGTTTGCTAGGCTTATACCGTTAACTTACAAGTTTAGTGTTATTTTAATATTTCTAATAATCTTGCCGTAGCTGGTCTTTTGTATTATTTTTGTAATAGTCAAACGAGTCTACAAGATACCAAGATGTTGGTAACGCACCTTTCAGTCATTTCATGAAAACATTAGCCAGTAGCTTATATTATGTACTTAAGTCAAGGTATGAGCTTACTTTGTAAAGCTCTAGTCAACATGAGTGAAGAAACAGTCGAATCCCATGATCTTCCGTACCTAGTATATAGAGAAGGCCTATATTCTACACGGACGCAGCCACATGCAAAACCAAGTCCACCATAAAAGTACAATTTAACAAAAATGCAATATGCACTCACAAACAAAGATGCGTTAACGCATGTTCTCATTTTTTTGTCACGTCATTATTCAGGCCGTAATGTCATGCAAATGCAAGTGCAATGAAATCACTTCACATCGCGTTTATCATTAGAATCAATTATTTCTCCATTTACGCGTTCGTATGTCGGCAAGCCCTCAATGTTGGTAATTTCGTGTGGACATGATCGCTTTTTATACGTTATTAAGAATTCTCGAGTCGAACGCAAAATATTAACATTAAACACCTTTAAATTATGGGTGCCAGTGGTGATGGTCATAAAATGCGTTCAGTCATAAAAGGCACCGCGCGTATGTAAAGAATTCGTTCACCGTCTGCAATGTTTTCGAATTTTTACCAAATATAATTATGATTTTATGGTAATCTTGTTGGGTTTGAATTTTCCAATTAGTAGACATTAAAATGCCTGTGTGATCCAATTTTTGATAATTAAAATTGTGATGATGTAATTTTTTGGATTTATTTACATTGTATTCAAATAGGTAGTTGTTTCAGTTGGGAAAGAAATTCTTTAATTGTTTTTTTAACTGATTGAACCATTTAATTTTACATTTTTACACAATACACAGTAATAGATACCTCATTCCTGCTATAAATCTTACTTATAGTTTCGTGAATGTACGAGTAGGTACTACTTACCATACCTATGAATACGTTTTATGTATAGAAAACTATAATTACTAATAACATCACTGACTGCTAAAAAAAGAACGTTGAAACAAAAGAATCAACCTGCATTGAGATGGAAATAAAGGGCGTAACACACCTACGTGGTGCGAGTCAAATTAGACCGGTGCTGCAATTAGGGCGATTACAGGCGACATCTGAACATCCTGTTGACAGGATGCATGTGGGCGAAAAGCATTGCCAGACTGATAGCAGGCTTTCTTAATTACTGTGCAATATTTTGGTAAAATTCAAGGCATTAAAATATATTTTTGTTTAACAACATTTAAGACGATTAGATGAATGCAATGCAAGTAACGGTTATTTTTTTAAATATTGACACCTTTGCTCTTTACTTACAGCTTCTGGCAACAATGTAAAGCCACCTCATCTTACGGTGTCATAAAACTTTTAAAATATATCGGTAATTAATTTTAGTACAGTTGTTTACAACTGTAACTGTTGCCTTTAGGCAACCCGTGTACCGTTACACATAATTGTACATGTTTAAATGTCAGCATATTATATTGAATTAGTGTGTCATAGGGCCCAGTCAATATGTGGTCCCGTCGGTCTGACTCACATATTATAAAGAACATGTCCAAATGGGCTTTACAATGTGTGCAAACATTTTGGGGTAGGTAATAAATTATTATTTTGGTTGGAGTTCATTGACATATCTTCTAAGTATGAAGACGAAACGCGCAAAAAATGACATATGAAAACGTCATCAAGAAAATAGGACAGGAGACACAAATATTAGTCATATTTATATATACACTCTAAGGGGAATAATATGAGTAAGTAGGTAAGGAATAGGAGAAGAACAACTGTTAATTTATAATCAATAGCATATAATTACGCCATTCAAAAACGAATTATAATAAATCGTAGCACACACATTAAGGAACAAGTCTCCAATACTTAAGTATAATTATCATTTTCAACATTGCATTACCCCCGTAGGCGATAGAGATCGTCTTAAAACGAATCATAAGTTTCGTCCTTCAACAAAAGTAGGTAGACAGGTCATCGTCCGAATTAGCGTCGGCTAATCGCACTCAGGAGAGAAAGTGTGTAGGAATGAATTACTATTTGCACAGTTCGCAACGAGCAACAACAAAAATAATAAACAATGTCATCGGGTCGCGAGTGGGTGGTGCTTTCGTTATCGTCGGCGACCTATTCAAGGAGAGACGAAGGTGAAATTGTGGAAGCTTCTAGTCTTTGTAATGGCCCTGAACTTTGATTATAATCCAGAAGATTAATGATCAAATCAAATATTTATTGCTGAACACAGTACATATATATAGATTGCAAGATGTTGAGTGAATGCGCAGTTCACCGTGTTTTACCAATTAAATGTGCAGAAGTAAAACAATTCGAATAAATATATATTTTTCTTTAATTAAAATTGACTTTCCTGCAGCACTTGTTTTTCAAGAAAGCGCAGGAGCAAGAGCCTTAATCTAAGATCATTATGATATAAAATCTAAAAAATATGATAAATTATGATTTATGCCTTAATAATTTTTATGAACTTAATTTTATTAATGTCTTTAGGTACATCGACACCAACTATATAAGAAAACCTGATGCCGTGATAGAATTACTGACCAGTCAGCAAATGGAAGTGGGTCTGAATGCGAAACAGTTTCCAATGCGATAGAACCTGGATGAGGCTAGCACAGGAGCGTGGGGATTAGCACAAGCAAAAAGACGCATATGACTAAGCAGAGATTGAAATCGGGCTGTGGATGATGATAAAAGAAAATTTCACAGGGGTATATCTACAAAAACATAAAGAAGGGGTTTTATCATTTTAGGGGAGACACCCCTGGCTAACGAGGTGTTGATTTTTTTAGGCTCCTTTTAACAAAAGAAAAATTGGGATTATTTTTGCGTTAGTAATAGTTCTCTGACAAACAATTACTTTATCAGTGTCCTACTAGCCTGCAGCTTGAGATTTGAATTGTTGTGTAAAGCTACGTCCCACTCCCACTCTCCTGGTCTAAACCTACTCAGTTGAAGTTATTTCAGTCACAAGATTGTAAACAGAAATAATATATTATTAATCGACTTCAAAACGGAGGAGGTTGTCAATTCAGATGTTTTATTTTTTATGTACGAGTATGTTCGGACATAACTCCGTCATATATAAAGACGGAATAGCAAAATTATTTCGGAAGTCGGTGGCAAAAAACGAAAATACAAAACCAAAGACACCGACTTCCGAAATTAAAGTTATTTTTCACTTTGTAGTGTTTTTTTGGAAGTCGGTTGTTTTTTTTTTATAAAAAAGTTTTTTCTACATTAAGTTCAAGAAGTAAATAACTTGTTCAAGACTGACGATATACAAAATAATAACAGATTTTCTTTATTTCTTTATTTAACCATGTAAGTAAGTATACTTATATAAACAGACCAGAAGAAAGGAACGGAAAATACGTACAAAGCTGCGCGTACGCTGTATTTCCTTAGCGAGGAAAATTTTCCAAGCTTTAGTTTTTCTAAAATGTTACATTCATGTCGTATCCATTTTACGAGTTTCGAAACCAATCATAGTCTCCATCGCCTTGCCTAGTGACAAAAGACTTAGACGTTTTAAAATAATAGAGCTAATCAATTTCCAAACAACAAGAAGTAGTCACTAAGCACATACGATCGTTATGTAAATGGATTACGTTGACAGGCGGCATATCGTATATAAGTCGAGGAGCCAGCGCTGACGCTGGCTATAAAAACACGGCATTCGTACGCCATCATGGAATCCGTCGGCTAATCTTTGAAGCGCGCTCGCTCGCAAATCACAAATCCACTCGGAGATTAACATCCATTATTTTGCATATTATTGACATTTACTACCACACTTTATTTATACGCGTCCGGAGTTATTTGGGAAGTATTTTTTTATCAACATAAAAATGTTTGTAGGAAACAAAAAGAGATCAATATTTATGGCTGGGCCGATGTATGTCAATGCGAAAATTTATTTTGTTGAGAGCTGATTTAGCTGTGGATGCTTTCCGTTTGATATACGTGCTTTGTGTCCGACTCATATACGGATAATGAGCAATACTTTTTAAAAGATCGTAAGATAAGTAGTGTTAAGTTTTGGAGCTCCAAACATGTATAATGAGTTCGAACAATCTTGTTTTTTAAATTGTCGGTGGTTGATCGTTCGAGGGTCGTTTACTGTCATTATGATGATACGGCTGCTGCCACTTGCGGTTTTATAGCCCTTAAAGAGTTTACAAGTGATGAAATTCGAGAATAATAACACTTGGAACAGTGTGGGTAAGGCAGTTTAGAGCTCGTGTGACTAATAAGGATTCTTTTAGGTGAATCGAGAAATAATTAAACTGACAGTGCCTTTTAATTTAACGCTAATTGAAATTAAATACAATTTTTTCTGGCCCCTTTATCATTAGGGCATAGCACCTTCTTTTAGCAACGTTTAAATTCACACCAGTTTGAGCAACTTATGCATGACGTCAGCAAGTTAAGCACATGTAAAAAGAAGGGAGCTTCTTTATCTAAATTCAAATAAATCATACAACTTTATGGTCCCTTATGGAAACATTACAGTAACTTCCAAGGGGCAGTCAGCTACTTAGGTAAAGTCAACTTCGTAATTATTGCTGTACTACTGTCTAAATTTAAACTTCACTAAGGTTGAAATTGTCTAATTGTCACATATACAAAATTAGACTTTGTTGTTTTATGACGTGCGAAGGATATTCAGCCTTAGCAATATCAAGCAATTACGAGGTCGACTACCTCAGTCGGTACTTACCTTACTGGCTGTCTAAGTTTTTTATCCCAGCATGGTATGTATTTTATGTTAAGAACGGCTCCTGGTTATCATTTATTATTATTATTTTGATTTGATTTGATCAATTAAGAAACTACCTCTTCTCGCAGTCTACAAGTATCCCGAAAAGGTTGTAAGCTTTTGACTGCTGTTTGTAAACAACAGTCATTTTAAATGGGGAACCGCAATTCTTGCAGAAGGTACACCCACAGACTATTGCCCAAAGCCTGAGAAAAAGTAAGGTTGAAGAATATGTAAGTAATAAATTCCACAAATGGGCATCACATCTAACAGGTTGTTGTAACGCCCACCCATGAGCACGAATCCTTAATTGACTTTTACTACTTATCAGAGTAATGAGAAACTAGACAAATTGTTCATTTAAATGCCTGTCTAATAAAACTCAAATAAATTATAGCGCAATGTCATCTTTGGCAATGAAGCAACGTTTAATTCATTTAGGGCTGATTTTCCAATAGCCTGATAACTTTTATCTAAAGAATAAATCGGATAGTTTGACATATTTTCTATACAAAAGCTGTCAATCCACAATATTTATTCCTAAGATAAAAGTTGTCTGACTATTGAAAAATCAGCCCTTAGTACACTAGGCATCTTAATTGTGAATTATTAAATTGTCGAAGGGCCAAAACACATACACACGATACGATGTCGCATAGTGGCCCGTTGTGATGTCGTGTAATGTTTATCTATTTTGACCCTTAACAACCCAGTTTTAGTCCACACACAGGAATTCATTACAATCATATATTATTACATGTCTCCAGATTATCCGAAGAGGACATATGCGGTTTTACACTAAGGTACCTGCAGTTTGCCAATTATATTATAAATAAGAAGCGTACCTTCGAATTTGGAACTGTGACCAGTTATTAGGCAATATGGTGAAAAACCTAATTTAGCTTTCTTTCAGTGTTAGCAGGACGTTAATTCTTGATTCTACTGAAAGTTTTGAGGTTTCGAAAGCCTTACCGTAGACAGAATGTTGACCAGGGTTGTCATCACTAAATCTTGGCTTTTAAATCAGGATTTAAATAAAGTGGGTTTAAAAAAAAACATTGATTTAATCAAACAGTGATTTACACAACACAAATCCAAAATCCAAATCAATTTTGTGATAGCACAAATCCAATTAAATAAAATTAGTAACCTTGGGTAAGTCTTACATGTTATTTAAAAAAAATACTTTATGGAATTGCAATACTTAAACGAACCACTACTTTCCAGCCTTCTCCATTACTACTCTGCTTCTAATTTTGAAATGTACTAATGCAAAAGTGGAAATTAAGACTTTTCGCTAATGCTGAGTACGCCTACGCGACTCCTATGTCGTCATGCATCGGTGCGTTCCGTTTTACATAAAGCGATATATCGATTTTAAGGATCTAAGATAATAATCGAATACTAAAATCATATTCTTAATTCATTTCTTTAACGTATTCAATCATTGTTTATTTTTTCCAACCCTGCTTTTGACTAATATGTATATAGAAGATACATAATCGAATGAAGACAATTAAGAAAAAATCTAATTAATACACTCCTTAACTTAGTTATCTGCATACATTTATAGCCGACTATAAAAGCAATTAACTCTACGTTGTAAATGTAAATCAATATTTAATATTAGCATTACTATCGTATGTCTGATTTAGTTCGGATGACATCATCTGCAAACTGGTGGCAAGTGAAAGTTAATTAAATTGGTATTTAATTATGTGTCGCGTCTGTATCTTAATCCTCCTAAATAGTAGGCGACGGAGTAGGAATATTATCTTTGTAATTATGAATCGGTTTCTTCTTGCATGATTAGGGTTACCGTTTCAGAATTGGAAATGTCCTGATAATAAGCGGACATTTGCAGAAAAGTCTGGACATTTTACTATTTAATCTTCAGTACCTACGTAGGTACTCATATAACTTTTGTTATATCTTTAAAAAAATCTTCCTATGTCAAAAAGCCCGGACAAAATAATGACAAGGCCGGACAAAGTCCGAACGGGGCGAGGGAGTAAAAAGTCGAACATTTCCGGACTTATCTGAACGAATGGTAACCTTATGCGTGATGGCGTTATTATTTGTGTATCAAAAACTCAGACCCGAACTATCGGAAAGTGTCCGTGTAACCTCTTGAACAAATAACCAAAAAAAAACCTAGAATATTACTGGGTACATTTTGAAGTAGTAAGGAATTAAAAAGTTTTTTTTTAAACTATCCTCTAGTAGGTATGCTTCCAAACCTCCCCGTCTTGTGCAATCTCTGGCCATGTTGACCCTGCAATCAATATCAGATCGTCACACCACCTTCGCCGCGGTCTACTTCGACTAGTGTTTCTGCCTTGCGAATGGCGAGCAATGGGCAGCTCGCCGTTCGATAAGGACCAGGCCCGGGTCGATGGCGCGTTCTGTTCCACGCGCGCCTCAAAGAGATGTTAGCATCAATGACAGAGCCGATGCCTGCCAGGGTTGCGGGAAAGTCCGAAAGGGATACCGTGGCCCCTGGCACAGGCAACTGAAGGAACACGGGTGGGTTTTAGTCAGTAAGAGTCTGACACGCCCTCCCGCTCTGCCCAGAGCGGGAGGTTATTTGATGATTTCCCACCCTCAAAAAAAGAAAAAAAGGCTGGTGTTTCTAACTCTATCTGTACGTTGGACACATGATGCTGCACTCCGTTACCCATTGGCAAATCTTGAGTTTGGACTTCTGTCAAAGTCAAAGTCGAAGCATATATTTCAAACAGTGCCTGTTATGTGCCATAAAAGGCACTTTTGAACGTCAACATTTACATTAAAATAGAATTGATTCTAGTCGCCCCTTCCAAAAGGTAGTTTCGTATGCAGGAGAATGGGCAAGAAACTCGTGAAAAACGTGTTACAATATTTTGTATACATTAATTAAATAATTATAATTATATGTGAAGACGATGCACATATAATAAAAATTACCCTACCACCATAGGTAAAAAGAATTTGAAAATTGTAGCAATGACAAAAAAATATGTGATAGATACATGGTGTTCACATATTTACATACATTGTAAAAGTATACGATTTCCCAAATTATGTAAATTTTAAAGTGTGAGTTAAAGTAATCACAGAATGTAAATCAATGTCATAAAAATAATAAACTATACAATTAAAGTAGCCACCAATTTGATTTTGTCTAGACCCTAGATTGTCCTATGGAGCTGGATCAGCATGTTTCCAAGCATTCTTATCTTGGATATAAATCCTCTAATTTGTAATATGCTTGTTTACACAGTGCACTTTTTGTATGAGTTTAAAATTTTCTTTTGTTTTATTGCAATATATGACAAGGTATTTTGTTGTAGCATTTAACACAGTAGGTACCCCATAAAAGATTTTAGATTACTTTAGCTAATCTGAAAAATGGTTGATCTAATTAAAATTATGTCGCCGTTCGATAAGGACCAGGCCCGGGTCGACGGCGCGTTGTGTACCACGCGCGCCTCAAAGAGATGTCAGCACCAATGACGGGGTTTGCTAGGACCGATGCCTGCTATGGTTGCGGAAAAGTCCAAGAGGGTTACCGTGGCCCCTGGCACAGGCAACTGAAGGAACACGGGTGGGTTTTAGTCAGTAAGGGTCTGACACGCCCTCCTGCTCTGCCCAGAGCGGGAGAAGTTATTTGACTATTTCCCACCCACAAAAAAAATAAAAAAAAGGACGGACAGGATGCACATGTCGATGAGTTTTCTTTTCAGTGTTATCTATAGGAATACTACCTTTCACCATAAATGTTGATATCCTGAATGTGTTAGTGAAACCAGAAGGCCAATTCCCGTAATTAAAAACGTTCAAACGTTCGTTCGTTCTCAGCGACAGTCAAATGTCAAAAATGTAGGTAAACGCTGTACAATTTTTGACAGATTGAGACTGAGATTAGAATGCGAAGGTTCTTAAAAATACGCGAATTGCCCCTCAGAAATCACAATGTCAAAGGTAGGGACATACCTCTAAGATTTAGCAAAATTAAAATATCTGTTATTTGAAAAGCTACACGAAAAAAGACGAAGGCAAAGCTTTACAATGCAATAAAACTATGAAAGTCAATATTATTCACTAAAACGATATTCCTACGTATCAAAAAACAGTTTTATATAATCCGTATTAAGCAGGATTAAGCATTTTATTGCCTTAATTCCATAAGAACTGATTAAAAATACATGTTCCACGCAGATTTGGGATTAAGAGAATTTAAATGAGGTTTGGTAACATGCTTTCTTGCGCGTCTAATAAATTCTATAACATCGAATTCTTTTCTCAGATTTATAAAAGCGCTAGTTTGAGCTTTGAAGCTTTGAATGTTAAGATAGTTAAAAATTAAGATTATCAATTTCTGCAAGTGTAGAGAAGGACTCAGTCTAGGGGGAGTGTAGATCTTGGCATAGCAGAACTGGCTGACTGGTAGCAGCTGGACGAGAGTGAATCGAATATAATAGCGTGCTAAATAACGTGCATTTGGGGAGGCCTATGAAATCAGTGAACTGTATAGCTGATCATGATGATCAACTATTTCAGCCACACCATTTTCCTTCAAATATGAATGGTTTTGTTGGTAGGTATATTGGCGTGTGCTAGCTGACATATTAGAAATAATTTAATTTTATTATTTGTGTTTCGTTATGTTAATTACTTACTATTGTAAAGAAACCAGTTCTTCTAACTGAACAGACAGCTGTGCTGCTGGGGAGTTTGTTGCGCCACTTCTTTTTCCCAGCTAAAGCACTAGGAGGTGGTGAAGGGCTGGCGTTTTGAGCGACTGTCTTATGTAATTTTGACGTTCAGAAAGTGATGATTCTCAGCCTAGTTTGAATAAATGACTTTTGATTTGATATGAATTTTTCTAACGAAATAATGTTTCTAATGCTTTAGCTATACTAGCTGCCCCACCCTGCTGCTAAACCTTTCCATGTTTCAACAAACGTCAACATTCAAAGAGCCATTACACACAATCCACCGTAAACTAAGCTAAGTGTGTTCGATAACATTCGCGACGAATGCAGCGGCTCCGCCCACGCCGCGCGGTTACCGTTTATTGGCTACCCGACCGAGGGTTCCGTACTAAATGATACTATTCCATTTTTAAATCTGTACCGCGATGTTGCTATAGGCTGGTGTCATGTGGTGGTGTGGTGTGTTGTTTTAAAGACTTGTCGGAGTGATTTGGATTGATGTGGTACCTTTGTGATCATGTTGTGTAGGTTAGTCCTATTCTGTTAGAGGTGCATACGTTTTAGAAAGAATTATGACTGATCTGATAAATAAATGTTTTTCATCTATAAGAAACACAGGTTAGATAATAATGTTATACCAGCTACCAGCCAAAGAAAAATATTTACTCTTGTAAATGCGAATATCCAGTATCCGTATCCCCGTTAACTGCCTTCCCAATCATAAATCACATTCTTAACATTGCGATAACTTCATTCAAAACACGATTTCAATTAATTCCGCCAATATTTATAACTCACATTATTAAAATTAAGGAGCTCCAAAATTTTATCGATATGCTCTCATTCGGTCCCATTTGCCCTCCGACCCGTTACCTGTACCGTTAATTATCCGATCTTTATTTGAATATTTTGAATGCAGTAACGGTCGGACCTTATACAGGACAATTAAAAAGTGACGCATCTCGATTCTGAGATTCGCTGACTCGATGCATCGCATCGATGTCATCTCGACTCGAGAACAGTAACTCGATTTACGATGTGTATTTTTGATGTGCAATGAATCGATTTGTTAAAAACGCGTAGGTAGTGAGAGGCGGAATAAAATTTTCTAATGTCACACGTCGTGTTCAATTGCGTAAATTGCATTGATTTCGGTGGCATATTCAGTTGTGTAAGTAAGTTATTTGAGCTAAGAAATTAACACGAATCTATTCCTGGCTAGTTTTATAATCAAGATGTTATAAATTACGACGTTATCACACTGCTACGTAGATTAGCAAACATTACCGTTCTTTCGATATTTAGATAATCTCTTTCGTTCGTAAATCATTGTGATTCGATAACTGTTTCTTTAAAGATGAAGCGTGTCTTCATGATGGCGTATAATGATTAATAAACAAATCAAACTCACAATTACAATGCACCTCAGCATTAAAAGTAAAAGGGTCGTTCACATTAACGTGTTCACCATCCCGTTACATTCGCACCGGTTGCATCATTCGCGCTAATCGAAAATTCTTAACGTGTTATCTTAAATTTCAAGCCTCTCACCAAAATGAATCATGTCCCAAAATAAGGCACCGATAATCGAACTTAAATTTTGTATGCCCCTATACAAAGAAAGCACTTTTACTTTTTTATTAAATTCGGTTTTCTCACGGCACGACGTGACTCAGGTCGCTCTCTTGCTTTTCATCGTGTATTGGGCCCCTTAATTATGACGTCATAACCGCGGCCCGCGGCCCGCGGCTGCGGCTGCGCTTTTGTTCCCTTTTCAAATTTCAATTTTTAATTTATTCGCTGGCACAGAGGCTATATATCTTGGTTTTGTCTTTTATGCCAGTTAAGTTGGCGATGTTTATAAATCAGTTTGTTTATTTGTTTACTATAGACCGCCCAGGGTTATTTTCAGTTCTACTAAAGTGTAAGATTTATGAACCAAGGAGACTTGTATTGAGGAGGAAATATTTTTAATTGTGTGTGTTGCAAAAGGTTTTGTTGACGACTAGTGTTTAAATAACTTAATCATTTGTAATAAAGCGTATGTTATTTTCTAAATATAGACAGCATAATCTTAAAGTGGTATAAAATTGTTGAATAAAGGATGGTCCCCGTAACTAGTTCATTGTCAGTGGGAGCAGTACCGGGCGATAAGATTAAAATATTAAGTTCTCAACGGCCTCAATGGTCAGTACAACAGTGAAATATTTTGCGCTCCTTTACACTGCAAGTACACAGTGTAGCAACAATAGAAGTCCGCTTTACGTTCTACCTACTGCGAGGATGTAGAGTGGCTAACATTCTGTGAAGCAATTTGGGACTGCATGATTTTAGCACAAAATACAGGTTGTAACACCACCCTTCCCGAAGCCGTCATTGAGCATTCAAGAAATTGCTGGGAAATTACTTTTATTTTTGGTGTGAAAATTTGCTGTTTACGGTAGTGCGCAACGTAACGCACGCATAACATTTTGCTTATGGACGCATGCAACAGTACAGGGATCGAGATCGTATTTAAAGTTATATTATTTATGAAATTTTAACTTGTTCTCATCAAAAAAAAAACATCAAAAAAGTTGGAACTTCGACTTTCAATATCTCCGTAACTAAGGGTTCCCAGGCATGGTCCGGTACAAAAATATGGTCATAATAACGGGAAGAACAAGTAACTCTCGGCTACGAAAATAATGTTTTTCACCATAATAGGCCGTAAAAGTCTACTGCGGAAAATGGTTCTTTTCATTGACAAGACAGCCAAGTCTATGTGGCTTGGCTGTCTTGTCAAGGAATTATTGAATGAATTCGTCCCATAAAATCCCACGCACAATGGTCCACTGAAGGACTAAGTGCGGAAACCAAACCCATAACATAGAATCCCAGGTTAGTGGATATTGCAAATAAATTTAAGAAACAAATAATATCTATCAAACCGCAGCAAGATAAAGAAAGAAAGAAAAGAAAATGCGTTTATTTGCGGTAAACATGACGCAAAAAAGAACAAACACAAAAAATAAGAAAAAGTTGGGGGAAACATGCGCCACAACTACTTACACCACTTTTGATACTTGGTAGAATAAACATTACTAAGACCCATATATTTTATGGTTTTCAAAACAGCAACTACGCATCACAATAACGTTACGCAAAACCCTGCATCACGCAAGCAGAGTTTACCGCGCGACTAGCATAATTGTACAACGTCCCGATAATAATCGTCGGGCAGCAGCCCACCAGACCCAAAGCCCGTCTGGTCGGAGGATCTTCCCATTTCTTTGGAGGATGAGTGAACTTTACACCCTGTTCCTCATACCTCTGTAAGTAGATTGATTTATATTTACAGCTTCATTCATAATGGACTACAGCTAAACAACTACCTTTTTACGCAAAGCTAGCTTGCTTGACCGTAACTGAAACTTTTCTTCAGTATTTATTTAACGCCCTTCTACCAAAGGAATAACAAGTATTTTCCTTGAAATTAAATACTTAACCCGGACAGTCTCAAAGGACAATGCCCACAAGGACCCACCACCGTTCCCGGTTGATGTCATGAATGGAATATTCAAGGCGTTATAAATAAATATAACTGTCGTACGCGGTCTAAAGAAAGTGCTCCTGCGCAGTTCGCTCGTAAACCTCACTTACATCTCAATAAACATATCCTCAGTAGCGGTTATCGTTTTGCAAATTGAACTCGAAATGGTAACTATTATTGTTATGTTCGTGTAAAGGTAATGTAAGTAAATGGTAATGGTAAAGTGGATAGTGTAGATAGAGCCTTTTAACAATAGAAGTCGATATTGGCTTCTTGGTTGAATGGTGGTAGGCAAAAGGTTTAGGTGTCCTGCAGCGTAATTGGGTAAGTCTCGTAAAAAATGTTGACGGCACGGTTGGCGCAGTGGTTAAGCGATTGACTGCTGCGCTGCGTGTCGCGGGTTCGATTCCCGCACGGAACAAATAATTGTATGGCCTACAAGTAGTTGTTCCGGGTCTGGCTGTTTGTGAATGTGAGTTTAAATGTTTGTAAACGCACCCACATTACAGGAGAAATTCCCAGTGAGGGCAAAATTAAAAAAAAAAGAAAAAAAAATTGCCTTTGCAAACTTAAAAAGTAACTTAAGTATAAACCTTTGAAAGGCAAAGAGTTTGTTACTAGAATAATATGTGGTCCTATATTATGTTGTCCATTATTATCTAACGAGTTAATTCACCACCTTTGAATTTCGTATGTTTAAAAGTAAGTTAAGTTTAAAATAATTTTAAGCTGTTAACTGCTTGAACTTGAAATGATAACTTTTATTGATAGGGTTGTGGAGTAAAGGGTAATGTTAAAGTGGTGGATAGTGTAGATACAACATTTTAACAATGGAAGTCGATATTGGCGTCTTGTTTGAATGGCAGTAGGCAAAAGATTTAGGTAGGTCCTGCAGCGTAATTGGAAGTCTCGTAAAAAAAGCAACTGCCCTTTGCAAACTTTAAAATGAACTTATAAACCTTTGAAAGGCAAATGCTCTTTGCAAAGGTTTATTGGTATCTAACGAGTTAATTCACCACCTTTTAATTTCGTATGTTTAAAAGTAAGTTGAAGTTAAAGTATTTTTAAGCTATTAACTGCTTGAGCTTTTATTGTTATGTTTGTGGAGTAAATGGTAATGTTAAAGTGGTGGATAATGTAGATACAACCTTTTAACAATGGAAGTTGTCATTGGCTTCTTGATTGAATGATGGTAAAAGGGTTAGATGTTGCAGCCTAATTGCGTAGCTGTCTCGTACGTAATCATAATATAAGAAATAGTGATTTATTCTTCGTTTGTCCCACTGAGTTTTGTCCTACATAAAAAAATCTTGGGTCGTCCCAAACAATATGCTTCCTTCGTCCCAAAATTTAATTTTAATTATTTTATTCTCGCTTCATTCTATTATATGTATTATATTCCTTATACGGCCCATACTTTTTTGTACAATCGGCAAAAAAGGGTTACGTAATATTAAATATTTAACATCAATCAACTATTTGTGTTAGACGTTTTGTATATCTCTTGGTTTACTGTTGATACAATTTGATTACAATTTTTATTTAAGAATGTTGATTTATTAAATGCTTGTTCTAGCCTTGATTGTGTAATAATAATAAAAAACTACTTTTCGTTAGGTACTAGTATTGTTGATTTAATTTTAAATCGTGCATGTGTTCTTTAAATAAAAAAAAATATGTTTTTTTAAACCTTTCTTTTGATACTCTCATTTAATTATTGGTCGGTAAATTGTTTTATTAGGTATTAAATTAATGTTTGGAATGAAAATTTCAAATATGTACTTTTTTTTTGTTAACTGTACCTTTTAAGTACTCGTAATTTGGGACGAAGCACAACTTCAATAGTGATATGGGACAATCTAAGATTTTTTGGAATGTGGGACAAAACTTCAGGACGAACGAAGAATAAATCGAAAAAGTATGTACTGTAATATATATTATGTTGATAACATAAATATGCAAACATCGTAAGGAAACCAGTAGGCCAATTCTCGTACTTAAAAAACGTTCAAATTCAAGTCGCAATCTCATCTCAGCGACAATTAATGTCAAAAACTTGTCAAAAATATATGTAAATTGATTGTATTTTTGACAGATTGAGACGGAGATCAGACTGTGAACGTTCTTAAAATTACGGGAATTACCCCTCTGGTATCTACTAGTGCATGGAGAAGCTTCGAATACCGCAAAATTGTCCAATAATTTATGTATTGATAGTCTGTCATTCTATACGTGGTTCAGAACCAGACGACCAACTTTCCAGTCTAAAAAGTCGTAAAACTTTGAACATTAAAGTCTTAATTATATCCTAGCAGACAGAGTTAGTTTAACTGTTGTTTGTCCACTCATGTAATATCTCATTAAACTTCATTACCCACCTATTAACAAACCCACTTAGATTGATCAATCACTGACTTATCGATTGAAATAATTAAACAATAAATACTAAATGCTATGTCATAACTAAACTCCTACTTCCACATATAATATTTCATTACAATTTTACTATCATGTCCTATTTGCTATGGTATTAGTATAATTGATTTTCTGTGCCATATTAATTTTATCAGCCAAGGATCGTAAACACCGAAACCAATGGGTATAAAACTGATCGGTCCATATATTTTAGTGGAAATTTAACGTTTTAATATTATACACCCACGAAAATCTATAAAATCGTTTTAAGCAAAGATACATTAGTATTTAGAGTTTATTGTTGCGAAACTTATTTAGAAAGGTGTATGTACTTCAGTTGGCCATTTTCATTAGTGAGTAAATGTTTTATTTATTTATGCGTGTATTTGCGATTTTTTTTTTTTTTTTCGACTTGGTCTATTGTAAATGATAAATGATTTTATTTCTGTAAGTAGATTTGTACAAACACTTTTACACGTCAATCATATTTTAAAACTTAGATGAGGTCGGCGTTTCCTATCTAACTACTCTGAGATCACAGTCTCTTTTAAAGTCCAGATATAATCTTGGTCAGATCATGTGAAGACCATGTAGATTGGTGTCTGAAACGGTCTTTTGAGGAAAAACCATACAGATTGAGCGGACCTGTCCAGTCAGTGCACGCATTTGTCGTGTGTTTGTCGTGATTCGACGAACAATACCAAAGAAAGGACATTTGGGTAGGCCGCATAAATACCTCAAGCTGCCAGATCGTGAAACTAACTAAGAAATAAAAATAAAAAAGTAATAAACCACATAATCTTCAAATTCACAATAATTAAAAAAATATAATACTTTACAAAGTAAATACTCATGTCATTGTATGTATAAAATTCATCAATGTCAATGTGTATATAAAAGTTCGGACATAATCTTTGAGGAGCATGTAGATTGGTGTCTGAAATGGTCTTCTGTGGAAAGAACCACGCAGATTAAGAGGACCTGTCCAGTCAGTGCATTTGTCAGTAGATTTCATACGAAATCTTCAGACCATGTTCAATGATAATGATACTGATAATTTTATTTGTAATTAACCTAGTCCACCTATCTACCAAAACACAAATTTGAACAAGAAATTCACAACAACCACGAAAAGAAGTTTTGCTTTTCAAAATTGAAAAGAAACGCGGTAGTAGAATGTTGTTTTATTTTGAAATGCTTGCTTTTCTGTTTACTTGTTTACCGGTGAATTCACAACTAATGACTTTTTATTAAATTTTTACTGGTTTTAAACTGCAAGTTAGCATCTTTAGTAACAGTTTAGTTCAAAAAGCAGAGAACAATAATCAATAGTTCTGTTCAGTATCAGTACCTACCCGTAGCTAACATTTTATCAAACTCACAAGTTTCACATCTGCATAATTAATCCCAACTTTATGGACAAACAAACCTATAAAATCCTATTAAAACATTCCCACATAACCACCAGCATAAACTAAGATGCTACTGTTTACTAATAATTGGAGTCCAGTTGCGTTCAGCTTTGCTGAGGCGTTGATTTTGCAACCAGTGAGTTATGACCTTAAGACCGGTGATACGTCGCCGTAAGTTATGGCCCGACTGGTTTCATTCAGGCGTCCCATTCATGTAGACTAGGCTTTAGTTTGTGTAACAATGGGTGGCTGTTTACTGTGTTACCTTTGGTGTTGGTTGGTCAAAAAGAGGTTGGTTTTGTACATTTTATAAGGAGTTAAAAACTTGCTTAGAGATTACTTAAGTTGTTGAAGATGGAGGCCCGAGGACCATGGCAATACTTATCAGGGGCCTAAGTCTACTAATTTACAATAGTTGCATCATTGTATCTCCACTGTGGTAATTATCTTTTTGTATGCCCGTGTTTCTGTGACAAATACATCTATATTTCTTTCTTTCTTTCTATCTTACCGATTTTGTATGGAAAATCTGCATAAATACACACAGTGAAGAAACAATTGCAATTATGAAAAATTAGTAGGTACACTTTGGGCCCCAGCAAACTTGCAACATTTTTGTATTTTTAAAATACGAAAATTTTACTATCTTTTGCTGACAGGCAAATACGTTGTCATGTATTCCACAAGATTCTTTAGAAAAAGAAAGAAAGAAAGAAAATAAAATTATTTGACCCAGGTTAGGGCACAAAACATTCACACAAAAACAGAAAATACTTGAAATAGATTGTGTGCCTCACGGCTGCGCCAAATAAAGTTCAGCATAAGTAAATGCCAGACAACTAGTGCCTGACGCTGGTTTTCAACTTTTACTACTGTAGAGCTTACAGATAAGTTCAGGTATTTAAGCTCAGTGCCTATACATCACACTATACATAATTAGATGAGTTGCAAGTTTCAATTTATTCTGCTTCTAAGGTTTCATTTTCTTCGTATTTAATATTGTATTTGCAAGTAGAAGCGAAACTTGGTTAACTTTCGACAGTGAATTCGGGTTATCAGCGTTCATCATAATCAATCATAATCAGCCCATAACTTTCCCACTGCTGGGACACAGGCCTCCTCTCTGTGAGAGGGCGTGGGGCGTAATCCACCACGCGGGCCCAGTGCGGGTTGGTGGATGTCACATGTCTTCGAATTTTCCGGCTCTAGGACATGCCGGTTTTCTCACGATGATTACTTTAACCTTTCTGATAGCAGTGGTGGTGAAATTAAATACACAAAGTAAAGTGACTGGGTTACTCACGACCTACAACTCGTAAGTCAGGGCCACCATTGCTCTCCGGTCCGGTCCTGCCTATTAAGGTTCATGTAGGTATTATAAAAACCTATACCGGCTTACTGGTTAATAAACGCCTTCAACGACATGAATATCTAATAGAAAGTTCATAAAATGTGACGTCTATCCAATTACGACATATTTTAATTAGGAAAGCGATCAGCCACCCACGCCTATGACGACATCGATTTAGATCGCAAAGATGTTTTTTCTGTCGTTCACCGAGAAGACTTCTATACAGAATGATGTTATTTAACGCTCTTATGCTCCATATAAGTTACATTAATAAGATATCATAAAAAATAGTGTGTTGATAAAAAAATTGTACCTTAAATTATGTTAGTATTGTTAGCACCTATACCTAACTGGTGCCTATGGCTGTCCTTATGCACTGATTCTGGAAAGAACAGTCAAAACGGGCAGCAATCGCATTCAGGGGCCATCATCCATGCCGATGCTGCTGCTTCGTAGACAGTGCAGCAAGGGATTTGCTTTCTTAGGCATGATGGCTTGAAAGCCATCCGTACGTCCTTCAGCCAACATACCAGACGGTACAGCGCCTCTGCAACAGCATTCAAAAAGCGTTATTATACTGGATGCGCCGCACTGTGTAGGTTCGCTGCGTATGTTTCACCCACAGGCCACACGAGAAGAACGACGGCAGAACGTTTTAAAAAGTGTTATCTTCACCTCGTCGGTGCAACGTGCGACCCTGCGAGCGAGCATATTGCCTCTCACCGCCAAAGCCCTGCGCTACCTCTCTATATCCTCGTCATCCTAAAGGTTACCCGTTACGATGTGACCCCGATACCTGTCCACTACTTTTAAGACTGGACCATTAAGGAAGACATAATATGCGGGGTAGTACGTACCTGCTCTAAATACTAGTAATTCACTATTTTTGGAGTCGTATGTAAGACCGAGCGACATCGCAAATGCCTCACACTGAGACACCAGATTCCTTAGTCCGCTTATTGTGGGGCTGAGCAGCACTATGTCGTCTGCATAGCTAATAATTATTGTTAACACATTTGTTATCAATGAAGCAGCCGACATGAGTGCTACTGAGCCGCTCAATCAGCTCATTTACATACAAACGAAACAATAGTGGCGAGCTTAACCCCCCGTGTCTCACTCCACATTCCAATGTATAGTCATCAAACAATGTACTGGCCCATCTCACCTGATTTCTCTGATTTGAGTACCAGTACTTGAGAAGATATGTACATTTCACCGGTACACCCGTGCTTCCTAGTTTCTCCCATAGCACGTCGTATGCTACGTGATCAGAGGCTTTTGATAGGTCGAGCAAACACGCGTATACGGCGTCCTTCTCTCTGTGTACTACTACTATGCAAAGTTATGAGGTCTTAGCTTCATTATTGATAAAGATACAAGTCTTAAGTTCATAAATTATAGGAATCGGCCATTAGCTTTCTTTTATACAAGTCACTTGTTGAATTTTAATGTTCTGTAGGTGGCGTAAAGCGTAGCAACCCTTTACACTCTCCCATCTTTCATTTTAGTATACCTAGTAAGTGATGGTATCCTATATCTACGTGTCTTGTAGATTTAATAAAAGTCTAATTTTGAATAAAAAGCTTACCCAATTGCCCCTTCGTAACTATCACGAATTCGTATTCTTGACTCACAGTCGGTCCTGAGTACTTGCAAGCCAACCTTCCATTTTTAGAGCGAACTCACCAAAGCGTAGGTGATCATAAATCGGCTCTCATATAATATAATATTACATTTCGCTTCACCATTGATTGTCTATCCTTACTCGAGACGCCATTATTCTGATACCAGTTGTAAAACTTTATTTCTTTACGGATCTTTATTATTTTACACTTTATATCGTTGATCCGTGGTGGTCGCTGCGTTTGCGCACTAAAAAACGATATATTGTAGCAAAATGGTGAGTAATCGAATCATATTTATGGGCGACTACAACAATAATATTGTCGGTGGACATTTTTATAATAAATTACCTTTATTCTGCCTCTTCCTGTTTTATGCCAAAACAGAGGCTTCGAGGTTTTCAAGTCCGACTATTTAAATCAAACAGTATGGGAATAAAGGTGAACACGAATGTTCAGATATGTCGTAAAGTCTGTGTCCGATCCACGTGAGGAGATAGTGCGACGACGGGGCCCGAGATTGTTGATTTAAGCCCTTTGTTTTAGGGCTATGGGAAAGTACAAGTTGTACAAAATATGAAATAAAACAAATTGTATTTGTATACGAATGTATTTTTCTTAGATTTCACATTGTTGTGCTGATACGAAAGAAAAGATATTCTCATAAGGAAAAAAAATTAAGGAAAATGCTAGTGAATATTAGGTACAATCTATAATTCCCCTTTAAAATAAATTTGAAGATACAAGTTTCAACAGATATGAGTTAGATATTATATGCGTTGATGTCCTCACGTACACAGCATTCAATGTCAACCATCCTATCGCTTTTAGGCGCACGGGTAACTAGTCTTCCTCAAATGACTCAACACCATTAACGATATTCGTTAGTAAATCTATTACATAAGTTATTATTATGTTTTTTTTTAATTACCTACCATTCTCGTTTGTAAATTTTTCAATGAAACTATCATCGACATATTTATATGGCAGTCTTTTTCCAATGTGACGGAAAAGTTTTACGTGGTGGAGCGCAATGAGACCACGTACATTATCAAGAAAGGGGTAGGTAGGTCTATGGTCACAAAAATTCCTTAAATCCCCTTGGGAGTAGCACTGTACTTTCCCGGCTCAGCTTGGTGTGATGATGTCCGCAGCAAGATGACGGACGGCGGATGGTTTCGCCAGACCCGTATTGAGCTCGATGCGGCCACGCGGGCAATATATGTATGTACCTACTTCCGAATTGAGCTTCGGTGATGATAAGCCGGAACGTTGGAGATGGTAAGCCGGTAGGTGAACTGGAACTTCGGAGATAAGCCAGAACTTTAGTGATGGATCCACATGGATGCATCCACTATTCATGGCTTACCTACTCATAATATCCTCTCAGCAATAAAAAACAATAAAATGGGCTCCTAAACAAATAAATAATAACAAATGTTGCTCAGTTATTAATAAAGATTGTATTCAGAAATTAGTTAAATTTTGAGAGGATAGATTAAACACTGATTTAAAGATGCTATTTGAAGAAAGCTACTATTATTGAGGCGGGTACATATATGTATAATTGAGATACTTAATATATGTGTAACAGTTATAAATAATAAAAATAGTCATTCTTTCGAGTTATTCAGAAAAGGTTAATGTACATAGAACAACCCGCAGTAGACTAAGATGACGCGATTTACCTACTGGAAGGCTACAAGAAGAGTGAACGTAGAATAACTTAATATTGGGAGGTATCAGGCCAACTGGATGCGGGAAGCAGGTTGAAGTGGCGGTGCTTGGGGAGGCTTATGTCCAGTAGTGGACTTCTGAGTGATGATCAGGCCAACATTGGGGAAATTTTAGTACACCTAGTATCAATGATAATATAAGTAAAAAATACCGGCCAAGTGCGTGTCGGACCACGCACAATGAAGGGTTCCGTAGTCAGGAAGAATTTATCCAAAAAACAAACTTAACATTGTAGTTAAAAGATATGTTCTCCCATTCATCGTTATTCGTCACGGTCCATTATCCAATCGCAATGTTAACTTGTAATCGCAAAATATTTTTTTTTTACAAATGTATGTTTTTGGACTTTTACTTTTCTTGTGCTGTGAGGCCTTGCTTCTTGCCAAATTTCATGATTTTAGGTCAACGAGAAGTACCCACTAGGTTTAGATTTATTTGCGTAAATGGCCGTATACTTAATGCGTTGACTTAGAAGCTTGATTTTTTTAGAGCTCCAAGGGACCGTAGGCCAAGATATTTGATATAATTTCAACTTTTAAAGATGCTAACTATAGTAGGTACTTATCTAATGTTACATTTCATATAAAGTTCTTTTGCTATATTAGCATTTAGTATAAAGTTCATTTCATATAATGTTCAATTTGCATAATGCTATTATTATAATATAACGTTCAGTTGACATAATTTTGATTTCAACTTCCTAAGTTCCTAAGGAAAAGGGTCTTGACAGACTGACAGACAGACGGACATGGAAGTGATCCTATAAGGGTTCCGTTTTTTTCCTTTTGAAGTATGGAACCCTAAAAGGAGGCAGATAGGTTATACGCGCTCTGCAAGTGGCACGTAAAACTTAGCTACTAGGCAAACCTGAACTCCTTGTTCCGCCGGCGTCAAAGGAACTATGCGGAACGACGCACAGCAACATAAATATGCTTGTCTCTATTTCGCTCCCTATAGTTACGACATGCCGTCTTACTTCCACGTGATGCCATCTAATAAAGTGTAACGTTACAATATAACGTTATTTCTGTGTGAGTAAGTGAGCCGTTTTTTTAATCAAATGTTGCGTAGGTAACCAATCTACCTCTTTTCTAATACTAATATTATAAAGAGGTAAAATTAGTTTGTTTGTTTGTAAGTTTGTATGTAGGGGGTAATTTCTGGAACTGCCGGTCGGATTTGATAAATTATTTTTGAATTAAATAGCCCATTTCTTGAGGAAGGCTATAGGATATCTAACATCATTCACGCTAGGACCCTTAGGAGCCGAGCAAAATAAAAAAGGCAGAAAGAACGCTAAGCGAAAACGAAGTAATAGCACAGGCATGCGATGCGACTCCCGCTTCCCGGCCACCGTAGGTGCGAGTTTGCGGACAGCGAGCAATAGGTAGCTCGCTATCCGATAAGGACCCCGGATCAACGGCGCGTTGTGTTCCACGCGCGTCTCAAAGAGATGTCAGCACCAAGTGATGGGGCCCGCTATAGCCGATGCCGGCCAGGGTCGCAGGAAAGTCCGAAAGAGTTACCATGGCCCCTGGCACAGGCAACTGATGGAACACGGGTGGGTTTTAGCAAGTAAGAGTCTGACACGCCCTCCCGCTCCGCCCCGAGCGGGAGAAGTAATTTGAAAACACAAAAAAAAAGCGATGCGTTGCGACGGGGTGGGTCGGGGAACAAGAAATTTCAAGCGGAAGAAATCGCGGGTAGAAGCTCTTATTGCCTAGTATGATAACATTCCTCCACCAAGCCTCTTATACATGGGTCATCTACCCAATATTAATGTCACGTTAACAAGCAATTTCATATCCTTTAAATAAACTTGTTTAGTTTCATTATAGGCAATAGTTATGCTGCGACACGAACACATTATAAATTTAGACGTATAGCAAAGATTCCTAGTTATAATAATAACTCTTTGATGCATGAAGCAATTCAATTATATAGTAAAAGGTCAGATACGTTAATTATTTGTTGTTAATCATTGTAATAAGATAGAGTGCATTATGGGAATTTAAAAGCATTCATCTCATTAGTTTAGTGACGCTTGTTATAAGTTTAGGTGTTTTAGTACCGAAAATGTTCAAGCTTCTTGAGGATCATGATTCCAAGCTGTGATTTGGATCTGTAGTACAAAATGTATAACACTTTTTATACTTAAATCAAGAAATTTCCAAATTGGTTCAGGTGTCTTCGAGTAATCGGTGAACAAACATAAAAAAAAACAGATTCCGACGAATTGAGAACCTCGTCCTTTTTTGAAGTCGGTTAGTGAAAAACACTTTTATAAAGATATTTCATCCACTTTTTCCTGGTATAAACTTTGCTATAAACGCGCTCTGTCCATCACTTTCTCCAAAATAACTATGAATTCTGGTTTTCCAATTAGCTCAATAAGGATTACTCGCAATAAATCCGAACTTTGCTTAAAACAACAGAATTCCCCGCACTCGCTAGACACGAACCCCTCTAAAACCTTTACCTGACCTAGTCTGCTCTATAATTCATAAAATAACGCATCTACCATAATTCATGTAGCCCATTCAGTTGCTGTAAAACCGTACTGACGTCAGCCGTGGGTGCCGGATACCGCCCACGAGCCGTTCATGGCTACATCTTCCGGTTGCAATATGAAATAGGAGAGAAAATTATCCTTCTAAAGAATATTGAGGGGTTTTTTAGAATTGATTAAAAGGGTTAGTATGATTTGATATACATAATATGAAAAGGTTCACTTTCCTAGTACGTTTACAAATAGACATAGGTATATAAGCAAATGGTGGAGGAGACACTTAGTGGGACAGAACGTCCTACTGAACACTGCATGTCCAACCAATTAAATGTATTAAAGTTGAATTTCAAATACTTTAAAAAAGGATGCGCTAGCTAAATAAGAAGAGTTCAAATGTGGTTGCTTTTTATGAAAAATAATATATATATTTTTTTGTGTACACATGAACTTAAACAGAACGAATTCCACACAGCCATTCAAAACAAAAGTCACTTCATATCGTACTTCATTCATGACTTCTTCCAGACTGTCATTAGAATGACCATTCTCCAACAGTCGAACATTGAATTTCAAACCCTATATACTAAAAACTGAAGTCCAAAATGTAAATGCAAATGCCTTAGAGAAGCTTGGTTGTACCTACTATAAAAAGGACAGGAAGCAAAAGGCTTCATATTTCATCTAAAATACGTTTATTATCACGACAGTGTCGCAGTAGTGAGCAATTACAAGAGCAAAACCTACTAAATCGTTGCCACCTGTTCTCACTGTGATATTGTTAATAATTTTCTTAGGATAACAGCAAAATGTAAAACTGATCTCAAGAACTAGGAAGGTAAGGTTGGGTTTTCAGCGAAGATGTTTTGAATATTGATGAAATAGGAAAATGTATTTTATATGCTCGATGATTGAGTCCCGTTTAGTTAAATGTTTGCTTCACAAACGCGATGTACGATAGCTGCCCACGCGCTTTCATTCGTAGGAAATCCATATCTTTGTTTTGTAATGAAATTGTTAGTTTATTTCTTTAAATAAACGATGTTCAAAAGGGCTACAGTAGTTCTATGGTGGCCGGGTGGTCTGCACAACGATTATTGGACCAAGAAGTTTATTATCGTTTGATCGCGTGTTACTCTTGTTATTGTTTGTCTTTATTTAGGCGGCGTATGATATTATCTGTTTGGATTAATACTGCTTAAAGTGAGTACGGATGGCTTTTCAATGAAATCGGAAGTATTGGGTTTCATAGCTAATAATTGCGTCATCGTTGCGCCGTTCAATCTGAGGTGGTTATGCTTTGGACAATAGAAACTTTCACGTCTTTAGGTCACCTCTACCTAAATTGTAATAAGTTAAAATATATAGAAATAGAAGTCTTGCAAAAATTATAACTGGTTTAGGAGATATTATTTTCTTAATTAATAGCACAATATGTTTATTTGAAGTGGGTGATTTAGTAAATGATGTGAGGCTAAACTATGATGACACCTATGATAATAATATTCATTGCAAACTAAACATGTAACATTAATCACTAAAATGTGTACACAATAGAATTTAGCATACATTCAACACAACTTCTCATATTCAAGTAGGCGGGAAGAACAACAACGTGGCATTAGTAAAACCTCAATTCACTAATTCAATTAACATTTTTAACAAAAGCACAAGTATTGAAGAAAGCTTGGGAGTTTCTTAAACAAATATTGCTTGCACTTAATCCGTCCCGTTACAAAAGGTACTAGGCTGACAGAAATTGGAAGCAGTGTCTGTCCACTGTGTTGGGCGGACACTGCCTGCATTCTAATTTGTTTGCATAAACTTAGAACAAAAGCCCGGAGACTGGAGTGGCTTGGATTTTAAAGTTCTGGATCGGAAATGCTTGACCCCCGATGTTGTGAATATAACGTTTGCAAATAACTACCGGCCTTGGTCATTTTGATATAAAATATTTGAGTTTAAATAAATAATAGATTAAATATATAATAGATCAAATAAATGCAACATCAATAACGCCACCGTTTGCAATAATGCAACAGTAATTTAACGTTTAACGTTTCAACACTTAACCAACACAACGCTTATGTATTGAGATTAAACCTAAACAGGCTGATTATTCCTAAATAAGGTAGCTTTAACACACATTATTTCCAAAACCGATTTTCATGCATATCTAACTACTTTTGATACCAATAAGTTTCTTTGGGTTGTTTGCTCACAGTTTGAATTAAATTTACTCTACTAATTAACATTCATTAATACCGCATCACAAACACAATATCAAACTGACTCATGAAAGATATTTGACTCACCCATTAAAATAATTATAACGTTATATAAATCACGCAGCAATAAACATCTAATTAGGATAAAAGCTGATTTATTTGTACTTTAAATAAAAGGTATGTGCGCGCGCATCCTTAAGCTTACACGAAAATATACGATAACAGAGAATAAATTGTATTAATCTCATTTGCATTCTACATTATCATTTGTAACAAGTATTGATTCAAATTCACAGCGTTTTACAAAAACGACTATTAAGAGTTTTAGTTGGCGAATTAGCATTTACAGATGTTTATCAAATTATAATAAGTAAAAAAAACGCAGTACAAAAGTGGACCCATGTAAATGCCCTGGACAAGATAAGACCCGAAAAGGAAACGAATGGTTTTATTTTAGAGATTTATTGAATGCCAATACTGTTACTCATTGAAATGGAATTAATGCTAATGAACCTGCAGTGTAATAAAATACTTAAGGAAAAATAATATTGATGAATTAATTTAGTAGTACAGAAATCAAAACAGTGAAACGATAAAATCAAATCAAAAGTCATTTATCCTAACTAGACGGAGAAACAAAATTTTTGAACGGCTATATTACATGAGACAGTCCCCCAAAAAGCCCCCCCTTTACCACTTCCTAGTGCTTTGGCTGGGTAGAAGAAGTGGCGCAAAAAACTCCCTAGAAGCACACCTGTCTGTTCAGGACCATAATTGGGCAACACACTTTCAATCACAATCTGAATGATTTTGAAGGATATAGCACATCCATTGCTTCATATGTTCAATTATTTGTCTGGTCAGCCACGTAAATAACGCAATGAATGTTGTTGAACTGTCAAAATGAAAGCCATTGCTATAACTGTTAGTGTGTTACGCAATTAGCCCGCAGTTAGAAGAATTTAACTAAAGCAACTTTGTCTTAAAGATGCGGTCGGAACAGCTTTTTTTATTTATGTCAATTACAGAAAACTGTTTCGTAAAATAACTTCATATCCATATTTTAGGAATCCAAGGAACATCCTACACACGAACCTGGAGATGTTCCCGAGTTCTCTACAGCTTCAAGTATGCTTATAATTTCGGATCACGATGTTATCTCCTTGAGAAATATTGTTGCTGTACACACACTCTCAAAAGAGACGTTATTGCTTTGTTACTTAAAAAATCTATTATTTTAGTATTCATTTTAATAGGTTTTGTCAGTGTCAGTTTTTTTTTCAAGTTAATTATTCATGGATATTAACCGCTGGGGAAATATGATTTTGATTACCGGCCTCCTGGACACATAATTGTGGTCTCTGTGGTAGAACACTTCATAATCTTCGAAAAGCCTAAGCTTCCACTGAGGACCTAAGAATAATCGATAAAATCATATAAAATAATTTTGCGATTAGGCAATTGCTGAAAAATTTCGTGAATGAAGAAAATCAAGGATAGAAGCAAGCGGGAAAGTATTATACTACAGAGTTAAACTAATATATTTCGCTCAATGAAAGGCCGTTCGCAGATGTAATGGTTATTTAGCCTACGCTAGAGTAGGTATTATTAGAATACAAAAGAGTAAATTATGCTTGCTGTTTTCACTATCGCAACCATTTCTTTATTTATTTTATGAAAATTCTCGTTGATGATCCTCGGAGCGACTGGGACACGAGGGGCAATGTGGAAATCCTATCGACTAAAACCACACTGTGGACGTCCTCTTCACAATTTGGAGGCCACTAGGATCTACAGTCTTCTTCTTCTTCGTCACAATGGTACGATAGTCTTTCAAATACCTCTGGGATCTACAATGGAAGACTTACAAGAATCATATTACCAACCTATAGTTAATACTGAGGTGCGTGTCAATATTTCAGCATGACTAGAAATGAAACAGCTTTGCCGCTGAGGTCATAAACCACGTTTCAACGTTATGACGTTTACCCATATTTGAAGTTAGTAAAATTAAACTCAACATTGTCACGTACAAGACAGAACTGTAAACGATACATAAATAGGTTGCAAGTTCTTGCAAGTACCGTTTTAAATATGCAGTGAAACAAAATTGTTGAATGCAATTGTATTATTTATTTATTTAACACTTTAAGCACACAAATCTACAGAAGCGGACTTAATGCCATAGGAATTTTCTACCAGTCAACCTTTGGGTGATGCAGAGACAAACAGTGGTAGGTAGTGGTAATTTATAATTATAATTTAGGAATCAATATTTTGAAATATACACGCATAAACTTATTATAACTATAAATTATAATAAGTTTATGCGTATATTAACTATAAATATAATACATATACCTAATTAGATATAAATATAAGCACAAATAAATGTACATTAATACACGAATATATTAAAAACTAATAGGACAAACAATGAAAATTATTACCGCTGTGTCGATACTCCAGCTTCTTGCGAATGTGCTCGCGAACTTTAGTTTTAAAGTATAATCGGTTGGTTGCCATCTTGATTTCCGGGGGTTTTGATTTTCTGGATTTCTTTTTCTTTGTATTATTGGGAAGGATAAAAGTCTAGGCGAAGTCTGTAGCTGTGGAATAGGAGCTTTTACTTTTAAAGATATATAAGACTATAGGCATTTTTTTTCTCTAGTCTAGTATCTAGTTATCCATACTGCGACTTCAATAAACAAGAGTCTATGGTGAATAATGGTGGTAATGGTGGTGGTGGTGGTGGTGGTGTGTCTTTTTTATTCCATCAGTGGCGGTCCAGTTCCAAGACTGCGAAATCCACTCCGTTTAAGGTTTGGGTCTATAAACTTTCCACAGTTTTGATCTCAATAAACCTCATTTTAAACATGCAGGAAAAGATTATTTAATGACGGACTGATGAGGTCTGCACGGAACATTATACAAGGTGGAGACGACAATACGACAATAAATTAAACTGCGTATATCTAATGATGTTCCCAGCCTGCATACAAAAAATCAATCAAATATATCCAATAGTTTAGGCACTATAGCTAGTCAAAGATTGGCAAAACCCATAGTCGGCCCATCACTACTAATTAGTTGGTTTGAAAAAATCAGTTTTGTTATTTCGGTGCTAGGATTAATTTGATAGTTTCAAAACACTCCTATGCATTAGTATTGCAAGGGTTTTCATTTATTGTCGTATTGTAGTCTCCACATTGTATATAAAATTTCCATGTAACTAAACGTTGATGCTAAAACACAATTACAACCCATTTTCTAGTAACATTTGTAAGTTAGATTGAACCAACCATTCAGGCATTCACTACTTCAATATTAAATTCAAAGCATTGTCAAAGTTTATCTGACAAGGAAAAGCAAGAACATTTAGGCTACCTTTAAGGAGCTTTTATACCGTTCATTACAATTCAATTATAGCATCGTCACGTAAATAAACAAAATAATTGGTTAACACAACTGTACTGAATGCGTATAGTGAATTTTCTGCCAATGACAATGTAAATTTGCATGGAAATAAGTAATCAATTAAGTTTTTCCAATGATTCGACCACCAAGGAAAATATTTTTACTCATTGCATTTTTCTGTCCGAAGACTTTTCCGCACTATTAGGACGACAATTCAAAACGTAGGACTATGGGTAACAGCTCTGAAATGGAGGTGGGCAGGACAGTTGGCTAGACGAGGTGATAGCAGGTGGAGCAGAGCCCTAACGGAATGTTTTAGAGAGACGGTAGAAAAACCGTAGGCAGTCCAATAGCCAGGTGGACGACCTACAGATGATTGTGGGGAAGACCTTGATTAGATTCGCACAGACTAGGGAAGAACGGCGCAAAATAGATGGAACAAGGCTGCCAATGATGTTGATGATGAAGACGATAATTCACCCAAAATGTAGCAATTATCAATAAAGTTGACTACCCAAAAAGTTTGTAGCAAGTTCACGATCTCAGTTGTAAACGCCCCTTTACAGAATAATTTACACGAACTGAATAAATTGTCCCGTATGATATCTCACAAAGGGCGAGGCTAGGTGTTTCTAAATGTCAATCAGCGTTTATATTTTGTTTGCACAGAACTATGCGAGTGTCGACCACTCCATACCTACCTATTAGGTACGAATAAATCATTTCGACACAATTAATGGTTTATTGTCACCGAGTCGTTGCTTTAATTGCTCGGAACAATTTTGTTTTGATAATGAATTGCAAGAGTCAACTTGTGATTGTTTGGTTGTGGATTTATGTACGGATATGTGTGCCAAGTGGAACGAGGGTGTGTTGGGTCGGCAGACTACGATTAAGTGTTGGAATGTTAAAGTGAAACAATTGCTGATTGCTTGATTGTTTGTTTGGTCGTTTTGTTTTCAAGTTTTCGAAATACTATATTTTCAGAATTGGATGAAATGCTGCCTCAAAACCAACCACTGTCTACCAATTCAGCGTGAACTTGGTAGACAGGCCACCAGTAGGTACTGCAGCGTCTTATTTCAGTTGAACAGATAATTTTTTTCGGAGGAGCAATTTCAAAGCCCTTCATTTACCTCTCATTACCCTCTCAGAAAATGTCCGTAGTGCATGAGAGAAAGTTGGCATCTTCCGTAACACAGTGAAATGCTCAAGGGAAGTTCCAGCCACTTTTTGAACCTATGAAACTGAATAATATAAGATTCTTTTTCCGTTTTTTTTCCACATGTCTCTACATTATCTTGGACTAACTTATCAACATTCAAACCCACAATCCACTCAGATTTTAAATCGAACTAAACAGACAAGATGACGTTAACCAGAAGAAAATCTCGTTGCATAACACACGCACGGAAACCGTTTGAATAGCACATGTCCGTGTGCATACCAAGCTGCGCACAAAAACGCTTAGATATGCACAGCGCAACGAAGATCAGAACTTAGTGGAATAGTTATTGAAATAGATAGATTTATGGTGCTGTTTCAAGAAATATTACTTGTACTTACTAATGTGATTATTGCCCATAAGTTGCGAAAGTGTGTCTGTGTTTAGTAAGTTTTCATAGTAACAGTATTCTACTCAATAAAAATCTTAAATTCATTCAATGACATACAAGACACAGCCTAAGCCACTGGTGGTGGTGGTGGTTGTGTGTTTCATATTTATAGACCCAGTTGTCTAGAAATATGAAATAAGCGTTCCGAATATAACGAAGGTGATACTAACTAAGGAAGGATTTTGAAAATTGATCCCCAAAAGTTTGTATGGAAGTTCATCATTTCCCATCCCCCATTTTTTTAGGAAATCCCATCGAACACACGGCTTCAAGAAGGTACCAAATTGTATTTGCAAGTACAAAGCTTATTCAACTATTGGAAAATAGAGACTGGTGCGCTTTTTTTTTCCAACTTTCGAAAGAAAGCATTTAAGCCCTTGTTATACATGTTGTATAGCAAAAGAAGCTAAGACTATTATACTTTCCATTGTTTAGGTAAACTGAGAACTGGCTATAGGGTAGCTTGGTAAACAATATACTTACGGGGCACACTCAAAGTTTTTACAATAGGCCAGTAAGAAATGCAGCCGATGCAAAATTTATTTAAATTTCGAATTAAGAACTCTTTGGGAATTTTATAATGAAATCATAATTATGTCATTTGTTTTTACAAATTGGCGGCAATTTAAAAAGTGTCTGTCGTACGTCGAAATGGATTTGACTAGAGTAAATGTTCGTTCAATGATTTTTACGACTTTCGCTGCGGTCTTACTCAACAACAATGTTATGATAGACTTCAGACGTTTTTTATTTTCTAAAAACTTTCATTTTGACCGACGCGCGACTTACACTAACTACCTAGACATCATTTTGTAACACTTTCATAATTATCTACTAGATTATGACTTATTCTAATAATGTTAACTCGACCTTAAGTCCAAGTTTCATTAATTAATTATGATTTAGAACCTAGTTCCCCATTAATATGTAAGTTGATTGGGTAATTAGTCCGACTTATTAGTCAAGAACAAAGTGCATTATGTCACCTTTATAATCAGCCATTGTTATCAGCTGCTGAATAAGAGAATAGTTGTAAAGTGCATACGCAGTTCGTTCACGTTTTGCGTTGGCGATGAACAATATGCGGTAACCTTGCCAAATCGTTGGTATTTAATTTTTGCTTGTGTGTTAAAGGTAATGTGTGACTGGTAGGTAGGTACCATTATTTGCCTAGGGAAACCTATAATTATGCTGGTTTAGCTACGAGTATTTATATTGTGCTAACGTTTGGCCGCGTAGAAGTCGGATATTATCCCATAGGATCGTACACTCTGTGGCAAATGTCATTCAAATCCGTACAGCCGTTTAGGTGTGAAAAGCTAACAGATAGACAGACAGAGTCACTTTCGCATTTATAATTTATTTAAGTATCACATAATTATGTAAGAATGAATGGATGGATTTTCTGGTTTACTTTTTCGCGAAAATATTTAATCATGGGAACAGAAGTATATATAATGTGACAAAATTTTTTTTTGACCAACGTTTGTTTTAAGCTGGACTGTCTTAGAGAAAACTAGTTTTTGCCCATGGCTGCGGCCGCGTGGATGTCCTGCGGTTCAGCACCACGCTTGTTCAAACGTTGTGCAAACGTCATTTTTAAGCCTTTCACCGTCTACTTTAAAACATGGGTTCCTATACTCGTATGCCGTTTTAGGTACAAGGTTTCGAAGATTCGGTCGAACATAACTCCCAATACCGTTAAGATATATTTAATTGAAAAGATCTCGTTTAGAAAAACTTCGTTACTACTACGACTTGTCTGAATAATATTAGTTTGTTCGGCGTTAAAACGTCCAAAATGTAACGTTAACATCAAAACTTAATTTTCGTCAGTTAACTAATTAATGAACAGTAACTTGTTAATTTCATAATTATTAGATTAACACAAAAAACATTATGCCTAACTTCCATAAAGGTAGTTAGACCTGTCTTGTACAGCTACAGATTTCGGCTACAGAGGTAAAATAATTCTTTAGCCAAAAAGTTCTCACGCATACAACATAAAACGTTTGAAAAAAGTTAAATGTATTGCTTTTTAACGGACTTACGTTCATCCCAGGCCATATCATATGCTCCAACCCATTCGATGTCAGCGACATAATTTTCAATCGATAAAGCCACTTACAACTTGCAAATTTTTCCATTTTTAAAGAAGAAGTTATATGCTCGAATGTTCTGCAACGCAAAGCATAATTGTATTATATTTTATTTTTTCTGAAAGTCGGATAGCCGTCCCATCCAAATTCGTTTTAGTAACATTATGTTTCTCTTAAAAAACAATATCCATTGATTCATCATTTATGGCTATTGGCTGCCAAGAATTACTTAACTACGGTGCCCAAGTTGTCATTTATTTAGGCAATTAAATCTGAACTGACTAACAATTATTGACAAAAGTCGCGTGAGTAGCAAAGGTTCTACTTAAAAATCACTTTCCGTTGATATACAGGGTATGGCGTAAGTAGTGGTCCACCGTTCAGGATTCGATGAACCAGATAATTAACTATAACGATTAAGTTTTTTTACTATTTTTAGTAGTAAGTTTTTTTTACAAAAATCGCTCTTGAACTTGATGGTGTGTTAAAAATTAGAGTGTTTTTTTTTTTAAACGTTGCCCCACTCTAGGAATTTCTCCTGTATCGTGGGTGCGTTTACGAACATTTAAACTCACATTCACTAACAGCCAGACCCGGAACAACTACTTGCAGGTCATACAAATATTTGTTCCGTGCGGGGATCGAACCCGCGACACGTAACGCAGCAGTCAATCGCTTAACCACTGCGCCAACCGTGCCGTAATTAGAGAAGAACCAACTTTTTCTTCAAAAGAGCTGAATTTACATAAAAAATCATAATTTATCACAATAGCTCTAGTATTCAGCGGTAATTAACAGAAATCAAAATGAAAAAGTAATGGATTTTGTTGAAAATACAATCAAATTTGTAATAAAAGGTAGAAATTACGTAAATAAAAGACAAAAAGGAAATATTTTCGGAACCCTTGGGTAAAATTGGTTAAAATTTTTAATTGTTATAGTTATTTATCTGGTTTATCGAATCCTGAACGGTGGACCACTACTTACGCCTCACCCTATATATGTTATGGCTGTTGGGCTTCAAGAAAATCTCCATAGTTCGGTGCCCATTCTCCTCTGTCTACTGCCGTAAGTCACGATCAACAAATTGAGTTTCAATTCAGAATAATATTAAACTATGATTTACTGTGCAAGTGTGTGCCCAATTTGAGCGGGATCAATGGCTGACATTATTCGTCGCACAGCCTTATCTGAAGCCATTAACAGCAATAAAAAGTGGTTAATTAAAAGTCAAGTAAAATTAAAAGGATAAAAATGTGTCTATGTTATCCTTTGATCGACTTGCATTCGTAAATTGTGCGTCCTTGCCTATAAAATGATGTAAACTTTTGTCAACTTAGTTCCTTACCCATTTAATTTAATTGTTATGCATAAAAAAAACAGTTCATCATGAATCGGAGATCTCAAAGCTTAAAGATGGACGCCTCTGTGTATATTTAGAATTTTAGTAGTCAAATGTCTGTTATATCAATATATGCCATGGAAATCAGGTTCGTCTTCTTATCGAGTCGATTTTAAATGATAATTACAAATTGTGCTAAATTTGTTGGGCCCCGTAGGTTGCCAACCCAATCGTGGCATCAGTGGCGATTCTTAGGACCTCAGAGGTGCAGGCGTACCCTATGAACACTTTGCCCCACGAATTCGGTTCTTTTGATCAAACTCATGCCCGGTTTGGTCAAAAGATCCGCATTCGCACTAGGTGTCGGCGGGGTCTATTATATCCACAAGCCACATACCACAAACCACTTTCTAAAGACCAACCTGCAATATGGCACAAGGAAGTCATAGTTGATGTGGGTTAACCATGACCATTTCACACCGTAAAAAGATTACAACGGATTTCACCACCCCAAAATAATGTATCTTACATATTTCGTTTATTCCACAGTGACACCCAAAAAATTGTTTTATATTCAATCCATGTAAACAATGTCGATAGGATTCGAACAATTGCTTTTATTGTCTCACATTTGTGGTTTACCAGACTTTTGACTTCCAAGTATCATTTGATTTACCTGTTATCAATTTGAATATGATTGAGACGGAATAAGAATTTGATACGAATTCTGTCGAATGAGGTCAACAAACCGTTAAGTCGGTGACTTTGAAAAAGACTTTAGGAATTACCAACTTGTTTTGGGGAAGTCTATTAATATCTGACTTTAAGGCATCTCGTGATAAATACACACTACTTGTAAGAAAGAAAGAAAAAAAAAAAAATATGTGTTTATTTGCGGTAAACATGACGCAAAAAATAACACAAAAAAAAAGAAAAACTGCATTCGTAACTAGATAAAAGACAAGATAAATCAGAACAGTTCAATCTAATCGGGAGAAGCTTAGCTCTGCAATATTACCTATGATAGAGTTAAGTCTTTGCGTTGTTGTAAAAAATACATGATTGAAGTTTTTTTAGCAGACATCATAAATCAGAGTTCGCCCGAAGCTGTATGATAGACAAATTAAGAAAATTATTTTATGGATTTCAGACTGCATAACATCACCATGGTTATTCTCTTTAAAAGCTTTGCTCTTAGCTTTGCCTCTAATAGTTTATATTAGTCCTGTTTATTCATTCATATGCCGACCCGTATTTACCATACTCAACCTATTTAAATACTGATGTCATGACCAGTCTAAGGCCTTCGATCAATATTACTGATACACTCGACAGGCGACGAGATTTTCTATTTAGCTATTGAAGTCTTAATTACTGAATTCGCATTACACGTCTAGCCGTATTGAAGTAAGCCCATTTATATAGCTGCCCATATTTCTCATTTTTATAGTATGGTTAGTATGCCTTGGCAATTAATGCTGCAGCAGCAGCATGTGCATAATCAGCCTATAATGTAACCACTGCTGGGACACACAGGCCTCCTCTCTATGAGAGAGACTGGGCCATAATCAGCCTATAATGTAACCACTGCTGGGACACACAGGCCTCCTCTCTATGAGAGAGACTGGGCCATAATCAGCCTATAATGTAACCACTGCTGGGACACACAGGCCTCCTCTCTATGAGAGAGACTGGGCCATAATCAGCCTATAATGTAACCACTGCTGGGACACACAGGCCTCCTCTCTATGAGAGAGACTGGGCCATAATCAGCCTATAATGTAACCACTGCTAGGACACACAGGCCTCCTCTCTATGAGAGAGGCTGGGCCATAATCAGCCTATAATGTAACCACTGCTGGGACACACAGGCCTCCTCTCTATGAGAGAGACTGGGCCATAATCAGCCTATAATGTAACCACTGCTGGGACACACAGGCCTCCTCTCTATGAGAGAGACTGGGCCATAATCAGCCTATAATGTTACCACTACTAGGACACACAGGCCTCCTATTTTTGAGAGGGAGTGGGCCATAATCCACCACGCAGGCCCAGTGCGGATTGGTGGATGTCGCATGTCTTCGAATTTATTGGTTCTTGGTAATTACTAGCTACTGCCCGCGCTTAACCCGCGTGGATGTCTGAGAAACGTGCTACCGGGACAAAAAGTATGTTACTCCATGTAACATCAGCTATTTGCCATTGAAAATCCTGTCAAAATCCGTCTAGCCGTTGCGGAGAGTAGCTGGAACAAACAGGCAGAGAAACAAAAGAACTAAAAATTGTTATTTTTTTGTTATAAGTATATATTTTAATATGCATTTACTAAAAAGCTGTTATTTTGAGATTACACAAACAGATTTTTCAATTTTACTTATTTGTATGTATGTATGTATAGATACAGATAATGGACGATCACTCCTTGCTTATTTGAATTGAACCAAGAAGTATTGATGTGTCCTATTTTTGTCAGGACCTGGTAATAAATCTAAGTGCCTCATACAGACAAAACCATGGCGAGCTCATTTTTATTCCAATCCTAAGTCAAGAACAGGCATGGGGTGAATTAATGAGCTAATAAGTTAATCCAAACAGGTATAATTCACATTAACATAATACGTGCACGTTCAATTTGGATCTCATTAACAATTTATTACTTATCATATTATTATGACAACGGTAACAGGTAAAACAATAAATTATTTTATATTTCATAGCCTAGCCTAGTAGCCTACCTACCGCGAATATACAAAATGACAACATAGTACAACACAACAGCAACAGTAACATCTTTTATTATTTTTCGCTTGCTTGTTCCTTTTTTATGCGTTAGAAAAGGGACGCCATGTCGCCTGTGTCGCATAAACAGGGAGCCGGACGCCCGGTGTCACCACTGCGTAGACTGCCGGGAGGACTCGGCGCGGCATACGCTGGCAGAGTGTGCCGCTTGGGAGGAGCCGCGCCGTGCACTCATCTCAGAAGTAGGCAGTGACTTGTCACTGCCGGCCGTAGTCGAGTCGATGGTCGGCAGCGACGAGTCCTGGGACGCGGTGGTTTCCTTCTGCGAGACAGCCGTCTCGCAGAAGGAGGCTGCGGAAAGGGAGAGGGAGATCTCGTCCACTCACCCGGCCCGCAAAAGGCGCACCGGGCGTCGGCGGAGGGCGGACAACGCCCTCTTCCAGCCCCCCTAAATGGGTCCAGGGGTGACGGACTCGGGGACGTCCGTCGCCCCCCACACACCAGGACCCGAGGTGGCGGCGCGTAGTGTTCCACGCGCGTCGCGAGGGGAGTCAAACACCTCACTCCCCCCCCAGACCCGAAGAGGCCCGCAGTGGCGGGCCGGCACCAGTCAGGGGTTGCGGAAGGATCGTACGTTCCCGCGACCCCTCGCGTAAGTGTGAGATGGAACACCGGGGTGGTTTTTAGTCAGTAAGAGTCTGACAGACCCCGCCACCCGTCCCAGGGCGGCGGACATCCATGAGGATTTTCCACCCCGGAAACAAAAAAAAAAAAAAAAAGGGACGCCATAGACACCGACACCGATAACGAGCTATCGTAACTGAATTGTTTACTGAATTAATTTCCCTGTAGCTACAACGGTTCAGGGGTACTACTCTCTAAGGACTAAGTCCGTATTTTTGGCCGAAACTACGGGCGTTCACTACTCCGTATCACCTACGGGCATAAGGTTATTTCGGGGCCCGAACTAAGAATGAATGACAACACGATTTGAAAGTTGTCCTAGCTCCCAATGTGTTTTTACCCGTTCGGAAATATTAATTAAATGGGAAGGTTCATTTCGAAGTATCGAACTACTTTCGGACGGTCCCTTATCTTTGTTGACGGGCTTAGAGTGTAGGCCCTCAGGTACGGCTTACTACTCCGTCCTGGAAATCCATCCTGTATATAGTCGCCTTAGACTGAAAACCTCGGGAATGCATTTTTGCTCAAATTAATTTTATTGCATTTCTAGGAAGAAAATCTCGCAACGCACTCGCAATCTTATAGTATCGAACAGTTCTGGATATAAAAGCGGGTTAAATTTCTATATTAATTAAATAAAAAACATAAAAGACGCCGTACAAAAATTTTACAGCATGCAGTTTTTTCTTCCTCCTGAAAATTTACTTCTTTTACACTTACAAGGTTTTCACTCTAAGTCTTCGATATGTAAGTATGTTGAATTGACAGACTAACAGATGCAAACTTCACACTTAGTAGATGTTAGTAGCCCTTCTTTATAATAGCTCACTGGCTTCTAAGATCTCAGGCTCAAACTGATGACCTTTGCTCGTCAATAAAACAAATATATGGAGACATCGGAGACGTTAACGTGTATTTTGCAATTCATAATAATCACCTAGTCTTATTTAGAAGCTTTATGTTTATGCATTTTCATGGTGCCTTGGGAACTAAAGTAAACTTCATTATTCAACAAACTTTAATGTCTAGGTTCGGTCCAACAAATTTAATTACAAATTAATTAACATTATTTTGTTCGATTCCGATGACATCATGTTTTGTCGGCCATGGAAATTATAAGATCAAATCATTTTACATTATGTTTTTGATGTTACTTTGATTCAACTTCAGTAGGTATCATAGGTTATATTTTAGCGTATGTGTTTTTTTTATGGCTCAAATTATTAAATTCACAAACTAATTTGGTGGAACACTAAATCAACCAAGATCGTGACCCCTCATCAAACCAGTCAAGTTTATCTACTAACTTACACTCGCTGAATAGCAGCTAATATTGAAACAAGTCCTAATTACCTATTGTATTGCAAAACAAATGGCCTCATATTTCAGACAACGCTATCAAATCTGCCCTTATAACACAAATATTATTCACTATCAAATAAACTACGATTAAGAATTATACCAGGGACAACATTATGTATTAAGTGAAAAACGAACATAATAAACCTTAGCAGTCAAGAAGCCAAGAACAAGGTAAAAAGGTACTCACTGCCATTGGATTACGAAGACACTGAAAATCTAATGACCCTTCATGTATAATCACAAACACATATATTTACCGCTCTTACTTCACCACTACATCATTCACACACATTCCTAACACACAAACACACAAACCCACATCCATACCTCATATCTTCAAACTCACCAGCAAAACCTAACATTATGTAATGGTACTTACTAAGACGAATTATATACTATATGTAGCAGGGACACACAAATAATAGTTTATTTCATAATGGGATTGCAAAGTTTACAAATGTTGCATTTATATTTTTAGGTTCCGAGAAACAATAAAGGGTCCCCATTTTTTTTTTTTGCAGAGCGGGAGGGCGTTTCAGTCTCTTACTGACTAAAACCCACCCGTGTTCCTTCAGTTGCTTGTGCCAGGGGCCACGGTATCCCTCTCGGACTTTCCCGCAACCCTGGCAGAGTGCCCGTTCCTGATTGGCGGATTATTATAAATAAAAATAGTATAAAATTTGAAACAGCATCTGTATATAAGTGTAGTTACTATACAATAGCTATTTTTAAAATTAATATTATTTATACAAAACATGTCAAGAGTGTGTGTGTGTGTGTTAGTGTATGTAGGTGTATTTCGTGTTGTGTGTGTGCGTGTGTATGTGTGTAAATGTCCTAATATTAATATTAGAATGCCAATAGCTGAACAGTATCCCCTGAGACACTGGTTCCCGCCTAGTTCAGGGGCTAGAGTCAATACTCTGTGCACCTTATTATGATCACCACCAAAATGTTCAAAATACTTGCCAAATACTATATATGTCTATTGTCTACTGTCTATTTTTATAATTGTAACTGATATTGGTGAGCTTTTTTTTATATTTAAGTCGCTATTGCAGAAAGCGAATAACGCGGACGTTAACGTCTAAGTGAGTACTGCGGCAAAATACACACAAACAATGAAACAATACTTGTTATTGACGAATGTCCTTTAAAGCGCTTTAGTGTACCTATCAGCCGCTGTCGTACCACTTTCACGACGAACTGCTATATTCTGGCACAATTCTAATGCTAGTGAAGCTACTGAACCACTAATACGATTACCACATCTGGTAAAGCCTATCCTGCGCCGTTAAATATTTGTAACGAGGCTAAATAACTTGTGCGAATAAGTCCTAAGTATTAATTGTCTAGACCCGCAAGTTCACACCGTCGAAGGGCACATTTAAATTTCGAATTTGCATTCTCAGACTAGGCTGTCGATTTAAATGGTTGGTCGGTGACGTCACCAATGATGTAATATGATTCACGTCGATTGTATCTGAACTGACAGATCGTGTTTATATAAAGGCTATTATAATATAGCAAATGCTTGTTAGGCATGTCTTTAGTTTATACGAGCTTTTGGATTGCAGATTAGTTAAGGTTTAATCGGTTTTTTTTATTAAAAAATAGGAAACACCTGAGTTGTTGCTATTGATAATGTCATTTGTAGCAGAACCAGAATAGATATTTTGTAAGATTTATTTATTTATTTCTATAGACATACCAATAAATTGACCGGTAGGTACCTAAGTACAGAGAATCCATTCAGGAATATATTCCGTTTATAAACAGAAAATCGTTCTCATTTCTGCACCTAGTCAGATAAAATCACCACTATAAGCAATCAGCACCTATTAGATTCAGGGACGCTGTAAGACTCATCCACATTCGGTTTTTTGCTTGCCTCTCAGTCACGGTTCTAAAAAACTGAGTACGAGTAGCATAGATTCGAACATATTTGATTTAAAAAACAATAAATTACCAGCTGTGAAAACATTATTAATCCCATCAAATTCCAAATCAATCACCAAAGATATTCTAAAATCGATGACAAATAATGTCGATGACCCCAGATAATGACACGTCTGATCTTTATACAAATGTTCCAAATTCGGAATTAGGTACCGCAGCTACCATAGACTTATAAAGAGTGTGTTTGTACTAACGCTCACGTTCTCAAGACATTTTGTAAGCATAGACAAGTATTTAGGTAGGGCGTCGGATGTTGGCAGGAATAATAGTTTTGATAAATTGGTATTGATTTTATCTGTAGTAGTCATCGAGTGTAAGATTGAATGTATGAGAGGTGTTTGAGAAGGCATTGTTTCGCTAATAAGTAGGTACAGATTGGAGATATGACGTTGAGATCATTAATTTATTGATGAGTCTTCAGAGCACAATATCGAAGCTTCGTTTTCTGTACAGAATTCTACGCTAGATAGGCCAAAATAAAGATGTATTGCAGGCATCACACATCGACTAAGATTGATGGATTACGATCGCAATGTCTCTGTTGCTGATCATAACGGAACATCCTTTAACGTAACGCTAATTTTGAAAAGATAAAACAACCATATGTATTTCGCTCATTCTTCAATTATAACGAACACATATAACAAAGCAAAATGCATAAGAATTGAGAAGGAAACATTAGATTGGTAGCCCAAAGTCTCACATTTCGGAACATAATACATAGACAGGCACCATCTAGAAGTATAGTATATATATTCACGGTCATCGTAACGCCTTCGACAATATTTTTACACTAGGTATATTAAATAAATGCGCCTGTTAGTTTCTTGACAAGTAAGGTTACATTTTGACTTTCCAATGCCCAACATATCATAGTGCACATAATCACCATCATCATCAGCCTACAGCAGCAGGCCGTTGTTTGTGGAATGCTTTGCCAGTTGAATTAAACGTGCGCCGTCATTGCTTGTGTTTAAAAGACTCGTGAAGGAACATTAGGTACTTGTCGTTGTGATCTTGTTCTCGTAATTGTAATTATCTATAGTCTTCGTTTATTTTCATTGCTTATTTATTTAGTATGTACGTATTTATGTATCTATTATTTAGGATATGTATATATCTGTGTATCTATTTTAGTGTAATGTATAGATACTTATAATGTGCACCAACGACAGCCCCATTTTATGTCCAGGAAAATCTCTGTCCATTCCAAGGTTGCCTGGAAGAGATCGCAGAAAGCGATAAGGCCGCCCATTGTATAATAAGTAGTGTTCAATTATTATTATTTTTTGTTATGTGTTTTGTGGTGTACAATAAATAATATATAAATAAATAAATAATAGACTTCTCCAATTGCACGATTTCAACTCGATTCATCACTAGCCACCTTGTGAAGATCGTCGCTCCACCTAGCCTGAGGGCGTCCTACCTTACGTTTGCCGATTCGCGGTCTCCACTCAAGAACAGGTCTACCCCAACGGTCATGGGTTCTACGGCTAATATGGCCGGCCCATTGTGACTTCAGCTTAGTGCACGACATTTGGTAATTATTGCGTCTAACGTGTTATGTTTCATAAAAGCTGGCTATCGATTCTCGAGTCCAAATATACGTTCTTGTAGTCATTAGGTCTATGGGTTCTGTAGTAGGACAAACGGATCTTAAGTTCAACTTGCCGTTTACAAATCGTCCCAACTATACCTAAAAGCAAATGGCACTGACAATTATTAAAGTTTTATTGCCATCAATATACTTAATGGACTGCAATCACGATACCTATTATTAACTGAATTATTAGCAGTTTATTACATAATAAATATAAGATTCAATGCAGACTGAATTAAGATTTAGATTACACAAGCATTAATTGATTGACATTCCATTAATTATTTAAAACATTGGTGACATCATTTTTCCCTCTCACTGAGATGCCTGTGTGACCTGTCTCAACAGTGCAGCGGTAATATTATACGCCGGTTAAGATTCTATGCTGGCAACATAGAACATTTATTTAGATTTTTCAGGGTTCCGTACGTCCGAATAAAAAAAAACGAAAACGGTTATAGGATCACTCGTGTATCTGTATGTCCGTCTGTCACATCCAATTTGCTCCAAATCTACTGAACCGAATAAGTAGAGTAGAAATTTGGTACATATGTGAATTTCTGTGGCCCAAATTTTTTTTCTTTATTTTACTGGCTTTATCGCTGAGCGATAACGTCGCCCTGTAACATCAGCACAATTAACTCAACCTAAAACAATTAACATCTAAGTACTTTAAAATAAAATAAAAACTGTTTCTACAGTATCCTAGCTTCTTCCGATAAAGGACAAGCTAGATTAGCATTACACTCTCCAATATCGTACCTACTTATTTGTTGGACCAAGTAAATTAAATGGCAAAGGTACAGTCTGCACACACTCCGTCAAAACTTGTTGCACATCTTCGACTACTCCACATTCTTCAGAGTTGGGTAACGTTACCGTTTTCACCAGAAAACCAAACTTCTTTGATATTATGAGCCCGGAACGAAGTCTAAGTGCCATAACTTAATCGCTTCTGCAAAGCAGATTTTGATCAGTCCAATTAAACACCGGAAGCTGACCGAAAACCGACTGGGTTGGCCGGAAGATCTACTTTTTTGTTATCCTGAATCTGTACGTGAGACGGGATCCACTGTAAAACCACCGAAATTGACTTTTGAGCTAATTTAGATATAGGTAGACTCCAAAATCATGTAGGCTTTCGGTACTCCTTGCACGGACGAAGTGCACCGAGCCAAATGTTGCAGCGAACTCTTTGAGTCTGATATAATGTATAATGACTAATGGAGTTAATATAAGAATTTGCCTTTGCTGTTGTAATTAACTCGACATGCATAATGGAGCTATCAGAGTATTATAGCAAGTTTGACATTTGTATTTAATTGTGGATACCAAACCGCAGCGCCACTACCAACACTACTCCTAGAACCATCTGTGTAAATCTTATGGAAATCAACATATTCCTCTTTAAAAAAAAATGTGCACAGTTCTCTCAGACTGTTGCAGTCGTTTAGGCTTAGTTAGGTCGTGGCAAATAAACTGGTGTGCCATTGAACGAACAGTTCATTGTCATTCTAGTTGTTTATTTGTAAATTTAATACTAATCTTAGGCTAAGTTATACTACTACTAACAATATATGGATGTAATTCTGAATTAAAATATTTGTATACTCGTAGCTGGAATATTATGTTTAAAAGTCTCATGAATATTATAGATTTTGTTGACCCATGTCCCCAGATAAAACATTTCAAGCAACCTAACTGAGTGGACAGCAGAAGATTTAGGCTCGCTGTAAGTTGAGAGCAATAGAGGTTGTTTTCTACCTCTCCAATATTGAAAATTATTAATGTTTAAAGATACTCAATTAAATTAATTGCATTGCTCCGCTGAAAAGACGTACATTTTAGACAGTATTTGCCTCCTAGAAATTAACTACGTATATTTAGAGAGATGAGAGATGTATGGAAATAGATTTAATTCACTTTCCATCACGTGGATGAGGGTGCATCTAATAAAGCCACCAATAACACGAAGAGATTTGTTTTGCACTTTGTCCTTTTTAGATAAATGGCATTTGGTAACTAAAATCATAAAAGAAGCTACCATAGTTTAACCTACTGCAGATTAAGGAGATATATAGGCGACGCACATTTATTAGAGTGAACACCCCACGTGTAACGTAAATAAAGGAATTTTGAACATGGCAGTCACATTTGGGGGGTAGATTAGAAAATTCAAAAAAAGGTTTTGAAAACTGAACTGTGTGACATGTCAAATGAACTAGTAATTAAACATGGTAGATAACATATTCATCGTAATGAGCCCTCTCCACGCGAGTTCAACTCGCACTTGTCCGGTTTACGCTTCTTCTTATTTTTCCTTCCTGATTGAAAATTTCCACAAATGAGGCTCATGTTGATTTCAATTTTGTAATAATGTGATTTATGAATAGTTTCATTAGTTTTCCAATATTGAAAGTTCAAAGATGCACTGCGTTAATTAAACAAATATGATTTCAATTATAACAATTTCATTACTGGATTGAATGTATGACCTTTGATAGCTTGGTGTCACAGAGACAGTTGACATCTTTCTTAATTAAATAATCCCGTAATAAACGAATTTACTTTAAAGGAAGTAGTTTATTTGTTTAAGCAATCCGTTATTTATTCAAAATTGAGACATCGCATGTGACCTTAATATTATACCAATTATATGTATGACACAAATTAGCATTATGCACTATACAGCCTTATACAACTATTTATCAATAAAATTATGTATAATGACACCGCGAATAGGTATATATATATATATTGGAGGTAGTAAAATACACTACCATTTACGTATAGTGCAAATCTCTTTGACATAATTATGGCATAAAGTAATTATGTTTCTGTATGTCGGCGTGGCTTTATTTTTCTTTTATTATTATCGTGTGCAATCCACACTGAGGGATATAAAATTAATACCCAATATAAAAGTGTTGTTTCTTAGCGTTTTCATTATAATTTTAAACGGGCATAGGTAAGACTGTCTGTTGTCTTAAAAAATTACAGACTTATGCCCGTTTCCGTTTGTGCTGACAACAACTAACTCCCGTTTGTATTGCGGCATTTGTTTAGGTGCTGTCTGGTGTTAGTGAAAACAGGCATATAACCACATTGGGATGCAAAGAAGCAATAAACACTGATATGACGACTGATAAAAATGTATCAAAAAAGAAGATTTAGTTAATAGGTATGTACTGCACCGATTTCAAATAAATTTTGATAAGGAAACGAGGATTTACTCTCACCCACCCAGCTACACCGACCAGGTAGCTGGCCACGCCAGCCTCACGGTAGGCAGACAGGGCCGGGTTAACCACGTAGCAGGTGTAGCAAACTTTACAGGCCCTGCGCTTTGGGGGCGCCCCACGCTCATTTCATGGTACATAGAGGGTGGCAGGGACATCGACACGTAAACTGAAACCATGAATTCAGTACATGAATCTGAACCCCCCGCGTTGAAATATTTCGTCGTTTATCACACGTGTGTCTGATAGAATATTATCTATCATTGGTCAAAAGAAATCTACGAGGATGGATGCTAAAACTTTTCGAGCTTGCTTCGCTCGCTCCTGCATCATAGCTTCTCTTATTTCTTCAGTTTTTCTGTATAAGTCGACAAAGTAGCTCCTATTATTGTATGGGTAGTCAAGATAACCCTAACCTGTCCGAGGTGTAAGTCTGGGTCTGCAGTAATAACGATCTTACATACAGTCCTTTCACTGTTATTTTACATCAGATTTTGCATTGCAGTGATCTTTATTTTCATTGATATAAGGTTGCTGTCAGAGGTAAAATAACTGAGAACTGGTGATAAATAGGTAGTGCAGACGATATTATTGTCAAACGTAAAATTTTCTTAAATCCAGTTGTATAGCCAATACAGGAAGTAGTATTTCATAAATCCTAAATCCATACCAATAGACGCTTAAGCTACGCATTTGTGGGGTAAGCTTAGCTTACTGCTGGTGGCAACGTAGGTAGGATTTACAAGCTCAGAGAATAATTTAAAGTCATATAGGTACCTATTACGATAATATCAGTTAAGGATTCAATGGTAAACATGTAAACTAGATTTATACCTATTAATGGGCCTAAGTATTCAAGAAACGAACGACAGACTGCAAATAGCCCTGGTGGATTAGACTTCATCTTTGCACAAAACAAAGGCGAGGTCGAGGTCAAGAACAAAAATGCCAAAAAAACAATAACTAACACAAAGTTCACACAAACTGGATAGAAGACAGTTTATTCAAAATTAATAGTCATTTATTCAGACTATGCTGAGAATCAGCACTTTTCGAACGTCAAAATTACATAAGACAGTCCCCCTAAAAACGCCCGCCCTTCACCACTTCCTAGTGCTTTAGCTGGGAAGAAGAAGTGGTGCAACAAACTCCCCAGCAGCACAGCTGTCTGTTCAGTTAGAAAATCATGATTCTATACAATCGTATGCAAAGTAATTACGAATAAAATAAATACGAAAAGTAAATACGAAAAAATTAATAACATTACGAAACACAAAACAATAAATTAATTAATTTGTCATATGTCAGCTAGCACACGCCAATATTGCAACGAAAACAATTAAAACTATACTCAAGCAGAAATAAAAAAATGCATTTGTTCAGCAGTGGGTGAGGTGGGGCTGTGTATGATGATGCCAACAAGTTAAGCAGCGCAGTATAAGTGCTGTGAAGTACCTAGGTGCTCCAATACTGGTTTCCAGCTGTAATTCAAAAGCTTTGACGAGTGTTTATTGGAAATTAATAATGATCTGTTCTAGCCAATGTTTACCACAGACAACGCATTCTACATAATTTGACTTTGGCACTCTTAATGTTTTTATTTTATTTACACCTGTGCTACAAAACTTCAATGGCAAAGCAGACAGGTATGAGATAAAGTTATTATTAGTTTCATACGTCCGGGAAAAATGTAAAAATAGCATGCTTATCCGTGCCTGTCTTTATAGAGTGACCTACATAATCACAAGTAGAAGCAAACTTATTAAAGAGGGTAGACATCCCACCTACATGAATCAATAGTATTAGGAATACATTTTTTCACACATTCGTGTCCTGAAATACAAGTCACGGCTTAGTTTAGGCACCAGTCTCCCACAAATGAACATTGTTTTTGTTAATAAGTGTTATTTGTGGAAGGAAAATAAACATTTTATTATTAAAAAAAAAAATTGTACGCACAGCTAAGGACTACAAATCCCTGTCAGAGTCTGTGTATCCAAATTCTAAGCAAACGTGCACCATCCTTTATCACCGTCGCTTACCGCAGACCCAATTTAATTTATCTCACAATGCGACATATTTGTCAAAAATTACAAATATTATCATATTTTCACGATAAGTGCTGTTATCTAATTATCGAAAAAACTAACAAAATTGTGGCCTGTCGGTTTTTTTAAATAACCCCCAGGCTCCGGCAGCGTATCAATAATCTTACTATAATATTATAAACGTAAAAGTTTTTATATTTGGATGTTTGTTACCCAATCGCGCAAAAAATGGCTGAACGGATTTAGAAGAAATTTGGCCCACATGTGATAGTCTATCTAAAGTCTAAAGGGTCAGTAAAATATTCTTTGGCTTCCCTAAAGTCCGGTAGTAAAGCGAGAGCTACAGGAGTTTGTAAAGGTCATTGCCTTATCCGCGCCGTGCGAAATAGGTACGCACAAGTAACAATACAAGGTGTCTAGTTCAAATATGTATTATGTAAATTACATAATACCCACTTTATCAAAGTAGTATTTAATCTAAATTTGTAATCACAATCAGAGCCGCGGGCAGTAACAAATACAGCTTATATTGCAAGTGTCAGTGTTCCGTTCTCTCTATAAATCAGGATATAATTCAATAGTTGCAATTAAGAAAATAAATATGTATTAGTACTTATTTACTGAATACCTTTCATCAATTGCATGGCGTGAGAAAAAATTGCAAGATTTTTTTTATTTGGTCCTAACTTCAGATACGAGAGAAAAATATCGATGATAATTTTAAAGATTCTACTTAGTCAGAAAATAGAATGTGATTTATTTAAAGCAGTCATTGCGGTGAGGTAGTCGACCGCCTCGGACACCATGGCATTTTCTGCAACAAGAGCGCCGGACGCTTGGTGCGGCTCGCCAGCATTAATGGCATCATTAGTCGGGCCCTTGTCACGTGTCAGCTGTTTTAGAAACCAATGGTTTGGCTCGCGACGATGAGAAGAGGCCAGACGAAATTACGATAACACCTTAGAAGTTGGGTAGGCTTTTGATGTGAGATGCAACCTGTGTCGGCACACTCGCGCCATCCCATCTTTATAGCACGGTGGGCTTTGCTGGGGCGGTTGCTCCAGGTGCAGAAAACCTCAATCGGCGCAAATATAAACCTTATTGGGAACTATATGTTTGAGCCATTTGGGATTGACAAGGCCTGTCACGCCAAGCGGTTGGTCGACTCTTCACTTGAGAGCAGGGGCCGTACTATGACATGTTAATTCCATCATTGTTCCAGCGTGAAAGAGAGACGGAGCTATACATGACCGATAGCACTATCTCTTTTTCTCAACGGAATCATGATGGTGTTAACACGTCATAGTACGGCCCCTGGCCTATTTTTTGGTCAAAGAATCTGCATTGCCATCCAACGTGGCAACGCTGCCAGCTTTTTGGACACTTTTTCTACTAACAGCGATGTGGACGAATTTTTGATGCCCAATGAGCTTTTCCCATTTATTTTTCTTTATTTACTTTAACATTAGAACAGTTAATAAATGTGTTTATTTTTCAATAATGCAAGGAACCACGTGTCGAAGCGACGTTCAAGTCGGACTCGCTTAGAATGTTTCAATATTGTGCATTCGCTTTTCTGGAACTACCTTTTTGACATTTGACTGTCGCGGAGGTGAGATTGCGACTTGATTTTGAACGTTACAGTTACGGGAATTGCCCTTCTGATCAATCAGACTTAAACACATGACAGATTAAAGAGCTTAAAACTAGGTCACACATAAGCACCTAATTCGCTGATTGCATGGCCCTAGTTAGTAGGTAATCACAGCAGTTACATGTCAAATATGTTTTGGTCTTTACACACAAAATAATATACTCCAAACCTCAGTTAATTTATGTTTAAAACATAATATTTATGTCTATTTACATAAAGTCTGCGTCGTTTCCGCGACAATGTTTAAGATAAGCCGAAAATGTATTCGTTAACGGGGTGTGGAGTGGGTTCGGCCGCCATTTAACATAGTGAGCCTATTTCACACTTTGGACGGATAGAGAACGCATTTCAAATGCATGAATATTAGGGGCTAATCTTACTGCATAGCGAGCCTAAAATACGTGGACACTTGTGTTACTGCACGATTTCGGGTTGACGAAACACTCCTCACACCAAAATTAGAACTTTAGCTTATCGATAATAAGGTTCAATATTAATAAGTTTGTTTCGTCCCTTTGTTTTTTCAAGTGAAGTCACGAAAATACTAATGAGCAAATAGGAAGTGTGATCGTTAACAGTCGTTCTACTATAAGCTGCCGGACGTTTTATAAGCTGTAACTTACACCTCATTATAGGATGTCTCTTTTAATTAAATGGCGTGTAAATTGATTTTATTTGTTATTTATAGTTTATTATTAAAACCTATTAATGAATAGATAAATCATCAGAGCTTCTTAAGTGTAAAATCCAAGCTATAGGTACTAGAACTCATGAAATTAAAGAACTAATAGTAGGTGCTTGCATTTGTAAATATTTTACTTTAACTAATCAAACTCATTAGGAACGTTTGCTTAGTTTTACTCCAATAGATAATTAAATTGTAAGCTTTTAAAACTGTCGTACTTTAATAACAGGTTTTACATAAGAATCATGATATATTTAAACACTTACATGTTGCGACTTAGATGTATTGGCTACCTACTTTAAAATAAAGTTCTGATTAGGTGAAATGGAACCATTTCCATTGGACCGAAATAATATTAATACCAGCCTATTGTCCTACTGCCAGGCCTTTTAGACAGATAAGTCGGTCAAGACGCGAAGGCCATTTGACCTAACTTAACAAAAAACTATCATCACCACAATTCAAGATCCGTTTGAGCCTAAATTTCTTAGTCATGAACTAATGATCCCGACTTTGTTGCTAGACAACAAAAAGCATTGCATGGCAAGCGCATTAGTGAATGGAGAATGATATCATCACTTCACTTCACACCAACGGTTGAATGGTCATGATAAACTTCAATGGCTCCTAGACACGGTGTCACAGCCAAGAATTCGAAATTTTGTCTGGTGAATAGCAAATAGCTCGTCCTACTTCGGAATGAATAGCAAAATGTTGGTACATCTACATACATAAGTATATACACACATCCAAAGTGTCTAGGGATCAAGCACGTTTTTGCTAGTTACAAAAAATCAAGTTATTAAATTATATTTTTTATAACTCCTATTCTGACACTTTTTGGTCAATTTCGTCATTTGAATAGTTTTAGAATTTCGGTCAGAAGATGAAAATCTTCTGTCAAGTCGTACTTATTCCTATACAATCCTGCAACGGGTTTGAGGCCTAACCAGTAACTTTTCTGCCATATTTCTGAGTGGAATCAATACAAAAGAACGTTATTATGGAATGAAGACGTCATTTGAGCCGAGAAGAAATGATCGAATGTTGGAAGCTGGTTCCCGGCAACGTGCTGTGGCAAGTGCTCTGGGCACTACGCAGAGTGTTATAAGTTGACTTTGGACACGTTGCCGTATCACTGGCAGCGTGGTACAGCGATATGGAAGACGACCTCCTCGCATCACCACACGCAGGCAAGATCGTTACTTACAAATTACTGCTCGACGAAATCGTACAATGACCGCGATGATGTTGGTTACGAGGCTTCATAAACTCTTCGGGGATCAAACTATAAGAAATCGCTTGCATGAAGTCAACCTAAGTTCCCAAGCGCCGCTACGAGTGCCTTTTAAAATGGGCTCGTGAACACAAAAATTGGGCATAAGCAGAGTGGCGTTTTGTGTGTTTTTCTGACGGATCTCGCTTTGGTTTGAGGCCAGATAATAGATCTACACGGTACTGGAGGACCCCTGGACGCCAAGAACGCTTAAAATCATGACAGAAAGTCCATGCATACAGTAGTGGAACAATAATGATACGGGCGGGTATTTGGATCTCCGGAAGAACCGAACTGATTTGGATCAGAGGCAATCTCAATGCACAGATTTACGCTGAAACGATTGTATCAGATGCTGTCATTCCTTTACGGACCCAATTAGGTGCTTCATTTCTGCTTATGCATGATAGTGCATGTCCACACACTGGCAGAGTCATTGCAAACACACTTGCCGCAGCTAATATCAACGTTCTACCATGGCCTGCTCAATCGCCAGACTTGAATCCCATTGAGCACGTATGGGATATGCTTCAAAGAAAAGTTCTGCCACATATGGATGCCGTACACACGCCATAAAATCTTTTTCGCCTGTTACAACGGACGTGGGCGGCCGTTCCGCAACCTGATTTGGATGAACTCATAATTGAGTATGCCAAATCGCTGCGATTGTGTTAAACGCGTTAACGGCGGAAATACAGACTACTAATTGTTTATTTTACGCAACAAAAACCTTTAAAACTTTTATTTTTTATCTTTTTAATACATTTTAATCAACTAAGGTGAAACATACAGCTTAAGCGAAATCTGCAAAATCAGAGAGTGCTTTGTAAGACACATAAGAAAACAATTTAAGACATTTTTATTTAATTTCAATAGAACAATTTTTTTTCTTAATACCTTTACCCCTGGACACTTTTGATGTGTGTATATCTCTATAATAGCTTAACCTAGACGTTTTTTTTTCTTTTTTGATGGTGAGAATTCATCAAATAATTTCTCCCGCTCTGGGTGGAGCGGGAGGGAGTGTCACACTCTTACTGGCTAAAACCTTCCGCCTCCTCCTTCGCGAGCATCACTGCTTCGCAGAAGGAGGTGACGTACCATGGCCTGGACCAGGGTCGGACGTGAGAGATTGCCACTGCCGATCACCTCCACGAGGACACGGCGGTGCTCCGCTTAAGCCGGGCAGAACTCCACCGTATGCTCCACCGTGTCCTCCGGGTGATCCAAACAATGGTGACACCCGGGCGTTTCGTCCCACCCTTATCCGGAACAGGAACCTCCTGAAGCATCCGTGTCCGATGACCTGCATCAGGCGGAAGGTGAGGACGCCGTGGCGCCTCTTTAGCCACTCCTCAAAGAGGGAACTTATCACCGCAATTGTGGCGTACCCAGCACTGAATTGCGACAGTCGCACTCTCCATGTCGCCATGAGATCCCGCAGGAGCTCTGTCCATTGTGCCATAATTTCTCGCGGCTTTGGAGTTACGCCCCAGCGTTTCACCTCCTCGCGCCACTCCCATATGTGCGGGAGGACTTTTGCCTCCAGATCCCACGGCGGCAATCCGGCAAAGCCTAACCTAGACCTGTCTCTAGGTTGGGTTGCTTTCGAAAAGACAATTAGAAACAAATAAAACTTAACAATCAAAAATTATGTGTGGCAGGTAAATGGCAACCAGCTCGTGAGTTTAAACTTAGAAAATAATAAAAACTACACCGAGAAGAAAACTGCTGCATTGGATCTAAAAAATGCGTTCTTTAACTTCTCTTCAAGTCTCTACAATCATTCATAAAAAAGTATACCTAAGGTACTTAGTTTAGGGCACGCCACGATAGCGGCGGTAAGACCCCTCTTTGAGGAGTGGCTAGAGAGGCGTCACGGCGTCCTCACCTACCGCCTGACGCAGGTCCTCACCGGACACGGAAGCTTCGGGAGGTTCCTGCACATCATCAGGCGGGAGGAAACGCCCGGGTGTCACCACTGCGATGATCGCCCCGAGGACACGGTGGAGCATACGGTGGGGGCCTGCCCTGCATGGGCGGAGCACCGCCGTGTCCTCGTAGAGGCGATCGGCAGCGGCGGCGACCTCTCACGCCCGGCCTTGGTTCAAGCCATGGTCCGGGGCGAGGGGGAGTGGGAGGCAGTCGCCTCCTTCTGCGAAGCAGTCATGCTAGCGAAGGAGGCGGCGGGACGGGAGAGGGAGAGAGTCTCCCGTCCAAGCCGCCGCGGTGGACGCTCCGGGCGTCGGGAGCCGCGTGACGACTCCCGGCCACCGTAGGCGCGGGCCTGCGGGCGGTGAGTAATGGGTAGCTCACCGTCCGATCAGGATCAGGCCCGTGCCGGACGGCGCGTACGTGTTCCACGCGCGCCTCAAAGAGATGTCAGCACCGAAGAGGGGGCCCACTAGGGCCTAAGCCTGCCGGGAAAGCGGGATCATCCATAAGGGGTACCGCTGACCCGGAACATAAAGGGCCAAGGAAGGAACACGGGTGGGTTTTAGTCAGTAAGAGTCTGACACTCCCTTCCGCTCCACCCAGAGCGGGAGGGGTCATTTGATGATTTCCCATCCTCAAAAAAAAAAAAAAAAGGTACTTAGTTTTACTTTTATTTAAAACTCAACTACACAAAAGTGATATCAAATGGAAACTCGACCTCACAACTAGTAGCCGCAAGTTAATCATAATCAAAACAAATTGAATGCGGCACTGGCAAAAACATATTATAGACTCCTTGATTGGAGGCTTAATCGTCAAGCTACATTACTCCGCTCTGACGTCATCAGCCGACCAGACTCACAGGTGCCGATACCATACTCTCATTTACATACTTGTCACTTTCTACCCAACAACCAAAATCAAACTTTATTATAGAACAACAAAGTCCAAATTCTAATGATCCCGACGCGATTTGAGACGGTTTAGATTTGGAAGATTAGCATATTGGCGAAACACTCGGCCAGTTTCGTTTAGATTAATGATCATATGATATAGGTATTGACGAATGCCAAATAACATTGGTATAGTAACAATGGTATACTGATTCACCGCATAAAACACGTGTGGACGCCCACTATAAATCAGAAAAACAATGTTGTAGAACGGTAAAAAAGTCAATGAGAAATCAATTATGTGATCGATTATATTCATGAGTTTCTAGCATTAGTAGTCTGACGTATGAGGTTACTATACTACTGTATCTGTTTGCAACGGTACTGATCGAATACCGCTGATCTCCATGTGTGACCGCAGGGCATATGCATACAACGACTTTTTGCTGCGACACAGTTGTGCATGCGAGCACGTGAATCGCAGCATATGGTCAAATGATAAAGTGGCTAGACAGATCGATGATAATCCGCAACCTAAGCAAAACGGTTGCGATAATATCGCAAGTGTGTCTCTGGATAAATTTCAACGTGCTAAAGCTTTGGTATCAGTCAAGTGATAGGCGATCCTAGAGACTGTGGACAAGATATTTACATAACTCTAAATAAGGACAATGAAACGTTCGTTGTGTTGTCACCACCGGTGATTACCGGTGGTCACCGGTGGTCACCTAGTATTAGTGAAACCGGGCATTGAATTCCACTGTAACTGTTATTCCAAAACCGGTTAGCACTTGAAAAGTTGAATGAAGTTTCAATTACCAATCAGCATTGTCGCATGTTGCCTCAAAACCAGCAGTGAAAGGGTGTTTCTCGCGCCTACGACCATACGCTTACACATTTCCCATTAATTCTACCTCCTTAGGAATCTGACTAACAACACTTGCCAACATATATCGTATTGCTAGTTCAATTAACGTTGGCACATTAGCATTATTTATTGGCTATAACGATTACGCCTAAAGGGCAAGTTGGCATGTTAGCAACTAAATGGATGTTCACAAATTCTAGTCGCACAATTATTCTTCAGAGTAAGAAAGTAGCTTTGGTGAGCGACGAAGGTGTCAGTTACGTAAGATTGTCTGAGGTATGTATGAGAAACCATACGTTAAGTGTTATTAAAATCACATTTACATTTTATGACTAAAGGATGACTTGTAGCATCTTCCTGTATGGCAACATTGATAACAAACGGGATAAGGTAATCTGCGATAGGTTAATCTTTTTTTTTAAAGATTGTCACTCAATACAAGCTTCTATCGTTAGTTAGAAAGATCGATGCCGGAATATGACATCAACAAAAACAATGAAAAAAGATTGAAGGATGAGTACACCATCTACTCAATGCATGCAAAATGATGATGAAGAAGATGCATAAGGTAGAAAATTACAATTCAATGTGATATTTCTATGAAGAGTTTCACGAAAATTGGTGTGAAATAAAGTACAACCAAGTACACCTTATAACAGCTGCTATTCTGTAAAAATCTCATCATGAATACTTCGGATGATCTTGTGTAACGTGTACCTAAAGATACAATGAGAAGAAGCACATATTACAACAATATCACCTGTACTTCTACCGTCTGAGGCCGCCGCAGCAGACTAAATAATAAACTCATAAATAACTCCACAACACATGATCACAGCGCCACGTGGAAGAAACAATAAACGTGAAAAACCTATTTCAAATGTTTTAAGATGATGATCCAAACAAAAACGTACGCGGTGAGGCCGAGTATTTGTATGTTTTACAAAACTTTATAGGTCTTTATGCAAGAGTTTTGCATAAAAACACTGGAAAACAAATAAATAAGGTGAGTGCCTCACAAATAAAAGAAATTTCGTAATTCTAGTTCGCACAGGTGTCCCAATCGTCTTATTTGTGCGTTTTTAATGTTAGACTACTTTAAGCTTTTGTGAATTCTCATCTCAGTACTAAAAGATCTGATTTTCCAGCAAACTTTTGACGACCTACATACCAAAATAGGTTACCGGTCAGGTGAATGAGTTTCATAGACGCCCTTCACGTATGGTTGGTGGCAATGGAAATATGGCTCAATGGCAAACATATCGTCGGAGTCAAAAGCTTCAGCGAAAACAAACGAAGAGAATGAGCGGTGACGATAGATTTGTGGAAGAGTTATTGTTTCTCAGTTATCAGGTAATGTTGCGTGTGATTCGTTTTAACCCCGTTCACACGGCGTTGATCAGTACGATATTTTACTGTATAAAACCTGATTTACACAAGTTGAGGCATGATTAATAGTTTCACCGTCTACACAGAGTTTAGACGCTGAAAGTCATTTGTTGCTTCAATTTTATTGTATACCGCAGACAAGCTTACTTGCATCGTGTATACGGGGCTTTATTTTGGGGTCACATGGCAGTTTCGTACTGCATTAGTTTTTAATCGTTTGGACAGTGGGATGTTGATGAATGATTACAAATTTATCGTACCGTACAGGACAGCGCCGTGTGAACGGATGCCCAGTGTTACGTAGGTAGGTACCGACTGCTAATAGTTTTCTCTTTAATTTGTCTTCTCGCTAGTATCGGTTTATTGCTGCGGAGTAGGTCGGCGATTACGGCTGATGCCTCGTTTTCCTGTGTTATTTCTACAAATGTGTCGCTACTTTCGAAGTAGAAATTAATGCCTTCACTCGAACGTGAAACGTCTGAATCCGAACAAAAAAAAACGGTACTAGTGACTGATTTGGCAACCGTTTTAGCCTTCATTTTCTAGGATATGCCGATTTCCTCACGATCGCGATGTTTTCCATCACCGTTTTAAGAACAGTGTTGATGAAACAATTTACACAAAGTAAAGCGCCTGACTGGGTTAGAACCTACGACCTCGTGACTCGTAAGTCGCGACCGTTACTATTGGGCCACCTCTGCTTATGCTCATACTCACTGCTCATGTTCCTATTAATAAATCGAAAATCGCCTTTGACTTTCGGGATCCATAAAAATATTGTCTACCAAAACTTTTGTTTTTGTTGATGATTTAAAATATTTCTGTTCAAGAACAGCTCGTTGGCGCCACTGATATTATAAAACATCAAAACACTGACTATATTCCAGGTGTATTCCACGAATGTGTATGAATAGATCTTCCCACGACCTTTCTTGTTTTCGGTCTTTAGCCTGTTATATCACAATGAATTCATGTCCGATATTCTTAGACATTCCATTATAAAAGTTGATTTTTCTCCAAAGGTTCATCTACTATGTAAGTGGTAGAATAACTTGGTACACACTTTAAGATTTCTTATCAAGTCCTAAATATTTCCTCAATCATTTATTTATTTATTTACCCATTTAGGTATGTACATAAACAGACAAGAAGAAAAGAGCAGAAAAATAAGTACAAAGGTGATGCGTATTTCTAAAGAAATCTCTTATAGCATGTCTGCGATAGAAAAGTAGATAAAGAGATTGTACGCACCGGGACTCACAGCTTAGTACGGCCGTTCTCCAAATGCGTACAGTATGGCTACGTCTAAATCAATTGAGCCTGGTACCTATGCGATACCCAAGACCCTACCGACTATGAACCTAGCCCTATAATTATTCCTCAGCACCCTAGTCACCCTAACGCCCTAACCTAACATACAAACCTCACCAAACGTATGTCACGTTGATTACGAATGGTTTTACACGTGCGGGAAGTCTGTTACAAGGAGACCTACGGTAACAGACGGAAGTTGGGTAGGAATAGGGGTTTGTGTACGTCGTGCAATGTACACAGGAACTGGTTTTCTCACTGCCGATCCCACAGACTCATAGGATCGATGATGGCGAAGGGTGTCTTGGCCACAGTGAGAGGAGTAACGGTTGATGAATCAAAGTCGACTCCAGCTTGATGACTAATTTATTATAATAGTTAACCTTATTATATACTACATTTGTGATCAATACACAATGATAGGTATTTACATGTGTGTTGTGTGTGTATTGAGCCGATGAAGCGAAGATCTCACTAGGTCACTTCTTGGCGCTGACGGTGCGCCGGTGTTGCCGGCGCGTGGACCGAATCTATGTCGATCTTAATGCTGACGCTGTGATGTTGAGCTAGTGCCTGTTCACGGTTGAACATTCTGGCGCCTCTCAGGACCTGGACTCTAGTTGGTATAACTCAATAGTTTCGTGTTGATGTGGTAAGCTGTAGATAGGTTTCTTTGTGACTGTGACTGGTTGGCCCGTTGGTTGTTGGGTAGATTTATTGTGTGAGTTTGGTTCTGTTTCTGGTGGTTTAGCTGTCTCGGTGCTTGATCTTCTGGTCTTGTGCTGCACTGTGCCTCTAATCCATCTCAGTATTGTGTTTCCGTAGCAAACTAAAAACAAAAATAGTAAAAACATGATTACACATGATATTGTGGTTGTTATGTAGGTGTGAGTACTAATTTGAGTCCAAACAGTATTATCTAATTCGAACTGTAAAACTTTTTCTTTATTAATTAAGTGCTGAAAAATCTCTTTTGAGTGATCTACGACTTCTTCTTTGCTAATTTTAAACATAGATTTAGTTACTATGTGCGTGTTAATGGGAAAGTCTATTTGTTTTGAGTATGATGTTATAATCGGTACTGAAACAATTCTTTTGGCAGTTAATATGTTATTAGTTGTTTTAATGATGCAATTATCTGCAATTCGTATTACGCCAACATTTTTAAGCTCAACTTCTTCTCTTTGTCCATCACATAGTATTGATGCCGTAACCTGATCTCTTACAATGAATAACCAAGTGTTTTGCATGTGGAGCTGTTTCCATATTATTTTATTGGATAGATAATATGTTGTGGTTGGACATTTCGTATGTGTCTGGTTTTTAAACAGTTGATTTACAATGCAATTTTCAGTTAATTGCATGTTCTTCACGGCCCCGGGAAAGCAAATAAAATGGTTGGTTCGTTCTAAACAACGTTTGAACTCGTCATAGTTCAAGTCAAAATATAGTTCGTTGTTGTAATCTAATCCTATGTAAGACTTATGTACTTCTAGGCTTTGGGCAGATTTATCTAAGTTTATCTTTGGGACTGGTGTAATATACATTAACGTATATTTCGTTATCTCTTGTATTGGGAAATAGGAGTATACTTTTATATAAGTATTGTTTTCAGATATCTTGGTGTCCAGTAGCTGTTGTTGAACGATTCTTAAATTAGAGGGTAATTTTTTGTTTGCTGATGATATCAAATCACTGACGTTCTTTGGTGTTAATACACTATATACTGTTGCTTTGGCTAAGTATATTTCTAACAATCCGTTATAATGCTCCATGATTTCTTTCATGTAATTGTATGCTAATTGGTAAGTCTGCATAATACGTATGTTGACACTGTTGTGGTCGACTGTACTGAACCAATAGCTATTACTCTCCATGTAACCTATAACTTGGTTTACCTAAAAAAGGTCGCCCAATAAATACGTACATATTGATGTAAAATTTGGCCAAATTAAACAAGTTATTGGAGTACGGTCACAAAAATAAGAACTTTTTAAACTCAACTCTCTGGTAACTTCAGCCAAATAGACCATTGTGTTACCGAACCTTACTGGGATAATAGACTCTTCCAACTTACCTCAGTTCGATTCCTGCGCCGCGCAGTGTAGTAGCATCGTTGTGAGCATTATAACTCGTTTCGTCAGGAGCTCGAGAGATCGGGACGCTCAAATACTCACGCGTACATATGTGTATGTACTTACCCATAGTCTCGTAATTTTACCCGGCGGCCACATTTTACTTTAGTACCCACTACTAATTGGCGACTCGTGTCTGAGAGCTAAGGACTTTATGGCGGATTCATTTAGAGATGATAATCAGAATAAATATTTTGAAAATAATTTATGGTGTAGAGTTGTTCATTGTCATCAGTCTGACAAATATGAAATAAGAAGATGTCAGAAAGTCTGAGGGCTGGATATAGATGTTGGCCAGGGAATTGGTCGCGGATGATATAATGTGTCAGGTTTTCTGGAAACCTGCCTTTTCTCATCCATATTCAGGTCAAATATGGATGAGTAAAGCAAAGATACGCTGATCAAAGTGAGCATCTATCTATAATTAAAAATTTCTACAATTATGCGACACGAATCCAGCATCTAAATGCTTTAGATGCTGGATTCGTGTCGCATAATTGTAGATTTTTTTACGAGGATTTAGTAATTAAAGAGATTTATTAATTTAAGATTTATTATTTGAAGAAATTGTTACGAGGGCTTTAGTTATTCCATCCACCTGTGTCTTCTATAAGCACATATCCAGAGATATAGGAGTTAGCACCCAGACACAACAACACACTATTTTAGAAAACCTATTTAAAAACATGTTCTTCCTGTTATGACGTATCCCAACTGTGGCCGTGATCCGCTTTGCAGCACAACATCTTCCAGTTTGTGCAGTCTTCAGTAACCTCAATGGCATTTTATTGCACGACACGACACGTTTCGACACGTTTGGTGTAGTGGCTACAGTGGCTAAGTGTAGTCAGCGAAACCAAATGGTCCTGGGTTCGAATCCCGGTAGGGGCAAATGTTTGTATGATGAATATGGACATTTGTACCCGAGTCATGGATGTATATTTATAATATGTATGTATTTACGAAAAAAAAATGTATTTAAGTAGTGTATCAACTATCTGGTATCCATAACACTAGCCTTAAGTGTTAAGTGCTTAACTTGGAACTAGATGGTGCTGTGTGCAATGTCAGACGATATTTATTTATTTATTTATTGGCGTTCATGACATCCTTCATAACGTTAAACTTTGGTCGATCAAAATAGTAAAACTAATTCGATACTGAATGATTGACAGGACTCGGTTTTGAAATTGAGAAAGAGAAGTAGGAATTTGCAGACAACTTTTAAACAAATTGGCTTCAAAAATACACAGTGAGTTCTTCGTCCTTTCATATCTCTTCTACTCAATCTAAGTTGTAGTGGATGAAAAACAAACAAAGCAATTTCAGATAAAAGAATTATCGTGATTTTCGCAAATCTTAGGAACAACCTCTTACAAATCCTTGATACTAATCAATTTTAAAGTACTTAATTTTTTTTTAAAGCAGATTTAAATGTCAGCTTTCAAATTCGGCTCTTCTTATAACACAACATATACTGCTAAAACATTCCTGTATAAAAAATCGCCCTTCGGTTTTACCCACTCTCAGTAAATCGCCATAACATCTCGATGCTTGCAAGAAATGCAAGTCGAAACTTAACCGACAACTGGGCAGGTACAACTGGGTACCGACATGTAATTTGTCAAGCAATTTAAATAATATGCATGATTATATATCTATTAAAGGCATAAGACGTGTTGATATTGAGCTAATGAGACGAACTCCTTAATGGACGGACTCCTTCGATATCGGTCGGCTTAATTAAATACTTCAGGGCAAGCGAAAGTTTCGGAACGGAAAGGTCAGGATTTTCTTTCGAGAAAGTCATTGAAGGTTGGTATTGTTTAATTATATCATTAAACGGTGTAATTGTTTGTAATTAGTATGTTATAATATGCGGTTTATAAAGAGAATTGTCGAATTCAATTGAAAGTTTCGTTTGATGTTGATTTATAGTATATATACACAGTAGATGTAAGAGTCGAAAGGCTTTTGTGAAACGCAAACCTTTCAGTTATTTTATATCCATTGGAACTTTTATTAGGTTAAAACTATCAAATTCTATAATATTAAAATAAAAACTATAGGCACAGCAAAAACAGAAAAAAAAAATGTTTCCCACGTCTGGCATTACAAGCGAAACTCCGTCGAAGCCGATACGTGTTTATGTCGGCTCGTAATTGACTTGTCGTGTCAAATTACCGTTTATTAGTTGTGTTACGATATCGCCACCGTGCCTTATTATTTTGTCCGACACTGTATTTATTTGCATCTGGTTGTCACTACACTGTTACAAAGTGCAGCTGCGTTCACACGTCGCATGCCAGTTGATAGATTTTCAATAGCTACAGAGCTTTATACTTTGTTTGCATTTGAGTGTAAATGTCACTGTATGTTCAGTGCGGCAACTTTGTCATAATTGTGTACCTACTTAATAAAATGAACAGCATTTACATAAATTAAACTCATTCCAAGCCGCAAAGGAACTTTGTTAGAACCAAAGCAAAGTTACTACTGACGCAACCCTTAGAGCAAAAAGGCGTAATAATATGTTTTCTTTGACGGACATTTCAACGGCTTTTCAAATAGATCTTGTAAGAGAACAGTTTAGAATCTTTAATCTTTCGTGTATTAGACAACATAATTACATAACTGCGTTTAAAACCACGAAACAGGTAATGCTTTGAACTGTCAACTAGTTTTGAGGTCTTAGTTTTCACCCACGTGTACTACTTTACCAGTGCATATTCATGGAACACTTCATCATGACTCATATGTCAAGATTTCTATGAGAACAAAATGAACTACCATAGCAACAATGTCATTATCAATTGAATCATCCCGGAATCTGCATAAAAGGTTGATTAAAAGTCCACCTTAACAAAAACAGACAACGGATTTGACCTACGCAAGCATAACATAAAAAGCCCTCAAACAAAAGAAGAATGACAAAAAAATGTGACCAATTCACGCACAAACATGGGATTTTCGTCAACTAATGCGTTTAGTGGATAATTTACTGGAACGAATTCTCAATTGGACTGATAAATACAGATATCGGCTCTAGTGGATTGACAGCCGAACTAATTCGAAACTTTAGGCGTCAACGTGGCATCTAAATCCGGGAGTAACAATCTGAGTGATTGGATAAGGTTCTGTGGAGATGAAGCATTTATGCATTACAGTTTAGAATGATCTATAGTCAAAAAGTAGAGAGCTGTGGTGGCCCAGTGGTAACGGCTGCGACTTACGCGGCTGTCACTTTACTTTGTGTAATTTATTTCATTACTACTGCTCTCAAAATGGTGAAGGAAAACATCGTGAGGAAACCGGCATGTCCCAGAACCAAAAATTCAACGTCATGTGACATCTACCAACCCGCACTGGGCCCGCCTGGTGGATTACGGCCCACTCCCTCTCACAGAGAGGAGGCCTGTGTCCCAGCAGTGGGAACATTATAGGCTGATGATGATAGTCAAACTAGATCAGGGTGATTCTAATATGTTTGACTATTAACTGTTACTACAGCAATATACTTTATCCATTTTAACCTTAAATCTATCACTTTCACAAATTAGAAAAGCCATTTATCATTGACAACAGTGAAAACGATTGATACCATCAGTATAAGTAAAATCCAAATACCACTTATCATACGTGTACATGATACTAGTTCTATATACTGTATCACTTCTACATAACCACGTCCTAGGTAAGTTGTCGCACCTGCCACCGTCGGGTTTCCCCTCAATCGGTACATTGGCAACGGAATAATTAATTATGTAGGTACTAAATGATCTGCTCTATTTGGGTTTTTGATAAAGGATGTCCGGCCTACGATTCAATGTGCTGATTTTCACACTATTATAGGAATAGATTTGTTTTCGGCATTCCGTTTCAGTAATTACTGCCGCTCTATTTTGATGGAAGAACGCTTTTTTTAAAGATCCGTATTATGTAAGTCAAATATTTTTTTGTAACTACACTTTTCCAGCTACATCATGCGTGTATTTAAGAAGTTTTAGAGATGGTTTATTCTTCCATCATAAAAGTCCACATGTTTGTAAAATACTTCTCTCCTAACATCTTATACATCATAATCATCTAAAAATAGTCAACGTTTCACACCACTTTAACAAACAAACATTTAACATGAAAACTTGGTAACTATGATCATGACTATTATTGATATATTTACGTAGTTTTTAACCGCAAGACTGTTCATTCATAAATAGCCCTTTCTGTTGACTCACTTGGAACAGATTTGCCATACATGGCCATTAAGCATGGGATGCGATGAGACATAGCCGCGGAATGGGTGCTTAAGGAAATGGACTTTTAATATCGCGAACATTATACCCGTTTTAAAACATGTAAAGAAGAACCATTAGCTGTAAATGAGAATGTGGGCCGATGCGATGATGACTTCTGAATTTGTGAATGCGGTACAAAAAGAAAAAGAGACCTTTTATTAAGAAGTGTTTACATTTTTATGGACGATGATTTCTGGGTTAAAGTAATGAGTATGAATGGCATGTCGCAAGAAAATCTAATAACAGATGGAGTAAAGCTATCACAGAGAGCTATCTTAGAATGAGAAAAAAAACTGTTATGGCAAGTTTTATAGCAACGCAAAATACAAGCTATAGATGATGATGTTGCAGTAAGGGCACTAACTCACTGGCGGCACAGCACGGCAAGGGATTTTTATGGGACGAATATAAATATAACTTATATGTATGACAATAAAATTGAAATTTCAATGATGATGCCTAAGGACGCCGTGGCATGCCTAAGGATACCGCGGCATCGTTGCCGTTGACATTTAAATTTTATTTTCATACTATTATGTTACATTTCTATTCGTCGTATATAAATCTCTAGCCTGTGGGCACAGGCCCTGAGAAGAGGCTTTGAAGACAGGCAGATGTGATTTAATAGTTTAACTCTCATACAGCCAGTATATTTCTTGTCTTTTTTACTTCTTACAAGAATATCGTCCATACAAGTGGACTGAAGTAAGAAGCAGATTTAAAAAAACATAGATATCGTACTTGCTTTACTAACCTATTTCAGAGCTCATCGATTTGCAGTAGGTAATATTAGCGATAATTCAAACTTCCGTTTATAACGGAGATAGAACAAGGAAAAGTATGGATGGCTATAAAAAAAGGGACAGACCAAAGAAAAGATAAAGAGATTATGTGAGTGATTATATTGTTAGAAAGGAACAGAACACCGAGATGACGGTCTGTAGAGTTAGAGAAGAAGATTTTCTGCCTGCCACAGTATGTAGATGGCCCGTCGTCATGGAAGAAGACTTTTGGCCGCAGGGCGTGGTGTTCCGTCGCTTCAGCGGACAAGTACAACAGGACAGCTCAAGGACAAGCTAGTAAAGTGCTACTAACATAGTTTTAAGCTATTATTATCACAAGTTTTGTTTTATTTAAGTACTTTATATATATGTTAGTTTGTAAGGTATATGTCTATGGGCCATTGTAGCTTGAAATAAATGGTTTTGTTATTATTATTATTACAAATATCCAGGTTGAAAAGTAGCCTGTCTTTCTCTAGGTCCCAGACTACCTATCTGTCATGTCATAACGATCGGTTTAGTGGTTTCGACGTGGAAAGGTATCAAATATACACAGTTACTTTCGCGTTTATAATAGTTATGAATGGATAGTGGTTTAATTCATACGCGGATAGCCAACTTACGGTTCAGACAATCTGAGTCACCGAATTTAAAGTTACACAACAAAAAACGTTGAATAAAACGTTAAGCACATGTTTGATAGCACTCAAACCATTTTATAGCTATAATAATGTTAATTAATATGTAGGTATATTAAACTTTCAAATGACTACACACACGATGTAAAAAGCGAAACGATGACTTCCGTAAATTATTGGGCACAGGTGCCAGAAATTATCACTATGTGTTATCATTACATATATATCGCGAAAACTTGTTATTGAAATGTAATTTGTTATCTATGTAATTTGATACACTTATTTTGTGAATATAATTATAGCTTAAAGTAATGGTAAACGATTTCAGCGGTATTTAAACTGTTGCTGTTGTCTAGAACTTTTAAAATTTTGTACGGAAAGCTACCTACATGTTATTATGTATGCCTAGACTTACATATGTGAAATTACTTGACATTAAACCATTTTGGTATTACTAGTATGCCAAAATATACCTAAAAATAACTTATTTTGTTGTGAAGTGGATAGGTACGGGAGATGAATGAAAGCCGACAAATCACTAGCCTGGGCATATTGTCCAAAGTCCACATACATATTTAATAAGGTTTGACGACCAGATGGTTATAGTCTACACATGGAGAATAGATATTATCCCGATATCTATATATTATAATTATGTAAGAATCGTTGAGCTCCTTAAGTTCTGAGTTGAGTTGCACGGTTACTGTCAAATGCGGGCACTGACTGGACAGTTTCAGACACCAATCTACATTGTGCTCAAAGATTACGTCAGAATTTTTAAATACACATTGACGTTGATGAATTTTATAGACACGAGTATTTACTTTGTAAAGTGTTGTATTATTTTAATTATTGAGAATGTGAGAATTATGTGGGTCATTGCTTTTTTTTTCTTTCTTAGTTAGTTTTAATCATTATCTGGCAGTTTGAGAAATTTATGCGGCCTACCAAAATGTCCTTCTTTGGTACTGTTCGTCGAATCGTTGAGCTCCTTAAGTTCGGAGTTGGGGTGCACGATTACTGACAAATACGCGAACTGAACTGGACAGGTCCACTCAATCTATCAAATCTATGCGGTGGTGAGGAAAGCCTCATTAGACCAATTCAGACACCAATCTACATGGTCTTCACATGATCTGATCAAGATTATGTCTGGACTTTAAAAGAGACGGTGACCTCTGAATTTGTTTCGGCCTTTCTTCTCAGTGTAGTTAGATAGAAAAAGCCGACCTCATTAAGTTTTAAAAATATGATTACGTGTAAAAGTGTTTGTAAAAACCTACTTACTGAAATAAAATAACGAATAACGTTAAAAAAATATAAAAAAAAGAAAGAAAGAAAAATCATATGACATTTAAGTAAAATTTTATGTCGTTCACATAAAAACCATTGACATTGACATAACAAGTGACGCTACAGTTGGTTGTACAAGTCAACTATACTTCAAAGTTGACCACAAACCAAACAGGAATCAAATAACAAATCCATTACACAATACACATAGAATTAAACAGCTTGCGAAAATAATAAATGGAGGCTCTTAAGTCTCTTACGACATTGGCGAGTTAACACGTTTTACAAATCACTATATTTTCTGTCTCGTCTTTCCCTGAGACTTTAACTGGCACTAAACAAAGTGAGCCTAGAAGCTGTTTGAACTGACGAAGCTACGGTGTCATATTATTATGTCTTTGTTTGAGGGATCAAATGTTAGACGGCTTTAGAAAGGAGGATTATTGCTATGAGGAGTCTTTAGGTGATGGCTGATGGACTGGAGTAAAACTAAAATAAAACTATAGAATCACTAGAAAATCTTTCACTTGTTATAGGTTCCAACTATTGTCGGAACAAGAAACTCCCATTACTTATTGACATCTTTTCACATTTTATTTCTGAAACTGAACTGAAACTTGAAATGTTTTTACTTGATAAGTGGATATGTAGTATAATTATGTCTCGTATAGTCTTCGACAAAACGATAAACCCCGCTCTAGTACTTTACAATAGTAAAACATTTATGTACGTGGGTCATACTGCAAGTTTTTAGAAAATAAAAAACGGAATGATGTAGAAACCAGTTAATATTTTTATTGCTTTTCCAAGTAGTCTCTGTTCCTTTCTAAGCATCGTCGCTTGCGATGGAACCATTGACAGAAGCAGTGGGCTCACTCTTCTTTAGGGATTTCTTCCACGCCTTTTTCAAACGCAGCCACGGCATCTTCAGGGTCCATAAAACGAACTCCTCTAAGTTTATCTTTTATTTTTGGCAATAAATAAAAGTCACAAGTGCCAGGTCAGGACTGTAAGGAGGATAACTTACTAAATCCACAATTTCAATACACAAATATTCGATAGTCCGTCTGGCGGAGTAAGCTGGAGCGTTGTCGTGGTGGAGGAGAATCCTGCTTCTTGGGCGTTGCTGTCTAACATTTTCCACGACAACTGGTAAACAATGACTGACATACCAATCTGCGGTAACAGTCTTTTTATCTTCTAGGACAATTGTTGCAAAATGACCCGTCCGTCTAAAGAATGAGGCAATCATATTTTTCCCTTGACTTCTGCCCTTCTTTACTTTCGTTGGCAAATCTTCGAATGGAAACATCCATTGCGCAGATTGTCTTTTGGTTTCGGGTTCGTAACATTATATCCAGCTTTCATCACCTGTGACGATGTCATTTACAGCATGCGAGTCACCTCCGTCATATTTTTCAAGCATTGAGCGGCACCAATCAAAACGACGGCATTTTTGATCTTCCGTCAAATTATCAGGTATCCATCTATCATCATCTATCATCATCATCAAAGCTTTCTGACCCCAAAATGTTCATTTAAGACTTTTTGTACTTGACTCATACCAATGCCTAAAGCTGCCCGAATCTGTAGATATGTTACCCTTCTATCAGCTTCCAACATTAGCCGCAAAGCACTCACATATCTTCAGTAGTCGCCGTAGAAGGACGTCCTTATCGCGAATCATCAGTGAGTTTGTTTCGACCACGTTCAAACTCATTAAACCAGTTGTAAACAGTGGCACGGGATGGGGCTTTGTCATGAAATGCTAATCAAAGTCTATCGTAAAATTGTTGTTGAGTAAGACCGCAATGAATGTCGTAATAAATCATTGAACGAAAATTTTCTCCAGTCAAATCCATTTCAACGCACGACAGACACTTTTTAAATTGCCGCCAATTTGTAAAAACAAATGGCATATTAATTCATAATACATCTACAGATTTCCAAAGAGTTCCTAATTCGAAATTTAAATAATTTTTTTAATCGGCTGCTTTTCTTACTGGCCTATTCTAAAAACTTTCAGTGTGACCCTACTTCATATATCCAAGAAGAATATTCATGTTATCAATATTTTTTACTGACGGTTTCAAAGATACACATTTGGGAAGTGCTGCCTTTTTATCTTGATCTTGATTTGATCTTGATCTTGACACGGTGTCATGCAGTCTATTTAAGAGGACCCTGAAGCAACGTTTACTGAAGTTGATATGTCAGCCAGTCCACAATACCTCCTGTAATTGAGTATGCCCTTTAGACCTTACACAATAGTCCAGGTTGCAGAGTCCTTAATCGAACTATTTACAGTAATCGATAGATTGATGTAGCCTAATGTATCTGTCACCAACTTGCTGGGAGTACTTTGGTTACGCAAGACTTTTTCTTCCTTGTTCAGGCAAGTATATTTTGCTAGCAATGTCTTGTTAAGTCACCAACTCTGTAAATCACACTGGTGATCAAATTCACGTGTAGTTTCACCTACTCAAGTACATTTGTGCATTATCAGGCGTAATATTGTTTTAAAACAACCATGTAACTTCAAGAGATTTTCCTCAACCGAAAACTTTTAAGTGTCATCAGGTAGTAACTTATGGTAGTGTGGGGTTTATTCTCACAGTTAAATTGATTTATGCCTGACCGTTTGCATTAGGTCGTGGCACCCAGTGCTATTAATAGCAGCCTTTCAAAATATATGCTAATGCGAATGATAAAGGAGACAATGGGGACAAACTACTAACGTTTATGCCTTGTAGTAAGTACATCTGTGGATATGATTTGTCTCATGTACCGTTTTCAAATGTGATATTTAAATGTCATTTTCTATTTTCTCTTAGTGTTCCTAGAGACTATCGTTAAAGTGGACTACCATCGTCCAGTGGAAACATGGCATATCTAAGCAAACTGTAAGTACCTATTCAATGCGTGGTGATTTTTCTGTATTTACTCTTTCATACAATTCGTTTTTTTTTTTGGTATTTGCACTATATCAATAAATTACACGGGCAGTGGTTAATCTTAAACTCAAAAATCTTTTTCTGTCTTCGCCTCTTCAAATGCTCTAAGATTGTGTATTTAAAGTGCCAGTGCCGTGCAGGTTGTTCGATACATTTTTATCGCAATGTAACACTTTTGCTTCATATTTTCGCCCATAATTACACCAAAATCTCACAAATAACAAACACAAGCCATCTAAAACCGATGCGCAAACGCATCAATAGCGTTCAATTGCGTCGTTCAGTTTGCCCTCAGTTAATAGGCAAACGTGAAGCACATTGTTTGCGCAGTATGGCCGGCCTATCGTGTCACGTGACCACTGACCAATGACCATCTGACCTTTGCGACAGGTTCGCCAATGAACGTGTCTGTATAAAGTGAATGCCACTTTTTAATGTGGCATTATTGAAAAGTGCCGATTGACAGGCGTCTAGGTAAATAAATTGTATGTTCAAGTCAGGAAAAAGCTTTATTTCTCCTTGTACCTACTACGAAAGCTTTATCAGCAAAATCTGCTCAATGATGTGAAATTTCGCTAAAGCTTATAAAATATTTATATAATGTTGATGAGCAGTGGTGTCCCAGTGGTAACGGTCCCGATTTACCGAGTTGTAGGTTGTGGATTCGAACCTAGGCAGGTGCTTTACTTTGTGTAAGTAATTTCATCACCACAGCTCTCAAACGGTAAAGGAAAACACCGTGAGGAAACCGGCAGCGGCATGTCGTAGAACCAAAAAGTTGAAGACATGTGACCCGTTCTAGGCCCGCGTGGTAGATTACAGCCCACTCCCTCTCGAAGACAGGAGGCCTGTGTCCCAGCAGTGGGATCATTAAAGGCTGGTTATGAAGTTATGAATGTTTGATAGTTAGATATCTTCGGCCTACTGCCGGTCGATTCTGTAACCAACATAGGTGAAGTGAGCTATCATTCCACCTGATGCTAGGGATTGACACTATTGACAACTTCAAGCTCACTACACCTGAGTTTTCACAGTGAGATTGTTACAGAATAGCTCGGCTGTTTGCTATCATCCAGACGAGAATGAACATTAACTATGATCTTCACCGTCCCACATCGAAATTATTTTTTCCATTTTCGCTACGAACGTCAAGGATTTTTAAGGAATATAATGAAAAGCAAAATACTTTTATTCAATGAAGTTGGTCGAAAATGAACCTTGTTAGGAAAGACTTACAACCTATTACAAATATCTCGCAGTCCATAATACCCTACAATATTTTAAAATAAAATGTTAAACATGGTTATATTTTGTGAATGGACCGTTTATTTATTTTACTTATTCTTTACGGAAGATCACACGTTTACCTAAGCGTCTTGTTATTTGTTCCGAGTAAATGATTTGTTATAAAACAACCTTAGTTTATACAAATAGTTTTTGTAACTAACATACGAGTACCTAGATTGATATTGTACTTTTAAGTTTTTGGATGGCGCTGGCGCTCGTATGACGTTGACAGGCGCTGTTGGTAAACATGTAAACATTTGTGTAATTTTTTTATGAAATGTCACTTGAAATCTATTCAAATACAAGATGGCGGCTATAGTTCCGATTTCGCCCACGCGGCACAATAACTTTGTAGCGCTATAACATGAAATGTACTGAATTTGCAAGAGTATTCTTCTTCCAATAGACTTTCAAGTATTTTTTTTTTGTGGTACTTCTACTTCTACTTCTGATGACGCGTTTATTAATTTAAATGCGGGAACGTATAAAGAAGTGGAGAGAATATATATGATGAACGCGTCTATCAACACCCAATCGGAAATATATAATCATGAATTGATATTCATTATTACACTTACGAGGAGCGTTCAATGTATTGATAAATGATAACAAACACTTTTACACGTCAATCATTTTTTTAAAACTATATGAGGTCGGTGTTTTCTGTCTGACTACTCTGAGAAGATAGGCCGAAACAAACTCAGAGGTCACAGTCTATTTTAAAGTCCAGACAAAATCTTGGTCAGATCATGTGCAGGCTATGTAGACCGGTACCTATCTGAAATGGTATTTTGAGGAAAGAACCACACAGATTGAGTGGACCTGTCCAGCAGTGCACGCAATTGTCAGCAAACGTGCAGGTCAACACAGAACTTAAGGAGCTCAACGATTCGACGAACAATACCAAAGAAAGGACATTTGAGTAGGCCGCATAAATTACTGAAACTGCCAGGACATGATTAAAACTAGAACAATGACCCACATAGTCCTCACATTCACAATAATTAAAATAATATAATACTTTTTTTTTTTGAGGATGGGAAATCATCAAATGACTCCTCCCGCTCTGGGTGGAGCGGAAGGGAGTGTCAGACTCTTACTGACTAAAACCCACCCGTGTTTCTTCCTTGGCCCTTTATGTTCCGGGTCAGCGGTACCCCTTTCGGATGATCCCGCTTTCCCGGCAGGCTTGGGCCCTAGTGGGCCCCCTCTTCGATGCTGACATCTCTTTGAGGCGCGCGTGGAATACGTACGCGCCGTCCAGCACGGGCCTGGTCCTGATCGGACGGTGAGCTACCCATTACTCACCGCCCGCAGGCCCGCGCCTACGGTGGCCGGGAGTCGTCACGCGGCTCCCAACGCCCGAGACGAGAGTCCACCGCGGCGGCTTGGACGGGAGACTCTCTCCCTCTCCCGTCCCGCCACCTCCTTCGCTAGCATGACTGCTTCGCAGAAGGAGGTGACTGCCTCCCACTCCCCCTCGCCCCGGACCATGGCTTGAACCAGGGCCGGGCGTGAGAGGTCGCCGCCGCTGCCGATCGCCTCTACTAGGACACGGCGGTGCTCCGCCCATGCAGGGCAGGCCCCCACCGTATGCTCCACCGTGTCCTCGGGGCGATCATCGCAGTAGTGACAACCAGGCGTTTCCTCCCGCCTGATGATGTGCAGGAACCTCCCGAAACATCCGTGTCCGGTGAGGACCTGCGTCAGGCGGTAGGTGAGGACGCCGTGACGCCTCTCTAGCCACTCCTCAAAGAGGGGTCTTTACTTTAAACAGTAAATATTCATGTCATTGTATATAATGTAAAAAAAGTATAGATACTTACAGCAAAGATTAAAAGTATAATAGTTGGCAAAATAAAATAAATCAACATTCCCTGTGTAATTTTATTGGAGCAGCTCAATCCCAAGCCTTATTCTAGGCACCAGCATAAAAAAAACGTAAATTCGCTTTGTAAATTTAATTTTAATTCCCTGATATATTTGTACGCTGGAAACAGCAAATTATTATGGACGTCATATAACACCTTTGTAACAACAATATTCTAACAAATAAATTTAAATAAAAATAAACAATTTCTATGGAGTTCTATATTCTAGGGCCGCGTCATGCAGTCGCGTCGCCCCTATCTGCGGGAGCCTTAACTCTTTGCATACCCAAAATGAATACGAATAAATTCAAAGTTCCAGTAATCATTTATTTGCAGCCGAATGAAAAAAGCTCGCTCGGGATTTAACGCAGTTCTTAATACCCACAGAACTTTTATATAATTGAAAGCAGTGTGATACTGACAGAGTTATTTCTAGGAAGATGAAGACCGAAACTGGCAAAGGAAGCGTGGAACCAAAAGTTATGTAGGTATCATCTAATACTACAATAAGCGGGATTTCCTGGAAACGAGGCTATCTGAAATTCATCGGAGTTATTTTTCGCCTTTTTGTTATAATTACTAGCAGATATAGAGAAAACTGGTAATTTTCGCGTAAATTGAGTTATTAATAGGATACTAGTTATTTGTACTATCGATATAATTATTTAACATAATATTTTTTAACGTGTGGTATTTAGATGATGGACCGCTAGGAGGTGATGTAGACACTGTTTTGAAAGACTTACAACTCCTCAAACAGCATTTTAGATCTATAGGCTTAGAACTTAACCCATCAAAATGTGTAGTTTACCTTTCTGACATTACCGACAGACAATTGACCCTTGAGAAATTTAATGCAATAGCCAACGAGTAGGTTTCTCAATTTAAGAAGACAGCTTTTTTCCTTTTATCTACGGAAAAATCAAAAACTTCAACGACATTTCGGACATACTCTCCAAAAAATTTACATTCGGCGTTGATTAGATACAGTTGTTTTGGCCCAAATTGTATATATTTTCTACGCTCTTCCCCTTTATTGAAGCAGCCGTACACCTCTTGGACAAAATTTACCAAATTATTCGCAGCACACTAACATTAATTTTAAATGTAGCCTTGGATGACCGAGTGTAGCTACGCTTTAAATTTTTCATTTAAAAACTCATTTGTTGAGTAGTAACACCTATGCAATACGAAGTTAAATAATTTATTTTTGAATGCCATGAAGTTAAGATTTTTAAAAACACTAATTTATTATGAACACGGATTGCCATACAGTAAACATTATTGGAAAATAGTTTAATTCTTTGCTGGGGTGCACACATAACCTGTGGATATTTCAACTGTATTTTATTACAACATCATTATCCGCTGGAGTGCACTCGATTATTTTTCCCGCGCTCTGCGCCCTAGCGGTTAAGTACTTGAAATAAAGCTATGTTTTTATGTACAAAGATACAGGGTTCGAATATATACAAAGCTAAGAGTGACAAAATTTAAAAAAATTTAAAGAGTGGGACACAGCTTTCTAATGGTTGGGGGCTGTAGTTATTGCTCGAACATATTTTTTTTGGGCTCGGAATACTTTAACAATTTCAGCAGAATTACCCCATATTATAATGCCGTAGCGGAGAATTGATGCTACGTAACCATGATAGGCATAAAGCGCTGCATTGATACCAGCTACGCGAGTTATTAGTTTATTTATTATTATTAGTTATCCTGCTAACCAATACAAATCTTTGCAGTTTAGTGCATAATTTGTCAATGTGTACTTTCCAGTTTCTCTTTTTCGTATATGGTGATAATGATATCGGAGAGTTCAATACTAAGGGTTTTATCGTCGGCGTACAGAATGCATGAATATGGAGTTACGTTGGGCAAATCATTGATGTACAACAAAAACAAAAAGGGTCCTATTATAGTGCCCTGGGGAACACCACAGGAGTTTTGACGGTAGGCGAATCTATATCTTTTATTTTCCGATAATGTATGTCTAGATACCTCTACGCATTGTTGACGATTATTTAGATAACTTTCTAACCAGTGTAACGCGTTTCTTCTAATACAATAACGATTCAGTTTGAAGAGAAGCAGTTTGTGATCTACGAAGTCAAATGCTTTTGAGATATCGAGAAATCTTGATGATATTGGCCTTTTCTCATTAAGACATTAAGTAATCATTTTTACAAGAGAAAAACATACATGAGTTATTGATTTATTTTTCCTGAAACCAAATTATTACATCATTTATAACAGTTTATCGTACATAATTCTTTCAAAAATCTTAGAAATTATGGGTATAAGAGTAATCTGACGATAGTTATTCGTGTCATTTTTATCTCCTTTTTTGTATAACGGTTTGACTATAGAACATTTTAGTCTGGTAGAGAATACGCCTTGATTAAATGTTTGATTAATAATGTGGGCGAGTGGCGTGTTTTTTTATATTAATGTCGTCATACCCGGTTGAGTTAGTTGAATTTAAAGAATGAATAAATATAAATGTGTTTATATTTATTCATTACTTGGAGTAAAAAAAATGCTACCCGATATGTCAGTCCATGGTATGTTTGTAATCAATGTGTGTGGTAGAATTAGGGACTCTTGTTTTTTTTTTTGTCACGTTAATGAAAAAGACATTAAATTTGTTGGCAATTATATCCGCATCAGTGTATGTGCACTGATCAATCTTGATAAAAGTAATTTCCGCGCAATTATCGACATCTGTACTGTACTTTATAATAAGGTCCCAGGCGGCTTTACATGTATTGTTGGATTGAAGTATACGAGTATTATCAATCTTCTGAGCATGCATTATACATCGTCTCAATATTCTAGTGTCATTTTGGTAGTTCTTTAGGTGTTGATTTTTTTTAAAATGTAGTAGTCTATATTTTAGGTACTTACATACTTCTTTTCTTGATACAACCTCTTTTTATTCCTTTTGTTATCCATTTAGTTTTTACCGGTTGTTTGTAATTTTTACGTTCAGGATGGAAAAACAGAGATTATAAAAAAGGGACAGTGTATTATGAAAGTGATTAAATACGATGTCAGTATCATCTGATTCGTATATTTGTGAAAAGGAAAGAAGAGACCTTAGGCATGATATAAACGTTTCTATGTTGTTTGGGCTTAAATCTGTTCGCTTTTGAAACCAAAATAGTTTTATGCATTTTGCAGTATCTGCAGATGAACGGAAACAAATAGACTGACCAGTCTCATGATCAGATCATGCAAGGATTTGAGGCTGAGCATGAGGTATGTCGCTTGCGATGAGATCTATAAACATCATGATTTTCTTGTGGGTTAGTGATATGGTTAGAAATATTATAGTTATTCAAGATAAATTCAAATTCTTTATAATGATTATTACGCTTTAACTCGTTAATGTTCCAAACCCGCACGGGTTTTATAAAAACAAACTTAAATTTGGAGTGCGGTAAATACAGATAACATACGACTTCAAAAGTGATAATTTCAATTGCACAATATTCGAAATCATATATCTGCAATTTGCTTAAGATGGCGGCAGTATTTTGGTGAAATGGTGTACATGTAGTTCGAGTAGTTGTAGAAGCTTCATTAGCATTGAATGGCTGGTGGGGGTTGTCTTTTTTTACCTTAAAATAATACGGAATTGTTCCTTTTTTGCTAACGCATATTACTATTTATGTTTGTAGTCCATGAAGTGAAGTGCGACTGTGTTTTAATGTACAAGCTGTGTCCATAATTCTCTAAAAATTAATATTATCAATTTCTATGTTTAGTTTATAAACACAGAATTTCTCTGGATATATAGTTATAATTATTATGACTATATATATTCTCACTTGTATCAATGAGCTTACAGTTAGGAAAGTTTTGCATTATTTTTTTAATATTTTGATTTAACAAATTAACAAATAGGGATTATTAATAATATTTAGTACCTATAAATGATTGGTTGTTTCTCAGTTTATGAAGGGTTGAAATCAACTGTTGAAATGTTTACGGGTTTTTGTCGTTGCTTCCTATACCCAATATTACTATATCATCATAGAAAGAAAGAAAGAAAGAAAAATATTTTATTTGGGACACGCACAGGAAATACAAATAATAAAAGAAAAGAAAATAAAAAAAGAACATTAAATCATAGTGCAAGGTTTTTTTTATAATAGTCTATTTTACATAATATTTGTGTACTAGTTGCGCTTGGTTTTGAGACTCCTGATACAGATAATATAATACGTTATTCCACTTATTTGCATCCCTCTATAACTTTATTTCACTGGCTAAACCTCGTACTTGTTGGTCACCTAAAATGATAATTTTTGGAACACCAGTGCATTGTCGACTTTAGAGTTTTGTAAAAGTTGGTTATCAGTTTTATTCAGTAATGTATATGAAGTTTGAGGGCATGGGATCTCTATACTGCGGTCGAATGATTGTCTGCTTTGTGGATTAAAAACTGATACAGTAACATTTTTCTTAGAACAACCCAGTTATGTTGTAGGTATATTGCTTTGTGATGATTTTTTTGGTTTTTTCATTGTTGGACTATTGAATGAGTGTTGGTGGGAAGTTTTTCATAACTAGGTGAGCTTTGCGTCGTGAGCGGAGAGTTTCCAAATTACTCAGTAAGGCGTCGCTTGACTGTATGTTTCTGCATGGTTGACTGAAGTAAAGTTGTTCGTGGACTTCAGCAAATCTGTTTTAATATGTCAACCTCCTGAGATGGTTGGGCAATTTGTTTTTTCTGTTCTATCGCGACGCACCAACGTGGTTCGTTTTTCTAACCTTTAAGGCTGTTCTTAGGACTTTATATTTTGGGTACATATACTTAAGTTGATTACGTGCAATAAGTTTACACTTTACCTGAATTCATAGTAATATAATAAATCTAAATGTTTTTTCTTTATAATGCCCCATTCACTAATCGTTTATCGATAAAATAATGCAGGACAATCCGTTATTATAATCATTCAGCAATAATTAGAACAAAAAATTATTGACAAGTCGTTTTACGCGTGCCAAAAGTATTTTAGCCTTTTTTGTTCCTCTTCATCGGTCGATGTGTCTTCCCACTATGTTTTCATTGACAGTGACATATCCTAATTGGATTGTTAAACATAATAATTAGCGGGCCATCGATAGTTTTTTAAAGTACTGTTAGAGGACCAATTTATTTACTACTGTTAAAATGAATAGTCAAATTATTTTTGGAAGATTACTGTTAGTTACGGCCCAGCCGTCATTCGTAGATCTTTGACAGTCATAACGTGTCGTCAGAAGCCCGAAAGTATGACCACCAGTCTTACCAAGGGGCATCGCGATTCCCAGTACTTAACTGGGTTGTGGAGGTCAGATAGGTAGTCGCTCCATGTAAAGCACATCTGAGTTATTCTATAACAATCTCACCGTGAAAACTTAGTTGAAGTGAGCTTAAAGTGAGTTGCCAATAGTGTCAATCCGTAGCATCAGGTGTAATGATAGCTCACTTCAATTAACTTTTCACGGTGAGATTGTTACAGAATCGACCGGCTGGTATTCAGTTACATCCGGTTAGACGGGAAGCGGACCTTAACGTAGTTGGGAAAAGGCAGACAAATGCTGACTGTATTTATTCAACAGGTACTGGCCATACCTAAGGCCAGTACCTGTTGAATAAATACCGTTATTACGTCATCATTTCTAGAAGCAAAGTGTCATGTTCTGTCATAAGTGTATCAGGTTGAATAATTTTACATTTTTATTGGCCGCCGGTTAAGTTTTTCTATGATTGATGATGGTATCACGATTCACGAGTCTGACTACATCGAGTTAAAAAAACCCACATTGATTTCTGTTTGAAGATAAAATATATTTTACGCTCCTAAAGAACCATAGAGTTCAAAAGCTTTGAAAAACAAACATACACTATTATATTGGATTATTTTAGAGCACATTATCATATATATTGTTTGTAAACCGCAAAAGAATGCCGCCACTATTAAGATTACATTGCATTCCTCTAAACCAACTTGCATTTATTAAATTGCTTTGTCTCAATAATTCACCAAGAAATCTGGGCTAAACGTAAATAGTTTATACAAAAAACATTTCAATATGTTTGTGCAAACATAACTTATCACCAACCATGACTAGTCGCTGGCGCCAGCGAAGTAAGAATGATGCCATCAATTCCTATCATATCTATGAAATTGTATTTACTTTAGTTATTTATAGGAAACGTATCAAAACTCTCACAAAAAATACATACCCATTTACTTTATTGTACAGATGTTTATTTAATATTTCCGGCTATAATACATTAGGTGTAAGTTAGGGAGACATTAATGAAGTTCCAACTTCTTCAATTGGATCTGACGTAAGCGTTTCACTTTACAACCATATAAAAAATACCTTATTATGACAGTTACGACAACGACTATATCAGAGGAAAAAACAAGTACAAAATTTCGATATAGCCAAATACCAATGACGCGTGTCCATTGTGCATTTCGGAGGAAATTGTTGACTATCAAACAAATCAATTTGCAGATAATTCTAAGTAAAAACACGAACTGGCGTCAATGATAGACAAACTCTGATTGTTAGCACCTATTGCTTGGTAAGATAAGATAATCTTATTATGAGAATTACAGCGAAACGTCTGCAGATAAGTATGTTTGATGACACTCACGTCAGAGGCGATGCGCCATTATTTGACTGTTAAGCTATTACGTATGTCCGAACAACGCGCCTTTCATTCATTTTTATATTGTAATCAGTAAGTGTAAAAATAGCATTAGATATATTTAGTGATAAAATTATTAGTGTAGATCGCGTTATCGTAAATAACGTACTGACAGATTTGAATCTTTTTACGGATACGGCTGGACTGGTCGATGATGAAATGAGTGTTGTTTGATGGATTTAATCATCTTTATTGATTGATTGTTGAAGCGTAATTGTAGTCAGCGAAACCAAATGATCCTGGGTTCGAATCCCGGTAGGGGCAAATGTTTGTATGATGAATATGGACATTTGTATCCGAGTCATGGATGTATATTTATAATATGTATGTATTTACGAAAAAAAAATGTATTTAAGTAGTGTATCAACCATCTGGTATCCATAACACAAGCCTTAATAATTAAGTGCTTAACTTGGAACTAGATGGTGCTGTGTGCAATGTCAGACGATATTGTTGAAGCGTGCTTAGCATTCTTTCATTTAATAGTGCAATATTATTCTGTTGTTATATCTAAGATTGTGTTTTTATTTATTTAATATATTTGACTTCATGGCTCATAATTCCTACGTGAGATAACATGCTACTATTCAAATCAGGTCTACTTTCAAGTTTATGTCCTGCCCCTTTTGCAAGAAAAGATGCCAAAGTTAGAGTTTCAAGGCTGAGCTAAGGGTGCTGTTAAATTCAAACACCGATATGGTAGAAAGCTCTTCTCAAAATAATGAGGCACTATTATTTATAATCACCGACGCCCTTTTCTCTAAACCATCGGATGTAAATGGATCTTAAGCACATAAGGACGCTCCCGTCTTGGATTGTTAATCTGCATATGTTTGAAAGGAGGACTATTTAGGAAAGCCATTGCTACACCTAACCTTATAATAGATATCGATTCATACACCACAATGAAACGGTTGAGATCACTATCTGCCGCCAGAGCAAGATCACCAGCACAAATTCGATTGAACCGTGATTTAAATTCAGATAAGATCTCTGCTATATCATGAACTGGTACAATTGACGACATGGGTTTTGCCATTATGCTTACCGTTTGCACATCACAGGTCATTTGTGTACATATCCGTCTATAAAGTGATTTAATTCACTAGGTGTTGTTTTTAAGCTACCGAGCATCATGTGTTTGACTTAAATTGTGTTGCTGTTCAATGTGTTATTCTTTGTCTAGGCGGTCATTCTAATACAATATTATTGACTTTTATATACGTAAATATCTTGCCTGTCTATAGTAAAATACGTTGACTGAGTGTGTAAATCAGTTCTAGATAGTGTGATGTTGTTTGCGCATTGTTTATAAAAATATCCTAGGAGAAGACTTAATATTCTCACGCTTTCTGCTGGCTCGAAATGTTGACCCAGCTTTTGAAACAGTCAATTAACTATCCTCCTTGAACAAAACGGTAATAGCTGTTCTTAACTAGTAAGTCAACACACTAAAATGCACGTTATTTACGTAAAAGATTATCGAACCTTATGAATCAATCACATCAAACAATTCGTCTTTAACCTCATTTCTGTGCGAAAGATGATCGTTTCACAAATATTGGCTCCAAACTTGGCAAAAAAGGGTTTATTTGACGAGTTTCTCAGTATCAAGCCACCGTGTATAATTGTCAAATATTTGGCATACGCCGGCGTAGTCGCACACTTGGGCAAGCAAATTGCGTCAGAGCAAGTACTCTGACGTATGTGCGCCTCGCCTTCCGAAGTGCGAACGAAATATCAATCTGGGACCAACACGTTAGCAGTCTGGTCCTTTCGATATTTCTAGGAATTTAGGCGTTCGTGACGATACTATATTTAGAAATAAAATATGGGTTATTAAAGATGTTTTTAGAATTCGTTGCTTAATTCTCATAAAACACTTATTCAAGTACCATATAAGATCAGTGAATTTATTGAATGTCAACAAAGCATTATGACTGTGAGCTAAGCAAAGGCGTGATTGTTTGTTTTTGTCATACATCACCAATTTACAACTAAAATAGTTGGAACAACTGTTGATGGTTAAACCTAGCAATTAACAGTAAGTAAATTCAGCAAATTAAATCAAACCACCGAACATTAACATTCAAACAAAGCAATTGAACCAATAATAAGGTAACAAACAGAAAGCACGAAAAGCTAACACAATGGGTGTATACTGTTACGCAACGGTAGCCAAGATTAACATCTAATGTGGGCAGTGGCGTCGGCGACACATCACTTGAACACCACACAGGTAGGCTGGCGAGGTACTGTCCTTGTGAAGGAAAGAACAGAATATAAAGTAAGCTGTAAGAGTTAGGGAAGATCAAATAAACATTGGGATGGGGACTAGAAAGATGAATATAATAATAATAATCCTTTATTTCAGGCAACTAAGGCCCATAAAATACAATACATATATAAGCATATAACAATAACTATAAACTAATACATATCGAAAAGTAAAGACTACTGCACACGAAGTGACGGCGTCGAGTTATACTGCGAGGTGTCGCGTAGCCAGCCGCGGAAACGCCGATACAGCACACCTTTCGGCCAAAACTCTTCTTCAAATATAGAAGAAGAGGAGGAATGAGGGTTACCTAAGCAATAACACGTACTGTAAAACGGATGCTGAAGAATAGCTAGAGTACCCATAAATGAATCCATAGAAACTGTCACAGTAAGCAGCCTATTTTTGTCAAAATCGGAAGCTAAGCAAAACAAGCTTTTAGCATTGCCATCCTAAATGAGTCATGCAAGTGTCCTACGTGCGTCAAAAAATTTACTTTGCAGTCTTAACTACGCAATATGAGTATAGCGATGGTAAGGACTGTGCAAAGTTATAAACAATTGAAAATCTGAGAATATTTATTTACAGTCCCATTATGTTTGGCTTTGAACTTAAAACCCGAATTTTCTGAATTTAAAAACTGAATTTTAAAATCGCAAAACGAACATTTTGTGAATTCGAAATTCAGTGTTGTGTGCCCGAAAACGTTCTACTACAGTCTCCTTTTAAAATGCTCTATATGATGTTAACCTTTGGAACTTCTCCTGTTGGTGGCATTATCCTTTACTACGACATCACGTTTCCATAACACCCACGTTTTACAATAATAAACTATGATCCTCTAAGCCTATGATGTTCTAGTATTCATTTGTGTATGACGTTTATGCAGCATTATGGCCTCTTCCAGTCCAGGGGCTGACCTAGGCTATTGTTACGTAGTTGCTTAGGTAGGTACATAGTGATAAAATTTCTCAAAAGAGGGAGCCTAAAGTCAAAGTTTGTTCATAAGCTCTCTCAGAATTTCTTCCGTATCACGAGGAAATGCAAACAACCCTCCGTTCAGAAGTAACCAGTTGTCAAGATGTGAATACGATAGTAAGAGGTGATTTATTTAAAAACCAAATGAGTTATTGTTCTACATCATTTTTCTTTTTGTTGAGCGATGTTTGAAGTGTAGAATACAAAATAATACCAAATCAAAACAACACTTTTGAAATGAACACACCTTTTCCAGTAAAACATTTCTGTATTTCAATTCTTGCACACACACAGACCTGGTATATAGCAATATTTGACCAACTATTTAATTAGGTACTCAACATAATATCAATACAGACTTATTGCAGACAACCTTTTGATTTCGAAGCTCGAAGAGAACTAACTTAGAAACTAGGCCACCATAAAACCAGTACTTTTTCGGTAACTGTCAAATAAGATACTTTTAAACTTCATGACTACACTGATACAAAAATCATGTGAGGCAAATCACATACTTTCAATTTTATATTAAGTATTTAAAATCACTACAAATCTTATTAATATTTGGAAATCATGACACTATGATGATATAGTAATTTCAACATTCATCACTGCATTTAAATTCAAGAGCTCCTACATAGTATTTATGTATGAATGGGTAAATATATGCGTAATAAACTCAACACTTAATAACATCGAAGTGTCACTATACAAATAGACACGTATGCTGAAGTATTTATTTAGTTACAATACTATTGTACTATTGTATTCTACTTACGTTCAAAGTGTTAATATCCTCCACGTAATTAGATTGGGAACTTCCTTTCCGGAACTAGTACTTTAAATTGCGTTCGTCACTTGTTTTCAAGTCTTTACTTCCACTCCATATTCTTCACTGTAAATAGTTTCAGTGTTACGTTAATATTGCATCTATAGCATTTCACGAGTGATGAGTATGTGCTTCCGGCGTACCTACCCAGAAATTGCCATAAGCAGTCAACCCTACTACATGAGCTAAGGATTATCTTTTCAGCTTCCAATACTTGTTGAACTATTATCACCAGCTCGTGCCTATATGTGGTAACAAAGAAGTTTATACTACACCTGCTTGGAAAGTACCTTGATACTTTATCAAATTTACGGTAGAAAGTACGTCATTGCATATCGAACAAATATGCGGGGAGATAACGCATCTGAGCGGGAGAGAAAAGTATATGAAAATCCATTTCTTACGTGGTTTTTCTTTTTTAATTTTGGGTAAGACTATGCGCCGGTAACCTAAATATCAAAAGCCAAAAAGTTTTTACAGTGAGTTTTTATCTCCAAGTTCGCAAAATGACACTGGCCACTAGCTGTGTGTTGGATGGTGTCGGGCTGGCAGTGCGACCCTGCGGCGGCAGGATAAACAATTTGAAAAAAGAACATGTGAAAATTGCAGACGCAGTTATTCCTCCTACATTGTCGCAAACATCTCAAACAAACATTAATGGAAAAAGTGTTACATTAAGCTTCACTAACTGCCACAATTTCAATATAAAGTTAAATTAGTAAAGATTTAGTTTTTTATTTTCCTCGTAGGTGTAGTATAAAGCACTATGTATCACTCGAGAGAAAGTGCGATTCCCGATCTCGGGTGTTTTAAAGCCCTCGCCTACGGCTCGGGCTTCAAACGGCACCCTCGACGGTAATCGGTCACTTTCTCCTCTCGGTGAACAATGTACTATTTTCTCTGGCACCGAAAACAATTAGTCGTTTTAAAACCATGAAAAAAATTTTTTTTTTCCTGAGAACGTTGAAAGCTGAAGTTGAAAGGTTATGGTCTATGTTGGTCTAACCTTGCCACATGGCGTTCGGTCAATCGCCCTTGTATACAAACGGTCTTATTACAAAACAAGGTTTTTCTTTTGACATGGTTTAAACCATCGAGCCTGTTTTTGAAATAAGAACCTAACTGAAATCGAAATACAGTTCCTTTTACAAAACTGTCAACTCAGTCCGGTCTTAGATTGTCAATTTTGTATTAAGAACTTTACTAAAGTCGGCATAAAGTTCCAAATACAAAAACTAAATCGAAGGTGTAGGTTCGGGCTAAAATTAGATCGTGTTTTGTAATAAGACGGCAAGTGTTTATGTTGTGCATAAACAAGGTTTAAATATTTTTTAGTTTTTCAACAACTTTTCCTTTTTTTTTAACACCTTGGATTATTCACATAACATCACGCCCGATTTCCCTGAAGCGGTAGGCAAAGGTGTACTATTATCTACACCCACATTTTGTCAGTCCCATGTAATAGGGGCCATATTGCCATCAAACGGGCTCATAACCAGACTCCGAGCTGTTACTGAGAATTTCCTGATGAAAAAACCCAATAACACTTTGCTCGACCTGGATATGGAACCCAGGACTTCATGTTCAGCTGTGGTGCATGAGACTATTAGACCAGCTAAAGAACATTAATCTAGGAATAATAATTAAATCTAGTAATAATAATCAAATCTTCTAATAATAATTAAATCTTCTAATAATAATTACATCAAGTAATAATAATTAAATCTAGTAATAATAACTAAATCTAGTAATAATAATTAAATGCAGTAATAATAAGTAAATCTAGTCATAATAATTAAACCTAGTAATAATGATACGGTTACCGGCAAGAGTTCGTTTACTAATAAAGGGATGACGTTACGATTAGCTTTGTTCAAGATTAAAAGTGCAAACAAATTGCATCAGTGCATTACTACATAAACGGATCGTCAGGGGAACCCCTATGCAACTGCAGACTATTCTAACAACGCCTCTATAATATAAATTCTATGTAATAAACCTGTGTGAATGACGTCAAAGAAGGTTCTCCCCAGTTAGCATTGAAGTTCGATTGTCAGTAGTTGACATTTGATGACGATTGCTCGCGGTCGTCTATGGTAAGAATCGATGGATTCTTATCGATCGTGAGAATTAATAAAAGTTTTTATGCCCCAGATCGGGGAATCACTTGAGCTTACTTGATTTAAAGTAGTAACCACTGCCTACATAAACTTGAAACATAAAAAGTCCCCCCAAGCCTAATACCAGAAAAAGTTTTCCTCCATCTTAGCAGCCAGCATTATTTTACTGACAATCGCTTCTCAACTTTCTTTTTAGTTAAGAAATCATTCACACCACTATATATCCATCTTTGCATTATTAGCATCTTTTTTAGCGTTTTTTTTTTAATTTTGAGATGTTTTTGTTGTGCATATGACAAATAAACACATCTACTTTCTTTCACTCTTTAAAATAGTATCCTTCTCTACTTTGTATATTAAAACTTTTTGAACTTGAAGCTTCGTTGGCTTATGTATGTCGTGTATAGTTCCGTCCTTACCTACGACAAGCTTTTAGAACACACTGCAAGCAATTTAGAGAAGAAGCAATTTTTTTTATTTTAACCGACTTAGACCAAAATCGGATGACGCTTTGCAGGTTATTTTTTGAAAATACAAAACCGAATACACCGACTTCCGAAATTCAAGTTTAATTTCACCCTGTACTGTTTTTTTGGAAATCAGTTGTTTTTTACCTTTGCGAAAGAGGTTGTATGTTTATTTCTACCTACTTAAACAGTTCACCTCAGCACAGTTGCAATAGGATTTTAAGTGGCACTGTGCACGTACCTACTGCAGTGGGCGTGGACGGCGGTAGCGCCGTCCATCTGCCGGTAAGTAACTGTCTGCAATAACCCATTGAACGAGGAAATGCTTGGAGCTGTTGTTATAGTACTGAAAAGAAATACAGAAAACTTAAATTCCTTCTCGTAAACTCGAAGCATTTGAAAAGACGAGACGTAAAAATGGTAGCAACAATCCAGAAAAAAATATTTATATTATTTACAAAACAGAAGGTGGCCAACACTGAAGAGTTTAAAACTACATCAGAGGCTTTGAATACAATAACAAAATACGTTGGCTTGTAAAATAAAACACTGCGTGAACGGATACACGTCAAAAGGACCGTTCTCACCTCGTCACACCAAAATCAATCAACATATTTTTTTAAGACTGCTTCGTTGGTTTTGTGGTTGCAAGCTCTACTACTAAGCATGAGGTCCTGGGTTCGATTCCCAGGTCGGGCAAAGTTCTATTGGGTTTTTCAATCAGTAATTTAATAACTATGTAGCAGCCCGCAATCTGGAATATTTCCCGGTTGATGGCAATAGGCTCGCCACCTATTACATGGGGCATAAATATAACTGGCAAAATGATGCGATATACCTCAGCCTAAGTCTTATTATTATCATATTATTTTAGAAGTTTTAACTCTCTTGGCACACTTATTCCTACACAAACACACTACCAACCGCTCCACAAAATCCTTAAGCTTCGAGTTATAGCCCATTCATTCATTCGAACAAATCGAATCGCTCCCGACGATGGCCGCTTCCCTTCATTCAATAAACGTCCACTGAATGACGTTCAACATTCGCTGAGTTACATAAAGTGAACACAATCGTGCATACCGAGAGATGCAATGAAAATAAATGGGACTCTCCATTGCTGGTGACTACCTACTTTGTTTGCGTACCGGATTTGAACGTTCGAGATGGGTAGGTATCTGCTAATTGGGTAATGTATTTTTTGGTTATGTACGTCATTCAGAAGATTTTGGCTTTTCTCATTTCTGAAAAACCCGAAAAATAGGCAATTGGTAAACTTACAGGCGTTTTACCTACCTATTTATGGGTTTGAAAAAAACTGCTCCAGTAAGGGACTCCTCCATCAGATATTAATGATTGACCAGAAATCTGTAGATATAAATCGATGACACATGAAATACGATATTCGATACACCTCCAACATAATTTCCATAAACATAACACACTTAATTTATTAACACTTTTGACCCCAGTTTAACACTTTCAAGTCGAATCGAAAGTAAAAACAAAGCAGTATTGCTTAAAATAAATGTCGCATCATAATTTACCGCCAGTTTCTATCAATAATTACATTATTTCCGTCACCCACTCGCGCCATACTTGTCATAAGCAATATGCTTCAATAATAAACATTATCTAGCTGACATAAAAGTAGATAGTATTTTCACCGACTGGAAATGTAGATTTTATCATCATAATTCAAAATGCACAAAAAGCAAGTACCCTGTAGAAAGCGTTAATTTGGGGCCATAAGATCGGCAATAACTTGCGCTAGCAGTTTTATTGATTACAAACATGGATGCATGATAATGAAGTTATAGGGTACCTCGCATCTCATCAAATCTATTGCTCTGTGTTTATAATATGATCTGAGCTATTGCTGCATACCAACACCTGATTCGGTTTTTTTTTTTTGAATAGCGTCTCCCAGGTTGTGAGGTTGTCTCTCTGAAGGTTGTCGGCTGCTTAACCGGGCTTTTTTTTTTTTTTTTTTTAAACGTTGCCCCACACTAGGAATTTCTCCTGTATCGTGGGTGCGTTTACAAACATTTAAACTCACATACACAAACAGCCAGACCCGGAACAACTACTTGCAGGTCTTACAAATATTTGTTCCGTGCGGGGGATCGAACCCGCGACACGTAACGCAGCAGTCAATCGCTTAACCACTGCGCCAACCGTGCCGTCAATCGTCTATCCTGTCGATACCTTAATAAATAAGGTCTCCAGCCAGGGCAATCTAAATCGGCATACCCATGTGGCTATATACAACTGCAGGCAGTACTTGACATTTGGGAGAAGCAGAAAATGTTGTTCATATAGGTAATTTGAAGCCTTGAAGATTTTCGGGATTTCTTCAAGCTTAACTGAAACTAATAACAAATTAAATTAATGCTTTTGAATGTACGTTACTAAATTCTGAGCTTGCGGGTAAAGTAACCCTGCGGCAGACTGGATGGCGGATGATGAAGGCATAGATATATTAGAAAAAAATATATTATTATATTAGAAAAAAAAGATATATTAGAAATAGTAATGTTCGTAAAACAAATTCAAAATTTGTTTCCTCGTATGGCAGACAAATTTCCAAGAAACAGACGTGATGATAGCAAAATATGTTTACATACATCGAAAACTGCACTTATGCGCAGGAGTGTTTTTTGCATGGCACCAATTATCTACAACAAATTGCGCAAAAGTTGGAAAGAGCTAACTATACCTAAACTTAAACACGCAATGAAATTGTTTTTGGCACAAAAAGCATATTTATTTATTTATTTAACCATTTATGTACACACTTATATAAACAGACAAGAAGAAAATAACAGAAAAATAGGTCAAAGGTGATGCTTATTTCTAATGTGATATTATAGTATTGCAGAATTTATAAACGACACATGGTGATTATTAAAAATAAATAAATGTAACTAACATTAGGTATAGCAGTTATGGTCTATAATAGTAATTGTGGACCTTTATTATAAATAAATGAATGTCTATTAAAAGTAATATAAATCTTTATTATGATAATTGTAATCTGGAATATTGGACAAGGAAAATAAATAATAATAATTGGATAATGTAAATACAATGAATAATAATAGATATAATATGTATAAGTATATTAGTTAAAAATCATTCATTCAGTATTAATAATTGTACAAATATATTTGCACGCCATGAGAAATGGCAGACATGTCGTGAGCCACTTATTTTTTCGAAGATCTTGCATGCATGTATTGATTTTAATTATGTATGTATACACATGTTTGCGCAAATAAAAAAAAAATAAAAAAAATAAAAGAAAATGCCGCTTTGACGTAACTTTGGAGAAGTCGTATGTCCAACAGTGACAGAGATGATCCAAGATATTAATAAGTGAGTTGTAAAAGGAACCAGGTTGAGTAAGCTTTGATGTGAGTCGTTACTCTATGTAGCAGGAACTTATACGAATTCAGACATTTTCCAATACCGCCGCTTTTCCAGCCCGATCCTGCTCGGAGGGGACTAGTTGTAAACGTCAACTAAGTTTACGCGGGCAAACCGGCCGTAAATCTACGGGGCGAGTAATAGAGCCGATATCACACTACGATATTGCGTTTCATGTTGTTTGCGAAATATCCTGTCCATGTATTATCTTCGGGTATCAAAGTAATGCATTTTACGAGGTTTTTATTGTTTACGTGAACTGTGACGAGTGTCGGAGTTAATAAAAGAATGTTAACTATTTTGTTTGTATTTTCTCAAACGCCTTTGAGCAAAAGAACACCTAAACGATATGTTCAGCTAATAATGCGAAGATCTCAACTTCAAGAGTGCTTTTTACTTTTGGTTCCATTGAAAGTCTCTACAAATATTGCAGTCCTCCACATCAATTTATCGCAAATCACTAGAGGCTATTACCGTATACAGAGATTTCACATATGAAAAATAATCCACATATGAATCACTACTCAAGTTACGAATGACAAAATCATACATTGCATACATTGATGTTGTAAGAAAGTTAGGCCAGGCAGTGTGGGCTGTAGGCTAATATAAATAAAATTTTACAGCTGCAAGCCGTGCTTAGAGACCATTATCCTGTGCTATTACCTGTCATTTAACGTCATTTAGAAGCGAGTCATTAATACGGAACAATGTGGATGGATGGTGACAGTTTTACTTATGTCCTGTTGATGGGTAATGCATTTGATTGTGACTGTATCCCTACATTAGATCGATGAGGAACTTAGCACTACAACTGACTCTAGAGAATGAACGCTACATTTACTTATTGGATAATGGAAATCTAAAGTAGTTTAATACGCGAGGGTTAACTTATGAACCACCAAACGTTTACAGTGTTATTACAAAAAGCGGTTTAACTGAAAACCCCGGTTTAAAGCGCTATAAACTACGGTTTAAACCAAAATGATATTACAAAACGTGGTTTTTCGAAAAACCGTGGACCATATCATGGTCTAACGCTAAACCTCGGCGGCCCCTAGTTTAAACGATTAAACTATGGTCTAAATCGTATCAGTCAAAGTTTCTCTTGTATTTTATAGCATCTTTTTCATTGTGTTGTGTTGTTTTTACCCGAAAATGGATCTTAACATGGTCGATTTAATTGATATTGAGGATATTGATGCCGCTGAGTTGTTGGGAACGCCACGCCGACACAACATAAATCGTGTTCGAATCAATCAAATAAATTAAAATTAAATTTGAATCAATTAAACACGGATTTCCAGTTAATCGAAGTAATTTATGTTTATTTACTTTTTCCTCGGTACTCCAATTCTCAGATCGTTTTTTCTTTTGTTGGTCCATCACAATATGATATTAAAATTACCTACTATAGAAGGTAATACTATACAAAGAGGCAATTGTTCTATTAGAAACTTCGATAACTTAAAAATTCCAAAGCTAAATGAACTTTGTTCAACTTGCGATGGTTTTGTTTAATGTTATGGTTTCATATAATGCGCGAAAATTTTACGTTTCGTTACACGTACCTAGATGTATTATTAGTACTTAATACGACATTAAGTCATGTGCTTAAACCTAAACAAAACTGCAATCGACGAAATAACTAATATTCCATGCAAATTAACACTCTCAATATTTTTAACACTCCTAAACATCATAATAATCATTAGCGTATTAACAAAAAGTTTTCATTTCTGAGCATACGGAACGTTGCAATAGAATGATAACATGGTGAACGAATAATATTTGTATTACTCTGTGGTTGTTACAAAGACAATGGTTCAAATGACGGCACTAAGAAGACCACGGTTTTTTGAAGTTTTGTAATACGGACTTATTTAGACCATGGTTCTGCAGATAAACCTCTGGACTTCGTAGCACAGGTTTAAATCAAGGTTTATTTAGTTTTTTGTAATAAGACTGTCTTAGTCTATTTAAAAACTTGAATGCTATTGTTATGTTTGTGTGCAAACTCCATACGTTATCTGCAAGAATGTTTTCTATAAAACTTATCCATTTTTACAAAACACTTTCATTCGTTTATCATCTTCAATAATTCAATAAAACACTAAGAAATAAGGAACTAAACTAAATACTCCAAACTATTAAGCATTAGCTGATGAACATGGGAATAATCAAACGTACAATATTAATTAAATTCTAAGCATCAACTCATCATTCAATAAATAATATACACAACAAAGCTATAATTAAGTACATAATTCTTACTGATAATCAGTCAATCAGCAAGAAACAACATATTTAGGTACTATAAAACATACTAATAAAACAACTTAGTATTTAATAATAATCCGTACTTCCGAGATTGTCCTGATAGCCGTAGAATACCTCTCCACTCCTCAAGCACCTCAGGAAGTGTTGCCCCCTTGTCACTACGTCACTATATGCTAGCGACTACACTGCCTAGCTCGTACCACAGAATGTCGTATGTGACACGATCGAAAGCCTTTAACAAGTCTAGGAAGCACGCGTATATCGGCGTCCTTCTGGCTGTACGAGTATAGTACCCGAATGCATGCTTTAGTCTTAAAATGGCATTCTCAGTAGACAACCCTGCTCTGAACCCAAACCGGGCATCATGCAAGTCGACTATTTCCGCGAGGTTGGCCCGGGTCGACAGCGCGTTGTGTTCCACGCGCGCCTCAAAGAGATGTCAGCACCAATGACGGGGCCCGCTAGGGCCGAGGTCTGCCAGGGTTGCGGGAAAGTCCGAAAGGGTTACCGAGCCCCTGGCATAGGTAACTGAAGGAACACGGGTGGGTTTTAGTCAGTAAGAGTCTGACACACCGTCCCGCCCCGCCCAGAGCGGGAGAAGTTATTTGATGAATTCCCATCCTCAAAAAAAAAAGAAAAAAAAGATACGAATGGCACATACAAACATTTGAAAACATTGACAACACACGCGGCAAATGAACACCAGCATATTTAAAATGTTCTATGCTGAGGCCGTCATGACCGGGCGATTTTCTTTTGATACCTAATAGATAATTTGCCATTTATACCATAAAGTGTCACTTCTTCATTTATGATGCTGAATTTCGCAAATGCACATAAGGATTGCATAAGCCAAATAGTTAGTAGTACAACCTATAATATTCCTACTGCTGGGACACAGGCCTCCTCTCGTGTGTGTGGGACAGGCGGTCTAAGCACGAAGTCCGTAGTTTTGGCCAAAGCTAAGGGGTTTCCCACTACCTACGTATCACTTATGGACATAAGATTAGTTCGGTTTACGAACTAAGAATGACAACATGATTTGGCAGTTGTCCTTGTTCGCGATGTGTTTATGCCGGTCTGAAAAATAGAACTTGACACTTGTTTTGACGGATCCACTACTTTGGGACGGGCCCGTAACTTCGTTGACGGACTTAGAGAGCCCCTTGGGCTGTAATCAACCACGCGAAACCAGTGCGGGTTGGTGGAAGTCACATATCTGCTAAAAGTACATCATTTCAATATTAAGTATTCTGAGAAAAATAATAAATAATAATTAATACCAGTAATTTAAAAAAAAACCTTGATTGCAATTTGAAACCAAACATTTGATCGGTTTAAATACGAAAGATATTAACTTAATAATAGTTAAATGCCCGTATGAACGTCTTATAACCAAGTATAGCTATTTTATAGTACAATGACTCACATATCTGCCCATCTTCGTACATTTAAAGCGTCATAAACGATCAAAAGGCTATATACATTTACAAGGGAAAATGAAAAACGAGTATCCGGGTAAAGGGAACATCCCGAGTGTGCTTGGGCATACAAATGGTAATGTTATGAGCCTACTTTGTAGACCAACCTTTATAATTAAGCGAACTAGGTCGCTTAATGTAGTAAGTTGAAGCGTTGAAAGATACCTATTTCAAAGAACTGTGTTTTCCTAGAATCGGTTCATTCTTCGGGAAATGTAAAGTTTAATAGTAGAGTGAGGGGTGGCCTAGGTATTTAAAATGAATTAAGAAAGGCCTTGATGAGACTTTCCAAGAATATACCGGGGCTTTAAATAATAACTGGTACTTTAACATGCCAACTTTAGCTTAAAATAATAATAATAAGTAAGAGATTCGCAAGAGCAAACGTGCTCGGAGGAAGGAAGTATTCCAGTATGATGCTGGTGGGGATCTTGACCGTACTTCCGGGATTGTCCTGATAGCCATGGATTACCTCTCCACTCCTCAAGCATCTTAGGAAGTGTCGCTCCTTGTCGCGACGTCACTATGTGCTAGCGACTATTTCCGGGGGCCCATTATTGAGTGTGCAAGTCACCCCTTGCCATTTTATCCGTGTATTGTATGTATAAAGCATTGGTCAGGTAGGGGCCATAGTCTTCTCATAGTTTTAGGTAACCAGTTTTCTTTAGCCACCCGAACCCTTTATTTACCATATCCTGCAATAACCCTACATCAACCGGGGGTTGTCCTTGGGTGCACTTGCATAGTGCGTACAGGGATAATCGTCGGTTGGTGCCTCATTTAATTGAAAGCGTCTAAAGGGCCTCTCTGAGTTGGCTTCGGCCCCTCTTACACCTTCTAAAGGTCCGAGACCCCAGGGTCCTGAGATATGTTAAAGTCAAAATAATAATTATAATAAGTAATTATAATAATTTAATGATAACCAGTTTGCATACTAATTTGCTATGTATGGTAACACCGGCAATTTGGGCCACGTACCCCTGATTCATAGGCCACTGTAGTGGGCGAATATTGCATGCTGACGATGATGGCAGTACCTATATGGGAAGGTCATTGATGATTACTCAGAACTATTTCCTTCCTGCAGCATGGGAAACACTTTGTATATACTACTCGTTGTTTAGGTAAAAAGGAAAATACTTGACCGTTTAGGTAGACTTATTTAGGAATGTGTTATGTCGTCAGTAATGACATAATGCTTTGGACGTGCCAATATGGATATTGTGTACTTACAATTTATATGATTCAGTCTGAATAAATACTGCCTGAAGAACTATGCGTAACCAGCCTATAATGTCCCTACTGCTGGGACACAGGCCTCTCTGTGAGAGGGAGTGGGCCATAATCCACCCCGGCGGCCAAGTGCGGGTTAGTTGGTTGGACCTACAACTCTGTAAGTCGCGGCCAAAACCCCTGGGCCACTAGTGCTCTTTACCCCACTTAATTATGATGATATGATTCAGTCTGAATAAATACTCCCTGAAGAACTATGACTGCTCGGTAATTGAAAATTGGCAATGTATTCGCAACGCCTTTGGTGTGGTAGACGAATGGCGGAATAGTTATTTGTGCAACCAGAGAGCAAAGTTGTTTTTTGCTGCGAGTGTTGATTTTGAATCTCGAGTAAGGGAAGGGTTCTCTAATTGAATCACGAGCGTAGCGAGTTATTCTAGGTTAGAATCCTGAGCGCAGCGGGGGATTCAAAGACACGAGATGCAAATAACTTAGGTCTCGTGTAACACATAAAATTTTTCAACTAAGCAGCGAGAACATATTACCTAAAGGTAAAAAAAACGCATCATGGTAAATATTAAACCACATGTATATTTTTAAAACATACAACATAAAGTTAAAAGTAAAATATTGCAGTTTCACAGATTAAAAGTAACAATTTTGTTTGGAACCGATATTATTGTGTTAGCGACTTGAATTTAAGTATTCGCTGAGGTTTCAGCTTCCTTACTTGTGGATTGTAACGGGAGGATAGTGAAAGTATGTGACTCAGCGGCGGTATTCGTGACTCTGGAAGTAGACGGGCGAGACCAAGGATCTGAGGTCGGTTTCAAGCCCATATTTTCGGCTTCCTTACTGTGGATAGTGATGGGAAGATAGTGAAAGGAGGTGACGCAGCGGCGGAATTCGTGGCTCTGGAAGTAGTCGGGCGAGACCAAGAATCTGAAGTCTGTTTCAAGCTTATGGTCTCTATAATACCCTTACAGATTTTAGATTTGTTTTGGATCGAATCCTCAATATATCCTTCCTAGACCGTATTCGACCTCCATTTACCGTATCGTTTTAATGTAGTGAGGTCGGCTCTTGAATCATCCAAAAGCGTATCCGAAGTTCGCCGAAAGCAATGTCCAGCGAAAACCTGAGGTTTAGGACTTTTTATTCACTGAAAACAGTGAATAAAAAGCACTTTTACTCACTGTTATATCGCTACACAAGTTGACCATCCTAATAATAATAAGAAGGAGGAATTCGCTCAGGATTCTAATACTTGAATCACGAGCGTAGCGAGTGATTCAATCATCATGAATCACTCCCTACGGTCGTGATTCAGTCGTTAGAATCCTTCACTAGCTCGTGATTCATCTATGGCCCTCGCTTTAAATCCGTCCTTTATTACTACTTTAGTACTAATTGCATAATATACTATTGTCTCACACTCGCAGCAAAATAAAATTTTGGTCACTGTCTTTAAACAGCAAAACATTATTGTTTGAGGTACTGAGGTGAAAATATTTTACGAAGCAACATTATGTCTTATCAATAAATACCTATAGCGGAATGCGAATCCATGCTTGGGGTTCCAGAGCGATAAGGTAAAAGGTTGAAAAAGATTAAGCTTATATTATTAATGCTACAACGACGCACACGTTTCAAAGATTCATCAATGAATAGTTACAGGCTCATGAAAATCATTACAGGAAACCATGGCATGGCATGGCATGGCTACCCATGTGCCTGCAGTATACCTCAATGGCGTTGCAATAAAGCTGGTGGACAAATTTAAATATCTGGGGCATATTGTGACGGATGACCTCAAGGATGACGAGGACATACGAGTAGAGCGGGAACGCAGGGCGTTGGCGGTGAGAAGTAATATGCTTGCTCGCAGGTTCGCTCGATGTACATCTCAAGTAAAGATAACGCTCTTTAAAGCGTATTGTCAATCTTTTTACTCGAGTGGCCTGTGGGTGAGCTATACGCGACGATCTTATGACACCCTGCGGGTTCAATATAACAATGCTTTCAGAATGTTGTTAAGGCTACCGTGGCGCTGCAGTGCAGAAGCCCACACGTACGGCTTCAAGGCCATAATTCGCAAAAATCGGCTTCTTTGCTGCAGCGTCTACGGGGGGCTAAAAAGGGCATTCGTTTTGACTGCCCCATTCAAACACACTGGGTGAGGGTAGTGAATGCTTTTATATAGTAGTCTGCTTAAAGATAAGTACTAATAATACTAATATAATTGTAAGCTAATATTGTTGCTAATCTATACTAACAAGATATGGATTTTAATTATCTGAAAATAAATTAATGAATATATATATATATATATATTCACTCTTAACAGATTTGGTTTATATATATATATATATATACAACGTGTTGTTTTGCATCCTCGTCAAATTTCAGGAGGCTGTTATGAAAGACATAAATAATCAAATAAAATTACGATCCTGCTCAATAATTAATACATAGGTACTTGTTTTTTTAGGTATTTAAGTTTGACAGTATTTCAGAATACTCCACTTTCAAAGAACAAAATCGCCCCGTTGCGTATGCGGTAGGCAGTGTCGTACGACTATGTCGCTGTGTGCATGCGTTACAGTTACAGCGCAGTTACAGGGCGGTATCACACGGGCCCTACACATGCCGATTTCCGAAAAACACAAAAAATAAAAATAAATACCTACTTATTTTATTATTGATTCGTGTCGTGAATCATTAGCATAGTTACCTCCTCGAATTTGACGAGGATGCAAAACAACACCTCGTATATATAAACCAAATCTGTTAAGAGTTTTAATGGCAGTCCTCAACATTGGAATAAGCGTAACCAATGCTAATTACGAAACGTTTCACTTACTAATCCGCTAATCCGTGCTGTAATTTACAAAAGAATAATGCCAAAAAAATGCTAGGAATGTCTTAAAGCTTAATCCAACGGAAACTATTCAAAGTATGCAGTATCATGACTGTCTCCCCCGCATGGAAGTGAGTAAACCCTGAAAGATTTATCAGTCGAGACACAAATGATGACGTAATACACGAACGTCATCTGAAGTTTCGTTATACAGCGTGATTCATCTGAGTTTGGTGATCGAGTGTGCGATTATGTGACCTCGGACATCGTCAGGGCTGTCTCAATTTGGTATTGGTTTTAGGTCAGTGAAATGTGTACTTAGCTTTATTATTTGTTCATTTCTAGATTTTATTTACATATAAATTTTCTACATAAGTAATGTATATCACGCTACCGACTAACGCCACAGTACCCATGGGCTCAGAAATTATAATTATTAGTCATTGTTTTAATTACAATATTACTGTGTTAACGAGAAGACAAATTTGTTTTTAATTTACAGTTAGGAATTCCTGCCTAAGATAAAATTAAAGGGTTTCCCCTATTTCACGACTCTTTGCTTCTATAAAAAACTAAATGAATAAATAAACCAGCTATCTATTGTTCCTACTGTTAATTTTATTGATAACACTGGAAATAGCGGTGTCAAATGACGTTATTACATAATACATTAATATACACGTCATAGTTAACTTTACCGGTTGAATCGCACATATATGGAAATTAGTAAAAGTTTTTTATTTTGCACGCGAAACAGTTAAGTGTTGGCTCTTAATAACAGATTTTTTCAATCATTAAAACTGACCAAATTGATTTTGATTATATGAAATTATAGCACTTAAGGTCACATGCATACAATTTGGTACAATAATGAGTAACCGGACTTATTTACGCCCACTAAGTGTAAGGAAATGTAGTTTAGTTTCCCAAAATAATTAACATAATTGTCACGGATTTCGAGCAGGATAAGAAATAGGATTTAAAATTAATGAATGTCAAAAATTAGTCAAAATTATTTACGAGTATAGCATTTATTACACAAGTTCTGACATTATTTTGTTATTATATAATTGATTGGAACTTCCGATAATTATGATCAACATAATGGAGCTCCAGGCAATGTGCACCTAACGACATAATAAATTATGCCTAAGTACGTACAGACCAATATATTTCTGAGAAAATATTTAAACTACTAGCAACTATTACCACTAGCAACTATTACAAAACATTAGGTCATTTGCAATGTTATCAATGATGTATATGCTCAAAAATTATTTCTTTTTTCTTTTCTTTTTTTTTAAACGTGGAAGAAAGAGTAAAACTCCACACTAGGAATTTCTCCTGTATCGTGGGTGCGTTTACAAACATTTAAACTCACATACACAAACGGCCAGACCCGGAACAACTACTTGCAGGTCATACAAATATTTGTTCCGTGCGGGGATCGAACCCGCGACACGTAACGCAGCAGTCAATCCCTAAACCACTGCGAGAACCGTGACATCAAATCAATGCCCAGTAACTGGCTTGTGCAGGTCTGATAGGCAGTCACTCCATGTAAGACATGTCGCTGCATACGGTTAGACTGGAAGCCGACCCCAAGTTGAGTAAATAGTAGTTACGAGTAGTTGAGAAAAGACAATTCGAATGGTGAAATATTTATTAAAAATACATTATGTAACATTCATTCAAAAAAAGACATAGGTACTTGAAATCACACTTCTCGACCTACAGAGATATTTCATAATTATCACACATAAGTTTAAGATTTTCAGGCATACCTCAAGTGCTTGGACGGCTACGGCGCACATCGATGAACCTTCCATGCTTTTGGCAGACTGCCATCCTTTCTATCATATTAAAATTCTTTAAAGCATCGGGGCTGATTGTCCTATAAATTCCTGTAACCAGAGGAGATGATAGCTAGTAGACCACCTGTATTCAGGCTATTACGATTCATCTAAATTTACCCGCAGGGCAGCATGTGGCCCTGCAAGGGCAACTGAAGGAACACGGGTGGTTTTTAGTCAGTAAGAGTCTGACACGCCCTCCCGCTCTGCCCAGAGCGGGAGAAAAAAAAAAGGGCAGCATGTGGCGAGCTGTTATGCAGTGTCGACCCCACGGACCCTATCTCCCGGGAGAAGTCATGTTCCTCATCCCTGGCTCGCCTTTATTGGCCGGCTGGAGTGAACACTGTCAAGGAACTGAGCTCCCACCTCAGTCTTGCCTTTATTGGCCGGCTTAAGTAGAGATTCGCAAGAACAAACGTGCTTGGAGGAAGGAAGTATTCCAGTAAGATGCTGGTGGGGATCTTGACCGTACTTCCGGAATTGTCGTGATAGCCGTGGAATACCTCTCCACCCCTCAAGCACCTCAGGATGTGTCGCCCCCTTGTCGCTACGTCACTATGTGCTAGCTATTTTCGAGGGCCCATAATTGAGTGTGCAAGTCCGCCCTGCCATTTTATCAGTGCATAAGTATAAACATTGATCAGGCAGGGTTCACAGTCCTTCCATAGTCTTTACTTATAGAGTATCTGCGAGTTGGTTTCGGCGGCTCGTATGCCTACGAAAGGTCCGGGACCCTGTGGTCCCGAGATATGCGAATAGCTTAAACATATATTATTAATAATAATATTTATTATACAGAGAAAAGATTTGTTTTTTTAACTTTCACGCTGGGCGGTGTGGTCGCTAAGCGACAAAGCCCTTTAAATAAATAAAAAATAAAAAAAACTTTCACGCTAAAACGGGTGAACGGATTTACATGAAATTTGGCACATGGATAAACCATTACCTAGATTAGGACCAAGGATGCTTTTTATCCCGACATTCACACGGGATCGAGACTTATGCGGGTGAAACCACGGGGCGCAGCTAGTACTGATTAAATATAGAAGATCAATATCAAAAATGTATGGTTTATTTAACAGTTATAACAAACCCTAGAGACTGTGACCTCTGAGTTTGTTTCGGCCTTTCTTCTCAGAGTAGTCAGATAGGTAACGCCAACCTCATCTAGTTTTTAAAATATGATTGACGTGTAAAAGTGTTTGTACAAACCTACTTACAGAAATAAAATCATTTATCCACAGGGTCTGTAAAAAAAAAAAATTAAATTAGCTCGTGAAATTTCTCAGACTTGGATCGATATCTAGACACGAGAGAGCAAAAAAAATATGTCTCATGTTGAGATATCGATACCCACCACATCTGACTTTCGCTCCCTAATTTAATTTGACACTGTATTCAGCAACGATTGGTTTTATTGTAAGACGACCTCAAGGTAGTTAAAAGGGGCAAGGCTACTGATGTTACATACGCCTCTTATTATTGCAGTTACGAACATTGAAAGATGTACGATCGAACTAAAATATATAATTATAAATGATGACAGTCGGTAATTCACATCTTAGTCAAAGATAGAACGCCCTACCTATAAATTACCCACCTGTTAATAACTCCACGGAGCGACGCTATTGGTCTGTGGTAAAACAATTAAAGTCCTCGCAATAAATAACAATATACTGGTATATAAGTAGTAATACACGCATAGACCGATATGACAGAAAGAGATAAAGTTTGTGATCCAAATCTGGCTAAAAACAATGCTGTTAATACAAAAAAGTAAAACAATTTAACACCCCAAGACGAATGAGGAGAGAAATTATTAATAAAACGATCAAAAAGGTAAACGTTCTTTTTAAAATGAATAAAATAAACATTTGATTTTCCAGTTCCGTTAAAAAATAGGCAAGTTTAGCTTTACTTTTATGTAAAGACTATAGAGTCTGTATACGGAGTCACGGACATCTTTATTTCATCGTTTACGGCAGAATAATGTCATATTAAAAAATACTATAATGATTCTTGATTCATAAAATAGTGTTACTTCTAAAGATTTCTTGTCCGGAGAATACATTTACTGAAGATCTTCTCAAACCAATCCAATAGATGTATCTCCAAAACAGACGCATACATACACTCACTCACACACTAACACATCCACTCTCTCATACACTCACACATACACTCATACATGCAGAATCACTCACCTGTGCACCCTCTTGCACGCACACGGACAAATATTAACTTAAGTAATAAGTAGCTTAATTTTAATTTAATTTTAGTTTATAATATTAATTGATTTTATTATTTTTAAATTACTTTTACTGTTTATTTTATTACCATATATTTTTTTACGAGTTCACTCTATAGCACGTTCGAATTTTTAATATATTGTAACCTATCTTGGAAGGCGCTGGTGTCTGTGATACAATGATTTAATTCATTAGTACAGACACCAACGATACACTTTTTTCTGTATAGTTCATTTTAGTTGGGAAATTGTTTATGTGAACCTTAAATGTGTTTTTTCAGAAAATAAAAATTGATTATTTATTATTATTATTATTATTTCTATGATAAAAATCAAGTGTCGCATAGAAAGAATCTACAAATGACAAGAGTTTTAATTTCGTCATTCAAAATTCATAAACAAATATTCTTCAAATTAGTTTATGTCATTGAAGGCCCAGTCATAGTATCGTAAGTAATAACTCAGTAGGTGTTAACGAGGATCCACCTGTTTAGCATCAGAATGACTCACTAAACTTCTCCTTAATTGGTGAAGACACGACTTACGATATAATTTCACAATAAAACTCCACAAAGCTACTGTTGACTTTATTTGTCAACTTTTATAGGGATATAAGTAACACGTTCTAGACAAAATCAAACTGATTGTTAATATAATTAATTATTTTTATGACATTGATTTACATTCTGTGATTGATTTAACTCAAATAACTGACTTATTACTTGTTTAAAAATTTGGAAAATCGAATACTTTACAATGTTTGTAAATATGTGAGCACCATGTATTTATCCCATAATCAACTTAATTGTCATTGATACATTTTACATTATTTTTACCTATTGTGGTATGGTAGTTTTATTATAGGTGCATCGTCTTCACTTAAAATTATATAATTAATGTATACAAAATATTGTAACACATTTTAAAAGAGTAACGGTGGAGTTTCTTGGCCATTCTTCTCCATGCGAAACTACCTTTTGGAAGGGGCGACGAGAATCAATTATCTTTTAATGTAAACGTTGTTGACGTTCAAAAGTGCCTTTTATGTACCTACTTGAAATAAATGCTTTGACTTTGACATTGACTTTCTTCTAATTAATTTTGAAGGTGGTAGGGATTCTATATTATGAGAATCACAAGACGTATAAAGTTTATAGTAAGAAAAAGAATATTCGATAATTTCAGCTTTCGTTTAGCTGATACTATACAAAAGGCGAACCAGCACTTTGAAGAAAGGAAAATGAAGATCTGAAGATATAAAATGAAAATTGCAAGTACCATAAATATGAGGATGACAAGAACCAAAAGTGGGCGATGACTGTTTGAGGACCTGGTCTGCATGTTTTAGTCTGAAAGTCTGAAGATATAAAACTGTCGCAAAATCGAAACAAAACTAAAGAAAAAATGCATGTGAATTTGAGTACGGTGCAGGCTAGATTGAATACATGACTGTATAGCTGTCTGGCGGTTTTGAGAGTTTTTTATATGGCCTACGCAAATGTCCTGCAGATCTGGTAGCGTCGTGTGACGGGTCGTTGAGCTCCCTAAAATAGGGTTGAGCTACACGATGACTGATGCATGTATACCATCTGTTGGGACAGCTCAACTCAAAGCTGCAATGGCTCTTTCTGCAAAAGGCCCTTCCAGACATGGTCC